>CM066168.1:9499678-10979678 GCA_033629205.1 Lithocarpus polystachyus | reverse complement strand
GTTGTTCCATATCATCATCCTCTTTGACTTGGGCACTTAAAGCACGCCTAGCCACAAGCGACTCACCCTCCACTAGATACTCCACATCAACGTCACAAGCATCCTCAAGTGATGGAATCAGGTCGTCATCTCCCACACTTTCAGTTTCCACCTTTCCATCAATACGTGCAATCATGGTCCTCTTATTTGGGCATTGTGAAGCAATATGACCTACTCCCAAACAACGAAAACACTTAATATCACGATTATGAGTTTGGGATTCATTTTTACCTTTGTTGACACTGGGACCTTCATCTCTCTTTTTTGGTGGTTCGGTTTTGGACTTGAAAACAGCCCCTTCATCTTTCCTCCCATTTGATCTCCATGAAGCAGAGGAGCCCGGATTTTGAAATGACCGAGTTCCTTTCCTTTTGAGCTGTTGTTCCACCTTTATTGCCATATGCACCATGTCCTCCAACTCCACGTAGTGCTACAACTCCACCACATTGGCAATGTCCCGATTCAGCCCATTCAGAAACCTTGCCATGGTAGCTTCTCTATCCTTCTTTATATTAGCTCGAATCATAGCAATCTCCATCTCCTTGTGGTAGTCATCCACGCTTCTACAGCCTTGAGTAAGACTCTGTAATTTTTGATACAAGTCCCTATAGTAGTGACTAGGGATAAATCGCCTCCTCATGGTGGCCTTCATTTGCTCCCATGTCTCAATAGGCCTCTTATGATTTCTCCTTCTGTTCATCACAAGTTGATCCCACCATATAATAGCATAGTCAGTAAATTCAATCACAGCTAGTTTTACCTTTTTTTCCTCGGAGTAATTGTGGCACTCAAAGATGAACTCCACCTTCTTCTCCCACTCCAAGTACACTTCTGGATTATTTTTCCCTTGGAATGATGGTATCTTCATTTTTATGCTTCCTAGGTTTCTGTCAGCCCCATCTTGTAATCTTGGATCTCCTCGGAATCCTCTACCACGCCCTTCGCCCCTTCGTGCAAACCTGCCCTCATTGTTCCACGAAACTTGATCCTCTTCATCCTCAAACTCATCCTCGTGGTAGTCATTAGAATCATCCACGCGCCCATACCTTTCTTGCCTTCTAGCATTAAGGGCTCTTTGGGGACGCTCCTCACGCAAATTAGCAATAGCAATATCTTGCTTGTCCAACCGATCGCGAATATCATTAAACACCACGTTCATGCGTTCAAATTGTTGTTGCATAGCCTGCAACATGATAGATGAATCCTCCCCTCCTTCCTTATTTGATGTTTCACCCCTGCAATGCATATTTTTAAAACTACAGAAAAATGTTAGAATTAATTCCTCACAATACTCCCTCACGTGTTCGCACTCAGATTATGTCACTCCCACTTGTGTTTCACTCTTAAATTGGCTTTTTCCCGATATTAGTCTTACACTCTCTTGCCTTTTTCCACTCGTAGCTTCCTCTTTTCAGTTCTGCAATAAACTAATAAACTTGATCAAGAAATTCAACTTGTAGTATTTAAACAAAATACCAACGGCAAGAAAATATGACAGAAACACAAATCAAAGAAAAATAGGACAAAAGAAAACAATATATTTGGTCTAAGAGAACTGAAACTAAAACAAAATTTTTTTTTTGCAGGTTTTTTTTTTCACTTTTTTTTTTCTGCAATCCTTTTTTTTTCACGTTTTTTTTTTCTTTTCTGCAGTTTTTTTTCACGTTTTTTTTTCTTTTTGGGGGGGAGGGGTAACTCAGTGCAAAATTTTAACCTAGTGCACGTCACAGAACAAGAACGAAGAACAAAGAACAGAAACGGAACAAGATAGGAAGATAACAGGAAACAAAAGATAAAAGGATAGAAAACTGATTTTAGAGCCTGGATCTGATACCAAATGATGCGAACTTCAATCGACACGCTTTGAGACTCAACAAACAATATTGGAAGATTGCCCAAGAAAGCTAAAATTCAGATTTGATATAAACCCTGACCCAACGTTTATAAGAGAAATGCGAACCAAAGGTATAAGTAACAGACCTTGACCCAATGATTATAATGGAATCACGAACCAAAGGTATAAGTTTGAACGCCACAAGGAAGAATCCTTGATAAGTTCACAGTTCTTGAAGAACCAAAGAGAAGACCAAAGCCTCACCTTTTCTGATTTTTATTCAATAATCCATCTATTACAATGAGTGCATGCTATTTATAAAGCATGACTGAATGTAGAAAATATAAAAAACATACTAAATAATAAAACCCTAATTAAAACCTGATTTGGTTTGAAAATAGCAGATCCAAAATAGGAAAAAAGCTAAAAAACGTTCAATCTGCCTTAAATCTATGCCATAAATAACGCCCAATTACGTCAGATCAGCCCTCAATAGCTTGGATTAAATTTATTAAGCCTTCATCTTCTTTTGGGCCCAGCTTGAAATGTGAATCAGCCCAAATCCCTTGAATCAGCCCATTAAGTGCTTCTTTGATTTTCTTGGATCTTGCTCTAGTAATAGGCCTAACTGGAACATGCAATGGATCCTTGAATGCTTGTTGATTCTCATCATTCCCCCTCTCTTCAAAAGGATTCGTCCTCGGATCGTCACCTACATCAAAAGGAGAAAGATCAGAAACATTAAATGTAGCATTAATGTTAGACTCACCTGGAAGATCCAACATGTAGGCATTATCATTGATTCTCTCAAGGACTTGAAATGGTCCATCCCCTCTAGGATGGAGCTTGGATCGCCTACGAGCTGGAAATCTTTCTTTTCTCATATGCACCTAAACCCAATCACCTAGTTCAAAGAGGACTTGTCTACGGCCCTTGTTGGCTTTGGTCGCATATTACTCATTTTTCTTTTCTATTTTTTGCCGTACACTTTCATGGAGTTTCTTCACCATCTCAGCCTTCTTTTGACCATCCAAACTTGTCATTTCATTAACTTGTTTGTATCTGATTACATAAGGGAAGGTCTCAATGAATTCCACCCACTTGGCATGTCTTCTATTCAACTTACCTTGTCCCTTTAAGTGCTTCAAGGACTCATGGTCAGTATGTATGACAAATTCTTTCGGTCAAAGGTAATGTTGCCAAGTCTCCAATGCTTTCACCAATGCATAAAACTCCTTGTCATATGTTGGGTAGTTCAAAGCTGCCCCATTTAGCTTTTCACTAAAATAGGTTATTGGCCGCTTCTCCTGCATCAAAACAGCTCCAATACCTATTCCTGAGGCATCACACTCAATCTCAAAAGTTTTAGAAAAATCAGGTAATGCTAATAAAGGAGCACCTCATAACCTTTCTTTAATTTCAATAAATGCACGATCTTGTTCCCTGCCCCATTTAAAACCAACAGATTTTTTAACAATTTCAGTGAGTGGTGCAGCTAGTGTACTGAAATCTTTGACAAATCGGTGATAAAAACTAGCCAAACCATGAAAACTTCTTATCTCAGTGATTGACATAGGTGTGGGCCATTCCTTGATAGTGCTCAGAGGCTAGTATATATATATATATATATATATATATATATATATTTGCCCAACCTTAAAGCCTTGTGTTTTTAAAGAGCCCAAAAAAATCAAGTAAATCCTCGGTTATGTAATTGAATTCCAACTAGGGTTTGTGCTTCCATTCTTTGCCCTAGCGTACATCAAAATTCAGAAATCCAAATCAGCCTCAGACGTTGAAGATCGGCCCTTTGTAATCGTCTTTCACCGATCGAACCACTGATGTCTCAACTACTGTTGTCCCAGCGTCTACCGGACGACCTCGTATATGAGATCCTCACATTTTTTCCAGCGAAATCCTTAATCCGATTTAGATGTGTTTCTAAATCTTGGTACTGCACCATCACCGACCGCAATTTCATTATGGCTCAGTTTGACCGATCTAAATCATTATTCAATAACAACAGCAACGACAATAACAACGGTTATATGCTGAGTATACGCCGATTATACGGAAAAGAATTTTATATGGCAGTTTACAATAGCGACCGCACATTGACCGAGATTTCTAGATTTCAAGCCCCCTGTTATTTCGGTGCTGCTGGCTGCTGTAGGGGCATGTTCTACTTTGTTAATGAAGCAGAATATAAAGTAGAAAAAGAGAATAACAGAATGTATTTATGGAATCCAAGCATTAGAACCTTAAGGAAGGTTCAACTTACTCCCTTGAATATGCGTAATGCAGCTGTTTATGGACTTGCGTATCATTATCAAAACAATGACTCCAAGATTCTAAGAATTATTTTTGTTCGAAGTTTTCATCAACCAAACGTAAAGCCAAAGCCAGCTGAAGCTGAGATTTACACATTGAGTACCGATTCTTGGAGAAGGGTTGTAATATCTGTGGAGTCCTCAAGTGGGTCTAAACCCATTGAGTCAGTTCATTATGATTATGAACGTAAGGGGGACCCTGGCTTTGTATTTTTTAATGGAGCCCTGCACTGTATAGCACGTTCTCAGGACCACAAATTCATTATGTATTTTGACGTTAATGATGAGAGATTCCGTGAGATATTGCTGCCTCAAAATTACTTAGATGGACTATCTCCATATTCACAACATCTGGCAGTGTTCAAGGGATTGATGGCTTTGATTGTTTTTGATGGAAAGATATGCCATATATGGATGATGAAGGAGTATGGTGTGGCAGAGTCTTGGATTAAGAAAAGCGTACCGATGAAAGAAGATTTATGGTTTTTAGGCTTCACTGTCAATGGGGAACTTCTGATTCAAAAGTTTAACCCCTTTCGGACGCTTACATTTCACCCTGAGAGTTTAAATGAGGAAATTCTTGAAATTCCAGATTATGTATGTATGTACACAGATTTTTGGGTGGAGAGTCTACTTTTACTTGATGGGATTTAAATACAAACTTAGCAAATGGGAGATTCTAGCAAGGTAGTCATCTTTTTGAAATTTATATTGACAACTCATTATGCTATAAGAAATTTCTGTTATTTATGTATTTGTGATTAAATGAATCTGGCATTATATCGTGTTTTCTTTTCTTTCTGTTTGTTCTAGGCCTGCAAGTAATTCTTTGAATGTAGAAAGTATACCTTATTAAACAGAATAGGGTTCCTTTGGGGAGTGGGGACCATGGCTACTATTTGTTAGCTGAATTTGTGTGAGAAATGTTGTGCACATTCTAGAACTTGGTATGTCACGATGAAACATATATGTATTGCCAACATAATCTCATTTAATTGGTCATAACTTGGTGAGTACTTGTTTTGGAATCAAGTTGTGTCGTTGTGTTAGAACCCCTTTCCCTCTCCCTTGTGTGTGTGTTTGTTTCTAAAAAAAAAGAATTGGTAATTGTCCCACATTACTTAAGGGAGTGTGTTGTGTGTAGTACAACTTGTCCCATCTTCCTTTAAAAGTTACCATGACTTTTGAGTGGAGTTGTGGTGTGCTTTTGTGTTAGAACCCATTTCTCTCTCCCTTGTGTGTGCGTGTGTGTGTGTTTGTTTCTCAAAAAAAAAAAAAAAAAGAATGAGTAATTGTCCCACATTACTTAAGAGAGTGTGCTGTGTGTAGTATAACTTGGCCCACCCTTCCTTAAAAGTTACCATGGCTTTTGAGTCGAGTTGTAGTGTGCTTTTGTGTTAGAACTCCTTTTCCTTTCCCTTGTGTGTGTGCTTGTTTCTCAAAAAAAAAAAAAAAAAAAATTGACAATTAAGATTTGTATTACCTGTTAATTGTTGATACTAGTTGGTACCCTTAATTTTGATTTTTTCGACACACCATATTTTCTTGTATATACCCTTAAAAAAAATTAATTCATTGCACCCACTCGCATATATGCATCTCTGTCAACCACTGAATACCAGAAGAGTTTCTACTAAATGCGTTGAAATAAACACTACCAGCCTTCTGCTAACATGTAATTGGTTGGCGCCCCTTAGCTCCTGCATCAAACCTAATGGCTTGTAGGTTGTCCAAATTTACCATTCTTGTCATGTTCTTTTAAATGATAAGCTCCTACTATGCACCTACAAAAGTTTCACAATCTGTTAGTCACTTTATACGACATAGAAAGCATTCGCAACTTTCACTAGTATCATAGCATCATCCAAAGGATTAAGATGTAGGATCTGAATTTCGGAAAATACTTCCTATGAATCACTAAATTGGAGGAATTTCTTAAAAGGGATCGTACGTACATGTTTGTTTTTTTCTATTGATGTCAATGGTGAAAGATTCCAAGAGACAATGCCTCTTGGCATTTACTCGCTTGGAATCTGTGGAATAATTTGACAATACCATAGAATTTAAGGGATTGCTGGCTTTGGTTAAATTCAGTGAAGCTGAGAAGGAATTACAGGGAGTGTGATATGCTGCACATGTGGTGATAAAGAAGAATGATTACGTTTAGTCTTGGAAAGTTGCATTTTTTTTTTCCTATACTGGCAATGGCAAACCTCTAATTAATAGGCGTGCAGGCTCATATTGTGTAAACTCTTAGCATTTATATGAGTTCAATTTTGGTACCATAAAGCCTATAATCATGCTGTACTTACACATAAGAGCTCTCTTTACAGAGTTTGGCAACTGCAGATTATTTAAATTAGAATAAGAAAACTCAGACGATGGTTCAGTTACAATATATGTTAAGTCAGCTCGGGTAGAATATGTATAGGACGAATTTATTATCTTTGATTGTTTTCCATTCTTTCTTATTGCTTTGTGTTAATATTGCTATTCACATGCTAGAATGTGACTCAAAGTCATGGACAGCTAGACTAGCTTAAGCTCTTTGGCTACAGCCTGAATATTAGGAAGACAATAAAAAAAAAACATAAAAGCTTGGTTGTTACAAAAAGAAAAGAGAAATATAAGGCGAACCCTATAGAGATCCTCTTCTAGCTCCTTAAAATTGGTAGCAATTTTTGGATTGTGGACAAATTGTTACAAAATAATCAATTCAAAAAGTTTCAGCCACCTTTTTCAAAACGTGCTAGGTAGTAAATTTTGATTGAAGCTATTTATTCTCCGCGGATGATTTGGTATTGTTTGCCAAAGCCTTAAGGAAAAATTGTTAAGATCTAAAAGCAGTCTTGGATGTGTCCTCCTTTCAATGAGAACCCTTGATTCCCTGGATAGAATTTGTAAGAATTTCTATGGGTATCAACTGAGGAGAAACTCAAGTTACATCTTGTCTGTTGGAAAGAAATCACAAGGCCTAAGAATGATGGGGGGCTTAGGCCTCCAAGCTGATAAACCCAAAAATTTAGCCTTGTTATTTAAGTTAAATTGGAGACTGAAGGTTCAAAAGGATATGCCATAGTTCTTAGTAGTAATTATAGGAACCCCCAATCTACCTTGTTCTAGAACATGGACTGCCATAAAGAAGGATTAAAGTGTATTCATTAAGGGAACTAAATGGATGGTTGGATCTAGTTTGATAAATGGCTTGTTGATGGGGCATTACGGAGCATGATTGCTGGACTTCTATCTCCTTGAGAGGAAAAACTGCGGATCAAGGAGGTGGCATATGAAGGCCTTTGGAATTTTAATATTTGCTCAATTGTCGTCCCTATAGACCTGGTGCTCCCTATTAATTTTTGTGACTATGATCTTCGTAGTTGATTAGGAGGAACTCTTGTTGCTCTGCTTTATGTCAGGGGTCTCTCTTCTCTTGGAATGTATTCTTTTGTTTAGCAATTTGAAGTCTCAAGATCCATAGATACGGAGTGATCTTTAACTTGCCCTAAAAACAATGATTTAGTTAGTGAAGTGAAACACTTGGCTGTAGAGTATTTCTTTTGTGTTGGTCATTCACAACTCACAAACACGTAAGACAAAGCACTTGGTCAGAAATAGATTGAATATTCCTGAGTCAAATTGGCTAATTGACAAACTCAATATGGCTGGCTTTCCTTGGGCAACTTGGGTGTGGCAAGTGGTGGTGATATCTGAGACCATGGAGGACTATAGATTATAGGGTACACACAGGCCATTTTTATAGCTTCTAGTGTAGATATGGAGTCATGGGCCCTTCGATATGGCCTCAAGATGTCTCTTAACTTATATTCGTTGGCTAATAGAAGTTGAGATTGATGTTAATGTGGATGTGGAATGGGCTGGTGGGCATCCTTCTAGTAGTATTTCTCTGAAAATCTCTCGTTACAGATTGCAAGAACCTCCTCAGTCAAATACTGCAGGTGAAAATTAATCATTGCTTCAAAGAAGAGAACTAGCGTGTTGGCTAGGAAAAAGGGTTGGCATGCAGCTAGAGTTTATTTTGCTTTACTATTACAACTTGGATTTGTATTACGAGAGGTTTTGTTCTAAATATGGTTTAAATAATTAATATCAATGAAGTCTTTTGCTATATATATATATATATATATATATATATATATATATATATATATATATATATATTTAAAAAAAAAATGATTGAAGCAACGTCGCCTTTTACCTTTTTTGATGGGAAGAATAAATACTTTTTTTTCAGAAACTTAGAAACCACGTACATCCTGGGCACACACAGATTCAATATGGCTAGGACATTCCTCAAGCCAAGTGACATAGTCTTCACTTTAGTGCACTAATGACACTACTTTTGTATATATATGCCACTCACAACATGTCATGTCAATGGTTATAAAAAATGTATGCACTAAGTTTATTGCTTCCTTTATATTTGTATATATTGATTTGACCATTGGATTTTTTTTACCTGATGGAAATTGGATGAAAGTAAAGAACATAATTAAGAACAAAACTTAAAATTGAAAGTTTCCATACTATATTCTTACAATTGAGTCCATTACAGTAGCTAATAGCGTAATATATGTCTATGGATTATGTATGCAGCAAGCCTTGCCTATAAAGTGTTGACTTACTAGCGTCGTTTGTTCTCTTTCAGGCTTCTCAACAAACTTCATTGGATATTGCGTTTTTGTTAGATGCGATTTGTAAATCATCATTATTTTTTAATCGATTTTATTTCAGCTTGTGCAATTTAATGACTCCTTTATTCTTTTATAGTAAGATCTAAGGTACCATTTTATAGTTTATACACGTCAAAATCTGATAACTATTTTGATAAAATGAAAAGAGCGAAGTGATCAATCAAAATCATATACTATGTAGTTAAGTCTTAAAATAAAAGTCGTGATTGTGTTAATTGACTATTTTCTATCCGTGCCAATTTCCCACACTTATTTTACTCTTTGTAAATAGTTTTTATCAAAATTTTGATCAATTATGTAATTCCATTTAGAGGCGGAGCCACGTTGCCCCTTGGGGGGGCCGTGGCCCCTGCCAAAAAAAAAAAAAAAAAGTCCACCAGCATATATACAAATTTTAATTGGGCCCCCCAATGATGTACATCCGGCCCCCCCTCACATTTCTATTCAATACTTCAATTGTAGGCCTTTTTATCCTCTAATAAAACAAAGCATGGCCCACAGCCCACTTATATTTAAATACCCAAAGCACTACCCAACAAAACAACACTTTATCACCCATTCTCCAACTCAAAATCAGAAGATTCAGAATCCTTTCTTTTGTTTCTCATTTTACTCTCTTCTTGTCTACTGTGTACATGCCACCTCCCACTCCACTGGTACCAGCAGCCCCCAAAAAAAACAAAACCCTTAGCTCAACTCAGCCCTCCTTTCAAACTCAATCCTCACGATCCCAAAAAAAAAAAAAAAAAAAAAACTGACCATTATTTTCTTTCTTCTTGCTTTCTTAAAATAAATCATTCAGAGCATGAGGTGGCATCTACTGTGTACATGCCACCTCCCACTCCACTGGTACCAGCAGCCCCCAAACAAAACAAAACCCTAGCTCAACTCAGCCCTCCTTTCAAACTCAATCCTCACGATCCCAAAAAAAAAAAAAAAAAAAAAAAAAAAAAAAACTGACCATTATTTTCTTTCTTCTTGCTTTCTTAAAATAAATCATTCAGAGCATGGGCGTAGCCAGAGGGTGAGTTTTCTGTTTCCGCTTCATCTCTTTTTAGTGTTTTTTTTTTCCTCAACTATCTACACTTAAATATTCACATGCTCTTTAATTTTTCATAGATTTTTAGAGAAATATATGGTTGAAGGCATGGGCATGGGGAGGTTGTTTTTGATGAGTCTTGAAGTGAAGATAAAGTTTGGATTTTGTGAAGATAAAGTTTCGGAGGTAAATTTTTTTTGATTTATTACCTATCTTTGATTAGTTAGATATCATGTGGCAATGGGTGTTGTTAAATTGTTTGGTTTATGTTGTGTACTTGTGTGTTTAATTTTTGCTTTTATTTGAAAGGTTATTCTTAATTAAAAAAAAAATTAAAATATGGGAAAATTTGAATAATAGGAATGATGATGAGTTGACCTTTTAAATTATAGTGGAAATTTTATTTTTTTCTTGAGTATGAATAACATCCATAAAATTAAGTAAAAATTTCTAATTAAGATTTTATTTTTTAAGTTCTTTTCAAGTTAATTTTTGAGTCATATTCTTAAAGCTAAAAAAATTATGAGCAAACGAAAAACGATTGATGCATTCTTAAAGAAAAAAGATGTTAGCAATTCAAAATTTAGGACACCTGTAGTTGTAGAAACAAATGTGGCTGTAGAAATAAATGTTGATACTTCAATGCTTGATTAACACCCCTCCAAATGTTCAAGAATTCAATCTAAAGAGATAGATCATGATCCAAGATCACGTAAACAAATATGTGAATTTCCTATTAACAAATAAGATGAAATTCGACGAGCTAATCTCAAAGAAGGTCCATATCAACCTATATATATAGACTGTCCATACAACGATGATAATCATCGTTGTCGAAAATCGGCCCCCCCATGTAAAAAATCCTAGCTACGCCCCTGATTCCATTACAATTTGGGGTGGTTTCAATATAAACTTCATTTTGTGTCTGTGTATGCATAAAAACACTCCATTTTCTTTTCATAAAACACTTTAGAAATTTCATGCATCGATAGTGTGGTGGATTGAACTTATAACCTTTAGTTTACCTCAAGCTTAAAATCAATGTGCCCATTACCGAAGCATCTCTTTGGAAATATATATAAAACTTATATTTAAAAAATTATAATTAGAACCCATTAACTTTTTAAATTGTTTCAATTCACATTTTCAATTGAGTCTTTCTAACTAAAAGTAATCTAAATTCAAGTAAGTTGTGTCTACAACTTATCTAAACATATACTAAAAAAATAAAAAAAAAAACAAAAATCCTTCCAAGTGTAATTATAAGAGCTTTGGTGCATAAAAATATTCACAATAAAAATTAATATTATATTCATGTCCCAATATTTATCATCATAATGTCATAATTTGAAATAGATAGAACATTACACTTACATCCAAAACACCAAAAGCCATAGGCTACATCTTTCATTCACTTGATTTTATAATAGGTAACAATTGAACAGGGACGGAACTAGGATTCGATGTGGAGGGGGGCTAAAGTATAAACCAAAAAAAGTTTACGAAAATCAAAACTAACATCTATTTAAATGTTTGTCGAATTTCATCACAATCATTAATGTATTATCTCATATTTGCTCAGTTTGGGATCATGTTGCAATGGACCAATACTGATTTCATCGATGGTGATCTTTTGGGAAATTTTTTGAATAATTTCAAGAATTGGGGAATCAACGTTGGCTTTGAATTATTCGTATTTGTTTTTTTTTTTTTTTTAAATATTGTAGTTCACTTTCCCATTATCTACAAATCAAATAAAGGTTTCATTATTTCCTTATCATATAGTTCTAATATTTTAAAAATTAGTCCCAAAAAAAAAAAAAAAAAACCAAACAAACAAACATACCCCACAAGCTACAACAAAATTAATGTTAATAAATTGTTTTCTAAAAATAGCTAATAATTCATAAAATAAACCAACAAACAAACATTATTAGTTAATATTTAATAACATATATTACTATTCAGTATCCACACATTTGATTCATAGTTTCCACTGGCTTCACTTTTTCTTTGCCTCAGCTTTCTAGTTTTTCTATCTATTTATTTATTTCTTTTCTTATCTCATTTGTCCTTTTTATTTTAAAATTTTCAGTTAGATGTATATATACAATGCTGTATTTTTTTGAAATTTAGGAGGGGGGGGGGGGGGGGGGCAATGGACCCCCTCAGCCTTAACGTGGGTTTGTCTCTGCAATTGAATCAATATTTATAATGGATATTACATATAAAAATCAGTGATAATCATTACATAAAATGCATATTTATTGTTTCAATCTCAAAATTTTCTCTAGCAATCAATCCTAGTGAAATATACTTTTGAACACATATCATATACTCTGTAATAAAATTTGTGCCATACATGACTTTCTTTGGCAATTAATGTCTTGATCTAGCACTCCATTGTTACGTCATCATTTTAATCAAAGTCCAACTACTTTGAGATCAATTTGGTCCAACCATATTATTTTACATTATTTTCTTTAGCATACCTTCTATTTATTTTTTTCTTTTTTTATTGGACTCATTTAAGGTCCGTTCGGTTAGAGAAGTGGAAAAGTGAGAGGATGAAAAATTGTGGGAGGATGAAAAATATTTAGTTTTCCCTCTTGTGTGTTCGGTTGGAGAAGTGGAAAAGTGAGAGGGTGGAAAGTTTTTTTGTTTGGTTGGAGAGAAAAAAGGAAGGATGGAAAATTTAATTTAGATAAATTGACTATTATACCATTGTTATATAATATGCAAGAAATAGATTTATTTGTACTCATTAGATAATATAAAATTTATCACATCATATATATAAATTTATATTATTATTTTTATTATTATAATGTAAAAATTAGATCAGGTCACATTGAAAAAAAAAAAAAGAAAGAAGAGAGAAGAGAACGTTTAGGTTACGTTGAAGAAAAAAAAATGATCAGGTCATGTTTGATAAAAAAAAAAAAAAAAGAGACGTTTAGGTCACATTGAAAAAAAAAAAAAAAAAGACGTTCAGGTCACATTGAAAAAAAAAAAAAAAAGAAAAAAAAAAAAGAAGAGAAGAGAACGTTGAAAAAAATTAGGTGAGAATAGGGTATTTTTGTAAAAGTGTTTTTATAACACTTTTCTCTCCAGATTTTCCTTCCGATTTGGAAGGAAAAAAAAATGTGGGTCCAGAGAGAAAACTTTTTCCCGAATTTTCTCTCCTTTCTACTTTCCTTCTCCAAACGAACAGTAGAAAACAGTATTTTTCACCATATTTTTCTCTTTTTGTTTTCCATCCTTCTTATTTTCACTCCAAAAGAATGGAGCCTTAATAATACAACTCCTTTTGTTTTGTATACATAATTCGATATTCGGGGGAAAGAAAACCAAATACCATTAGTAATATTATTATTACAAATCCCGAACAGCTTTGGGTACTCAAGTGCTTTCTAAGTTGCTAGAGCAATTGGGTTTGAGAGGAATGCAACAAATAAAGTACCAAGAACAAAGAAACCCCATGTAAAACAGAAAAGCAACAACATCCCATCGATTTCTCTCTCTTTTCTATGCTTAATGAACCAATAGTGCCAAGAAGCAACTGAATACAAGAACCCATTATAACCTGTCATTTAATTGACACATAAAGAAGGCAAAAAATTATTATTGAAACAGGGATTAACCCTGTAAAGGTCAAGCAGAGATTTTTCATGCTTTCAAAGAAAATCGAGTACATCAGTGCACAGAAAAGCTTCCAACTTTATGTTATAATTAGTCAATGTTTAATCTTTGAGCAAGTAATAAAACTATACTTATTCAAAAAAGATAAAATAAAAAAATTCCACAGCTCAAACCAAAACAAAAGAGCAACTTCCAAACAATTTCATTTATGATCATTTCACAGGGACATTATTTCCATTTCCCTTACCCCAAAAATTGAAGTCATATGGGAGACCAAAAAAAAAAAAAAAAAAAAAAATCCTGGTAGAGTCAATTTTACTATTTTAGAAAATTAACCTTAGCAACAAAAGCAATCAAAAAAGCAAAGAAGAGCTTCATGCGTATCATTGTACTCCACAACTCATCAACCCATTCGCACACAATCCCTACACCAAATGATACTTTAGAGAACCCAGAACAAACATAACATTCAGCCTTAAGTACCAACAAGCAAATCATATACGGGTAGCTAACAAATACAGGGACGGACCCAGGATTTCAAGCTTGGAGAGGGGTGGGGGGGTGGGGGAGAGGCAAAGATAAGCGAAAAAAAAAATTTCAAATATGCATCCATATAGTATTAATAAATTATCAACCAAGACAAACACCCAAAAATCATTATTTCTTAATATATTAAGATATAATCATCTACCAACAAAAACAAAAGACATGAAACACTATTGTTGCTTAATACAATCATCTATGAAAAGGAAGCTCGACGCTCTTTCAAATCTTCAAAATCATCTATGATTGAATCCTAACTAAATGTCAAAGCTATATCCTTTTCAATGTATAACATCAACGAGTCTGTCAAAAAATCATTTTCCATTTTGTTTCGAAGGTTAGTTTTGACAACTTTCATAGTTGAAAATGCTCGCTCTGTAGTAGCAGTGGAAACTGGAAGAGTAAACACAAGTCTCACCATTTTATAAACAAGTTTGTAGTGTTGTAAATTTTCAGCTCTCTCTCACCATTGACACAACTCAGATAAACTTTTCAATTTTTTGAACTTTGGATCTTGGACTACATTATGCTCAAAATGATAAAGCTCCTTCTCCAACACTTGTTTGTCATAATTTGTGAAATCTTGTGGATAGAAATTCTTTACCAATAAACAAAGATCACTACTTCTAAAAGATTTTAATGCCTCTCAAGGTTCTAAAGCTGAGCTAAGCCTAAATAACTCCATTGCATCTTCATTAAACCGATGATTTAGTTCCTGTAGTTGAGAATCTATTGCAGCATAAAAAATATTTACTCGATAATGATACTCAATAGTAACGTTATCTTGTTGATTACGAGCTCGACCTCGCCTTGCAACATAACAAGTATTAATATCTAGGACATCAATGCAATACTTTTCACAAAATGATATCATAGTGGTGAGTAAGCCATCCCATCCATTATCTCTAAATTTTTGGATAAGTGCTTTAGTAGATGAAACTAAATGCATGGCATTTAAAATGTCTTGAGATTGACTTTGCAAAGATTAACAAAGTTTATCAGTGATCTCCATAGTTTCCTTCTCAAGATGCAAGATGAAGACAAATTCAAATGAAGTTAAACTATCATAAGCTGACTCTGTTTCTGCCCGATATTCTCCATCACTTGCATCATCAATTATATTCAATAAAACTTCAATAGTTGAAGTAAACATCCTTAATAAACTAGAAACTGATCTAAAATGTGAACTCCAACGTATTTCTAGAGGTCGTTGTAAAGTGCTAATTTGATTAAGTCCACTTCCAGTCTCAAGCTCTTCAAGATCAATCAAACGTGCTATTTCATTGGCATTGGCAACTTTCAATTGCTCATTACGCTTGCATGAAGCATTAACAATTTTGATCAGAAAAAGCAATTTAAAAAACAATCCACTAATGGGGACAACTTGTTTTGATGCTTTTACTAATGCCAATTATAAGCGATGTGTAAAACAATAGATGTAGTAAGCATACGAGCAATCATTCAAAAAAAAAGCTTGTAATCCATTCCACATACCTTGCATGTTGCTTGCTCCATCATATCCTTGCCCTCGAATGTTTTGTACATCTAAGCAATGTTGAGATAGCAAAGAATATATCCCATTCTTTAGAGTCAAAGCCGCAGTGTCAACAACATGAATAAGCACAAAAAAACGTTCTTTCACAAAGCCTTCTGCATCAGCATATCTAAAAACCATAACCATTTGCTTTTTCACGGACTCATCATGAGCTTCATTAACCATTATGCAAAACTTTGCATCACCAATTTCTTCTCGAATGGCCTTCTTCACTTTGGCTGAGAAAACATGTAGAATTTTCTTTTGAATCCTAGGTGATGTGTAGGTTGCATTTTTGGGAGCATTTTCTACTATTTCAGTAACCTTTTCATTCCAAAAAGTCACAATACCCAATGATTCAAGAAAGTTCCCAAGATTGAATGAACTAAAACTTTCATCTCGACCTCTAAAAGCTATAGCTTGAAAGGCAAGATGTCTAATAATAAAAATTGAGGCTCTCAGTTGCAACTGATTATTTACAATTTGTTCAGTAGTGAAATGATCAACTACCCTTTATAAATGCTGCCATTGGTTCATCAAATCCTTACACATTTGCTCGGCAACTCTATGAGCTGAGTTAGGATCTTTTCCTATATGACCTTGAAAATAACAATTTTTGCCCCCAACTTTTTTTCAATTTCTAAATCCACCAACAGCGAATGTATTTTGTCCCACAACCCCATGTTGAATTATATTCAAACCAAGAAGCTTGAAAGTTACAATTGTGCTTTCCACTTTTTTTGTATGTCTTTAAAGGAGGTTGGCGCAGACCACTTTTAATGTAAGCTCGTCGAATTTCATCAAGTTGATTAACATGATATTCCCATATTTGTTTGCGTGTTCCGGGATCATAATCCAAAGAATCAAGATCGACTTTTTGAAATTGTGTTTGAGAGATATGTTTATTTTCCAGAATTGAGATATCGACATTTTCTAGAATTGGGGAATGAATAGTTCTTGAGATTGGAACATCGACATTTTCTGAAATTGGGGAATAAATATTTTCTAGAGTTGGAACATCCACGTTTTCTAGAATTGGAATAGCAACATTAGTTGTTGGCAATCCCACGTTGACTTCGGAAGAATTTGAGCCTTTTCTTTTGTAAAAATCAAGCATTGTAGTTGATTTTTTCATGATCTACAAATAAAATAAGAATCATATAAGAATCACTGTTATTTTCTTAAATTTGTGTGACAATTTTCTATATTATATGATTTATTTTTTTCTTTTTGTCTTTGGTCTGCCTTTATTTATGTCTATATTGTCTCCATCGTTCTGACATTGACCCACTAACCCAATGAATCCCACTACCGACACTCTAAATTTATTCCGCTTTTTTTGCACTACTAACAAAAACTTTTCTTAACTTTACCCTTTTTTTTAGTCACTTGTCTGTTGTCCTTATTATGTCCAACTACCAGTCAACAAAGAAAAAACTAATCTCTACTCTCTATCTTATCTATATAATACAAAAGAGAGAGTCACAAACACAAAGTGACAGAGAGTCACAAGCAAAAAAAAAAAAAAAAAAAAAAAAAAAAAAAAAAAAAAAAACACCATAGGCAGCATAGATTCAACTCACAATCACCAACATCAGTTCATCACTCATCAGTAAAAACACAAACATGAAACACCACAAGTCCACAGACCACAAGCACAGTTTTTGTGAATCTTAGATCGCAAACATTTTATTAGGTTTTGAAGGAAAAGATAGATTAAATACCTATGAACTGTGAAGGTTGGAGCAACGAAGCTGGGCTAGGCAGATAGAGCAACCAGCGGTGGCGGCAAGATGGGTCTCGCGTGGGTGACAGCGACAACTGACAGGGAGACTCTCACATGATGGCGTGGCGGCATGGGTACTAGGTAGCAAGATGGGACTCGCAAGCGTGGGAGTGGGCAACGGCATCACGGTGACACGGCATGGGTCTCTTTGAGTACTTTCTGATGATGCACGACAAAATCAGTAGGCTGGATGCTTCGGATTTCGATGGCGGCGATGATAATCTAACTGAAAACCTGGAGAGACGAACAAAACAATCAGAGGCGACTGGGGTGGATCGGCCAGAAACCCTCCGATGACAAAGTCAGTGTTTTCTCTAAACTTTGGAAATCCCAAATACTTGGAAAAGTGTTCCGTACCTCTTTTATTTGTCGATTGTTCTTCTTATATAATGCAGGCCAGGAACGGTTTATCAATGTAGTAACTGCTCCTATATTGGAGGATGTCGGAAGGTTCGGGAGTAACCTCCATAATTGCTATGGAGGTTATTCTATTAGGCCGTACGTTTTGCAACGCGGTCATAGGAGGTGGTTTCGTGGCAATGTCCTTGGTCTTGCATATGTTCGAAGTGTGTAAGCCTCGTCTAAGGACGATACGCTAACGGCGTCCAGAGTCAGTGTAGGCCGTCCAAGGGTCTTCTTGGACGGACGACCCTGACATGGACGAGATTCCATGGTCAAGCTATTATCCATATTCTTTGGACGACCCTTACGGACGAGCATGGAGTTGGGTAATTTTCAGGACACTATCAGTTGCCCCCGGTCCGTGGGTCGTCTAAGAAGACGTAGCAGGGTGTTTGTTCTTTGGACGTTGGTGTTCATACTCCACGTTTAAACTCGCCACGTGTCACTATCTTAGTAGTGGAGATTCACGTCGATTCATTTTTTCGAGGAGTGTGCCACGTGTCAGCTTGTGATTGGTTGTGACGTTTCAGGTACTAAAGTCGTCGCCTATAAATAGTGCAATTCCTGAGCTACCCTCTCATTTCTGAAAATTTTCTTCCCTGACACTCCTCGTCTTAGCGCCTCGTCTAGAAGTTTTCTGCGTCCATAGCCATCTAGATCCAGGTATTCTCCTTTCCCTCGTCCTTAGGTTTCAACTTTTCCAAAAAATGTCTGAAATTGTCCTCACCTCGTCTAGTAACAGCACTGAGAAAGCCATAGATGAATTTCATGAGCCCAGTAGTTTTAGCGGGTCAAGTGATAGTAGTAGTAGTCAGAGCACTGGTGCCGGCCCTCGACCCAGACTCAGCTCTCATCCTAAACTCCTCCTGGAGAACCTCTAGAGGAACCCCAGGGACCCCAGACGTGTACTCGTCTGAGGTCAACTGATAGTGTCCTGAAAATTACCCAACTCCATGCTCGTCCGTAAGGGTCGTCCAAAGAATATGGATAATAGCTTGACCATGGAATCTCGTCCATGTCAGGGTCGTCTGTCCAAGAAGACCCTTGGACGGCCTACACTGACTCTGGACGCCGTTAGCGTATCGTCCTTAGACGAGGCTTACACACTTCGAACATATGCAAGACCAAGGACATTGCCACGAAACCACCTCCTATGACCGCGTTGCGAAACGTACGGCCTAATAGAATAACCTCCATAGCAGTTATGGAGGTTACTCCCGAACCTTCCGACATCCTCCAATATAGGAGCAGTTACTACATTGATAAACCGTTCCTGGCCTGCATTATATAAGAAGAACAATCGACAAATAAAAGAGGTACGGAACACTTTTCCAAGTATTTGGGATTTCCAAAGTTTAGAGAAAACACTGACTTTGTCATCGGAGGGTTTCTGGCCGGTCCACCCCGGTCGCCTCTGATTGTTTTGTTCGTCTCTCCAGGTTTTCAGTTAGATTATCATCGCCGCCATCGAAATCCGAAGCATCCAGCCTACTGATTTTGTCGTGCATCATCACTTTCTATCTCTCTGTCTCGCCTCTCAAGTCTCACTTTCCTTTTTTTTTTTTTTTTTTTTTTTTTTTTTTTTTTTTTTTCAGATTTACATAGGTTATGGGCTCTTGCCTCTTGGGCTAGGGATTCATGATTTTTGGAAGGGGGCCCAAGTTAAAAACTAAGGGGGGCCCAAGCTTTTTTTTTGGGCCTAGGGGGGGCCCGAGCCTAGGCCCCCACCTGGGTCCATCCCTACCCTATATTCAGGTGTTCCGCCCAACTGAAATGTTACTTCTTATTTTTATCAACTTATTAGCTTATATGCAGTGATATAGGGAAAACATTTTGCAAAAGATGTTTTACCTTCAAACAAACGCAGCCTAAGTACCGATAACTCTGTTAAGAATAACAAGTATGGGTCACTGAAAACTTTCTTTTGTTTCCTAGGGATCAAATTTCAATTGTTAACTTGATTCCAAACCCAGTAATCATTATGTTATGATCAATGAAGTAAAGGTATAATGGGTAGACCTGTTTTTCATTATCAAATGGACATTACTAGACTGAGCACAAAAAGTTGGTTGATAGATAATAGTCACTATGCATAACCTCCAAAGTGATTTTGTCCTTCTACATATAAGCAATATGATCATGTCCACAACAAAAGGAAAGAAAAACAGCCATAACATAGATACAAAAACTTCCTAGAAGCTTTACTAAATAGAAAAACTGACCTGTCAATTACGCTCATTGAGAAAAACTAAGCTCTCCATGAGATTAGCTGTGTAAATCTCTGGTGCAAGATCTCCAATTCCAATACTTTTCTCATCTGGACTCTTCGGGTCAAATAAATTGAGTTTATGAGGAGAAGATTTCCTAATAACAAGTTCACCACTGCTCGTGCAGCAAAAGAAGTTCTTAACATCCTTCGAATCTACAAAGTTTGGAGTCCAAGAGTCAACATCACCATAAACCCCCATTACCCATATGTGGCACTTCTCAATCAATACATGACTGTCGAAAGCAATCAAAGCCAATGATCCCTCCAATACCGCAAGTTGTTCAAGCTTAAAAAATAATCCATTTGAATAATCCTGTGTCAGCAGTATCTCCCGGAAGTTATCATTATGGAGATCAAAGCACAGAATGAATTTGTGGTCACGAGAATATGCTATAAAGTGCAAAGCTCCGTTAAAAAACAAATAAGGTGGTAGATCAATCCTAGTAATAGGTCCTCTGGATCCATTAAATGAACTCAACTGTTTCCAAGAATCAGAACTCAACGTGTAAACCTGGAAGTCAAGCCGGTTTTGTCTAAAGAAACGCCCATATCTTAATTCCTTGAAGTTAAAGTCATTATTTTGAATATGACAATACCCAAATCCATAACCGAAAGGCTCAAAAGTCAAAACTGTCATCAGTAGATGGAATTATCTTAAACTTTCCAATGTTTGGCACTACAAAAAATTCAGTTTTAAGCTGCGTTTTTTTTAGCTGCGTTTTAAAAGTGCAGCTCCAAAGTGCTTTGAGATGCGTTGAGTTTGGAGTTTGAAGTGTTTGGTAATAAAATTGGAGCTGGTGATGATGGAGTTATAGTATGTGGAAACGCACCTGAATTGCAGCAGTGTTTTCACTGGCAGCGGAATTAGGATGTTGAATGCGATTTCGTGAGGAAGATCAGCGAACTGCGTTGGTTTTGTAGCCGTCATCATTGATTATACTTGTATTTCCATTTGGTATGTATCTATCTGAATGGCAGATTTGGAAATGAGTATCCGAAGGTGAATTAGGCTTCTGCAAAGTCAACTTTTACATATATATACTTGGGGATCGGAATATGTTCTATGAAGGGTATAGGCTTATGTAAAGCAGGGAGAGTTATCCTAGGCAAAATCAACGTTTACATACATACTTCGGTAAAAAGTAATTCTCCTATTTGGTTAGTTTACAATTCTTTGGATGTACTACAAAAGCATTCTTTGGATGATCTACAAAAGCGTTCGAAACCTTTATAATTTCATCAAAAATGTTGAAAAGCTCAAGATCTACCAAGTGCAAAGGCCTGGACCATGCCATGAGGATTATGTCACATAATATGCATACTATTTCTGAAAAATAATAAACTAATAAATCATTATTTTGTAAGTGCTAGGTACATTTATTTTACAACAAAATTCTAGTTAAGTGTCCGATTGGTTGGGGTGAAACCGGAAGGATAGAAAGAGAAAAGTAGAGAGAAAAATGATTTTCCGTGTGTTTAGTTGGAGAGAAGAAAATGATGGAAAATTGGTGGAACAGGTGCTTTTTCCTTGTTCTACCAAAATTTTATCTCTCTAATTTGGAAAGAGAATATAAGGGGAGGAATAGTTACAATGAACTACCTCCTGCTTGCTTGCTTTTTTTATTTTTTATTTATTTCATTCTGGGCGTGAGTTGTGGTGCTTTCTTTACTTTTTTTTTGGATTGCTTTTTCTTTTTCATTGTTTTTGTTTTTTATTTTTTCCTTTCCTGGGGTGAGTTGTGGTGCTTTTTTATTTTTTGGTTGCTTTTTCTTTGTTTTTCTTTTCCTCTTTCCCGGCGTCAGCTGTGGTGCTTTCTTTTCTTTTCCTTTCTTTTTTGGTTGCCTTTTTCTTTGTTTTTTCCCCTGGCGTGAGTTGTGTTGCATTTTTTTTTTTATGCTTTTTTCTTTCCTGGGCATGAGTTGTGGTGCTATTTATTTATTTATTTATTTTTGGGTTTAACTAGACATAAATTTTTTTTTTTTGGGCATGATTTTTAGTTTTTAATAAATGTGGGTGGTTGCCTTTTTATTTTTGGTTGTTTGCCATTTTTTGTTGTTGTAATTGTGCATCATTTTTTAACAATGACATACAAGTAAATTTATACAAACTGATTTTTTATCCATCTGTCTAATTTTTTCACCTTCAACTAAAACTCTTATATTCTTCCATTTTTCTATTCCTCCCCCATTTTTTGTCCTCACTCTTTTTCACCTCTCAAATCAAACAGATTCTAAAAGTCTCTAGAAAAATAGTTTCCAACTATTATTACAATACAGCCAATAAGTTGCTTTAACTATTGGTATTCTAAAATAAAAATAATAATTACCGGTAAAAATTATGCTAATAGACAAGCTTTTCCATTTTTTTTTTTATGGTTTTGTTTTTTTGAGAATGAGGGTGTCTAGATCTCTTTCAACACCTAACTATTTTTTTGGTTGTGTGTAGCTCCCTGTCCCACACATTGACAAGCATTCTTGTTTTACAAGACAAAAAAGACAAAAATGATTTACTCCAAAGTTGACAACAAATAGAGGGAATACCTTGTAACAGACTTTTGTTTATTTGGTTTATGCTAATTCCACTTTCTTAAAAAAGGAAAAGAAAAGAGAGAGAGACAACAAATAGAGCAAAGATTCACATGTGATCATTATAAGCTTGAAGCAGGAAAACTGATACGTTTAGCATAATGACACTATCATCCATAAAGAAAGTCTTGTGTTTTAACTCCCTCCCCCTCACAGACTCTAATGCACCAAAGAAAAGGAAGAGCATTATCTTTTAAGGGTATAAAATGAAAATCAATAGTTATTACCTCTTTTAGCGGTTCCCTTTTCAAAAAACAATTTACACATTCCCTTCAAAGAGTTTATTATATGAAAAATGAAAGTAAGACAATCATGATCCATTCTCAGCTTTCACATGATGTGCATTAAGGCCCAACTTTTTTCATTGGGAGTAGTCTCCCTCATCATAAAGCTTCCAACCCATATTTTCAGTATTGAAGCATATTTTGAAATATAACTTGCAAAATAATAACAAAAAAACCCCTCGATAATTTCATAATGCAACTCCTACAAAATCATAAGCACATTCATAAACGTTTTTGGCAAATACATATATTTAGATATTATCCTGGAAAAAAAATCAAATGAACATCTGTAAACATGTTTCAGAAGTTGTGATCCACCAAGATGAATGGCCGGAAACTTGCCTGAGTCTGGCCATTTGAACATCAAATATTTGGGTAAGAGAATCTAATTTTGTAAAGTAATTAGGCAAGAATATGATTTCACTAAAATCAATAAAAATTCATGGAATTATATTGTATAAATCTTCAGAGCCGCAATCCTATGAAGCAACATGGATATGATTTACGTTATTTAGAAATTGCTTATTCTAGTAGCTTATTTGTAGAGTGTAAGACAAAAATTTAAAGAGTTAACTTATTTCCAAAAAACTGAAACTTAAATTATTTGAAATAAAACTGAGACATAAACTAAGTAATAAGTAATAACTAATTTATAATCAAATGCCAAACACACAGCACTAGTTTGCTCAACAACATAGGATCAACAGAATAAATGAAGGAACTATAGTAAGCTAATCTAGAGACAAAAGACATGGTCAAACAGATAAAGCATCTGCTAATGAGAGACCTTGAAAACCTTATTAAAGATAATTTGTAGTAGCTTTGTGCATTGCGGATTCCTTGGCTACTATAAGCCATTCTGGGGTTCAGGAGTTAGCAGGTTCCCCACAATTGAAACCTTATTTACAAAGAGGAAAGCTATAATAATCAATCAATAGAATAAAAATGAATAAATGCTGAAACAAAGATTAAAGGAACATGTTGTAAAAGCAACATGCCTAGTATAATTAGGATTAAATACTTTAGTTACCTTTGTTTATTGTTAGAATATAGATCACTTAAAAAAAAATCAATCAAATACATCCAAGTTTGTTGTCAGAATATAGATCACTTCAAATATTGCATATCTATATTAATTCTAGTGAGATGGAAAATATCAATCAAATACATCCAAATTTCTCCCCAAAAAAAAAAAAAAAAATCCAAATAATAAAATGACATATTTGTAGAGATAGAAAGACGGAAAATATTATTAGAAATAGTTCAATTTTTAAAGAAAACAAATTATCTTCAATAATTTTCAGAGAATAAAATATATATTATGCCACATTACAAAATAATTAAATATTTTCACGTATCCTGTGAGTTTGCAATTAGTAACAATTAATTAATAGGTTCCATATTGATCCAAGCATAAATTGCATAACCATTCCAAAACACTAAAATTGTTCCATATCCCTACTACTACGATCCAGGTTAATACATAGCCATTCCAAATCACTAAAATTGTTCTACATCCATGATACTTCCATCTAAATTTTAACACACAATCAAGGGCTAAGATGATTCCAATTCCAAAAGACAACCTAATACCATTAGTAATACTATTACGAATCCCAAACAGCTTTGGGTACTCCAAGTGCTTTCTAAGTTGCTGGAGCAATTGAGTTTGCGAGGACTGCAACGGATAAAGTACCAAGAACAAAGAAACCACATGTAAAACAGAAAAGCAACAAGCAACAACACCCCCATCGACTTCTCTCTCTCGTCAATGCTTCATGAACCAATAGTGCCAAGAAGCAACAGAATACAAGAACCCATTAAAACCTGTCATTTAATTGACACATAAAGAAGTCAAAATTATTAGTGAAACAGGGATTCACCTAGTAAAGATCAAGCAGAGATTTTCCATGCTTTAAAAAATAAGTCCAGTACAGCAGTACACATAGAAAAGCTTCCAACTTTACATTAGAATTAGTCAATGTTTAATCTTTGAGCAAGTAACAAAACTCTACTTATTCAAAAAAGAAAAAAAAAAATTCCACAACTCGAATCAACACAAAAGAGCAACTTCCAAAGAATTTCATTTATGATCATTTCACAGGGACATTATTTTATTTCCCCTACCCCAAAAATTGAAGTCATATGGGGAGACCCAAAAAAATCCTACAGTCAATTTTAGAAAATTAACCTTAACATTAAAAGCAATTAAAAAAAGCAAAGAGCTTCATGCATTATCATTGTACTCCACACTCATCAACCCCATTTGCATACATTCCCTACACCACATGATAGTATGATAATATAGAGAACCCAGAACACAAATAACATTCAACCTAAGAACCCACAAGCAAATCATATATGGGTAGCTACCAAATATCACCTTGCACCAATTTTCCTAATTAGGCAGAGTAGCTACATAAATCACATAAAACTTTCATACAGAAGAACGAACCAGCAAATTATATATGGGTAGCTAATAAATCTCTTTATTTGAATAATCTTTCAGATCAGAAAGCATAAGGAATAAAAAAAGGGGAAGCCGTCATAAAAAGAAAGATTATACTGTTAGGAAGTCAGATCGGGGAGAATATGGTGTTTGAAGACATGGACAGTGGGAGGGAGAGGGTTAGGCCGAAAGAGAGAGAGGTGATCTGGTAGACTGATGCAGATTAGCTATGGCTCTCTTTTGGTTTTTTTGATTTGATTGTTCTGATGTTACTAGAAAAGGCTCTGCTTTATTTGCTAATCATGGTACTTAGAAGGGTTTGTATTTATTCAGCTTCCCTTCTGTCATTTATGGCTATGTTCTGTTACCCAATAAGATTCAGGTACCTAGTGTTGAAATGTCATGTTGGACACCTAATAGAATGAGCTACTTAGCAAACATCTTTAAAAATTGTGTTGAATGGACAATTTGTTATCAGGCTTCAATCCTTTCTATTTCCTCTGCTTTGGTTGGAATGAGATTGACAATTACATACAAATCACTAGATTGGCTTACATCTATTCTGGTTTGTATTTTTCCCCGCTACAATAACCCAGCAATCACTAAATTATGATAAACGGTATAACTGCATGATGGCTAGACATGTTTTCACTATGAAATGGCCATTACTAGAACGAGCACCGCAAGTTGGTTGATAGATAATAGTCACAACACATAACCTCGATTTTGTCCTTCTAAATAAAAACAATATGTTCATATCTACAACAAAAGGAATGAAAAAACAGCAATAACATAGATACAAAAGCTTCCCAACAGCTTCACTGAATAGAACAACTGACCTGTCAATAAAGCTTTGGCTCATTGAGTAAAACTAAGCTCTCCATGAGATTATCTGTGTAAGTCTCTGGTGTAAGATCTCCGATTCCAATATTTTTCTCATCTAGACTCTTAGGGTCAAATAAAATGAGTTTATGAGGAGAAGATGATTTCTTAATCACAAGTTCACCACGGCCCGTGCAGCCGAAGAAGTTTTCAACTTCTTCCAACTCTACAATGTTTGGAGTCCAAGAGTCAACATCAGCATAAATCCTCATCACCCATATGTGGCACTTCTGTTGAGGACTGTGGAAAGCAATCATAGCCAGCGATCCCTCCAATACCGCAAGTTGTTCAAAGTTAAAACACAATCCATTTGAGTAATTCTGTGGCAGCATTATCTCCCTGAATATCTCCTCATGGAGATCAAAGGACAAAATGAATTTGTGGTGACGAGAATATGCTATAAAATGCAAAGCTCCATTAAAAAACAAACCATGTGATTTTTCAATCCAAGTAACAGGTCCTCTAGACACATTAAATGACTCCAACTGTTTCCACGAACCGGTACTCAACGTGTAAACCTGGAAGTAAAGCTGGCTCTCTAAAAAAAAAGGCCCATATTTCAAAACCTTGAAGTCAAAGTCATTGTTTTGAATATGATGATACCCAAATCCACAACCGTAAGCCTCAAATCTTTCATCAGTAGATGGAAGTATCTTAAGCTTTCTAATGTTTGGGTTCCACAGAAATACGCGGGAAACCAAACTACAATCAATTGCTCCATTATTAGGATAATATAATTGTATAATAGGTTTCTGAAAAGCGAGGCAGAATAAGCCTTTGCTGATGCCAACAATGGCGGGATTATAAACTGGGATTGTCAACCTGTAAACCTCAGTCAATGTGTGGTCGCTGCTGATATTGCAAAAGACTGTACGCACAAAGTCTTGGTCCCTGGGATCTGGCGGTGGCTTACATAGTAGATGATCGTTGTTGTTGTCGTCCGATAATAATGATTTGACTTTTAGGTTGTGTTTGAAGTGTTTGGTAATGAAATCGGGGCTGGTGATTATGGAGTTATAGCATTTGGAAACGCATCTGAATTGCAATAAAGTTTTCACAGGCAGCCGACTCAGAATGTCGAAAGCGATTTCGAGAGGGAGATCATCGAACCGCGTTGGTGTTGTAGCCATCATCGAGGGGTTTCTATCTGATTCTGATATTCGAATCCGAAGGTGAAGCCGTGAAGGGTTAGACTGCACCGAAGGGTTATTTATTTAATTCGAATCCTGAAGTTTAAGAAAATTTGAATTTTATAATTGAAGTTTTAAAATTTGGATTTTATCTTTAAAGTTTGAGGGTGTTTGAACTTTACACCTAAACATTTTAAAACTTGAAATTTACCTTCAAAATTTTAGTGGTTTTTGGATTTTATTCCTCCAATTCTAAAACTTTAGAATGTATAATTTATACATCTCAAAATTTTAGGGGGTAAAATTCAAATTCGATAACGTCAAAGTGTAAAATCTAAATATTTCAAATTCTGAAATTTCCTGTGTAAAATCTAAATATTTCAAAACTTTAAAGGTGTAATTTGTAATTTATCATAAAATTATATGTAAACCAGTATTATGCCCAATCAAAAATCATAGGTAAATTCCTATAAAATAAATCATATGTAAATAGTTTTTTTTATTAATTTATTTAAAATCAAATAATAGAATGAATAATAAAAATTAATGAATATTTCACTTTTAAGTTATATAATGAATATTTTCATTTTTTTAAAAAAGTTATAGAATAAATGCATATTGTATGAAACTAATGTATTATAAAATGCGTATGCATATATATATATATATATATATATAGTTTAAAATGGGTAAATAGCACTATTTGCCGAAATATTTAGGAGAATACCATTGTTCGCGAAACTTGATTTCACTCTATGTAGATATTAATGTAGAACTCAATTTCCTTGAAATTGAATTTTGTGTAATTATTTTAAAAATGAACATTGTTTTACCCGAGTTTCATTGGCCAATTCAAAATTTGAGATTTTTTGAGTAGAAGTTTCTGCCATTTACGATGAAAAGTGGGTGAGAGCATGTCCAACTGAATTCTCTAGTTGCCAAAGAATTAGAAGAATTTACAATTTTTTATCATACGGAATCCAACAGTATATTAGAAGTTTTGTAATCTCTATGAAGGAATGCTAGACCCTTATTAGCAGCACCAAGTGCGATCTTCATACGGTAGTTCCAAGAAAGTGGTTGAATGTAAGCCGTCCATGTTCCAAGATCCTTACAATTCTTTCTAGGTTATGACTTTAACAGAAAAGTTTAATGTTTTTAGGGCAAAATTTAGGTACAATACTTTAAGTACAGTTCCTTAAATTTTTTATTTAAATTTCAGCCATTTTTCAAATAAAAAATATTCACTAACGGCATCAAAAGCCACAAACGGCTTAAACACTGTTGATAACTCTATTTGTGATTAAAAAAAAAAAAAAAAACCAGCCACCATCATTAACTCTATTTGTGATTAAAAAGAAAAGAAAAAAAAAAAAAGAAAAAGAAAAAAAACCCAGCCACTAGAACTCCTGTGCAACATCTCCAACATCAACCCACTCCTCCTCGTCACTCACAATCTGTTCTGCCACATCGCAGATGACTACTCCCTCTCACCCAAACTGTCTACTTTTGGTCTTAAATATATTGTAGGCAAAACCCAAAAACATATCATCCCTTAAAACCAAAATTTCCAAACAATCCAAACACAAAACCAAAACCCCAATAAAATTCAATTCATAAAACGTAAAACCTAAAAAAAAAAAGATCCACCCAAAAAACCAAAATTTTACTAAGAGAATCTCTGTGATCTTGCTAGAAAAGTTTCCAATCATTCATTGGTCAACAAAAGAGACAAGATTTACTGCTGGATTCATCGGCTTCGTCACTAAACTCCGCCGTGTGTCTTCTTTGCCGCCGCAAACTTCTTCAAATCCGGGAGTATTTGATGTGTAGGGAAGGACGCATGAAGAGTTTGCATGTGTTTGGATAGAGGCGATGGAGGCAGTGGTTAGGGTGTTGAAGTTAGGTGGGGTTGGGAAAAAAAGTTTAAACAGTATCATCTGGCTTTTGACACCGTTTGTGAATGTTTTTTTATTTGATAGATGGCTGAAATTTAAATGTGGAACCTAAGGAACAGTGTCTAAGGTACTGTATCTAAGTTTTGTCCATGTCCTTAATTAACAATAGATAAACAATGAGTACATTAAAATATTGAAAGTAAATAAAGGAGATGGATATTAATAACTCACTCTTAAACAGGATAAAGTATGGTTTCAAATTAAAAAAAAAAAAGGGAGAAAGTATACCATGTTTCGGTAATACTAACTTAACATCTGTTTTGGTATTTCCTACCCAATAAATGAGGGACATTTGTTTCAAAAAACCACATCAGACTACTCCAATAAATGATTAATTTATCTTCCCAATAGTTGTCAGTGTCATTATCATTTATTGGAGTAGTCTGATGTGATTTTTTAAAATAAGTGTCACTCATTTATTAGGTAAGAAATATCAAAACAGATGCTGAGTTGTACTACCAAAACATGGTATACTTTCTCCCTAAATAGATGATTCTCCAAGCTGCCCCGAGGCATGAATTCATACACCAAATGCCGGTGGTCATCCTCTACAGTCTATGCAGTAACCGATCAATTTCACAAGAATGAGATGATAAAAGCTGCCTCAAGTATTGTTCTAAGTGGAACACGAGTTTGGCATTTTAAATTTCTAAAATACACGTCACCGAGTGCCTACCTAAAATTTCATTAATGGAACCTTGATGTCCATGAATTTGAGTTTTAATCATGAACTCAAATTTTAAAATAGTGATATTCTTCTAAATATTTCGTAAACAATGGTATATTCCTATATATTTTGCAAATAGTACTATTTCCCCATTTTTGCATATATGTATATATATATATTTAAAGTTCAAGGTTTCTTTTTATTATTTTATAGTTAAAACCTTGGTAATAAGTTTGTATTGATAACTGAAAATAAATTTATTAGAATTGAGATATAATGTAAATTTTATTTTTGAGAAATAGAGATAATGTGAATTGAGAAGTAATACCCAAAATGAGATGAATACAATTCAAAAATTATTTATTTTTTGTAGTTAATTATATATTAATGATGGGGCTGGCTAAAAAAATGATGGTGTTGCAATCCATTTATTTTGAAGATAAGATTTTATTTACTCTTAATAATAAAATCATTAGATGAAGAAGTTGGATTGTAATCAAATTAAGATTTTTATCAATTACAAAAAAAAAAAAAAAAAAAAAAATTATAGTAGAAGAAGATAAGAACAAAAAAAAAAAAATATTTATTTTATTTTTAAATCTACAAAAATTTTGCAATTTGGTGACGACCACTTGATTCAATTACAACTTCTAAGGCCAAATTTTATTATAAAATATATGATATTGTAAGGACACAAATCTGTGGATTGGGCCTACGAACAGAACAGATCGAAGCCCAGACTATGTACAGTATCCTTGAAATAAATTTGTAAAGAGAGTGGGCTGGAGAGTACTTGATTGAAGATGTATGGGTTGATGGCCCAAGTATAATTATGACCAGATTTACGTTGATGAAATATAAGGTAGATACAAAGTTCTTCTCGGCACAGTTTGAGGAGTATATTTAGACTAATACAACGAACACTTCTCTCTTTCTCTTTCTTTATTTGTTGTTCTTTTTCTTCTTCTGATCGTCCTCCTTCTTTTTTCCTTTTTTGCTCTATTTATACGTCCCTCTTCTCCCCTGCGCCAGTTAGGTGGGCTTTTCTTGATACTTGTCCCATCAGCCTCTATCTGGAGACTTCACCTGGCAGCTGTAAAGGATGAAGGTCATTGTTCAGGTGTCTTTTTCCATTAATGCGGCCATGATGTTAGCTGCAGGATCATAAATGCGGTGGTAGCAGCCTTTTGCCTAATATCTGATCTTTGCCACCTATCCTTTTTGTCCATATAAATCAGGGGATTCTCCGGGAAGGCTAGGATCAATGTTAGAGCTTTCATCTGGGATACTCTCTTGACAATCCGAACAGGCAAGTCTCCTCGGACGGGTCCTCCTTCCACGTGACTTACGCATTAGAATCGAATTAGGCTGGGCGTATTCTTCAGGATTTTTCGTCCTCGGATGTACAGGTCTCCTCGAACGGGCCGTGGCCCATTACCTGATACTGGGCCTTTCACCCCTACAATAGCCCCTCAAAATTCTGATCTTCCCTCCTATCCGAGGAGAAGGGCAGGATTTTGACTTCTGCAAGGGTGAAATCCATCAAACCCCTTAACTAATCCATGTGGAGGCGCTGTTTCGCTAGACTTTCAATTTCCAAAGACGCTTCGGAAATTGTAACGCGTCATTTATTGTTCTGGGTGGCGCTCTGTCTCCTTTATTAATGGTGAGATGCAGATCGTGCGGTCAAGGCTTCTTCATGAAATTTTGAGCGGGATAATTCCCACTCGTGTTCCTCCACTATATAAGGGGCTCTGAGGGAGTGGTTTGGCTCATTTGGTACACCAGAGTTCTCGAGCATCCTAGCCCTGTTATATCAACTTGTTCTAACAACTCCGAGCACACTTTCACAAAGGATCCTAGATTTCTCAGAAGTCACCGAACCAAAAATACCTACTGTTCTCGTAAGTACTTGGTTTCCAAGTCTTCTTTTCTTCTCGGCTGAGCACCTCAGCCGTCGTCTTTTTACATTTCCTCGCCTTAGAAGAGTCTCGTAGCGCCCCTTTAGACATCCATATGGGTAGGTTTAAGAATTTAGTTGATACCCCTGTGGCCGTAGAGCTTTTTAAGGCGAAATATATTATTCCCGAGGGGGTTAGCCTCCGTTACTGTCCACCAGAGAATATTTTAACCTCTAGGAGGACCGGTGAGGTAGTTATTCCTGTAATCGCCTTTTTAGAGGGGGGAATGACCATTCCCATGGGTAACGTTACTAGGGAGTACCGTAGGAATCATAGACTGTGCCCGCACCAATGTGCCGCTAATATGTTTAGGATTCTGGGTTGTGTAGACGCCCTTAATGAGATGATGGGTTTACAGTTCACCTGGCACGACGTCGTACACATGTACGAGTGTCAGTCCTTGAAAGAGGGGGGGTACTACTTGAAATCCCGATCTCCCGTTGTAAAGATGATATCGTGCCTTCCAAAGTCCAACAAGGGCATGAAGGACAATTACGTCATCGTCTCTGGGGCGTGGCATGACGGTCACCATTGTCCGACCACAGAGGGGGAGCCAGGTGGGGTACTCTAGGACTAGGTTAAGATAATCATAGGGTTTGCAGTTTAGATTTCACTTTATTTTACTGTGTATGCGTTTGGTTTAGAGGTGTGATGACTAATCTCATGTTTTTCTTTTGATTGTGACTACAGATTAACAGTTTGTCGCCCCCAAGCTCAGTCTTGTAAACGTGCTCGGCTTGAATCATCTGCTGCGATCCGAGGTGCTTGCCCATTCGGACGGCTAGCTATATGCTGTTCACTTGATATTGGACTTCGCTCCAATATTAGACAATTTCCAAGAAGTCGGGGATTCTATCCGAGCGGACGACAAGAGAATTCGCCGGATAGACGTCTCTCGGCCGGGTTTTTTGGCAAAGTAGGATCTTCCCCCGGTTCCCTGGCCGCTTCAACAAGTTGCTCCTTAACCAATTACACAAAGGGAAGAGTCTGCTTCCTCTTTGCCATCTTTGGATACGGAGATAGACCAATTCCGTTTCAAAGAGGAGGGAGAAGTGCAAACGAAACCTCTTAGCCCTCAAAGTTCTGGGAGTTCAGAAGACGAAGACAAGATGCCCTTGCAGTCGAGAAAGGGATTGAAAGCCCTCATGGCAGGGCGAAACGCGGGGACATCTTCCAAGGAGGCCCCTAAAGAGAAGGATGCTGGCAAGTTGCCTCCTCCTCCTCCTCCAATAGCTGCAACCGGCCTTCTTCCCATGCCAGATTTGAAGAGGAAGAAGAAGGTCGTAGACGTGGACGTCGAGGAGGGTGAAGTGTCCCCTCGACAACCAAAAGGGCCGAAACAACAGAAAGGAGGAAGAAACGATAGGAGGGTTTCCCCACCCAGGCATAGGAGTGACCCCCATCCCAGGGAGGCTCAGCAACCACTAGCCTGGGCTCCGCGGCTGGATCTGGATGGGGCTCCTATCCCTGCCACCGCCTCCATACGGGAGTTCCAAAACGGGCACTCAGGCTACATTGCCGAGGCCTTAGAGCGCCCACTGCTCCTGCCTCGGGACATGGAGGCGGTGAGGTCCTGGAGGCAGGCCGACCTGTTTATGTCCATGAAAAGGGACTTAGCCATGGTAAGCTCTTTGTCACTTCATTACACATAGGATTTGCTTATGCTTGGATTGTGTAACTTCGTTATCTCTATAATGGCGTAATTTTGTCTTTCTTATGGTGCAGTTCACCCAGCAAGTCTACGTGGTAGAGGACTGGGTTAGGGATGCCCGAAATTTGGCCAGGGCTGAGACCCAGTCTCGTAAGGAGGTGGAGAAGAGCCTGGGGGCGCTGAAGCACCAAAAGCTAGAGTTAGCCAAGAAGCTAACTATTGAAGAGAGAGAGAGGAGAAGCGCGGAAGCTGGGCTGAAGAGCGCCCAAGACCAGGCTGAAGATCAGCGGAAAAGGTTGCACATGACGGAGATAGAGCTGGCAACCAAGAGGCAGCTGGTCTTGGAGCTTCATGCCCGAGCGGAGAGGGCCAAGAAGGCTGAAAAAGAGGCTCGGGCGGCACTGAGGGCTGCTGAGGCCGAGAAGGAGGCCGAATACATCCGCAGCATCAAGGAAACAGAGAAAAGGCTCGCGGAGGAGGTCACCGAAGTCTGCAGGGATTACTGCCAGTCCACTTAGGTGGAGGCCCTGAACATGGCTGGAGTCCTAGCCGACTCGGAGCTCAGGCAGCCGGGGAAAACATACTTCCACCCAGATCTCGCTTTGCACCCAGCTGACCCCTCCTTCTCGTCGCCTCGTGCCCCAGAGCAAGTGAGCCAAGCACTTGTTCCTCTTGAGGCCGTTCAGGAGATTCAGAAAGAACAAGTAGCTCCGGGTGCCACTTCTGTGACCGCGGTTCCCAACGAGGCCAAGGAAGTAGCTCCCTCAGAGACTGAGCTGAGTGTACATGATAGCATTCCTCCTCAGGCCGAATAGGCTTAAGGCTAGGGTTTTGTCGTCTCTAGTTGTAGTTGTCAGTTGTTTTTCCTTTTTATTGATGTAACAGTCACTTTGGATGACGGGCTAATGTACTTTACCTTTCTATTTAATGAGAATGTTTTGTTTACCTTCTTCTGTTTCCAATTTCACCTATTCGCTTATTTTTCCTTGAAGTCCTTAATCCTATGAAAAGTTTAAGTCCACAGAATGATGTAGTAATAGAAATAAATTTCTATTCCCACGTAATGAAGAGGACATCGTGGATATGAAAGCCTTAATGATGACATTAAAATCATTCAACCAATTCAATCCCGTCTTAACAAATGTGGATAAGTTCAAGCAGACATAATCCCTAACTTACCCATTAAAGTTGAGTGAAAATACTAACTCAGAGAGGGTGGTCTGAGTAAATATGAAAGACAAGGTTTCCGCAGAGTGTTCAGTGATATGTATGGGGTAGTGATGAGGCTCTGAAGGTATGATTCGAGGGGTTGTGTATGCGGAGAAGAGTTAAATTTCCCGAGGCATGTGGCCCAAGGGATCAAGTCTGACCAAGGTTCTATTCAACATATAGGGGTGTTAATTTACCCAAAGTAGGTGGTTCGAGGGACCAGGCCTGACCAAGGTTCTATTTAACACTTAGGGGTGTTAATTTACCTAAGGTAGGTGGTCCGAGGGACCAGACCTGACCAAGGTTCTGTTTAACACTTAGTAGTATTAATTTACCCAAGGTGTGTGGTTCGAGGGGCCAGGCAAGACCAATGTTCTGTTTAATACTCAGGGGTGTTAATTTACCCAAGGTAGGTGGTCCGAGAGACCAGGCCTGACCAAGGTTCTGTTTAACACTTAGGGGTGTTAATTTACCTAAGGTAGGTGGTCTGAAGGACCAGGCCTGACCAAGGTTCTGTTTAACACTTAGTAGTATTAATTTACCCAAGGTGTGTGGTCCGAGGGACCAGGCACAACCAAGGTTCTGTTTAATACTTAAGGGTGTTAATTTACCCAAGGTAGGTGGTCCAAGAGACCAGGCCTGACCAAGGTTCTGTTTTACCCAAGGTAGGTGGTCCGAGGGACCAGGCCTGACCAAGGTTCTGTTTAATACTTAGTAGTATTAATTTACCCAAGGTATGTGGTCCGAGGGACTAGGCACGACCAAGGGTCTGTTTAATACTTAGGGGTGTTAATTTACCCAAGATAGGTGGTCCGAGAGACCAGGCCTAACCAAGGTTCTGTTTAACACTTAGGGGTGTTAATTTGCCCAAGGTAGGTGGTCTGAGGGACCAGACCTGACCAAGGTTCTGTTTAACACTTAATAGTATTAATTTACCCAAGGTGTGTGGTCTGAGGGACCAGGCACGATCAAGGTTCTGTTTAATACTTAGGGGTGTTAATTTACCCAAGGTAAGTGGTCCGAGGGACTAGGCCTGACCAAGGTTCTGTTTAACACTTAGTAAACAAGCAGTATAATAGACTTCAATGCGAGAATGGAAACTTTCATTAGTAATAGTACCATTTTAGGTTATTTACATTCCAGGGGTGTGGTACAGCTCTTTCATCTAGGTCTTCTAAATAAAAGGCTCCTATTCCAGCTATTGATAGGATACGATAGAGGCCTTCCCAGTTAGGTCCCAGTTTCCCCCAGGCCGGGTTCTTCGCAGTGCCCACGACTTTTCGCAAGACCAAATCTCCTGGTGCAAGTGGTCTCAATTTGACATTGGCATCATAACTTTGCTTGAGCTTATGCTGATAGTAGGCTAGTTGAACTGTAGCATTTTCCCTACGCTCGGCGACTAGGTCCAGATTGTCTTTTAGCAGTTTGTCATTGTCAGCCGAGGTAAATGAACTGGTTCTAAGTGTGGAGAACCTAGTTTCTATGGGGATAACAGCCTCAGCGCCGTACGTCATTGCAAATGGGGTCTCTCTTGTAGATCTTCGAGGAGTTGTCCTGTAGGTCCAGAGGACATATGGTAATTCTTCCACCAATTTTCCTTTGGCATCATTCAACCTCTTCTTAAGACCGCTTACTATGACTTTGTTAACTGCTTCAGCTTGACCATTTCCTTGTAGGTACACAGGAGTGGAGTACTTGTTCGTAATGCCTAATCCACAGCAAAATCTTCTGAATGCTTTACTGTCAAATTGAAGACCATTGTCCGAGGTAAGAGTATGTGGTACTCAAAACCGGATTACAATATTCTTCCATACAAATTTCTGGACATCTACATCCCTGATGTTTGCCAATGGCTCGGCTTCAACCCATTTGGTGAAGTATTCTGTGGCAATGACCAAGTACTTTTTACTCCCAGCTGCTTTAGGAAAAGGGCCTACGATGTCCAGGCCCCACTGTGCGAAAGGCCATGGACTTGACAGAGGATTCAGAACTCCTCCTGGTTGATATATATTTGGCACAAACCTTTGGCACTGGTCATACTTCTTTACATATTCCTGTGATTCTCTTTGCATGTTTGGCCACCAGTATCCCTGAGTTAAGGTCTGTGTGTTAGGGATCTTCCTCCTGTGTGGCTGCCACAAATCCCTTCATGCAGCTCTTTGAGGAGTAGCTCCGTGGCTTCGGGGTGCACGAACAGTAAGTAGGGTCCAGAGAAAGAGCGTTTGTATAACTTATTGTCTCCGGATAACCAGAACCGAGGAGCTTTTCTTCGCACTTTGTCGGCTTCGGCCTTGTCTGTTGGTAAGACATCATCCCTGAGGTGAGTCACCATAGAGTCCATCCAGCTTGGCCCTACTCTAACTTGATAGATGTCAGGCCCCTCCTTTTCCTTGGCATGCCTCTGTATATCTTCCACTAGGATAAGTCGAGGTAGCCCTTCAGCTGAGGAGGTTGCGAGAGTGGCCAAAGAATCCGCGTGCGTGTTTCCACTTCGAGGAACATGTTGCAGATTAAACGACTTGAACTGTGATTGTAGTAGCTTGACCTGCCTTAGATACTTTCGCATTCTTTCATCCCGCGCCTCCAATTCTCCTCGAACCTGGCCGACGACCAATGCTGAGTCCGAGAATACTTCTACGGTGCTTCCCCCCATTCTTTTGACCAGAGCCACTCCGATCAGCAATGCTTCGTATTCAGCCTCATTATTAGTAGCCGAGAAGTTTAGTCTGAGGGACTTTTCGATGACAACATTCTCTGGGGATACCAAGACTAGTCCTACTCCTGAGCCTCTCTGGTTGGCCACACTGTCGGCATATAACTTCCATGGTGGGGACTGTTGCACGGATATAAGGCCAACTGAATTTCCATCTATGTGCATTGTCTCGATTATCTCTTCTAACATAGGTTCAGCGAACTCGGCCACAAGATCGGCCAGCATCTCTCCCTTGACCGAGGTGTGAGGCATGTACTTTATGTCAAAAGCCCCTAGGATGGTACCCCACTTCCCGTATAGCATGTACTTTATGTCAAAAGCCCCTTCCCGTATAGTCTGCACTCCAAAGCAATTATCTGAGCAGGAGTTGGGTAAGGACCACAACCGTATGTGATTGGAAGTAATGAGGGAGTTTACGAGTGGCATGAACTACTGCAAAGATGACCTTCTCAAGTGGTAGATAACAGACCTCGACCTCATGGAGGGATTTACTCACATAGTACACAGGTTTCTGAACGCCATTGTCGACTCGTATAAGTACCAGACTTACAGCATGGGTGGCTACAGCAATGTAGGCGAACAAGACCTCGTCCGTTGCAGGACTGGACATGATGGGAGGTCGAGTTAGGTATTCTTTTAGTTGCTGGAAAGCTAGAACACACTCTTCATTCCACTCAAACCCTTTCCACTTGTTCAGCAGCTGGAAGAAAGGCCGACATCTCTCCGCAGACTTGGAGATGAATTGATTGAGAGCGGCAGTCATCCCGGTCAACTTCTGGATTTCTTTTGGGTTCCGAGGAGGCTGCAGGTTGTTGATCGCCCTTATCTGGTCGGAATTGATCTCAATTCCGCGATGGGTGACCATATAGCCCAGAAACTTTCCTGATCCAACGCCGAAAGAGCATTTCGAAGCATTGAGTCGCAATTTGTGTTTCCTTAAGATTTCAAAAATGTTTTCGAGGTCACTGACGTGGTTGGACACCAGCTTGCTTTTGACCACCATGTCATCAATGTAAATTTCAATGCATTTCCCCAGCTGTGGTTCAAACATTTTTGTCATCATTCTCTGATAGGTAGAGCTTGCATTCTTCAGACCAAATGGTATCACCTTATAATGATAGTTCCCAATGGGAGTTACGAAGGCTGTTTTCTCTTGATCATCCAAGGCTAAGGGAATCTGGTGGTACCCTTGGAAGGCGTCCAAGAAACTCATTCACGGGTGCCCTACGGTTGCATCTACCAGTTGATCAATCCGAGGCATGGGGAAGGGGTCTTTTAGGCAGGCTCTGTTTAAGTCCGTGAAATTCACGCATATGCGCCATTTCCCATTCTTCTTCTTCACCACTACTGTGTTAGCCAGCCATTCTGGATAGAAGACTTCCCTGATAGCCCCTGCCTGCTTGAGTTTGTTTACTTCATCCCTAACAGCGTCAGAATGCTCCCTGGATAAGCGCCGAGGTGGCTGCTTCTTGGGTAGGGCAGCTGGGCTCACATAAAGGTGATGGCAGATGAACTCGGGATCCACTCTTGGGGCCTCATAAGAGTTCCAGGCAAACACGTCAATGTTTCTCCTAAGGAACGTCAGCAACTCTTCCTTTTCCTGAGGGGGTAATTGAGCCCCTATCTGGAAAAAGTTATCTGGGTCCTCCCCAATGACAACTTTCTCTAGTCTTTCACATTGCTCCTCGGCCGGTTCTACGGCTTTGGGGGGAATTGGAAACTTTGATTGCTACGAGTACTCGACAGTGGTGGTCGTTGGTTCGGCATCAGGTCAATATGTAATGGCAGCTATGAGGTATTGTCTTGCCATAGGCTGGCTGCCTACAATCTCTTCCACTCGTCCTCCCGACGGAAATTTAACCTTTAGGTGTAAGGTCGAAGAGACGGCCCCCAGAGCATGGAGCCAAGGCCTGGCTACAATGGCCGTATAGGGAGAGTATGAATCCACCACGATGAAGTCCACCTCGACCACTTCAGACTCTGCTTGTACGGGTAGCCTTATCTGACCCTTAGGGGTGACGGTCTTTCCATCAAAGCTGACTAAGGGTGAATCGTACGCGGTCAGGTCTTCAGGCCGTAAGCCCAATCCTTTGTATAGGTCTGGGTACATGATCTTAGCCCCACTCCTTTGATCAACCATCACCCTCTTCACATCGTACCCTTCTATTCTAAGGGTGATGACCAGAGCGTCATCATGGGGTTGTATTGTCCCCGATTTATCTTCATCCGAGAAGCTTAAGACTGGTCGGGTCTCCATCCTTGCCCGCTTCGCCTCTTGATTGGCGTCCTCGGCGGATGTCCTAGAAATGGACATTACTCTAGAAGGGTAAGACCCAGTTCTCCCGGAGGCCACGAAGATAACGTTAATCGTGCCCAAATGGGGCCTTGATGAGGTAGTCCCCGATGCCTCTGGCCTGATATGGTCTCCTTGGTTGCTTGGTCGATAGATGAACTGCTGTAGCTTTCCTTCCCTCACAAGTTGTTCCAAATGGCTCTTCAAAGTCCTGCAATCCTCAGTGGTATGCCCTCGCTCCTGATGATACTGGCAATGAAGGCTCTGGTTGCGCTTCATGGGGTCTCCCCCCATCTTGTTTGGCCACTTGAAGTATGGCTTGTTCTGAACTTTCTCTAGAATTTGGTGGATTGGCTCTTGGAACACAGCGTGGACCACTTGTGATGCAACAGACCGAGACTGCCCACTGTAGTCTCTTTGCGGCCTGCTGTTACTGTACCCGTCCGATCAGCTGGTCTTCCTCGACGCGCTTATACTCGTCGATGCGGTCCATTAGCCGGCGTACACTTCTCACCGGCTTCTTGGTCAATGATTTCCGCAGGTCGTGCTCGGCTGGTAAGCCGACCTTGAAGGTTCTTACTACCACGTCATTGAAACTCCCTTCGATTTCATTAAACATCTCCCAGTACCTGTTTGAGTATGTTTTCAGCGTCTCCCCCTCCCGCATGGACATGGACAGCAAGGAGTCTAATGGCCGAGAGACCCTGGTGTTCGTCACGAATCGAGAGCAGAAGGCCCTAGTGAGCGCCCGAAAGGATCCGATAGAATTTGCTGCAAGGCCATCAAACCACCTCATGGCTACAGGCCCCAGACTGGAGGGGAACACTTTGCACATGAGAGTCTCGTTCCGAGAATGAACAACCATTTTCTGATTGAAATGGCTTACATGCTCCACAGGATCGGTCCGTCCGTTGTACGCAGTGAAGGTGGGCTGAGTAAAGCGTCGAGGAAGGCTCCCTTCCTCGATGCTGCGTGTGAAGGGCGACCTGAAAATTTGGTTGAGTGCCCTGTTCATTGCATCACTCCCAGTACCCCTTAAGGACATGTTTCTGCCCCTGCGGTCATGGTGAGGCTCTTCTACGTGGGAGAAAGACTTACTTGGGGGTGTCCTAGAGCGGCGTCTATAACTGGCATCGTCATCATCGTCATAGGAGTCATCCATGATGGATGGACTGCTAGACGGACTACGCCTCCTTCGCGCATGGCGCAACTTCTTCTTGAGACGATCAATCTTGCGTTGCATGTCCTCATGAGACTCGTCACTGTCATTTCGATGTCGACTCCTCCCTGTTCGATTTGTGTGCACACTCCCTTCGCGGTCTCTTTTACGCTCGAGGTGCACGAAATGATTAATATGCTGGGAGCCATCTGACTCCGCTCTGTTAGAACCTGATCTAGCCATCGTTCAAGCCTTAACTCACAGATACAATCATACTCTTCCCACAGACGGCGCCAATTGTAAGGACACAAATCTGTGGGTTGGGCCTACGAACAAAACAGATTGAAGCCCAGACTATGTATAGTATCCTTGAAATAAATTTGTAAAGAGAGTGGGTTGGAGAGTAATTGATTGAAGATGTATGGGTTGATGGCCCAAGTATAATTATGACCAGATTTATGTTGATGAAAATACAAGGTAGATACAAAGTGCTTCTCGGCACAGTCTGAGGAGTATAATTAGACTAATACAATGAACACTTCTCTCTTTCTCTTTCTTTCTTTGTTGTTCTTTTTCTTCTTCTGATCGTCCTCCTTCTTTCTTCCTTTTTTGCTCTATTTATACGTCCCTCTTCTCCCCTGTGCCAGTTAGATGGGCTTTTCTTGATACTTGTCCCATCAGCCTCTATCTGGAGACTTCACCTGGCAGCTGTAAAGGATGAAGATCACTGTTCAGGTGTCTTTTCCCATTAATGCGGCCATGATGTTAGCTGCAGGATCATAAATGCAGTGGTAGCAGCCTTTTGCCTAATATCTGATCTTTGCCATCTATCCTTTTTGTCCATATAAATCAGGGGATTCTCCGGGAAGGCTAGGATCGATGTTGGAGCTTTCATCTGGGATACTCTCTTGACAATCCGAACAGGCAAGTCTCCTCGGACGGGTCCTCCTTCCACGTGACTTACGCATTAGAATCGAATTACGCTGGGCGTATTCTTCAAGATTTGTCATTCTCGGATATGCAGGTCTCCTCAAACAGGCCGTGGCCCATTACCTGATACTGTGCCTTTCACCCCTACAGATATGATATGATATACGATGTATCAAAATTATTATAATAATTAGTAAGCCACTTGAAACTTTGGTAGAGTTTTATAGAAAGTAAATTATATATCTTAAGGGTAATTAATAACAAACCACATTAATTTTATGTAAAACGGACATATATAAAGACACATATGCAATCATGGTGCATGGTGTATAAATTTTAATATACTAAAACATATATAATCAAAATTTTGATAGCACTTCTTAGTACTATTTTTCCAATTTTCAAAGGCCAATTTATTTTAACAAGTTGGATACATCATGGTTCAAACCTACCCTCCCAATTGTAACTATTGAATTTTATTATTATTATTATTATTATTATTATTATTATTATTATTATTATTATTGTTGTTGTTGTTGTTGTTGTTGTTGTTTTTGTTGTTGTTGTTGTTGTTGTTATTATTATTATTATCTTGTGGAGAATGAGGGTGTTTAGATCTCTTTTAACACTTAACTATATATATATATATATATATATATATATATATATATATATTTTGATAAACTGCAATGCATTAATAATCAAAATGATGGAATACAAGAAATGGTATCTTCCAAACAAACAGCTGCTAGACTAGTGGGAAGATTACCCGAATTGAAAAAACAAATCACCTTACCATCTAAAGCGATCTTTGCTGTTGAATGAGCAGCATAGTTTTTGCTTCTATTGATCCAATTAAAACAACAGGATGAAAAAGACAAAGCAAGACATCTAATATCAGAGATAAAATGTGAAATGGTCCATATGGGGTTATCTGAGCACTCATGGATGGCATCAATGCATACTTTCAAATCACCTTCCAAAATGACATGGCTCCATCTTTCTCGAGTAGCTAGCTAAACTGCCCAAGCCATTGCCTTAGCCTCAGCCTGCAGGGGAGACCTCTTTGGTGTTATCCTAGCCCAGATATTAAGCATCGAGCCTTGGGAGTTTCTGGCGACAACCACTAAAGTTGCGTTAGAGAAGGAGATTGCCGCATCGACGTTAATCTTGATAGTTCCTGGAGGTGGAGACACTAAGATATATTTCATCTAGTGTGTATCCCTCCTCCCAATACCATGCATAGCATCGACTGATAAGCAAGCATGGGAAGACAATTCCTTGGAAACTAATTTGCAAAAGGAAAGCTATAATAATCGATCAAAAGAATAAAAATGAATTAAAGCTGAAACAAAGATTCAAGGAAACTTATTGTAATAGCAACGTCCCTAATACAATTAGGTTTAAATAGTTTAGTTACCTTAGTTACTGAGACACTAAGATTCTAAGAGAAGAATTAACATACAATTAACTGTTACAGGCATCAATTAGAACCCCCAGTGTAAATAGGGAAAACCATCGAATATATACTAGTATTAGCTAAATGTCAATCAGAACATACTATGGAAAATTTTTTCCGATGTTTGGCTTGTATGTAGAATAAAAAGATATATAAATGAAAATGATTTTTATTTTTATTTTTTTATAACCAAACAGTCATCCATAAATTGCATCATAAGCCATGAAATATCATGTTCAACATACGCCACTTAAACCTGGTTAAAACACAAGCATTTACAATTCTTACATTATCAAAATACTACACAACAATTAGTTAATAAGTTCCATATCCATCCAACTTAATAAATATCCATCCAAGTTAATAAAGATCTCAAATAGCTTTGGGTACTCCAAGAGTCCAAGTGCTTTCTAAGTTGCTGGAGCAAATGGGTTCGAGAGTATACTAGATAGTATATTGGAGAGTTTTGTCATTTTTATATGACTCTTATGCACATTCTTAGGAGGAGAAATTCTATTTCTTGTGCACATTAGTATGGGGAGAAATTCTTAAGAGAGATGCATATACCAAGAGGGAGAAAACATCTTTTATAAGAAAACCTTGTTTTGTATAGCTAGGATTTTCTCTCTCAAACGTTCCTTGGAAAAACTACTTACAATTTCGTGGGTAACATGGGCTTATATAGTGTTGGTAAAGGAATGAGAAAAAGCACACTTTAACCGTTCACACAATGAGTTTCGCAGGTCACTCACAACTTTGCTTGAGTTGCGAAGTGACTTGTGAAAACCAGCCTGGCATGAACTGTTTAGATTCCAGCAAACTGTTCATTGGAAAAAATCCTTACAATTTCATGGGTAATGTGGGCTTATATAGTGTTGGTAAAGGAATGAGAAAGCAAACTTAAAAAGTTAAGGCAGTGAGTTTCGCAAGTCACTCGCGACTTGGTCTAACTCGCGAAATATAGCCTGACAAAAATTGTTCAGATTCCAACATGTGCTTCTCACGTGGCTTTTTGTGGTTTGTCCACTCGCGAGCCAATCGCAAGCCAGTCACGAACTTCACTTTCTTCACAAATCTTCGCCAAACTCTCATACTCAGCCCTTACATTAAATCCCACAAAAATATAGGGACATGATTAAACAAAATACAATCAAATTTGACATGGAATTAATGCTAACAAAAATATAGTTGTAAATCACAATTTTACACCAACAATGTCAAAATGATTAAGAGCATCAAGACAAGGATGTGGAAATCTGAATCTGAAAATCCTAGTCAAAGGTGTGGTCGCTGCTAATTTTGCAAGCGACCATATACAACGAGTGTTCATTTGAAACTTGACATACAAGATTAACGTTGTTGGGGTCATTATCATTAAAATTATTGGGTAATAATGATTTTTTGGCTATGCTTTGGTTTGGGTGTTTGTTAATGAAATCTAGATTGGCAATGTTGGAGTACCAAGTATTGGAAATGCACCTGAATCGGATTAACAATTGCATTGGTAACTGAGTTAGGATTTCTTCGACGATTCCATCAGGGAAAGTCCCGTGCCACAATGCTAGTGGACGAGACATGAAGATATAAAGATTAGAGTAGATCTAGAGAGTATCCTATCGGTCTTCTATATCTAAAGCAAAATTGGAAACTTTTGGTTTATAAAATAGGGAAATGTTGAGGAATGTTCTAGAGCATTTGTTGAGGAAACTTTTGGTTTATAAAATAGGGAAACGTTGAGGAATGTTGCATTGGTTTATGAACTTTTTTTTTTTTTTTTTGAGAAACCAAGCTATTAAGATTTCTAGATCAGTATTGAAATGTAGATGACCCATATTTATGGTTGTGTTTCTTTCGGTGTAAAATTCTCTTTGATGAAAATTATTTTCAAGAAAATTATTTATAACATGCTGCTAATCCCATAGTTCGAACCATTTTCTCTCTAGACTCCCAAGCATTTTGTGCATGGAGAGGTAGGCCAGTCCACGGGTCGGGTTTGTGCCCAACCCAAAACCGACCTGATCAGTTTGGGTTTCTGATTTCTGGACCCACCATCGATCGGTGAAAGGAGCCGATTCGGGTGGTCGAACCTCCTCAGATACTGGTCAATCCTTGGTTGAAGTTGAAATTTTCGAAACTATGCCAGATTTTGTCAAAATCTACTAAATTTTGTCGAGATTGGGCCGAATTTGCCTGGATCTTGAAGAGATAAGGCCAGATCTCGACTGATCGGACTAAAACAATTGAAGAAATACACCCATCGGTGAAGAACAACTACCTCCGATGTAAATATGGTTGAATTGGTTGAAAATTGGTTTTTTATGCTCAAACCCCTCATCCGACCCACCGGTATCGGGTTTTGGGGACGGAGACCTGCTGCCGATCGACACTGGCGTCAGGTCGACCGAGTTGGGTGGGTTGGTCGGGTACTAGTTCTGGTTGGACACCCCTATGAAGAGGTGCCAATTTAGCTACAAGGCAATTGGTTGCTATAGTTAGTTAAATAGTTAATTTGCTGATTTTTATTTTATTTTTGGGTGTCAAATTTGGTTGACTGCATAGAGTGGGGTTTTTTCTCTTTTCTTTTTGGGGGTTAATGTATGAATTCTTAAGGGGAAAAAGGGAATAAGTATCCATTAACAGAATGACGCCAGGGATTTAATTACTAAATAAAATATTTCAATAATTAATAACATTAAAAAAAACTACAAAAATACTAACGGTTACATTTTTAAAAGCATCAAAAGTCATATAACTTTGCATGCAACATAGAAGAAGATCTTGAAAAGATGACTAGTTTTCAACTCGGGTACACCCCAAACTAGCTAATTCTTCCTTCGTTTGGAGGCTTAACTTGGATTCACATCAATATCAGAATCTGCACATTAACATACAAGAAACACCAATTAGGCCTTTTGTTTTTGTTTGACAAGATTTGGGTATACATCATGTTTGGTAGAATGGAAAGAAAGATAAAAGAAAGGAAAATGAGTGAGGAAAAGAAGAGGGAAGGGAGGAGAAGGAAAAAAAGTTTCTATTCAGAATTTGTTTGGTTAATAGGGAAAAGTGAAAGGAAATAATTTATATTATGTTTAAATTTCTAATTAAAAAACTTAAACATATTCTTTTAGTTTCTACCTTTCCTTTCAAGTAAGAAGGAAAGGGAAAAAGAAAGGGAGGAGGATTTAGAGGAAAAGAAAATCGAATCATTTCTTTTTTGTTCCCTTCACTTTCACACCAACCAAACAAGGAAAAATCACTTTTTTCCCCCACTCATTTTTACTTCCACCTCTCTTCACCAAACAACCATAAATACTATTGAATTCTATCACAATCCCTTCCCATCCCTTGTTACTTAAGCTATAAAAAAAAATCAAGTAGTAGGCAAAATTTAGGTATAATTCCTTGAGTGTCATATCTTAATTTCTTCAATTGAATTCAATCATATGGTTGTATTGATCAATACATTAAAATAAAATTATCTTTTCTAAGAGCAAAACTTAAATACAATTTTTTAGGTGCAATACGTTAGGTTCCTCCACTTAAATTCAAACACATGATTGCTTTGACTAATGAAACCCGAACAATGTTATCCTTTTAAAGGATAATCAAATTCAATACAACTTGTATATTAATTTAATTGAGGAACCTAATGTATTACAAATAAGAAAATCTACTTAAAATTTTACGATTTTTCTTAAGACAATTAAATTCAACTGTGTGATTTATTGGTCAATACAACCACCTAGTTGAATTCAATTGGGGAATCTAATGTACAATAAATAAAGAGGATTGCACTTAAGTTTTAATCCCAGGTAATACTCAGCTAAGATGATCCTTCTCAATATTAATACTACTTTTTTTTATTTGGCCATATAGTAGAACAGGAGCATAGACTATGGGACAAGCTAATAAATTGATACAAACACAAAAGAGAGACGCAGGGTGTAACCGGAATTCTGCTCAATTGCATTGGCAGTGTCTTTGAAAACTTTAAATCCTTACAAAGTCACAATTTTCATTTGGAAACTTTTGAACAACTCTGTCAGTCGGTAAGTAACTCATTAATAGAAATTTCACATTTCCTCAAACCAACTCTGCTTTTTGCAACAGCGAATTGGAGACTATTGATCATTGAAAGAACTCATTAGTCATTAGTATTCAGTGCCCATTTGTCAGAATGGTATGGTTTATTTTCCTCCCTCACTCTAAGAACACAATGTATCAAAGTCACCCACTTGGTAGCAGAACGGGTTTTAAAAGGCTCCCACAAAGGGGCTATAAAGCATTATCCCCTTGTTAGACTGTTGTGTAGTCTATTGCCTATATGGATTCATAGAAACAACATTTATTTCAACAACTAGTCTCCAAATCCACACACTGTTATAATACATGTCGACTCTTTGTTTAATTATTGTTTAGCAGCCAGGGAACCTAGACTCATACTTGGCAGGATGGAACAAACAACACCATATATTAGAAGCCAGACATAACCCAATACCCATAAACTGGCATACTCAAATGGTGGTTGAAGCCTCAAAAACAAGAAAAAAGGACAATGGAGAGGAGGAACAATACAATAAAGAGACAGAAGGGAAGGATTAAGTCCAATGGATGCTATAGCTGGACAATAGAGCAAAGAACAACTGCCTTTACAAACCATCAGAGAAGCATTACTTAGACTAGACTCCTCACAAAGGACCAACTTCATTGTCATCACTCCCAGCAAAGAAATTTGCCTTTTGGGTCAGCAAAAGCTAAAACAAGATGGAGACATAGGATGGTCCATACAGATATTTTGAATCTAACAGGAAGTCTACAGCCAGTAGGCTTCATCATAGTGCCTCAGAGAATCACAGCATCTCAAAGTTCATGAACCAAGAAAGCTGCTATGTCTCATATCTATCTCACTTGGCAATGAACTTAGTGGTAGGGTAGGAAGGCTGTGTTTCACTTTTGTAATAATTATCTGTCGTGCCTAATTATTATATGAGTAGATGCAGAATTTCATTTGTTCATTAAGTACATGGAAAAGTTGAAGGACACACTATCTATCTATCTCCAAAAATAAAAAATAAAAAATAAAAAAACCAGCTGAGCCATAGATTGTGGCAACACCCCAAAATTATGAGGGGAACTTCCCCAATTCAGACAACAAAAAACACAGAAAGAAAAGAAAGAGGCGCACTTACAGAATTTCAGAAGTAGATAACAAAGTGAGGTGCAGTGGTGCACTAAATGTGGATATGGCGTGCGAAATATTATGAACATTATGTGTACAGAGAGTAAATTAACGAGTGTGTGAGAATATTTTTCCAAATTTGACCCAGGGAGATAAAACTTTTCAATGAGTTTACCTGGGCCGCACTTGATCTGGCACTTGCGATCACAACGTTGCATAAGCCTTGCTGCATATGACAGAAAGCAATGCATAAATAAATAGATGAAAGGATATGAACACAATAGTCTCTTGTGGGCTGTAGGTTTCCAATCAATATATTGCATTACTAGATCTTTGATCGTGTAGAAATTTTAGCCAACTGAAATTTTCTTACATAAAATATTTTCATGAAAAAAGAAAGTATGCTAAGTAATACTGTATTCTTAATCAGAATGGTTATTATAAGCTGCCTGATAGTACTAATTTCTCCATATGAAAAAAGGGTGCAAATATTTTTAGATAAGCACTTACTGTCGCTTTGAACACAGCCAGTGGAGCACTGGTCGTAGCAGTCGGGTGATTGAGTCTCAGCACTGTCCATATGTGAAAGGATCACACATAAAACCATGAGTACAATTATGATCTTCTTCATCTTCAGCTTCTCTTCCTTTCTTTCTTTGTTTCCTTTTCTGTGTTACTTTACTCGATGTGGTATCTTATCCTTATCTCATATTCTTTGTTTTATATACATGCAATTTGGCCATGGCAGACCATTTTTAATGCAGCTCATAAATGTGCCGTGTGCCCATGTGATTGGAAGAGCCGCCTCCTTTGAATCCTTGATACACGTATGGTATGTGACTTTCAAATCACTCATGATGGGTTACACGAGTGTACGAGGTCGGCAAGTCTTACAAAACACATGATTTGTCGCTTGTGTAGATGGGAAAACTTTGACTAGTTTTACAAGTGTGCATAACTCACTCGTTGCATTTGACAAAATGGAAACCCAATCTAAAGAAGAGTGAACAATCAATTCAAGATGTTGTAAACACTTTAGTATATTTGCCATGATCAAACATTTTATTGAAGATCCAAAACAATTCAAACATAACTCTATTGATTTTTTTAACAAACTTTTGATGTTAAAAATGTATCAATTGGTATAAAAACGTATTTTTTTAGTTAAAGTAGTGATAAGATAAGGGAATATTGCATGATAGTACTAAACTAAATTCGTTTGATGGAATACTGCAAAAACTAATGCGATAATGGCAGCTCATTTAGAGAAGTATTTTGCATGTTATACTTCTTTTTTACCGGTATAATAATCAATACTACATTAAATCTTTTATATGTCAAATTCATTTAAAATTTTTTAAAAGTCCTATTTATCAAATTTTAAGGTTTAAAATCTATAAAAAGGAAAACGAAGGGGGGGGGGGGGGTGGGGGGGAAGCAAGGATAAAGAAAAAAAAAAGGCTAGGCATAAGGGAAATATATATATATATATATATATATATATTTATACATATATATAAACTACATGTAGTGGTGGTAAATAGAACGACCTGTAGCTTAGTAGTATTCATATTTGGTTAGTTTGTTAATACTGTAGCTGCCACGTGTATAGAAGCTATAGGTTGTATAGTTAGTTTTTCTGTTACAGTTTTCCCGCCTCTGTATCTAGTATATAAAGAACAGAGCAAGCTAATTATCAATACAAGAAATTCATTCCACAATTCTTGCTTATTGCCCTGCATCTCTCTTTTCTGTGTGTTGAGCAATCCTCCATTGTAGAAGCTTAGGTTCGTGGATGAATTTCAACATGGTATCAGAGCTCAGAGAATCAATTCCCTCTAGTATAATCTGAATTTTCTTCGTTCATTTCCTTTAGTGCTTTCTCGCGAATCAAACTGATTTTCCATCTGTGTTCTTTCTTGATTCTTGCACTATTGTTTCTCTTCTAAATCTTGATCTAGGGTTTTCAATTTCTTAATTGGAAATTCCATAATTGGTTCCTGATTTAGGGTTCTTCAATTGCTTAATTGTAGTCTCTGTTTTCTTGGATTTGTTTGACTGATATAGTTTTGAGATTGATCCTCTGTGATCAAGAAGGTTCTTTGATTGACTAGTGATTTGAGGCTATTGTTTTTGGATTTCATTGTTTTGGATTTTTTTTTTTTTATTTATTTTTTTTTTTTTGGTGTTGAAAATGGCTGATGCTGCTTTTAGCACCTCTGTACCCGTTGCTCAACCATGGGAATATCCTTCTAGTCCTTATTTCTTGACTAGGAGTGATAACCCTAGTGTGTCCCTTATTGTGGAATGTCTCACTGAAGAAAATTATAACACCTGGAGTAGGGTTGTACTGATTTCATTGGATGCCAAAAAAAAAAAAAATCGGGTTCGTTGATGGTTTAATACCAAAATCCCAATCACTTGATCATCCATGCTATATAGCATGGTGTAAGTGCAATAGCACGGTTTTAGCCTGGTTATTCAATTCAATCTCAAAGGATTTACAACCTAGTGTAGTTTTCTTCAAGACAACTTTGGGTTGATTTGCAATATAGGTATTCCCAAGGTAATGGACCTAGGATCTTTGAGCCGAGAAAAGAGGTCAGTTCTTTGGTTGAAGAAGATATGTCTATCAATGCCTACTACACCAAATTCAAGGGTATTTGGGATGAATTCACTACCTACAGAAATTGCACTTGTGGTCATCAAGTGGAAGATTGTACAATGTCCTTTCTAATGGGGCTAAATGACACCTATTCTGTAGTAAGGGGACAAATTCTACTCATGGATACTATCCCTCCTTTGAGCAAGGTTTTCTCTCTTTTGCTTCAAGATGAAAAGTAAAGAAAGGTTGGAGCTGGTAAGAAGTTTCAGGTTGACACAGCTGCAGTCTTGGCAGCCTTGGGAAACAAGAACAATGCCAAGAATTTTAACAAAAACAAGGTTGGGAGACCTCAGTGTACTCACTATGGTGCCATGGGACATGTGGTAGATAAGTGTTACAAACTACATGGCTACCCACCTGGCTATAAGTTCAAGAATAAGGCTAGTTCAACTACTTTTGCCAACAATGTCATTGCTGTTGAAGAAGGTTCAATTGAAGGTGTGTCTCTGACCAAGGCAGAATACCAACAGTTGATAGGATTGTTGAATTCTCAGTGTCATTTTGGTACTCAAGCTCCACCAAAAGATGTTGTAGAGACTCCTCCGGTTGCCAATATCATTACACAGCCTTCCATTGGACTTCAAGGTCAAGAGCTCTCAAGTATTTGGTCTTTTCCTTCTTTAGAGCATTCTGTGTTTTCTTCTATTGTTGATATTTCTCATCTCAATCCTACTAATTCGATTCTTGATAGTGGGGCCATGGATCACATGGTCCATTCAATCACTTTCTTTAAAACCATCACTTCTTTTGTCCAAATTTCAGTTAGGTTGCCTAATGGAGACATGGCTAAGGTTACTCACATAGGAACTGGGCAAGTTTCAGCTTCTTTGATTCTTGAAATTGTTCTTTGCATTCCATCTTTTTCTTTTAACCTTGTCTCTATCAGTAAATTGACTAAAAATCCTTCATGTTGTTGCATTTTTCTTTCCTATTACTGTTTTATACAAGACTTGCAGCTTTTGAGGATGACTGGGTTGGGTAAGAAGCAAGGTGGTCTCTACACTTTGCAGACTTCTACATAGATTGCTTTGCGAAATTTTGTTTCTAATGTTTTGTCCAAGTTGTCCTCTCATTTTTCTATAAATAATGTCCATTCTTGTACTTTTGTTTCTTCAAATGATGTTTTTAGGCTATGGCATTGCAGGTTAGGCCATCCTTCTTCACAAAGATTAGCTTTGATGAAATCCATTGTACCTAACTACAATTCTTGCAATGATACTAAAGTTTTTGAATGCAATGTGTGTCCTTTGGCTAAACAAAAGAGACTTCCCTTTCCTCATTCTATAACTGCATCCCTTTCTTGTTTTGATTTGGTTCATGCTGATATTTGGGGACCCTATTTCACTCCTACTTTGTTTGGTTTTAAGTATTTTCTTACCCTGGTAGATGATTGCAGCAGGTGCACTTGGGTTTACTTAATGAAACATAAATCTGATGCATCCTTGCTTGTTCAGTCTTTCTTTAACATGATCTTGACTCAATTTAAAACTTCTATCAAAATTTTGAGAACTAACAATGGTCCTGAGTTTGCCATTGACTCCTTTTATGCTTCTAAAGGTGTTGTACACCAATTATCTTGTGTTGAAACACCACAGCAAAATGTAGTGGTTGAGAGAAAACACCAACATTTTTTGAATGTAGCTCGAGCATTAAGGTTTCAAGCAAACTTACCATTGAAATTCTAGGGGGATTGTATTTTGACTACCACTTACCTTATCAATAGAATACCTAGTCCATTTCTTAATGGTTTAACACCTTATGAAAAGTTGCTAGGTCATCCTCCTGCTTATGATTATCTTAGGGTCTTTGGATGTTTATGCTTTGCTTCTACCTTGCATAGGAATAGGACCAAATTTGACCCTAGATCCAAAGCTTGCATTTTCCATGGATATCCTTTTAGTTCTAAAGGTTACAAATTATATGATTTGTCCACTAAATCTTGTTTCATTTCTAGGGATGTTGTTTTTAGAGAGTCTGTTTTTCCTTTTAAGCATTGGACATCCAAATTTGGGTCATCTTCTCTTCCTATCAATCATTCTATGTTTCCTTCTCAACCATTAGTTCCTGACAGTTTCTAGGTTCAAGTCCCTTTAGTTTCTATAGAATTTTCCCTTCTTTTGTCTTCTAATGATGTTGCTGTTGCACCTGATGAGTTTCCAGATTTGGTTTATCCTGATCAGGTTGGTTCTCACACTGATCATATTGTTTCCTCTCCTAATTTTCTTTCTGATGCTCCTATTCTTGCATCTGAACTTCCTGCCCTTAATACCACTAATCCTGCACCTGTTAGAAGGTCAAATAGACCTCATAATCCTCCTTCATACCTTCATGACTTCCACTGCAATCTTGTTTCTACACATGTATTGGCTTCAGCTTCACTAACTCAGTCATATGAATCCACTACTACTAGCAACTCAAGTATTCTTTATCCTCTTTCTTCCACTCTTTCATATAGTAAATTGTCCACTCCACATAGAATCTTTTCTGTTGCCTTGTCTGTTGCTAAAGAACCAAATTCCTATGCTTAAACCTTGAAAGATCCTTTGTGGAGAGCTGCAATGCAGGCTAAGATTGATGCACCTGAGGCCAATCATACCTAGGTGATGACTTAAATTGCCTATTGGTAAAATTCCCATTGGATGTAAGTGGTTGTACAAGGTGAAACTTAAAGCAGATGATTCTCTTGAGAGGTACAAGGCAAGATTAGTTGCTAAAGGCTTCACATAGATTGAAGGGGTCGATTTTTATGAAACTTTCTCACCTGTAGTAAAGTCTATGACTGTCAGAACTTTGTTGGCTTTGGCTGCTGTCTATGGTTGGCATCTCACTCAACTGGATGTCAACAATGCATTTCTCCATGGGGATTTGGATGAAGAGGTATATATGCTTCCTCTACCAAGTTTTGGCAACAAGGGGGAGGTGTGTAGGTTAACAAAGTCCTTATATGGACTTAAGCAAGCCAGCAGGCAATGATTTGCCAAATTGTCATCCACTATTATTGTTCTTGGTTTTCTTCAATCAAAATCAGATTATTCTGTTTTTACTAGGGTCAATAAAGGTTCAATCATCATTCTTTTGATCTATGTGGATGATATACTAATTGCTAGTAATGATGTAGATAAAGTAAATGTCTTCAAGCAATTCTTAGACAATAAGTTCAAACTCAAGGACTTAGGCACTTTGAAGTATTTTCTAGGTCTTGAAGTTGCTAGAACCACCAAAGGACTATCATTATGCCAAAGAAAGTATACATTAGAGCTTCTATTTGAGACTGGTTTATTGGCAAGCAAACCTGCCAACATTCCAATGGAGCAATCTGCCAAGTTCAGCAATTCTATTGGTAAAGATGCTCCTGATCCAGCTCTTTATAGAAGATTAATAGGAAAACTGTTGTACTTGACACTCAGAAGGCCTGGCATTTGTTATGCAGTGCATAAATTAAGCCAATTCATGGCTGCCCCTAAAGAGCCTCATTTGCAAATTGCTTACAAAACTCTTAAGTATTTGAAAAGGTGTCCAAGCCAAGGCTTATTTCTCTTTGCAGAATCAGAATTGAGGCTTAAATCATATTGTGATGCTGACTGGGCAGCATGCCCTGACACTAGGAGTTTTGGAGTTTTGTTTCTGGATTTTGTATTTTCCTTGGTGATTCCTTGATCTCTTGGAAGTGTAAAAAACAACATGTAGTATCTAGATCTTCTGCAGAATCCGAGTATAGGGATATGGCCACAGTAACAAGTGAGATAGTATGGCTTATATCATTGCTCAAGACTTTTGGATTAGAGCATAAACAGGCAAATTCCCTTTACTGTGACAGCAGGGCGGCTTTATATATAGTAGCCAATCCAGTGTATCATGAAAGAACAAAACACATTGAAGTTGATTGCCATTTTATTCGAGAGAAGATTTAAGATGGTACAATTAAAACATTCCATGCTCTCTCAAGACATCAAGTTGCAGACTTCTTCACTAAAGCACTTGGGCATAAACAGTTTCATTATCTTTTGTCTAAGATGAACTTAATAAATATATGTAGTTCATCTTGAGGGGGAGTGTTGAAGATTGCTTTAGTTTGTAATTCGTTTTGCAATTGTGTACATAAACTACATGTAGTAGTTGTAAATAGAATGACCTGTAGCTTAGTAGTATTCATATTTGGTTAGTTTGTTAATACTGTAGCTGCCACGTGTATAGAAGCTATAGGTTGTATAGTTAGTTTTTCTATCACAGCTTTCCCGCCTCTGTATCTAGTATATAAAGAACAGAGTAAGCTAATTATCAATACAAGAAATTCATTTCACAATTCTTGCTTCTTGCTTTGCATCTCTCTTTTCTATGTGTTGAGCAATCCTCCATTGTAGAAGCTTGGGTGTGTGGATGAATTGCAACAGACTTCATGTTCTTTATTTAATAATTTATTTCCCCTCATTACAATTTGTGTATAAGCAATAAAATTTTTGGGGATAATTACATAATAATTAATATGAATTTAAGTAAGATGTATTTGGCGTATATTTAACTATTAAAAACTATTTCATTAATTTATATGTGGGATTTTGATTTTGAAAAAAAAATGTAAAAATGACATATTCATGCCAAGAAAGAAACAAATTATAATGAATATTGTATCTTTGGGAGTTTTCTTAGGTTAGTATATAACTCATGGGTGAATGTTTTCAGATATTTTTCTTAGGTTAGCATATCACTCATGCACAATGGTGGAGCTAGAAATTTTTTTCAGGGGCCAAGCTAAATATATAATTAAGAAAGTTAAATCCAAAGAATAAGACATACACTCACGTGTGTGTGTGTGTGTGTGTGTGTGTGTGTGTGTATTACTTAAACAAAAAAAAAAAAAAAAATTTACATCAAATAAGTCTATCTTTGCTATAAAAAAAAAAAAGAAAGAAAGAAGAAGATATGTCTAAAAATAAACAAATCAATTTCATAAAAATAAAATATAATTGAATTAAGTATGACATACATTAAATACACTTTAATTTAATAAGCTATGTATGACATAAGAGTAATTAGAGAGAATAAGCAGTGTATTAGATTTTTTTTTTTTTTTTTTTTGCGAAAGAAAAAATGTATTAGTTAACTATATAAATGCATTGAGAAAACATGAGGTCCGGGCGTGGCGTAAAACCAGTGTTTTATGCCACGCCAATGAACTCTCTCGCCACGTAAAAAAAAAAAGGGCTCCACAATGTTTCTTCACGCGAACCTCCACACAGCAAAAAAAAAAAAAAACAAGAACTCCCACACAAAATACTCCAGCCAAAATCGTGTTTTCTTCGGAATCAAAACCCCAAGACCCACACCTTTGGCACAAACCCAGTACCAGCAGCCATAGCCAAAACCCTCATCACTCTCAAACCACCAACAGAATTTCCAACCCATTAGTACCCCCACCTCAAACCATCAAATGTGCCGCTTAAACCACGTCATCTGCCAAGCCCAACTCTTCACCATCGTGTTTATTTAGGGAACGAAAGAGAGATGGGTTTGCATTTTGGCTTTCCTGGTTTCTTAAAGGGATTGACTCAATTTTGATGACTCAGATTTCTGATGCTTAAAAAATACAGAGAGAGAGAGTTTAAAAGAAGTTTGATTGATTTGAATTTTACGGTGTTTGATTGTGGCCATAATGGCTGCTAGAGAAGATAGAGAGATGAAGAGTGACAAGAAGAAAAAATAGAAAGGAATGAGACGTCAATTTGGTTGGGTTGCTGGAGTATTTTGTGTGGGAGTCTTTGATTTTTTTTTTTTTTGCTGTATGGAGGTTCGCGTGAAGAAACATTGTGGGAGCCCTTTTTATGACGTGGCGAGAGTTCATTGGCGTGGCGTAAAACACTGGTTTTATGCCACGCCCGGACCTAATGTTTTCTCAAATGCATTACATGTTTTTAGTAAAAATATAGGGGGTTCATTATTGAAATTTATATCCAAAATTTTTTATACCAATAATACAAGAGGAAGGAAAGATTTTTCAAAAGTGAAGGGGGCCATGGCCCCCCTAGCCCCCATTCTCCGCCCCTGCTCATGTGTGAATGTTTTATGATATTTTGTATGGATATCTAATACATCATATATAATATATTAAAGTGAATGTGCAATAAGAAACCAAATCTAATTCAAATTAGCTTTAGATTGTAATTGAATTTGACGTTAAGTATTATATTCACAACACTCAATACAAAAATTGGTGCATGTACCACAACAATAACACACACTCACTTGAAATTTAATTTGGATTTAGCACCAAAAAAAAAAAAAAAAAAAAAGCGCACACGCACACTCACTCAGGTAAGATCAGCTTGCTGTCATCACTCAGCACTAGGATGTATTACAATTATTTAAGTTAAAAATTTGTGAAACTTAGACTATATACTCAACTTCAAGGTTTTAAAACTTCAAGGTTCTAAACAGCATTCAGTTGAGATCCTATGAATGATTTTCATGCACATGAACAAAAAAAAATACTCAATCATGATAACAAAACTCTTCCATTGGATTATATGTCTGATATTCAAATCAGACAAATGAGATTACAATGTCACACGAAGCAAATTGAAAAACAACAAACGAATCAAAAAAAAAAAAAAACTTTTATATCATGTTGTCTGCGTTTTTCAACAAACTAGATTCTGCCACAAAATGATTTTTTTTTTTTTTTAATTTTAACAAACCCTTTTCTACATTGAAAGAGAATCACAATTTAATTTATTATAAAATCAATCATAAATAATTTTTTGGAATTCAAAATAATGTCGAGTTCCATTTTAATAATGAAATGAGTTGAAAAATATTAAGAAATAATTAGTTTATATATTACTTCAATTTTTAATTTTAATATATTTCTTGCTATTAAAAGGTTTTTTTTTTTTTTTAATTCTTTGTCCCAGAGATGAAATCCTAGTTCCATCAAAGCTCTTCTTAGTGTCCATGTTGCATTGCGAGTAATTTTTAAGTTCTCCCAGAATACGAAGAATGGTGCTATCTCTCCTCTCACATTTATAGTAGGATCTACTCATTAAATTCATAGTAGGGTCCACCATGGATGTGAGAGTACAGAACACCATTTCTTTATAATCCGGGAGTACTTATGAATTTTCCATTGCGGGTTTAGTCGACCCTTTGTTCAAAAAAAAAAAAAAAATAGACAATATATTGTAAAGATATATGACAAGTTTGTAGCTAATTAAATGGAATTCTAAGTGGGTTCTAAGTGTGATAAAGGATTTCTAATAAGAAATTAATCCGGATGTAAACTTGTATATCAATGCCCATGTTAGGCAAGTTAGTACTTAATTCAAGTGGTCATTGGGTGAGAGGGGATTGGGTTATTTCATTAAGTAAATATTTCTAACCAATCTAAATATAGAAAGAAAAAAAGAAAAAAGAAATATATAAACTTTTATCCTTGTAATAAATGTATGATAAGTGCTACTTGCACAACAAATCATAAGTGATAATTTGTAATTGGTTCTAATTTAAATTCAGAAGTTAAATTATGTTTTTAAACCAGTAATAGCCCGAGATAGTATATACACGTATCTTACACGTATACTACACGTACGTACGTAAACAACAAAAAAGCATGCGTCTTCCGTTTTGTTTTCAAAGGTACAGAATTCTACGCTAACTTTTAGGTTAAAACACATAGAGAACGGTTTGTCATATACGGATATATCTCCAAAAGATTAAAAAAAAAATTTAACGCAAACTTATTGGGTTATTGTTGCTGACAAAGACTTAAAGTTGGACACTGAATATAAAAGATTAAAAAATAATAATAAGCTTAAATTTAAAAGATTAAAATAATCTTTTAAAAGATTAAAATAAATAAAGGATTAAAATAATCTCTAAATGAAATGTACTGCACCCAACGTCAAACACAAATAATACGTTTAAATTTTTTTTATATAAAATAAAACTTAAATTTATTTATTTATTTTAAAATAGTGGTACAACAAACAATATTTTCATAACAATTTTACAATAAAATTTAGGAGGTAAATTCATCTAAGTTAATCACTAATATTACTTTTTTATTTACCATTAATCACTTAACACCTAAGCTTTATTGTATAATTATTGTAAAAATGTGGTGTCCCTGCTTTATTATTTATTTTATTAAATTGTCAGACTCACAAAAAGTTAAACACAAAAACTGCCACAACCTATAAGATTACAAAATAAGATTGAAAACAAAATTACTCTAAAAAAATATTAGTTTGCATCAATAAAAATAAATAAATAAAGATAATCAATTCATATTAAATAAAAATTAATTGAAAACATTAATCAATGTATTTATTTACAATTCAGAAATTGATCAATGTACTCAAAATAAAATATGAGATTAACTCAATGAAAAAGTGTAAAAAAAATAACAATGTATTTGAAAATTTATAATAACTCATTAGGTCATTGGCTGTGGACCTACGATTGATCAAAGTCAACCAAACAATTTCTCTACCACAAGAAATATTTTCCTCAACTTTCGGTTATTGTATAACCTTGAGAGTATTTTATTTAATCTTATTTGCTTCAATTCTTCTGAAATCTCTAATATCGTTGGGTAGTGATGTTGATTTTCCTCTAGCACATCTGGTATGCAACTTATGGCAATGTCATTCAATTTCTTTCCACCCAGGGTATGACTGCAGCCACTCAATCGTAACTTGAGAGCTGAAGTGGTGAGAAATTTTAAACTTGGTTTGTTAGAAGATTATTTTAATCAAAAAAAAAAAAAAAAAAAAAGACTTAAGAAATGTAGTGATATGAGAAAAATCACTTTCTATTATTGTGAAAGATCTAGTGAGTCCATTTTTATGTATCTATTATCTTATATATGAAAAAACATTTTTAATTTTTTAATAGATAATAATGTTTTTTTGTCAGAAAATTTTCACTTCATTGTTAACTTATAAAAAAAGGTACAATAAGTATATGAATTAGTTAGAACAATTCCAATGTTTTTGTATTTTTTTTATACGAACTTTTAAAAAGAAACGTTTAATACCCGTACTACACACATAATGTTATTTTTCCATTTTCGCATTTTTATGCCAAATTTTTGAAATGTACTTTTTTCAAAAAATACCGAATTGTACCCGTCCGTACGTTTACCGTAATATACTCGTACCATATTTTACTAACTATGGTAATAGCTAATAACAACTTATAACTTAAAATTTATTGTAAAAATATTGTGAATAATAATAATAATAATAATAATAGATGAACAATAATAATAATAATAATAATAATAATAATAATAATAATAATAATCTCATAAAGACTAAGACACCAATTTTTTTTTTTTTCCGATAAAAGGCTAAGACGTAAATCCTTAAGTAAAGATCAGGGAAAAAAAAAAGAAAAGAAAAGAGCTACCATACTTCTCTTCCTTGAGAATCAAGCTGGAGCTCGAGAAATAAAGCAAGGGCTTGCAGCTTCTAGCATTGAGGGCTTATGATTGGCCTACGAAAAATGGTACATTTTTTATTCTTCTTTGATACTTTTCTCTTTGGAATCTCTTTGGTTTTTTATTGCATTTGAAAATTACTATAACATTTAACTTTTATATATCTTTCGAATTTCTTTGTTTTTAGTTTTACTAAGGGCCAAATCAGCCAAATACCATAAGTTTGAAAAATATTTGGCAAAAAAACACTGTTTCGGAAGTAATTGGCGATCTACCACTTTTTGGAATACTCGAGTTTCCCATCCTCGAGTTCCCCATTTTATATTCCACGCTGGCGCTGCTGACATGGCCACTCGACATTAAAAAAATATAATTGGTACTCGAGTTTTTCAGACTCGAGTACTGTGCAAGCAGTACCCGAGTCCTCCAAACTCGGGTACCAATCTGTAAGATCCTAACTGTTTTTGAAATTTATACCACTTGGTACTCGAGTTTGGAGAACTCGAGTACCTCTTTAGGTACTCGAGTTTTCTGCACTCGAGTACTGTGAGCATGTACCCGAGTCCATATCACTCGAGTATCCACTAAACTCACACACTTAACTGACTTTCTCAAACTCCACTTTCACTTAAACACTCTCTCTCATCACTCTCACTTTCTCAATCCCTCTCACTCTCTGAATCTCGCTATCCACTCTCTCTCCCCACACGCTCTCAATCTTCCTCTCGGTGTTGCTGTCGCTCTCATTCTCAGTCTCCCGTTCGCTGTCTCGGTCTCCCGCTCAGTCGTCTCGGTGTCCCCCTCCGTCTCGGTCTCGGTGTCCCTCTCCGTCTCGGTATCGGTTTCCCTCTCCGTCTCGGTATCGGTTTCCCTCTCCGTCTCGGTTTCCCTCTCCGTCTCGGTCTGTTCTCTCCCAGCTCACGGTCTGGGTTCTGCATCTTGAGTGAATCACGAAGGTATGTGTGCTGATCTCAATATTTGTTTGAGCATTGGGGGGTTAGGGCGTATTTGTGGGTATTTGTTTTTTGGTAAGCATTGGTTGTTGATTAGGCTAATGTAGCTTTTGGTGAGAAGAATTTTGTTAGTGTTCCTTTTGTAGTATAAGTAATCAAGCTTGGAAAAATATTTATTGGTAAATTTTGTGTTGGTTGTGTGTAGGTTTACTATGTTTTGACACAAACTAATTGAATGTTCCCTTTGCCTGAATGTTGGATATTGGTTGAAACTACATACATAGGACTTACTTAGTGCCAACATAGGACATAAAATTTCGGATAAAATCTCACTGTGGGACATATTTGACGGATGGATAGATTAGCAGATTCCAATTGATCATTAATTCAGGGAGAGCCCACCATCACGGGCCAAAAGGCAGAAGTTGATATCCTCTGCTACCAAACAAATCACAACAAAAGTCTACTGATCATTGTCTCTTTCCCAAACATGCCAACCTGTTTTTTCTCATCTTCATCCCTTAACCACTAGCTATTTGGCACTTGGCCCTACCTAGAACTTAGTAGTCATACCTTTTCAAGGCCCCAAATCATAACTTCCATTATAGCCCATATAGTTACATACACCAAAGTTCCTCTGCTTTTCCTTAGGAAAATATTCATTACTTTTTTTAAGTGTATAACAACAATGTCCAATAAGGGTGAAATTGATTTCTTCATGATTAGAATGGCCTCCTTTTGGTTTCATTTAGGAGCACTCATCAACATCATCATGGCTTTCATGGTCTCACCTTTGCGTTCTTTATCAACTACACCATCATTCTTTACAGCATATGATAGAATGTATGTAGTCATCAACATCATCATGTTACCGACCGCAGACACCTGTGTGTCATATCTGACAGACACCCTGGTATACAAGCTATCTTTAGAGACACTAATCGAAACTTCTTACAGCCTCCCATGACAGAACATCGTTACTGCCTTCGTCATCTATGCAGTAACGTCAACACTAGATGGAAAAACGAAACTTTAAAGAATCTAGTATGGAGGGCAGCAAGTGCTACCTAGGAGCGAAAGTTCAATGCCACCTTCGATTTAATTGAGAATGTCAACCGGGATGCGTACCAATATCTGAAGAGTGTGCCCAAAGAGAAATGGGCATTAACTTTTGACAAGGGTTACCGTTATGGGGCGATGACTACAAACGTCTCCGAGTGCTTCAATGGTGTTCTAAAGGGTGCTCGTAGCTTGCCAATTACGGCAATGGTGAAATATACATGGTTCAAATTGAATTCTTACTTCGATGATCGTCGCAACAAGAGTATAGAGCAGTTGAATTCAGGGAAAAAATGGTGTCAGTATGCCTTGGATATCTTCATGAGAAATAAGGCGAAGGCAGAGCATCACAGGGTGACGAGATTGAGCGCGCAAGCCCAATCATATCAAGTAGATACACCGCATAATCCAGGGACTACTGGACATGGGGATCACACACATGCAGTTAATCTGCTGCAAAGAACTTGCACATGTCAGAAATGGAAACTGTACAAGATACCGTGTTCACATGTCATTGCAGTTTGTATTAGGTATCGACATGATGCAGAGCAGTACATTGACCCATGCTATAGTGTGGACGCACTGTTTCGGAGCTATGCTCCCGTTTTCCCTGCGTTGAAAGATAGATTATCATGGCCGGATCCTGATGAAACTCGAAAGGTCCTCCCTAACCCCCGATTGATCCGAGAGAAAGGTCGCCCTGTCTCAACACGAATCAGGAATGAGATGGACGAGGGCGGGAATCGGCCGAGAACCACACCATGGAAGGAGGGGGGGCGGAAGGTGCAATGCGGGTTGTGTGACCAAGAGGGGCATAACCGAAGAGCATGCCCTAAGCGGAACGAGGTACCGACGAGTGGTGGTCTCGTGGACTAGGTACGCTAAGTTTGAACTGTAGCATCCTTTTAAATGCAACTTGAAACAAAACTTTTAATGATTGCTTAGTAAATTGGAAAAATTGATCATACTAAAATGCTTTGCAAGTACTGCACATAAAAACAGAATATGAAGAGAGAATTTAGAGTGTTCTTTGTATTGCTTAATGATTGTGTTCTTTGTATTGCTTAATGATTGTTATATTCTTCCTTTCATATGGAGTAGCAAATAAAATTTGCTAATGACAGGTTGAGGGAGCATTGTCATCTCATTGTGTAATATAAGATAATTGCCACTAAATACGCATCTTTTCTATGCATTCTGCATCTGCACACATTTTTAATGACTGGTTGAGGAAGGATTAGCAATCTTTTTAGGATGACTAATAGATTCTCTTTGTGGGGCAGGTGGGCGTGGACATGGCCAACAAAAATCTAAAGGTGTTGGGATGGGGTAGATGCTACCATAGAAGGCACTCATTTCCTTCTTTAAGGGCAAGATATGTCTTGAGTAACAAAGTCAGAAAGAAAATGTTCCCTTGCCGCACAAGTGATTGGGGTGCACCCTGAAGACTGCATCCATGTAATAGATTTTAGTGTTGTTCTTTTGATGCAAAAGGTCATTCGTAGAAGCAAACAATACTATCTTTCTTGAAGTTCCTTTTAGTGTGTCTGTATTAACTTATCATACTTTCTCAACATTGTACATGTGAATGAGTTGTTGATGATGAATATGGTTTAAGAATCTATATTGCATTTGTGGTGGGTTTAAGAATCTATATTGCATGTGAATGAGTTGTTCATAAGGTTTAATAAATTGGTAATTGGGTTTGGATGTCCATTTTGGAAGTGAATAGCAGTGAGAGTGTTCAAGTAACTGGGCTAGCTAATTTCGACAAAACCTGGAAGTAGCTTGCACAGTACTCGAGCGCAGTAAAATCGAGTACTTTGCACAGTACTCGAGTTCCCCAGAATCAAGTACCAAGCAGCATGATTTTCAAAAAATGGTTAGCCTTACAAATTGGTACCCGAGTTTGGAGGGCTCGGGTACTTTGCACAGTACTCGAGTTCCCCAAACTCGAGTACCAAGGGGTATGATTTTCAAAAAATGGTTAGGATCTTACAGATTGGTACCCGAGTTTGGAGGGCTCGAGTACTGCTTGCACAGTACTCGAGTCTGAAAAACTCGAGTACCAATTATATTTTTTTAATGTCGAGTGGCCATGTCAGCAGCGCCAGCGTGGAATATAAAATGGGGAACTCGAGGATGGGAAACTCGAGTATTCCAAAAAGTGGTAGATCGCCAATTACTTCCGAAACAGTGTTTTTTTGCCAAATATTTTTCAAACTTATGGTATTTGGCTGATTTGGCCTTTTACTAAGTGTTATGAGTGTATATCTGTTGTATATAGATGAATGCATGTATGTAACTTATATGGCAAATGTATGTATGGGTGGGAGATAATTTTTTTTTTCTTTACCTTAACGAAGAAGCATACTGGAAGAGTAAGTGTTGCTAACATGCGCTGTTGCTTTTTGCTTGACTCCTGGATGAAGATTCTATTTCTTTTGTAACTTCTTGAAGAAGAAGTTTTGTTTCTTGTTGGATTTTAAGGGCACCTTGGTGCTTTATAGCTTGTTTGGGAGAAGGGAAAATAATGGAATAAAAATAATAATTTTAGAATATTCCTTATTGCAACAAAAAATTTTGTTGCAATAAGGCTTTATGAATGTTTAAAACATCAATGATTTAAATCTCACTACTTATCTCTGTACTTTAGGATGTTCCTATTGAACAATTTTTTTTTGAAAATGTTATCCTTCCCTTCTATGAGAAGCACAAGTATTAAATTTCCATTTTATTGAAGTACAACTAATCTAGGTTTGATCGATTGCCTAAATTAAGTGTACTATTAAAGTTCTACGAAACTCTGTTTATTGGGTTTTACTATCTATCTCACACACTCTTGCTCTCTCTCATACATACACATATATTGAGAAGTAATAATATCTATTAAAATACAAATTTGTGAGTATATTGATCAGTAATAATATCTATTAAAATACAAATTTTTGATGGCACATACTCTATCAAGGCATCCTCAATTCTCAATTAATTTTTCTCTAAGAAGCACGGGTGGAGCTAAATGGTAGCCATACTGTGTCGAACATGGCTGGGATGCAGGGTGTAGCTTGGACGCGGCTGGGACGCAAGGTGCGGCTGCACGCACGTCCCACATGAATTTTATTTTTTTAACAAATCCAATATTGCCAGGAAAAAAAATCAAATTCTACACAGAAAGTGAAAATTAGGTGAAATAAAGAAAATACAGAAGAAACACGAAGTATTTTTTGAGATACAAACTAATTTCTAAGCACACCACATACTACTGCCATTGTTTTGGCAGTGATCTTGTGTTGCTGATCATACCCCCCCCCCCCTCCCCTTATTCTTCGTTGTTTTCTTCTTCCACACCAAAAAAAAAAAGACCTCTGCTCCTCATTCCCTTTCTTATAAATTTTGTTTTTAGACTTTAGAGTTTAGAGTCTTTAGACTTAAGTCACTTAGGCTGCGTTTGTTTTGGCTTCAAATGGTTTCTGGAAATGCTTTTACACCCATGTGTGTGTTTGGTAGGGAATGAAAATTTGGTCAAACGGAATTCTAATTCCACGTGGACCGTAAAATGTGGCCTTTCTTCTGTAAAACAAATTCAGCTTTTATTTTACCTTCAAACCGATTACATCTCTCACACTCACTCTCTCCATGCTTCTCACACGCACACTCCATCACCTTTCCTCTCCAACCGAGCTCCACTTTCTCCCTCACGTCAAAACGTAGCTGGATCCCTCATGCTAGTCCACTCCATCTTCTCCCTCACACCAAACGCAGCCATCATCCTCTCCCTGATGCTAGTCCGATCCACCCACGGTGAGTTTCCTCCTCTGGTTTTTGTTCATTTTCCATGTGTGACAACCTCACCTCACCTCCGACGACCTCACCTCCTCACCACACACCTCCGATCCATAAACAACCCATAAACAACCCAACCTCACTATCTCGGATCCGATCTATATATAAATATATATTTATATATATTTATATATATAAATATATATTTATAAATATATCTCGGATCCGATCTATTTACTTTTTTAATTATCCATTTTTTATTTTATTATTAATTTAAGAATTTAACTTTTGTTGGTGTTACAATTATACAGAAATATTAATTGTGATGGTATTATGTTGTGTAATGTGATTGTCGTGTAAATATTGATTGTGAAGGTATTATGTTGTGTACGTTATTGATGTTACAATTATACAAAAATAGAATGCAATGTGATTTATTGGTGTAAATTTTGGTACTCGTTATCAATGTGGTTTGGACGTTTTCTGTTTGTGGCTGTTTTATATATTGTGTAATCAATTGTTTTCGTACCTCTTAGACCACAGTGTTTGTGATTTTTTAGATGAAGAAAAAAACCAAAGCCACAATTCTTGCCTCAATTGCATCTGTCCTCCTTGTGGGGGTTGCATTGGTAAGGAAATTGCGGTGTAGACGACTGCCTAAGGCGCCTTACGTTAATCATGCAGTCGAGAGAGAGCATTACATAAATAGTATTCTGCATGGAAGTGAGAGACTTTGTGTGAGTCAAATTAGGATGAAGCCCATAGCTTTCCACCACTTATGTCACATCCTCACTGAGGGGGAACACATACGCCTGACTATTCACATGTCCGTGCAAGAGCAAGTGCTAATTTTCTTACACATTATTGGTCATAATGTGAGGTTTCGTGTAATTGGTAGTCGGTCCCATAGATCGACTGAGACTGTTCATAGATACTTCAAGGTCGTCCTTAGGGGGGTCTTGAAATTATATAGAGCTCTAATAAGACTGCCTAGCGAAAATACACCCCCAGAGATAAGGGATAGCAAAAGGTTCTACCCATTTTTGAAGGTAAATATTTGCGACTTGTGTATTTTTTTAAATTGTGAAGATTTGTGTAATTTTAAACTATTATGTCTGTCGGAAATTAGGATTGTGTTGGAGCAATAGATGGTACACATGTTCGTGCATCTGTGTTTCGTGGTCGCAAAGATGGAACCACGCAAAATGTGTTAGCTGCCATTAGTTTTGACCTAAAGTTCACTTATGTATTGGCTGGATGGGAAGGCAGTGCACATGATTCACGTGTGTTAAATGATGCATTTACTAGGCTAGGGGGATTTTCAATTCCCGAAGGTATTATAGGATTACTTCACCTTTTTGGTTTATTAGTTTACTAAATACTGTGCGTTTTCCTAAGCGTAATAGTGATTTGGTTTTATTCTTGAATATATGTAGATAAATATTATCTTGGTGATGTTGGGTATGGTAATAAAAATGGAATTTTGTCACCTTATCGGAGTGTGCGATATTACTTGAAAGAGTTTAGTGATCGTCCTCCTGAGAATGAGCAAGAATTGTTCAACCTCCAACACTCTTCATTGAGAACTACCATTGAGCGAGGGTTTGGAGTGTTAAAGAAACGTTTTCGAGTGTTGGATGCAGAACCATTTTGGTCTTTTGAAACCTAAGTGAAAGTAGTGTTAGCATGTTGTGTAATTCATAATCACATTATGGGGGTTGATCTTGTTGACTATATTATGGAAGCTGCAATGAACCAAGTAGAGTCTAGTAGCCCCCATCAAGAAACACAGTCATGTCGAGATTCCATTGAAGACAGTAGAGTGTGGAATGCTAAGAGAGATGAGATATGCCAAGCTATGTGGTTTGATTATACTAGTTACGGAGAGTAGTACTTTATTTAGATTTCTATGATTGTAATATGTGCTGTATTTTTCTTTTATGTAAGGACAATGTATTTACTATAGACTTCTAGTGGTGTAAGGAAAAAGTATTTTCAGCATTACATTGTCATTTCCAGTAATTGTTTCGTTCTATTGTATACATCTATAAGCGTGGTTGTATGTGTGTTTGATTTGTTGTTCATATTCCGAGTGTAATTACTAAATGCTACTCTCATTATTAAATGCTACTTTCACTATACAATTTTCATATGTAGTAATGTCAAAGGGAAAGGAGAAGGTGGGCGGCACTAAGCACTTTTGGTGGCTGCCCCCTATGCATACAACTATGCTTACGCTACTTGCTGAGGAGGCCACGAAGGGCAACAAGCCCTTTAATACTTTTAAGGCTGGCTCCTTTGCTCTTGTAGCAAAGGAAATATCTGTGCAATTTGGGGTCGAGTGCCACCCCTCCTATGTAGAGAATCGGCTACAGACTTTAAGGACCATGTGGAAGGACATTCAAACTCTGAGGAAGAAGAGTGGGTTTGGCTGGGATGATAACTTAAAAATGATAACATGCGATGCAAAGACATATCAAGAAGACGTCATGGTATTGCTTCCAACTATATTTGTTTTAATATAAATGATAATATATGTTTTTGGCTTTTATAATCTTTGAATTGAGAACAAGACAAGGCTGCTCAAGTACACTCTTTATATGAAATTTATAGTGTCATTCTTTTTAGGATTCCATTGCTTTTACAAATTTTCAAGTGTAGCTTTCATGTGCGGATTTGTTGTAAAATCTGGTCTTAGCATTTGTGCATTGTATTTTCTATTGTATAAGCGTGGTTTTATGAGTGAAGTGATTATTGCATTATTATTATACATTCCTTTCTTCCTTACAGGCGCATCGTAAGCATGCGGACTATTTGAACAAAAAAATTGAAATGTATGATGAATGGGCCATTGTAGTGGGAAAGGATATGGCCACAGGTAGCTTCGCGAAGTCGTATGTTGATATCGACATTGAGCAAGAGAATGTGGAGAGCACTGAGATGGTGGGTGACAATAGGGAGGAAGGTGTGGTGGACAAAGGGAAGAATGCGGTGGAATCATCCACCACTGGGTCCACACTTTCAAAGTCTCGCAAAAGAGGCCGTGCACCTCCGTCTGATGATAGTGCTCTAACTGATCTGTTTGATCAGTTGAAGGAAATTGCAGTGGCTTTAAAAGAAATCAATCGGGGGCCTGTTGATTACACAAGTCTTTACTCTGAGGTGATGGTTATGGTGGCAGATGGGTATAGCGAAGACATGCTTGCAACTGCCTTTGACCATTTCTGCGAAAATAAGAAGGCAGCACGGGAATTTCTAGTGAAGAATGCGAAGCTGAGGAAGCTTTGGATGGATAGCTTTTTGTTCACTCAACTTTGACTTGTTTATTTGGTGCTGACTGTGATGTTAGCTTTAGGGATTGTGATTTGTTGTAGTACTAGTATTCACCTTTCATTGTATCATATATGTGACACAATTGTATTATCGGTACGCAGGCTATGTATTAATTTCTAACTTTGGACATATGCTGATGGTACGTATATTTTGTGCACTGTTATGCTACAATGGATAACAGTTACATACCTTAACTGTAGGATGTATAGTCTTTTGTATTATTGAGACGATGCAATTGCCCAAGTTATGTATGTGTACTGTTCAGATACCATGTATAGGTATCATTTTTGTACACCATGGATGTGTAATGCTACATTGTGGCTGTTTTTATATAATATTATGGGTATATTCGGATGATTATTTTTGATGTTGAAGTGGATGATTATAATTGTACTGTTACAGGTTACAGGTTACAGGTTTGTCTTGCAAGCATTTTTTCCACAAAGGTTGCTGGGCATTTTTAACTTTCCGTAAAATGTTTGAACAAACCAAACATGGGAATTGATTTTCCGTAAAATAGAATTCTATTTTTCGTAAACTGTTTCAATGAACCAAACATGGGAATTGATTTTCCATAAAACGGACTCTATTTTTTGTAAAATTTTTTATCAAACTAAACATGGGAATTGATTTTTCGTAAAACGAATTTCGAAGCAGCCAAACAGCCTGAATACATTTTCCTTACAGAAAAACAATTTCCACTAAAATGATTTTACGTTCGAAATTGTCTTTCCGCTCAATTAAATGCAGCCTTAAGTGCAACTTTTTGTTCGTTGCAGTGTGCCTTGACAAGCCACCCACGTGAAGTTAATTATGACAATTCAAATTCCAAACAACTTTTGATAATTGTTAAAAGCGAAATATATTTAGTTGTAAGGCTATCATGTTTTTCTTTTAAAAAAAATTATTATAATTTTTTAAGTACATCAATAATACTAAACTAGTCACTAACCCGTGCGATGCATGGGAAAGCTATTAACTTTGTTAAAAATTCCAATAATAAAAGAAGAATTTAAGTTATCACATATGTAATGTTGTTGACAGTGTTAAACAGCCTTAAAAACTTTCGTTCTGTTGCCTTAATAAATGGAAAATATCAATTAAAAAATTTTAAATAAAAATTAGGATTCCAAACACCTAATATCCTCAATTATCCAATAAATGTTGCAATGTTAAAATAAAAATTTGTAATTAATTGAAAGACAAAAAATGTTTTTCATAATTTTTGTGATTTTTTTTTACAATTTTAAATAACTTTTTGTATCTTCTTCTTTAGTTGCTTCGTAGTAGTCATTGAATAACTCATTTTGTTCTCCTTGAGTGCAGATGTTGGTGTGAGTCGTACATTGCCCTCAAGATCAATTTTTTGTAACTTTGTAGAATCACTATTCTGTTTACTTAATAAGTTGCTCTCACAATCATTAGTTGTACCGCTAATATAAGCCCGTGAATGTGATAAAATATAACATGTAGAAGTAAAATACCAAATTAGTAGTTTTGCTATATTAAATAAATATGTACTTTTGTCATTTTATCAAGTTTAAATTGCTTTGTCAGATTCTATAATAGTGTTTATAGTCATTTAGTTCTGATTGGAAAATAAATGTTTTTTCCATTGAAATTTGACACAGATACAACACCTTAAATGAAGTGTCAGTACTTTCTAGTTTAATGTGTTGTACTTAGCTTTTTCATACACATCCTCAGATTCGATCTTTATTAAAAAAATTACTTTTATTATTCCATAAAATAATTAAAGTTTGAGATAGCTAAAAACATACAAATCTACATAAAACCCTTTCTTTGTAATATTCATTTTCGAAATTTATTTTTCCCCATCATCTCAACATAAGTTTACATTTAGCAATGATTCAAATATATAATATAAAAATCTTCTTTTTTATATAAATATATTCTATTGATGAAATTCATGGGCTGATTATGTAGATTTGAAATGATTAATTCATTTCAATCAAAGTTCAATCTATCGGTGCTGTTAAAATTCTTCATATGAAACAATTTAAAGATTTGATCTCCAATTCTATCAAGCTCCAAACCAGAACCAAAAATAACAAAGCTTATACAACACCTTCCTCATTGTTTCAATGTCAATATTGTCTTTTGCCCTGTGCTAAATCACCGTAATTGGCATTCAACTATTCAAGTGTTGTCAAGAGGGCTTACTACACTTTCTATCATTATTCCACCACGTCAATGAAAAAAGTTTAGTTTCTTCAATTATTGCTCCTTCAAGAAATATTAGACCGATAATAGTCCACATAGCTAACCTGCTACTTTACACCTTAACACCTATAAAAACTGTAAAAGGAACTAAAAAAAGGTTTATTTATATTCTCCTCTCACATTCATTGCGATGTCCATCATGAATTTCCATTACGAATGTGAGCGAAGGGAGCTCTATTTACAGTGCTCTGAAAATATCTAAAACCTACTCTTATACATGCCTACAAAAGGCATATTTATTGATCCAATCCATAAGTTTCCATCTTTCTCCTTCACTTCAGAAATAGATCTCCATCTAATTTCACTATTTTCTTCAAATATTTCCAATACTTCACCTTGTTCACTCAACCTCACTGCCATTCCACTTGCCCTCCACTTAGCTAAATATGCATAAGCTTTCGTAATGTTAAAAGGAAGCTTAAGCAAAGCATTTCCTATCCAAGGATAGGAAAGCATCCATTCTAAGATTCTTTCTCTTCTTGAATAAATTGCCACCCAAAATCCTCCCCTAGGACTTCTCTTGATGTTGTCTGGAAACCCTGGGAGTTGAGCAAAGACTTCAAAAGTTCCAGCTTTGGATGTTTCTAGCCAATACCTCATGATTTTACAATTGGTGGAGTCTGCAACTAGAATGTAGTGGCCATTTTCACTTAATGCTACACCATTGGGGAATGAGAGATTTTTAAGAAGAATAGTTACTTGTTTGTCTTTTGGGTCATATTTCATTAGCCTTCCTGTTTTATCCCCACTTAGTACTAAAGAGATGTGATTCCTGCATAATCAAGTATGTCATGTACACTTTTAATATTTTAGGAAAAGAAAATTTATAAGTTGATTGTAACTGAAATTTTTTTTTTTTTTTGAGAAGAATTTGTTCAGTTACCAATGTTACTAGAATGGCATGTAAATTATGCAATATTAAAATGACATACCTCCTTCGGTATTGTGAGCTGCTATCACTAAAATACACCACCCCATTGCGATGATCAATGTCCAAACCATTGGTGAAACCCAAGGGAATACGTGAGGCAACCTTAGTGGCCATGCCTCCATTAGGGCCCACAACCAATAGGCCCATGTAAGCATCAGCAATATAAAGCTCACCTGTGGTTGTGTCGAAGCCCATTCCTAATGGACGCCCACAAATGTGTTCCATTTTATCATGATCGTGTGGCCCTTCACAACCATCTCTGCCACCAATGCCAGTGGTAATATACTAATAAGAGTCGTTGAAAAATAAAATATACAGTCTCACTATATATATATATATATATATATATATATATATAGGTTTAATATATATTAATATTTTGCGAAATTCACCTTAGATTGCATATTTTCTTTGTTTTTGTAATCTTGTCTTCTTGACATGCATGTCAAATGCCGTATTAATTGGATATTTATTTTAATATATTGATGTATTGTGAAAATAAACTTACTTATGCAAAATTAAAGAAGAAAAATATACACAGAGAATTCTCCTCCATTAAAGGAGAATTCCCTCACATTATATAGCTCTCTCAAGATCATCTCCGCCTTACACTTGTCACCCATCTGATTCTTCACTTGAGTGCATGTCCCATCATGTATCCTTTTTGGCCTACTGTGAGTCACGGTGACCGAAGTTGCACTGTTTAGGGGTCTTCTCCACATAAATGCGGTCAGAAGAGTAGGTGTAGCACAATTAATGCGGTGGTGACAGCCCTTCCTTAAGTATTTTTGGGAATTCTCATTTCCATATAGCTAGGGTCACTCCTCGGACTACCCTCTCTTTCACCAAACGTAATAAATCGCAATCTGGGATTCTGCATGTCCATTTCCCTCTCCTCGGACTATACCACGTCCTCGAATATCGTTGAAGGCTCAATGCACGTTTTTGGGCCTTTAACCCCATAAGGCCCACTACATGATCTTGGGGCTTTTAGCCTCTTCACGGCCTGACACGTAGCCTTGGACCCCTGTCCCCACAATAGCCCCTTAAAACTTTGGTTTTTCGCTCTTATCCGAGGAGAAAAGGTGGAGTTTTGACTCTCAAGAGATATGTCAGTTGACCTCTTTGCTTGCACGTGCCAGATTGATGTTGCGCGCGCTTCACGAGGAATAATGATGCTTCGAAACTCGCGAAGCGCTATTGATTGCTCCAGGCGGCACTATATCCCCCTCATATGACGGAGGGACGTCGATCTAACAGTGCACATTACTCCAATAATTTCGAGCGGGGTAACTCCCACTCATTCCACTGCTTTATATAATGCCACCGGGGGAATTATTCCCTTCATTTCTTCAACTTCCAAATTCTTCCGAGTTTCAAAGAGTTTAAGAACCCGAAAATCACGAACGTCCATCACTTCCCTTTTGATTCCTCGATTGTAGCCTTAAGAATCTCAGAGACAATCACCCACTAGTATTAGTAAGTTGTTGAGTCTTTAGATTTTTCATTTTCTCCTCGACTGTTCTTTTCGGCCGTTCGAAGGAAGAAAAAACTTCATCTCTTCTCTTTTTTCTTTTGCTACTCCCTTCTAGTTTGTCCTTTATGGATAGGTTTAAGTACCTGGTAGATTCCCCAGCGAAGATAGAGCTCTTCAAAGACAAATACCAGATTCCGCAAGGAGTAGCCCTGCGGTATTGCGATCCGGATAGGATAGATCTTGATAGAGGGGAGGGGGAGGTGGTTATCCCGATGATAGCGTTCATAGAAGGAGGGATGACACTCCTTATGGGACAAATAACGCGGAACTATGTCTTCAACCACAGACTATGCCCCGCGCAGTGCGCACCCAATGTTTTTAAAATCCTAGGCTGCGTAGATGCCTTAAACAAGCATCTGGGCTTGGGGCTCACCTAGCACGACGTGGTGCATATGTACGAGTGCCACTCACAAGCCGAAGGGGGGTACAACCTTAAGTCCCGCTCGAACGTGGTCAGGCTGATCTCATGCCTTCCTAAATCGAACAAAGGCATGAAGGACGACTATCTAATAGCCTCAAGAGCGTGGCACGTCGGCGTTCACTGCCCCGTCCTAGAGGGAGAGCCAGGTGGGATGCCTTAGAGTTAGGTGTCTTAGAAAGAGTTTTAAATGACCCTTTTTTCTTTTTTCTTTTTTTTTTTAAACCCTTATTTAGTCATTTTTCCTTTTACTTCTGTCTCTCTATCGATGATGGCTTCTTGCTTCTTCTTACTAACTACGCCTCTTTTCTTGGTATGTTTGCAGATAAGAATCACGTGGCTCCTCGGCTCAGCCTAAGTAACGTCCCAGCACTCAACTTCCTCCTCAGATCAGAGATTTTTGTCAATGAGGACAGACAGCTGCGCGCGGTCCATTTCATTTTAGGCTTCGAGCCCATTTCTAATGTGTTCCAAGAAATCGGCCACAGCATTAGGAAGGGTGACCCTCGGATACGCCGTGTAGAAATGTCCAGACCGGACTTCCTAGCCCAAAACGACCTTCCCTCGGTTGTGCTGCCGATCCGCCAGGACGTCCCGCAATTTATGGTTCCATTACAACAGCTTCCACCAGTAGCGGCGGGCGTAGCCGAGGAGAAGATCGCCTCATCCCGTCTGTCTCTGGACGAGGAGATAGACCAATTTCAGTTTGAAGAGGAGGAGAGCCCGACATTAGTGCCAGTCCGAGCTTCCGATCCCGAGGGCGAGACCAGCGACCGTTCTAGCTTGCACGCCCCTACGGTTGTGGTGACTTGCCTGGACAACACCTCCGAGGAAGAGATGGCCTCGAACCAGAAAGGCAAGAGCCTCAAGGAGCTCTTGGCCAGAAGGACGAAGGGAGGGATTTCAAAAGGAGCCCCCAAACCCAAGATTCCTCCTACACTTCCTCCTCCTCCTTCGGTCGGCCCAGGTCTAAAGGCCTGCCCGGATTTAAAGAAGAAGAGGCTGATCGTGGACCTCGAAGAGGGGGAGGTTAGTCAGCAAAAGGGGGCCAAGCAACAGAAAATGACCAAGGAGGCGCGGGACAAGAGGTCTACCTTCGTGGACAGCCGAGAAGACCAAAATCGGGCTGATGTGCGCATAGCACCGCGTGTCTGGGCTCCTCGGCTGGAGGTGGATGGGGCGGCCGTGCCCTGGGACGCCTAGGTCTGAGAGTACCGCAAGGGCCAGGCTGCTTACGTGGCGGAGGCGTTGGAGCAGCCACTCCTTCTGCCTAAAGACATGGAGGCCGTGAGGAACCTGGGGCAGCAGGACCTTTTCCTATGCCTGAAGAGGGACCTCGCGATAGTGTGCACCAAACTTCTTACCCTTTGCTCGCGCGGATTTTTCTCCACTCATACTTTACTAATGCGGTTGCATCATTTTTGTGCAGATCACCCAGGAGGTCTTCGTGGCCGAGGAGTGGGTGAGAGAACCTCACGGCGAGGCGAAGAACGAAATGCTCCTTTGCCACGATGCCGAGAAGGCCCTAGGAGTTGCCAAGGTTGAGAACAATGAGCTCCACTCGAAGCTAGTGAATGAGAAGAGAAAGAGAAAGAGCGCAGAGGTGAGGTTGAAGAGCGCCGAGGCGCAGGCTGAGGACCAACGCAAGTTGCTTTACAAGACGATGCTAGAGCTTGCTACGTCTAGGAAGCTAGTGCTTGATCTAAAGGTGCAGCTGCAGAAGGCTAAAGAGGTCGCTCAACTAGCCAAGGAAGCGTCCGAGGCTGAGAAACAAGCGTCGTACCAGCTAGGGGTTGAAGAGACGCAGGCCAGGCTCGCTGAAGAGTTAGCCGAGGCGTGCAGGGAGTTCTGCAGCATGATTTGGGACGAAACTCTCAATGCTGCAGGAGTCCCCACAGACTCGGCCCTGAGGCACTCTGAGAACATATACTTCCACCCTCATATCCGAGAAGTTCCAGATGTTGAACTCCCAGAAGACCTTGGTGCTGCAAAGGCCAAGGAAGCTGAGGCTGGGAGAGCCGACCCTGAGGTCTAAGGAGCTGCTGCGGAGGTAAAGGAGATGGAGGCCAAAGCAAAAGAGGATTATCCTAAGGCCAAGGACGACTTTGCTGCTCCGCCGAGCCAAGAAGTGAACCCCTCTGCCCCCAAGGACAAGGCTTAGAACCTAGGGTTTTGTTGTTTTTTGTTTTTGTAGCTTCAATTTATGTTTTTGGCTCTGTAGTGAGTGCACGCCATTTTGAGTGGGAATGTAATACATGATTTCATGAATGAAAATATTCTCCCCTTATATTTTATGTCTCATTGCTTCTAGTTAATTTTAGCAAATATTTCTCAGCATAATGTGTCGAACTTGGTAACTCGAAATGTATTTTGCCGTATATTTATAAAATTCCAAGTAGTCCTAGGCACGGTTTACCATGTATCCCAAAAATTCTCATCCTAGAAGCTAGACATGGTGGGAAATTATCCAACAAAGTGGTATTAAGTTTATCAAGGCGCTTGACCCGAGTGATCACGGGAAGATAGGTATAACTAAGGGTACGAGTAAGGGTTCGTCCAACACTTAGAAAAATTTGTAGGCGGTGTTACTTTTTCCAAAGTAGGTGGTCCGAGGACCCGGCGTAGCTTAGGATCTGTTTAACACTTAGAATAAATTATGTGGAGTGTTAATTTTTCCAAAGTAGATGGTCCGAGGACCCGGCGTAGCTTAGGATCTGTTTAACACTTAGAATAAATTACGTGGAGTGTTAATTTTTCTAAAGAAGATGGTCCGAGGACCCGGCGTAACTTAGGATCTGTTTAACACTTAGAATAATTTACGTGGAGTGTTAATTTTTCCAAAGCAGATGGTTCGAGAACCCGGCGTAGTTTAGGATCTGTTTAACACTTAAAATGGACCCGCACGTGGCCGTGGTTCCATTGATTCTTACAATTTTTAGGATAGTTGAACATCACCCATAACCTAATGAACACAAAAGTGTGATAAAGCATATTCTCATTAATAATAGTACCTTTTCAGGTTGTTTACATTCCATAGGTGCAGCGTTGCCTTATTTTCTAAATCCTCCAAGTAGTATGCTCCTATTCCAGCCACTGAGGTAATCCAGTACGGTTCTTCCCAATTAGGTCCTAACTTTCCCCAGGCTGGGTTCTTTGCAGAACCGACCACTTTCCTCAATACCAAGTCGCCTTGCGCCGAAGGCCTTAACTTCACGTTGGCGTCATACCCCCGCTTAAGTTTATGCTGGAAGTAGGCCAACTAGACCATGACACTTTCTCTTCGCTCTTCAATTAAGTCCAGACTCCTCTCTAATAAGCCGTCGTTGCTGTATGGAATGAAAGAGCTCGTCCTCAGTGTAAGGAAACCGGCTTCCAAGGGTATGACAACCTCGGCACCGTAAGTTAGTGAAAAAGGGGTTTCTCTAGTGGACTTCCAAGGTGTAGTCCGGTACGTCCACAGGACATGCAGTAGTTCCTCGACCCATCTTCCCTTGGAATCATCCAGTCCTTTCTTCAACCCGCTCACTATGATCTTGTTTACAGCCTTGGCCTGTCCATTTCCCTGAGGATAGGCTGGGGTGGAGTATCGATTGGTGATTCCTAGCCCACAGTAGTATCTCAGGAAGGATTTGCTGTCAAATTGGAGTCCGTTATCTGAGATAAGGGTGTGGGGGACTCCAAACCGGGTGACGATGTTTTTCCAAGTAAACTTCTTCACGTCTACGTCACGGATGTTGGCCAGTGGTTCTTCTTCAACCCACTTGGTGAAATAGTCCATGCCGACCAGCAGATACCTCCTGTTTCCCGCTGCTTTGGGGAAGGGGTCCACGTTGTCCAGGCCCTACTGGGCAAAAGGCCAAGGGCTGGATAGGGGGTTGAGCTCTCCTCCCGATTGGTGGATGTTTGGAGCAAACTTCTGGTATTGATCACACTTTTTTACATACTCTAGGGCTTCTCGGTGCATGTTGGGCCACCAGTATCCCTGAATAAGAGCTTGATGGGACAAGGATCTTCCCCCCCTGTGGCTTCCACAGATGCCCTCATGTAGTTCCTCCAAGAGGATTTCAACTGCCTCAGGGTGTACACATAACAGATATGGCCCAGAAAAAGATCTTTTGTACAACTTTTGGTCCTCGGACAGCCAGAAACGAGGAGCCTTCCTCCAAATTTTTTCTGCCTCCAGCTTGCTCTCCAGTAAGGTGTCATCTTTGAGAAAGTGAATGATAGGATCCATCCAGCTAGGGGCTGCCCTTGCCTGATGAACGGACAACACTTCTCTTCCCGACCCAAAAGGCTTTATGAGGTCTTCGACAAGAATTATCCTTGGTAGGCTTTGTGCTGAGGAGGTTGCCAGCGTTGCGAGCGAATCTGCATACGTATTCCCACTTCTGGGAATTTGCATTAAATTGAAGGATTCGAACTCGGACTGTAATTGTCTGACCCAGCGCAGGTATTTTTGCATTCTGGGATCCCGAGCTTCTAACTCACCTCGGACTTGCCCTACAACAAGTCTGGAGTCCGAGAATATGTCCATGGTCTTTCCCCTCATCTTTTGGGCCATGATTATTCCCACCAGTAAGGCCTCATATTCCGTTTCATTGTTGGTGGCCGAGAACCCGAGTCTTAAGGACTTCTCAATTATGATGTTCTTGGGGGAGATTAGGACCAGCCCCACTTCGGATCCTTTGAGATTCGAAGCGCCGTTGACATAGATCCTCCATGGTGAAGCCCCTCTCACAGACATTACTCCAACTGAATCTTCATCCATGCCCTGTTTCTCTGCACTTTCTTCTACGGGGGCCTCGGCGAATTCAGCCAGAAAGTCAGCCAGGACCTGCCCCTTTACAGAGGTGCGTGGCATATACTTGATGTCATAAGCCCCCAGTTTCGTTCCCCCCTTTACGACCCTTCCAGTATAATCCGCACTTCTAAGTAAGGCCCTGAGCGGCAATCGAGTCAGGACGACGACGGTGTGAGACTAAAAGTAATGAGGAAGCTTGCATGTGACATGTACTACAACTAGGATAGCCTTCTCCAGTGGCAGATACTTGACCTCGGCCTCGTGCAGGGATTTGCTCACGTAATACACGGGCTTCTGTATGCCGTTATTGTATCTTACTAGCACCAAGCTCACGGCATGGGTGGTGGCCGCGATATAGACGAACAGGACCTCGTCTGCCTCAGGCTTTGACATGATAGGCGACCGAGAAAGGTACTCCTTTAATTGCTGGAATGCCAGAGCGCACTCTTCTGTCCACTCGAAACCCTTCCATTTATTCAACAGTTGGAAGAAGGGTCTACACCTAACCGCAGATCGGGATATGAATCGGTTCAAGGCCGCGGTCATTCCTGTCAGTCTCTGCACTTCTTTTGGATTCTGAGGTGGTTGCAAGTTACTAATGGCCTTGACTTGGTTTGGGTCAACCTCAATTCCACGATGGCTAACCATGTACCCCAGGAACTTCTTCGACCCTACGCCAAAGGAATATTTGGAGGCATTGAGTCAAAGTCTGTGTCGTCTCAAGATTTCGAAGATGCTTTCGAGGTCATCTACGTGCTCGGCTTCCTCTTTGCTTTTAACCACCATGTCGTCAATGTAGATTTCGATGTTTTTTCCCAGCTGTGATTCAAACATCCGTGTCATCATCCTTTGGTAAGTGGACCCCGCTTTTTTAAGTCCAAACGGCATTACTTTGTAATGGTAGTTCCCGATGGGAGTGACAAAGGCTGTTTTCTCTTGGTCTTCCAAGGCTAGAGGTATTTGGTGGTAGCCTTGGAAGGCATCCAAAAAGCTCATCCGAGGATGTCCCACAGTCGCGTCAACTAACTGATCAATCTGAGACATAGGGAAAAGGTCCTTCGGGCAGGCCTTGTTCAGGTCTGAGTAATCTACGCACACTCACCATTTGCCGCTCTTCTTCTTTACCACTACGGTGTTTGTCACCAGTCGGGGTAAAACACCTCCTTAATAGCCCCGGCTTGCTTGAGTTTGGCCACTTCTTCCCTAACAGCGTAGAGTGCTCCCTTGAAGAGTGCCGAGGAGGCTGCTTTTTAGGAGTGACAGAAGGATGAACGTTCAAGTGATGACAGATGAAGTTCGGATCTATCCCCGAAGCCTCGTAAGCATTCCAGGCAAATACGTCGATGTTCCGCTTCAAGAGTCGCACCAACTGGCCCCTTTCCAGAGGAGGCAACTGAGCGTCGACCTGAAAAAACTTTTCTGGATCATCTTTGATGATGACCTTCTCCAACCCTTCGCACTCCACGCCCCTGGCCCCACCATTCGAAATTGAGGCCTCGGGCTCTAATTACTATAATTCCTCGTTGGCGGGGTCCGAGGGCTTCGGCTCAGGACGGTGCGTGATGGCAGCAACCAAGCACTGCTTGGCCACTGACTGACTTCCGACCAGCTTTTCAACCTTATCCCCGGACGGGTATCTCACCTTGAGATAGAGGGTAGACAAGATGGCCCCTAGGGTGTGAAGTCAATGCCGCGCTATAATGGTAGTGTAGAGGGAGTAGGCATCCACCACGATAAAGTCCACCTCTACCACTTTCGAGTCGGCCTGGACTGGCAATCTAATTTGCCCGCGTGGGACAACAACCTTTCCATCAAAGCCGACCAGTGGCGAATCATAACTGGTCAGGTCCACTTGACTAAGGTTAAGCCCTTTATAGAGATCTGGATACATGATCTCGGCCCCGCTGCCCTGGTCCACCAGAACCTTTTTTACATCGTAGCCACCAATCCTGAGGGTTACGTGGTTGTATGGTTCCGGCCTTGTCCTCATCCGAGAAGCTCAATGCTTGATGAGCCTTCGATTTAGCCCTCTTAGGCTCACGACTTGAAGCCTTGGCGTTCGGGCCAGTTATCGACATCACCCGGGAAGGGCAAGATCCTATTCTGCCTGGAGCGGCAAGGTTGACGTGAATGGTGCCTAAAGAGGGCCTTGAATATGTGTCGCCTTGAGCCCTCGACGTCATTTGGTTCCCCTGCCGGCTAGGCTGGGTCAGGAACTGCTTTAACGTGCCGTCTCGGGCTAGCTGCTGAAGATGGCTTCACAAGTTCCTGCACTGCTCGATCGTGTGGCCTCGCTCCTTGTGGTACTGGCAATACAGACTCTGATTGCGCTTTGCTAGGTCCCCGATCATTTTGCTTGGCCACATAAAGTACGGCTCATCCTTGATCTTTTCAAAAATTCAATGTACGGGTTCTCGGAATAGCGTGTTAACGGTTTGGGCTAGTGGAGGTCCAGATTCCGCTCCGAAGTCTTTGCGGTGCCAACTGTTGTTGTACCGATCCGACCTAAAATCCCTCCTCTCCTGAGGGATAGCCCTACCTTTGCCCACTTGCTGTTGGTCTTCTTCAACCCTTTTATACTTGTCAATCCTATCCATGAGCTAGCGCACGTTGGTAGCAGGTTTTCAGGTTAGGGACTTTCTCAAACCGTGCTCGACGGGTAGGCCGATCTTGAAGGTTCTGACGGCCACATCATCGAAATCACCCTCTATCTCATTGAACACCTCCTAGAACCTATCGGAGTACGTCTTTAAGGTCTCTCCCTCTCGCATGGATAGGGACAATAGGGAATCTAGGGGCCGAGGGACTTTGCTGCAGGTGATGAAGCGGGATCCAAAAGCCTGAGTAAGCACTCTGAAAGAGTCGATGGAACCCTCCCTCAGACCGTCAAACTAGCTCATTGCCATGGGCCCCAAGCTGGACGGGAATACCTTGCACATCAAGGACTTATTCTTAAAGTACACCACCATTTTCTGACTGAAATGGCTAACATGCTCAATAGGATCTGTGTGGCCATTATAGAGGGTGAACGTAGGTTGGGTGAACCGCCTGGGAAGTTGTTCATCTTCAACCCTGCGTGTGAAGGGAGACTCAGCGATTCGGTTTAGCGCCTTGCTCATAGCGTCGTTTCCCAATCCCTTCGAGGATGAACCTCTCCCCTTGCGTTCACAACAGTAGTCCTGCTCATAAGAGAAGGTTTCGCTTGGAGGTGTCCTTGATCTGTGTCTGTACTCGTCGTCCCTCTCACCGTCAGAAGAAAGGTCAGAGACTGAGGGGCTTCGCCTCCTTTGCTTCTGGTGCAGCCTCTTCTTCAGGCGGCCAATCTTTTTCTGCATGGCTCTTTCCCGTTCATCATTAGAGATGCGGCTACCGCCCCTAGAATGACTCTCACCAGTACTGGTGGTATGCACGCTTCCCTCCTAATCCTTCTGAGTACGGTCTTCACCCTGAGACCCCATAGATTCCAACTGGTGTGTCCCCGAACCTACCATGACTGAAGGTTTAAAACTCTAAGCAATCCAAACTTCCCCACAGACAACGCTAATTGTAAGGACACAAATTCGTGAGCCGGCCCAAATGGTCCCTAAACAATAAATTTGTAGAGAGAGGGATGCGAAAGTTGGGCTAGAATAATTTAAACAACCAATGCAATAGTTTAGGGTTTCTAGAAAGAAAAAATAAGAAGCCCAAGTTTTGACAAACTCTTCTCAATAAAGGTCCGAGGAGGTGAATTCTTCTATTCCAACTCCTTTTCTTTCTCTTTTTTACAAAAAATGCCTCATCTATTAAAGGAGAATTCCCTCACATTATATAGCTCTCTCAAGACCATCTCCGCCTTACACTTATCACACATCTGATTCTTCATTTGAGTACATGTCCCATCATGTATCCTTTTTGGCCTATTGTGAGTCACGGTGGCCGAGGTTGCACTGTTCAGGGGTCTTCTCTACATAAATGCGGTCAGAAGAGTAGGTGTAGCACAATTAATGCGATAGTGATAGCCCTTCCTTAGGTATTTTTGGGGATTCCCATTTCCATAGCTAGGGTCACTCCTCGGACTGCCCTCTCTTTCACCAAACGTAATAAATCGCAACCTGAGATTCTGCATGTCCATTTCCCTCTCCTCAGACTATACCACGTCCTCGGATATCGTTAGAAGCTTAATGCACGATTTTTGGCCTTTAACCTCACAAGGCCCACTACATGATCTTGGGGCTTTTAGCCTCTTCACGGCCTGACACGTAGCCTTGGGCCCTTGTCCTCACAATTAACATTGTTTACAATTTTTAAGTATATTATTAACATTATTTACCATTTTTAAGTATTTTTATACATAATTTCCCATTATCATACTCGTTAGTGACTAGTAATATATTAAAGCAAAAGTCCAATAAAGATTTAAATTATATTTCTTATTGCACTCTAATTTTGTGCCTAGTGTGAAGTGTCATTCTAACTATATTTTGCATACTCTAATTTTATGCCAAATGTCATTCTAATTAGAGGGAAAAAAATCTTACCCAAAAGAAGAAAGAAGTTGTGTATAGTTAAAAAATTATATTTAAAAAAAAAGTTATAAAAAATAAAAATAAAAAGCCTACTAAGCTCCTAAATTATGTATAGTTTTTTTTTAAGTTCACTTAAAAAAAGAAAAAAGAAAAAGAAAGAACTTGTTCGGTCTATTTTTTAATTTTATATAAGATACTAAAATCAATTAAGTTGAAGAAATCCTTGGGAGTAAGGCATATTTTTTTGTCTCTACGCATCTATTAGAGAGGGAAGTTAATTTCTTTCTAAAAAATGACATTTATTTATTTTTTTGAAGTTTTTAAAACTTTGATTGTCCAGTTTAGTAACATGAGTTTGTAATTAGATATATAGGGCATATAAGTAGTCAGAAATATGGTGAAACTAATTAAGTAAGATAAGGAGATTGTAGATCTGTCCCATTTGGCATAAGATATTACGATTCTATCCGTCATACAACGGAAGTCTGTCTCAACGTGCCCTTTACCATTGGATTAAAAGGCGAGTACAAGCACCATAGTCCATAGATAGGAGTAGCTCTCTATCAAATCAATTAATTAAACTTAATTAATTAGAAGGTGATCTGTCACTACCAATTGGATGAGTAAATAATTATACAAAGAGCTGTGCTAGTGGCACACAAAGTGGCACAAGCTTAACTCCTATACAAAACCTCGCCACATCCGCAAGACAAATTCAAAGTGGGATGATGGATTTTTCAATAAAAGCAAAACCTAACACTCTGTTAAACTCACCCCACAAAAAACTGACACGTATGGCAAGCTACGTACCAACTCATTTATTTATTACTTTGGTTCAAAGGAAAAGTTCATTTGCAAGTGCAACTATTATACAATAAGATAACGTGCAGGGCCATCAAATAATCTGGAATTATAGGTTTTTTTTTTTACGGTTTAAGGAAAAAAAAGAAAAGAAAAAAAAAAACCTATTGAGGACAAGGACATCCTTGGCCCTTGGCCGTATAGGGTATGTCGGCTGTCCTCCCTTGAGTATTGATGCAGTGTGCTGTACTGCAGCAGACCTAATTTATAAAAGAGCTTTCATTGTTTGATATCTAGTCTGTATTTAAACTCTTTTACGTAATATCTATATCTTATTGTATTAGGTGTAAAATATATATATTTGATGTAAGGATTTGTAAATATTGTGTGAAACATTTTATTCACATCAAAGTGTCAAATAATGATTTTTTTGTAAAATGTGGACAATAAATGTCTACATTTAAAAAAAATATCCACATCTTACATATGGTATGTATGGAGGAGTTTGAAGTTTGAACATTTTTAGGGTAAGACAATCATAGTACTTAGTTAAATGATGAGTAATAAATCCTATAAAAAATTTATCAAGGTAGTGCTAGTTTGGCTTTAAATGAAAAATAAAAAATAAATTTTTTTTATTTACAGAACTTATTCATTGCCGATATGCCTATATCATTTTTTTTATTGGTTCATTTTAATTAAAAATTAAGTTTTAAAAACACAGCTATATCTAAAAGTGATATTCTAAAAACCAAGTTAAATAAAAAATAAAAATAAAAACTAGATGAGCTCCTAACTTATGTACAGTTTTTTTTAAATTCACTTATTTTTCAAACAACTTGTTCAGTTCTTTCTCAAACAAAAAAACAAAATAAAAAAAATTGTTCAGTTTATTTTTTAATTTTAAATAAGCTACTAAAATTAATAAAGTAAAAAAAAAAACCGTTGGTAGTAAGGCACATTCATTTGTATCTACACTTCTATTAGAGAGGGGAAGTTAATTTCTTTTCTAAAATTGATATTTATTCACTGTCAATTTCTTTAAGACATTCTTGCTTCTCTTTTTGTGTTAAAATACCTAATATTCTAAAAAAATAAAGTTCTTAAAACTTTAACTGTCGAGTTTAGTAAACTGAGTTTGTAACCGGGTGGAGCATATAAGTAGTTAGATCTACGGTGAAACTAATTAGGCGTCTCAGCTTGCCCTTTGCCATTGGGTTAAAGGGCGGGTCCAAGCACCATAGTCCATGTACTGGAGTGGCTCTCCATCATATCAATCAATCAAGCTTACTTTTTTTTATTTTTTTTTTGATATCAATCAAGCTTACTTAATTAGAAGGTGATCTGTCACCAATTGGATGAGTAATATATACAAAACTCATCACATCCACAAGGCCACCAAGACTAATTCAAAGTAGGATGATGGATTGTTCGATAGAAACAAAAACTAGCACCCTGTTAAACTCATCTCACGACAAACAAACTGACACGTATTGCAATCTGACTACCCATACCCTCATTGGATGACATACTCCAACAGAACCAAACTAACCACAATTTCCATTTGCTTGCAAATCTCATTTCATTATTTTTGACCTTCAAAACTTCATACCAATTTGAATTCAGCCATGTATGCAACTAAATGATTCTTTGGCCTTGTCATGCATATGAAGACAATTGACAAGTACTTTGCTGTGTGCACCATATAGTTTCATCGAATAATTTCAACAATAGAATCAACCGAATACAAAACAAATGGTTTATGATAAGGAATTAAGGCATACCTCTGTGGAGAAGTTACGGCGAAATTGATCCAACGCCGTTGATTATGATCCCATTTGATGATCCGACCATCTGATATGCTTGTATAGGGGCCTCCACCAAGTGGGTCAAAAGCAAAGCTCTCTGGTCCAACTGCACCCTCAATAGGAATAGCTTCAATTTGCCAAAACTTGTTATTGGAAGCTTTTTCATTATTGGGTGTTGCATCAGATGAATATCTGATACGCTTAACAGGCACAGCAATCAAGAGAGAGAGGAGCAAAGCTATGGATGCTGTCAATAACAGCTTTGGCTTCATGCTTATGGAGAATATTTTGAAAGAACAAAGTTATATTGGGAGGAGTGCGTATTTATTTTTGAAGAGGACACCGTCCTTAGCTTTCATTAAATAGAGATATAATCAAAATACAATGCTTCAATCGCTGGAGGAGGTGAATCCGAGGAGTGGGTATTTATGATTCTATATACAAAAAAAATGACGATGGTAAATCTGTTATGTTGTGACCTACTTTTACCAACTACATTTCTTCTTAAAAAAAAAAAAAAAAACTATAATTTGATATGAGTCGTGCTAACGAGTGCTAGATTATTGGTTAACCATTTATGAAAATAATGTTTTAATAATTTTTTTTATTTTTTATAAAAATTGATGTCAAAATTTTTTTAAAATAAATTGTTAGTCAATATCTTAAAAGCACTCGTTAACCTTTTTAAGCAGCTTCTTAAAGAAAAAAAAAAAAAGAAAAAAAAAAAAACCCCTTTAATGACACGTGCGCAATGTGTGACTTTCCACATTTTATTTTTTGGCAAAAAACGAGGAGATAAAACTTCCTGCATGCTTGACAGCATTACAAATCACGTTTCTCCATTTCTTGGTGTGTGGTGCGGTATTCGATGCACATTAGTTTTTTTTTTTTTTTTTTTTGATATGAAGCACATTAGTTATTTTAAATAAGAAGAAAGAAAAAAAAATCTGCCCCTCATGGGATTCTTTTTTAGAATATATATATATATATATATATATATATATATAATAGAAAAATATTATCGAATGTTGTAAATGTATTGGTTTAGAAGCTATGTTTAGAAATATTTTATATATGAAAAAATAATCAAACAATTAATTATTTTGAGAGTTTTTTAATATTTCTTATAAAGAAAAATTATTAGGTACTCTTGGAGTACTATAAATGCATATTCTCCTTTTCATATTTATGGTACTCCGAAAGTACACAATAATTTCTCTCAGTATAGTTTATTAATAATTATCCTAAAAATACCCATTAACATGATCATTTTTTATAAACCTAATATATATATATATATATATATATGAAAAATGTTAACCAATGCCCTAAAACAATAAATGTTAGGAGAATGATAAAACAATATATGTTGTTGACGGCTTTTTATATTTTATTTAAAAGTGGTGTCAAAATTAATGGGTGCCTTTAGGATAATAGTTAACAATTTATTTTAAGAAAGTTTTGACATCACTTTTATAAGAAATAGAAAAAGCTATCAAAAGATTAATTTTTTTTTCTTTTTCCATAAAATTTTTCTTTAAATAGATTGTTAATCATTGTCCTAAGGACATTCATTAGTTTTTTTCTATTAACAATTGTCCTAAGGGAATCCATTAATATGATCCTTATATATAAATCAAAATATTTAAAACAAAACAGATAAACCATCTCTCCTACGAGGAGAGTCTAAAACTCTAGCAAAAAATTTTTTTCACACTGATTCATATTCATTATTTTCACAATTGATTGTCCATATTTTAATATATAAAAAGTAAATGCAAGAAAATAGATATCAAAGATCATTTTTGTTCTTTGTGGTTGCCCTTGACACTTGTCGTTTAGGCTGTAGACAACTTATGGGCCTAATCTATTGCTGAGGAAAGTCTGAGCCCAGCACATTCATACAAAATGGGCTGTCTTGTCCTTTTTCAACTGCTAACACAGATTCGATCTCGCAAAACCAGAAGTGAGTACTAATAAGAGAACAACCCAAAGTGTTAAACCGAAGGAAAATTATATTTTCTTTTTCACTGGGAGATAGAGCCCTGACTCCACAGAATCCTAGCCTATTGTGAAAAGCCCAAGTTTGCTGGGTTAGGAAATCGGCCCATGGGAGCCTTTTTTCCAAGACTCGGTGGGATAAGACCCATGAAAAGATGAGTTTTGTGGGAGGGAATGAACCCATGCTATGCATGTTGAAGGAGATTTCTCAATAAATGATTAATGGTTTTTTGGGTTGGTGGATAATGGGATGTTGATATTTTCTAGTTTTCTGCATTACCCTTGACTGAGCTAACTTGTTTTGTGTTGCAACATTATTACATTAATCTCCTCCCCTTTCTATACTTATGGGGAAACTCGTTCCCTCCATGGAACACACTTTTCCAAATTTGTTTAAAATGCCTGAGGCATTGAGCTTCTGATTGATTCTTGAGATGAGATAAAAGCTTTTTATTTTTTGAGATTGATTATTAATGGGGGAAACTGGAAAGTGGAACTAACTGTAACAGATTTGGCTGCACTATAAGATTGAGAATCATATGAAGGTGATGAGATTATTATTTTAATTGAAGACATCCATCACTTTGGCTCCCGAGTATGTTTTCTGCAGCCACCCAAACTGAATAAAAAGAACATTTATCAGTAGAGAGAAACACCAAACTAACAAAGCAACATGCATACATTGCAAAGGAGAGTCTACTGTAGTATCTGCATACCAGACTATTGCAAAGGACATCGGTATTGTAACATTGAGCAATGAGATGAGGAGAAACACATATCAGCCCAAGTCATTCAAAAACTAGAATGAATTCATCTAACTAGTTTTGCGCCAGGATTTCCTCTCTGAATATCCGTTGTATACGCAATAGAGGGCAAGGCTCGGATGTAAAATGTATATCAACAAAGAATCCACTTAATCATCAACAAAAAAGAGCCAATAACAACAATTTTCATCTGAATAAATCCCCAAGCTATTAATCCAGCCAAAAAAAAAAAAAAAAAGCTATCAATATTTCCAGATCATTAATTAGGTATTCTGTACATTGTAGTTTTCTTTGTACTAAAATGCAGATGATCGATAAATAAGTACCGGTAACTCATTGTTAAGAATAAGAGGCATGGGTCACTGAAAACTTTCTTTTGTTTCCTGGGGATTAACTTGATTCCAAACCCAGTAATCATTATGTTATGATCAATGAAATAACATTAAAATGGCTAGATGTGTTTTTTACTATGATATTGCTAGGATTAGAATGAGCACTAAAAGTTGGTTGATAAATAGTAGCCATAACTCATAACCTCTAAAGTGATTTTGTCCTTCTACATAATAAAAGCAATACTGTAATGTCTACACACACACACACACACAAAAACCCACAGCAATAACATAGATACAAAACTTCCCAACAGCTTCACTTGACACAACAGCTGACCTGTCAATAAGAATTTCAAAAGAGGACCACCTTGCTAGAAAGTCCCACTGACTAATCTTTGTATTATTATTATTATTATTTTTTTTTTTTGATAAGCACTAGTCTTTGTATTCAAATGGCACACTTATGGTTTACTCATTGAGTAAAACTAAGCTCTCACAGTATTTTTTTTTTTTTTTTTAATTTGCACAATTGACTCAATATGAATAGCACTGCTTTTTTTGGGTTACTGTTCTTCACTTCTATCTCATCTAACGTGTAAACCTCAAATTGGGATGAATGAAAAATTATGATAATAAACCCAAAAAAATAAAAATAAAGAGTCTCATCGCAAAAAAATTAATTCACCCACAAATGCATAATCAAATAAATATTTATGAGTCTAGCTTCAAAAAATGAACAAATCCACATAAGAACATATGATTTCAATGTTATTTCAGTTTTCGTTTTTCCAAGCCAGCCTCATGAAACTTCTGGTTGTGTAGCAGTTTTGCAAATGTATAATATTAGTGGAGAAACGTGTAAACCTCAAAGCATATATCCCCTTATCAACAATTTGGGTGTCATGAGAAATTGGATTTGTAGAATGCCAAGGCCATGGGAGATCTCGTTATTATCTTAAAAACATTGGGATGGAACCCAATTGGCAGAAAAATACACCCAAAGTCTTTTCTCCTAATTGCTATATACCAATTAGTTCAATTGCTAAAATCTCTATCATCAAGAGATATGAGATTCAAACCCTGCACTAATTGGTATTTTGGGTTGATGATAAAGTATAATTATCATGGAACATACGCTATAAGTTGAAGTTCTATCGTATATAAAAAAAAAAAAACCCACCCACACACAAAGACCCACCCCCTTAGAGCATCCGCAATGGGACGTGCATATGCCAAATCTTAACTAAATTTACCATTGAGCACGCCTGAACTCCAGCAACTGGAATGCTAAAAGTGGGATATTGTAAATATTTTTGAGATAGTGCTACAGTACCATCTTATATGTAAGATGGCACTGTAGCACTATGCCAAAAAAACAAAACATATTTTAATCTGTTCAGCCTCTCTCTCTCTCTCCAGACTGCTCACTCATCCCCTCTCTCGCGCCATTCTGAAGCTTCTCTCTTTCCCTCCAAATCACCAAGCCGCCGTCGCCAACGCCGTCACCAAGCCTTGCTCTTTCTCTCCGAATCACCAAGCTGCCTCTGCCTCTGCCTCTGCCGATTCACCCTCACCCATCTCCAAATCCTTTTACCGATTCACTCATTCCAAATACCCATTTAACTTTTCACTCCATCATTCTCTCTTTCTCTCCGATTCACCATCCCAAAGTCACCAAGCCTCGCTCTTTTGCACTGAGTCACGAAGCCGCTGTCACGAAGCCTCCGCCAAATGCCGATTCGCCCTCACCCATCTCCAAATCCGTTTACCGATTCACTCATCCCATAAACCCAACATTCTAGATACCCATTTTACTTTAACCTTCATCACTCTCTCTTCAAACCGAGATTTTCTCAAGGTTTTGTGGGTTTGGATTAAGATTTTGTTTGCAAAATCTCAATTCGAAGCTCCGTTGGTCTCTCAAATCAAATCAAAATCAAAATCAAAGCTATATACTAGGTGGGTTTTGATCAAGGTATTGAGTTTTTGTGTTTGTGTTTCTTTTCTCTTTCTGCAACAAAAAGGGGATTCAACTTGTGTTTGTGTTTGGGTTTTGATCAAAGAATTTTTGTTGATGTTTGCAGAGGTGGGATTCGGCTTCATCACGAGGGGTTTTTGCTCTCTGTCGGATTAGCACCTTCGGAAAATTTGCTCAGGTTCAACTTCTTGTTTACTGATTTTTTCTTCAACAAATTAATATGTTGTATGCTAAGGTTCTATCAGTGGTTTTTGTTATGTTCAACTCTATGGTTTTAGCCTGTTTTCTATTTGTACATGTTGGCTATGTATGGGCTGTGTTTGCAGATATATTATGTAGAGTATATTGTGAGTTCTTTCCTGCTGTATTCTATTAATATTTGGCTGTGTAAGGGTTAGTAGATTGATTAGGAGTTGTCAACATATATTGTTTTGATTAGGAGTTGTCAACATATGTGAAGGCTCTGAACTTTTGTAGATTTGGTTAAGTTTGTATTTCTAATTGTAGTAATCACTTATCACAAATACTTGAACTCTTGGAATTTGTGAGTTGGCTCTAATTGACTTCATACACTAACTGTTTAAGTTCCCTATTTAAAAGGGATGACTACACAAGAAGACATAACACGATATGCTAATATCTTACAAATGGATTCCGATTTTGTGGCACCATTTGTAAGTGGGTCTCAAAATACTTCAATACCCATCCAAGAATCTTTTCCGGAAGTTGAAACTATCGCCTCTAATTCAACAAAACGTGGTGGCAACTTCAGTGTAGATGAGGACAACCTCCTTGTCTCTGCATGGCTTAACATTGGTATGGATGCCGTGCAAGGTACTGACCAAAGGGCTGAAAGATTTTGGGAGAAAATTTGGCAATACTTTTGCGAGAATAATACTTATGGAACCACACGTTCTATTTCCTCCCTCCAAAGTCGATGGGGAAATATTAATAGGGAGACCAGTAGGTTTGCTGGGTTCATGGCTAAAATTGAAGCTCGAAATGCAAGTGGTGGGACTGACGAGGACAAGGTATAAATTATATTGGAATGGTGTCACGTTATTAATTTCCGAATAGTTTCAAGACACTAATTTATTATTTTTTTTTATTTTTTTAAATTTAGTTGAAAGAGGCAAAGGAGCTATATAAAGCTTCACCAGCTCCATCAACCGGCAAAAAATCAGCTTTTGCATTTGAACATTGTTGGGTTGTGTTGAAGAACCAACCAAAGTGGAGTACGCCTAAGGAAAGATCAAAAGGGCTCCCTCATACTCCAAGTTCAATTGATCAAGTTGGTAGTAACGATGATGACACAGTGGTGGTAGAGAGACCAATTGGTAGAAAAGCTGAAAAGGCTAAGCGAAAGAGAATAGATGGTGATAAGGGTTTTGAGGATTTTTTGATGAAAAAATTGCAATTTATCGAGGAATCACGTGAACAAGAGAAAGAGGCTCTTCGCATCAAAGCGGATAGGGTTCAAGTGGATGCGCAAAGAGCTGATATTGAAAAGGAAAGGCTTCATCTTGAAACTATTAGAGAGGCGAAAAGAGATGATATGAAAAAGGATAGGCTTCGTCTTGAAACTATTAGGGAGGAGGGAAAAATAATGGCCATGGATACAAGTGGCATGAATGACAGAGAAAGGCTTTATTTTGAAAATCTCAAGGATCAAATCCTTGCAAGACAACAATTAGAGTAAATAGTTGGGTTTGACCCAAGGAGATGATGTCTTATCCTAACCTTCTTTTGGTAGTAGATTATTTTAGGGTTGGGGTTTGGCATATGTAGATAATATTTTGTTTCAACCTTATTTTGGTAGTGGCTTATTTTAAACGTTGGTTTGGAACATGTAAATGATGTATTGTTCCAACTTGATCAATTGGCAGTAGGTTGTGCCATGTATGTAATCACATCATTTTTGCTTATATGAAAAACTTATGTCCTTTCTATGTTTGATGATGTATTTTTGCTTATAATAAGATTGATTAACTAAACTAGATGGTCACAATTAATGGAAAGTGACAAACTTTTTATGTCCTTTCCCTATTTTTGTCCCTACCATTAAAATTGAACTTTAGTACATGAATGAATATTTAGGCTTTACTATACTGTGAACAAGAGCTTAATACTTGAATTAAAGCTAAGTTTATGTTGAAGTTTCTAGTAATGCGAATACAACTAATTTGGGAATCACGTTCCTTCATCTTTTGTCAAATCAAATTGAGTTTGGATTGAGCTTGATCATGATTATTCCTAGTGGCAGCAACCTGCAACAAAGAAGCATGAGACAATAATTTTAACACTGCATAATTTGGAAGCAACCTGCATGATTAGTTGTAACTTTGTAAGTGTTTCAAATCTAGATTTTCATATTGGGAAAGGTTTTGCTATACAGCCGTATGTGGCAAAAAAGAAAAAAAAAAGAACAAGCATTCAAGAGCTTTGTGCAATGTACTTGATTAGGTGAACTTTAACTGCATATTCTTTTTTTTTTTTTTACTGTCACGTACTCCTGTATGTTGCAAAACTTTTTCCCTAAAAAATTCAAGATTTTTTCATTTAATAGTCATGACAAATAACCAAAATGTTGTACCATGGATGAAGTTAAAATCTCATAACACGGTTGAAGTCATGCCAAAAGACAAATGAGTGCGCCTATTTGCAATCAAAAACTGAAATGTTTGAAATCATAAAATATGACTTCAAGAAAGACTAGTCTCCAACTAAACCAACTGTCCCAGCATGTGCCAAAACCGACCAATATGACTTCCTTAGATTCACTTTTCATATTTTTTATTGTTCAAATGAAAACATCTTTTCATTACTGCACATTGAAGAAAGCTCTCTCTCCCACTGTGTCAGGTCAGTCATCAGTGTTTAACTGGAGTTTTGAGTGTATGTGTGTGTGTGTGTGTGTGTGTGTGTGTGTGTGTGTGTGTGTGTGTGAACTAGAAGTACCTTCCATTTCTTTGACATGTTCAGTTCAAGTTCAGCAATGCTTGTAATAGATATTCTTGAAGTTGGTTTGAGTAGTTGTTGAAAAACTGTGTATTTTTCAAAGTAGTGGTTGTTGAGACTAATGTACAAATTTACTTGTACTCTGAGCTAACTTCTTCTACTTGGTCTTTTCATGAGCTAACTTAAGGTTGCCTTTGCCCTCTGTTTCTGTTTCGGCAGAAAGTGATGATGCAACACCTTCAGGAATGCAACCATAGTTGTATGTTTCTTGAGCGTTCTCGCTGCTCTTCTCTTGCTTCAGGGTTTTCTCTCTTCTTCCTTTTCTAGAAGCAAGATCTCTGCTTCTCAATTTAATTCAGGTTTTTCTCTTTCTCAATTTGATTTTATTCTTCTAGAAATTTCTTTCTCAATAAATTGAGATTGCTTGTGGGTCTCGAATTTTTTTGCAAGTTATGTTAATTTTTGTTTTTTTTTTTTTTTTTTGCTGTTCTGGGTTACTAGATTATGGAAGAGTAATGGATTCTTTTAGAATCGAATAGAATTGAATTGTTGGTATTTTGATCTTGTGGTTCATCCACTCGGTGGTCCATCTGTTTGGGTTGGGTTTTCTTTTCTTTTTCTAAAGAATTTAATCTGAAATTTAATTGGGTTTTTTCTATAAAAATTATTTTTAAAAAAATTGGCTGTGGCTGACTGAAAGTGAATATAAGTTCTTGAATTGAAGCTATTTTGGGAAGGTTGACTGATGTTGGTAGCTGTAAGCATAGGGCTCTGAGTTTGAGAGGAATCACTTTACTAAAGAGCTTATTGTAAAAAGAGGATGTCAAACGCATTACATTCATCTTCTATTAGGACTCTTGTTTTCAATTATGATAGAAAGAGCCTTTCACCTAAAACTTTTCACTAGTATTAGGCTGCCATCTACTGAACCAGAATATTGCCAAGATTAGCAGCAGCTGGAAACATTTGCTGTGAAGGGTTCATATGTCTAAGCATGTGGTATGACACAAATTAAAATCTTATCTCTCTATGGTTGTTAGTCATAGGATGGTATCATATGATATATGCGGCTAGCTTGAGTGAGAGTAGCGAATTCAGATTCTACTTAATCCTAGTTCAAGGTTCAAGCTTTGTTGACCAGGGGGAAGCTAGGATTCATTGAAAAGAAAGGTGTCATTAATTAAGGAAATCTCATAATGAGAAATAAAAATGAATTATTCCAGTTGTCTTCACAAAAATAAAAATTTAAAAATTATACATAGACACAGCCAGGTGATATAATCAGAAAATGAATTATTCCAAAGGGGTCTCTATTTGATAAGAGAAACAGTGAAAGTTAAAGACAAATCTAAGAAGAATTTTCTCTATTAATGAATTATTCCAGTTGTCATTAATTAAGGTTCAAGCTTTGTTTATATGTATGTATATTGTATATACTGTTGTTGATTAAATTGGGTGTTGTACTATATGTGTTGTTATGATGGTGCAGCGGAGAGAGGAAATGGGAGTTCTTTGCCTTGTGGGGCTGGTGAGGCAGTGAGCCAGGTTTCAACAAGAAAGCTTCTTCAAGTTGTATTGGTTTCACCTCAGGTACCCAGAAGGAGTTGCCAATGGGCACATGTTAAAAGGATTATAAATATTCAATTTTTGAGCTTTAAAGTACTTGTCAATAATTCCTTAGTTTATACACACAAATTTCATTGTGGCTGTGTGTGTGCTTTTCTTCATATTTGTGCATAATTTGAATTTACATTTTGAAAAATGTATAAGAACATGGTTTAGTAAAGTATGAAAAGTACCTTATGTCATTAGGACATTCATTAACAAAAGCAGTATAAAAAATTTACTGTGAGAAGATGAAAATAGTGCATTAATGTGTTTTAAGGGATGCCGTGGTTATAAAAGTTTTTAAGCCTTGAAGAGATGAGTAAAATGTGCTCGCTGCTCAGAAGATTAGTCTATTAGCTGCTGTGTGTGCTGGTTCGTCTAGCCAGATTTTGTAATTGCTGGTAGTGTTTGCTAGAGTTTGTGATATTTTAGAAGTTTTGTTTTGGTTCATTTGTTCTGCAGTCTGAGTACTACTCTCACTGCTTTGTATTGAGTCATTTGACTCTGGATTCTGTACTGTATTTCTTTTGATCAATAGTATTTCTGATTCATCAAAAAAAAAAAGTCTTAAAAAGCTACATCTTTACTTATATGTTATTTATATATAATGTATTTGTGATACCCTGAATTGAATTGTATTGTATGAGTCTATGTTGTGCGTGTGTGTATTGAGTCCTGCATCAAACATATAATGGGTCAATCTAGGCTATATAAGTGTAGAACAAATGCTTAGCTGGCAAATCCTAAGGTAATCATGCCAAACAATTTACAATTTACAATTAATGCGTTATCTGGTCAAACGCTTAGCTGGCAAATCCTAAGGTAATCATGTCAAACGCATTACATTCATCTTCTATTAGGCCTCTTGTTTTCAATTATGATAGAAAGAGCCTTTCACCTAAAACTTTTCACTAGTATTAGGCTGCCATCTGCTGAACCAGAATATTGCCAAGATTAGCAATATTTCATTAGTTTTATGATCTAGTTTTATAATATTTCATTGCCAACTTTTCACTAGTTTTATGATCTATCAATTTCAATATTTCATTTATTCCATTATTTTATAAACTCCCAAATATAGTGCCGATGTAACGAGTACAATCCATAATGTAATCTCTGCTTGCTTTGCAATAATAATGATAATTTCCTAACACTGTTGTCTTCAAGGTTGTCTCTATGGGTCGCTCTCTTTTTCGCAAATTGCTTTTTGACGACTCAGACGAGGATGAGATAATGAGACGAATTCTTAAGGGTTCAACATCACAACGTAAACGTCGTCGGCATATCGAACGTGATCGTTTGGCAGGCCATAAAAGACTTTATCTTGACTACTTTGCTGACACACCAGTATATCCTCCTAATTTATTTCGGAGAAGATTTCGGATGAGTCGGTCTCTTTTTCTCCGTATTCAATCCAAGGTAGAAACTTATGAACCTTATTTTATCCAAAGAAGAGATAATGCCCAAAGGCTCGGCTTATCTTCTCTTCAAAAGATAACAGCTGCACTTAGAATGCTTGCGTATGGAATGGCAGCTGATTTTATGGATGAGTATGTGCGGATTGGAGAATCCACTGCTATAGAAAGTATGAAAAAATTTGTTAAAGCGGTGGTTGATATTTTCTCCAAGGAATACTTGAGGTCTCCAAACAACATAGACATTGCTAGACTTTTAGCCAATGGGGAAAAACGTGGATTTCCAGGAATGCTAGGGAGCATTGATTGCATGCATTGGAAATGGAAAAATTGTCCAACAGCATGGAAAGGTCAGTACTCTGGCCACATTCGTGAGCCAACCATTGTTTTGGAAGCAGTGGCATCATATGATCTTTGGATATGGCATGCATTTTTTGGGTTACCTGGGTCAAATAATGATATTAATGTATTAGAACGGTCTCCTATATTTTCTGAGCTTGAACAAGGACGTGCTCCTGCAGTGAATTACTCAATCAATGGCCATGAGTATACAATGGGATATTACCTTGCTGATGGCATATATCCGAAGTGGTCAACATTTGTTAAAACAATTCCATCTCCACGAGGACATAAAAGAAAATTATTTGCAAAAGCCCAAGAGGCGAATAGAAAGGATGTAGAGCGTGCATTTGGAGTGCTTCAAGCAAGATTCGCAATTGTGCGTGGACCTGCAAGATTTTTCCATAGTGAAACGCTCCAAGACATCATGAAAGCATGTGTAATTCTTCATAACATGATCGTTGAGGATGAGCGAGATGCAAATGAAGCGGTGGAATTAGATTATGAGCAAATTGATGACAATCCTACCATACAACTATCACGAGAGTGCACAAATGAATTTACGGAGTTCATTGAAACCCATCAATGTATTCGAGACCATGAAATTCATTCTCAACTCCAATTAGACCTTATTGAGCATTTGTGGCAATTACAAGGGGAGTTGTAGGAACTTAAGTGTGTGAGTTATGCATGTGGGGTTTTATTATCATTTGATATATGTATGAGACTTCTAAAGACAACATTGATAGTTATGTATGTGGATTGTATCTATATATATGTATGTGGATTATAAAAGTTGGTAGGTTGAGTACATTGATATTTGGTAGGTTGTATGTATATATGTATGTGGATTTTAAAAATTGGCAGGTTGAATACATTGATGTTTGGCAGGTTCTATGTATATATATATGTATGTAGATTTTTTAAGTTAGCAGGTTAAGTACATTGATATTTGGCAGGTTGCATATATATGTATGTATGTGAATTTTTTAAGTTAGCAAGTTTGAGTAAATTGATATTTGGCAGGTTCTTTCTCAAAAAAAAAAAAAAAACGAAAAAAATGGCAGGTTCTATATATATATATATATATATATGTGTGTGTATGTGAATCGTTAAAATTGGCAGGTTGAATACATTTATATTTGACAAGATGTATCTATAAATATGTATGTGGATTTCACATTGATATTTGGCAGGTTTGATAGAATATATGTGTGTGTGAATTTTTAAAGTTGGCAAATTTGAGTATATTGATATTTTTGACAGGTTCTTTTTCAAAAAAAAAAAAAAAAATTGCCAGGTTGTTGAAATACTTGGAAAGAAATTAAACAAAAATTGGCAGGTTGTTAAACTATGGAAAGAAAATGAAAAAAAAAAAAATTCCCAGGTTGTTGAAAATTGACCCGTTGGAATAGTGTTTTTGTTTTTGTTTTTTTTGGCAGGAACACGTTGGTTGAATTTGAAAAAGTTGGAATAGTTGAAAAAATTGGCAGTTGGGAGAAAATAATAAAGAAAGATTTAAAAAATAATATTTTAATAAAATGGTAAAATAATAGAGTTTTGGGATGTTGGGTGTATTGTAAAATGGTATGGTATAATTGATAAAGTAGCTTTTTGAGATGGTAAAATAAGATAGAATAGCAAAACCGGATGCGGATGCTCTTACAATATAACCTCACCTATTGTTGGCGCCATGTACTCAATGTCCCGTTGCAACATCATCAGTGCTTCTGAGGATCAACTGGTGCATCACTTTACGATTTGGTATATCAAACAAGAACAATTAGCCTATCATACACTCGGAGTGAATTTTGAACATGCTCATCTGTTAATAAATCATACACATATATATGTATATATAAATCCATAAAGACTTTTTTGATAATACATTTGAAAGGGGAAGAAGACCAAATTCAAATGCAACGGCTAGCTAACGGTCACTTGCCAAATGGTGCCGTTTTCATTAAGAATAAACGACATCGTTTGGTTCAGTTAGACCGTGTTTACCCAAGACGACACTGTTCTCTCATAAGTAGCACGACTCTGTTGGGGTAAGAAACCCACGTGTTCAATTATAGAGCTCTATAAATAGAGACTTTTTGTGTGTAATTTCAGCTTCTCTCTCAACTTTCATTCTATCTTTTTAAGCTTTCTTGTTTCCCTCAACATTAAGACTAGTGAATCAAAAGAGCTACAATTAGGAGATGCCAGCAGAAGAAACTTGGCATGACTCCTGGGGGGCAGAGCACATATTTAAAGGACCCAACATATAATTTCTTAAAGACCACCAAGCCAAAAACATGAGTGAATTAATTAACATCCCTGCTAAGCCAAGAAAATTTACAATCATGGAAGGCAAGTGAGATCTCTAACTACCGAAGTCCAACTGCTATAATCGTCCAAGGGCAGGTCTGTACCACATCTTGCATTGCCTCTATGAAAGCTTTGATGTCATTTTCTATAAAAGCCTTCTCCAGATTCTGAGATTTTGCCATTTGCAATGGCATAGTATTGCTTTTGCCTCTGCTTAGAGAGGGATTATTATGGTATTGGCCTTCTTAGCGGCAGCCAAGACCATTATCCCTCTCCAATCTCTGGCAACCATAGCAATTATTGTAAAATATTTCCTATAGCAGCATCATAGTTGAATTTGACAAAGCCCTGCGGAAGGAAGGACAACTTATTGTGTATTCTAACTGGATTGCTCCAATGGCTATGCTAAATTATGAGCTTACACAAGCTCCCCACTAAAATCAATCTAAAAGATTAAACACCATAGTCATGAATCACGCATTACCAGATACAGTATTATCTTCAAAACACAAATGATGGTGATGTATGTTGTGATGAGGTATCTTTTTTAGATATAGGAAGAAACTTACCACTAATGAAATCCCGAAGCTATTAATATTCCCAATCATTAATCTCGTGTGCATTGTGGTTTCTTGGTACTGAAATGTACATGACTCAATTTATTATCAATAATTCTCTGTTAAGATTGAGGAGCACGGGGCGCTAAAAACATTCTTCTGCTGCTTGTTGATAAAATTACAAATGTTTAATTGATTCCATATCCAATACTCATTCTGTTATAATCTATCTTAATTCTCATTAAAAAAAAACAGTTATGATCAATGAAATATAATTATGTTGGCTAGACAAGTATTTTGCACTATGACACTGCCATGTCTAGAATGTGCACAAAGTTCTTTTTATTTTTATTTTTATTTGTTTGCTGAATGAATGTGCACAAAGTTCTATATACAAAACTTAGTTGATAAATAATAGACATAACTCATAAACCCAAAAGTGATAAATAATAGTCATGTCTACAACAAAAGAAAAGCAAACACAGCAATAATAACTTCATTTGATCCACAAATTACATAGATACGAAAACTTTCCAACAGCTTCAAATGGGACAACAACTTACCTGTCAATATGAATTTCAAAAGATGACCACCTTACGGTTTACTCATTGAGTAAAACTAAGCTCTCCATGAGATTAGCAATGTAAGCCTTTGGTTTATAATCTCGACTAAGATAGTTCACATTTAAACTCTCAGGGTCAAATGAATAGATTTGAACAGGATAAATTTCCGCTGTAATCAAAAGTTCACCACTATTTGTGCAGTTGAATAAGGAGGTAACATCTCCCAATGGTACAATTTGTTTAGTGACTTCCCAAGACTCAACAATACCATACTCCTTCATCACCCATATGTGGCATTCCTCAATTAATTCATCTTGAGTGTTAACAAAAACCATCAAAGCCAGACATCCCTTGAACACCACAAGTTGTTCAGAAATTAATAATCCATCTAAGTAATTCTGAGGTAGTATTATCTCTCGGAATTTCTCATCATTCACATCAAAGGACAGAATGAATTTGTAGCCCTGAATATATGCTATAGAATGCAAAGATCCATTAAAAAATAAAAAAGATGGTCCCACAATACTAGTAACAGATCCTCCTGATGGACTAAGTGACTCCACCGACACTACAAACTTTCTCCACGAATTAGAACTCAAGGTGTAAACCTCGGCCACAGTGGGTTGTTCTTTAAAACAAACAATTCTCAAAATCTTGTAGTCACGTTTTTGAGAATGGTAGGCAAGTCCAAGTGTGACACTAACATAAGGAGTAGTGACTGGAGGAGCTTTGAACATCTTAAACTTTCTAATGCTTGGGTTCCACAAATATATTACTAGATGAGGCCAAAATCGGTGAATAAATTGTTCCTTACCGGCGAAGCAGAATATGCCATTGCAAAAGCCGACAACGCGTGCACCATGAAATGGGAGTCCAAAAAACCTGGACATCTCTGTCAATGTGTGGTCGCTATTGCAAACGACCGTGCACAAGTCTCTGCTAGACCAAGCGTACTCTGGTTGTGGATTACATAGCAGATAACCATTGTTACAGTTGTTGTTATTGTTGGACAATGATTTAACTTCGTCGAGATGCGTGTTAATGAAGATGGGCTTTGCGATGATGGAGTACCAAGATTTGGAAACGCACCTGAATCGGATTAAGGATTTCACTGGCAGCCGAGTCAGTACGTCGAATAAGACATCATCAGAGAGACGGTGGGGCAGCAAGATTGGTTTTTTCCTAGACTGAGACATGGATGGCTCGATTATGTTAATGGGCTTATGGAAATCTTCTTCAACCATGTTAAGCAGATTTGGAATTGGGGTAGGGTTCGGCTTGTGTTTATCTGAGCGTCTGAGCGGCGAGGATGGGAAAACTAACCCTAGCATGTTGTAAAAATGTTGTAAAAATATTGTGGATGCAACACTTTTCTTATTAATTTTATATTATGAGGATTGAAAAAGTTAATTATAATTTTGAAAAATATTAAAAATATATTTATTTTTTAAAAATAAAAAAATAGGGTTAAAATTATAATTTAATAGAATTAAAAAAAAAACTATTTGAAAAACCTTTTTCCTAGCACATAATATGTTTGATACATTTTTTTCCTTTAAAATTAGCATAGTAGTTTACAGTTTTTCAAAAATCCTAAATTTTAACTTCTTAAAAATTCATCCTTGTGTAATCTCACTAACAATAGGCAAATTTAGATTTAAAAATTACATTAAACCCCAAATTAAAAAATATATATAAGAAGAGTCTCATTGCACATGCAAAGTGCATGTGATAAGACTAGTTTGTATTATTAGTTAGGTTAAAAATGTAAAACTCACATTCTATATTTCACTAAAATTTATTTTAGTTTAAGTTTATTCAATTAAGGATTTTCTATCAACTTTTCTTATATGTTGTCGTTAATTTTCTAATTTTTTTTCTTCAAAATTTTTAAATTTAAAAAATTTAATTAATGATTGAAAAGTATTTTCCATAATTGTTTTTCAAAAAATTTTAACAAAATTTGATGGAAATGCCTTAATTAAATAAATCTGAAACATAGAGGACTGAAATGAACAAAAGCAAAGTTAGATAACGAAAATGAATTCTGAAAAAAACTTAGAGGGTGGATTTTGCATTTTAGTATTATAATTATATATGCACTTTATTTAATACAATTATATTTGCATTTTTTGGTGTATTAATAATATAAAAGAAAAATAGTTTTGGTAATGTAAAAGAAAAAGGTTGAAATTATATATTATTGTTTTCAACAAATTGAGGGAAGAAAACAAGAAAAGGATAACTTTTTCATCAACAAAAAAATCATTTTTTTTTTGGGGGGATTTTTGATGTTCAAGATTTTGTTTTGTGATTAACAAATTTCTGGATTTGTATATTATAAATATACATATAACCATTCAACAAAAAACATCATACTCAACTTGAAATCCATTACAACATAACTCATAAGCAAGGGTTGACTTAGGATTTCAAGTTAGAGGGGGCCAAAGTATAAGAAGGAAAAAAATTTCAAATCGGTATCCATATAGTACTACCAAACTATCAACTAAGATTAATACCCAACATTATTGTTTCTTAATACATTAAGATGTAATCATCTATCAACAAAGACAAAAAAAACACAAAATAATATTTTTTCTTAAGAGCATCGATACCCAACATTATTGTTTCTTAATACATTAAGATGTAATCATCTACCAACAAAGACAAAAAAACACAAAATAATATTTTTTTTCTTAAGAGCATTAATTTTTGCACAAAAAAAAATTTATTTTCAGAAACCAAAACTTACTTTCGCTACTTTAATATATCATTTGAAATATCTCGTATAGCAGTGTTGTTGGTATTTGGTACTCTAATATTAGAACACCTAATACTAGTACTCTAATATTAGAACACCTAATACTAGTACTCTAATACTGGACTAACTATAATTTTTTATTTTAAAGTTTTGTTTTTGTTAAGTTTTTTAGTTGGGTAGTTGCTAGTCGGACTAGGCTAGTACATTGGTTAAGATACCTAGTGATATCCCCTTGACCCAAGTTTGGTAATAGAATCAATAAAACATAAGTGATCAACCATACCTTGAAATCTCAATGATTGATAGTGATTTTATAGGTCATGAAATTTCCCATTGACAATGCAATTAAGCAATGTGTCTAGGCATGAAAAAATTTACCCAACTTGAACCCAAAGGAAATTACCCAACTCGAACACAAGAGTTATGAGGAGGAGCAAAAACAAATTGACCTATGACACAACCTATTTTTCTGGGTTGGTAACCTGTGACCTGATCCCTTTTTTAAAAATAAAACCATATAAGCTAGTAAATTGCTCCAAATTTTAACCCATTTGAAGGTAACATGATATAACTGAACAAATTTGTTGATAAGGTGGACCTTAATGGGGAACTGGAGACACTCGTACAAGCAGGTTTGGCAGATAATATATGGTGTTCTTACAATGGCTGGTTTGATTTATTTCTGTAAATGATGTACAATGACTTCAATTTAGATTAATACTGTATCTACAATATTGTCTCGCTGAGAGCTCTTTTACAATATACATCATTTCATTATTGGCTGCTATGTAAATTGAGATTTGTTTGACATTTATATGTGGTTTTGTAAGCGAATGTAAATTCTGTTCAACTTGCCAGCTCTTGCTTCTAAAAAATAATGCTAGCTCTTTTGTTTGCAATTTTAACTATACAACGGGGAAAAATGTCAAGAGACTCTGAATTTTAGGATAGTGGCCATTACAGCATTTAAACTTTTATTTTAACCAATTTATTCATTGAACTTCACATATGTGCCAATAGAACCATATGTTAGTCTACACGTTAGTCACTTAACTGAACTGCCACTCACGTTAACTTCATTTGAAAAAAAGAAAACAAACAAACGTCCAAACCAATTGAGAGGGAGAGTGAGAAAAACTTGAAATTTTAAAAAATTAAAATAAAAAATAAAAAGAGAAAAAAGAATGATACCCGCGGTGAACCCAAGATAGTATTGAGACAACCTCATCCTTTTCTCCCTCTACGAATAAAGTTAATGCACGAGAGCATACCAGATCAATTCAAACTCTATAATTGCAAGCCAAGCTGAACAGCTAAATATTATTCGCTATCTTCTTCTTCTTCTTTTTGTCTTAAAAAAAAAAGGGTAAGGGAGCCACTTGAGTTGGTGTCTTCCGCTTGAAATTGAGAGTGACCATAGTGGCACCATACTCGCTGGGCCCAAGCTTGCAGGAGGGGATTCGGATGAGTCACAGTTATGCACCCAGCCTTATCGAGGACACTAATGAGTATGAGCCGAGAGCATGAGATTTATTTCTAAGCACTTCCACTTTGGGATTTGAACTTAGGACCTCCACCTCCCAAACCTATAGGAGTGAGCCTATGATTACTAGACCAATGCCCCCTCGTGGTTGAATATATTGATAGTCACTAATTTTGCACATTGTGAAGTTCAAAGAGTAAATTGGCTAAAATAAAAATTCTAGAAGTATAATAGCCAATACCGAAAAGTTTAGGGGGGTGTCAAAGCATTTTTTTCATATACAATGGTATACTTTCCTTTGTTGACATAAGAGTGGTTTTCTATACTACTATTTAAGGGATTTTTTTTTTTTTTTTTTTTTTTTGGTTTCTTATAGTATTTCCGCAAAACTTTCAACTGGAGGCTAATCACTATTTATGACGGGTGGGCCTATAGTGGAGTAAATCGCTAGCCCAGGAAGTTTTTTTCAAAGTGCTGGTGCCCGAACTTGAATTTGGGAGCTCCCATTCAAATCCAAAATAGCCATTTTGAGACTGAGTGTCCAACCACTCGGCCAACCCCATTGAATTGAGTTTCCTCTAATTGAATTCCTACTTTTAGTTGCCTTAGAGCACTAGCAATGGGGGATGTAAAAAAATACATATTTTACATTTTCAAACACTACTTTATTTATTTTACCAACCCATCCAACAAAACATCCAACATCCTAGTTTTTATTTTTACATACAACCTAATAAAATAATATAAGCTACCTAATAAAAAACTAAAAAGTAAGAAAAGAGAGAGTGTGAGATGAAGAGAGACAGAGTGTGAGATTAAAAAAAGTATTTTTTTTTTCTTTACATCCCCATGAATAGTAAGGTTGCATATATGCAATCTTACTCACTTTCTTAGTCAAATTCAAATTTAAAAATATAACTTTTTATTTTATATAAAAGAAAATAAAACAGCTTTTTTTAGATAGTTTCAAATAGCTCTCTCTCTCTCTCTCTCACAAAAACAAAACTAGTTAGTCTGGAAAAAACTCAAAAACAAAACTAGTTAGTCTGGAAAAAAAAAAATCCTATAACTTTTCATTTTCTCACTTTCTCAATCAAATTCAAATTTAAAAATATAACTTTTTATTTTATATAAAAAAAATAAAACAGCTTTTTTTAGATAGTTTCAAATAGCTCTCTCTCTCTCTCTCTCTCTCTCTCTCTCTCTCTCTCACACACACACACACACACACACAATCAAAACTAGTTAGTCTGGAAAAAAAAAATTCCTATAACTTTTCATCTATATCCCCTAAATTTAGGCACTACCATGTATCCTTATACTTTCTTAACGGCAAGCCAACTGCTATAATAAATGATAAATCTCCTTTATCTCTTTCTTTTTTAGGCATAAGTCGAGGTAATTTTCTTAGTGCTCATTCTTTTCCATTATCTCATTATTAACATCAATTTTGTTTATCAATCTCTACCTTCATGTACTTATTTTTATGTTTGTTTACTATTGAATTCTTCAATTTTAGCCTTCATGTACTTTTCTTCATATTTTTTGAATATCTCATTTCTTTATTTAATTATGTTTTTATCGATTTCGACTCACAATTCAATTACCACAAGCTCCCCCCCCCCCCCCTCTCTTTTCTTCACAATCTCAAGTTTGTTTGTTTGTAGTTCAATCATATTTACATTCATTAACTTCTACAATGGCTTTCTTATATTAATCCTACAATTCATATCTCTCATTGTCACATTAAACCTCAAAAAAACGAGCTTCATCGCAAGTGTGAAGCATATGTGATGAGACTAGTTTAATATAATGGTATACTTCCCTTTGTTGACATGAGAGGGGTTTTATGAAATTCAAGTTGTCTCTATTCATGCTTCTTCTTTACTTCTAATTGTTTAACGGTGTCATGGCTTTGATCATCCAAAATGGATTGCACTTACACCTTTAGTAGTTGAGTATTTGTGAACTTTGAATTTTGTAAACTTAAAAATTTATGTATTATTTTCACTTATATTTTGAGAATTTTGTAATTTTTGACATTTAGTCATTTTTGTTAATTTTTTTTTTCATGTGAAAAATACGGGCAGATCTGCAATCCAATTGTCCTAAACTGCTTACATATTGTTTATGATGACCCGACTCAACTTGTTTTCCATGTCCAAGGGTGTGTTTGTTTAGAAGTGAAATAAGGTGGATAGAAAACTTTGGAGAGAAAATGAAAAAGAAAACTTTTTTGTAGTGTGTTTAGTGGGGTGAGGAAGAAGAAAAATAGATGGTAGGACCCATGTGTATTTTTCCTGGACTCACCAAAAAGTTTTCTCCCTAAAATGAAGAGAAAACTAAAGAGAGAAATTGGGCATCACTTTTAAACAAAAATGTCCTTGTGCAGTTGCATATGGACTTGTCCACGACCACAAGTTCCTAGAGAGGAACTTGTTAAAAAAGTTTAATGTGAAACTTTAATACTTCCATCCAAATTCTAATACATAATCATTCCAAAACACTAACATTAATCCAAATCAAAAACGCTCCCATTTCTAATACCATTCCAAATCCCCAACTCCATTGGAAGTTCTTTCTTAGTTGCTAGACCAAGTGGGTTTGATAGGACTGTAATGTATAGGCACCAAGAACAGAGAAACTCCACGTAAAACAGAAAAGCAAAAGCATGCAACACCACCCCATTAACTCTTTCTCTCTCTCGTCAATGCTTCATGAACTACTATTGCCAAAAAGCAACAGAATACAAGAACTTACTATATAACCTGTCATTTAATTAACACAAAGAAAGGAAAAAATAATTAGTGCAACAAAGATTAACCTTGTAAAGGTCAAGCAGGGATTTTCCATGCTTTTGAAGAAAATCCAGTAAAGCAGTCCACATAAAAAAGCTTCAAACTTTACCATAGAATTAGTCAATGTTTAATCTTTGAGCAATTACCACAACTATACTTTTCCCACAAAAAAAAAAGTTCCACAACTCTAACCAAAAGAAAAGAGCAAGTTCCAAAGAATTTCATTCATGATCATTTCACAGGGAATTTCTATTTCCCTTAGCCCCAAAATCAATGTCATACGGGAGACCTTAAAATATCCTAGTAGAGTGAATTTCAGAAAATGAACCGTAACATTAAAAGCAATAAAAAATAAAAACAAAGAAGAGCTTCATGCATTTCATTGTACAACACAACTCATCAACCCCACTTGCAGCCATTCCCTACACCATATGATACATCAGAGAACCCAGAACACGTATAACATTCAGCCATAAGAGCCAACAACCAATCATATATGAGCAGCTAACAAATATCACCTTGCACCATATTTCCTAATTGGGCAGAGAAATTATAAATGAGAGGAACCAAATCACAGACAAATTTCATACAGAAGAACAAACCAGCAAATTATATATGGGTAGCTAACAAATCTCTTTATTTATATCATCTTTCAGATCAGCAAACATTGGGAATAAAAAACAGGATGCTATCACAAAGAAAGAGAGTATGAAGTTAGGAGGTCAGATCAGTGAGAATATGGTGTTAGAAGGTAAGAACAGTGAGAGGGAAGGGTTAAGTTGAGAGATAAATAGTTGATTTGGTAGACTAACTATCATAAATTGATCTCACAGGTTCCCAGAGATGGTGAGTTAGTAGAATGATGCAGACTAGCTATTGCTCTCTTTTGGTTTTGTTGTTTCGATTATATCAATGTTACTTGGAAAGACTGTTTTATCTGGCTAATCATGGTAATTTAGATGGGTTTTATTCATTTAGATTCCACTGAGTCATTTATGGCTATGTTCTGTTACCCAGAAAGATTCAGGTAGTGTTCAGATGTCATGGTGGTACCCTAATTGGATGAGCTCTAATTGGACATCTTTGAAAATTGTGTTGAATGGACAATTTGTTATCACAATTCATTCCTTTCTTTTTCTTTTGTTTTGGTCAGAATGGGGTTGAAAAAGTCACTAGATTGGCTTACATCTGTTTTGGTCATTCAAGTCTGATATCTATGTTTTAACTCTAGTAAATTTATCATGATAAAATTCGTGAAAGTGTAATGGGCAAACAGCCTCGTCCCACTACCATAATCCTAATTCCTAGACCCCTTATAAGTCTTGTTTATTCTGATTCTAGAAGCAAGTAGCATTGTATATAATGCAATAAGCCAATAAAAGCAAGAAGTAACATTTTCAGTTGGGTCAAACACCTGAAAATAGGGAAAACATTTTGCAGAAGAGGTTTTACGTTGAAACAATTGCAGCCTGAGTACTGATAACTCTTTGTTAAGAATAAAAAGCATGAGTTACTGAAAACTTTCTTTTGTGTTATGAGGATTAAATTTCAATGATATAACACTATAACAGTATGGTGGCTAGACATGATTCACAATGAATTGGCCTTGACTAGAATGAGCAATACAAGTTGGTTGATAAATAATAGTCACAACTCATTACCTCTGAAGTGATTTTGACCTTCTACATAAAAGCACTACTTTCATGTCTACAACAAAAGGAATAAAAAACACAGTGATAACATAGATTCAGAGAAAAGCTTCCAACCTTACCTACTTTTTCTATGCTTTTAAAGAAAATTCAGTAAAGCAGCACACATAAAAAAGCTTCAAACTTTACCTTAGGATTAGTCAATGTTGAATCTTTGAGCAAGTTCCATAACTCTACTTATCCAAACAAAAAGATCCACAACTCTTAACAGCAAGTTCCACAGAATTTAGGATCATTTCTTGGGGACATTATTTCAATTTCCCTTACCTCAAAACAAAGTCCTAGAGACACCAACAACTGTACCTGTTTATGATCATTTCAAAGGGACATTATTTCCTTTTCCCTTAACCCCAAAATCAAAGTCATACAGAAGACCTAATAAAAAAATCATAGTAGAGTCAGTTTTAGAAAATGAACCTTAACATTAAAAGCAATCAAAACAACAAAGAAGAGTTTCATGCATATCTTTGTACACCACAACTTATCAACCTCATTTGCATACATTTCCTGCACCAAATGATACACTAAACAAACTCAAACAAATATAATATTCAGCCATTAGAACCAACAAGCAAACCAGATACCCAAAAGACAGACAACATTCATAAAGAACAAACTCATCAATAAGAATTTCAAAAGATTACCACCTTATGGTTTAATCATTGAGTAAAACTAAGCTCTCCATGAGATTAGTTGTGTAATGCTCCAGTGAAATATTTTCAATTCCAGGATCTTCAATTCTAAGATTGTTCTCATTTAAACTCTCAAGGTCATATAAAAAGAATCGATCAGAAGAAAATGGCCTGATACTCGAAATCATAAGTTCATCACTGCCCATGCAGCCAAAGATGCTCTTAAAATTCAACAACGGTACAACTTTTCGAGTCCAAGATTCAGCAACACCATAATCCCTCATCACCCATATTTCGTACAACTCATTGTCTTCACCTGCACATTGGCCAAAATTGATCAAAGCCAGTGATCCCTTGAGAACCGCAAGTTGATCAAAACTTGGAGATAACTCAACTGCATAATTCTGCGGCAGTAGTATCTCCCGGAATATCTCATCATCGACATCAAAGCACAAAATGATTTTCTTGAGGAAATTGTTGTGGCGAGAATATGCTATATAGTGCAGAGCTCCATTAAAACACAAACCATTTGATTCAATCCTCCAAACAGATTTTATCAACCCATTAAGCGGCTCCACCAATCTCCACGAATCGGTGCTCAATGTATAAACCTCGGCCTGAAAGGACCACCACAAGGGACCGTTATGTACAAGACGCAAAAATCTCAAAACCTTTAGGTCATTGTTTTGACAATGATACGCAAATCCATAACCGATAGTATCAAAATGGTTGTTCGCTTGAAGCCTCTTAAACTTTCTAATGCTTGGGTTCCACAAACACGTCATGCAATTATACCCAAAATATTTAGTACACAAAGAATCATGGTACTCATCCAGAGCAGTGAGACAGAATATGCCATTGAAGAAGCCAATAATGTAGAAAGGATAAATGGGATTTTGAACTTAGAAATTTCTGTCAATGTGTGGTCCTTATTGCAAACGACCGTGCACAAGTCAGCCTCAGACGAAGTGGGCACTGGTTGTGTCTTACATAGTAGGTAACTATTGTTGTTGTTGGACAAAGATTTAGCTTTGTTGAGGTTAAAGTGTGTGTTGATGAAAATGGGGTCGGTGATGGTTGAGTTCAAAGATTTAGAAACGCACCTGAATCGGATTATGGGTTTCACTGGCAGCCGAGTCAGGATATCGAATACGAGGTCGTCAGAGAGACGATGGTGGGACGAGGACGACAATGTTGGCTTTTTCCTAGGCTTAGACATCGTTTGATTTTGAAGCAGTAGGCTTCGGCTTGTCTCTACTCTTTTCTCTTTAGTCTTTAGGGAAGTGAGAGAGTCACGACGAGGAGACAAAAACTTTTTTTTTTTTTTTTTTTTTTTGAGAAAGAGGAGAAAGAAACTATTAAGGAAGTTTAGCATAGCAGAGACCTATATATATTTTAGGCGAAAAGCACATCTTAGTCTCTATATTTTCATGCGATTCTTACTTTGGTCTCTATATTTTATTTTTACCGCTTTTAGTCCCTAAATTAAAAAAAAACGATCTCGTTTTAGTCCTTACCGTTGGTGCTCTAACGGCAAAATCTTAGGTGGCAGACGAAACACTCTACTAACTGACGTGACGCTAATGTGGCAGTGATGTGGCATTAAAATATTATTAAAAAATATTATTTGGCATTTTATATGCCACGTCAGCATTTTAATTTTTTTTTAAAGCCATGTCAGAAAATTTAAACCAAAAAAGAAAATAAATTTAAAAAAAAAAACTTGAATCTAATTAAAAAACAAACCTTTAAATTATTTTTTTTTTCTTTTTTGGAAGAACACAAAGAACCCAGAAGATGTTCTTCATTTTCTTCTGGGTTCTTCATTTTCTTCTGGGTTCTTCCCCAGCTTCTCCCCTTCGCCTAGCCTCGTGGGAGCGAGCCATGGAGACAGCGCTAGATGGCCAAACTGACCACGCCTCGGCTCGAACCCTAACCCTAGACGACGCCGTGAAGTGTGTCCAAGGTCGGTTACAGCCGCCGAGCTTTTTGGAGAGGTTCAGTACATCGAGGATCTCGCGCCGCTTGCTCAACTTAAGCTTGTTTCGCTTGATCTATATGAGTGTTCAGTTACGCGTGTGAAGGATTATCAATCTAGGGTTTTTGGATTGATCAAATCGTTGAAGTATTTGGATAAGATGGATGCGAAGGAGAACGAGCGGCCTGAGAGTGATGATGAGGACGAAGACGAGGAGGGTGACCCCGGGAGCGGTGAAATCGTCGGGGAGGATCGACCGTTTGGAATGAATAATGGGCACAACGAAGGGGTTGATGGAGTGGTTGATGTGGATAAGGATGAAGAGAGCGATGTTGATGAGGAGGAGATGGAGACTGCTAGGAGAGTGAATGGCTCGAATCATCAGGCGAACAGATTTAGGGTTTAGCGTGTGGAGGGAGGGAAGGGTGGAGAGGACGAAGACAAGGGGACGATGATGAAGACAATGAGTCAGGGGAGGAAATCGATGATGACGATGATGTGGTTGAGGTGCACGAGATTGATGATGGTGATGATGAGAAAGAACCAGAAGAAAATGAAGAACATCTTCTGGGTTCTTCGTGTTCTTCCAAAAAAGAGAAAAAAAAAATTAATTTAAAGGTTTTTTTTTAATTAGATTCAAGTTTTTTTTTAATTTATTTTCTTTTTTGGTTTAAATTTTCTGACATGACTTTTTTTAAAAAAAATTAAAATGCTGACGTGGGCATATAAAACGCCAAATAATATTTTTTTAATAATATTTTAATGCCACATCACTACCACATCAGCGCCATGTTAGTTAGAAGAGTGTTCCGTCTGCCACCTAGGATTTTGCCGTTAGGGCACTAACGGTAGGGACTAAAACGAGATTGCTTTTTTGATTTTAGGGACTAAAAGCGGTAAAAATAAAATATAGGGACTAAAGTGAGAATCGCGTGAAAATGTATGGACTAAAATGTGCTTTTCGCCTATATTTTATATATATATATATATATATATATTTTTTTTTTTTTTATCCATCTATACTGCTAATAAGGTGTTTTTACTATTTCGTCTTCAATTTTTTTTCTCAAAAAAAAAAAAGTTTAATTTTTTTTCCTACAGAAAAGCAAAAAAAAAAAGTTAAAAGAGTAATGCTATCTCACGTATAAAAGAAAAAAAAATTGTTATTCTCACCACTTATTTGTATCAAATGTCTAATACCTATATATATTTATTATCTATTTGAATTCTAATACTTCAATTATGTTTATAAAGAAAAAAAAAATTACTTCTTCAAAAAAAAAAAAACCACTACCTCATGTAAAAATTACTCATTCTTATCCTGTATTAAAATGTCTGATTCATATCTGTATTTGTTATCTATTTGAATTCAAATACTTCAATTATATTTATAAAAAAAATACAAAATACAAAATTACTTCTTTAAAAAAAAAAAAATCACTACTTCAAGTAAAAACTACTTATTCTTATACTATATTCAAATGTCTAATTCTTATCTGTATTTGTTATCTATTTAAATTCAAATACTTCAATTATCTTTATCAAAAAATAAAATATAAAATTAATTCTTTTAAAATATTAATATTATCTCACGTACAAAAGGAAAATAAAAATCCTTGAGTTTAATTTTTTTCCAACAAAAAAAGGAAAAATCGTAACTTCGAATTTTAAAACGAAAATAAGAGCTCCTCATTTTAGGAAATATGTTTCTATTCAGTTTTAACCGTTATATCAACAATTTTTTTTTTCATAAATCACCTTAATTTTAGAAACACTAATTCATAGAGATAAACTCCGTGTTTAAAACAATATCACCATGATTGGATATGATTAATTTTTAAAAATAAAACTCACACATCCACCACTCTCAATTCTCTCTTTATCAAAAAAAGAAAAAGATAATCTCAGCATCATCCAATTGCATTCCCCAAATTTATTTCCAATATAACTCTAAATTGTAGTCTACCTGGGTATTTAATTATTCCTGCTTCATCATAATTTTGAAAATAAATACTAATGATTTTTTTATTATTCTCGGTCTCTAACATTGTTGAATTTTCAGGTGTTTGTGATAGTTTGAGACCTGACAACATTGGCGGAAATTGTGGAGTTAAGGATCACCTGTGTGTCTTTGCTGGTGTCGTGGGGTAAGTTTTATTAGTCTAAAGACACTGATGGTAGCCACTTCCTTTTAATCAATTTCACATAATTTGTTAGATCTTCCATTGTTACTCATGTTTTGGTTGTTTTAGTCTCATGTTGTCTGTGGGGACTATTTTTGCCGTCCTCGGCAAGGCTCTGGGCGCAGTGCCGAGGAGGCTCAAAGTGTCCCACATCGAAGAGAGCTTCCCCCACTTTCAACCTTATAAGCTGTGAAGCGAAGGAAGTAGTGTACCATCATTTCTCGTATTTCGAAACTACGGAAATGATGGTACACTAATTCCTTCGCTTCACAGCTTATAAGGTTGAAAGTGGAGGAAGCTCTCTTCGACGTGGGACACTCTGAGCCTCCTCGGCACTACGCCCAGAGCCTTGCTGAGGACGGCAAAAATAATCCCCACATTGTCAATTTAAAAATGTTATATTTATTAAATGAACCTTATTGAAAAATTTATACGATTGAGCTGTTTCCCTTCTAATGTCTTTTCTTGGATAGGCTACAATAATTAGATCTAGAGATTCAATAGGCTGGTGGAGATACTCGCCATGAATTTATATTACAAACTCAATAGAGCTCACAAGCTTGGAACTTTGTGTTTGGTATTCAATATGAAGCCTAATGTATTGCACTTGAAGTTTTAAAAATTAAGTTTTACTCATTCGCGTATAAATTAAGAGGTTTTTCTTTAAAGAAATAATATGTGATTAGTCCCCTTTGCAATAATTTGTTTCTAATTTTTAATATCTTCCATTTCTTTTTCTAATTGGATCATAAAACTCAAAAAAAAAAAAAAAAACCTCAGAATTTTGATTTGAGTTTATGCTATTTTGGGTTGTTGAGAATCATGGAAAAAGAAGCAAAATTTATAATATTTAGGAATAAATTGTTACGTTACTTTTTACTAAGGTGATCCACTTTTTGACTTATTTGCAGGTTGATCAGATGAATTAAAGAAAGGTTTGGGTTTTCCTCAATGACATGACATCTTCTTTCTTTTATTTTTCTTGTTCTTTTTTAATTTTTATCCTTTGTTCCCCTCGATGGATTGTTGTTAGATATTTAGTGAAGGGGTCAAGAGCCCAATTCTAGAAGATGGGCCGTGGGCCTATCTGAGGAGAAATGTCAGTCCGAGGACGGCAGATCACGAGGAAGACACGTAACTTAACTCTTCGTTGGGATATAACTTGTGTGAAGAGGAAAGAAGTGGTCCGAGAACAATTACCTTTTCAGACGATCAAAAGGACGACCAAGATAGACCCTCCAACGTTTACCTTGATATTTTGGAGGACTCTTCCAGTATGTGCAAGCAAACAAGACAGGTGGGAGCAAGGGGATATTATGTAAAAAGCTGCTGCCACCGCATTTATTATCCAGCAACTAACCCTCTGACCGCATTAATGGGGAAAAGATATCTAAACAGTGACTCATCACCTTTACAGCTGCCATATAAGGATTTTAGGGGGAGATTGATGGGACAAGTATAAAAAAAAAAACCACCTGACTGGCACGTGAGAGAAACTGGCCTATAAATAGAACGCAAGGCAGAGAAAGAGGGCATTGGACATTGGAGGGAAAAAGTAAAAGAGGAATCATTAGAGAGAAAGAGAAATAGAGAAAGCAGTGAAAACTCAAATAGCTGTAAAAGCACTCCTTCTCGGACTAGGCCGAGGATAACTTTACACCATTCCAACGCTTTGCTTTGGTTGATTTGCTTACAACTATACTTGGGTCATCAATAAACTCACTTTGAGCCCAGTTTATTTAACCCACTCTCTATAAATTCATTGCAAATGATGTTGTTCATGTTTTGGGCCTAAGTTCACATCATTCCTAGGCCCATCAAGCCATATTGTGTCCTTACATTTAGAATTGTCAAAAACAAGATAAAAAAATAAACATAAAAATGAAAAGCCTTCAATCACTCGCGAAGCTATAAATCTATAATGAAACAATGAATAGGGTGAATGAAAGATTCAAAACCGAATACTCCTGAGAATTTTGGTGATTGAAAAATGCATCAACCTTGAATTATAATTAAAAAAGAAAATTGCACTCACAATAAAAATAGAAAAGTCTCTGAGCATACACAACACATGTGCGAAGATGCTTGTTAAGACAAAATTTCTACTCGAACTTAATTTAAGTGTATTTGTGTGTTAGGCCGAGGTGGAGCCAAGATTTTAGTTTGGGGGAAGGTTAAAAACAAACTTGAAAGCAAAACTAATCCAAAAAATGTTAGTCGACATTAAAAAAAAAATTATTCTCATAATACTATAATAGTGTTTTTGTCTATATAATTTATTGTTTATACATAGAAGACCCATGTTTACGCTTAGATTTCTTCACAATTTTAATAGTAACACACAAGAATACTCAAATCATATCTAATAACAGTCCATTCAAATAATCTAAATCTGTTTTTTTAATCAATTAATCTAAATCTAAGTATATAAAGTTCAAATATGTAATTTCTTTTCACAAAAAAATAAATTGAAAACACTACAAAAAAAACAACCTATTGCGGCGGGCCAAAAACCGCCACTAAAGCCCCAAAACCGCCGCTAAAGGTACATTTGACCTTTTAGCGGCGGGTGCTATTGCGGCGGTCCTTCCCGCCACCGTTGCGGTGCCGCAATAGATCTATTACGGCGGTCAAAAAACGCGCCGCTATAGATACACCTTTTAGCGGCGGTTTTCACTTATTGCGGCGGGCATAAAACCGCCGCTATACAACGTTCAAATTCATTTGTAGTTTGACTTTTAGCGGCGGGTTATGCCCGCTGCTATTGGTGTCTACTTTTAGCGGCGGGCACACAGTGCCGCTATAGGTAATCAACTAAAACGGACAAATCGTACTTTTAGCGGCGCTTATTACCCGCCGCTATAGGTGCATACCTATAGCGGCAGGTCTATGCGCCGCTATAGGTACGTACCTTTAGCGGCGTGTAGACCTGCCGCTATAGGTACGCACCTATAGCGGCGGGTAATAAGCGCCGCTATAGGCTTTATTTAAATCATAAAATGTGAACCTATAGTGGCGCTTTTTGACCGCCGCTATAGGTTCTTTTTTTTTTTTTTCTCTTCCAGTGGGCTTTAAAATCACTGTTTGCATCAAATATTTTCAGACCTGCTTAAAACCTATAATAATTTTAGCTTTACTAACACAATACCACAAATGTAATTAATTAACAACACTACAAATGTCTCCAAACTACCATAATATTAACATATATATATTATGAAATACATAACATTATTTATAACCACCATCATAAGATTAACAAAAAAAAAAGATGTGGTCTTTTGATTATACAACCGCTCAAATTAAGCTAATACAATAATCAAAGTTTCAAAATGTTTAAAAATATCCTACAACACTTGCAAAAAAGGCGGTTGTTCTTTCGTAGTTCTTTGTACACAAAAAATTCTTCGAACACCAAGATAAAACTTATAAGCTGCTTGGTTGATAGGATGTAGCTGATGATTTTTGGAGAGCTAGAGATTCTTGAGCTTCTAAATAGTTTGGAAATCTTTCAACATATGTGAATCATACATAACAAAACATATTTTGCAGAATTAATCAAATTATAGTCTTAAAACCTACCCAGCAGCAAAGAAGTTTGATTTGACAGAGCAACACAACAGAAGGACCAAAATAAAATGGGGAAAAATCATTTAATCAAATTACTCACAATTTTTGCAGCCACTACAGGATTAACTATAGATCCATCTTTACGAGTATGTAGTATTGGATATAAATACTAAACGCTCTACAGGACATCCATCCGTTTTTGCCTACATTATGAACATCAAATTTATGTAGTGATGAATATTGGTTCGACATAAACTTTAGGAAAAGTTAAAATCATTTAAAAAATAGCCATAATACTTATTACTTTTTTGCAGCATGCACCGCAAAGCTACAAGAACCAGCAGTATGTAAGTCATCTGGTTTAGAACGACGCTCCTTATTCTTCTCTGACTCTATCTACATTCAACAAAATTACATGTTTATATATAATATGCTTTAAGTATCTAAAGCCACTTTTAGCTAAAGCCAAAATGCAAACAATATTTACAGTGTTTTACTAATTTATCAGAGTTGCACACAAAAAACTGCAATGTATTGGACACAAGCTACACAAAAAGGTCACTATAAAATTACCATAAATAAAAATTTTTAGCACATCTATCTATACATTGTACATTAAAAGTGGCAAGAAATATGAAATTTGCTTGATAAATAAGATTACTCAAAGCCTCTAATATGCTTGGCACAAAAAGGTCACTCATTTATAGAGCCATATGCTTAGGTTAATGATGTAGTCCCAAAACAAAGAAAGCCCTACGAAGAAAATAGTTTGCCTTTCATGTGCATAAAATATGATCTTCACACACTACATTCGCAAGCATCTTCATCACAATGCAAGCATGACAGACAAAATTAAATGCTTAATCATTTCTATAAATACACTAAAACCAAACTGCAAATTTTCAAAAATATAACAATGGTAAAGCCACAAAAGGAGTTTAGCATAAAGAAGTTATCAATACATTTGGTAACTATAACATCATTTATAGCAATATTCTTTAGGAATGGACATATCTTTAAATATGCAATTCCATTTTAGCGTTCCACGTGTGAAAAAGATAGAGAGAAGCCCTTAAAATGAATTAATCAAATAAAATCAACTCAACAACAACCATCCAATATTATACAAAACAATCAACACTCCCAAAATCAGCTGAAACTACCTTATTACTCCATGCAAGCCACCTGCTTGCCCCAATTCAACAACCTACCACAAACACACAGAGAGAGAGAGAGAGAGAGAGAGAGAGAGAACCTTAAGTCTTTCACCAATTTCACTTGCTTTGATCACAAGAACTTATAGTGCCTCCTCTTTTTGCAATCTGCCAACAAGAAAAGAATATATATAAACCTAAACATGTGCTATAAATAAAAATATAGGAAGTTAAAGTAAAGGGTCAATGTTTAATTTTTGAAGAGTTTAGATTTGAAAATGCAATTTGTAAAAGGTGGGTTGATGGATAATTTCGGATTAGCACACAATCTCTAGAATTATGTGTGTGTTAAATTTCTCTTGCCATATGTTTATTCATCAGATCTAAAATCACGGTCAATTTGTAGCTCTCAATACTGGTGAGCAAATTGACTGTGTGGGCTACTTTATTCTATGATGGGCTGAATATGTCAAGTTCGGTTTATTCATAAGTGATGTTCAAGTAATCAACAAGTATTTTAGGAAAAAGAGAGATTATTTTACATAAATAGTGCATATAATTGGCAAATGGAAAATAATCTAGCCTCTTTACCAACAATCCTTTTATTATTTTTTTGAAATTGATAAGCCATGGACAAATGAGAACTGACTGAACTTTTTGCTATTAGTTTTTAATTTTAAGTAGGTTTTAAATATGTGTTTATTGCACATTTTATCTCAGTACACATAGTTTCATAAAATTATTAAAAAAAAAAACTATATGCAAATTTTGCGTACACATTAGCTTTTAGCCTTTTAAGTAAATAGTATATTTGTCAAAACATGATATTATATTTGTCAAAATTATATCTTGAATCAAATTTTTTTTTTTAAGTAGTATATCTGTCAAAACATGAATAGTATCGTTAATCAATCTTCTTGAAAATACACAAATATTTAAGCAAAAAAAATGTATAAAGGTATATTTATTATAAATTTTAAATATATTCAATTAATGACTAATTTATTTATCAATAATATTTCATAAGCTAATTAAATAAATTAAAATAATCAAAACAATGTCAAAGTTTGGAAAATCTTTCAACCAATCAAAATATGACTGAAACAATTTGTACCTTTACACCCATTAGATAGGTATAAATGATATCTAGTTGACTGAACCAAGAGAAATTTAACACACACAATCCAAGCATGGAGACAGAGTTTAGTGCTTAATCATTTTTGTAAACACATTATAACCAAATTAGACTAATAGCCAAAGCCCAACCTCCAGCCAACTCACTATAAAACAAGTCAACCTTTCTAACTTTAAGCCCAATTAGCCTTACCCCATAAGGCCCAATCCAAAACACCAAAGCCCCTCTGAAATTTTAAAACTTAAACCCACATCAAGGTACAGCATTAGGAAGGTGGGGGTTTGGGAATTAGGAAGGTGGAAGATACAAATTTAGCCCTCTTGTCCAAACTAGGCTGGTCTATGACAACAGATTTATATAAAGTTAAGTGTACATTCTCAAAGCAAAATATTTGAAAGGCAAACACTTTCTTAAGACTTCCTTGTGCAAACAAATTAAACTCTTGGTTATGAAAAGGGATTTGAAAAACAAAAATCATTGATTAAAAAATGTGCATGCTATTACTAATATAAGGATTTCCTAAACTTAAATCACGGTATGATTATAACAATAACTCTTTCCATATCCTTTATTAAACTAAGATTTGATTCCAAAATCTTTAACATGACACCTAGATATTATTTTCTATAATTTGTTTATTACTACTTGTGATTGGACCTAGAATTTGCGCAGACGTGGCGTCCAAACTTGACACACAATTAAGTAGTATTGAAACTGTAGTTTTGTTTGCATGAAAAATGTCCGAGAAACGAAGGTGGAAAGAACAAGCACCTTTAAAGTCTAAAGACCAATCAAATTGAAAATCTGGGTAATTAAGGAAGGTGCGAGGAAGCTCCAGGGTATCAGAGCCTTGTGACTTAAAACGGTAGCACTAGTTAAGGAATTTGTTCGTTCTAGTTAAATTAGCATTTCTCGGTTTAATTTACTCCCATGCATGAAATTTACGGCTATTCAATACATGAAAGTGTTTTGAACAGCAAACAATGTACAATATGTAGTGCATACTAACAGTCTTCAATTATTGAGCAATTCAAAGATTCATAGACACTGACCTCCGGCCATTTGCAGAAGTGGGAAAAACCTTGATCAAGTACCCGAGTAGGCCATGTAAGCAACAGGGCAAAGGCCTTGAGGTATTATAGTTTTTTAACTGGAAGCCATATATGATCTATATATATCTCAAAAAAGACATCTAATTCGCCACATATATAAGCAAACATAAAAATCAATTGACCCCTTTTCACGATGCAAGCTTGGGCTAATTGGCCCCTTTTCACAGGTTTAAATTTATTTAATTTGTTGGACTGTTTTTAGAATTCGTGTCTGAGAAGCTCAGACGGGGATATTTATTTAATATTTTTCTAAAACAAATTTTGCCAAAAAAATTATTTTACTCACCAAGGTACAGCATCGGAAAGCTGCAGAATCAAATGCGTTTCCTGCACTTTTTAGGTTCACTAGTCTTCATCTTCCTCTTCCTTTTCCCCATACACAGATCAGTGAAACGTTAGGAGGGAAACAAATTTTTGAAAAATTTTAGGTGGAAAAAATAAAATAAGACAAATTTATTTTAAGAAAAAAATAAAATAAGGCAATTTTAATCAATAAAAATCACCACACAACTTTCTCAACAAAAAAAAAAAAAAAAAAAAAAAAAAACACAACAAAAATTATCACACATTCTGTCTTATTAAAAATTTAAAAAAAAATGGTCATAGCTATTATTAAATTTATGTAAAAATTTTAATATGTGACTAATTACGTTTACTTTTTTTAAAAAAATAATATGATTAATTGGATGGTCAGATTAAGAGAACATAACCATACAAGTACACAGCACATGTCCATCACACACCATACTTAGATTTGAAATCTAACCGTTGGATTTGAAGAGTGTAATGAAATGATCATTCTGGTAAATTATGGTCACAATCAAACGGTTGGATTTAGAGAAAGGTACGGTCAAAGTTTAGTCAATGTTGGTCAAACCTGATCAAACTTAATGGTGGTCCCGATACCACTAGACTTGGTGAAATTCATATTCAAATCTTAATCATTAGGATTGAAGAGTATGATGACATATTGGTGTTAGTAAAATTTGAGACCAATTGGATGGTCAGATTGAGAGAATATATATAGCCATATATACACAACACATGTCCATCACATGCCATTCTTAGATTTGAAATCTAACCGTTGGTTTTGAAGAGTGTAACAAAAGGTTAATTATGATAAATTATGGTCACAATCAAACGGTTGGATTTAGAGAAAGGCGCGGTCAATAACTTATTATTGAATGTTACACCAACAAATAGCCTATTATTGAATTCATATTTTGAAAATCCAACTGTTTGATCACCTTGAAATTTTTTAAGCATGAAAAATATATAAAGATAACGTAAACGGTAGATTTGTCAAAATTTACATTGAATTAAGAAATATAGGGTTGAATTCAAGTTACACTTGATGTAACTCTAAAAAATGTTATACCAACCAATAACTTATTATTGAATTCATATTTTAAAAATCAAACCGTTGGATCACATTTTCTATATGTTCTTAACATGCATGCCAATTTTCATGCCAATCGGGTGTAATTTACCATTTGATCTTTAAACTCATCTTTTATGCGTTATTTTAAACTTCAAAAATTTGAATTTAAACAATTGATTGATGACATGACTATTAATCTTTAATCACCTTGAAATTTTGTAAGCATGAAAAATATATGAAGATAACGTAATCTAACGGCAGATTTTTCAAAATTCACATCGAATTAAGAAATATAAGATTGGGTTCAATTTACACTTGATGTAACTCTAAAAAATGTTACACCAACCAATAACTTATTGTTGAATTCATATTTTGAATACCCAACCGTTGGATCACATTTTCTATATGTTCTTAACATGCATGCCAATTTTCATGTCAATCGGATGTAATTTACCATTTGATCTTTAAACTCATTTTTTATGCGTTATTTTAAACTACAAAAATTTGAATTTAAGCAATTAATTGATGATATGACTATTAATTTTTTATCACCTTGAAATTTTGTAAGCATGAAAAATATATAAAGATAACACAAACTAACGGTAGATTTGTCAAAATTTACATTGAATTAATAAATATAGGGTTGAGTTTAAGTTACACTTGATGTAACTCTAAAAAATGTTATACCAACAAATAATTTATTATTGAATTCATATTTTAAAAATCAAACCGTTGGATCACATTTTCTACATGTTCTTAACATGCATGCCAATTTTCATGTCAATCGGGTGTAATTTACCATTTGATCTTTAAACTCATCTTTTATGCGTTATTTTAAACTTCAAAAATTTGAATTTAAACAATTGATTGATGACATGACTATTAATCTTTGATCACCTTGAAATTTTGTAAGCATGAAAAATATATGAAGATAATGTAATCTAACGGCAAATTTTTCAAAATTCACATCGAATTAAGAAATATAAGATTGAGTTCAATTTACACTTGATGTAACTCTAAAAAATGTTACACCAACCAATAACTTATTGTTGAATTCATATTTTGAAAATCCAACCGTTGGATCACATTTTATATATGTTCTTAACATGCATGCCAATTGGATGTAATTTACAATTTGATCTTTAAACTCATTTTTTATGCGTTATTTTAAACTACAAAAATTTGAATTTAAGCAATTAATTGATGATATGACTATTTATCTTTAATTACCTTGAAATTTTGTAAGTATGAAAAATATATAAAGATAACACAAACTAACGGTAGATTTGTCAAAATTTACATTGAATTAAGAAATATAGGGTTGAGTTCAAGTTACACTTGATGTAACTCTAAAAAATGTTATAATAACCAATAACTTATTGTTGAATTCATATTTTAAAAATCAAACCGTTGGATCACATTTTCTATATGTTCTTAACATGCATGTCAATTTTTATGCCAATCGGATGTAATTTACCATCTGATCTTTAAACTCATCTTTTATGCGTTATTTTAAACTACAAAAATTTGAATTTAAACAAGTGATTGATGACATCACTATTAATCTTTGATCACCTTGAAATTTTGTAATCATGAAAAATATATGAAAATAATGTAATCTAACGGTAGATTTGTCAAAATTCACAACGAATTAAAAAATATAAGGTTGGGTTCATGTTACACCCGCTATAACTTAAACAAATGTTACGCCAATCAATAACTTATTATTGAATTCATATTTTGAAAATCCAACCGTTGGATTACATGTTCTATATGTTCTTAACATGCATGCCAATTTTCATGCTAATCGGGTATAATTTACCATTTGATCTTTACGTAGGAAGACGAAAAAAATAAAGGGAAATTTAAAGGTCTATTGCAGCGGTCCAACCCGCCGCAAAAAGGAGTGCATATTGCGGCGGGTCATTGACACGCCGCTATAGCTAAGCTTAACGCCGCTAAAACTGGTCTATTGCGGCGGGTCATTGGCCCGCCGCAGTAGTACGCCGCAAAATACTAGAACTATTGCGGCGGGCATATGAAACGCCGCAATAGATCTCATGTACAGTGGCGGGCCAAAACCCCGCCGCAATAGGCGGCATATAGCGGCAGTTTTTGCACCCGCCGCAATAGGCCCGCCGCAATAGCTCGTTTTTCTTGTAGTGAAAAGAAAAAGTCGAATTCTTCAATATTCATTGCCTTATTGCTTTATATAAAAATATATAAATTTCAACTTTCTTTAACTGTTCTCTTTATTATTTAAAGTTTGGATTTATAGCAAAAACCCACAGTTTGAAATTATGTAAGAGTCTGATTGATTGAAAAAAAAATTAGTGGAAGAATAAGTAGGTAATTGAGATATAATACAAATGAGAAATATGAGTATAATTTGACTTTAAAAAATGTTATGATATAAGAAAACTGAATTACTTCTTTTGAGAGAAAGAAAACTGAGTTTCAATTATTAATAAGACCCAAAGTGGCGTGAGTCTATTAATCCTTTATCCCAAAAAAAATGCCGTGAGTCCCTCATTTATCTTTTTTTTTTTTTTTTTTTTGAAGAACTCATTTATTTATTTGTTTGCTTTTCTTCTCAATATATATATATATATATGTGTGTGTGTGTGTTTTAGTTTTTAAAACATATCGTCTTATCATATTTATCTTTTTTCTTGCTGAATATATATCATAACAATCTTTCCTCTCTTTTTTTTAATCAATGTATCATAGACAGGTATCTAAATATCTATTAGAGTAGTAAAGGGTAACTAAACGGCAACTTAATTCTAATTAAAGGAGAATTTTTGGGGGAGGTCAGAGTAGTAAAGAGTAACTAAACGGCTCTATCTATAAACTTCAATCTCGGCTCTTGCCTTTTCCACTATACAAGAATTTTGTATTTATGAAGTGACCATTACGCTAATGGTGTATAGTTTAAAAAAAAGTGAAAGAAAACAACTCTATATATGAGAAATGTGAGATAATTACACACCCTCTTTAGTAGTAAAGAGTAACTAACAGCAACTTAATTCCTAGCCCCCCCTTGGCTCTGCCCTTGGTGTGAGGCTCTATCAATAAACTTCAATCTCAGCTCTTGCCTCTTCCACCACACAAGAATTTTGTATTTGTGAAGTGACCATCACACTAATAGTGCATAGTTTAAAAAAGTGTAATAGAAAACAATTTTATATACGAGAAATGTGAGGTAATTACACACCCTCTTTAATTTTGACAATTAGCCTTGTCAAATTGTCAAAACTCCAAAGCCCATTATTCTCTTGGTCTAAGAAAAACACATTATTTACTAGACTTTTATTTTTTATTTATTTAAAAACCATCCTCTTAATCTTTAGAGAATGAGATAGTATCTCATGCGCCTGACACATGAGAGATTTTTCCATGGAGAAGAAAATTTTAGTGCCTACAGAATTGTCAAATGGGTCTCTTTGTGCAAACGAGAGTTAAATATTCATTATTCTCAACACACAAAAAAAGTTAAATATTTACATTTCCTCCATTTCAAATTATTATCTTGGGCTACGGAAGGAAGAGGTGGTTTCAATCTCTCACCCGTTTGTCTCTGTTCTTTTAATGATAGCATCAATAAAACAAAAGTAATCAGTCACATCTTAAAATCCCAATTATCAATAGTGACTTTATAAGTCATGAAATTTCCCGTGGACAATGCAATGTAGTAATGTATGTATAAATGTAAGAATTTATACATACAAAAGCAGGTCAACCCGACTTGAACCCAACAGAAAACATCCAACTCAAACCCAAAATTTTGAATAGGAACAAAAACAGGTCAACTCGACTAACTTGCGCCCAACTTTTTTTTTTTTAATTATTTAAAGGTAATATAATGTCAACCACACAAAGTTGTTGATAAGGTTGTAATAATGAGATTCTAGAAGGATTTGGTCACAGCAGCAGTATGGAAATTGACTACTATTGGACAATCCATGGACCCTAATGTGGTGCTTGATAGGCTAATGAATGATGGGTAGTCGGAGCGACGTACTAGTAAGTGAAAGTAAATTCTATTTAACTTACTAGCTCTTGGTCTTGCTTCTCCACCAAAAAAAAAAAAAAAAAAATGCTAGGTCTTTTGTCTGCACCTATATTAACTATAGATAAAAACCTAATTAAATCATAACAAATTTGAAATAAACTAATATATAAAAATTTATTGTATTTAAATTTCATTGGAAATAAATAGTATGTTCATTGTATAAAGAAATAATGTGCCAAATGAATTTATAATTTATCTTTTATGAGAAATGCTATGTCCACAGCATTTTCACAACAAATCTTAAGTGGTAGATTAATACTCACTGTTTTTTTTTTAAACAAACAAAGGTATCTAGACCTATTTAAGTATCCGTCTATTCTCTCGAGTGTATTCAATTCTTCAGTTCCATATGCACCAGGTTATTACAAGAAGGATTCCTATGAGAGTGGCCCCAAGATACTGGCAAAGAGGTTTTCAATCTAAGATCTCATATATATCATGAGTCCTTAAGAACTACTTAGCCAACCCCTTGAGTATTGATTATTATTCACTATTAATAATGGACAAAGCATAACAATTTTCATCTTTTATTTTCTTACTAGTACGTACTATGGACAAAGATTCATCTTTTTACTGACTCCTAAAAAGAAATCATGGAGCACCACTATTGGATTTTAAATCAAATAAAATTGAGAGGGCCTTTAAAGTCTAAACATGCATGTATGGAGGCTAGTTAAAAACTTAAAAATATTGTGGTTGATGCTCCAAATCAACATTACCAATATGTTTCCTCCCCTTTGTTTTACAGTTTTTTATTTTTTATGAGTGTACCCTTTCCATGTTCTCTATTTTATTATCAACTTGAACATACTATCACTTCTTCTTTTCTCTCTCTCTCTCTCTCTCTCCCCGAAAAATTCCTTCATCTCTCATTTTCTCCTATCCTCACATCTTCTAATAAGCCTAATTCGTCTAGTATGAGGTTCGGGCTTCTATGGCCATCTAGTGTGGTAATAAACTCTAGCTTTCGAGTCTGTCTTTGGGCCAAATTTCCAAATGACAGCCTGACCCACATAGTTTTTGGGCTTCCTATGAGCCTTGAATTGATTGGTCCATGACCCAACATTTTATTGCTATTGACGTTGCATGGAATGTGTTGGATTATTTTGATAAAAATATTAAAATTTATTGTTTTCAAGTGAATTGGTTAAATTAATTTTTATCCTTTAGTGGCTATATCAGTTTTTTGATATTTTTTATTAAATTCAAATATGATAATAACAATATTTTCTTGTCAAATACATTTCCTTATAAATTTCTATATATATATATATATACAAAAAATAAAAATTCTACTCTAATCTAATCTAAGTATATATGTGTGTGAAATTCCCTCCTAAAAACTTGAACTCCGACCCTTACTCCTCACACCCTACCAGTATTTATACTTGTAGAGTGACCATTGCATCAAGAATATGCAGTGGTCTTATAAATATTTCTTAAAATCATATATTCTGACGTTTAATGGAATTTATATTGGTATATAATTTTTTTTTTATTTCAATTAATGGGAATTCAAAACATCAAATTTATTTATAATATTGGTATATTATTATTATCAGCCACGACTATTTATTGACTATTGATTTAGTAGCATTATGACAAAAAAAAAAAATAATAATAAAAAAGGCTGATTGCTTAGCCTATTTAGAGAGAAATTATAAGGTCCACATGGTGGACAAGTGATATGGTCTACCATTAGAAGACTCACACTTGTTTAAAATTGCTGAGTTGAAAATTTTTTTAAAACACTGACTCAGCAATTTTAAACAAGTGAAGGGTTTTGAGTGGAATGGTGGACAGATGACGTAGTCTACCAGAGTACTGTATAATTTCTCCTATTTAGAGGCCTTCATGTTCGGCCAATGAAGTGAGAATAGAACAAAAAAGTTTAAAATGAAAGCTAATGCAGTATCTTCTCTACTTCTTCTTCCTACATTTTAAAAAATATATTATCTTCATATATTGTATTTTCTTTGTAGAAAAAAGTACTATTTGAGAGTTTTAAAATCCTAAAAGTTGTGTAGGCTTGTAAGGATAATTAGTAAGGTGACTGAGTTGTTGTATTTTGGGGGTGGTACGCACAATTTTTTAGCTGACTACACTAGAAACCCGGTAGACACATGTATTGTCTTAAAACAGTGACATGGTCCACGCCTCAACTCTGCCATCTAAAAACATTCATAAATGGATGATAATTTGCTTATGATGCTATAAGACTACTTTGAAGCATCATCAAAGTAATATCTCTCCATTGTTCTCTAATTTTGTAGTAAATTCTAATTTATGTGATACTAGTAGCAGTCCCGCGCGTTATGCATAATAATTTTTTAAATAAAATACTATTTTAGTCCCTAGACTTTATAAAGAGTTTTTTTAAAAAAATAGTTTTATCATATTTTTCATAATCTTATCTATAACATTTTTTTATCATTATCATATATTTATTGGTTCATGATTTGTATAAAATAGACATTAAATGAGAGGTAGAACTATTCAATAATTTTTTTAATTCATGGTGTATGAAGATTATGATTATATATATATATATATATATATATATATAATTTCCCTAGTAAGAGTTTGAATAATTTTAAGTTTAAATTTTGTATTATTATATTTAATTGTTGATTTTATTGCACTATAAAGTTTTTAATGTCCTCTGTATAGCCATTTCTATTTTGTTTCTTACTCCTCTTTACCTCTTTTTTATTTTCCAAATAACAGTTATTAATTGACGTTTGATTTCATTTCTTTTTTTCTTCCTTCATTTATTCTTTTTTATTTTGTATGTTCCCTTACTGATTGCAAATTTTATGGTTATTAATAAGAAATAGACATCAAGGATGGCTTAAATAGTTAAAGATGTAATTATGTTAGTGGTATGTCAAAGGTTTTTTTTTTTTTTTAATGGGGCATGTGGTTGAATTTAAATGTTAAATAAAATTATATGAAAAAAAAAATATACATAACAATAAACACTAACTTATCCAAATAATTCTATGTAATATAATAATAGTACATTCTTATATAGTATTTTTAATTGTTTATAATGCAATATGATAATATTTAACAATCAAAGTCATAAAAAAATAAAAAATAAAAAAACTTAAAACACAAAACTAAATCCCATCAACCAAAATAGAGTTCTAAACGATACAAAACTTTATTAAGCTAAAATAGAGATACAAGATAAATAAAAATCCACCAAAAAATTGAGGGAGAAATAGTGGAAATAACCACTTTTTTGTGAGAGAAAATTATGTAAAGAATGGAAGAGTGAATGACAAATTTATATTAAGAGGATAATAACAAATGAAGATAAAAGGAAAGAGGAAGAGTGATATCAAGGTAAAATGTTTAGGGAGATGAAAAGGTAAAAAGAAGGAGAAAGGTTGGAGAAAGTGTAAATGTTAAAAAAATTAGTACAATTTGATGAGCACAATAAAAAATTACAGTTTTTATTTTTTAAAACAAAAAGAGAGAGAAAATATAAATAATTTAATGATAAGGAGGATGTGGTTGAATTTCAATATTGAGTAATATAGAAGAGAAGAAACAAATAAGAAAAATTAAAAGATATAACAATAAACACTAAATTATACAAATTATAGTATGTAATGGAATACTATTTTATTTTTATCTACTATCTTTAATTTTTTATAATGTAATAAGATAAAATTTAATAATAATAATAATAATAATAATAATAATAATAATAATAATAATAATAATAAGTTAAAACACAAAACTAAATCATATCAACCTAAATTAAAGTTCTTAAAAACACAAAAATTTATCAAACTAAAGCAAAGATGCAATAAAAAATAAAAATCCATCAAAACATTGAGAGAGAAAGAGAGAGGGAACCTTTTTGTGAGAGAAAACCATGCAAAGAATGGAAAAGAGTGACAAATTTATAGTAAAAGAGAAGGGATAAGAATAGACAAATAAGGGAAGATGAAAGGAAAGATGAATATCAATATTAAAGTAGAGGGTAGTGGAGAGATGAAAAGGTAAGGGAAGAGGAAAGGTTGAAGAAAATGTAAATATATAAAAAAAATAGGTGAATGTAAAAAAAATTATAGGAAAATTGGAAATAAAAAATAAATAAATATATATATATAGATGTTAAAACCGATAAAAATGAATATGTAAAGTAAATAATTTATTTATATATATATTTTTTAAAAAATAGGAATAAATAATAATTATGTGGCGAATGATGTGGCGATGAGGTGGCGATGAGGTGGCGCAACCAGAGCTCAACAGCAATAAATGCCACGCTTCAATTTTTAGTAATATATAGATGTGATTATTTAAATGTTTATTTGAATATTATATATTTATCAATTATTGTGTTCTTAGGAACAACAGAATGTCCAGGAAAATCATGCCACAAAGCCTAAACAATCTTAGGATAGAAAGATAGATTGAACCAGGTGTTTTGGGTAGTAACGAGTTGTTTTATCCTTTTTTGGTACATGTCCACACAGGTTGGCTAAGTTTACAACGTGACAGTGTTTTCTCTTTGAAGGTGATGCAACTTTAGTGGTTATGGCTTTACAACTATCACAAATTTCCTATCCTGCAGTTAACATCTTTTGCAAGATGCAAGATGGTAGTGAGATCGAATCTTCTTATGGAACCATACTATTCCAATGTCTTAGAGTGGATGAAGTATCTTGTATATAACAGGCCAATGAACGAGGATGATCAAGTGAGATCGAGGTATATAGCTAGGATCACCTCTAATAATGGAGTATATATTAAAACAAATGACATTCATTCATTAGTTTGTTTGATGGATATGGATTACTTGGTATATATAACTGTTATAAGAGAAGTTTTTTTTTTTTTTTTTTTTTTTTTTTTTTTTTTTTTTCTCAATAGTCAATACTCTCTAACCAAGTTGCTAATGCCTTAGCCTTTGAAGTTAGACCTCAAATAGCGGAAGTGGTGTAGATGGAAGACATACTTCTGTTGTAACAAAGTGTTTAAATGAAAATGAAGCCAATGTTCATTAAATTCCTATAATTCATACTAAAAATTAAATAATATATTATATGTTCTTCATTCAGGTTGAAAAGATGAAGAAGCAGGAATAGAAGACGCAAGATACAAGGGTTTAATTAAGTTTCTTAAGGCTGCATTGAAGAATAGGCTAGGGCTCTCCAAGGTAAGGCAAGCTTGTTGATTCAATAGGCAATGCTATTTGATTTTGAGTTTCAAGAAGTGACTGTATGACAAGGAGTTAATGCAGCTGAAAAAGGGATTCCACCATCTATTTCTAATCACTTGAGCCTTGGCGAAGCTGATCCTGAGCCTAGAATAGAAGTGTTACCAATGACTTGTGGCTAATGGTCTTGAGAATTCGAGCTTCTATTCAAGAGAAGAAATGCAAATTGCACCTTATAAATTTAAGCAAAATTGATTTTAGACTCCCAATGTTACTTTCTTTCAATAGAATCATCTAACTTTCAAGTGTATTCAATTTTTTCCCCCATTTAGTCTCCGTCAAAAAAAAATTCCATTAAGGACCTAACATTTTGGATTTAAAAAAATATATTTTTTATAAAAATTTTTCAAGAAATAAAGATAAAAATAAAATATTTTTCCCAATGAAAAAGAACACACTGATAAGAAAAAAAATTGAAAAATTGTTCCACAAAATAAACCAATAATAAGTAAGATAAATTTATTGGTTTTGGCATGTATATGAGACTTTTCAAATAAGATTAGTGGTACCATACTACAACAAATGTATTTTTAGTGACGAAAAAATTCATCACTAAAAGTTTAGTTTTTCGTCACTAAGAACCTTTAGTGATGAAATCGGATTTTTAGTTACGAAACACATTTCGTCGCTAAAACCCCGTCACTAAAAACCCTGGTGACGAAAAATTTCGTCACTAAAAGTCCGATTTATTTATATAAAAAAAAAGAACTTTTAGTGACGAAAACGTTTCGTCACTAAATGTTTTCCTTACTAAAAACACTATTCAGTGACGAAAATATTTCGTCACTAAAAACACCTTAATTTATTAAATCATATTTAGTGACGAATAATTTCGTCACTAAAACTATGTTCGGGCACATATAGTAACGAAATTATTTGTCACTAAAACTATTTTTAAGAAAATTCAAGCAGATATAGTGACGAAAATTTTCGTCACTAAAACCATTTCTTACAAAATTTTGCTATATTTAATGACAAAATATTTTGTCACTAAAACAATTTTTTGTTGCTATGTTTGTGACAAAAAAATTCGTCTCTAAAACTAATTTTTGTTTTCATTTTTTTTAACCTGTAACCTGTCATTACATTATTAAAATCTCACATTTGAATAACACATTTATTTCAACAATACATTTATAAAAAAAGATTCATACATTCCAAAAGTAAAAAATAAAACAAGTATCCAATTCAAACTTCTTCCATACAATAATTGTTTGCAACACACAATAACTCAAGATGTTTTATAACAATACAAAAAGTGTAGCATAATATAATTAGAACTAACGAAAGATGTCCTCATTTGTCTTCAAGTAATGTTAAAAGTAAATCCCCTAAAAGCCACCAATAAGAAATCTGCATAAATATAAAAACAATACCACATTAAAATCGTAAAGTAAAAATATTAACTATGTTATAAGAAACATTTCTAACAATACATTAAGAGAAGCCGCACCAATGAATTAAAATCACAACTCCTAATGTATAAGTTGTAAAAAGCAAATATAGATTTTCAAGTATAAAATAATACAATTAGTTTCAAATAATGCATCAAAAAAAGTAGTCACACCATGTAGTTTGAGTCAATTGCTAAAATAAAGTACTAACCAAAACGTGTTTTAACTTGAAGTTAAACCATCCCCATAAGTAAAAGCATCATCATAACTCTTACTTCTCAAAAAGTTAAGAATATTCTTTTGGACCTCTTCTTGCTTAGCTCGTGCCTCTTGGTCCCTAACTCGCTCCTCTAAGTCCCTAGCTTGCTCCTCTTGGTCCCTAGCTCTTGCCTTTTTGAGCTCAATTATCTCATTTTCTAGCTGTTGGATATACTCCACTGAGTAATTAGATGAGGCGGTGGTTACTAAAGGCAGTGATATACTCCCAATATGAATTTAAACCACCTTATAACACCATGCAAGCCACCCGCTTGCTCCAACACAACAACTTATCACAAAACCAATCACAAACATCACAAGCATAGAGTGTTTACAAGTATTGAAATCAATTAAAGTACTATTCATCATATCTAATCAACACAGTCCATTCACATTTGCAAGAAATTACACTCTCAATATGAATTTAAATCACCTTATAACATCATGCAAGCCACCCGCTTGCTCCAACACAACAACCTACCACAAAACCAATCACAAACATCACAAGTACAATGCTTATAAGTATTAAAATCAAATAAAATAATACTCATCACATATAATTAACAAGTTTCATTCACATTTGCAAGAAATTAAAAACACTCCCAATATGAATTTAAACCACCTTATAACACCATGCAAGTCACCCGCTTGCTTCAACACAACAACGTATCACAAAACCAATCACAAACATCACAAGTATATAGTTCTATAGGTATTTGAATAGATTTTTTACTTACTATGATCAAGCTAAGCATACAACTCTGAAGGTGGGTTAGAGTTACATGAGTTTGTTATTCAGGTGGCGACTCCTAGCAATCGTGCACTGCAAGGGGAGTTGAACACAACCCACTAGTCGCACCCACATTTATACAATAAAAAAAATACAAGATAAACTAAATAGAAATTATAAAAAATTTACTTGAATATCTCAAAATAATTGGACAGTTTAGGAGATATTTAGGATTTTTATTAGGCCTCCTCCCTTCACCTTCCCCTTCCCCTTCCCCTTCCCCTTATGCGCATTCCCCATATTCTCCTACTTTACAATTGCTCCCAATAAAAGTCCACACTTATAAATTAATAAATACTCTATTTTTTTTATATCAATGTGGGATTCCAAATTTGGCTAAAACACTAAATTTACTACATCAAATTCTCATATCTTCTCATTTAAATTGCCAACTTTTATTAATTGATTTATTAAAATATCGATTTAATATGAAATGCTCCAACATATATATTATTTGAGATTCTGTAGACAAAATATCAAAAAATAAAATAAAATGGAAACAGTTCTTTTACGTAATAAAATAAAGATAAAAACTAAACTTATAGATTTGAAGAAACAAGATGGTAAAAAAAAATCATATATGATCAAGAATATTGTCTAACACTATATTCTGAAAGGCAAATTTTGTCCCTCACCAAGGTGGTTTGTCTCTTTTGGACATCTACCTTTCATGATACAAGGATCTTTAACATAGAGAAAAAGCAGTGCAATATGTGTCCAACGAATAAAGAAGTGTTTCTCATCTCTTATACAAAGATAAAAGTGAATCTGAATAAATGTGGGACAAAATAATTCATCTTCCACAGTAACCACACCGATGACTTTAGACTTTAGTCTAATAACTTTGAATTTTTGACTACCTGACACGAAATCATGATATCAGGAACAGTTGAATGGTGCAAAGATTGATGAACATCGAAATTAATGAGTTTATAGTTCACGGGTATCTGTCCTCAGTAATTAAAAATTCTAGAATATTGGTAGGTGGGTAAGGCTCAAAGGGTTGAGAGATTATATCGTCTTGCCCTCAATTCCAAATTGAAAGAGCCGAATATTCCGAGACTGAAGAAACTCCAAGTCCTCTTCTGGGTAAGGCTCTAGACACAAATATTTAAACACATTCAATTTTTTCTAATCCAGAGGAAAAAAAAAAATGAAGCAAAGAGGGAGTACCTGTGAAATTGTCAGTGATAAATGTTCGGCGCCTACAAAGCAAAGGCCAATACTTCCAAATCTGGCCGGAGAAACAAAATGAGAGAATCTGAAAGTAGAAATGGGATGGGTTTGGGAGGGAAAGGGGGGGCAAAGAGGCAGCTGGGTTTGGGAGGCAAAGGGTCGGCAGTGAGATGAGGTGGCTGTGTGCTCAGATGAAGGAGAGACTTTTTTGTTGCTGAGGGTAAGGGTGAGGGTGTTGTGAAAATAAAAGGGGGGGAAGTGAAAATAAGGAGCTGAAAAGTCAAATTTTCACCTATAGCGACGACAATTTTTTGTCGCTAAAAACTTACACATTTAGTGACGAATTGTTTCGTCGCTGTAGATTAAGGGTGCGTTTGGTTCAATGTAAATCAAATTCCGAGTGTAAAATGAATGCAGGAGAAAGTGAATTCCCGTAAGTAAAATAAAATCTGAGTGTTCGGTTTTGCAATGGAAAATAGTCCAAAAAAATGATTTACGGTGTTTGGTAACATTCTGAAAATGCTATTTTCCTACAAATTTTACATATTTTCTCATCAATTTTCTCAGCTCCCAAACAAATTTTATAACAAAAAATTTCAATCCATTCACTTAACACAACCAAAAATCCAAATTAAAACATCTTTTATTATTCACAATTTTTCACGAGAGGAAGAAACAGGGAGAGATTGAGGGAAAGAGAGATCATGAAAGAGTGAGAGATTGAGGAGGAGATCGAAGGCGCGATCAGACGAGATCGGGAATGCGAGATCGGGAATGCAAAGGTGAGAAGGCGCGAAGGCGAGATCGGGAACGCAATCGGACGAGATCGAAGGCGATCGGACGAGATCAGATGAGATCGAACGAGATCGGACGAGATCGAAGGCGCGATCTTGTCGGCGCGATCAAACGAGATCGAAGGCGCGATCTTGACGGCGAGATCTCTAAGGCGCGATCTCGCCGGCGTGTCTGGGATTGGGCTTGGAGAGGACAAAGGTGCGATCCGAGGAGTGCGCCGGCGCGATCTGAGGAGTGCTTCACCTCGGTCACAACTGAGCTTGGAGAGGAGAAAGGTCTGTGAGGAGTGCGTGTGCTTCAGCTGAGGGTGTAATTCATTTGAAGGTAAAATACAACCGGAAATGATTTTACACCCAAAGCATGTGATTTTACGGTCAACACAGAATTCTAATTCCATTTGACCAAATTTTCAGTCCCTACCAAACACACACGTGGGTGTAAAAGCATTTCCGGAAACCATTTGAAGCCAAAACAAACACAGCCTAAATCATTTTCGCTAAAAATTATCAATTTTTTTTTATAATTAGTGACGAAATCTAGTTTTCGTCACTAAAAATTATCAATTTTTTTATAATTAGTGACGAAATATAAATTTCGTCACTATAGGTTACCTTTTTGTGACGAAAAAAAATTTCCTCACTAAATTTCGTCACTGAAAATACATTTTGTTGTAGTGATATATTGGACTTTGAAGATTTATGTTGTAATCTAGCATTAGATGTGCCAAATTCTGTCTGGTTGTTTGAGTATGTTAGAGCACAAGCAAAATTCTGTCTGGTTGTTTAAGTATGTTAGAGCACAAGCATTGAGGGTTGTAAACACCCCTAGTTATTATTTTACAACCTACAGCAAAAACCCACTCCATTCAAGTTTGTATACTTAAAAAAATTTGCAACCTATGAATAGTAAGGTCGCATATATACAACCTTACTATTCATATGTTGTAATAAAAAAAAAATAATAATTTGCTAGTTGTATGTGAAGAGAAATAGATAGTGAGAGGAAAGAGAGAAAGAGAGAGAAGAATATTTTTTACTTATTAGATAGTTTATATTAATTTATTGGGTTGTATGTATATATATAAATGGGTATATATGGTAAGTTGTAAAATGCGTTGGTAAAATAGATAAAGTAGTGTTTGAGAATGCAAAATATATATATATATATATATTTTTTTTTTTTTTGGTGTGCATCCCTGGGTGCTAGTGCTCTTAGTATGAAAAACTAAATAAAAAAAATGAATAAGACTATCCATTGGTTTGATAACTAAAAGGATAAAATCATCAACCATAAGATAAATGAATAGAAATTGAAGTAAAATAGAAGTAAAAAATGAGAAGAAGAAATGGAAGAGTCGTGAGCCTGAATTGAAAAGGTGAAGTAAGCTTAAAAGAAAGCTAATGGAAAAACTTAATAAAAGTTGTGGGCTGGAGAGATGGCATGTTGGCCGGGAGATAGAGATAGGGAAAGACTAAAAAGGATAAATACTGTTGCACACACCTTAACATGCAAACTTTTATACACAACTAAAACATGATTTTGATGTCATGATTTCAATGTTTGAAATAGTGATTTAATTCATGATTTCAGTTGTTTTTTCAGTTTTGTGTAAAAGTGTGTGCATTAAGGCATGTATAATAAAAAATACTCCACAAAAAATAGGTAAAAGTATCAAATTTGAAGGAAACAAGGACAGTTGGGGCCAGCTCTTAACAAAAATTCTTTAGGGCCAGCTCTTACAAAAATAGATTGAAACAGAAGTATTAGGATGTAAATTGACAAATCCAAAGACCAAATCCCTTGAGTTTATTCCCCTACCCATCTACACCTACAGAAACTTGACAGCCCAAAAGAGAAAGGAGAGGAAAGATAGATAAATAAATTAATAAGAAAAATATCGAATCATGTCCAAAATCCATCATATTGTAGTGACCCCCCTCGCTTTATCTGTGAAAGCAAGAATATGTACTAAATGTTAAAGCAATTATGGCCAATCACACAATACGCCACCAGACCTTCAACATCTTCTGCCAGCAATATCGGTATTGGGGTTTAATCTTAAATAATCCAATAGCCGTATGTTTGTAGTAGTTTTGACATTTATTGTATGCTACAAGTATGAAAGACACATGAATTTAGATTTTCAGATTTGCCTTATTTGTAGAAATTCCAATGAGACTCTAGTTACAGACACAACAAAACACAGTAAAAAATTCATCAGGTTTAATAAATCACTTGACCTTGTATCCAGCAATACCTTGCCTAACACTAGGCAATGGTGTTACAATTCAATAGAGGCTTCAAGACCAAAAAAGACTAATAATCTAACAACCGTTCACAGTTCCAATGCAGGACTATGACATCCAACTTTAATCTAGAAAAATATATAGAAATCTTACCAGGAAAGAAGATGATACAATTTGATGGATTGAAATAATTGGAGTTGACTTCCCAACATTAGGATTGCCAACCACCAAAAAACAAATTGTTGGCTTGTTAAAATCACTGGCTTCAGTTTGAGATACACAGAGTCAAGAAACTTTGGAAAATAAACCAGTATAAAACTTCATAAGCATGCCTTTTTTAGAAACACATTCAGATAGGTATAGTTTGAAGTTTGAACTACACAAGGTCAAGAAACTTTGGTACATGAGTCACAATAAAACGTAAAACTGAGCATGCGTATTTTAGAAGCACATTCAGATACCTACATTGTAAAACCATTCTTGTACACAAACCAACATTATGCAATAACAAAACAACATAAGACAGTGATCCCCTAAACATCACAACTCTTTCAAAAATTATAATGAATCCATTTAGAACTTATTTTAAAGAAATCCATGTAAATATTATTTTTTTGACAATATTATCTCTCAGAATATCTCATCCTTGACATTGAAGGACAACATGAATCTTAGGTCTTGAGTATACACTATATTCTATAGAGAGTAGAGCTTCTCTAACAAATTAACAAGAATGTTGAATATTTATTAACAGTGGATCCACTAAATAATCAACAGAAAAGACCCAATACCAACAACTTTCATCAGAATAATTCACTAAGCTATGAACATATCCAGATCATTAATTTAATCTGTTGTCAGTGTCACGTTCTAGAATGTGCACAACATTCCAAAAACTAAAAAACAATTGATAATTCTATAGTGATTTTTCAGTTTCTGTTCAAATAAAATTTAATCTACTACATCAAAATAGTTCTTTCATGTTCAAAACAAAAGGAAAGGAAGCAAATCATGATAATGACTTAGGTCAAGTCAATACAAATTTTAAAAGATGATCACCTTTAGAAACTCCAACTGACTAAATTCCATTACTTTCATTAAGTAAAACTAAGCTTTCCATGGAATTTTCATCTAAGTAATTCTCTGGCAAAAATATCCCTCGTAATGTATCATCATTGTCGACATCAAAGGAAAAAATGAATTTGAGGTCTTTTGTATATGCTATAGCGTGTAGAGCTCCGTTATAAAATAAAAAGGGATCGTCCTGTATATCAACAATAAAAATGCGCTGCCCACTTTCATTGTGCCCCAGCGATACCTGAAACCCTATCCATGAATCCGTACTCAATGTGTAAACATCAACCGAAACAGGTTGCAGTTTTTCTCTTGCTTCATCATAAGAGTTAGAAGACACGATTCTGAGAATCTTGAAGTCATTTTTTTGAGAGTGATAGGCAAGTCCAAGAGTGACCCTAACACTAGTTTCAATGAAATGATAAGATTCAATCTACTTGAACTTTCTAATGATTGGGTTCCACAAATATATTATACGTTTATGATCAGGACCATATTGACGGAAAGTATCAGAGTAATCATTATTAGCGAGGGCGACCATGCCATTACAGTAGCCAAAAACGTGGGCACCAAGAAAGGGGATTTCAAACCTTGAAATCACTTTCAGCGAATGTGTTGTCTCTATTGCAAACAACCGATAAATCAAAAAACTGTTCTTGAGGCCTAACATTAAACACGGATGGTAACTCATATAAAAGTACCATTACTGTTATTAGATAATGATTTGGCTTTGTTGAGGTATGTGGTAATGAAAAAGGTACTAGTGATGGTGGAGTACCAAGATTTGGAAATGCACCTGAATCGGATTAAAGACTTCACTGGTAGCTGAGTCAGGATGTCGAATACAACATCGTCCGAGACATGCTCAAACCAAAATTTTGGATTAAAGACTTCACTGGGATTTTTTTTTTTTTTTTTTTGGTAAAATTGGTAGATTAGGCTAAATTTTGTAACTTCCCTATTGTTGATTTTGTTATGGGGCTTATTTTCTTGGGTTTATATTCTAATAATTTTTTTTTCCCAAATTTTAGGGGGGGCCACTGCCCCCCAAAGCCAAAGAATGGCTCTGTCCCTGCTTATGGTACTATTTTGTTGCACATATCAAACCCACATTGGAGTTGGTAATATTATGAACTCAATGGTCATATGCTAAACCAAAAAGAAACCAAATATATTCTCGATCTTATTCTACCAGCCATATAGGAATATATATATATATATATATATATATATATAAAAGCTGTGTACAACCAAACTAAGATAAAACCCAATAGAAAAATGGAACTCTATAATTGGCCAATGCCAACTATATTTTATAAGTACCTCCAAACATAAAATATTAGAACTATAGGCCAAAATAGATTAAAAAAAAAATATGAAACCTACCGTACGATACCACATTGAATTGTGTGATTTTATAGTCATGCAGAGACAGTAAATGATTCCCAAAATATTGTTAAAACTATGTACCAAGAGTCCAAGTATAAGCTAGCTTAATCAATCAACGAATTAATAAATTCAAATTTAGCAAACTGTATAGCACAAATTTGTGTCAGACTCCACATTCCCTATATCTAAAAAGAGCTCATCAAATCATAATTAAATACAACCATAAAATCATTAGAAATTGATACAGAGTTGCCAATGAGCTCTAGCTCAAAAGGCACCTGCTTCTCTGTAAGAAAGGGCAAAGGGTAAGACCATAGTTTCAAAACCCACTTAAGTGCATATGCAAACTTAACAATCAAAAAAGAAACTTATATAGAGTTAATCATCACATTGATCCTAAATTTCCCAGGTCAAGACACCATTGCTCTATATCAACTTCCTACAATCCTTTTTTTTTTTTTTTAGATTGATAAGACTACAAAAACACCCAGTGAGTTTTAAACCTACATTGTTACCCTCCACCATTTCTCGTGGGGGGATATTGTATCATTAGAGCGCTTATTGACCTCAATTCCCTACAATCCCTTATCAATGTCATATAATTCTCAATCAACGTAGGAAAGTATAGACTATGCAAAACACACACACACACACACACACACACACACACACACACACACACACATCTATATAGGAAGTCATCTGGGTTATCAGTGATTACCAACTAGAGCTAACATGGGAGCCACGAGCTGAGTCCCATGACATGTAAGGTCTTTTACTCTGGAAACAAGTGTTGTTGGTAGACTGTTAGGATGCCAGCATCTCATCTCAGTAAAAATTCAGCTTTTTTTAAGTTTGTGAATCAAGGTTATTTTTCTGAACTAAAAATCCCAAATGTATTTTAGCCATCTCAATTCAAGGGGCTTCCATACAATGAAGTTCAAGGTGGAATAGCTTCTGAAGTGTCATTCCAAACACTGATGGTTTTCTTCCAATGGATTAGTAAGAATCACAATATTGGTGCAGCCAAATGTCACAAAAGATTCTAGGGCTGAGTTATATAATATATGTCAGAACATAAACAAGGAAAAACAATTCACAAGTAATTTATAATTTTTTCTAAGTGAAGGCTAAGCCTAAACATTCATTGTATTTGAGTTCAAATATCACTGGGAGAACAGAGCCAGCTTAGTCATGAAGCTCTTAATAAGGGGGTACTTGGCAATAATTCAAACTTTCAAGACATAGCAAATTCATGGTAAGAAAATCCGTTAGAATGTTTATAACTCACCAGCTACTGAATTGCATAACTCACCAGCTTCTGAGTTGCATAGCCACCATCAGTATTCTGCAGTGATCTAAGAACATCCATTAGAATGTTTATAACTCACCAGCTACTGAATTGCATAACTAATCTGCTAACAATACTAGAGACAAGCAAACTAAACAAAAAAAAATATCACAAAAAAATGGAAGAACAATAAAGTCGGGTGCACATATCATGCAGAAATGTTCGTATACCAAACTCTTTTCTTTTAAGAATTACATAAAACTTCAAAGCTTCAATGTGCCACATTCTATTCTATGTTTACTTCACAAGTTCAGATGTATGTGTCAGTTCGTTTAGACCCCTATAAACTTAGATTGTTTAACCTAATTAATTAACCAAGTGAATACTTAGGTTTATTATTCAAATCTAGGTTAAAACAATATCAATCATATCAAGTAAAGCAGCGGAAAAATAAAGAACACAACGATATGATGACCCAGGAAAACCAAACCGGTAAAAAACCTGGGGAGGATTTAACCTAGCTATCCTCAAGGTAAAATAGCAAATCCACTAGAAAGAATCGAAGTTTACACAATAGTGACTTAGACCACTAACATCCTATTGCTACCCAAGTGTAGGAAACTTACTACCATGACCCCATGATAGCTCCGAGATCCACGGACTCCTTTCTTTAATCTTTGCAAAACACAAACACCACCGTTTGTGACTTTGAGATCCCACTCAAAGATTTAGCAACACAAACTCTCCTGTTTGTGACTCCAAGACCACCCTTGAAGGTTTAGATCATCAGCACCTTTGATGACTAGAGAAGGCAGCAACTTCAGCAATACCGGATCTTGAGATTCTTCAAGGAACAACACCGGTAGAAGTAATAAGAGAGGTTTTAGGAACAAAACCCTAAATACAAAAGAGGCACACTCTTCACTCTCTAAAAAGCCCTATAAAAAACGTGTTTAGGGTTTCCTTTATATAGTGGGAGAAGTAGATCTGAAACCCTAATCCTTAATGGGCTAGAACTGCTGTTTGGGCCAACTTAAAATTCTGCAGATACGATTCTCGATCGATCGAGCCTGTCTTTCGATCGATCGAACCAGGCAGATTCTGAAATCTTCTTTCTGCAACTTACATGTTCTTGTGTGCTCACGATTTGCCAATTGTTCTAAGCTTTTAGAACCTAACAGTATGATTCTGGAAAGAGTAATAAAACATTAAAAAACAAAAACAAAAACAAACTACATCCTTTCTTGGAGGAATTTCTTTTCTTCTTCCACTATTATCTGCTGAACATATCTATCTAAATAAAAAAGAACAACCAGAGGTATGAGAATTATAAACTTCAAAGTAATGTCTACATTTTTCAGAGAAAATCAGACAATAAATGTTCAGGTTAATATTTTCATCATTTGTGAATAAATCATAAATCCTTGGATGTTCAAAGTTTAATACTGCCAACACCTACATTCTTTAGATACTAAAATATTTAAGCAAGCTCAAGCTAAAGGCATAATTAGCTGCCATCAGTGAGGGAAACGTACATATTATAAATTACTCTAGTCACTTATACCCAGATGAACAAAGCCTTGAGTTAAACAGCTGACTTAAGTCAATTACAAGAATCATGAGAGTAAACTATTATGTCTTTTTTCAATCTGTTAACATTTTTTTTAAAACTTGCTATGTCAGACTCCAACTTTAAGCTTCTAAAAATGCAACATATCTAACAATTACCTGTAAGGAAAGGATAACATTTACAGCATCATATAACCGCTTCAAATCAAAAAATAACAAATACAAAAAATCAGTTCATCTTACAGAAATTTGTGTAGCAACAAAACCAGCCTTGACAAGAGATTGGTCCAATCCTCCTTTATGAACCCCAGATTTACTAGCTTGAAAGTGCCCAAAAGAACCTAAACCACCATAATAGATTATAAATTGAACTGCCACATACTTTATAAAAACTATAAAGTAAAATACATAAATATGAGGGTATTTGGATTCCTCCATGTGAAGACAAATGCACTTGAAACACATCGACCATCACACCAGTGCTTAGAGTTAAGGAATCTCAAGCTATGCTTTTCACAAGTAAAATATTAGACTTCAAAAAGTAAATACCCAAAACAGAAAGCAATCAGACATCTATAGAGGTAAAGTCTTTATCAAATACCTTTTCATGATAAAAATAAAAGCAAATAATTAAGTCTAGAGAGACAATCAATGTGTATCATATAGTTTATAAGAACCAAATAGTTCCATTAATTCAATGAGGACGTGGATGATAAGAATAGATGAATGCAAAGACATGCTATACATAAATATGAAAAGGAGGAAAGTTACTCTATTATCTACTTAACAAGAAAATTGTTCTCAAAGCACCCAATCAAACAACGAATTCAACACTGACACTCAAAATGCTCTCACACCCACGTTGTTTCATAAGCTATTTATCATATTATTAATTTATTCAGATCCATACCCATATATCTAGACACCAACTCAATGCCCCCAAACACTAAAAGCCCTAAAAAAGTTTTGCAAATGTGTATGGCACAACAATTTAGTGAAAAAGCAAGCTATAACAATCATCAACAATAAAAGCTTCAAGGTCCAAATATCTATTCCTTAACACTAGTCAAACTCAATTATTAGAAAAAATCTAACAGATTAATCAATAGCTACAGTTCTCAAATCTAAAATTGATGGGCTAGCATAAATAGCTTTAACACAAAATAGAAACCAAATAACAAAAAATCTGATATACCGGTGCTATACATGTGAATAGAAAAATGAACAATAAAAACATAAACCCATGAAATACGACTGATCTAAAAAGTCCAAAACATGTAAACCTGATATACAGTACGCTATTGAATAGAAAATGAACAATTAAACATAAACCCAAGAAAACTTTCCCAAAACAAAATGATTGAAGTAAGAAGTTCCTTCTCTTTCGAAAAACAAATTTCCAGATCAATCAGTACAAATTAAACAGAAAAGTCAATATGAACCATCATCAAATCCAATCCCATATAGATCTGGATGGAACATCACAAAAAACAACAACATAAAGATCACTGTACTAAAACAATGAGAAGTTCAAAAGAAATCCTTTTTTGAATGTGTCCAAAAACCACAAATCTCACACGAAACCAAAAAAACTAATTCAAACCCAGAATTCATACCACCAAAAAAAGAAAACGTAAAACTGTAGAGCAGCCCATTGGAGCTACGGCTACCTCTTAAAAAACACCGGAGCTACGGCTACCTCTTAAAAAACAAGAAGCCCATTGGATTGAGAGCAGTGATATCGTGCTGGATTGTAGAGCAGCCCAACTCACAACCAAAGAAAACAAAGAGGCAATTTCTATGAAGTCGAATACACAGTGCACTGCAGTCATTAGGAAAAACCAAAAAAGAAAAGAAATCAAACTAGGTAGTGAATTTGACTTTGTAAAATCAAAATAAACCAATATGGCAAAAAGTAAATCATTTAGGGAAACTCAAACTGGCAAAGCAAAATGACAGCCTCAATGAAAACCCAGAAAAAGTAAGTACTTTAATTGAGAGTTCATAATACAGCTGCATGTGTACAAAAATTATATATAAAAAAACCCTCAAATTCTATTGTGTTCTATAATATTATTCTAAGCAACATTTTTATGTACAAATGTGATAAGGAATTGGTAGAAAAGAATAGCTAATAATCAATGGTGAAAATAGACTACAGAGGCAGTTAGATTTAACAAAGTGAAGGTTAAAAAAAGCACCTTTGGTTCCTTCACAAGGTGCCTTGGCAACACGAAAAAGGGGTCTTCTTGAGACCCTAAACCATGCAATTGAACTTTGACAGCATCTTCAATTGCTATAGTCTTTGGCTATAGTTTCACTCCATTCTAAAGCTCTGAATCCCCACAATCACCAATCCGAGGAAATAAAAACAATATATACCAATAGTTATATAGACATATATGTACAAACAAATTCAATGTTATAATACTTTAAAAAAATAAAGAAAAGTAGAGAGAGAGAGAGAGAGAGAGAGAGAGAGACCTAAAGAAGACGAGAAGGTATTTTTGGGATTTTGAAGAAATTGGTCCGAGGCTGAACAAACTTTTTCTCTCACAGACAAAGACACAGTAGCAGAAGCAATGCAATCCCTTAAAGCCAAACCAAAACCCCAAAGAATTTAGGTCATTGTACACGATTTTGTCGATGGAGTCTAATTCTCTCTATTTCTTCCTCTCTCCAACCCTCTTGCCCTTGCCCTCTCTTGCGCATCCCTCTCTCTCTCTCACCGATTTCCCATGGGTGCGAGTCACAGTGCTTAGGCGGTCACTGTGGGTCACTTGGTCATGGTGGGTCTGGGTCGTGGGTCACAGTTTGGTGGTGGGTGAAATTTTGTGATGGCTAGATTTTGTGTTTGTGATGGTGGTTGTTTTGTGATTTGTGATTTTTAATGGCTGGGTTTTGTGATCTTCTGGTTGTTTTCTAGTGGTGGTGGCTAGTGGTGGGTTGATTTTGGGTTGGGGTTTACGGTGGTGGCAGGTGGGTGGGTGATGGTGGCTGGTGGTGACTATGGGTTTGCTGGGTTAGATTTGCTGTAGGTTGGGTTGGCTAGTGGTGACTGTGGGTTTACAGTGGTTTGTTTTTGTTTGTGATTTGGTGGTTGGGGGTTGGGTGGTGGTGGTGGTGGTGGTGGCTGTGGGTTTGTGGGTAATGGTAGAGATTAGACAGTGAGGAGATTTTTGAAGTGTCTGTGAGAGAGAGAGAGAGAGAGAGAGAGAGAGAGAGAGAGAGAGAGAGAGTGTGTGTGTGTGTGTGTGTGTGTGTGTGTGTGAGGGAGAGAGAGAGAGTGTGTGTGTGCGCGGGAGACTAAATGAAAAGGCGCAAAAAATGAAAAGGGAAAAAAAAACAGAGGGAAAATTTAGGCTACGTGCGGGCAATTCGAGGGTCATTGGCCCGCCGCTGTAGTACGCCGCAAAATACTAGACCTATTGCAGCGGGCCAATGTCTTGCCGCAATAGATCTCATGTATAGCGGTGGGCCAAAAACGCGCCGCAATAGGTGACATGTAGCGGTAGCTTTCGCACCCGCCACAATAGGCCCGCTGCAATAGGTCGTTTTTTTAATAGTGACCATTGCTGTTATTAGATAATGATTTGGCTTTGTTGAGGTTGAGGTATGTGGTAATGAAAAAGGTACTAGTGATGGTGGAGTACCAAGATTTGGAAATGCACCTGAATCGGATTAAAGACTTCACTGGTAGCTGAGTCAGGATGTCAAATACAACATCGTCCGAGACATGCTCAAACCAAAATTTTGGTTTCTCCTAAACTGAGACTGAGACATCATTGTTGTTTTGTTTTTCTTAGACATGATTCGATGGTGAGCTACAAAGCAAGATGCAGATTTATGATATTGGAATTTGGATTTTTGGAAGTGCTTTGATTCTTTTGTTTTTTTGTTGTTGTGGCGAAGAAGTGAAACTCTATTAACTTATATATAATAACGATAAGAAGGTATATGTTTACTTATATTTTTGAACTTTTCAATTAGAAAAAAAAAATCATTAACTCTTTTAAGAGTTTAACATCTAAAGTTTCTGCATTTTAGGCAAATATTAGATCTTGAACTTAAAAAAAATAACAATAATAATAAGTGATGGTTTTCTCTACAAATTACTCATAATTTTTTTTAGAAAAAATTACTAACTGTTTGAAACTTAAGTATTGAATTTTATGAACTAGTATATAGCAAATAAAAATTAAAACAGGTGTGTTGGCAATAAGTGTAAACTTGAAAACCAAATATAAATATAGCAACGTATAATAAATATTGCCAATAATTAGTACGTGTATGTTAGAAAGACAGCCACATGTGTGTTGTAAAGTTCTTAGAAAAATGAAAGATACTAAAAGTGTGCGTTTGACACTGACTTAAAAAGTCTGTTTTTTTTTATTATTTAGTTTATTTTTGTTATTATTTATGGGTTCTATTGCACTTTTTGGTATTATTCATGTATCTCACTGTACTATTTCAATTATCTTTTAGTTTTATTTACCATACTTTCATTAAAAAGTCTTTAAAAATTATTCTCAAGTCTCTTTTTTGTTTTGAGTGTTACCTATAGCCGCGTTTTTAAGAAAACGCGGCTATAGGTCCACATTAAAAAATTGTTATGTGGGTCTATAGCCGTGTTTTCAAAAAAAAAATGCAGCTAAAGACACTTAAAAACGCGGCTATAGACTTAACTTATAGCTGCGTTTAGAAAACGCAGCTATAGGTTAAGTCTATAGCCGCGTTTTTAAGAAACGTGGCTATAGCCAGCATTTTTTGTAGTGAATCCATTGTAAATAAGTAATAACTTTACTCTTTGGTTGGTTCAATTCTAAGTAAATTGCAATTTCGTCTTTAGCAGTAATGGTAATAGATAAGCATAGAGAGATGCTAGATGTTGCCTATTTGGACTGGCACAGGAGGCTGAAACTGAGCTGATAGTATATTGGTTTATGATTGAATTCTTTCTACATTTTGCATAAGTTGCCTTTGAACTCAAAGTGTTCCTTTTAGTTTAGTCTAGACCCTGCTGGAAATACTAGTATGAGAGTGAGTGAGGGCGTAGGCAAGGCTACAACCTTATTAGCTGTCAAATTTAGCTATGTGCTTCATAAGCAGCCTACCACCTTGTCAAGTTAAAATTTTGGAACCTCTTCATTAGAATCATGCAAGTTAAAATTTCATCCCCCCCACCCCCCCTTTTCTCTGAACTTCTGACTTCCTAGTGTCTTTCCATAAATGAACTTGGTAGAATACAATGTGATTTGTAATGTTACATTTCAGAACAATTCGCAGAGTGCAATGATTGCAATCTAACTTGACTCTTTTCTTCTTTTTTTTCTTTTTAATATTATTTTTTTATTTTATTGAAAAACAAGATACTTCATGTGCAGATGATGTTTTAACAGAATTACACGTAACATGACTAACCATTTAAAGATGGCAATAGGCTTATTGGTTGTTTCTGATGTACTGTTATCTTCTCTTCGCTCAGTTAAATTTCAAATGGTGACCATTTGTTCATGCTAAGTCTTAATGATGATCTTGGAACACCTCGAGACTTGTCTTTTTGTATGTAATCTGTTTTAGCATGTAATTTATTATTGATTGAATCTTACATTCTCACAAAAACACTAGGCATTTGGAGATTGAAGATTTAAGCTATTGTTTGTATTTGGTAGTGTTCTTAGTAACCAATCCTTGTAAATTTTGGACTTTAGATCCAAGGCAGTTGCTAAAATTAGCCCTTTTCCCACCCTGCTGAGCAGTTTCTATGGTAACATCAAATCTTCCGTTGATGACAATCAATCTAGGGTGTGAAGTCTCTTGTAAACCCAACCATTCAACTCATCTATATATATATATATATATATATTAAAAACCGAACCCTCTAAAGCTCCCACAATTTTTCACATCATCATTTTAATTTATAATTTTTTTTAATTTTTAAAACTAAATAGTGAGAGAGTCCTAATAGGAGTCTCTCTCTCTCTCTTTTCCTCATCATTTTAATTTATAAAAAATTTTAATTCCACATCATCATTTTAATTTATAATTTTTTTTAATTTTTAAAACTAAATAGTAAGAGAGTCCTAATAAGAGTCTCTCTCCCTCTTTTTTCCTCATCATTTTAATTTATAAAAAATTTTAATTTGTTAAACTAAATAGTGAGAGAGTCCTAATAGGAGTCTCTCTCTTTTTTCCTTAATCCTAATAGGAGTCTCTTTTTTTTTTTTTTTCACGTGGGTCTTTTTTTTTTTAAACCTAAAGTGAGCCCTTAAAAAAAAAAAAAAACTAATGTGAGGTCTAATTTAAAAAAAAAAATTATTTTTTTTAATCCTAATTCTAACGTAAGTCTTTCAAAAAGTTAAAATTTTCAGTTTTATATTATATATAGATAATAACAATAATGTAGCAAGCTCTAAGAATACGAGAATGCAATTTGTAGATCTACTATCAAGATAACATAGATTAGATTGGTAGTGGATAGTAAATATAATTGCAGTTGAATATTATGTAAAGTTATCACCATAGAATAACCCACGTCGAAATGTGTTATGTGAAACCAATGATATGAAAGAAAAAGAATTTTTCTAAATCATTATATTGAAGAAATTAGTTATTTTCATTCATTTTCAAATTATACATTTTTAAAACTTAAGTCATATACCTTTAAGTAAAATAAGTACTTTAATTTTTATTTAATTATCCCGTGCATCGCACGGGTTAGCGACTAGTTATGTTGTATTCTTATTGTAATGACTTATTAACCTAATAAACTAGGGATGAAATGTAGTACATGTAATATACCTACATTTATAGGGTAATTCTGTAACGTTGACACACAAACTTTTATATATATATATATATATATATATATATATATATATATAAAAGCATATTACTTATGTTGGCATGTGTATTATTGCCCTTGGTGCTAATATGTTGTTTTGTTTATTTGTGATTACTAGGCAAAGATGAAAGAACTTATGACAGGGGGGTCACAATTGAAGGGAAACGACATTGAGGCTGGCATACTTTGGCAGCCCGACGATGCATTTGGACAGGTCATCGGTGCAGAGAGAGGTGGCCTTGTCAGAGGGGTAGGCTTTGGTCCAACCCCCTCTAGCAATCGTGCGAGGACAATGGATGACAGTATGCCACCTCCAACATCTACAGCAACCGACGAAAGGGTTATCGAGTTGTCTACTCAAGTAGAAGCAATGAAGGAAAAATGCGCTCGTTATGATGCTGAAATGAGGTTAATGCGAAAGGTGTTGACTTCATTGTGCCCATCGTTTCCCAGTATGCCTTTGGTAAGAAGTTTAAATACAAAGTATGTGCATTTTTGTTCATGTTTGTATGGTGAGTTGGCATGAAGTTTATGTGATGCAAACTAATTAGATGAAATTATTTGAAGAAATGGTTTATGGATAATTTATGAAGTTAATGGGTTATTGGATAGTATATGATGCTTTTTTGTGTATCTGTGTGTAGGTGATTGTTGAGTTTTGATTTGATGAATTTTGCTGTGAAATGGGTTAATTGGTTGGCTATGTCTTTCGAGAACTTTTTCAGTTTGCTAAATATTGTTGGTCACTGGCTCTATCCAAATAAAGATTCTTTTTAGTTATTTTACCAAAAAGTAATAGTAATAAAGATTCTTTTTGTTTATCATTTATAATTACTTCTTTTACTGTCTAATTTAGATTGTATTAGTGTTTATTTATTAGTGGAATATGATTTAGGAACCCAAAGTACAGTTTATATACCTAAGTTTTTCCTCTTTTGGAATGCACTTAGATAAGTTTGATCTGCATATCCAATGTTCTCCCATCATTTTAGTATCTTTGATGAAGCCTGAGATTCCAAAGTTCTTATGCATATACAATGCCAGCTAGCTAAGAACTTGGTTAATTGTCCTACAAAATATCTCCCTTAAACCCATAAAAGAGACAATTTTGTGTACTAGATACAACCTTTATAACAAGCAATACAGTTCTAGAAATTTTGCATTAAAAAGAGAAAAAGAGTAGGATATCAAACAAAAAAGTAAAGGCAAACGAGAAAAGTTTTACTGACCGGGTGTGTCAATCTCTGGAATCACTTTAACCCTATGCTCCAAGCCAAACTGCACAATTCTGTTGACATTATAAGGACTGTACAGCATGTCAGGACCATATGACCCCTTAGCAGCCAAATCAGGCTCAAACGGCACCAAAAGTGGGAAAGAGTGTGAGTCAATGATGTGCCAATGAAACACATTCATCTTATTCACACTTATAGCCCTAATGGTCCTCAATATATCCTCAACTGGGTAGTAATCCCTAGAAGTATCCAACAAAACCCCTGTGTGTGCAAAAAGTGGTGCATCCCATATATACAACCCCACAGCTACACGTACAGGTTCACCCCAAACGAGCTGAGAAAAAGTCTCAAGGCCTCTCATGGCACCCCACATAGTGAGTGTGTAAGACTCATTCACGTTGTGGTGAAGTGGGGCAGTGAGGTTTGAGACAAAGACCAAAGGGGTCTATAAAGGAGGGGTGGAGGTGGTGAAGTTGAGTACGGGAGGGACTAATGGAATGTGGTGCTCTGTTTGGATAAGATTGAGGTAGCGTTTGATGGCAGAGGAGAGGTGTATATGCGTTTGGCTGGGAGCTGAAATGGTGAAGGTGGAAGAGAGAAGAGTGGCTTGTGGTTGTGGCCATGAAAAAGCTCGCGGCTTTGGCCATACTTGGATTGAGGATTCAACTGCGAGTCCTATAGAGATAATGAGAATGGAATTGAAGAAATGAAGAAACATGGATTTTTTGTTTACAATAAAATGTTAGGTGGGTTAGAGATAGAGAGACATTTTGACCAAATTACGAGGGATTGAAGAACTTTGAAAATAGTTACTTGGCTGTCCATGTTGTGGCCTTGTTATAGTTAAATAGTGCTTGTGTTACTTCGGTTGTTGGTCTTAGTTTTGTTTAGTTGTTGTTTGGGACTTTGCTTTTCGTTATTAGTGATTGACCGTTACTTTGCCAAAGCCGAAAAGAAACATTGAATGGTAGTATGATTTAAGATCTACTTTGTTTATCAGTCAATTTGCCCCTTCTTTGACTTGTAATCTCTAATATTGGTGGAAAACTTGCCGCCCAATTTATATTTATATATCTATACCTATTTTGTAGTAATACTAGTGATATTGTGTAATTCAGCTACTAACTCTGTTGTTTAGTATTTGACATCCATTTTGTGTTTCTGGTTTCGTAGGATGATTTCGGTGATGGTGATTCTGCAGTGGATATCCAGTCTCCCGGTGCTCAGCACTTATCATTTGATGATACGCAGTAGGCGATACTTTGGGCAGCTATTTTGGAGTAGTTACTATGATATTTGGATATTTATAATAAAGTTTCAAACTTTGATATATATATATATATATATATGTACACATCATAGTTGGAAACTTTATTATAACAGTCTAGACAATTAGAATGTATTTTTTTGTGCAGGACATTCTATATAGTTAGAATGTATTATTTTGTGTAGGGCATTGTACATAGTTGTTTAGAACGTATTATTTTGTGTATAAAATTCTAGACATTTGGTTTAGAACGTATTATTTTGTGTAATTAAATATATTTAGTTTCTTGGTTTAATGTGTGGTATTTGTTATTGGAAAATATGAATTGTAGTTCATTATGGTTGCTATAAAACAGGTATTGGAAAATATGTATTTTAGGTACATTACAGGTTCTTAAAAAAAAATTAAAAATTAAAAAAGGACCTATACCAGCGCTTTTGAAAGCACTGTTATAGGTCCTTAAAAATACTCCCGGTTATGACCTATGCCAGTGCTTTTAAAAGCGCCGGGACAGGCATAAACCCTATACCAGCGCTTTTGAAAGCGCTGGCATAGGTCCTTAAAAATGGTTTAAGTCAGGACCTATGCCTGCGCTTTTCAAAGCGTCGAGACAGGCATATAACCTATACCAGCGCTTTTGAAAGCACTGGCATAGGTCATTAAAAATACTCCCAGCCATGACCTATGCCAGCGCTTTTGAAAGCGCTGGTATAGGGTTATGCCTGTCCCGGCGCTTGGAAAAGTAGGTCCTGACTGAGAGTATTTTTAAGGACATATGCCAGCGCTTTCAAAAGCGCTGGTATAGGGTATATGCCTGTCCCGGCGCTTTTAAAATCGCTGGCATAGGTCCCGCGACCCTGTACCGACGCTCAAAACACGGCGGTTTGAAGCGCCGGGAAAAAAAACGCCGGGATAGGAATTTTGACCCTATCCCAGCGCTTTTTGGGGCTATTCCAGCGCTTTTGAAAACGCTGGGACAGCCCCGTTTTTTTGTAGTGTGGAGCGAACAACCAACAAGATAATTAGTGGCGGAAGAGATAGGTGCACAGCAATGTCAGCACACACAGAGTAAAGTTGAAAGATTTTTTTTTTTCTATATCTTAATCTCTTTGATTTGGAATGTGTTTATTGAGGATCGGGTTTTGTTAATATTTAGAGAGTCAAGGGCTGAGAAATGGGCTATCTGATAGATAATTTTTTTGTACTAGATTTTTTTTTTTTTGGGTTTTTTTAGATCAGTTTAAAAATTTTGATAGGCTGATTATAAATTTTTAAGATAAATTTTACATTTTGAGTCTAAATTCTAATATTTAAGGGGGACCAGTAAGGAAAGTTCTATTTAATTTAGTAATTTATTTACCTATGCAAGCTACTATTAATGAAAAATTAAAAAATCCAAGGGGGCCACGGCCCCTCCCTAGCTTCGCTAGTGAGTCTAGAAGATTGTTACTTTTATCCAAAAAGTAATTTGCATCCCTTTTTTTTTTTAATTTTACTTCATTTATTTTTTTGTTGTTAAGTTTTAATTGGTTAATAACATACTAATTTTTTGATGAGTTTTAATTGGTTTTTAAAATAATATAATTGATTTTCTATAAAAATAAAAATATTTATTAAATCTAATTTAACCAGAATTTGTTTAGTACTAGAAGATTGTGTTTATCCAAAAAGTAACATCCGTCCTTTTTTTTTCAATTTTTTTACTTCATTTTTTTATCATATGCCATGTAGACAATTCTGATGAGTTCTAATTAGTTTAAAAAAAATATAAATTGATTTTCTATATAATCCGAATTTGTTTGGTACTAGAAGATTGTTTTATCCAAACTTCTGTTGCTTTTACACCAAGTAACACAAACATAAACCCTTTTCTTTGTGATATGCATATAAGTTGTTCTTGTTAGCTGAACACAGATCAGAAATATTCAGGAAGCCAAATTTACCTTATTATAATCGAACCATCAACTATGTCTTGACCTATGGAACAGTGTCTCGCTGAGGACCTCGTGTTCGACATCCTGACTCTTCTGCTAGTGAAATCCTTAATCCGATTCAGGTGCGTTTCCCATTCATGGGATTCCACTATCATCAGCCGCCTGTTTAGTACAACACACCTCAATCTCAATCTCAACCGCAAGCAACCCAAATTATTATCCAATACCACTAACAATGAGAGTCATAATGGTTTTATAGTATATACGTTGGACGAAAAACTCTGTACATTTGTTTGCAATAGCAACCGCACCTAAATATGACTTGGTTAACTTCTGTAACGGCTTGTTCTGCTTTGATAGTTTTACTAGAGGTTATCATATAGTAAGTTTGTGGAACCCACGCATTCGAAAGTTTAAGGTTGTCTCTTCTCATCATCATAGGATCAACCCTTATATCACACTTGGTCTTGGGTATGATTCTCAAAACAATGATTTCAAGATTCTAAGAATGGGGTGTACTACTTGTGATATTTTTGGACAACAACCCTCATGGCCTGAGGCTGAGATTTACACATTAAATACGGATTCGTGGAGAAAGGTTTTGATATCAGTGGAGTCCATACGTTGGCCTATTCGTAATTTATATGATCGGCACTGTACATTTTTTAATGGAGCACTGCACACTAGAGCATGTGCTGCGGACTACAAATTCATATTGTCTTTTGACGTCAATGATGAAAGATTCCATGAGATAATGTTGCCTCAAAATTACTTAGGTGGATTGAATGTATTGAAATGTGAACAGCTTCATGTGTTCAAGGGATCGCTGGCGCTGATTGTTTTTTATTATAATAACATAATCCATATATAGGAGATGAAGGAGTATGGTGTGGCTGAATCTTGGACTAAAAAATGCATACCAATGGATCGCTTTAGTTACTTCTATGGTTGCACTAACAATGGTGAACTTCTTTTTCAGAATGCCAATGGGCTGGTTTCAACATTTGACCCTGAGAGTCTAAATAAGAACATTTTTGCAATTAAAACTGCTTCTTGGGTGGGTTGCACTTGCACTGCAAATTCTATGGAGAGTTTGATTTTACTTGAAGGGGAATAATTCGTTTGGCACAAAAGTAAAAATTAAATAAGACATGTGGTGCAAAATTAAGAATCCAATTAAAAATATAATTAAATTTTGTTTAAGCTTTGGCTATTAATATATATACTAGTATGTAATCCCGTGTTTAAACACATGACTTGTCAATCGTAGTGGGGGTATGGGTTATTAAACATATAGAACATTAGTTAATATAATTTAATTATGACATGGATATATTCAAGATTTTTTCATTTTAGAACTACTCATATATACGGACCACCGCACACCCTTGGTACGATGGTTACTCCATAAGTATAAAGTGCTTATAGGGTGGAGAGAGGCAAGGGCCGGGGTTCAAGTCTCCAACAGAGAGTTTTACACATATATACACTTAAATTAGGCTAGAGTGGAATTTCTATCTTGTATAAAAAAAAAAAAAAAAAAAAAAAAAAAAAAAAAAACTACTCATACATATTTTGCTTTTTTTGGAATTCAATTAGATTGTTGCACAGTTTATATTAATGGTGATTGTTGGAGTCGCTCTTTATATGTTTGTCATAATGTTTCTATGATTGATTATTGACCACAATTTGATATTTTGGTTTTGGCCTTTGTTTCATAGTAAGAGCTTATTGTTTTGTCAATTTCTTGCACTTTGATTAAACATATACTGCCATTAAATGAAGGATATTGAAATTTTGAATAATTAAACTAAAATTGGAAATGTTTAAGAATTTAGATTATATACTTTTGAAGAAAGTTTCAAAACAATTTTCTGAATTATTTTTTCTACTTCTTTATCAAAAAGAACAAAAGAAGTTGTCATCTTTCACTTGGATTTAACTGAATATAATAATGAAAGAATTAAAAAAAAATGTAATAAGATTATTTTTACATCTATAATTAAATTAAGCAATTATCATTTTGGTTTCCTACGCAATCATTTTCACAGCTATATAATATAAGTAATGAATAATTTGGTCATCTAGCACACAAAAACATATCATTTTGCTGCTTTACTTTTCATTTGCAAAGCTGACATGAGGTATAATTCCACCCAATTTTTGCTTCTATGTTTACAATATCAGCATAGCAAATAAGAAACATTTCCTGTAAAATCATTTATTGGGTTAGTTTTAGTTTGCATAATAAAGATGTATTTGAAATAATTCAAAGTAAAGAAAACCTTTACTCCTCCTGAGCCTTCCAATACTTTTATTTCTATGAATGACATCGTAGTTTGCATTATCAGTTTTAATTCATATTTTGGTTTTTTGTCACATGTTGGAATATGTTGAACAATATTATCTCTCCTTCATCCTCAACAATTATATATATTTGAACATTGTAAGAGATGAATTAAACAAAAAATCCATTAGTAATCCATCATAGAGAATTATTAAAGTAAATGTCTATTAACCTATCAATAAGCTCATAAACCTCTGTAATTTTGATTAATTAAAATGGAGAAGAGGTGAAGTAAAATATCTGGGATTTACTATAATGCTTTATATATATGAAGTGGTTATTTGATGAGCCAGGAGAAAAGTATTAGTCTCCAGTGTTGTGAGAATGCCTTGTAAATTAATATATATATATATATATAAAAGAAGTTAACAGTACTATAGAAGTGAAATAGATTATAAAGAAAATTATTATTGCGAAAGATCACAAATTTTCCAATTATTATGTCTAAAGGCAACCAAAGGAAAAACACCCACAAATAAAAGTACTTAAAAGTATATAGAGTAAGAAGCAACAAACATTAAAGAAGAAAAATAAAATAAAGAAAATTATAATCAAGTCCATGGTTGTGGAGGAGGAGGACCTATGTGAGATCATGTGCGGCGCTAACGTGCGTCCAATCAATTATTAGGCACCCATTGCAGGAGTGAAAGAAAATGGGTTTGAAGGAGGGGTAGACTGTAGAGGGAGGCTAAGAGATGGCCTTTGTGTTGAGCTTGAATGTGATTAACTCACATTTAATTGAGAATAAAAAAAATATATTCAAACCTAATTTAATAAGATTTGTTTATTATTGGGTTACTTTATCATGAATCTGAATTAATTTAAATGAACATAATTCAGGAACGCTTATAATTTTTTAAACCACATTAATATTTTTTATTACATAAATAATATAGATTTCTAAAATTTATGTTTGTGTAAAAGAAAACATAAAATCAAAGGCTTATATTTTATATTGTATTTTACTAATCATATGCTCGCATGATAGGCGACAGTTTCTTGTTAATCACAACATGAAACTCTTGTGAACAATTGCAACGTACGTAATACCGATGTTTTAGATTAATCCTGCTATCATTTAGTGAAAGTCATGGAAGAGGTTAGAAGAAGAGCAAAACATATTTTTCACATGGAGCTTTGTTCCAGAGGATTTTGATGATCTATACCCAAGTGTCACAAATACAAATACATTAATAATACACAATATAAAGAATATAATAGAACTAAAGTCAAAGTACAAAAACTTTTACCTCAACAAAATAATGAGCTTCAAATCTCTATTTTACGGAAACAATTGATGAACCTACAAAACCCACCAAATTTAATACCTAAAAAAATTCACCTTCCCCAAAAAACAATACTACGACAATGAAATTAAAAAGATCTAATTAAAAAGTATAACATGAAGATCCTACCTTGTATTTGACATTGTGTTTCTCAGAATCCTTGAAAGGAACATAAAACTTAGCAAGATGGGTCTTACCTTGCTTGTCTTGTAATAGTATCATTCTGCTAGTATGAACCAAGGAAGTCAATACCGTACCGGAGGCTTTACTGGTTTTGCCACCGGTGCGATATATTTTGGGTACCAGTCAATACCGGTGTACCGTTTCGGGTTTACCGCAATTTTTTATATTTAATATATACACACACACATACAAAATCTCTATTTACCATAAAACATTACCTCCTGTTTACAATAAAACATTACTTCAATTGTTCATTGCATACAAAGAAAAAAAAAAACACAATATAAAAAACAAAAAATTTAATTGTTCATTGCATACAAAGAAAACAAATAATACAAATAATTAAGTTAACACAAACTACATAGGATCATCTACTCTCATCCATCAATAGGATCTACTTCAGGACCATAATATATATGAGTATTACTATCCTCCCTTAAAAAATTGCCACAATTACAAAAAAAAAAAAAAAAAAACATAGCATTTTGTGTTCCGGTCCGGTACGGCCGGTACGACGCCGGTACGAGGCCAGTACGAGGCCGGTACGGCCCGAATTCGCCGATATTACCGGTACGAGGCCGGTACAGCCGGTATTTTTTTCGGTACGAAATAGGGGGGTACTTGTACCGGTACGAGGCCGGTACGGTATGTACCGGCCGGTATGGTACGGTATCAACTTCCCTGGTATGAACCGTATATGCCAAAACCAAAGATTTTGTTGTAAAAAAATAAAAAATAAAAATGAATGTTATAAGTGGAATACAATTCTTGAATATAATAATGATAAACACGGAGATAATGGAATAGAGCATATGGTAATAAAATTAAAAAAGATAGAGCAAAAATCCAAGTTACGACACAAATTCTAATGGCAGGTTGAAGTCTTTGTGAGAAAGGAGATGAAGAGCGATGAGTTGAGTTAGTTTGGTGATTACATCTGAATGTTAGTAATGTGATCCTTGGATTTCATTTTTGGCACAAGATGAAAGAAGTAAATAAGCTGAATGAGGGTTGTGACTTGTGAGTGGAAAATTGAGAGAGAGAGAGAGAGAGAGAGAGAGAGAGAGAGAGAGAGAGAGAGTGTGTGTGTGTGTGTGTGTATGTGAAGGGGGATGTAGCTACATTTTATTCTTTGAAGAACATCTTGGCCATATATATTGTATCGAGATTGAAGCAGATGACTAAAAAATTTCATTCATTGAATCAAAATTATTTATTTACAATGAATACTTTGATGGATTTTTATGGTGTGGTCCCCACATTTGGGACATATGGCAAAAATTTAGCTGACAATTGAAATCTAATTCTGAATCTAAAGGATAATTATGGTGTAATTTTTGCATAAATTTAGACACGGTGCAAAATTGAAACTCTAATTTGAAATTCTAATTTGACTTTCTCTCTCAGCTTCACTTATTTTATATATATATATATATATATATATATATAAGGTAGTTTTTAGAGCATTCACATTAGGTAGTTTAGAGCATTAGCATTGGCAAATTCTAATTCTACTATATTTTACCATTTCAAAAAGCCACTTTATTATTATACCATGCCATTTACAATACCTCTAGCATCCCAAACTTTTATTTTCCTCTTCTACTCATTAAAATAATATATTTACATAATAAAATAATATATTCTAAAATTATATCTTTTCTCTTCCATTACTCTCCTCCCTCTAATTTTTAGCTCTCTTCCTCTCTTCCATCTACAACTTCCGCCGGAGCCTTCATTTCCAGCAAAGTGGTGAAATAGTCCAACCAAAAACCCATCAACTCAAACAACCAAAACTTCATAGATCAACCAAAAACGCAACAATCAACAAAACCCACAAAAAAAAAATCCTAAATTTCCCTAAATTTCACAACTTGATGGCGTCGTCGTGCTCGCACTGCTCCGGTTGTGGGTTTCACCGTGCTCAAACTCGTGCTCGCACTCGTACCCATCAACGCAACAACCAAAGCTTCGTACTCACACTGCTCCGGTTGTGGGTTTTGTCGTGCTCGATGGTGTGATATGGGTGAATCAGTTGAGCAATGCGATGAGAGATGAGAGAGAGGCCGTGTGAGATGGGTGAGAAATTTTGAAGATGGAGATGGGTGAGAAATTTCGGAGTAGGAACAGAGATGAGAGAGCAGATGGAGAACAGAGAAGGAAGAGAGAGAGTAGAACAGAAAAAATGAGAGATGAGAGAGAAATTACGGGGGAAAAAAGCATAGTAAAATATAGTTTTTTTTTTTTTTACAATACTTGCTACAGTGCAATTTTATCTTTAGAATTGCACTGTAACAGTATTGCAAAAAAATTTGCAATACTAGGCTTTGCAATTCTCCAATGGAGAGCACTTTGGGGCTACAAATACCAAATTCTCCTTACATTTGGCATTTGCATTCCCCAATGCTAATGCTCTTACTCTTGGCACAATCATATTGTTAGAGCATTCACATCAGCTTTTGCAAAGCACCTTCAACAGCAAAAAGACCCTTCTACCATCGCTTGACAACAATAGCGTCAAGAGCATCACTGATCTCCATCGTTTGTCAATCCAAAGGTGCTAGCATCAATTTATCTATACAAACATTAGTTAATCCAAGTGGCTGAGACAAGTGAGTGAAAAGATAAATAAAAAAATACAATTATTTGGCATGTTGATATCTCAATAAGTGTACTGAGGTATATTATTCATAAATAAAATTTAAGTATAAATTGTTGAGACTGATGATAGGTGTTTTTAGTTTTGTTTAGTTAAATATTTGCAGAGTGCTCTAATTATATTAAAATTTTGTTTTATACAAGTAGTTACAACAATTTTCATCCTTTTTTTTCTATCTTTTTTTTTTTATTTTTTGTAAAATACTAAACATGCTATATAATCTATATATCTATATATATAATAATAGGGGAAGCAGAGAGAAACTCAAATTGCAATTCTAATTAGAATTCTAATTTTGTGCCATTTGTCTCTGCCACCTGTCTTCAATTATGCCACCTGTCTTCAATTATTCCATAATGTATCAGCTATGTGGGGACGGCATAATGATATTAATCCAGCTGTCATTAATTAACTGATATATTTCATATGGATTTACTTGACAGAATAGTAATTTTTAGTTTAAAGAGAAAAGACTCTCGCTCTTCTTTCTCGGCTCTTTTCCTCTTCCCCTTCTTATTTGCACGACTCATCCTTTCTCCAATTCATCATGTCCCGGTTCAGTTGCCTCTATCCCTAAAAAATCATAGAGCCACAACTATTAAATGAAAGAAAGAGGTCTTTGTCCTTGGAACAAGACCCACACTCCCATTGGAGCTGTTCTCTTCCCCGACAACAGTATTAACCCAGACACCTCTTCTTCAACCTCTCGCTCCGGCGACAAAAATTGCACCAAGAAAGAAACGTTTCAAGAATTTCATAAAAAAACCTTCGCACAAAGATCTTCTCCGAGAAGAAACGCTTTCTAGGGTTTCAGAAAAGTTTAAACCTCCACAGGCAAAATCGGCAAGAATGTTGGTCCAACTTCCTCGCTTGACTAACTCTCTGAGAAACCCCTTCGATGTCGATCAGGCCTATCTCCATCGGAAACTCATCCTCGAGAACCTCAACAAGCCTCAGAAGTAACCATTCCTTTCAATTCATTTTCATTCTTCGTCTATTCTCTGTTTGGTTGCCAAGAAAATCATAGGAAAGTATAGGAAACCAGAATTCTGAATCTTAAATTGTTTAAATAATTAATAAAGAACAAGAACAAGAACAAGATAAAATTATCTTTTTAAATCATTTCAAGTGAGTTTAGTACAGTTTGGAAAATTTTACCAAATTTAAGGCACAGGATTTAAAATGTTATGTAATCTTGATTTTCTTTTGCTTTCTTGGCAACGAAACGGAGAGGTAACGCTTTATGGGGTCTATGACATTGATTGCCACGTTCATTTCAAGCATTTCTTTAGTTCTTATTGTTTTATGCTTGATATTATGAAAAATAATTATTTGAATTTTGAACTGTGTGATTAGTTCTGCGAGAACAATTGATGAATCTGAACTTGCACGGAAAATTGTATATCAATGGGAAGAAGGTATTTTTCTAAATTCTTATATATTACTCAATATATATGTGTATGTATGTATCTTTGTGTGGATGTATTTATTTATTTTTTTCATTGAATTTGTTATGATGTTCCTCTGTTAATGCAAATATGTGGAGCAGCTTCTTTTGAAGTTCGACAAGCATATAAACAGTTCATTGCGGCGGTAGTGGAGTTGATCGATGGAGAAGTGCCCTCTGAAGCGTTTCGTGAGGTGGCACTCACTACTTATTGTCTTTTTGGTCCAGTGGAGGAGGACAACGTTGATAGAAATATTGCTGAGAAGAAGTAAGAGTTAGATGTCCTTTTTTATTTTTATTTTTTTTATATATATATATATATTTTTTTTTTTTATGTTCTTTCTGTTCAAATTGAAAATAAAATCACATTATGAAGTGTCATTTGCTATGTGGTAAGCGGCATGTTGGTCTAATTATGATTTTCACCAATGAGCTCCAACTCAAATGACACCTCCTCTCTTTATAAGAGCAAGGTGAAGGGTGGGGTTGGTTTAACTATGATTATCGTGCGTTACAATCAAAAGGGAAAGAGAGCAGAGTTCGTCTAAACCATACACCGTTCGTTCCCTTGCCAGATTTAGACCACCAGATCGCTGGACAGTACATTTTTTTTCTCAATTTTGTAGGTTTGGGTATAAAACGCTACTTTTAATTGAGTTTTTTTGTTGGGTAGGTTTAGATTTGATTCGTTTTTGTTTTGGGTTTTTGGGATCTCTATCAAAATGATTGCTTTCTCAATTTTAGATATTTGCTATCTGGGTCATTAGAGAAGAAGAAGGGTGGAGTATTATGGTTTCTTAACCTTCAATGCATCAGACATTTATGAATCGTTTTAACTTTATTTAGTTTTACTGATTCGTTAATGTCGATAATTGCTTTAGTTTGAGTGCTGTTGGTTTTGAAATTCAATTTGGATTACAAGAGTCTATTAATTTGTTTCCACCTAATTATTTCTTTATGTAATTTATTTCTTAGCCCACAAAGGAGCATATATATAATTGCAATCTTGTGATTTTTTTTTTCTAAAGGTGGTACAATGAAGATTGAGGAAGCAGGGAGCACATACTCCTAAGGAAATGTAAGTAAATTCTTTATCCTTTCTTTTAGTGAAATTTTTGTTTTTGAATAATTTTAATATTATTTTTTCTATGATTAATGTTGCATGTTTGTTTTCTGTTTGATAACAAGATAGCATCTTTTGTTTAATGTTTTTTTTTTGGCTTAAGAACAAGTTAATATCTTTATTTGATATCTAATTGCGTGGTCTTTTTTTCCTCCATTCTTTGAGGTTTGCATGTGAAACGGTTTTTGGGTTTGTGAAATTGAAGGGTTTTTATTTTATTTTGTCCTGCAACAAAATATATATAGTGGTACTTCATGTTGGTGTAACAACATGGTCATTTTAGGTCTTTTCTAACCAGTAACCAAGTTTGATATGAACCCAATTAGAACAGTCCAACTCCAAGTCCATCTCTAAAAAATAGTGAGTCACATGCATTATAGTTTTTGGCAGATATTTGCATTACATGCACCCTGTTTTTGTATTTTGCCAGAGTTGTAAGACGGATGAATTGATGGACAAACCCATAAATGAACTTCCCAGCCTACCAAGTGCGTTGGCATGCCTAAAAAAGCTGGGTTTGTTGGCTTATTTTTAGTGGGTCCTATCTCCAACCAAAAAAAAAAATCCTTCTTTTTTATAGAACTTTATGCAAATAAGAAAATCAATCAATTTCATCTGTATTGTTTCAAAAGAAAAGAAAATATTCCCATCAAAAATATATATATATTTTTTTTAAAGATAATAATAAGGTTCAGCTAAAGGTATTTGGGATAGGTTTTTAAAATTTTTTACATAAACTAATAAGCACACACACCTAAATTTTCTCTATAAAAATATATGACTCACCTATAAAAATGATTATACACTGGGAGGTTTTCTAAGTTTTCTAGCTTGTCACCTGTAATCAATTAATTTCATAAAGCACTCACTGTTTTACACATGTTACCAAATTTGATGGCGTCACTCAATGAAGTGCACCACACCATCAAATTTGATAGTGTCGCCAAAGGGTTCCCCTAACTTCTTTGAGTCTCGGTTGTTGGGTCGTTTGAGAAAGTTAGGACTCAACAACCTAATGGTTCTTCTGTTATAACTTCAAATCTGGGGATGCCAACGTCTTAACTTTCATTGGAACTTTTATTCTTGGGATCCAAGCATCTCTAACTTTCATTCTCATCTATGGACAATCATGGAGTTTGGCTTCTACTCCATAACCTTTACAAGAACATACTATCACCTATATCATCAAATATTAGGATATTAATCCACCAATAATACTACCCACTAATAGATAATCAGGAAAAAAAACCATTAATAGACATTGTATTTCAATCAAATTCAATATCTTTATTGGTGAATCATTAAAACCAAGTTGATGTTGTTATGATCTTGATTGATAGAGAAGAAGACCCATCGATAATATATAAAACTATACAATATTTTATCATATGTATTGATTTAATGAGAAAGGTTCTTTAGCCGCATAAGTTTAGTGCTAAACTTTAATGATGTGGACATGAAATGTAAAGGGTTCCGATCTTTCTTTTTATATATATAAAACTCCATGAAAATCATGACTACTCACCTAAAGCTAAGTACTAAATGGTAATTGTAGGCACATGTGTGTTTGACTCTTTCTTGGTTATACAAATTTTGATTCCTTAACTTCTCCGTAAATCCATGTGCATGTGTTAGTGTTGTAATGGGAATGATAATCTCACCAACCTGTCTAATCCATGCACATAATTAAAAAAAAATTGACACATGGAATAACATCATAATATCATTGGCTCCCCCATTTTTAAACTACTTTTTAGTTTGGATTCACATAACAAATCTCATCCTTTTTTTTTTTTACATGTATATCAAAATAACAGCTTTTTGTAGCATTTGGAGTTAGAACTCTTATAACAGTAAAATTCCTATATACATATCATATATAGTTATTATATACAACCTAAACAAATCTCCCTCTTGTCACTATTCATGTCAACGATTTCATCCTTTCGTTGTCAATAAAATTATGTTTTAATCTCCATGCTATAACACTTTGTTGTTGTCGTTATCATCATCTCTGTGCAGTTTATAAATGATATGTGATCTAACACATGCTTTTGTTGGGTTGTTATAGGTTTCTTTGATTCTTTGCTGGGAAAACATGCCAGAAAGTTCCTCAAAAGGAAAGACAGTGATGCCGGGGAAGCAGGTTTCTATCGAATGAATCCTTGGACTACATTTTCATTCTCTCTTATATGTTTTCATACTCTTTTTTGCATTGTATACATCTTTGTTCTGCTTTCTAATTAGTTTCAAAATCTGTTTATGCCTGCAAGTTTTTTTTTTGTGGTTGTTAAGTTGATCTTTTAGGTGCTATCTTTTATTTTTCATTTTAGAATAATTCATTTGCCATCATCCATGGTTTTATTTATGGGATTGTTCACATTGGGCTGTTTTTCTTTTTGTAGTTGATAATATCATTCCTTGATCATCATTGTGAGTGTGTGTGTGTGTGTGTGTGTGTGTGTGTGTGTTTCTATGTTATTTAATCAATTCAAAAAAATGGGTTGGTTCAATTGGATGTCTACAAATTTCCCTTTTCTTTCATATTTCATCAAACAACTTCAATCAAAGTGATACTATTTCTGAATTAATCTGGTTGTGGCTTTAAGCTCTTTAATAATTTGTGTAATTTCCTTCATAACATGTCTGGACTAAGTCTTAGGCAACAAGATTTTTCTCTTAAACCACAGTTTTAAATTAATTATGCAATTTCACTGATGAATTTTCTTTTCTGTGTTGTTTCTTTAATGGTTCAGCTTTACTAACAAAGCCCTTCCACTTGGTTTCATTTCATTCTGTTCATTCTTCATTATCCAACAAAGAGTTGCCCATACTGTGGATCCTTACTATGTGTTTTAAAAGAATGTTTTGCAAAAAAACAAGATACATTGTTCATTACTTGATTTATTGATCTTGAATTTTTCATATTTGAAATCATCAGGTCGAGCTTTGGAAGAACTCAAAAGTTCTCTCTTCAATGAGCTACGATCCTCTGAAGGTGCTAAGCGCCAACAGCAATGATTTTGTATACCAGTTGTGGCATTGACATTTAATTTCATGGTTGCTTTAGGCATTATTGTGGCAAACAAATTAGTATGTGCCTTTTCTATCTCTTCTTTTATGTGGTATTTTCACTATTTTCACTTGGGATGTCTGCTGTGTTACCAATATATATAATGTTGTTGTTAAGAAGTTGGCTCAGTTTGCAATTCATCTGAGTTAAACGTCTCCTAAAGGAAAGTAAGTGTTGTTGTCTCCAAGTTTCCAATTGTAAGTCACACCAAAGTCCTTTTTTTCTTTTTCTTTTTCTTTTTCTTTTTTTAAGGTTTTGTTTGCAAATGGGAATTGGGGGTTTCTTTTGGTGTTGGGATAATTTTAGAATTAAGAGATTATAAAGATTGGTTCATTTAGGAAATTTAAGGGACTTAATTTTTTTTTTTTTTTTTGTTCATTCAGGATAATTTTCACAATTTAAGTCCATCACAAAGAGCTTGGACTGTCTTAATTAAATTCAAGATTATATTAAGCTTTGCTTTTTCAAAAATATATATAGATGTCAATTGGAGTTGGGTGGAGAAGACAATCCCATGGCGGAGGGTTCTTAGAAGAAGAAAAGACGATCCCTAGAGAGTCCTCAAATTCTACAGTGGTAATACTTTGTATACTTCCATAATCATTATTTTCGTTTCTCTCTCATTTGTCTCTTTATTTGTGTGTAATTTTCTTTGTTTTGTTTTGTTATTTTATTTTATTTTTTCACTTCATGTAAAATTTAGAGTTACTTAGTAATGAAGGCAAGTGTAAATGTGAAAGAACTGGAAGCATTGATATAAATGACAAAGTAAATAATGTTTACCAGCATAATTTTGATCAACGTCCCTAACAGGTTTGCCTTTTCCAGTTTTTCTAGAAAATACCGTTAGAACTTTAATAGCATTCTAAGATAGTATTAGTTATGTTTATACAAAATTAGAGTCCTAATTTGACCTCTTTTCCTGGTTCGATTGTTGTATTGATTAAATTTTTGTTTTTGTTTGGCAGATTTTTGTTAGATTTGTGCTTTTTTTTTTTGTCAGCCCCTAAAATTTGAATTGATTTATACTTTTGTGCTGATCTATGTTTTGTTGAATCATTCCCAAAAAAAAAATGTTGATTATTGAGAGTAGAGTTATTTATAATTTTTTTAAGTAAAATAATTGGATTTTTTATGTTAATGGAAGATCCGTGATGTGAATATCTCGACATTTTGTTGCATATGGATTTCTAGGTTTTTCTTTTCTTCTTTATTCTTGCTAGATCTGATATTAGTGAACTTAAGTTGAAATCCAGAGTTTATGCTCTGTTTTCTTTTTGTACATTTTCTCAAGAGCCAAACACAGATTTATCTAATGTGATATTTAATGAAGCTGAATAGTCTTATTAGGCTTTGTCTCAATTTCAAGATTGAAAGTATTGGGTATTTTTTTTTTTTTTTTTTTGGCACCAATTTATTTGTTTAGATCCCAAACAGTGGATAATACATGTAATGTTTAGTGCAGAGTTAATATGATTTTTGTGCTACGAAGATTTATTTTGTTTATTATTATTATTTTTTTTTTTTTTTTGTTATTCTAATAGGTACCTAAGAAGGAAAAGGCTCCTCCGTCCTCAAAGCCAGCCAATTTGGTGGAGGAAAGCAGAAGAAGAAGGTTTGATAATGTTTTTGGATTCAGAATTTGATTTTTTCAATCTTAAACTTTGTATGGTGGTTCAAATTATAGATTGTAGGAATAGGTAATGTGGGTTTGGCTTTGAATACTAATACTATTTGGTGATATATACATATATACAGAAATGGGTTTGGCTTTGAATACTAATACTATTTGGTGATATATACATATATACAGAAATGGAGCAAGGGAAAGCAAAAGGAGAAGGTGAACAACGTGGTTTTGTTTGATCAGGGAACCTATGACAAGCTCCTTGTGGAGGCTCCAAAGTACAAGCTCATCACACCTTCCATCTTGTCCGATAGATTGAGGGTATAGTCTGAACTTGACACTTTTTGTATCAGTTTCTTCATATTTTATGTGGTTACACCCTTATGTTATGCGAATGAGAAATGCTTGTGCAGTTGGTCTTGAAAGAGAAGTTAGTTGGATTACAATAATTATCATTGTCATTTTCCAATTGCAAATTATTACTTGGAGGATAAAAATCACTGCTTCTCAAGATGACCCACACTTTTACTGATTGAGCTATTAGGACATGTTTGATGGGAACCCAACGTGGGTATACTATATAGAGAACCCATATCACTTCCAAGTGTCTGCTTGCTTTGAGGAACCTTTGTGTAATTAATCTTGATTCTTGCTGTCAAAATTAGAAACTGTTATCAACTTCCTTTTAATGACTATTTTCGACTTTTTCTGTAGTCTCTCTTTACACCATTCCCCTGTTTTTACTATCCCTTATTAAATACTTATATACGAAATAGGACATAGAATTATTTTAGTGTTATTAAACTTCAATTTGGTTTTATTACACATTCAGATTTCTTGCTATTTACTTCAAATAAACCTGCCATGTTTTGTGTTTTCAATGATATTTTTATTTTCATGTGCTATTGTAGATTTATCATTGCTTTGTTTAGGATATTTGTGTTCCATTTGGTTTGCTTTTGTTTAGAGTATTTGGGTTAATTGGTTTTGGGTATTTGCCAATGATGTTTTTAAAATAGAGAAAAAGAAACACAATCATGCCTTTCTTTTCCTTTTTTTTAAGAGATGAATGGTGACAATCTTAAGTTTGGAAGACACTATTTTCTTTGCTTTTTAGGAGTTTTATGCTAAACTCATTGATTTAATTATGTTAAGGTTTTATTCCAAAAGTTTTGGTAGCCATAGTTGCCCCTTTTGCCAATCCTCAACTAAAAAAATTTCTTACTCATTTTATTGGTTAAACACATAATTTCTAAAGTTCTTAGTTGCTACTTGCTGGATTTTTTGGTTTTCAAATTCTGTGGTGAATGTGAGAGCATGTTTGTTTCAGGTAGGGATTTCATCTGATGTAGCAGCAGCTGTTGCAATAAAGATGGGAAAGGGTCTTAGTGATAGAAAAGTCATTGTTTTGCTATAAGTCTTATTGTCTTCTTCAAATTAATATAGAATCTCTATATCATGTTATTATATTATGATAATCAGTTTATGATATTTTAATTGAAGTTTCACCTCAAAATCCCTTTGAATATGCTTATGATGACTCCCTTTGTACTCCTACTGATGGTAACATTGATTTTCGAACGGTATATCAGGTTCCAGCAAGAAAGGCATAAGATATAGCCAGAGATTTGAGTTTTGCATTTGCTAGAGACTTTGCTTTGAGTTTGCTAGCAAGAAAAAAGGAAGGGGTAGCCATGGTTCATGGGGTTTTGGATGATTCACTGACTACATTGTTCAGTTCCAAAGTCAAAAGAGTTGATGAATTTAGTAATTTTTGGAGAAGATTAATATGAACTAATTGTATTTGATTGATGACAGTATAGATTTCATTATTATTCCTATTTCTTTTTCATCATGCGGTTTAGTGGCTTGAAAGTACAAATTTTAAAAAATCATGAATCTAAATATTTATGAGGATTGAAAAAAATTAACTTAGGGAAAACAGTTTGTTTCCCATTACTTTAAGTTTTACATTTAGTTTGCTTTAAAAAGGTCCAATAACATCACTTAAATAATAAAATGCAATATATATTTTTATTGTTTTATCTAATTCTGTCCTCCTTGCGATAAACTCAAAAAGACAAAAAAGAAATTGACCAATAATATTTCTATAATTATCACCGCATGGGTTACATACTAGTTATTAGTAATATGATAATAAATGTGATTTATAGACTTCAAATATCAAATTAATGAATGTTTGGATTGTTTTAAGTGATTGGTGACACCTCAAACAGTAAAATAGTTTACACTTTGTTTGAAAACAAAGGAAGTGAAGAGGGGGAAAAAATTGTGCTGAAATGACAATTCTCATTGTTTGGTTGGCATTATAGGAAAGAAAAGGAGAAAGTAGGAGCGAGCATCCATCAAGGCCCACTTTTCTCATCTGCCCAAATTATGCAGAAATGAGGAGAAAGACAACTAAAAACTAAAAAGGCTGCAATTTTTGGGGGCTACCACTAATGAGTTCTAAAATTTCAATTTGTTCATTACCAAAACAAACACTCTGGTTTTTATTTAGGAAAAAAAAAAAAACTTTGGTATTTATAAAAAAGGGTTGTGGTTGCGGTGCCCGTTAATTACAAATTTTTTTACTTTTTTCTAACAAAATTTGTCTTTTTTTTTTTTTTTGTAGTTTACATCAATTTTTTCAATTTTGTAGATACTATTTGGTGTTTTTTTTTTTTAACTTTTTTTTACAAAATTTTTGTCTTTTTTGCACTTAACAAGAAGCAAGTAGTGCTCCTTAACATTCCCCTACGAAAAAAACATATATCTAAACTAAATATATTCTTTTTTTTTAATCCTTTTCTCTTCCCTCACTCTTCCAAACATGTAAAAACCAAAAAGAAGCATTTTCTTTTTCATGTCTTTTCCCTCTTTCTCCTCTCTTCTTTTCTCTTCCCCTCTATTAACTTGGCTCCTCTTACTTTTCCTTGTTGCAGCCGCAACCGTATACCAAAGGTCCAAAAGTACCACCGATGTCTCGACCTACGGAAAAGCGAAGATTGTTGACCGAGCGTGTTCTGGGCAACGACATCGTATTCGACATACTGACTCGGCTGCCAGTGAAATCCTTAATCCGATTCAGGTGCGTTTCTAAATCATGGTACTCTACAATCACAACCCCCATTTTCATTGCCACACACTTGAAGCTCAACGAAGCCAAATCATTATCCAATAAGAATAGTCACAATGGTTATCTGCTATATGCATCTGAAACAGAGGACTGTTCTTTTCACGCAGAATTGCGTACACTTGTTTACAATAGGGACCGCACAGTGACTGAGATTTCCAGGTTTAAAACCCCCTTTTCCTTTTATGATGCTTCCATGAATTGCTTCTGTAACGGTATCTTCTGCCTTGATAGGTGTGACGAAAACAATGGTGATCATATAATTTATTTGTGGAACCCAAGCATTAGAAAGTTTAAGATGCTTGCTCCTGCTCTTTTGACTGACCCTTTTGATAGTGCCACCCTTGGACTTGCTTATCATTCTCAAAAGAATGATTTCAAGATTCTTAGACTGGTAAATTTTCAAGGGTCTTTTGAAGAGCCAGATCCACTGACTGAGGCTGAGGTTTACACATTGAGTACGGATTCATGGAGGAAATTAGTGTCGGCGGAGTTGTCCGACCCCAACATTGGATGTCTTTATAATCATTCACCATATATATTTTTTAACGGAGCACTGCACTCTATAGTAACTAATAAACACTGCTGTTTCATTTTGTCCTTCGACATTAATGATGAGAGATTCCATAAGATAATGCTGCCTCTGGATTTCTTAGATGTATACCAATCATATCTTACAGTGTTCAAGGGATCGCTCGCTTATATTATTATCTCTGATTATCTAGCTACTGGGGGCATTATGTGCCACTTATGGGTGATGAAGGAGTATGGAGTGGCAGAGTCTTGGACCAGAAAATGTGTACCAATCGATTGGTTTCATCGTTTCTATGGCTGCACAGACAATGGTGAATTGCTAATTAAGAATTTCATGGGGCTGATATCAATTGACCCTGAGAATCTACTTCAGAACAGTCTTATAATGGAATCATATATTAGATGGGTTGGTTACGCAGCCAATTCCATAGATAGTTTGGTTCTACTTGATGGGGTAAATGTGTCATCTGAATACGAAGATTAGTCTGTTGAGATTTCTAGCAAGGTGGCTATTTTTGTGAAGTTCAATGGCAAGTATTTTAGTATCAAATATGCAATTTGAATCCGAGCTTTTATTACGTTGTTTCTTTCTTTCATCTTATTTTTTATGACATGAATATCAGAGGTACTAATTTATTAAGAATTTTTTTTTTTAAAGGAGATTATGGCTATTATGCCCAATTGATATTTGTGTCAATAACATTGTTCACAGCCTCAAAGATGGCAATGTCATGGTGCTGCATACATGCTTAGCCAACATAATCTCATCGCATCCGATTGCCCTCATGAAAAATTTGATGAGCTTAATCTCTTTGCTTTTCGTCCCAACCAAAAAAAAAAGGGGGCTTAATTTCTGTGTGCAGAAAGTTGATTTATTGGTGGTAAGCAATAAATAAGGCTAATTTTATATTTCACGAGATCATATAGAAGGCTTTATATTCTTTGCAGCCATAGTTGATTGATCTTTTGCTTTTTTATAAATTATGTTTTAACCGCTTGAATTAGTTAGAGTTTGCTGAAAATCATGGAATTATTGAAATATATGATTTTGTGTGATATAAGATGGCTGGGTTTAGTGAGATTGTTGATAAGTGGGCTAGTGATATAGAGAACTTGGTATGATTGAATACTCTTTACTTTTGTATACATCAGAAGTCAAAGTCAAATTTTTTACTCAAATCTATGATTTTCAATGCCATTATTCTTTTTTCTTTTTTTTTTTATGAAATTCCATTATTCTTTTAGCTCTTTTTAAAAGCATTAAGTTATAAATTTGATTGTTTCTGGTTTGTGCGAGGATAATATACACACTTCAAATATTACAAGTGATTGAATCATTATTTTTCTGCCTATGTTTCAATGGTTAAGTCATTGATAAATTGATGTACCCTCTTGTTTGTAACATTTTTTTCCTAGTTGAATGATTTGGTTGTTAAGTTTGCTAATATGTTACTCCTGCCCTAGGGATTTAGATAGGCATTTCAACCTCAAGCTTAGGAATAATTTTGGTTACAGGTTTGACATAAATGATATAAATTATAAAACATGACCTTTTTGTGGTCAGTGTTTTATATTGTCATTGGAAAGCTGCTGAAGAATTGTTATCATATGAAACTTCTGTTTAAAACAAAGCTGTTATTATATTTGTTTTGACATGGCAATGTCATGGACACGAATATATGCTTAGCAAACATAATATTTGTCTCATTTTTGTGCTGGTGACAAAAATGTCATGAGCATTGCTGTGGCTTTTAGCCTTAATCCTAAATTTTAGTATTTGAATGTTTAGTTTTTAATTTGGGATTACATTATTACTTCTTTACTCATACACACAAAGGAAGTTTTACTATTTGAATGTTTAGTTTTTAATTTGGGATTACATTATTACTTCTTTACTCATACACACAAAGGTAGGGAGAAATGATTTGGGAGAGTAGTAAAAATTGATAAAGAAATAATATTTTATTGAAATGTAGTGTAAAATAAATAATTTGATGTAAGTGTTTTTTATAAATGATTATGTAAAATAGAAAAAGTATATTTTTATTTATACTACTAATATCAGAATTTTCTTGCCAGGGTTTAATCTTTTTTTTTTTTTTTTGGGTCACAAAACACCCTCACTCACACTTTATTAAGTCTTAGAAAGGTTTAAAGAATCTGGTCAACTAAGTATAAGCACTCAAATTCCTATATATTTAAAAAATTTCAGGCCAAAATAAAAATCCTAAAATTTAGGGCTTTTTTTTTTTTTTTTTTTTGAGTTAAAAGATAGAAAGCTAAGTATACAAAAACTGATCTGGTGACGGACAAGCAGATGAAAAAGTGAACAGCTCACGAAAGAGCATAGCAGCTAAACACAATACATGACATTGCTGTAAAAGATACACACTTGACAAAATCGACTCTGCTAAGTCTTTTTTTTTTTTTTTTTTTTGAGCTGCTGTGAAGTGCTGGTATTCTTCCAGAAAAAACAGTAGCTTCATCATGGATGGCTTTCGGTTGTAGCTGAATTTTTTCCAAAATCGAACTAGTTACGGGCATTCCAATAGAGAGTAGAGACCAAGCGATGACTGTCCAAACCTCAAGGTCTAGTTTCTTTAGCATGCTCTGAAACAGTAAGAAGTCTTGTGCTGCATTGGAACATTTTTGTATCAAAAAGATGGGGAAAATGGGCTTTTGACCTTTATTTTTAAAATATCTAGCACAATGTCCTTGTATTCAATCTATTAAGCTCCATGTCTTTGTTTTGAAACTTGATTTTTAAAAAATCAAGTTTGAATGTAACTCGATTTTAATGTTTGTGAGTTTTAGGTAAGTTTGTGCCACATTGGACGAGCAACTGTGGCTTTTTCCAATTAAAAAAATCCATCTGGAACTTGATTTTCTTAAGATCAAGTTTCCTACGAATTTGAAAAAATATTCTATGAAATTTTTTTGTCATGTCTGTAACTTGATTTTTAAAAGTATCGAGTGATATTGGGATTTTAAAAAAGTGAACTCAATTTTAAGAAAATCGAGTTTCACTAATGCTATTTCTAGAACAGATTGTTTAGAATTAGCATTTCTGGCCTCCTTAACTTCAGTGTTTCTCACAGCTCCACAGTTATACATCCCTAGATTTGGTGTTATCACTTAAGCGACAATCTCTCTATCATCTTAGGTACAAAAACCCATATCATAATTTGATGCACATAGAAAACAATTTTGATGTAGGTGAGGAATAGTTTTAGATATTGCAAAGGTTTTTCAACCAAAATGTATTTTCATATTGGGAAAGTATTTTCATTTGATATGTTATATTGTTTGTGCTTAGGTTTTTGGTTGAATGAGCAGTATGTGAGTACATTGAGGTTATATTGTTGTTTAGTGTTGTAAATTTGAAGTTCAAAAAATGAAAATTTTTAGATCTGCAAGAAGCAATGAACAATAAATCTTCTTTGTCTAAGATTTTTTTAAAATTGTTATTAACGCTCTGTTTGTTTCAATGTAAAATATTTTCCGTAAAATATTTTCTCATTTTCAAGTGTTTGATTGCATGTAAAATATAGTCAAAGTTGTAAAATATTTTCCTTTGACTAAAACTTGGTGTGTTAAAACTTGTAAAATATTTTACCAAAAAACAAGTGAAACATTTTACAAAAATCTCACAGCCTCACACCCGACTCTTTCTCCCTCTTTCTCATACTTTTCTCATCCACTCTCACACTTGCCCAAACCAGTGACAGCACCCACTGACACACCACTCTTCGCTCCACTCAACCAGCACCTTTTGCCGCTCTTTGCCTCCATTCTGGTGGCACCACCATCAGATCTCGACTTGTTTTGTCGTTGGAGAAGTCGCCGCAAAAGGCTCAAGGTCGCTATCATTGCCGCTCCGTTGCTCGTTGGTTGGATCTAGTTTCAAATCTAGAAACACTGCTGCTATGATCTCTGATCTAGAATCGCTGAAAGTGAGTGAGTTTTCGTTCCTTCACGACCTGGGTTTTTGGGATGGCTTGGGGGTTGCAGTGGGGGCTGGGTGGGTTTGTGGGTAGTGGTAGCTGAGTGGGCTGCGGTGGGTGGCTGGCTTTTGTTGATTTTTTTCTCTCCGATTGTGATTTAGGTGGCCGGTGATGACTGAGGTGATTGGGTTTATGGGTAGTGGTGGCTAAGTGGGCTGCGGTGGGTGGCTGGCTTTTGTTGATTTTTTCTCTTCGGTTGTGATTTAGGTGGCCGGTGATGACTGTGGTGATTGGGTTTGTGGTTGTGGGTTTATTTTTGCATTTTCTAGTATTGAGCTCAATCCAAACACTTGAAAAATTTTTTTGAAAATGTTTACATGTAAAATATTTTACATTTGAAAATATTTTACATCAAAACAAACGGAGCGTAAGAGTTTAGGAGGGATCTTAGGGAAATGAAGGATCTCATTTTGGTAGTGACTGATGTTATTTTCCCCTTTAAGGGACAATGAAAACGTTTTCTCCCCTAATAAAAACAAAAACTAGTTGATTTTGATGATGAATTAGTCTAATATTATGATAAATATTAGTTAGGTACTGTTGATGTAATTTAGTATTGTTGATAATACTAGAAGGCTATTATTAACAAATGGCCTCCTAAAGGCAATAAAAGTGGTCATACTGAACTCAATTTTACTACGAAAAAGTATGCAATTCTTGGTTTTTTTAATATGCATCCATAGGTTTTTTTTTTTTTTTTTTTTTAATTGATGCCTAGCAAGACATCAGCCCATTGAATGAAAAATTGGGTGGGTTTTTTAGAAAAGTAGCATTTGACTCCAAGCTTCTAGGCAAAGCATCAAATAAAGTTGTACAAGATTATAAAGATAATGTATTACTGCTGAAAAATCAGAGAGCATCAAAGAGCCATGAATGAATGTTAAATCAAACTTCTAGAAGCAGATGATGTTGAAGGAAGTCAAGGGCTTTTGTCCCAACTTCACAGTAAGACCTTGCTTGAGATCTTGAGTAGAAGTTAAATTTGCTTTCTATAAAATTTGAGCCTCTTCAACAATAAGTAGGAGTCGAAAGTAGACTGTCAATATCAAGTTGGGCAATTTTGCATCATAAAGTAGAGTTGGTCCAATTTGGTCCATACGGTCAACCTAGGTCTATTCAGTCCAATTTGGCCAATTCGGTCCAGTTAGGTTTATTAGATCCAATTTGGTCCTACGGTCCACTTAGGTCTATTCGGTCCATTCCGTCTATTTAGGTCTATTCTGTGCAATATGGTCCATTCGGTCCACCTAGGCCAATTTAGTCCAATTTGACCAATTCGGTTCAGTTAGGTCTATTCCATCCAATTTGGTCCATATGGTCCACTTGGTCCATTCGGTCCTTTCAGTACTTTGGTCAATTTGATCTTGTTCGGTCTAATCTGGTCCATTCTATCTACTTCGATCTATTCGGTCCAATTTGGTCCAGACGGTTCACCTAGGTCTATTCGGTCCAATTTGGTCCAGACGGTTCACTTAGGTCTATTCGGTCCAATCTGGCCAATTCGGTCCAATTAGGTCTATTTGGTTCATATGGTCCACTTAGGTCTATTCCGTCCAAGTGGGTTCATACGGTCCCCCTAAGCCTATTCAGTCCAATTTGGTCCAAAAGGTCTATTCAGTCCATATTGGTCCATTTGGTCTACCTAGGCCTATTCGGTCCAATGTGGCCAATTCAGTCCAGGAAGGTCTATTCGGTCTATATGATTCAATTAGGTCTACTCGGTCCAGTTCGGTCTATTCGTTTCAATTTGGTCCATTCGGTCCAGTTCGGTCTATTCCGTCCATTTCCTTCCATTTCGGTCTATTCGGTCTATACGGTCCAATTTGATGCATACGGTCCATTCAGGTCTATTCGATCCAGTTCGGTCTATTCTGTTTAATTTGGTCCATACAGTCCAGTTAGGTCTATTCGGTCTACTTCGGTCCAATTTGGTCTATTTAGTCCAGTACGGTCTATTCCGTCCATACAATCTAGTACTAGTTTGGTCCATTCGGTCTACTTTGGTCAATTTAGTCATGTTCGGTCCAAATGATCCATTCAGTCCACTTTGATCTATTTGGTCCAATTTAATCAATTCAGTCTAATTAGGTCTATTCGATCCAATTTGCTCCATACGGTCAATTTGGTCTAGTTACACACACATATATTTGTTTATTTATTTATTTTATTATTTTTTGCTTAAATGTATAATTAACCTCATGCAATTCATTTAAAAGTAATGATGTTAAGATAAATGAGTAACTGCCATAAATATTAGATTTGTATATTCGTAGCCTTAATGTTTAGAAAGATTTTCATTTAAATTTAGCCGGACCTAAGTGGACTGAAATGCTATGTTAATGTGGTTCAACAAAAGTGTAGCAACAATAAATTCTATGCTTGAGATTTTAGATATTACGAGTTTGATATATATATATATATATATATAATAAATTTGGATCTAAACATGTCTTTTCCCTGTATGCAAGTGTACAAAAATGGACCGAAGTGGACCAAAATGAAACGAAATGATTTAAATGGACCGAAGTGAACACAAATGGACTAAAGTAGACCGAATACACAAAAGAAGACCGAATGGGAATAAGGAGGACCAAATAGGACCAAAGTGAATTGAATTGGACAGAGTAGAGCAATGTAAACCGAGTAGGAACAAAGAGGAACGAATAGGACTAACATGGACCGAATAGAACCAATGTGGGCAGAATGGACCAACGTGGACCGAATAGGACCGATGTGGACCGAAAAATACTTTTGAATATTTATCATTTTTATTGCATTTTTAGGGCTCATATTTCTAATTTCTAATATTAATTTTTTTTGTATTTTTTTAATTCAAAACTAAAGAGTTTAGCCTAGATATAATAAAATCTAATACTTTTCAACCCAAAAATTAAGAAAAAAAAATGAATTTTTGAGCTAAACTTGAAAAGGCAACCTATAAAAGAATCAATTTAAGTCCCAATTTGTCCAAAATAGACCGAAATTGACCTAGTGGACCAAATTAGACTAAATGGGACCAAAGTGGACTGAAGTAGACCTTATTGGACCGAATATTAATTGTTTAATTTTTAGAGAGAACAAATTATACATTATATTAAAATTACAATTACAAAATAATTATTTAGTTCCATGCATTGCATGGGTCTGCGACTAATTGTTTATAAAATAGGGAAACATTGAGAAATGTTCTAGAGTGTATTGGTTGAGGAAACTATTGGTTTATAAATTAGGGATACGTTGAGGAATGTTCCAACAAGATGTTCGGATCCCATTTCTATCAGCTCTCCAAAACAATTACATACATAATTCAAGATTTTATTAAAAGAAATTGTCTTTTCAAGTCCTCCAATTTCGAAAGTTTTCTTAAGATGATAATAATAATAATAATAACTAAAAGCTATATAACGAAGACAGGCGGGCAGACATGAAAGACATCATCGTGTAAGATCAGAGGAGACGGTGGCAAAAAATATTAGTAATCCAAACAAGTGAGGAGTGGACATAGACGTAGGGTGAAGTGTGTAGAAATCAGCGTCAAAATGAACAAAAAGTCGGGGGAATCAACAATATTCACAACAATGTTATGTTTGGTGAACTGAATGATGTAAGTGTTCATTTGCGGACTCGTGGATGTTATTCCTAACTTCCAATCACTAACCACCCGACCCGTTGTGAGAAAAGACTTGGCACCTTGATATGCCTTTACCAATACTCTCACTCCAACCAAAAAAGAAACTATTTCTCAAAACAAGAAGCCCATCTGAAAATCCAAGTTACCCAACGTACCTGCCAAAATGCCTAATTGGGATCCAATCTCATTCTTCAAATTAAACCCTTGCGTTTCGATTATAAAGCAGGCCGAACAAATTACGTACTAAATAAATAAAAGAAGAAATGGATTGGTAAAATAGTATTATTTCAATAACTTTTTGGCGGTTCACCCCTCAAGTAAAATATATTTGGGAAAATTTGAAACATACAAGAAATCGCCTCCCCCTATTGCCAGGTTAGTGACTATTCCAACAAAAGATATTGGCAACTACCATATGGCTTGGATTGAACCCCATTGTCTCCCAGCTTGGTTGCTTTCCTTTGGATGCAATCACGTCTAAGCGGAGTCCCTTCAGGATTATATTCCCGTGCTTGTTGCTAGGCCAATTGCCTACCTCATAGCCTCAATTTCTACCACCTCCAGGTTTTCTGAGTTTGAAGTAGTTATCTCTGCCCTCAACATTTCACGGTTTTCACCTCAATGATTCCTTGTGACCATAGACAAGATTGAGTGATTTGAGCAAACTGCTGCATCACAATCCGCTATAACCGGGGCCTTGTGCTGTTTCTCTGGGGTCCAACAACTGCAGGTTGCTCAAGAGAGTACTGCTTAGACCTGTCACAAATTGGTCTATAATGATCTTTTTCTCTTGAACACCACTTGATTCCTTTTCTCTTTAAATCAGGTCAAACAACATGGCTGCAAAAACACTAAATTCATCTCTCTCTCTCTCTCTCTCTCTCTCTCTCTCTCTCTCTACGTAGGTTGCAGTCTTCTTTTTCTTCCTTGCTTCTCTCAATTGCATCTTGTACAAATACAAATATTCATGCCTTCATTTGTAGTGTACTGACAAAGAACTTAAGCTGATTAAGCTCTTACAAGTAAGCACATATGCTTAGCAATCATATTTTCATGCCTGCTTAGATCAGCCTAATATTTCCTACCAACAGGCATGTATAAAATCTCACATGATTAATCTTGAAGTCTTCCTGCACTCAACGAAGTTCCATCAGATTTCACTGGCTCACTTGCAAGGTCACCTTATTCAGCTGACTACTGTCTTCAATTAGGACTCAACAACTCAAATACATGGCTTTCCTCAATGACTCCTCCAACTGCTTCATTTTATCATCTCTCAATTTGGCTGAAAACTATTGCAGAAGTTGAAGAAGAAAGGTTCTTGACCTGAGAAAAGGACCTGAGATGGTTCTGGGCATGTTGCTGTGCTAATCTCATGATAAATTCCACCTACAGATCCCTGAGTCCTTCATGGCTTCCACAACTGCAACACTGTCTGCCACAATAGCTCTCCTTATTGAACTCATCTACTCTTAACAAGACTGTTTTTTGCTCTTGAAATTGGAAGCAAAGAATCGTAAACTTTGTGTAGCAAATATAACCTGTATAAGAAGGATATGTGCTTGATGAAGCAAATGGTGTGGAGCAGTGGAGGGGTCACTTATATATAGGGAGAGATAGGAAGATGGGTACTAAGTGGAAGGAGCTGAAAGTTTTGGGGAAAATCAGAGGCTATAGCAGTTTGAGGAGTCAGAAGCTTCTCCATGATTTCTCTCAGGACTCAAAGGAGTATCAGCTTCATTGTGCTGCAAGAGAGACAAAAGGCATTAAAACATGACAGATGAATTGAAGAGAGATACACCACAATCTGTTGTGCATTGTGTTCCTCCACCCACACACTCCTGAGAACCCAAATGACTCAAAAATTGAGAATTGATTATGTTTGGCGAATAAGGTTAGAGAGTATGGATTAGTGCTATTCTTATTTTTTTTCTTCTGCCCAGGTCAAAATTAGGATATCCACCAAGGTTCATTAGAAAAGATGAATATCAATGATACATTCAATACTTTGCAAATCAAACAAATTTCTAGGTTTCGTTAATTTCCAAACCCAAAAACTATCATCGAAGGACCACTGAATCAACCTTATGCATCTCATACAAATATCAAATAATGTTCAAAAGCATGAAAAGTACATATGCATTGAGAAATATAGTATTCAGGCGAAAATCTGACTTGCACTTCTGCTGCATACAAAATTAAAGAGGATTCAAGCATATACATTGTCTATGCCCACTTATGAACTATCTCACTACCCTAACTGGCTTATATCATACAAGATAGTTTATTTCAATAAGTTCATGATTCAGAAAATCCTAACATTGTAAAACAATTTAACAATTCTATAAATAATAAATAAAACATATATATTTGCAAAAGCAATTAAATATGTGAGCAAAAATCAAAAGCCTGCTATCTATTATATTGAAATACAATTAGACTTATTGCATATGACCAAGGAATCAGCTTCATTTATTCCATACAGATTGCAGAAGTTCATTCCCATTTTTCTTTGGACCAAGCTAAGAGACTAAGCTCACCAACTAGTTGATGTTGTCACTAAGGAATTACATTTGCTAAGCATGTCTACTGGACCATGACATTGCCATCTTTAAGGAAGTGCACAATGTTCTTGACACAAAAATCAGATCACACATAATAGCCACAATCTCCAAGGGAATCATTTTCTTAATAATAAATTAATCTGCCTGCATTGATTTAATACTACAATAGGGGGAAAAAGACAAAATAATAAGAGTATCATTTAATATTCATAATGCATATATGATGCCATGCCACAAAATACTTGTCAATATGAACTTCACAAAGATTTTCAGTTTGCTATCAACTTTACTTGACTAATCTTTGATACAAACTAATCATGATATTTAGATGACATTTTTACCTGATCAAGTAAAACCAAGTTCTCCATAAGATCAGCTGTGTAAGCCAACCAGGGAGTTGTTTGAATTCTAAGATTGTTCACTTGCAGGCTCTCAGAGTCTATTGAAACGAGCCTGCTGTCAAAAGTTTGAATTAGAAATTCGCCGCTGTTAGTGCAGCCAAAGAACGTCAGAACCGAATCAAATAGTACATTTGTCTTAGTCCAAGACTCAACTATACCATACTCTCTCATTACCCATATGAGGCATATATCCGTATTTATTTCATCTTCATCTTCATCCACATTCACAGCCGGACCAAGAACAACCAAAGCCAACATTCCCTTGAACACCACAAGTTGGTGAGCATGGTCGTCAAACTTTGAATAAAATTCATCTAAGTAATTCTCCGGCAGTCTTATCTCTCGAAATATCTCATCGTTGACATCAAAAGACAAGATGAAATTGTCATCGTCATTGCCCCAAGTATATGCAACAAAATGCAGAGCTCCATTCAAAAATACACAGGAGTTTGGCAGTACAGCAAAAATAGATCCAATATTGGGCACAGATTCCTCCGATAATTCAACAGTTCTCCACGAATCAGTACTCAGTGTGTAAACCTCAGCGTCAGGTGGCGGCGCCATTTCATCACCAAGCCCCTCATAAGACACAATCCTGACAATCTTGAAATCACTGTTTCGAGATTGATAAGCAAATCCAAAGGCGACTGTTTCTAAATATTCGACAGTGAAGGGTCTGAAGTGCATAACATCGATCATTTTAAACTTTTGAATAACTGGGTTCCACAAATATACAGCATTTGTAGGACTAAAAAAGCTATAAAGGAAGAACATGCCATTACAATAGTCAACCACGCTGGAAGCTAAAAAGGGTATTTGAAACCTAGACACCTCGGTGAATGTGCCGTCGCTGTTGTAAACTAAAGTACACAGTTCTTTGTCAGAAGACTTGTATAGCAGAAAACCATTATGGCTGTTATTGTCATGGCTATTGGATACTAATGACTTGGGCTGGTTGAGGTTGTGATTGAGGTGTGTGGAAATGAAAATGGGGTTTGTGATTGTAGAGTACCAAGATTTTGAAACGCACCTGAATCGGATTAAGGATTTCACAGGCAGCCGAGTCAGGATGTCGAATACTACGTCGTGTGGAAGACTCTCGTCCGACAAATTTGGCTTTCTCCTCAGCTGAGACATCGATGATTAGAAGGAAATGCTTGAGAGAAAGAGAGAGAGACTGTATTTTTCGGTTTGCGTTTGTGCAGCGCGAGAAAGGTAAACTAATAAACTATTAGTATGCGTTTAGTTCAAAGATACTGTAACAATTTGGGCGCAAGGCTTAAATTGATTTTTTTTTTTTTTTTTTTCCTTTTTATTCTTTTTGAGAGAGGCTTAAATTTTTTTTTTTTTTTTTTTGAGCAGAAATACTGATAAATTTTATTAAATAGAAAATTAGCCAAACTTGGCTAAGAGTACATTATTGATGTGTGATGGAACATCCTCAATCTACACTGAAAAATCATTAATATGTCTAGCATGTCTAGCCGAGTTGTGAGCTAGCTTAAATTGATTTTTGATTAATGGGAGTGGGACTCACCAAATTTGTCATTGTTAAGGCATTTACATCAGCCTCTTGGAATGTTTTTTGCTAAACTAACTCTGAAAATTCCACTTATTTTAGTTTAGCTATCATTTGTTTTTATACACATACATCAATCTCAATACCATATCACTCTTTTATTTAAATATGATTTGTACTTTCTACACCCACAACATATATAAAGATAGGTTGTAGTAATGATATTTAAGTTTGAATAGTATTGTTTTATAAAGATGATAAAATGAAAATTCAAATTTTAAAATTTTCTACGTGAAAATTCTAAATTCAGGATTTCCTATAATGAGAAAAATAATCTTGGAATTTCTACATGATTCGATTGGTGTTCAATTCATGTTCATTTGATCGAAAAGAGCCTTCGATTGATGCTCGATTCCTCTCAATCGATTGAGACTCATAAAATTGAATTTCTATAGAATTTTCTAATAACTATTCTTAATGTTTGAAAATGTTTCATGACTTGTGAACGGTTTTATAAAACATTTTAACTCTCCATACGTGTCTTTAAAAGATTATAACCTTATGAATGTAAATAGTGGTTGATATTTACTTGATATTATTATCTTTTCTCTCCCAAAAATTAGTTAAAGAAAGAAACATAAGAAATCTTGTGGGTATTTTACAAAACTATCTGTAGAACCTAACAACCTAGTTGTATCCTAGGCACAAGATTGTGATAACCATTTAGCAACAATAGTATGGGAGCAAATATTGTCTAAGGATAACAATTTTGTGTTTTTAATTTTCTATTTATCTTTTTTGTTCACTTTGTTCTTTTTTGATTACTTTGTGTATTATTCCCAACACAACCCATAACCAGGGGCGAAACCACTGCCAAGTGTGGGGTGGCCATGACCCCAACAAAAATTTTGAAAAATCCTTCTATAGTATGTAAAAATATTGAGCATTTTGAAGATTTAGCATATAAAAATTGGAGTTGCCCCACCCTTAAATATTTGAGTTAGTGCAATGTTGTTTTTATAAAAAATGTTTTGCACCTAAGAGGTGTAACAAATTGAACCAAACAATTTCATAACTAATAAATTAAACAAAGTTTACCCTATAATTTCAAAAGCAACAAATTAAATCTTGAGATTTCAAAAAATAATATATTAAACTTCAATCTTCAACCCATTGTGTTTGAGGTTTAATTTACTACTTTCAGGAATCCTAATTTTCTTTCAGGTAATGACCAAATTGATCTTTTTTTGGGCTCTTTGACCATAGGAGTGTTTGTCTTGTTAATACTTTATAGGACTGACCTAGTATGTCTATCTTGTCATTGTTACAAAGTTCAAGTTGTGCCCCAACTAATTTAAATTTTCATTAAAAAATTAAACCTCAAGTGAATAGATAGTAAGTTTTTCAACTACAATATCTCATACTAGTTTATTTTGATGAGTTTAGAATGAAATATTGAATCAATTGCGGTTGATATATTTTGAATTGAGTGAGAAAAATGAGATGGAAAGTGACAAAACATTCATGATCTTCACATCAGAGCTGTGAAAAATTGAAAATCTTATTGTTCATGCAAGGGGTTAGTTCCGTTGATGAGTCTAATATGATATGAAGCTTTAGCATTACACCTAGTCAAATCACAATACAAGTGATCTCTTCATTTGTTTAGTAGATACATTTCCAGTAAACAAGAAAGTAAAGATAATGTAAAAGTTACCAGTATTGTTTATCTCTTTTTATGTTTAGTGATAAGAGTTTTTTTTTTTTTAATGTAAAATTGTCTTTTATATATATATATATATATATATATATATATATATATATAATTAGCTAGTATGCATTTTACATAGTTCATGTCTAATTTGGTGGGGCCAATTAACCTTTAGATAGATGCCATTACTAACAGAGACCATTCTCCGGCTAAAAAGAAGAAGAAGAAATAAAGCCATCCACGGACTCATTTTTTGCACACCTTGGCAAGATAATCATGTCTTCAGAGGTAACATTAAAATTAAGTTTTACCAAGATCATCTTTGAACAATTTGAAATATGATTTCATTAGTGTGGCCCTTATGGATTATTTTGTTTAGGTGTAACCGATTTGATCTGTCAATTATTTTGTTTTTTAATACCAGATTTGATCAATCAATACAATACCATTACATATAAAATAAAATGATTTGCAACAGATTGATCCATTGCAAAAAAAAATCCTTATTTGTGAATGAATAAGCGATTCTCGCAATGAATGCAATTAATAGAGAGTCTAATAGAAGTGAAAATCAAAAATCGAAGTACAATGCAGAAATTCCCAAGCCCGAGATCAATCAAACAAAGTCCAAATTGGTAAGGACTTCAACTAGTCAATAGATCTCACAACATCCTCTAATGTACGGCTGTTTCGTTCCTTTCACACTAACCACATCAGGCATGCTGGCACTGTATTCCATACATCCAAGAAAAAGAACTAATTATAAAGGGAGTATGACATTGAAGCATTTAGTAATTATTAATCTCCTGTGCACCTTGACACCAATTTCCTAACCAAGAAACTATAATGGTAGGACCAATGAGTCAACCTTATGCATCTTATACTAATAGCAAATATCCATGCTTCTCTTGACGGCTAATGGCTAAGAACATAACCAGATCTTGCTGATTAACATTCTGCCACTAGGACAAAAATTAAATAAGATTATGTTTGCTATACAGTAGGAACTATGCTTGACAATTTGACAAGTCAAATAATGTTCATGACACTCCTAAGACAATAGCCATAAGTTTAAATAAATATAATGGCCATAAACTTTAGAGGAACCCTCTCTCTCTTGGCTGGATAAATTTCAGTCTTCCACATCACAACAATGCTTTAAGTGGACAACTATCTCTTTTACAAGAACCCCCATCAAGGATAAGGTAAAGCAAAAAACGAAACTAGATTCACAAGACTCGCAAAAATGAAGTTTTTTTTTTTTTTTTTGGGTTTTTAAGGAACTTGTACTCACAAGACTCGAAAAATCAAGGACCACAAAGTGCCCATTAGCACTTTGTATCTTGATTAGCACTCTGCCGCAGGGGTCACTCCTAGCCTCTTTTGCCTATTTTCCTGCACTTAAAACCTTTCCAAACTAAAAATTTTCTGAAAATGTTTACATGTAAAATATTTTACATTTGAAAATATTTTACATCAAAACAAGCGGAGCGTAAGAGTTTAGGAGGGATCTTAGGGAAATGAAGGATCTCATTTTGGTAGTGACTGATGTTATTTTCCCCTTTATGGGACAATGAAAACGTTTTCCCCCCTAATAAAAACAAAAACTAGTTGATTTTGATGATGAATTAGTCTAATATTATGATAAATATTAGTTAGGTACTGTTGATGTAATTTAGTATTGTTGATAATACTAGAAGGCTATTATTAACAAATGGCCTCCTAAAGGCAATAAAAGTGGTCATACTGAACTCAATTTTACTACGAAAAAGTATGCAATTCTTGGTTTTTTTAATATGCATCCATAGGTTTTTTTTTTTTTTTTTTTTTAATGGATGCCTAGCAAGACATCAGCCCATTGAATGAAAAATTGGGTGGGTTTTTTAGAAAAGTAGCATTTGACTCCAAGCTTCTAGGCAAAGCATCAAATAAAGTTGTACAAGATTATAAAGATAATGTATTACTGCTGAAAAATCAGAGAGCATCAAAGAGCCATGAATGAATGCTAAATCAAACCTCTAGAAGCAGATGATGTTGAAGGAAGTCAAGGGCTTTTGTCCCAACTTCACAGTAAGACCTTGCTTGAGATCTTGAGTAGAAGTTAAATTAGCTTTCTATAAAATTTGAGCCTCTTCAACAATAAGTAGGAGTCGAAAGTAGACTGTCAATATCAAGTTGGGCAATTTTGCATCATAAAGTAGAGTTTGTCCAATTTGGTCCATACGGTCAACCTAGGTCTATTCAGTCCAATTTGGCCAATTCGGTCCAGTTAGGTCTATTAGATCCAATTTGGTCCTACGGTCCACTTAGGTCTATTCGGTCCATTCAGTCTATTTAGGTCTATTCTGTACAATATGGTCCATTCGGTCCACCTAGGCCAATTTAGTCCAATTTGGCCAATTCGGTTCAGTTAGGTCTATTCCGTCCAATTTGGTCCATATGGTCCACTTGGTCCATTCGATCCTTTCAGTACTTTGGTCAATTTGATCTTGTTCGGTCTAATCTGGTCCATTCTATCTACTTCAATCTATTCGGACCAATTTGGTCCAGACGGTTCACCTAGGTCTATTCGGTCCAATCTGGCCAATTCGGTCCAATTAGGTCTATTTCGTTCATATGGTCCACTTAGGTCTATTCGGTCCAAGTTGGTTCATACGGTCCCCCTAAGCCTATTCAGTCCAATTTAGTCTAAAAGGTCTATTCAGTCCATATCGGTCCATTTGGTCCACCTAGGCCTATTCGGTCCAATGTGGCCAATTCAGTCCAGGAAGGTCTATTCGGTCTATACGATTCAATTAGGTCTACTCGGTCCAGTTCGGTCTATTCGTTCCAATTTGGTCCATTCCGTCCAGTTCGGTCTATTCCGTCCATTTCCTTCCATTTCGGTCTATTCGGTCTATACGGTCCAATTTGATGTATACGGTCCAGTCAGGTCTATTCGATCCAGTTCGGTCTATTCTGTTTAATTTGGTCCATACGGTCCAGTTAGGTCTATTCGGTCTACTTCGGTCCAATTTGGTCTATTTAGTCCAGTACGGTCTATTCTGTCCATACAATCTAGTACTAGTTTGGTCCATTCGGTCTACTTTGGTCAATTTAGTCATGTTCGGTCCAAATGATCCATTCAGTCCACTTTGATCTATTTGGTCCAATTTAATCAATTCAGTCTAATTAGGTCTATTCGATCCAATTTGCTCCATACGGTCAATTTGGTCTAGTTATACACACATATATTTGTTTATTTATTTATTTTATTATTTTTTGCTTAAATGTATAATTAACCTCATGCAATTCATTTAAAAGTAATGATGTTAAGATAAATGAGTAACTGCCATAAATATTAGATTTGTATATTCGTAGCCTTAATGTTTAGAAAGACTTTCATTTAAATTTAGCCGGACCTAAGTGGACTGAAATGCTATGTTAATGTGGTTCAACAAAAGTATAGCAACAATAAATACTATGCTTAAGATTTTAGATATTACGAGTTTGATATATATATATATATATATATAAATTTGGATCTAAACATGTCTTTTCCCTGTATGCAAGTGTACAAAAATGGACCGAAGTGGACCAAAACGAAACGAAATGATCTAAATGGACCGAAGTGAACACAAATGGACTAAATTAGACCGAATAGACAAAAGAAGACCGAATGGGAATAAGGAGGACCAAATAGGACTAAAGTGAACTGAATTGGACAGAGTAGACCAATGTAAACCGAGTAGGAACAAAGAGGACCGAATAGGACTAATATGGACCGAATAGAACCAATGTGGGCAGAATGGACCAACGTGGACTTAATAGGACCGATGTGGACCGAAAAATACTTTTGAATATTTCTCATTTTTATTGCATTTTTAGGGCTCATATTTCTAATTTCTAATATTTATTTTGTTTGTATTTTTTTAATTCAAAACTAAAGAGTTTAGCCTAGATATAATAAAATCTAATACTTTTCAACCCAAAAATTAAGAAAAAAAAATGAATTTTTGAGCTAAACTTGAAAAGGCAACCTATAAAAGAATCACTTTAAGTCCCAGTTTGTCCAAAATAGACCGAAATTGACCTAGTGGACCAAATTAGACTAAATGGGACCAAAGTGGACTGAAGTAGACCTTATTGGACCGAATATTAATTGTTTAATTTTTAGAGAGAACAAATTATACATTATATTAAAATTACAATTACAAAATAATTATTTATTTCCACGCATTGCATGGGTCTGCGACTAATTGTTTATAAAATAGGGAAACATTGAGAAATGTTCTAAAGTGTATTGGTTGAGGAAACTATTGGTTTATAAATTAGGGATACGTTGAGGAATGTTCCAACAAGATGTTCGGATCCCATTTCTATCAGCTCTCCAAAACAATTACATACATAATTCAAGATTTTATTAAAAGAAATTGTCTTTTCAAGTCCTCCAATTTCGAAAGTTTTCTTAAGATAATAATAATAATAACTAAAAGCTATATAAGGAAGACAGGCGGGCAGACATGAAAGACATCATCGTGTAAGATCAGAGGAGACGGTGGCAAAAAATATTAGCGATCCAAACAAGTGAGGAGTGGACATAGACGTAGGGTGAAGTGTGTAGAAATCAGCGTCAAAATGAACAAAAAGTCGGGGGAATCAACAATATTCACAACAATGTTATGTTTGGTGAACTGAATGATGTAAGTGTTCATTTGCGGACTCGTGGATGTTATTCCAAACTTCCAATCACTAACCACCCGACCCGTTGTGAGAAAAGACTTGGCACCTTGATATGCCTTTACCAATACTCTCACTCCAACGGTCCAACCCAAAAAGAAACTATTTCTCAAAACAAGAAGCCCATCTGAAAATTTAAGTTACCCAACGCACCTGCCAAAATGCCTAATTGGGTTCCAATCTCATTCTTCAAATTAAACCCTTGGGTTTCGATTATAAAGCAGGCCACACAAATTACGTACTAAATAAATAAAAAGAAGAAATGGATTGGTAAAATAGTATAATTTCAGTAACTTTTTGGCGGTTCACCCCTCAAGTAAAATATATTTGGGAAAATTTGAAACATACAAGAAATCGCCTCCCCCTATTGCCAGGTTAGTGACTATTTGTTACATGCAAAAGAAGTGGAGTTTCTGTTACAGATTTTAACGTTAAACGTTAAAATCTGTAACAGAAACTCCACTTCTTTTGCATGTAACACTATTCCAACAAAAGATATTGGCAACTACCATATGGCTTGGATTGAACCCCATTGTCTCCCAGCTTGGTTGCTTTCCTTTGGATGCAATCACATCTAAGCGGAGTCCCTTCAGGATTATATTCCCGTGCTTGTTGCTAGGCCAATTGCCTACCTCATAGCCTCAATTTCTACCACCTCCAGGTTTTCTGAGTTTGAAGTAGTTATCTCTGCCCTCAACATTTCACGGTTTTCACCTCAATGATTCCTTGTGACCATAGACAAGATTGAGTGGTTTGAGCAAACTGCTGCATCACAATCCGCTATAACCGGGGCCTTGTGCTGTTTCTCTGGGGTCCAACAACTGCAGGTTGCTCAAGAGAGTACTGCTTAGACCTGTCACAAATTGGTCTATAATGATCTTTTTCTCTTGAACACCACTTGATTCCTTTTTACTCTTTAAATCAGGTCAAACAACACGGCTGCAAAAACACTAAATTCATCTCTCTCTCTCTCTCTCTCTCTCTCAACGTAGGTTGCAGTCTTCTTTTTCTTCCTTGCTTCTCTCAATTGCATCTTGTACAAATACAAATATTCATGCCTTCATTTGTAGTGTACTGGCAAAGAACTTAAGCTGATTAAGCTCTTACAAGTAAGCACATATGCTTAGCAAACATATTTTCATGCCTGCTTAGATCAGCCTAACATTTCCTACCAACAGGCATGTATAAAATCTCGCATGATTAATCTTGAAGTCTTCCTGCACTCAATGAAGTTCCATCAGATTTCACTGGCTCACTTGTATGGTCACCTTATTCAGCTGACTACTGTCTTCAATTAGGACCCAACAACTCAAATACATGACTTTCCTCAATGACTCCTCCAACTGCTTCATTTTATCATTTCTCAATTTGGCTGAAAATTATTGCAGAAGTTGAAGAAGAAAGGTTCTTGACCTGAGATGGTTCTGGGCATGTTGCTGTGCTAATCTCATGATAAATCCCACCCACAGATCCCCGAGTCCTTCATGGCTTCCACAACTGCAACACTGTCTGCCACAATAGCTCTCCTTATTGAACTCATCTACTCTTAACAAGACTGTTTTTTGCTCTTGAAATTGGAAGCAAAGAATCATAAACTTTGTGTAGCAAATATAACCGGTATAAGAAGGATATGTGCTTGATGAAGCAAATGGTGTGGAGCAGTGGAGGGGTCACTTATATATAGGGAGAGATAGGAAGATGGGTACTAAGTGGAAGGAGCTGAAAGTTTTGGGGAAAATCAGAGGCTATAGCAGTTGGAGGAGTCAGAAGCTTCTCCATGATTTCTCTCAGGACTCAAAGGAGTATCAGCTTCATTGTGCTGCAAGAGAGACAAAAGGCATTAAAACATGACAGATGAATTGAAGAGAGATACACCACAATCTGTTGTGCATTGTGTTCCTCCACCCACACACTCCTGAGAACCCAAATGACTCAAAAATTGAGAATTGATTATGTTTGGCGAATAAGATTAGAGAGCATGGATTAGTGCTGTTCTTTTTTTTTTTTCTTCTGCCCAGGTCAAAATTAGGACATCCACCAAGGCTCATTAGAAAAGATGAATATCAATGATACATTCAATACTTCGCAAATCAAACAAATTTCTAGGTTTCGTTAATTTCCAAACCCAAAAACTATCATGGTAGGACCACTGAATCAACCTTATGCATCTCATACAAATATCAAATAATGTTCAAAAGCATGAAAAGTACATATGCATTGAGAAATATAGTATTCAGGCGAAAATCTGACTTGCACTTCTGCTGCATACAAAATTAAAGAGGATTCAAGCATGTACATCGTCTATGCCCACTTATCAACTATCTCACTACCCCAACTGGCTTATGTCATACAAGATAGTTTATTTCAATAAGTTCATGATTCAGAAAATCCTAACATTTTAAAACAATTTAACAATTCTATAAATAATAAATAAATAAAACATATATATTTGCAAAAGCAAATAAATATGTGACCAAAAATCAAAAGCCTGCTATTTAATATATTGAAATACAATTAGACTTATTGCATATGACCAAGGAATCAGCTTCATTTATCTTATACAGATTGCAGAAGTTCATTCCCATTTTCCTTTGGACCAAGCTAAGAGACTAAGCTCACCAACTAGTTGATGTTGTCACCAAGGAATTACATTTGCTAAGCATATCTACTGGACCATGACATTGCCATCTTTAAGGAAGTGCACAATGTGCTTGACACAAAAATCAGATCACACATAATAGCCACAATCTCCAAGGGAATCATTTTCTTAATAATAAATTAATCTGCCTGCATTGATTTAATACTACAATAGGGGGAAAAAGACAAAATAATAAGAGTATCATTTAATATTCATAATGCATATATGATGCCATGCCACAAAATACTTGTCAATATGAACTTCACAAAGATTTTCAGTTTGCTATTAACTTTACTTGACTAATCTTTGATACAAACTAATCATGATATTTAGATGACATTTTTACCTGATCAAGTAAAACCAAGTTCTCCATAAGATCAGCTGTGTAAGCCAACCAGGGAGTTGTTTGAATTCTAAGATTGTTCACTTGCAGGCTCTCAGAGTCTATTGAAACGAGCCTGCTGTCAAAAGTTTGAATTAGAAATTCGCCGCTGTTAGTGCAGCCAAAGAACGTCAGAACCGAATCAAATGGTACATTTGTCTTAGTCCAAGACTCAACTATACCATACTCTCTCATTACCCATATGAGGCATATATCCGTATTTATTTCATCTTCATCTTCATCCACATTCTCAGCCGGACCAAGAACAACCAAAGCCAACATTCCCTTGAACACCACAAGTTGGTGAACATGGTCGTCAAACGTTGAATAAAATTCATTAAAGTAATTCTCCGGCAGTCTTATCTCTCGAAATATCTCATCATTGACATCAAAAGACAAGATGAAATTGTCATCGCCATAACCCCAAGTATATGCAACAAAATGCAGAGCTCCATTCAAAAATACACAGGAGTTTGGCGATACAGCAAAAATAGATCCAATATTTGGTACAGATTCCACTGACAATTCAACAGTTCTCCACGAATCAGTACTCAGCGTGTAAACCTCAGCGTCAGGTGGTGGCGCCTTTTCATCACTAAGCCCCTCATAAGACACAATCCTGAGAATCTTGAAATCACTGTTTTGACAGTGATAAGCAAATCCAAAGGCGACTGTTTCTAAATATTCGACAGTGAAGGGTCTGAAGTGCATAACATCGATCATTTTAAACTTTTGAATAACTGGGTTCCACAAATATACAGCATTTGTAGGACTAAAAAAGCTATAAAGGAAGAACATGCCATTACAATAGTCAACCACTCTGGAAGCTAAAAAGGGTATTCGAAACCTAGAAACCTCGGTGAATGTGCAGTCGCTGTTGTAAACTAAAGTACACAGTTCTTTGTCAGAAGACTTGTATAGCAGAAAACCATTATAGCTGTTATTGTCATGGGTATTGGATACTAATGATTTTGGTTGGTTGAGGTTGTGATTGAGGTGTGTGGTAATGAAAATGGGGTTTTTGATTGTAGAGTACCATAATTTTGAAACGCACCTGAATCGGATTAAGGATTTCACTGGCAGCCGAGTCAGGATGTCGAATAGGACGTCGTGTGGGAGACTCTCGTCCGACAAATTTGGCTTTCTCCTCAGCTGAGACATCGACGATTAGAAGGAAATGCGTGAGAGAAAGAGAGAGAGGGACTGTATTTTTTGGTTTGCGTTTGTGCAGCGACGAGAAAGGTAAACTAATAAACTATTAGTACTAAGTTACTGTAACCATTTGGGCGCAAGGCTTAAATTGAAATTTTCTTTTTCTTTTTCTTTTTATTCTTTTTGAGAGAGGCTTAAATTTTTTTTTTTTTTTTTTTTGAGCAGAAATACTGATAAATTTTATTAAATAGAAAATTAGCCAAAATTGGCTAAGAGTACATTATAGATGTGTGATGAAACATTCTCAATCCATATTGAAAAATCACTAACATGTCTAAGCAAGTTGTGAGCTAGCTTAAATTGATTTTTGATTAATGAGAGTGGGACTCACCAAATTTGTCATTGTTAGATCATATACATCAGCCTTTTTGAATGTTTTTAGCTAAACTAACTCTAAAAATTCCACTTATTTTAGTTTAGCTATCATTTGTTTTTATACACATACATCAGTCTCAACACCATATCACTCTTTTATTTAAATATGATTTGTACTTTCTACGCCCACAACATATATAAAGATAGGTTGTAGTAATGATATTTAAGTTTGAATAGTATTGTTTTATAAAGATGATAAAATGAAAATTCAAGTTCTAAAATTTTCTAAGTGAAAATTCTAAATTCAGGATTTCCTATAATGAGAAAAATAATCTTGGAATTTCTGCATGATTCGATTAGTGTTCAATTCATGTTCAATTGATCGAAAAGAGCTTTCGATTGATGCTCGATTCCTCTCAATCCATCAATCGAGACTCATAAAATTGAATTTCTACAGAATTTTCTGATAATTATTCTTAATGTTTGAAAATGTTTCATGCCTTGTGAACAGTTTTATAAAACATTTTAACTCTCTATACGTGTCTTTGAAAGAATATAACCTTATGAATGTAAATAGTGGTTGATATTTACTTGATATTATTATCTTTTCTCTCCCAAAAATTAGTTAAAGAAAGAAACATAAGAAATCTTGTGGATATTCTCCAGAACTATTGGTAGAACCTAACAACTTAGTTGTATCCTAGGCACAAGATTGTGATAACCATTTAGCAACAATAGTATGGGAGCAAATATTGTCTAAGGATAACAATTTTGTGTTTTTAATTTTCTATTTATCTTTTTTGTTCACTTTGTTCTTTCTTGATTACTTTGTGTATTATTCTCAATACAACCCATAACCAGGGGCGAAACCACTGCCAAGTGTGGGGTGGCCATGACCCCAACAAAAATTTTGGAAAATCCTTCTATAGTATGTAAAAATATTGAGCATTTTGAAGATTTAGCATATAAAAATTGGAGTTGCCCCACCCTTAAATATTTGAGTTAGTGCAATGTTGTTTTTATAAAAAATGTTTTGCACCTAAGAGGTGTAACAAATTGAACCAAATAATTTCATAACTAATAAATTAAACAAAGGTTACCCTATAATTTCAAAAGCAACAAATTAAATCTTGAGATTTCAAAAAATAATATATTAAACTTCAATCTTCAACCCATTGTGTTTGAGGTTTAATTTACTACTTTCAGGAATCCTAATTTTCTTTCAGGTAATGACCAAATTGATCTTTTTTTGGGCTCTTTGACCATAGGAGTGTTTGTCTTGTTAATACTTTATAGGACTGACCTAGTATGTCTGTCTTGTCATTGTTACAAAGTTCAAGTTGTGCCCCAACTAATTTAAATTTTCATTAAAAAATTAAACCTCAAGTGAATAGATAGTAAGTTTTTCAACTACAACATCTCATACTAGTTTATTTTGATGAGTTTAGAATGAAATATTGAATCAATTGCGGTTGATATGTTTTGAATGAGTGAGAAAAATGAGATGGAAAGTGACAAAACATTCATGATCTTCACATCAGGGCTGTGAAAAATTGAAAGTCTTATTGTTCATGCAAGAGGTTAGTTCCGTTGATGAGTCTAATATGATATGAAGCTTTAGCATTATACCTAGTCAAATCACAATACAAGTGATCTCTTCATTTGTTTAGTAGATACATTTCCAGTAAACAAGAAAGTAAAGATAATGTAAAAGTTACCAGTATTGTTAATCTCTTTTTATGTTTAGTGATAAGAGTTTTTTTTTTCTAATGTAAAATTGTCTTTTATATATATATATATATATATATATATATATATATATATATAATTAGCTAGTATGCATTTTACATAGTTCATGTCTAATTTGGTGGGGCCAATTAACCTTTAGATAGATGCCATTACTAACAGAGACCATTCTCCGGCTAAAAAGAAGAAGAAGAAATAAAGCCATCCACGGACTCATTTTTTGCACACCTTGGCAAGATAATCATGTCTTCAAAGGTAACATTAAAATTAAGTTTTACCAAGATCATCTTTGAACAATTTGAAATATGATTTCATTAGTGTGGCCCTTATGGATTATTTTGTTTAGGTGTAACCGATTTGATCTGTCAATTATTTTGTTTTTTAATACCAGATTTGATCAATCAATACAATACCATTACATATAAAATAAAATAATTTGCAACAGATTGATCAATTGCAAAAAAAATCCTTATTTGTGAATGAATGAGCGATTCTCGCAATGAATGCAATTAATAGAGAGTCTAATAGAAGTGAAAATCAAAAATCGAAGTACAATGCAGAAATTCCCAAGCCCGAGATCAATCAAACAAAGTCCAAATTGGTAAGGACTTCAACTAATCAATAGATCTCACAACATCCTCTAACGTACGGCTGTTTTGTTCCTTTCACACTAACCACATCAGGCATACTGGCACTGTATTCCATACATCCAAGAAAAAGAACTAATTGTACAGGAAGTATGACATTGAAGCATTTAGTAATTATTAATCTCTTGTGCACCTTGACACCAATTTCCTAACCAAGAAACTATAATGGTAGGACCAATGAGTCAACCTTATGCATCTTATACTAATAGCAAATATCCGTGCTTCTCTTGACGGCTAATGGCTAAGAACATAACCAGATCTTGCTGATTAACATTCTGCCACTAGGACAAAAATTAAATAAGATTATGTTTGCTATACAGTAGGAACTATGCTTGACAATTTGACAAGTCAAATAATGTTCATGACACTCCTAAGACAATAGCCATAAGTTTAAATAAATATAATAGCCATAAACTTTAGAGGAGCCCTCTCTCTCTGGGCTGGATAAATTTCAGTCTTCCACATCACAACATGCTTTAAGAGGACAACTATCTCTTTTACAAGAACCCCCATCAAGGATAAGGTAAAGCAAAAAACGAAACTAGATTCACAAGACTCGCAAAAATGAAGTTTTTTTTTTTTTTTTTTTTTTTGGTTTTTAAGGAACTTGTACTCACAAGACTCGAAAAATCAAGGACCACAAAGTGCCCATTAGCACTTTGTATCTTGATTAGCACTCTGCCGCAGGGGTCACTCCTAGCCTCTTTTGCCTATTTTCCTGCACTTAAAACCTTTCCAAACTAAATTCCAATGATTCAATTATCAACCATCATCAATATCAAGGCAACAATCATAAAAAATCTAAGACTCAAAGCAAATTAAAACAGAAAAATCAAGATACACCTCAAAATTAAGTTGAATCCGTCCAGGTGCAAAAGAAACCCCTCTAAACTGGGCATTGAGCTAATGTCATTTACCGAAAGGATTGTTTTCCATTTAATTGGATCCGAAAAGTTACCTACACGTTAATAGAACTGTACCAATCAAAAAGAAAAAAGACAGATGCTCAGCTGCAGGTGCTCACAGACGACCTCTCTTTCCATGACGTTGTGCCAAAGGTTTTGTGTGCTGCTCCTTGTCTTCCTCATCATCATCATCAAGGCTAATCTGTTGACCAGAAGGAAGATGTCCAGATTTGGATCTAAACGTGGCCAAAGTTGTACTCTCATGAACCTGGCAGTGAGAAGGATCTTGAGGAGCAAGATGATTTATGTGTTGAGAGAAATCCTCTTTGGCTTGCACTGTAGTGTTCATGAGATCACCTTCATCAGCCCGAGAAGGAGTTATACCACCAACTGAATCAGTAACGGGATCACTTGATCCTCCAACATCACGAGGTCCCAAACTACAAAGACATCTCTCAAGAGTCTTTATGGTACTTGCTTGACTTTCCACCTTGTTCCGCTGCAAGAAAATTGGAGATCGATTAGTCAATATTCAAGCAAAAACAATATTACAAAAGGAATGCACACCAAGAGGCCGATTTCATGAGAAAGTTCATTTTGATGGACAAAAGATAATTGGGAACTAGACGAAATCCAGTTCTTCATGGACTCAATAAGGGAATAACACTCCTCAACAAAATCCGCTTCAGCCTACAAAGTAAAAAACAAGTGGTTAGCACAGAAAAGAAAAGACAAAATAGAGGCATGCACATCCCAAGAAGATTACCGGGCCTCCTGTCCATGGCACATAAGGAACATGCTTTGAGCGTGGAACAAGCATGGTTTCAAATTCTCCAGAGTCATTCGTCACTTGCACTTCCCACGAAGGTAAAGAGGGGTACTTCGAACTAAGGGGAAGAGATCCGAAGAAGAATCAGTTTCCCTAGAGTTTTCCTCAAGACTCAAAGAAGTATCAGTCTCCATCTGATCAGCTTCAGTTTCTCTATTTTCATTTTCCCCCTGAAAGCATAAGCTAATCTCGCTGATTAACATGTTTGTCATTAGGACTACAGCAAAATAACATTATACTTGATAAGCAGGAAGAACTTGACAATGTCATTGTCATGTCAACTAATGTTCACAACAATCCTAAAACAATAGTCGTAAGTTAAATAAATAATATGCATAAGAGTAATGCTACAAATGTTTCAACTATTAAAACATATATAAAAAAATAAAAAAACCAAAAAAAAAAAAAGAATCAAGAAATTTATTTATTATGATGTTGATGTGGTACTAATCACATTAATTTCCACCTCTATTTGTGAACTTCTTGTGGCAAAATTGGTATTACTTTTACCAATTTCTACTTTAATGTCTTAAATGGTAGTAAAGGATTATATGCTACAACTTGGGGTTGCAGACGATGACAATTCTCCCGCAGCTTTCATATGAGACCATAAAGGACCATCACAAAAAAGGTTCATTAGTTAGTATAAGCAGCCACGTAACATGCCATTTATATCAAATGCATAGTAATTATTCTTGAGTGTGAGGTGAAAAAGGTCTATCTAAATTTTTAGGCTATGAAGCACGGGTGCGTTTCGGGACTCAAGTGCGGGTGCGGGTGCGGGTGCGGGTGCGGGACTCGGCAATTTTTGAAAAAGGTGGGTGCGGGTGCGGCGGGACTCGGCGATTAAAAAATTATTAAAAATATTTTTATTTATATTTTTAATATATTGCTAAGCATATTTTTTCACATTATATAAACATACACCAAATTTAAGAGCAATACTAGATAATATATTAAAAATATAAATAAATGTATGAATTGAGAGGGGAGTGTAGGGTGTGAGAGAGAATGCTTGGGTGAGGGGCTGAATTTCGGCCGGAATCAGCCGTTTCGGCCGGAATCGGCCGGTTCGCCGGTATCGCCGGTACCGCCGATATCGGCCGAAACGGCCCGATTCGGGGCGATTCAGCCCGGTTCCGGGCGAATCGGCCCGCGTCTCAGCCGCATCGGGGCGAGTCGGCCCAAGTCGGCACGAAAAAAAAAAAAAACACGTGGCGGACGCGGCCCGACGCGGCACCGACGCGCGGGCAGCGGCGTCCGGTGCAAGTCGCCGCGTCGCGCCGCGTCCGACGCGGGTGCGGCGCCTAGGAGTGTGCAAGCTATCACCGGAGCCGACAAAACCGACCGGCGCCGACCCTCCCGCACCGCCATTGCCACCGACCGACGGAGCCAATGCCGGTGGTCGGAATGCGAACAGAGCTCCGATGCCGGTGCGGTGAGGACATCGGAGACGCAGAGCTTGCACCGAGTAGAGCCGAACCGAACCGATGCAAACAGAGAAGTTCAGCTCAGGGAGATACAGCGTCGTTTAGGTGTGTATTTGTTTTAAAATTTTAAGCAAAACGTCGTCGTATACTTGAATGGGTTATTAAAAAAAAAAAAACACATACACAAAACGCACCGTTTTATGTAGGATCATACCTGACCAGACCTGAGACCTCACTATAAATTCATCCTTTCAGACCTGGGTTCCCTTAACTCTCTCTCTCGCTCTCGCCGACTCGCCCCAGTCACCTCGCCTCGTCGCAGCAGCAGCCAGCAATAGCTCCCCGCGGCAAACCACGGTAAGCCCATCAGCCGGATTTAGCCCTTTTCTTTTGGTTTTAATGAAACCGAGTGAGACATTGGTTTTTGATTTTTGTTGCTGTTGTGAATCGGATGGGAATGGTTTTAATGTGTGTATGAGTGTTGCTGAGTGAATCGGATGGGAATGATTTTTGTTGTTGCTGAGTGAGACATTGGTTTTAATGTGTGTATCAGTGTATGCGTGTGAGTCTGTGAGTTACTGCGTGTGAGTGTGTGACTGTGTTTAATTTATTTTTTTTGAGAATAGCTAAACTAAGACACACACACAGGGGGTTGGGGAGATGGCAAAGACTGACACTACAAGTCTCAACAACTGTGTTTAATTTATTTAGTTATTTATGCGTGTGACTGTGTGTGTGAGTCTGTGAGTTGTGCGTGTGAGTGTGTGACTGTGCTTAATTTATTTAGTTATTTATGCGTGTGAGTTGTGACTTGGAAGTGTGAGTTAACACTGTTGACTAACTTGACTCATTATTTATACTCATTAACACTTAGTTATTTATATGTGTGTGACTGTGTGAGTATGAGTTAATACTGTGTTTAATGAGTCAACAGTGTTAACTAAGTGCTAACCATTAATGGTTATGAGTGTAATTTATTTAATTATTTATGCGTGTGAGGGGGTGAGTTGTTTTAGTTATTTATTTATTGAGTTTTTATTTAATTAGTTTTATTTAGTTATTTATTTATTTAATTTAGTTTTTGGTGTGTTGACTCAGTTTAGTTAATTTATTTAGTTAGTTTTTAGTTATTTATTTATTTTTTTTTTTTTTTTAGTTATTTATTTATTTAGTTAGTTGACTCAGTTTAGTTAATTTATTTAGTTAGTTTTTAGTTATTTATATATTTAGTTAGTTGACTCAGTATACTAAGTAGTAACTACTATTCACTAACGTTTTTTTTTTTTTCAGCATTTTAATTTTTGAGAGAGACGAGATTGAGAGAGTTCACGCTTTCAATCCTTCACCGAGAGGTAATCATTAAACACTCACTATATTCAACATTATGATTTTAAATTTTTAGTACTTAATAACAACTGCTTTAAGTTTATATATAATTATATATAAAATTAGCTTTTATTTTATATTTATTCAAAATAGAGATATATAAAATAAAAGCTAATTCTCTAGTTCTGAATTGTTGTTAATGAATTGTTGAGTAATGACTAATGATTAATAATTGTTAGTCTGTTATTGTTGCCTTAGTCTATTTGATAGTTGATACTGCATTTGCTGGAAAATTATAATTTGATATTGTTGTGGAAACTTTGTTTTTTGTTGTTTGGAAATTTTTTTATTAGATGAATGTCGATGTTCCACCTGGATCATTATGTGATCATTATGAAATGAAAAATACTTTAATGCTTTTGCTTTTGTTTTATGTTTGAATAGGTTGGCACAGGTTTCATGAATTATTTGGCACAAGTTTTTTGATTAGGTTGATATATTGATATTGGGCTTGAAAGTCCAATTTTTTTATTATTAAAAAAATAGTTTTTTTTTAATATTTCAAACCGACCAAACCGCACCGCAAAAACCGCACCGCTATAGGTCGAAAAACCGACCCTAGGCGGTGTGCATCGGTTCCAATTATGAAAAAACCGATCTCTATCGGTTCGGTAGTAAATTTGGAAAAAAACCGCCATTACCGAACCGCGCACACCCCTAGCGGCGCCTTTGGCACCGCTTTCGTGCATTCCAGTTTTTAGGCCAATAGTAATAGATTAAACAAACTAAAATACCAAATCATTCAATCTGGGAAATATGTTAAAAAGGAGAGAATGCATCATTATTAGTATCTTAACCAATATAACAGAGGCAGAAAACATTGACTCAATCACTTACATTTGCAAATATCATATACATTAATGGATCAAAAATTAGAATTGTTTATCAAACAACTAATGAGTTCTAAATAGATATTTGAATTGCTGCACGTTTTCTCTAAGCCACAAACCAATAACAATCATTGGGTAGAGACAAACTTAAAAAGCATATAATTTATAAGATTAATAGATGTAATAATGTAAAAAGCATGAAAAAGTATTTAAGCATTTAGAAATGGTAGTATTCATTGTGAAAATTTGACATGAACTTCTGCTGTATAAAAAATTAAAGCAGATTCAAGCATATATGTTGTCTACATCATTAAGCCCACCTATCGACTCTCTCACCACCTCAACTAGCCCATATCAAACAAAATACAATATCAATAATTTCATGATTTACAGAAAATCCTAACATTTTCCAGCTATTTAACAAATATAAGAAATGCATAAGCAATTACACATGTGAGCAAAAATCAAAATCCTGCTATTAGGATATTGAAATATACAATTTGACTTATTGTTGAGGACCAATAAATTAGCTATATGCATCCCATACAGATTGCTGAAATCATTCCCATTTTTATTTAGACCAAGCCTAAGAGACTAAGCTCACCAACTAATTCATGCTGTCTCAGAGGCATAAAAATAAATAAGATTATGTTGGCTAAGCATATACTGCACTATGAAATTGTCAATTTTGAGGAAGTGCACAACATTCTTGACACAAAAATCAGTTGGCATATAATAGCCACAATCTCCAAGGTTATTCTTTTTTGTTTGAAAAATCAATGCGTCTGAAAAGGCAACATAATAAAAGTACCATATAATTTGCAAAGTGCATATATGATGCCATGCCACAAAATGCTTGTCAATATAAATATCGCAAAGATTGTCATTTTGCTAAAAAAATTCAAGAAGTCTAACATTTGATACAAACTAATCTTCAAAATTTCAGATGACATTTTTACCTGACCAAGTAAAACCAAGCTCTCCATGGGATCAGTTGTGTAACGAAACCAATTATAAAGTCCAACAGTAATTCCAAGGTCGTTCTCGTTTGGACTCTCATGGTCATATGAAATGACCTTCGAGTTATGGCAAAATATAAGTTCACCATTGTCAACGCAGCAAAAGAATCTATCAACCACTTCTAATTCTACAGTTATTTTCGTCCAAGAATCAACCACACCATACTCTCTCATCACCCATATGTAGCATATAGCAATATCTATATACTCAGTAGAAAAAGCAATCATAGCCAACGATCCCTTGAACACTTCAAGGGAAAAACCTTCGTAAAAGTCAAAGTCATGCTCCGGGAGTATTATCTTTTGGAATGTCTCATCATTGACATCAAAACACAAACTGTAACTGTGGTCCGCAGTAACCGCTAAAACATGCAGAGCTCCATTAAAAAACAAACATGGTTAGGCTCAACTGTATTTCTAGTAGACCCAACATTGTGGTCGGAGCCAAACGATATTACAAACCTTCTCCATGAATCCGTACTCAATGTGTAGACCTGAGCCTCAGTCGACCACGCTGATTCTTCATAGTGAGAAACAAGTCTGAGAATCTTGTAGTCATTGTTTTGGGAATGGTACGCAAACCCATGAGTCCGGTTTTTGTAGGTGTCGGACATGTTGTGAGGAGGAGAGAGACTCTTAAACGTTTTGATGCTTGGGTTCCACAAATAGATTACACAGTCACAATAACCATAAAGGCAGAACATGCCATTACAGAAGCCAACAATGTCGACAGAAAGAAAGGGAATTTGAAACCTGGAAATCTCGGTAAATGTGCGGTCGCTATTGCAAACAGCCGTACCCAGATCTTTCCGAGTTGGACCAGGATCATCGTCGTCGTAATCAGAATATAGCAGATATCCATTGTTGTTAGATAATGATTTGGCTTTGTTAAGGTTGAGGTGTTTGGTAATGAAAATGGGGTCTATGACGATGGAGTTCCAAGACTTGGAAACGCACCTGAATCTCATCAAGGACTTCACTGCCAGGTGACTCAGTATGTCGAATACGACGTCGTGTGGGAGATGCTCCGATGACAAATTCGGATCTCTCCTGAGTTTAGACATCGGAAATCGGATTAAGGAAACGAAATGCGCATCAAGTAGAAGTAGGGGTGTACCGTGTAGGCTGAAATGTGCAACAGGTCTTGTCCTTTTTACTTTTTAGATAAATAAATAGATACGGTTGAAATTAGTCTCATCAATTTTTTTTTTTTTTTTTTAGGGACATCAAATTGTATTTCAAGATTTAATTTTTTTTTTTAAAGGTACACACTCAAAATTTTATACACGTGTAGATAAGAAACAATCTAAATTTTTTACTTCAGAATGATCAAAAGTTTTTTACTTTATGATGTTACATTCCATCCCAAAGCCTTTTTAAGAAGTGAGAATTTATTACAATGTTGCATTAACAACTTACTTTATATATATATATATATATATATAAAAGTAATAATGATTACAAGCAAATTAACTAGAAAGTCTAAGATAATAAAAAATCGAAGGGCAATGCATAAATCCCCAAGCCCAAGTCAATCAAACAAAGTCCAAATTAGTAAGGACTTCACCTAATCAATAGATCTCACAACATTCTTGAATGTGTGACTGTTTCATTCCTTTCACATGAACCACGTTAGAGATACTTGCACCTTATTCCACACATTCGAGAAATGTTTTCCAAACAGTTCTGCCAAACAAAAAAGACGGGTGCTATTGTTTTCAATAGTTAAGAGTTTGAACTTTGGAGCTCTTATTGAACAATGAGCATTTAGCTTTGTCTTGTAAAACTATTTGGCAAACTATGAATGCAAACAACTGGTAGATGCCACTAGCAAGTAGAGCCCCAAAACTATTAGACTAAAATTGATTCACATAAGTCAGTAAAAAATTACTTACAAGTTTGCTTTGAGCACTCATGTTGGTGAGTGTATAATAGAAAAATGTAAAAAATTTACACAATTTTATCTAAAAATAACCCGCATCAGCCCAAATGTATAATTGTGTTGATTTACAAGTTTGCTACAATAACTGTGTAAATTTATATTGAAACTATTCTTTCTTTACGTATCTCGATAATAAAGGAAGAGAATTGACGGCAATTATTGTATGTAAAGAAATAAAAATAATTAAAAAATAAAGAAAATTTGATATTTTAATGAAATATAATGTAAAATAGATAATTTGATGTAGGGTATTTTGAAAAAAAAAAAGTATGTAAAATGAATTAAAAAAATGAATTCATTTGCTAAAATAGACGATAATCTTTGCACAAGCTAACGCGAATGCTCTAAACCATGTAAATTTATATTGACACTACTCATTTTGCATTTAGTTTAGTTTTTTATCAATTAAAAAATAAAGAAAATTTGATATTTTAATAAATATAATGTAAAATGGATAATTTGATGTATGGTATTTTGAAAAGTATGTATGTAAATCATTGTAAAATAAATTTTAAAAAATAAGCTCATATGCTAAAATAGACAATAATTTTTACACAAGCTGACGCGAATACTCTAAACCTTGTAAATTTATATTAACATTACTCATTTTGCATTTAGTTTAGTTTTTTATTCTTTTTTTACCTATCTCAATAATGAAAGAAAAAGTGGATGGTAGTTGTTGTATGTGTGAGGGTGTGTGTGTGTGTGTGTTTTTTTTTTTTTTTTTTTTTTTTTTTTTTTTTTTTTGCTAGAGGTTGTGAATGAAGAAAGAGAAACAATTAAAATTGATATTTTAATAAAATGTAGTGTAAAATAAATAATTTAATATAAAATATTTTAAAAAAATAAATATGTAAAATAAAAAAAATAAATTCGATAAAATAAACGAAAATTTTTGGATGAGCTGACATGCAAGCTTTTAGCTTAGCTACCTAAGATGAGAGCGCAATATCTGAATGCTGGAACCAACAGACCTATATGTTTGGGCTCTTCAATAACACTAGGCTTAAAAGGATTGTTTGTCTGATTAATGGGACTCACCGAATTATCATTGGGCTATTCAAGTTATGGACCAATTAGTTTGGTGGACTCGACCCACTTCACCATCATACAATGCCAAAGAGATAAATCCCTATGATGACATGCTGATTTAATTATGTGTTTTTTATGGTCATTTTTTCAAATGTGGGTGTTTGGGACTTTTCAATGGCAAATGTAGACAGAGATATGATATGATATTTCATCAGATGGGCAAGGATGGCAATAAGATGGAGTAGGAGTCGAGTCATGGGCATGTTGCACACACATTCTAGGGGTCAACTAGGAAAGAGTGAAAGTATAAGGTAACTTTCGTTTTTTTCTTATTTTTATTTTCTATGGAAAGGAAAATGAGAATTGCTTGACTTATGAGTGTGTTCAGAAAGAGATAGGTAAGTGTCTTCAAAAGTTCAAAGTGGAGAAAACCCAAACAAGGCCGAGCAAGTCAAGCAATCCATGACAATTTTTCCATCCTCTCTAATCTCCCCTTTTATTTTTATCTTTTTTGGGTCTGAGTCTTAAACCAATATCCTCATTATTTTTCAATTAAAAAAAAATCCTTATTATTTTCGATCAATGTTTGCACCCTCAACTTTGGAGAGAAAATAAAAGAAAAAGGTTGAAGATTGTACCACACAAATCAACAGCAAACACTTGGTTTTCACATTTTATTTCAATTTAAAAAAATAAATAAAAAAATAGTTGCTCAAACTTTAATGTTTTCACTGTCTTCAACTAGAGTTTCCGAAAAAAATGAAGGCTCAATTGAGTTGTCTTCATTGATACATTATTGGTTATCAGGGAGACGGTGAAATAGGAACTCATACACAAATACAGGGAGATACAGAAGGCTAGCATGAAACACCTCCTAGCTCTTTGTGCAGTGTAGTCTCCATAGAATGAAAATGCCGCAGCACTTATTGCAAGAGTAAGGAGACTGATGATTCAAGAAAAAACTACCAGGATGTCACAGCCCCTGTAGACGAAATTTAATAAAGTAAATGAGAAATGAAACTGAGTCAACAAATAGTTGAATTCAAGCACAAACAATACAATTCCAGCACTCTTGTAGAACATATTACCTATTATTTTGCATTGGAGAAGGTGCAGGATTGAACCTGTGAACATATTACTTGAAAGAACACCAATGTCTATAATACAAAAACTAGCCAAGTAAAAACTGCAGAATATAGACTACGCATCCATGTTCTTTATGGTAACGATTGGTTTCCACATCTATTTATCAAAGCTTATATTCGGCACACAAACTTATTCGGTTGAATATGGACTTCATAGGATGGAGAGAATGGCAGAGAAGAGTTAAGCAAATGGCACCGCCTTTAAGAAAACCATGATACAAGTAGAGCTAGTACAAGTGCTTGTCTTGCATATTGTTGCATTATTTAGTAATTAAGGAACTGCATATTAGACCATTAGTAAGTATCTGAGGATTTTGCAATAACAATGGTCACATAATTGGCCCTTGTGTACGTTTTTCCCATGTCATCTGAATCTTTAGCTTTTCCTCGTTTTCTCTAGGGTCCAGCAACTGCAGGTAGCTCAAGAAAAGCACTGCTTAGACCTGTCATGATTGATTGGAAAAGACGAATATCAATGATACATTCAACAGTTTGTAAATCAATCAAATTTCTAGTTTTTGCTAATTTCCAAACCAAATGCTATCAAACTAGGACCAATGAATCACCCATACACATCTCAAACAAATATCAAGTATTATTTATTTTGGAGACATCTTGTTGATTAACATGGTTGTCACTAGGACAAAAACGAAATACAATTATGCTTGATAAGCAACAAGCACTTGACAATGACATTGCAATGTCAAATAATGTGGATGGAAATCCCAAGACAATAGTCATAAGTTGAATAAATATTAGCCATAAGCTCCTAAGGAACCCTCTCCCTTCTGGTTGGATAAATTTAGTCTTCCAAGTCACAGCAATACTATAAGAGTAATGATACAAATGTGTCAACTTTTAGAACATAAAACAAAAAATAATAGTAATTAGGAAATTTAATTATCATGATGTTGATGTGGTTCCAATCACATTAATTGCTACCTCGGTTTGCAAAAATTTTATTAGTAAAATTGGTGGTACTTTTAGCATTTTCCATACTTTAATTTCAACAATTGCAGTATTGTACAACATAACATAGCTTGCATAAGAGGGCAATTCTTCATATAAGCAGCCAAGCTTGAGGTGAAAAAGGTTTATCTAAATTCTTAATCCACCAAAAACAAATTAAGCAAACTTAATTACTAAATCCTTCAATCTGGCAAAAATGTTACAAAGGAGACAATGCATCAGTATCTTAACCATTGAAACTGAGCCAGAAAAAATTGACTCAATCACTTGCATTTGCAAATTTCATATGTACTAATGGATCAAAAATTAGAACTGCTTATCAAAATGACTATTAAGTAATGCCCAAAAAGCTTTTGTTTTGGACCATTCTGAACCCTCGGCTACATTCAAATATTTTATCTTTCTCTTCTTATCAAAAAAAAAAAAAAAAAAAGATAAGTTCTAAATAGATATTTGAATTGCTGCACATTTTCTCTGCATAAAGCCACAAACCATCAACCATCATTGGATAGTAAGCAAATTAAACAAATCATCTATTTTATTTAATTAATAGACCTACTAATGTCAAAAACATGAAAATGTATGTATACATGCATCGAGAAATCATAGTGTTCCGGAAAAAATTTGACTTGCACTTCGGCTGTATACAAAATTAAAGAGGATTCAGGCATATAAATTCTGTGTCAATAAAAAAATGCATAAGCAATTAAATGTGTGAGCAAAAATTAAAAGCCTGCTATTTAAAATATTAATTTGACTTATTGCTTAGGACCAATGAATCAACTTTATGCATCCTGTACAGATTGCAGAAGCTCATTTTCATTTTCCTTTGGACAAGGCCTAAGATATTTAGCTCACTAACAGCGGTCAAAGGTACAATTTTTTCAGTCCAAGACTCAACAAAACCATACTCCATCATGTTAATTTATCAAATCACTGAAGACAAACAAAGCCAGCGATTCCTTCAACACTGCAAGTCTCTCATCATATTGGTACAGCCCTTCTCCTGGGCTATTTTTTTTCTCACAAAACCAATTAGGCAATATGCACCGTTTTGGCTCACCAAAATTACATTGAACCAAAGCACTTTTCCTGGGCTCTACGCTCTGTTTAATATATGAGATAGATAGACTGATGAAATTTTGAGGTGCAAGCTGAAAATAGAGGCTGCAACTTGAGCAACCTGGGCTGGTTTACACACACATATATACTATTTTTATTAATCAGTTCACATACATACATATACTTCATAATATCTCAAGATGCCAAGCTCAATTTTAGAGGCTGCAACTTGGGCAACCTGAGCTTGTTGGAGGTAAACAAGAGCATGTAAGTCTCATCCCTAACCAGCACAGCTAAACGTGTGAAATATTTAGCCCTCACCCAAACCAACCTAGGCTGAAATTAGTTGCCTTGTTGTGACTGAATTGACTCAAGGTGGGTCAGGTTATGCTTCTCTTAATAGTAGTAGTAGTAGTAGTAGTAGTAGTTGGAGATATCAATAGCTTTTTTCCGTCTATTTACAACAGCCAACTTACAAGCAAGATTAGAATACCTTATGCTTAAAAAGCATGCATGATTTACTGTGTGTATACAAGTGTGTAGATTCACGTGTACTATACAAATTATAAAGAAATCTCATAAATTTAAAAAATAAAAAATAAATAAAAAACTAGAGAAATAATTTGCATGAGTGTTGTATCTGCAAGAGCTAGTATCAGTCTTGTCTCTATGTCAAAGATAGTTGGAACCAATACACCTAGAGTGTCTAGGGCAAATATGCTAGGTTGATGTGCAATCTGCAGCTTAACAAACATCGTTTTTAAGCATACATAGATGTTTAAGAAAAAAAAAAGCATTTAGTGGTAGGACAACAAAAAGAAGAAAAATCGATTTAAAAAGAAAAGGAGCCAGCCAAAATCTTGATGATTTTCCCTGAAGCCCAAAACAAGTATATAAACCAGGCTTATGTAATCAATTCATTATTAAAAACTTTAATAATTAAACTTGAGACCTAATTCCAAAAGTTTATTCTTCTATTCATATAAATCTACAGATGCTTGCCATCTTAAAAAGAGAATGGAATTATAAATTGATAGATAAATCAGTAAGAAAGGAAAAAAAATACAGAAGGGGCTGGGGACAATCAATTGAGCTTGCACAACAAAATCATAGTTTATAGAAAATATTATTTTGTTGCCTAGAAATCAAAGCATGACATCCAAGAAGGTGAGTTGAAAAAAATCAAAATCAAGGGTACCACCAAGTACCAATAATTTACAAGTAAAACCAATTTCAATTATAAACTAGATAACCAGTCCAATATTCATTATGATAGGACAAGTGAAACAAGGTTATCTGGGCTAAAAACATATAATTTTCACTGTGACATTGCCATGTGTTAGAATGACCACAAAAATCTACTGGGATTACTACATTACTTTCATGTGTACTACAATAGAAGATAAAAAGAACATAATGATGGCTTCATTGATTTAATATTACAATAAGGAAAAGCAAAATAAAACATAAAATAGAACATCATTTACTTCATTGGTTTATCTTCGCATTTGGATGACATTTATTTGTGATCAAGTAAAACCAGGCTTTCCATAAGATCAGTTGTGTAGGCCATCCAGTTAGGACTTGGAATTCCAATATTGTTCTCATATAGACTTTCAGGGTCATACGAAACCATCCTTCCCAGAGGCATTGTAATTAGAAGTTGACCACTTTCAGTGCAGCCAAATAAATTTGTAATCCACTTGAGTCTTACAGTTTTTTTTGTCCAAGACTCAACCACACCATACTGTCCCATCACCCATATGTCGCATGTATCTACAAATTCGCCATCTTCATATACAGGAGGACCAAAAACAATTAGAGCCAATGATCCCTTGAACACCACAAGTCGGTGAACTGCCCGATCGACAAAAATAATTCTATCTAAGTAATTCTCTGGCAGTCTTATCTCTCGGAATATTTCATCATTGACATCAAAGGACAAAATGAAGTTGTTAGTGTTGTTTTCGCCCCAAGTATATGCCATAAAATGAAGAGCTCCATTGAAAAACAAAAAGGGTTCATATTGTATTTCTAAAATAGATCCAAGATTGGGTATCGACTCCACCGAAAATTCAATCCTTCTCCACAAATCCGTACTCAATGCGTAAACCTTGGCCTCAAACCCCGGACCTTTGTTATTTAGGACAATTTTGAGAATCTTGAAATCATTGTTTTGACAATGATAGGCAAGTCCAAGACTGTAGCCATTGCGACCATCGGCAAGCATGAGCGTCTTAAACTTTTGAATGCTTGGGTTCCATAAATATATTAGAGTATCAAGATTTCCAAAAATCAAGAACATGCCATTACAATAGTCAACCATATCTACAGGAAAAGGGATTTGAATCCTACAAATCTCAGTCAATGTCAATGTGGGATCGTCATTGCAAGCAGCCGTAAACAGTTGTTTGTCATCGGTATATAGAAGAAAACCATTGTGATTGTTATTGGATGATAATGATTTGGCTTTGATGTTGAGGTTCAAGTGTTTGGTAATGAAAATGGGGTCGGTGATTGTAGAGTACCAAGATTTAGAAACGCACCTGAATCTAATTAAGGATTTCACTGGCAGCCGAGTCAGGATGTCGATCACGACGTCGTGTGGGAGACGCTCCGATGACAAATTCCTGAGCTTAGACATCATCGTGAATTCGGTTCGGCGTGTGGAGGCCAGCGGCAAACGCAGGTTCGGCGTGATTGAGAGTTTAAATGTGGAGGCTGTCTGTGTCTGAGAATGAGAGTCAAGAGTAAGAGTGAAATGTGTGGGTGCAGGGTATGTAGGGTAACTGGTAGGGTTTTCTAATTATCTTAGTTGAAGTTTAATTAGTTTTTTTTTTTTTTTTTTTTTTTTTTTTTTTTGGGGCTAAAGTTTAATTCTAGTTATAATCTAATGGGTTAATGCCTTAATTTTAATGGGTTTTAAATGGCAATGTTTATAAAGTAAAATGAAAGGCTGGAGGCCCAATTTTTTTTTTTTTTTTTAAGAAAAGGTAGGAGGCCCAAAAGCTTAAGGTCCAATGTTTGCAACTATGCAAAGCCTAAAACGTGTATTATATTATATTATATATATATATATATATATATATATAAAATATAAAATTATAATATAAATTATATTATAATATAATTCTATTCGATTTAGGTCGATTCGGTGCATATACACCTAATATCGAAATTGAAAATGTCGGTTTTTAAAAAGTGAAACCAAATCATATTGAAATTTTGGCAACAATTTGGTCAATATTGAAATTTTGGCAATAATTTGGTCAATTTTGGACAGTTTTTTCGGTTTCTCAATTTTGTGCACACCCCTAATCAAGATGATGATGATTCAAAAGGAAATGCGTTACAGTGAGAGATAGAGAGAGAAAAAGGTTAAAAGAAAACTAATGATATTAAGCTGCCTGAGATGGCACAAGGTTTAAACAAAAGGAGTGTTTGCCTAATTAGTGGGTCACACCCAATTTGTCATATTTGGTAAAATTACAAGATTAAAAGTTCAAGATTAGGGGTGTTTGCAGTGCTGTGTGGTGCAGTTTTGGGTTATTTTTAGTACTGCACTTTGCAGTACGGTTTAGCTAAAACCATAACTGCACTGCACCTTGTTTTTGCAGTCACATATGCTGTGCGGTGTGGTGTAGTGTGATTTAGAGTTTAGCCAAAACCATAACCGCACTGCACCTCATTTTTGCAATTACATGTGCGATACTATGTATAAGATGTAGTTTAAAGTCGATTTCCTACTCAGCCAAAATCTATTTTTTCCCTCTTTTTGGGCCAAGTTTTAAATTATTGAGCTAGTTTTTCTTTATTTTGGGTTAGCTTTTCTAGTCAACACTTGCTAGGGTTGTTAAACTTTTTTTTTTTTTTTTTTGAAAACTAGGGTTATTAAACTATTAATAATATATTTAATATTAAAAATAAATAAATTAATTAATATATAGAAAGGGTGTGGTGCGGTGCGGTGCGGTTTATGCGGTTTTCTTATTATAAAATCGTAAACTGCACTGCACTATGCTGTGTGATGCGGTGCGGTGCACTATTACTTTTGGTGCGGAGCGGTTATGCCATTTTGAGAGCAGTTTTGATGCGGTTTTTACAATTTGTGCGGTTAATGCGATTTAGTGAACACCCATATTCAAGATAATTGGGTGGACTCCATTTACTTCTCCCATCATTCAACTAAATTTATTTATTTTTTGGGAACAAATTAAATCAAACATAATGTTGTTTCACTTAAGTGTAAAATTATTCAAACACAACTTGAGAATATGACATGAACTTTTTTTTTCTACAAGATTCTACTCTAGTATAATCTAAGTGTATATGTGCGTAAAACTCCCTTTTGAAAACTTGAATCCCGACATTTGCCCCCTACATCTCATAAATATTTATACTTGTAGAATGACTACCGCACCAAAGGTGCGCAGTGGTCAAACATGACATGAACTTAACTTGCTTTATTGTGGGTTAGTGTTTAATATATATATATATATATATATATATATATATATGAAAATGTTTCGAAGTGAGTTGACATGCTTTGACTCAATTAATATATTAGTCAATTTTGTGTTGACTTGTTTAAGCCACAATCAACCCAAAATGAACTTGTTCATTATTCATGACAAGATAGAATCACCTGTCTTGACATGAACTCATTTAGCATATATAAATAAATGTCATTTTTATGTAAAAAAAATATTATTGTTAAATATAGAATTGAGTAGCTAAATGAATTTTAATGTTTACCAAAATATAGAAAATTTTCATTTCAGTTTATCTTTCATAGACTATTGTATTTCTAAACCTTAGCGAAATGTCATTGAGCAAAATAAAAACTTTTTGGTCAAAAAAATATCTTTTAAGAAGAATTGCTTAAATAACCATCACAATTAATTTAGTATATATGGGTCAAGAATTTAATTAGGCAAAAGAAAACTCCAAAAGGATTGAGAATGAATACACAATAGAAATGATGAAAGTAGTTAATATCTAATTGAAAAATATGTCCTCGAAACTCTCAAGAATGGATATGATTACTACAACTTCTCCTACTCACTTGATTTTTACATTTAGCACTTAAAACTTTTCTTTTTGAAGATTTCCAAATCCCCTGCTAATGGGAGAATTTGTCCTTTTTTTTACAGATGAGGTTCCTCCCCTACCATCCACCTATAGGGTGGATACTGCGTAGGGAAAATACTTGTCTCATTTTCTACTTCCCCCTTCTTTTGAGGTAAAGATGAGTGGAAGACAGGGTGCTGGCTTGCTGGGCATTGTTATACTGCTCATTTAATAGTAAATGCATCAATGCTAGTGAGTGGATTACATTTAATGTGGAGGGGATGATTGCTTAACTTAAACGCTTTCTTCTTTAGGCCTCCAAACTTATTTGTTCCTCAATCCATACAGTCATTTGTCTACCTTCTCAAAGCTGGGAGGGTTCTTGACATGTAGCCGAGGATAAAGGGATCCTCAAAGAATCGTCAAGGAGTGATTGGCCCTCAGATGGTTCCTTTTAAGGTCCCTGGTGATCATGCCTTTATCTCTTTCCCCCTCGGTCCCTTGCATGGCTCCAGGGTTCTTCAGGGTTGGGCCCGCTCTACATGAATTGATTAGGCTCTCTTTATCATGCTTTTTCTGTTTGGCCTTTGGGCCTACAAGCTCAAGCCTATTAGACATAATTGGGTCTATTCCCCCACATATGCTATTAGTAATTTAATTAGTGTTATTACGGCATTGATTTGTGTAGTATTTAATTGTTTATAATTATTTTTTTTATGTGCTTACAAATAAATAAAATATGTTCACCATTTTTTGTCATATTCTTTATATGCATTGGAATGGGTCATATATGTATCAACCTAACGCAACATATTTATTAAGCAAGTTGAAATGACTCATGTTTTTGTCAATCAAACAAGAATTATTTATTAAGAGTGGAACTTAGGTTGTATCACGACATTATGCTTACAAGTGGTTTTTTTTTTTTTTTTTTTAAATTAAAGAAAGACTCCAAAAGGGGTGAATAAGTGATTTTTTTTTTTTAAGTGAGTTATACATTTTTTTTTTCCTTCACTTCTAAGGATAAATAAAATTAAGTGATGTTAGCAATATTTGTAATTTTATTACATAGGTCTTACAAATTTTTGTGTCACTAAGAACAATAAGTAATTCAAGTACTTATATATTTTCAACTGCACCATGACATTGCAATCTTTGGGGAAATGCAGAATGTGCTTGACACAGAAATCAGATCACATATAATAGCCACAATCTCCAAGGGGATTCCTTTCTCATTAATAAATTAATCTGCCTATATTGATTTAATACTACAATAAGGTTTATAAAACCAAAATAATTAGAGCATCATTTAATACTCAAAGTGCATATATGATGCCATGCCACAAAAAACTTGTCAATATGAACTTCACAAAGATTTTCAGTTTGCTAAAAACTTCACTTTACTAATCTTTAAGACAAACTAATCATATTCAGATGGATTTTTTACCTGATCAAGTAAAACCAAGCTCTCCATAAGATCAGTAGTGTATTACAACCAGAAAGGAATTGGAATTCCAAGATTGTTCACTTTCAGATTCTCAGTGTCTAATGAAATGAGCCTTCTGTCAAACATTTGGACTAGAAATCCACCACTGTTAGTGCAGCCAAAGAGCTTAATAACCCAATCAAATAGTACATTTGTTTTTGTCCAGGACTCAACCACACCATACTCTCTCATCACCCATATATATACAATTTTTATTGATCAGTTCACACACATACATATACTTCATAATATCTCAAGATGCCAAGCTCAATTTTAGAGGCTGCAACTTGGGCAACCTGAGCTTGTTGGAGGTAATCCAGAGCATGTAAGTCTCATCCCTAACCAGTACAGCTCAATGTGTGAAATTTTTAGCCCTCACCCAACCCAACCTAGGCTGAAATTAGTTGCCTTGTTGTGACTGAATTGACTCAAGGTGGGTCAGGTTATGCTTCTCTTAATAGTAGTGGTAGTTGTAGTTGGAGATATCAATAGCTTTTTTCTGTCTATTTACAACAGCCAACTTTCAAGCAAGATTAGCATACCTTATGCTTAAAAAGCATGCATGATTTACTGTGTGTATACAAGTGTGTAGATTCATGTGTACTATACAGATTATAAAGAGATCTCATAAATTATAAAAATAAAAATAAAAACTAGAGAAATAATTTGTAGGAGTATTGTATCAGCAAGAGCTAGCATCAGTCTTGTCTCTATGTCGGAGATAGTTGGAACCAATAACACCTAGAGTGTCTAGGGCATATATGCTAGGTTGATGTGCAATCTGCAGCTAAACAAACAACGTTTTTAAGCATACATAGATGTTGAAAAAAAAAAAGCATTTAGTGGTAGGACAACAAAAAGAAGAAAAATCGATATAAAAAGAAAAGGAGCCAGCCAAAATCTTGATGATTTTCCCTGACGTCCAAAACAAGTCTATAAACCAGGCTTATGCAATCGATTCATAATTAAAAACTTTAATAATTAAAATTGAGACCTAATTCCAAAAGTTTATTCTTCTATTCATATAAATCTACAGATACTTGCCATCTTAAAAAGAGAATGGAATAATAAATTGATAGATAAATCAATAAGAAAGGAAACAAAATACAGAAGGGGGCTGAGGACAATCAATTGAGCTCGCACAACAAAATCATAGTTTATAGAAAATATTATTTTGTTGCCTAGAAATCAAAGCATGACATCCAACAAGGTGAGTTGACAAAAATCAAAATCAAGGGTACCACCAAGTACCAACAATTGACAAGTAAAACCAATTTCAATTATAAACTCGATAACCAATCCAATATTCATTATGATAGGACAAGTGAAACAAGGTTATCTGGGCTAGAAACATATAATCTTCACTGTGACATTGCCATGTGTTAGAATGACCACAAAAATCTACTAGGATTGCCACATTACTTTGATGTGTACTACAATAGAAGAAAAAAAGAACATAAAGATGGCTTCATTGATTTAATGTTACAATAAGGAAAAGCAAAATAAAACATAAAATAGAGCATCATTTACTTCATTGATTTATCTTCACATTTGGATGACATTTATTTGTGATCAAGTAAAACCAGGCTTTCCATAAGATCAGTTGTGTAGCCCAACCAGTTAGGACTTGGAATTCCAATATTGTTCTCGTATGGACTTTCAGGGTCATACGAAACCATCCTTCCCGGAGACATTAAAATTAGAAGTTGACCACTTTCAGTGCAGCCAAAGAAATTCTGAATCCGTTTGAGTGCTACAGTTTTTTTTATCCAAGACTCAACCACACCATACTGTCCCATCACCCATATGTCGCATTTATCTAAAACTTTGCCATCCTCATCTACAGTAGGACCAAAAACAACTAGAGCCAATGATCCCTTGAACACCACAAGTCGGTGAACCGCTTGTTCGGCAAAAATTAATCCATCTAAGTAATTCTCCGGCAGTCTTATCTCTCGGAATATTTCATCATTGACATCAAAGGACAAAATGGAATTGTTAGTGTTGTTTTTGCCCCAAGTGTATGCCATAAAATGAAGAGCTCCATTAAAAAACAAAAAGGGTTCATATTGTATATCTAAAATAGATCCAAGATTGGGTACAGACTCCACCGAAAATTCAATCCTTCTCCACAAATCCGTACCCAATGTGTAAACCTTGGCCTCAAACCGCGGCCTTTTGTTATTGTAAAAAATTGAATTTAGGACAATTTTGAGAATCTTGAAGTCATTTTTTTGATAATGATAGGCAAGTCCAAGAGTGAAGCCATTAGGACCATCAGCGAGCACCTTAAACTTTTGAATGTTTGGGTTCCATAAATATATTAAAGCATCACGATTTCCATAAATCAAGAACATGCCATTACAATGGTCAACCATGTAATGATCTACAGGAAAGGGGATTTGAAACTTAGAAACCTCGGTCGATGTCAACGTGGGACCGCCATTGCAAGCAGCCGTATACAGTTGTTTGTCATGGGTATATAGCAGAAAACCATTATGATTGTTACTGGGTGATAATGATAAGGCTTTGTTGAGGTTCAAGTGTTTGGTAATGAAATTGGGGTCGGTGATTGTAGAGTACCAAGATTTAGAAACGCACCTGAATCTGATTAAGGATTTCACTGGTAGCCGAGTCAGTATGTCGATCACGACGTCGTCTGGGAGACGCTCCGATGACAAATTCCTGAGCTTAGACATCATCGATGATGATGATTTCGAAAGGAAATGTGTTACAGGAAGTGGAAGAGAGACAAAAAAGGCAAAAAGTAAACTAATGATAATTAAGCTGTCTGAGATGATGACACAAGGCTTAATTAAACAGAGGGAGTGTGCGCCTAATTAGTGTGGGCACACCAATTTGTGATTTGCCAAAGGACAAAACTTATAACTTAGGTTTAAGATTTAACTATATAGTTACTTCAATAAAAAATACACTTCTATTTAATAAGAAAAAATTTACATAACAAAAAATTAAGAAAAGATCCTAAAAAGTAGTACTTAAATACTATACCTAATTTCTACTCGTAAAGTAAAAGTACATTATTAAAAGTTCAAAATAATTAGTTGTACTCCAGTTTCCCATCATTCAACCAAATTTATTTATTTATTGGGAACAAATTAAATCTTAATTAAGCGTGAAAATATTCAAACACAACTCTCGAACATGACATTGCTTAACTTGCTTTGTTGTGAGTTAGTGTTTGATATAAATGGAAATATTTCAAAGTGAGTTGACCTGTTTTGACTCAATTAATAAATTAGTCAATTTTGTGTTGACTTGTTTGACTCACAATCAATTCAAAACAAACTTGTTCATTACATGTGTCAAGATAAAATTACTAGTCTTGACATGAACTCATTTAGCATATACAAATAAATGTCATTTTCATGTAACACAAATATTATTGTTAAATATAGAATTGAGTAGCTAAATGAATTTTAATGTTTACCAAAATATAGAAAAATTTCATTTTTGTTTATCTTTCATAGACTATTGTATTTCTAAATCTTGGTGGAACGCCATTGAGTAAAATAAAAACTTTTTGGTCAAAAAATATCTTTTAAGAATAATTGCTTAAATAACCGTCACAATTAATTTAATATATATGGGTCAAAGAATTTAGTAAGGCAAAAGACAACTCCAAAAGGATTGAGAATGAATACACAATAGAAATGATGAAAGTAGTTAATATATAATTGATAAATATGTTCTCAAAGACGCTAAGGATGGATATGATTACTACAACTTCTTTTGAGGTAAAAATGAGTGGAAGACAAGGTGATGGGCATTGTTTTGATGGTCATTCAACAATAAATGCATCAATGCTAGTGGGTGGATTGCATTTAATGTGGAGGGAATGATTGCTTAACTTAGACGCTTTCTTATATAGGCCTCTAGACTTATTTATTCTTTAATCCATACAGTCATTTGTCTACCTTTTTGAAGTTGGGAGGGTTCTTGACATGCAGCCGAGGATAAAGGGATCCTCAAAGATTCGTTGAGAAGTGGTTGGCCCTCAGATGGTTCCTTTTAAGGTCCTTGGTTATTATGCCTTTATCTCTTTCCTTGTCGGTCCCTTGCATGTCTCCAAGGTTCTTCAGGGTTGGGCCCGCTCTACTCGAATTGATTAGGCTCTCTTTATAGGGCATTTTTTGTTTGGCCTTTCGCTTACAAGCTTAGGCCCGTTAGACATAATTGGGACTGTTCCCCTCAAATATGCTATTAGTAATTTAATTAGTGTTATTATGACATTGATTTGTGTAGTATTTAATTGTTTATAGTTAATATATTTTTTTTATGTTCTTACAAATAAATAAAATATGTTCACCATTTTTGTCATATTCTTTATATGTGTTGGAATGGGTCGTATTTGTATCAACCTAATGCAACATATTTATTAAGTAAGTTGAAATGACTTGTGTTTTTGTCAATCCAACAAGAATTATTTATTAAGAGTGTAACTTAGGTTTTATCACGTCGTTGCGCTTACAAGTGATTTTTTTTTAAAATGTGAGTTATACATTTTTTTTCTTCCCTTCTAAGTTTAAACAAAATTAAGTGATGTTAGCAATATTTGTAATTTTATTATATAGGTCTTATAAATTGTTGTGTCACTAAGTACAATAAGTGATTCAAATACTTATATATTTTCTTGTAGTTGTTGAAGTGCCATCAATTATATTCTTTTCCTGCTCAAAAAAAAAAAAAAAAAAAAAAAAAAAAAAAAAAAAAAAAAAAAACAAAGAGAGACGGGCATGGGAAAACTATTTTATAAGCCAAAACTATTTATGGGCAAGGGAAAACTATTGTTTCTAAAAAGAAATGATGTTTATTCAGCCAAAAAAGAAAAAAGAAAAAAAAAGCTACCCTTTAATGGTCTAATGTTTAATTTATTACATTTGGAAATCTCAAAGTTTAGTTTGTTACTTACGAAAATCTTGCCTGTCACCCATTCTATTTTATGAGCCAAAACTCATTCAATTGCAGGATATGATTTAATAATTGATTAATTTAGCCTCGGTCGAAAAGGCTATTTGGAAAAGATGATTATCAATGATGCATTCAACAGTTTTCAATTACTAAACATTTCTAGTGCTCCTGAAAGCAATATGGTAGGAGAAATGAACCAATTTTATGCTAAAATGCCAATATATAGAAGCTTAAGTTAATGTATACTTGCTGCACGTGAGTTATTATAATTGTCAAACACAATTATTCTAGTAATCGTGTAAAGCCCACGTGTGCTATTAGCTTTAGTACGAATAGCAGGTTCTCATAGTTATGTAAAGCAATGTAATGAATCTCAAGCAGTCGAGCTTAATCGGATACGTGTCTCTCTATGCATTTTATTATTATTATTATTTTCTGTACAAAGATCAATTTCATTGAAGACAAAATACGAGATTTACAAAACAAAACTATTCTGGGCTTCAGAAATAATAACCCGGAAAAAAGAAGACGGGAAAAGAAATAAGCCCGGGCTCCTAGTTCATGAGCTGCTACATTTGCGTCTCTTGGAATGCAGTTGAACAAGCACCTTTCAAAAGTCATTGCCAACAACTGACTGTCTTGGATTGAATTGCACGATCTTCCAACTTTCCTGTTTTCCTTTGGACACAAGTGCATCTAGGCAGCGTTTTGAATCCCCCTTCAGGGATTATATTGGGCAATTCCATGCTTGTTGGCTGTTGCTAGGCCAATTGCCCAACACATAGCCTCACTTTCTACCACCTCCGTGTCTACTAAGTTTGAAATAGTTACCTCAGCACTTCACACCTAACCGAGTCCTGGCGAGTTGCGACCATAGCCAAGATTGAGAGGTTTGAGCAAACTGCTGTATCATGGTACCCTATAACAGGACCTTTTGCTCGCTTCTCTGGGGTCCAGCAACTGCGGGTCTTTCAAGAAGGTGCTGCTTAGACCTGTCATGACTTGGTCTATATTGATCTTATTTTCAATCAAACACACTTGATTCCTTATTCTTTGCTTTTCGTTAATAGTAACTTCTCTTTCATAGGCATCTTGTACAAATAGCAAATATTCATGCCTTCTTTTCTAGTGCTAAATTGCTAATGGCAAAAGACCTTAATCTGATCCAGCTCTTACAAGTAAGCACATATGCTTAGCAGACTTACATCTATGCCTGCTTAGCTCAGCCTGACAGTTCCTACCAATAAAACATGTATAAAATCTCTTGAACGTATTAATTTTGAAGTCTTCCTGCACTAAACAAAGTTCCATCAGAATTCACAGGCTCACTTGTATGGTCACCTTATACAGCTGACTACTGTCTTCAATTAGGACCCCAACAACTCAAGTATATGACTTTCCTCGGTTACTCCAACTGCTTCATTTTATCATCTCCCAATTTGGTTGAAACCGTTGCGAAAGTTGAAAACGGCTTCTGATGGTTCTAAGAATGTTGCTGTGCTAATCTCGTGATAAAATTTGAACTCATCTTCTACTCTTCACAAGACTGTTCTTTTCTTGAAACTGGAAGCGCAGATTTGTAAACTTTGTGTAGCAAATAAAACTGGTCTAAGAAGGATACGTGCTTGATGAAGCAAGTCGTTTGGAGCAGTGGAGGGGTCACTTATTTAGGAGAGATGAGAAGTTGGGTACCTAGTGGAAGAAGTTGACACTTTGGGAAGAACCAGAGGCTATAGCAATTTGGAGTGCCAGTAGCTGCTCCAGGATTTCTTTCAGGTTCCATATCAGCACTGCAAGAGAGACAAAAGGCATTAAAACATGACATATTAATTGTAGAGATACACCACAATATCCTGAGAACCCATGTGACTCACAATTGAGAACTGTTTATGTTTTAGCAAATAAGGTTGGAGTGCACAAGTGCAATTTTTTCTTTTCTTTTCATTTTTTCCCCTTGCTTGGGGTCAAAATAGGATACCACCAAGGCTGATTGGATACATTCCACAGTTTGCTAATCAATCAAATTTTGGAGACATCTTGTTGATTAACATATTTGTCACTAGGATGATCATGAAATACGGTTATGATTGATCAGCAATAAGCACTTGACAATGACATTGTCATGCCAATAATGTGCAAGGCAATCCTGACTCCCGAGACAATAGTCATAAGTTAAATAAATAATGGCCATAAGCTCATAAGGAACCCTCTCCATTCTGGTTGGATAAATTTAGTCTTCTATGTCACAACAATATTACGAGAGAAATGTTACAAATGTGTCAACTTTTAAAACACAACACAAAAATTAAGAAATTTATTTATCATGACGTTGATGTGGTACCAATCACAGTAATTGCCACCCCAGTTTGCAAAGTTTTTGTAGTAAATTTGGTGGTACTTTTAGCAGTTTCCACACTTTCATGTCTACAATTGTTAGGGACTACATACTACAACTAGCATTAGAGGAAACTTCTTCAGCAGCTTTCAAATGACACCATAAAAGACTATCACCTCAAAAGGTTCATTACTTGGTATAAGCAGCCACATCTTTTTTTTTTTTTTTTTGATAGATGTATAAACAGCCAAACTTGAGGCGAAAAAGAACTATCCAAATTCTTAAGCCAGCAATAAAAAATTAAGCAACTAACATACTAAATCATTCAATCTGGAAAAAAAATGTTACAAAGGAGAGAATGCATTAGATTATTAGTATCTTAAACATTGAAACTGAGCCAGAAAAGATTGACTCAATCACTTGCATTTGCAAATATCACATATGCTAGATTGGAGGATTAGAAAGATGACTATTCATTTCCAATTGGCTGTTTTTGCATTAATTGCAAATGGATAAAAAACTAGAACTGCTTATCAAATGACTAATAAGTTCTAAATAGATATTGGAATTGCTGCACATTTTCTCTGCACAGAGCTGCATACAAACAACAATCATTGGATAGTACACAAATTAAACAAAGCATATATTTTATTAGATTTATAAACCTAATAATGTTAAAAGCATGTAAAAGTATACATGCATTAAGAAATAATAGTGTTCAGGAGAATATTTGAATTTCACTTCTGCTGTATACAAAATTAAAGAGGATTCAAGCATATACATTACCTATGCCAATAAGCCCACCTATCAACTATCTCACTACCCCAACTGGCTTATATCATACAATATAGTATATATCAATAATTTCACGATTTTCAGCTAATACTACCATTTTAAAGCAATTTAACAATTGTTAAAAAAAAAAAGCGTAAGCAATTAATATGTGAGCAAAAATCAATAGCCTGATATTTAAGATCTTAAAATATACAATTTCACTTATTGCTTAGGATGGATTAATCAGCTTTATACATCCCATACAGATTGCAGAAGTTCATTCCCAATTTTTCTTTAGACTAAGCCTAACAGACTAAGCTCACCAACTGGTTCATGTTGTCACTAAGGCATTACGTTGGCTAAGAATGTCAACTGCACCATGACATTGCAATCTTTGGGGAAATACAGAACGGGGTTGACACAGAAATCAGATCACATATAATAGCCACAATGTCCAAGGGGATTCCTTTCTGATTAATAAATTAATCTGCCTACATTGATTTAATACCGAATAAGGTTTAAAAAACCAAAATAATAAGAGCATCATTTAATACTCAAAGTGCATATATGATGCCATGTCACAAAAAACTTGTCAATATGAACTTCACAAAGATTTCCAGTTTGCTAAAAACTTCACTTTACTAATCTTTAAGACAAACTAATCATGATATTCAGATGGATTTTTTACCTGATCAAGCAAAACCAAGCTCTCCATAAGATCAGCTGTGTAATACAACCAGAAAGGAATTTGAATTCCAAGATGGTTCACTTTCAGATTCTCAGTGTCTAATGAAACGAGCCTTCTGTCAAACATTTGGACTAGAAATTCACCACTGTTAGTGCAGCCAAAGAGCTTAATAACCCAATCAAACAGTACATTTGTTTTTGTCCAAGACTCAACCACACCATACTCTCTCATCACCCATATGAGGCATATATTCGAAGTATCTAGTTCATCATCATCTTCATCATCATCATCAACATCGTCTTCATCTTCATCTTCGTCTGGACCAATAACAATCAAAGCCAACGATCCCTTGAACACCACAAGTTGGTGAACGTGGTGGTCAGAATTTGGACCTAATCCATCTAAGTAATTCTCGGGCAGTTTTATGTCTCGAAATATCTCATCATTGAGATCAAAGGACAGAATGAAACTATTATTGTTGTTGCCCCAAGTACACGCTATAAAATGCAGAGCTCCATTGAAAAACAAACAGGAGTTAGGTTGTACAGCAAGAATATACCTAATATTGGGTACAGACTCCACCAATATTTCAACAGTTCTCCACGAATCAGTGCTCAATGTGTAAACCTCGGCCTCAGCCGGCGGTGCTTTTTCTTCATCAAACCCTTTATAGGACACAATTCTGAGAATCTTGAAATCATTGATTAGAGCAAGATAGGCAAATCCAAAGGCAACGCTATCAAAATAGTCCATAGTGAATGGTCTGAATCGCGTAGCATCGATGGTTTTAAACATTTGAATGCTCGGATTCCACAAATAAATTGTAGGATTAACATAGCTATAAAGGAAGAAAATCCCATTACAATAGTCAACCATGTTGGCACCCCACAAGGGGATTTGAAACCTAGAAACCTCAGTCAGCGTGCGGTCGCTATTGTAAACCAAAGTAGACAATTCATTGTCAGACTTACACAGCAGAAAACCATTGTGGTTGTTTTTGGATGATAATTTGAGGTTGAGATTGAAGTTGAGGTGCGTGGTGATAAATATGCGGCTGGTGATCGTAGCGTACCATGATTTGGAAACGCACCTGAATCGGATTAAGGATTTCACCGGCTGCCGAGTCAGGATGTCGAATACGACGTCGTGCGGGAGAATCTCGTACGACAAATCTGGCTTTCTCCTGAGCTGAGACAGAGACACCATCGCTTGTTATTCGAAGGAAATGAGAGACGACTGATGAGAGACGGAGAGATATTTCAAGATATTTCGGTTTGTGTTTGCGAGAATGGTAAAACTAAAATTGACTGATAATAACAACAGCACACATTTGGTTTGAATAAGGTAGATTAGATGGGCTTTTAAAAGGAAGTGATGTACCAAATACATCCTATATATTTGGGCTCGATACACTACTACATCCTGCAATGTTCTTTCTTCTTCTTTTTCTTTGTCTTTTTCTTTTTAAATTTTATTTTATGGCATATGGGTATATAGGATTTTATTATTAAAGAAGGCCTAAGAAGGCCAAATAGTGTAGGATAGGATCATGCGTGTCTTGTCTCCGCCGCATCCCTTATGAGGAAAACTAGTATACGACAATTCAAGGCAAGACAAGTTAAAAGTATTTTACATCTATAAGAGCTTTCCAGCGTATTCTTTAGACTTTTGTACGGTAAGGAGAGCCAATAGTTTTTTTTACTTTTTAATTATTTATTTTTTTAAATACGTTTTTTAATAGACACTTTATTTTTTATCTATATTATTTAAATATACTTTTTAATTATTTATTTTTTTTAATCTTTCTTTGTTTATTTTTTCAATCTTCCTTCATTTATTTCTAATGACTATATTTTTTCATAAACCCAACAACCATATTTTTAAAATCTCCCAATGGTTATATTTTTAAATTTTTCCTAATGATATTTTCTTAACAAATCTCGTGAAGCACTTGTGGTAATGATATAGTGAGTTGTAGGTCATCTAATTTTAACTAGAAATTATTCTATAAAAAAAAAAAAGATTAACTAAAAATGCTACATTCACAATATTTTGCATAATACTTTTACAGTAAATTCTATGTGATAAGTTATTACTGTTTTTAATTTGAACTCACTAGTCACTACTAAAATAATTTTTTTGCTAACCAATAATAGCCAATAACATCCTATCATATAAAACTTATTATGAAAATATTGTGGTAATGTTTCTTAATTTTAATTTCTTATTCTTAATTTTATTTTTCCCTTATTTCTCTTTTTTCTTTCATCCATACCATTTTTTCCCCTCCACACAAGTATCATTACTTTTTTTTTTTCCCTCCAAACTCCAAAACATATCGGAGCTCTCTTTCATTCTCTTTTTTCTCTTTTTTTTTTTTTTTCTTCCTTTCTCTTTTTTCTCTTACCACTTCGTCCAAACTAGAGAGAATACCAGAGCTCTCTTTCTTTCTTTCTTTCTCTCTCTCTCACAAACATGAGTATACGCTTGGCTGAAGAAGAAGAAGAAGCTGCTAGAGAAGAAAGGCAAAAGGAAGGAGATATTTTCTCTGTTTAAAATGAATGGTGGAGGATTTAGGAGTACTAAGAATTTTTTTTTTTTTTTGAGAAAGTAATAGTGTAGTACTGAGAAACGTGATTTGGTCTTTATATTAAGTATTTATTTTATTAAAATTTATAGCTTGTTTGGAAGTTTAGAAAGGGAGGAGAGTAGAGGGAAGAATAGTAGTGGGGAGGAGAGTAGAGGAGAATGATTCCCCTCTACAATGTTTGGATGTTTTTAAAATTAGGGAGGGAGAAGGGGGTAATTAGCCTTTTAGAAATGATAATTTTGTTAATTTAGAAAGGGTAAATTAGGGAATTCATTTGGCCAATAATTTATCCACTTTACTCTCCCTCTAAATCTCTCCAATTTAGAGGAATTAAAAATGAGGGGTTAGAGGTAGTTGAAACCCTTCCAAACTCCTCCTCCTCCTTACTTAAAAAACTTCCAAACAAGGTAATTGAATTACTCTCCCTCCCTCTACTCTATTCCCCTTCCTTTTTTTAACTCCCAAACAGGCTATTAATGATAAGCTTTTACTAAAGAAACTGATAAGTACATTTTAAGGAAAAATAATTATAATTTAAGAATAATAATCTCTTACTCTTTGATTAAGATTAGATAGTTTTTTTTAAAGAAAAAAATATAAAAGGATAATGAATATTAATAATTAAAATTAAAAATTAGACAAAAACTAAGAATTTTTAAGGAAAAATTAATTAATAAATTCATTCCAAATTACATAAATTTGATAAGAAAAAAAAATAGTTGTTGAGTATGAATAAATAAAGATTAAAAAATAAATAAAGGAGATTAAAGAATGAAAGAAGAAATAATATTTAAACTGGATAAAGTAAAGATTGAGAGTCTGTTAAAAAGTGTATTTGAAAAAGTAAGTAGATAAAAACTAAAAGTAACTGTTCATTTTTTAAACAATACAAAAATTTGGAGAGACTGTCGAAGATGCTTTAATGCAAGGCTCTAAACCTAAGCTACCAATAAATATGAAACTAAGATAAGGAAAAAAAGAGGAAAGAATGACATTTGAGATTGCTAAGACGGAAAGAAACACATGATTTGAAAGATGATAATAGAATATGTATAAATAAAAAATATAATTAATAGTTTGAATAAGGTAGATTAGATGGGCTTGTCTCCGCCGCATCCCTTTTGAGGAAAACTAGTATGACAATTCAAGGCAAGACAGGTTAAAAGTATTTTACATCTATAAGAGCTTTCCAGCGTACTCTTTAGAATTTTGTACGGTAGGGAGAGCAAATAGTTTTTTTTTTACGGTAGGATCATGCGTGTCTTGTCTCCGCCGCATCCCTTATGAGGAAAACTAGTATACGACAATTCAAGGCAAGACAAGTTGAAAGTATTTTACATCTATAAGAGCAAATGCATCAGTCCGTGTAAATATTTGTAAAATACAAAAGATAAGCAATTTTACACATTTTACTCCAAAAAACTTTCACATCAGTCCTTCTAAAATTGTGCAAATTTGCACATTTGCTATAGTAACCATGCATATATGCACGGCTATATGCACAGTTACTGTAGCTTGGGTATAACATATTTTATTAATTTCACGTTTTGTGCCTTATTTTCTCTCTCCTCTTTGTGCAACAGAAACTGACTTCTCTCCTCAATCTTCATCATCTTCTTCCTCAGATACACACAAACACAAACACACCAACACACAAATACAAACGCACAGACAAATCATCACAAAGGGTTTTGATCGTTGATGTGGGTTTTTGATCGGTGATGTGGATTTTAACGGTTGATCGGTGATTTGGGTTTGATCGGCGATATGGGTTTGATGGTTGTGGTGTTGATGGTGCTTCTGGGTTTTGACCGTGAGAGAAAGAGGAAGAAATGAAAGAGGAAACGGCAGAGACAAGGAAAAAGAAAGAAAAAGAAAGAAGAAGAAAAATAAGTTAATGGATGTGTTTGATCGGTGATGTGGGTTTGGGTTGTGGTGTTGATGTGCTTCTGGGTTTTGACCGTGAGAGAAAGAGGAAGAAAAGAAAGTGTAAACGGCAGAGAAGGAAACAGAAAGAAAAAGAAAGAAGAAGGAGAAGAAAGAGAGGCGGAGAAAAAAAATGAGGAAGTAGTGTATCCGTGAATGAGGAAAAGAAGGATTAAAGAGGGTTAGGTGGGGTAGGTGGGAAATAATAAAAAAATGAGGGAAAATATTATTTTAATAAAAATGTGTGTATAATAGATAAACTGATGTGGGTGTTTTGTAAAAGTGATAGTGTAAAATAGAAAAAGTAGGTTTTAGACATGTAAAATGCAAAAATTTTTACACGAACTGAAGTAATTGCTCTAAGTGCTTTCCAGCGTACTATTCACAATTTTGTGAGACAATAGTTTTTTTTTTACTTTTTAACTATTTATTTTTTTAAATACACTTTTTAATAGGTTTATTATTTTTTATTTATATTATTTAATATTATTTTTTTAATCTTTCTTGGTTTATTTTTTTAAATACACTATCTAACCGACTCACTATCTTTTATCTATCTTATTTAAATATTATTTTTTCATTCTTTTTTTTTTTTAATCTTTCTTTGTTTATTTTTTCAATCTCCCTTCATTTATTTCTAATGACTATATTTTTTCATAAACCCAACAACCATATTTTTAAAATCTCCAAATGGTAATATTTTTAAATTTTTCCTAATGATATTTTCTTAACAAATCTCGTGAAGCACTTGTGGTAATGATATAGTGAGTTGTAGGTCATCTAATTTTAACTAGAAATTATTCTATAAAAAAAAAAAGATTAACTAAAAATGCTACATTCACAATATTTTGCACAATACTTTCATAGTAAATTCTATGTGATAAGCTATTACTGTTTCTAATTTAAACTCACTAGTCACTACTAAAATAATTTTTTTGCTAACCAAAAATAGCCAATAACAACCTATCATATAAAATTTATTATGAAAATATTGTGGTAATGTTTCTTAATTTTAATTTTAATTTCTTATTCTTAATTTTATTTTTCCCTTATTTCTCTTTTTTTTTTTCATCCATACCATATTTTTTCTCCTCTTTTTTCTCCTCCACACAAGTACCCTTACTTTTTTTCCCCCCTCCAAACTCCAGGACATATCAAAGCTCTCTTTCTTTCTCTTTTTTTTTTTTTTTTTTTTTTTTTTTTTTTTTTTTTTTTTTTTTCTTCCTTTCTCTTTTTTCTCTTACCACTTCGTCCAAACTAGAGAGAATACCAGAGCTCTCTTTCTTTCTCTCTCTCTCACAAACATGAGTATACGCTTGGCTGAAGAAGAAGAAGCTGCTGGAGAAGAAAGGCAAAAGAAAGGAGATATTTTTTCAGTGAAAAATGAATCGTGGAGGATTTAGGAGTACTAAGATTTTTTTTTTTTGAGAAAGTAATAGTGTAGTACTGAGAAACGTGATTTGGTCTTTATATTAAGTTTTTATTTTATTAAAATTTAATTGATAATGCTGAGATAATTAGTAGGTCGAACGCTTCAGACTTGATGATCTGTAAGGCCTGAAAAGAAGAAATGATCAAAGGAGACCGGGATTGACCGGCCTTAAATCCTCCGATGATGAAGTTAGTTTCTTTCTTCGAAATCTGGAATCTAAAGTTTTGAGAATTCAGTAACCGAGAAAAAATGAATTACCTTTTCTTTTATTTGTTGGAGAGGAGCCATTTTATAGTGTTGTGGAAGCAGTTATTTGTTTTGTAACTTCCCCCATATTTGTGGGGGTGAGTTGGTTTCTTCCAACTCCTTTCAACTGTTATAGAAATTCTCTCTCATTTTTTCTTAACTGTTTTGGTGAGTTTAACGTTCTGATGGGAGGTTACAATCCACGTGGCAAGATGACTCACATAGACGAGCCTTGCGCTAAGAGTCGTCCATTTTTGGAAGACCCTATGTGGACGGGCTTCACTCAGAAGCCTAGATGGTAATGGGTTGATAGCTCATTACCACGGTGCCCAGAACCTAACGGACAACTGCTCAAGGACGAATTTGAGCTCCTCGTCCATGGACGAGCCATACTTATCTATGGATGAGGTATACTCGTATCCTCATTAGTTGCCCCTTTGTCATTGAGTTGTTCGTCCTAAGATCATATTCTTTTTCTTTCTTCTTCTTTTCTTTTTTCTTTTCTTTCTCTTTTTTTTTTTGGCGTGTGGTTCAACCAGGCGTGTTTTAATCATGACTTTTCGTTTTTCAAGGTAGATGCCACGTGGCTCATCCTGGTTGGTCGCATCGCTTAGGTCGTTGAACCTTGTTGCCTATAAATAGTGAAATTCCTCTCCTACCCCTCTCATTTCAAAAAAATTTCCTCCCTGATCTTTGTCGTCTAAAGCCTCGTCTAGAAGTCTCTTCATGTCTATAGTCCTCTCCCGTTTTAGAGCCAGGTATTTCTCCTTTCTCGTCTTTAGGTTTCCTTTAAGTTTTCGAAAATGATGTCAACTGTTATCTCCTCGTCTAGCAATAGTACAGAAAAAGCTATAGACGAGTATCATGATACCAGTAGCTATAGCAGCTCTAACAATAGCATTAGTGATAGTGGTAGTGGTAGTGAGGGAAGTAGTACGGATGAGGGATACATTTTTGGTATCCCTGGGGTCCCCTTAGAAGTCCTTCAAAAACAACTTAGAAAAGCTTCTGGGTCCCAGGCTGGTACCTCGTCCAATGTCCCTCTGTCTAGTCCTTTGGACGAGGAGGAGAATGTTTACAGTTGTGCAATAGGTGTTTCTTTCAAAACAAATGAACAAAGGCTCAATAATCTTAGGTCGTGGTACCAAATTCCTAACGAGCTTAATCCTAGGCTGCCCGTCCATGGAGAGTGGTGTTGCAACCCTCATTACGGAATAGGCATCTAAAAGGCTTATTTTTTGGGGAGTTGTAGATTACCTTTGAATTCTTTTGCTAGAGAGTTACTAGTTAGATTAGGTTTAGGAATTTGTCAGTTCAACCCAAATGCATGGAGATTGATTATCTCTATGCAGATTTTGTGGAGGGAAGTATTTGGAGGGGACCGTCCTCTCACAGTGGACGAGTTTCTCTTTTGCTATAAACCCTCATAAATAAATCAATCCCTTGACTTCTATCAGTTTATAGCTAGGGGCTTAAATTGTAGGTTGATAAAGTCCCTGGCCTTGTCTGACAGAAACTGGAAGACAAAATTATTTTTTGTCTCTGGTTTCTGGGCTGGGAACCCTGTGGACATTGGCAGGGACACTTTTGCCCCTTATGCGAGGGACTTAGGGAACCTTCGTCCTAAAGGTATGCCCCTTCCCTCTTTTCTCCTTTTCTACTTTTATTATTTGTATTTAATCTTTATTCATTTATTGTTCTACAGCTGTTGGACGACCTTCCTTGAGCAAGTTTCTTCGTGACAGCGTTCATAGGGCTCGTTTGCACGTTGATAGGGATTTGCATTCTTTGGTTACCTTTAGACGTCTAGCCAAGTGGGGACTTGGTCCTGAACCGTCCAACGAAGCCATTGCACACGAGGTTACAATTCGTAGACGTAAGTTTTAAACTTTAACACAAATATTATGCAATACTTTTCTGGTTTAATTATAATTTTTATTTAATCACCTTTCAGGGATGACAACTATGAAGGAAAATAAGGGGAAGGAGGTTGTGGGCGAGGGGAATAGGTCTGAAGTCCTGTCCCAGGCTCGTCCTTCTACTGGGGACAAGAGGAAGAACTTGTCTAAGAACCTCGACTTGGGAAATTTTCCTAGTCGTTGAGGGAAGAAAGCCAGGCATGGGTTGTCCAAAACAGTTGTCTAGCCTACCCTTCCCTCTTCTCAGCCATCTGTCCAAGTCTTAGATATAGATTCACCTACTCCTACTGAAGTTACCCCGTCCAAGACTCCTCCGTCTAAGACTGCTGCGCCTGCCTCGTCCCAACCTTCTCAAAGGGTTCCCATGAACCTTATTGAAAATGAAGACTTGGCTTGGGGACGTTTCGAGAAGGCTGTGTCTGACGAGGACATTGCTGCATGCTATGACATGTCCTTGAAGGACTTTGAACACTCTGGTGTTCATGATCTCTTTAAGGTATGTAATTTTATTTTTGTGGTCTTTATCACTTTATACTTTTCCTCGTCTAACCATAGTTTTATCCTCGCCTTTTTGTAGGCAATGTCAAAATTCATCGCAGCGTCCAGGCAAGCTACAGAGTTGGACAAGACGAGGATTCTGTTGGATACAAGGGTTCAAGAGGTAAGGGATGAGTGCAAGAAACGGTCTAAGGTGGCAGTGAAGGCTAAGGATGAGGCAAATGAGCTGCAAGACCATATTGAGGAGTTGAAGACTGTCATCATAGAGAAGGATACTCGTCTTGATCACCTCCACAAGAGGAACGAAGAGTTGAGTACCCTTCTCGAAAAAGCCAAGGGGGATGCAGTTGCAGAGTTTAAGGCGTCCAAATAATATACTGATTTACTGGACGCCAACTATGCAACTGGGTTTGAAGATTTCAGAATGGACGCCATGGAGAACTTTCCTGAGCTTGATTTCAGTTCTATCAAACTCAATCTTGGTGGTGTTACTTCAAGCTCCCTCCTCCAGACGAGCTCAGAAGATGTCAATGTTGAGGACGACGCCACCACTCAGCCAAATCAAGACAATCCTAATGTTCCTCCCCAGTGAAGACAGCTTTTACATTTTCATTTACCTTTGTATTTCTTCTTTTTATTTTGGTCCTTTTTGACCATTAGATGTAACTCATGTACAATTGGCTCGTCCAAAGTTTTAGGACGACCTCACGAACAAGTTGCCTTGTTGATTTCTACTTTTTATATGGGTTTTTGGACGTTGGTTGTCTCCCCTTTTAATTAAAAAATGGATGTTTGTTTCCTTCATTTCTTCTTTTATTTATTTAAGTGTTGCATGGACGAACCTATTTTGTATTCCATATAGTAATCTCAACCTTGACTCGTCCATGATTAGAATATGTTCATGTTAATCTTCATTTGAATTTATAATACAACTTGTCCATGAATGTTATTTTTGTTATCTCATGGGCTTGACTCAGCATCCCCCCTTGTCCATTAGGTGGACGATTCTTTGCTCGTCCTTGGGTAGGTTGCTAGCCTTTTCTTCTTCTTTTTTTTTTTTTTTAAATTCAACTTTTACTCGTCCAAAGATTGGACTGTTTTAGTTGAATTCTTGTCCTATGGACTTTATGTACGCATTTCCTCGTCCATGACTGGATTTGAGCATTCCTCATCCATGGTTGGGTTAACACGTTTTTATGGCTTCTATTCGTCTCTTGTTTGAATGAATACGTCTTGTTTATGCTTTATCCTTATTTCAGGGAAAGCTTAGACATTATATCCCTTCGTCCAGAGATTTTGATCCGTTTTTAGACTTCAGCCTTTTTTGTGGATGAAGTTATGGAGAAGATTCTTACATCACATGTATTTGAAAATCCAAACCATTCACATAATATATAAACATCGTCCACAAGTATGGCACATGCTTTAGGAGCTAGTGCCTTATTCATACAAAAATCTAAGTTCATGACTTTGTCCATAGTTAATTTAAAACTAATACCCTCTTAAGGAATTAAAACAACATATTATGCTAACAATACATGCAACTGAAATGATCTTGGCGTCGTCCAAGGTGAAAGGCCTCGTCCAAGACAATGTTCGACTAGGCTACTACTGATAATACCTTCTCAGGTGTTTAACATTCCAAGGGTGTTCCAATTTTTTCCCATCCAGGGCTTCCAAGTAGTATGACACTTGTCTTTTGCCATTGATAACCCTGTATGGTCCTTCCCAATTGGGTCCCAATTTCCCATGCGCTGGGTTCCTGGTTGTCAGAAAGATCCTTTTCAGGACAAGATCTCCTACGTTAAAACGTCTAGGCTTCACCATTGCATCATATTGTCTAGACATGAGGTTTTTATACCTTGCTATCCTTTGGTCCGCATCTGTCCTTACCTCATCTATAAGATCAAGATTAAGGCGCAGTTGATCTTCGTTATCCTCGCCTTGGTACTTCATCACTCTATGACTGGCCATGTGAATTTTCGCTGGTATCGCTGCTTCACTTCCATAGGCTAGTTTGAAAGGAGTCTCCCTCGTAAGGGTTCTTGCAGTCATTATGGACGCCCACAGGACACCAGGTAGCTCGTCTAGCCATACTCCCTTTGCCCTTTCAAGCCGAGTCTTGATGGTTTTCAATAAGGATCGGTTTGCTATTTCTGCCTGACCGTTTGCTTGAGGGTGGGCGAGTGAGGAATAATGATTTTGAATTCCGAAATGTTCGTAGAAATCCCTGAAAAGTGCGTTATCAAATTGTCTTCCGTTGTCTGACACCAACACTCTGGGCATTCCAAACCTACAAATGATGTTCTTCCAGACAAAGTTCTTGACATTTTGTTGCGTGATTTTTGCTAAGGGTCTGCTTCTACCCACTTAGTGAAGTAGTCAATCCCAACTACTAAAAATTTCATTTGTCTGGTTCCAAGTAGAAATGGATCCAAGATATCCAATCCCCACTGTGCAAAAGGCCATGGGGCCATCATTGAAGTGAGATATTCAGTTGGTTGTTGAGGGATATTGCTCAAGCGTTGGCATTAGTCGCATTCCTTTACGTAAGCCTTCGCATCTGCTTGAATGGTTGGTCAATAATATCCTGCACGGACGACCTTATGGACCAATGCTCTTGCCCTTGAATGGTTCCCGCATGCTTCTTCATCGAATCTCTCTTAACACATAGTTTGACTCATCTGGGGCTAAGCTCCTTAAGTAGGGCTGGGAGAAACCCGATTTGTACAACACCTCATTTATAAGAACATATTTGGCAGCTCTAATTCTTACCTTCCTGGCTTCGTCCCTGTCCTGTGGAAGCCTTCCGTCTTTAAGATAGATAATTATTGGAGTCATCCAGTTTTCTCTGTCTTCAACTTCTTGCATTTCTGGTAGATTTATGCTTGGCATGTACTGGATTTCATTAATCTTATCCATGGCTTCCCCTAACGAGGCTGCTTTTGCCAAAGCATCCGCTTCCATGTTTTCCTCCCTTGGGAGTTGGACAAAACTGGCTTCGTTGAATCTCTAGATGAGCTGCTTTACCTTATTTAGGTACTTCACCATCCGGTTTTCCTTGGCTTCACATACTCCATTTACTTGACTAATGATCATCTGAGAATCTCCTCGAACGATGATGGACTCCGCCCCCAAAGACTTAGCCAATTCTAATCCTTTGAGGAGTGCTTCATATTCGGCTTCATTGTTGGTGGTTTGGTATTGTAGACGGACTGCGTATTTTAACTTATCTCCTTCCGGAGATTTGAGTATAACTCCAACTCCTCCTGCATGCAACGTGGACGACCCGTCCACATTAATGTCCCATTCTTGAACTCTGCGCAGCTCATCTAGTTCTCCTTGACTGGGGGTAAACTCTACAATGAAGTCCGCTAGCACTTGTGCTTTTATCGCGCTTTTCAGTTGATACCTAACATCGAACTCACTAAGTTCTATGGCCCATTGGATCAGTCGTCCTGCAACTTCTAATTTGTTCATTACCTTCTTTAGCGGGTGGTCTGTCTGGACATTGATAACATGAGCTTGGAAGTAATGCCTTAGCTTTCTGGAGGCTGTAACCAAAGCGAAGGCTAATTTTTCCATGGGGTACAGTACTTCTGCTCCCCTTAGCGCTCGGCTTGTATAATAGACTGGTTTTTGCACTCATCCTTCTTCTCTAATTAAAGCGGAGCTCACTGCCTGTGGGGACACTGCCAAATACAAATACAACTCCTTGCCTGGGATGGACGGACGAACTTAATAAGGGAGCCGTGGAGAGGTACGTTTTCAGGTCTTGGAATGCTTTCTGACACTCGTCCATCCATTCAAATGTTTTTTTAAGGACCTTAAAAAACGACAAACATTTGTCAGTAGTTTTAGAAACAAATCTGTTAAGGGCGGCCACTCGTCCGGTGAGAGACTGGACTTCTTTTATATTTCGTGGTGATTTTATATCCAATATGGCTTGAATCTTGTTAGGGTTCGCCTCGATTCCCCTTTGTGAAACCATAAATCCAAGGAATTTTCCTGATGAAACTCCGAAAGCACACTTGCTGGAATTCAATTTCATGTTGTAACGCCTAAAAGTGTCGAATGTTTCTCGCAAGTCGTCTAGGTGTCTTCCCTCGTCCAAACTTTTTACCAGCATGTCATCAACGTAGACTTCCACATTCTGTCCAATCTTCAGTTGAAACATGTGGTTAACCAGCCTCTGGTATGTTGCTCCTGTGTTTTTCAAACCAAAGGGCATTACTTTGCAGCAAAATAAGCCTTGGCTGGTGACAAAGGATGTCTTCTCTTGGTCTACCTCATCCATTCTTATTTGGTTATATCCGAAGAAAGCATCCGTGAAACTCAGTAATCTATGACCTGCAGTAGAGTCCACCAACTGATTAATGCGTGACAATGGGTAACTGTCCTTGGGACATGCTTTATTCAGATCGGTGAAATCCACGCACATCCTCCATTTGCCATTAGCCTTCTTGACCATTACTACGTTGGCCAACGAGTCTGGATAATAAACTTCTCGAATGAACTTTGCGGCGGTCAACTTTTGAACCTCTTCTTTAATGGCGTTGTCTCTGTTAGAGGCGAACACTCTTTTCTTTTGTCGTATAGGCTTTGAGGAAGGATATACATTGAGATGGTGGGTAATAATATTGGGGTCTATACTCGGCATATCTTCATGAGTCCATGCAAATACGTCGATATTCTTCCTTAAGAACTAGACGAGATCTTGTTTGATCTTATCTTGCATATCCACTCCAACCCTTGTATATCTCTCGGGTTTGTCCTCTTCTAAAGGAACATCTTCTAATGCTTCAGTTGGCTCCGCCACAATCCGCCTCTCCTCAATGTTCATCATTTGAACCTCTTTATCCATGGCTAACATAGTCAGGCAGCATTCCCTTGCTGCTAATTGGTCTCTTTGTACTTGTCCTACCCCATTCTTTGTAGAAAACTTGACTGATAGGTGATAAGTAGATGTGACTACTTTCCAATTATTTAAAGTCGGTCTTCCAATTATGGCATTGTAAGAGGATGAGCAATCTACCACCAAAAAATTCACATCTTTGGTTACCTGTTGTGGGTATACGCCCACCACCACAGGTAAGGTGATAGTGCCTATAGGCTGTACTTTCATTCCTCCGAATCCCACCAAGGGTGAATTTGTTGGGCGGAGTTGACCTCATCCAAGTCTCATTTGCTGAAAAGTTGGAAAATACAAAATGTCTGCTGAACTTCCATTATCCACTAACACCCTTCTGGTCGTATAACCAGCAATGAGCAAAGTAATGACTATGGCGTCGTCATGGGGGTGGTGAACCCTCTCAGAATTCTCGTTTATGAACGTGATGGGTTGTTCGTCCGTTTCCTTTGGTGATCGTCCTGATAGTTGGACGTTTTGCACTACCTTAAGGTATGTCTTTTTGGACCTAGAAGATTGCCTAGTCGAAGCTCCTCCTATAATTACTCTTATTTCTCCGAGTGGGGGTCGCGACGACTCTTCTACTTTGCTCTTTAATTTCTCTTCTTTGTGATCTCGTCCTAGGAAACTTCTCAACTTTCCTTGCCTGATGAGGTTTTCAATTTGTTGCTTCAAATCGAAACACTCGTCCGTGTCATGCCCATGGTCTCTATGGAAACGATAATACTTGTTCCTATTGCGCTTATTGGGATCTCCCTTCATCTTCTCTGGCCATTTCAAAGAAGGATCATCCTTGATTTGCATGAGAACCTGTTCAAGCGACACGTTCAATGATGTGTATTGTTGACTTCGTGGCAGACCTGCCTTCTTGTTATCTCGGTCTTTCCTATTGTCCATTCTTCCTTTCTTTGGACGAGGGCCTTGCTCGGAGTGCTGCGTGGGGTTTGTTTCCATTTTGTCAGCTCTCTTCCTCTTCTTAGCTATGACGTCTTCTGTATTCATGAAATTTTGGGCTGAATGGATGAGTTCAGCCATGGTTTGAGGTTCCTGCTCATAAAGCTTGTGGATGAACAAATCAAAATTAACTCCATTATGGAAAGTTGCCAGTAGTAACTTGTCGTCCATCTCATCCACTGCCAGGGCTTCCCTATTGAAACGAATGATGAAGGAGCGCAAACTTTCGTTCTCCCCTTGTTCAATGGTTAATAGGCTAGATGAGGAACGCTTGTTCCTTTGTCCCCTAATAAAATTATTGACAAACAACTTACTCAACTCTTCGAAAGAACTCACTGTGTTCGGAGGTATCTTACTAAACCATACTCGTGCTGGTCCTTTGAGGGGAGTTGGGAAGGCCCTGCACATGATCTCTTCTGGAACTCCTTGAAGATGCATCGTGGTCTTAAAAGTAGCAATATGGTTAAAAGGGTCGCGCGTCCCATTATATGAGTCCAAGGGAGGCATCTTGAACTTCCGGGGCAAGGGGTGACCATTGATGGAAGCTGTAAAGGGGGAATCTGATCGATGAACCAAATCCTCCATAGGATTCTTCCTTCTCATGTTCTCTTTCATCTCTTCCATGGCCTTTCTTATCTGATCTATCTCCCTCTCCAAATGCGGCACCCTTCGTGAAGTAGTACCCCTTGATTAGCTCTCGGGTTCAGGATTTCTTCTATCTTCTTGACTTTGTGCTTATCCTTCTACATATCCTTCATGATGTCCTTCATGGCGTTGCCTTAGATTAATCTCCCTAGTCAACTCCTGGTTCTGGTGGGTTAACTCTGCTATGACGGTTGCCATGGACTGTATGTATTGGATGGAAGACGGTTGCATGACAGGTGCTGATTGACGATCTCGATGGAGATTGCTAGAAGCATCCCTGCTCTCTTAATGGCCCGGGCTAGTGGCCCTTGATCTTGTCCAAACCATGCAGCCTTTTGTCGGAGAAAGATATTGTCAAAAGAAAATACAAATTAACACTCATGAAACTTTCCCACAGACAGCGCCAACTGATAATGCTGAGACGATTATCAAGTCCGAAGCGTTTGACCTACTGATTGTCTCAGCATTATCATTAATGATAAGCTTTTACTAAAGAAACTGATAAGTACATTTTAAGGAAAAATAATTATAATTTAAGAATAATAATCTCTTCTCTTTGATTAAGATTAGATATTTTTTTTAAAGAAAAAATATAAAAGGATAATGAATATTAATAATTAAAATTAAAAATTAGATAAAAATTAAGAATTTTTAAGGAAAAATTAATTAATAAATTCATTCCAAATTACATAGATTTGATAAGAAAAAAAAAAAAGTTGTTGAGTATGAATAAATAAAGATTAAAAAATAATTAAAGGACATTAAAGAATGAAAGAAGAAATAATATTTAAACTGGATAGAGTAAGGATTGAGAGTCTGTTAGAAAGTGTATTTGAAAAAGTAATTAGATAAAAACTAAAAGTAACTGTTCATTCTCTAAACAGTATAAAAATTTGGAGAGATTGTCGAAGATGCTTTAATGCAGTGGCTCCAAACCTAAGCTACCAATAAATATGAAATAAAGATAAGGAAAAAAAGAGGAAAGAATGACATTTGAGATTGCTAAGAGGGAAAGAAACACATGATTTGAATGTATAAATAAAAAAATATAATTAATATAATAGGTAAAATCAAATAATTTATAATAGGTAAAATCAAATAATTTATATATGTATACACACATATGTAATGCTAAAGAGGAGGGGAAGGCAAAAACCGACATAGAGTAGAGTGATGGTTGAGCTAGACGAGATATTTTCGTCATTCCCATGTAAGGGCATGAGAGAGTATTGTTTTGTTTAAACTAGACCCTAATGTATGTTGTAAGGATATTAGGCCTAGTAGAAAGTGTTGGGTCGGGGGCCCAGTCCGAGAATACCTCATAAGTCTAAGGATGAATAAACATGTGATAGAGGTCAGCACTAATAAATAAAGGAATGGATTTAGACGTTATGTTTCAGGGAAGTGATCCGAGGATGAATGATTCCTCAGCTAGGCAAAGTCGAGGTTAGAAGATGCGGTTTGACATCAAGGGCAACGTTCCGAACGATTCCATTGATAAGGATAAGTATCAAGAAGGAACAAGAAAAATGGAGGCCATGAAATATCTAAAGGGAAAGCTGCTACCATCATATTAAATGCTCTGTAGCTAACTCTCTGGCTGCATTAATGAAGAAGTGATACTTGAAAAATATCTTTCAGCCTTATAGCTACTCCTCAAAGATTTCAAAAAGGTGCTGAAGGGACAAGGATCAACACCAGTAATCTAGTCTACACGTGAAGGGTAGAAATAAAAGAGGGTGATATTATAAAATATAAAGGAGACCCTAAGGGGAGGGGAAAGAAAGAATAAAAGGAAAATACTGTAGCAATCAAGAGTGGAACTTGTAATCAAACTTGAAAATCAATATATAAGAACGGACCTCCTCGGACTGTGCCGATGACGATTTTCTTTAGATCAAATCAGTCTATCTTCATTTTCTTGTCATCTGGATTTACTTTTCTTGTTGTCTGACTCATTAAAACCCAACTTTTTAACTCACTCTCTACAAATTTATTGTATTGGGTTATTTGGGCCTAAGCTCATACATCCTTTGGGCTTGGGAGCCAAATTGTGACCTTACATATGTGATTGCACTTAATTAATTTCTACTAATTTTAAGCTACAACCTACTAGGTTCTTGTCTTGGTATTTCTCCAAAAAAAAAAAAAAAAAGTTCTTGTCTTGGCATTTATTAAAAGACTTAATTTTAATTAATTATGTGTCAAATTTCATTGGTTGGCACTTTAAGAAAATGATGTAATAATATGCAAAAGATAAATCCTATAGAAAATGACAGTTCTTGGATAATTACTTGAGTCTCTCATAAAAGAAAGATAATTAATTGAAATTTGTAAATTTTAATTTCCCATGAGCCTTAATTATAATCAATTGTCTTCTCAAAAAAAATTTTTTTTTGGAGAAACAAACACACACACAAGGAAGAGGGAATTGTCTTCTCACTTGAATAATGGTTTTGCATATTTTTTTTTTTTCATTACATTTAGGAGTGCTCTATTAATTCAATTTTGAATGCCGAATGAAATTCTTGTAAAATGTGGAAGTCTAGAACTCAAAGATATTGATGACTTGTATCTCAAGGAGTCGTGGTTAGGATTCATTTTGAAATGCACCATCCCATCCATGATCTATCTCTTTCAATTGCACAAGATAGCATTTAGTAATTATCTAAGTTTCTATTGGAGTTTAATTTTTTGGAGACTAATTATCTAAGTTTCTATTGGAGTTTAATTTTTTGTCATGTGTTTATCTAAGTTTCTAATTTTTATGGCAAGTGAATTATTGAGTGCAAAAATTGAAGAGTCTAAAACAAATAAAATTCGTGCTAACGAATACTCTTAGGACATTGGTTAATAATCCATTTAAAGAAAACTTTTATGGGAAAAGAAAAAAAAGTAATTAATATTTTGATAGTTTATTTTTTTTTTCCATTTCTCTTAAAAGTGGTGTCAAAACTTTCTCAAAATAAATTGTTAACCAATGCCCTAAAGACACTCGTTAGCATGACTCTACACACACACACACACACACATGCATTAAAAATGTATGGCTTAAAAAATGTGTAATCTAATACTATGTATAATTTAAACCTTTTTCATATAAAAAAAAATGTATAATTTGAACCGCATAATTATAATTATTTTTAATTGTACCCATACATATGAACGTGGTTACACATTAATTGTGATAAAGGTTATCATCTAAAAGAGAAGTTCCAGCACACTTTGTATGGATACATCATTTTATTTTATTTTTTTAGTTTATTTATTAATCAACTTTTAACAAAAAGGCAAATAACAACTTTAATAAAAAGAAAAAGAAAAACCCAAATAGAATTGATAGTGACTCAACTGAAAAAATAGAACAATAACTAGCTTTTTAGCTTTGTGCCTGAAAAATTATTTTGTCTACTGCAAGGGTAGTTGAAGTGATCCTCTCAACTAATAAATGTTGTTATCTATGCAAGTGTGACATTCTAGTTGTTTTTTTTTTTATTTGGAAGTTGACTCACAAACTTGCTTAGGTGGCAGAATCCATTAGTTGAGTGAACCATTTCAGTATTCCTCTTAGTAGAGCTAATAATTTCACCTGCTTCGGTTTCTATGTCAGGTACTTTCAGCCAATACAGTGAGAGTTTCTAGGACGTATATAATAGGCTAGGAAATATTTAATGGGATGATGTACAATCTGAAAAAGAAGTATTCAAAAATAGATTGACAGCAGAAGGAGAAAGGGAACGGTAGAATCGGGGAAAAACAAGATTAAAAAAGAAAAGGACCCAGCAGCCGAATGTCCAAAGTGTGAAGAAATCAATAAATTATGGGAAGAAATCAATCAAGGGAGCAGCAAAGAGCTATGCTAGTGCCACATAAAGTGGCACAACTTGTGCCACAACTCACTCATGTGGTGAGTTGTGGGTAGTAGAAAGGTGATCCCACATTTCGGTGCCGAAGCAGGCCCTCTTGCTATTATGCATTGTCGAAACAAGTACATTTCAGTTTCTGCTTTTGATCCATGCAGTGAGCATATTGCATCTTGTGGTATACCCCTCTTTGCTAGTCTTTTTTTGCACAGAAGGTGACCCCACATTTCGGTGCCGAAGTAGGTCCTCTTGCTATTATGCATTGCTGAAACAAGTGCATTTCAGTTTCTGCTTTTGATCCATGCAGTGAGCATATTGCATCTTGTGGTATACCCCTCTTTGCTAGTCTTTTTTTTCACAGAAGGTGACCCCACATTTCGGTGCCGAAGCAGGCCCTCTTGCTATTATGCATTGTCGAAACAAGTGCATTTCAGTTTCTGCTTTTGATCCATGCAGTGAGCATATTGCATCTTGTGGTATACCCCTCTTTACTAGTCTTTTTTTTCACAGGTAAAGTCCCTGTTGCTATTCTCCACAGTATCATTTTTAATCTTTCATGTGTGTTACATTTCCAGATTCTTCTCCATATTCTGCTCGTCTTTGTCGAATCTTTGACAATTTGCCAAACAATATGTCAACTTGGCAGTAAACCTTTCTGGCTTTTCCCCATTCCAAATTAATTTGTGTTCTCTGGTTGCCCTAGGAATGATGATTTTCTTTATTGCACAGACAGATTCCATTGGAAAAATATTGTAGCTTCTCCTCAACCCAACACCTTCTTGTTGAATCTATAAGACTAGTTACCTCTTCTTATTTAGGATTTTACTTAAAGCCCTAAGGCTCCAACCATAGTACCCAGGGATCATTCCAAACGTCAATACTTGTGCCTTCTACTACCAAAAAACCTGGACCTTTAGCAATTAAACCTTTGCTTCTCTCTACCCCCTCTCCATACACAAGAAGCTGATTTGGCTTTCCCCACTCATCCAACCTTCAATTCTTCCCTATCTTGCTCTAAGCACTTTCACCATCCAATTTTTGCAATCAAAGCTTCGTTGATTTCTTTAAATTTTTTGAGACCTCTGCATGGTTTGGGTTGACAGAGAGCCTCCTACGACTTCAGAACCAGCCCTCTCTGCTTTTCTTCAGGGTATTTCCACCTGAATTTTGTAACTTCTATTCTTGCTCCCACATATTTAATCCATAGCAGCTTTCCATTCACATTAAAATCAACCTCCAGAACTTTACCTTCCTTTCTTACCACTTTCCTCACATTCTCCTTTGACACGTGATTTTATAACTTCTACAAGAATGAAAGACACGTGATTTATAACTTCTTATTCATTGCACTCGTAGAAATTTCAATGACAAAAGGCATTTACACAAGAAAACACAGTCAAAAGTACATCATGTTTGATAAATCACTTGACCTTGTATCCAGCAATACCTTGTACATGTGTAACACCAGGCAATGGTCTTACACATGATTAGGCTTCAAGACCAAAAAGACTAATAATTTAGCAATCTTCCATGGTTCCAATTCAAGACAAATCTTAATAGGAAGGTCTCGAGAATATGCTACAGTGATCAGTTACATTAAGAAATAAACAAAGAGTGTTGGATGTATATTAACTATAGATCCACTTAATAATCAATAGGGTAGACCCAAAATGAACAACATTTATCAACATTATTAACGAAGTTAATATTTCCAGATCATTATTAAATCTGTCGTCGTCATTGTCATATCTTAGAATGTGCAATACATTCCGCAAACAAAACTGAATAAATACAAAATAATATTTCAGTTTTTTGTTTCGTAAAATTTGGTCTTCTACATCAAAGCAGTACTTTCACATCTATAACAAAAGCAAAGAAGACAAAGTCTAATAAAGGAGTGTTCTCAAAGAACTATAAATAAATACTCAAAAAAATGCCTAATAATAGCTTCACTGATCCACAAATTATGTAGATAACAAAACTACAACAGTTTCACATGTTCCACAATGACTCCTCAATACAAATTTCAAAAGATGAATAGAAAGTAGAAACTCCAGCTAACTAGGTTTTACCCCATTAAGTGAAAGTAAGCTCTTCATGAAATTAGTTGTATTAGCCGCTGTTGTAGAATCTTGAATACCAAGATTATTCTTTGGGGTCAATCGAAAAGAGCTGAAGAGGGTCAAACAACTTTGTAATCAGAATCAAGTAACAGCTGCCTGCAGTAGTACTTTTTTAGTCCAAGACTCAACAAAACCATACTCCCTCGTGTTAATTTATCACATCACTGTGCAGCTCTTCTCCTGGGCTATTTTTTATTATTATTATTTTTTTTTTCACACAAAACCAAGGAGGCAACACACACTGTTTTGGTTCACCCAAATTCCATTGGACCAAAACACCTTTCCTGGGCTCTACACTCTGTTTAATATAGGTAATAGATATAAACTATGATGAAATTTTGAGATGCAAGCTGAAAATAGAGGCTGCAACTTGAGCAACCTTGGCTGGTTTACACACACATATATACATTTTTTTTAATCAGTACACACATATATATAAATAAGCTTTATGAAATCTCGAGATGCCAAGCTCAAAATTTTGGAGGCTGCAACTTGGGCAACCTGAGCTCTTTGGAGGTGAACAAGAGCATGCAAGTCTCATCCCTAACCAGAACAGCTTCATGCGTGAAACTTTTAGCCCTCACCCAACCCAACTTAGGCTGAAATTAGTTGCCTTGTTGTGACAGAATTAGCTCAAGCTGGGTAAGGTTATGCTTCTCTTAATAGTAGTAGTAGTGGTTGGAGATATCAATAGCTTATTTCTGTCTATTTATAACAGTCAACTTTCAAGCAAGATTAGAATACTTAGCATGCATGTGTTGCTGTGTGTATACAAGTGTGAATATTCACATGTACTGTAAAGATTATAAAGAAATCTCATAAAAAAACTAAAGAGAAAATACATGCAAGAGTATTGTATCTGCAAGAGCTAGCGTCAGTCTTGTCTCTATGTCAAGGATACTTGGAACCAATACACCTAGAGTGTGTAGGATATATATACTAGGTTGATGCGCAATATGCAGCTTAACAATCAACGTTTTTAAGCATACATAGATGTTGAAACAAATGCATTTAGCAGTAGGACAACAAAAAGAAGAAAAATGAAGATTTAAAAAGTGAAGGACGCAGCCAAAATCTTGATGATTTTCCCTGAAGACCTAATTCCAAAAGTTTATTCTTCTATTCATATGAATCCACAGATGCTTGCCAGCTTAAAAAGAGAATGGAAATTATAAATTGATAGATAAATCAATAAGAAAGGTATTGAAATAAGGAAGGGGGCTGGGGACAATCAATTGAGCCTGCGCAACAAATTCATAGTTTATAGAAAATATTATTTTGTTGCCTGGGAATCAAAGCATAACATCCAACAAGGTGAGTTGAAAAATATCAAAATCAAGGGTACCACCAAGTACCAATAATTTACGAGTAAAACCAATTTCAATTATAATCTTGATACCCAATCCAATATTCATTATGATAGGACAAGTGTTATGATGGCTAAACATATATGTTTCCATGTGACATTGCCATGTGTTAGAATGACCAAATAAACCAAAAAGGATTACCACATTACTTTCATGCTACTACAATAGAAAAAAAGAAGAAGAACATAATGATGGCTTCATTGATTTAATATTACAATAAGAAAAAGCAAAAGAAAACATAAAAGGAGCATCATTTACTTCATCGATTTAATATCAACTACTCTTTGAGACTAACTAATCTTCAAATTTAGATGACATTTTTTTGTGATCAAGTAAAACCAGGCTCTCCATAAGATCGGTTGTGTAGCCCAGCCAGTAAGCATGTGGAATTACAATATTGCTCTCGTTCCGACTCTCAGGGTCATAAGAAACAATCCTTCCTGACATTTGAGAAAATAGAAGTTGACCACTGTCAGTGCAGCCCAAGAATGTCAGGTCTGGCTCGACTGCTACAGTTTTTTTTGTCCAAGACTCAACCACACCATACCGTCTCATCACCCATATGACGCATGTATATGTAACTCGAAAATCTTCAACTCGAGCAATACCAGAAGCAATTAGAGCCAATGATCCCTTGAACACCGCAAGTTGGAAATCTTCTGTGTTAATTAATCCATCATCGGGCAGTCTTATCTCTCGGAATATTTCATCATTGACATCAAAGGACAAGATAAAATTGTTAGGGTTGTTTTTAAACCTGGTATATGCCATAGAATGTAGAGCTCCATTACAAAATAAAAAGGGTTCATGTTGTATTTCATAAATAGATCCAAAATTGGGTACAGACTCCACCGAAAATTCAACTCTTCTCCATAAATCTGTACTCAATGTGTAAACCTTCGCCTCAAACAGCGGCCTTTTATTGTAAACGAAAGTTGGATGAAACGCAATTTTGAGAATCTTGAAATCATTGTTTTTAGAATGATAGGCAAGTCCAGGAGTGAAGTCAATAGGAGCATCAGCGAATATCTTAAACTTTTGAATGCTTGGGTTCCATAAATATATTGTACGATCGCCAAGATATTCATAAATCAAGAACATGCCATTACAAAAGCTAATCTTGTAAAAATATACAGAAAAGGGCATTTGAAACCTAGAAACCTCAGTCGATGTCAATTTCAATTTGGGGTCGCCATTGCCATTGGCATTGCAAACTGCCGTACACAGTTTTTTGTTATAACCATATAGAAGAAAACCATTATGATTGTTGTTGGATGATAATGATTTGGCTTTGTTGTGATTGAAGTGATTGGTAATGAAAATGGGGTCGGTGATTGTAGAGTACCAAGATTTAGAAACGCACCTGAATCGGATTAAGGATTTCACTGGTAACCGGGTCAGTATCTCGAATACGACGTCGTGTGGGAGAAGCTCCGATGATAAATTCCTGAGCTTAGACATCGATGATGATTTGAAAGGAACTGCGTGAGAGAGCTGTGACAGCGAGAGAGTAGAGAAAAGAGAGAAAGGTAACAACGAGTCAGTTTGTGTAGATTAGATGAGAGCACAAAAGGCGGCCAGATCTTCAAATGATGGACTGAACACATCCATATATTTGGGCTCTTTATACTCAAGGCTTAGTCCTAGATATAATGGTTATGGGAGTGTGACTTGATCCACTACTACTGCACCCTTATTTTCACCACCAATTCGTATTCTACTTGAATTCAAATACTTCAATTATTGTTATCAAAAAAAAAAAAAAAAAAAACTTCAATTAATCTTTATATAAAAAAATACAAGATTACTGCTTCTAAAAAAAACCTACCTCACGTAAAAAGTAAAAATTACTCATTCTTACCCTAAAATTTCTATGTTTTTTTTTTTTAAATTCTTTAAAACATTCCAAAGTTTTTGTTATTCAAATTTTATACTGTTATCACAAATCCTCATCCATCTACATACACTAGCGTATATTATATTTCTTTTGTTCAAATTTCAAATTTTTTTATTTATTACAATTAATTCTTATCCCAATCAATAAATCAAATATCTCATTAAGTTTCAACTTTTTACGGTTCTCTATCTTATTTTTAAATATTATTTCACATTGCTTTACCTCCTTTAAAAAAAATACACATGGTTATTTATATATTACTTTTAAGCATTATAACACTAAAAAAAAAAAAAAAACAGTAATGCATGCGCAAAGCACGTGTGATGAATATAGTACCACACGTGTGATGAATCTAGTATTATATATAAGAAGATTCTCCTCTTTCAACTAAACTTTCATGTAGTTCAAAAATACCCTCATTAATGAAGAGTAACTTCATTTAGAAAAATGGTCATAAATATCAAATAACAAATTTTATTTTGAATTAAAAAAAAATTCCTAAAATTTAGGATTTTTTTTTTTCACGTTCAAAAGAGAAATTACAGATATTGCTTATCTTTAAAGTTTATTCATTTTACTTGTTTGAAATATATATATATATATATATATATAAAGAATGATATAGAAGACTAATTTTGTACAATTAAAAAGAATTGCTTAATGCTTTGATTGAAATGAGGAATTTTAAGACAATGATTATTTTTAGGTTAATGACTATACTATAATATATCAAAAAAGTTGAGTTTAGAAGCTGTGTTTACGTTAAATATTTAATTGAAAGTTTATCTTAGAAAAAAATATAATATTTAAAAGTTTAAAAGCTGCTATTAAATTTTAAAATATTATATATTTTTGAGAAAAACTATAATATTTAAAAGGATAAGCACGTTTTCTATATATAAGAAAAAAAAGGATAATCACATTTCTTGGTTAGAGAGTTTTTTTTTTTTTTTTTTTTTTTTTTTTGGAGAAAAACTTGGTTAGCGAGTTTTGGCTAAAAAAAAACCCTACTTCTGGATTGCACATCTTAATTCTGTTATTATTATTATTATTATTATTATTATTATTATCTATTATAGTAAGTTATATCAATGCTTCGGGGGAAAAAAAAAAAGCTAATCTGATCATTTGCATCTTGCGAAGAAAAATTGTTCTTATGAACTTTATAACAAAACATGCAAGCAATATATCTAAATTTAAAAAAATAGATTAAATTAATTAGTTGATTTTTTTTTTTTAAAAGAGAAACTAAAAAAAATACGGTAGATATTAGATACTAGGATAGAATTTTTTTTTTTTTAAAAAAAAACGTAGAAGCAAATAAGATAGATTAAAAAAAGAAGAAGATAGAATTAAATAATTTTGTGTATCAAGCAACGTTATTGTTCTTTTTTTAGACTAGGTTTCTTTTCATTTTTTCATAATTTTTTTGTTATTTATTTATTTGTTTTTTGTGTTTTGCTTTTTCCTTTTTGTCTAATTTTTTTTTAAACTAATCCAACTTTTTGAAATTAGGTTTTTTCATATAAATATATATGTTCTGTGATTGTTTGAAGCTTAAATCACAATACTATATTTATTTATATTATTTACATAGCCATAAATAATACCATTCACTTAATTTTAGATTTATATAATTAATGTGCGAAGCACCTCATTATAAATCGTACAAATATTGCTTAGTACATTTTTTTTAAGAACTATTAATCTAAAATATATTTGAAATTATCACTTTTCCAAAAAATTTGTAATTATCAAGTAGTATCATTCTTAGATTGACTCTTAAGTTTGGAATTATCAAATATTTTAGTGAGATAAAAATTAATTTACAATAGATAATGCTTCTCTCGCTTCACATTGAAGCTAGGGTGGTCACAGGCTTATAGAACCACGAACTACCTTGACTTGAAAAAATGTATATATTATATATAAAGTTAAAAAATTTATGAATTTTTTTACCTTTAAAAAAATTTATGACCATCCTAATTTTTTTTAGGCCCAACATAATTAATCTTTGGACAAAATTTAGTAACGAAATTAGTTGTAGATTAAGGTTAGAACTCCACTTAATTTTTTTTATTAAATTTGAATTTTGACAAATCTACCATTGAGTTACATTTTCTTCTCATGTTTTAAATATATAAAAAAACATACAATTTAGCTATTAAATTTTCATAATATGTAGTCATGTTAATTTGTTCAATGAAAGTTGTAACCTTAGATTACAAAAAAGTTTGTAACCAAATTTTGTCTTTAAACTTTAGTCGTTGTAACAATATATTAGGCCCTTACAAACAAAAAAGAAAACAAACTCAAGAAAAAATGGCACGTTTGGTAGACTGTAACAGTAATTAAATAAGAATGAGATTAGATATTACAAGGAATACAAAATGTTGTAAAGTAATGCTTATAATTATTCATTTGTTTGGTGACAACATAATAATAAAACCCTAAAGACAATGGAATGAAAGCATTTTAAATCAAACTTAAGATATATTTTAGGAAATATCTTACTCATATAATTATATTTTAAAAAAAAATTTTAAATTTGAAAGAGAGATTAGTTATTTTTTATGATTTTTTTTTTTTAATTTTCATCATTGTTATGTGCTATTTCTTAGTAAGTGTATTAATACAATTAATATATATCTAAGCAAGCAAAATATTAAATAGTTAAACCATAAGAATAACTATTACATTAAAGTATTTATTACAGTCTATCAAACATTCCCTTTGAAAGAGATGTAATTTACAATATTGATAATGTAACTATTATTCAGTGATTTCAAAATAAAAAAACTCGTAAAAAGAAACTATAAGATTTTATATATTTGCATATTTTTTTTTATATATGAAAATTTTTTATTATTATATTTTGTATAATTTAAGATTCATAATGACCAGCCACCGCTGATCATGAAAATATGAATAGATTAAAAAAAAAAAAATTTACTTTTATGTACGGAACACTATTCTACCATGAAAACCTCATACTACTACACTGTAAGATTTTTTCTACTTTTTTGCTAATCTCACCATTTCCAAGGCTCAGAACTCTGAGTGCCATCGTCAATTTTTAACAACAGGAGCTTCAACTCATAGAAGGTAGTATATTGCTTTCAACAATTAAGTTTTTGTAAAAAAGGTAGGCAAAGGAGGCAAAACGTTGCCAATAGGTTCAGATCGATCCTTTTGGCCTGGAAATCAGATTGAAAACAAATTATGCTGTCATAACCTGCATGAGAAGTTTTTTTTTTTTGGGTTACAAATTAAAAAAGGATTGGGTCAGGAGATATGTTAATATAGAATTGCAAAACCCACCTAATTAACATTGTAGCTCCATGAGTGAGAAAAAAATTAACATTTATATAGCAAAGGTTATGCCACTTGGGGCTAAAATTTAGTCTTATGACTGCAACAAAGATGTAGCATCACTGAATGCGCTCCCCCACTCCCCATTCTCTCTTCAGCATCCAACATATATAATTCATCAAAAGAGTGCTCCATCTATCTAATTGTATGTTTACTTGCATGTAAACCTACTAAAAATGGAGGAGTTGAGCTACAGGACATGTCAACAGTATTTAAGCATATGAAATTTCTCCCAGCCGAGACATCCCAAGAAAGTATATTTTGAGAAATAGAGAGAATAGGAAAAGTTGGCCTGCAGGGTAAATGACCAAACTGACAGTTTCATCTTAACATTTCACCAAGGGCTTTTGTTTATATGTCAAGATAGATATGCATGCATGCATGCATTTTTTTTTTTTTTTTTTTGGTGGATAATCTGCAATGGAATTAAATAAAGGAAAGGAAACAAGGGGGATAATCTTATTTACAAACCAACTTGATAGCACTTTGAAGATTACCCTTATTAAAACAGACAGACAAACAGGAACTAAGCGGCTGCGTGAGCAGGATCTATGCCCGGAGAGAATTTGTAACAACTTTTTAAATTGCATAAAAACCAAAGGAGCACATGCAAGTCCAACAGAAATCATGAAAAAAATACAACAAAAAAAAAAAAAAAAAATGGTGAATCTAAACTACAGAGTATGTTTCTTTAAACTAATCCCTCCCCAATCACCTGCAGTCTTGAACTAAACTTCTTCCTTTACAAAGCATAAGTTGTTTTTAACTTTTCCCTTCTCCTTCATCTCTTTCCTCCATCTTCAATCCAGAATTCCAATATCCATAAATTCCAAATACTCAAATCCATAAATTCTAAAAACAGTGAATCTAAACTACAGAATAGAACTCTAAATTTCAGAGGGCTATCAAATTAGAATTTCAAAGGAAATAAGTTTAGAATAGAGTGACTGGATCACCTTAAAATTAATGGGCAATTGAAGATGGTGGCGAAGGGAGGCGGCTGGAGGAGAGCGGACTCAAATCAAAATTCGTTTAATAAAATAATGGAGCAGAGAAGAGAAACAAAACAGGAAAAAAACTGAAGAGTTGTTGGACTAATTATCAATTTGTGGCATGAGTAGGTAAAGATCTCCGCTGTTGGTCTCTCCTCGCTTCTTAAATTCTTCTTCCTCTCTCTCTCTCTCTCAATTGATAAAGGTGTACTTTGTCAGAATGAGAGAAGCAAAACGTAACTATTCTTGCTCTCTCTTTGACAAACCCGGCTCAACCTTCCTTTACACACAAAGAAAACCAAGCTGCTAATTTTTTTTTTTTGAGCTATAAATATAGTAAAATAATGAAATCTTGTCTCTACAACATTCTAATGCTTATCAGGAAAGGAATATCTGCATTGAAAAATCATAATATTCAAGGTATATGTTGATCTGCTGTAAACGACATTAAACACATTTCAAGCATATGTATTATCAATGTCACTAAGCCTGCTTAATTATAAAACAAGTAAATAACTTACTACACATCCAGAATCTATCATACAACACTGTGTATTTCAATAATTTCATGTTTTTCAGCAAATTCTAACATTTTTTCTCTAAAAACTACTTATAAGCAATTAAAAATGCAAGCAAATATCAAAAGCCTATTATTTTAGAGTAATAATTGTTCATGTTGTGTTTACTGCATCAAAAGCCTTCTAACATTTATACCAAATAGTTCATGTTGTATATCCTGCACCATGAATATACCATTTTTGAAGATGAGCACAACATAATAAGAGCAACATTTAATACACCAATTGCATATATGACATTACAAAATACTTGTTAATGTGAATTTCACTAAGATTGTTACTTTGCTAGAAATCTGTGATAAAGCCAAATCTTCATATTTAGATGACACGTTTACCTACCAAGTAAAACCAAGCTCTCCATAAAGTCACTAGTGTAACCCAAGCATCTATGACTTTTGAGTCCAAGATTGTTCACTTCTAGACTATTAGGGTCAAATGAAACAACCCAAGAGTCATCTGTTTCAATTAGAAGTTCACCATTACTAGTGCAGCCAAAGACGCTCTCAAATTTAACAATACCAACTGGTATAATTCTTTTAGTCCAAGAATCAACCACACCATATTCCCTCATCATCCATATGAAACATATATTTCTCTCTTCATCTAAATCTTTACCAAAGCAACCGAAGCCAACAATCCCTTGAACACCACAAGATGTTGCAAGTTGTTAATATTTGGAGATAATCCATCTAAATATTTTTCCAGCAGCATTATCTCTCGGAATATCTCATCATTGATATCAAAGCACAAAATGAAATTGCGGCCCTTAGCATACGCTATAGAGTGCAGAGCTCCATTGAAAAAAAATAAAGGGTTTCTCTTGTAAAATAAAGGGTTTCTCTCGTAGAACATGAACAGATCCATTGGGTCTGGATCCTCCAAATGAATCCCCCGATATCACAACACCTCTCCACGAATCAGTACTTAACGTGTACACTTCGGCCTCAGGCAGAGAGGCTTGTTTATCAGGAAGCGAATTTTGAAACACAATTCTGAGAATCTTGAAGTCATTGTTTTCATAACAATTCGCAAATCAAAGAGCAACACCAAAAGAATAGATAGGAAAGGGAGTAGCAATGAGGATCTTAAACTTTTCTATACTTGGGTTCCACAAATATATAATATAATTTCGATAGTGATAGAAGCAGTATAAGCCATTACAGAATCCAACCATGGTTTTGGCACAAAAAAATGGGATTTCATACCTAAATTTATCCATTAATGTGTGGTCTCTATTGCAAACAGCAGACACTCTCAATTCTTTGTGAGACCAAAGATCCCAGGTTGATAGGGTATATAGCAGAAAACCATTATGATCATCGTTAAAATTATTGGTTGATGATTTTGCTTGGTTGAGGTTTAGGTGTTTGTTAATGAAAATCGGGCTAGTGATGGCAGAGTTCCAAGATTTTGAAACGCACCTGAATCGGATTAAGGATTTCACTGCCACCCGAGTCAGTATGTCGAATACAATGACGTCATCTGGGACACGCTGAAACTGAGGCATCCCACTGAGTCAAATCTGGGTTTCTGAATTTGATACGTACACAATTTTTTGGGAGGTGAAACTGGCTTCAACAACTAAAATCAAAGGAAAACTAGGTTTTATACTCTATTCTAGACTTTAACCTAGTTTAAGTGTGTGCAGCTCTACTCTATTGTTTTAGGTTTTTAACAAAGGTTAGGATTTCCTCAATCAAATTCAAAAGTTTTCAGGATTTCCTTGAGCAAATCTAAACATTATCCTCTTTGTTATCTAAGGTTCTCAGGATTCCCTCGATCAAATCCAAACATAATCCCTTTGTTATCTTTTGTTCCTATTATGTATCAACTATCAAGTGCTTCATTAGAAGTAAATAAAATTCCATTTTTTCATTTCTAATATTTCTATTTTCCCTCCAAAAATTTGTGAATTTATCTCATATACAAATAACACTAACAATTCAACTACTAAAATCAAGGAACACCAACGACGCTCAAGTGCAAAAATCATGGATTCTGTTATTGGCTTAAGCTAAAAATAAGGACTGGAATAACACAAATACTATCAGACCTGTGTTAGGATAACACAAACCATCGTTTCAATGAGTATGACTCAAATTTCATAACTAAGTACCATGAATCTCTGGAATTGGTTGTGTCCTTGTGATTCATTTCCAACTCCATTCATCGATGGTTGTGAACTGAATGGATTCTGTTTGTAGAGTGAGAGGAGAACCAAACCAGATTAGTCTTGCAAAATCACATTAATAATAATATATGATTAATAAGGATCCTTTCCACAAAAGGGACATGAAGGGTTATCCATTTCAATGGATCTATTCAACAAACTCTTGTTTCCCTTGTAATCTTACATTTCTTTCATTTGTCTATTGCAGTAGGAAAGCAAAACTAAAGTACCAAATGATTCTACTTGGAGAAAGGTGTAATAAAGAAGAGGGTGCATCAGAATCAGATTAGTAAGTTATAAATGGTTATTATTATCTTAATTATAAAAACATAGGCAGAAAACAGTGATTCAATCACTAGCATTTGAATATACATATATATAAATAATACTAATAAATGACAAGTTCTAAATAGTTATTTGAAGTGCTGCATATTTTCTCTACACAGACCCACAACAATCATTGAGTAGTAGGCAAACTAAACAAAGTGTATTATTACATTACATTAATAGACTTCTTGAGAGAATTAAAAGGAATATCTGCATTGAAAATTCAAAGTATTTAGGACACCATTTTATCTGCTGTATACAAAAATTAAAGACTTTCAAGGATATATATTGTCAATGTCACTAAGCCCGCTTATCAACAATTTCACTACTCCAGCCAGATCATCATACAGCATTCTAAATTTCAATAGTTTCATGATCAACAAATCCTAACTTTGGGAAAACATTACCAGAGCTCTCTGTAAATATATTTTCTCTATTTTCAACTTCTTACATCTCCACCAAAAAAGCAAATCCCGACATTTCAAGTGTCAAAATAAAAATAAAAATCAATTAAGCAATTAAATATGTGAGCAAATATCAAAAGCGTGCTATTTTAGATATTAAAGTATATGATTTGGCTTTATGCATTGTGTACACATTGTAAAAGATTATTCCCTTGTTTCTTCGGACTAAAGACTAGGAAACTAAGCTCACCAAATTGTTCATGTTGTCACTAAGGCCTAATTCCAAGAGTTTATTATTCTATTCGTATAGCTCTACATATGCTTGCCAGCTTAAGAGATAGACAAATAAATTAGCAAAAAATACTATAAAGATTTTTTTTGGGGGGGGGGGGGAAGAAATCAATTGAGCCAACACAGAAAATGTAAAGTCTATAGAAAATATTCTTTTGTTGCCACAGAATCAAAGCATGATATCCAACAAGGTGTGTAGAAAACTAAGTACCAAATTTATAGGTAAAACCAATTTCAATTGTTAACTTGATGCCAAATGCTGTAATCATTACAAGTGTGTTAAGGCTATGAATATACCATTTGCTAGAAAGTCCACAAAAATTGGTTGATAAATAATAGCCATAACAACTGAAAGGGTTCTTTCTGTTTACTAAAATTTATCCTGGCATATCAACACATTACTTTTAAGTCTGCAACAATAGGAAAGAAAACAAAACACAATGTTGTCTTAATCTTTCCACAAATTACATAGAAAACAAACTTTCCAACATCAAGTAAAACTAAGCTCTTAAAGAAATTAGCTGTGTCAGCCACCCATGTAGAATTTCAAGGTTTTGCTTGATTTGACACTGGATCAAATGAACAAGTCTGGTGCCAAACTTCTTGAACAGAAGTTCAACATCGTCAGTGCAGCAAAAAACTGCCCAACTTTTTACACTTCCATGTCACAGCAGTACTTTAAGAGGAATGCTACAGATGTCAACTTTAAAACACAAAAATAATAATAATTTAGAAATTTAGTTATTGATGTGGCACCAATCACATTAATTTCCAACATAGTTTTTGAAATTTTTGTTGTAAAATTGATAGCACTTTTAGCATTTTCCACACTTTAATGTCTACAATAGTAGTAAAGGACTACATAATACAACTTGCATAAGAGGAAAATTCTTCAACAACTTTCATATGACACCATAAAAGACAAACACTACAAAAGGTTTATTAGTCAGGATAGGCACTGCAGGTCTGCAGCCATGTCTGATATCATTTATGCCACACGCATAAAAATTATTCTTGAGCGGATTATCTAAATTCTTAGGCCAGGAGTAACAGATAAGCACACAAAGATTCCAAATCATTCAATGTGGCAAAACTGTTACAAAGGAGAGAATGGATCATTATTAATACTTTACCATTGAAAAACACAGTTAGAAAACATTGACCTACCAAAACACAGAGAACTTCACATAGATTGCCACTTTGTTTTCATAAGAACTAATCTTGATATTCAGATGACATGTTTATCCCATCAACTAAAACCAAACTCTCCACTAAATCAGTTGTGTAGCCCAACCATGTAGGACCGATTGTTCTCATTTAGAGTATCAAGATCAATAGAAACAATCCCACTTTTATGTGTTTCAATTAGCAGTTCATTGTCGACACAGCCAAAGAACCTCTCAAACGAATCTACTGGTACAGATTTTTTAGTCCAAGACTGAACAACACCATACTCCGTCATCACCCACATTTCAGTTACAATACTCCAGTCTAGAGATGCATAGAAAACAATCAAAGCTATTAATCCCTTGAATACCGCAAGACGTTCAAGAATAATATAGAATCCATCTAAGTAATGGTGCGGCAACATAATCTCTCGGAATTGTTCATCATTGACATCAAAGCACAAAATGAAATTGCGACCCGTAGTATATACTAATGAGTGCAGAGCTCCATTGAAAAATAAAAAGGTTTGGTCTTGCATATCAAAAGTAAATCCCATAAAAGTATAATAGAATATACCTGAGGGTGCCTACTCTATTCTTATCAAAAAATTGGATCTAAAAGAAAAGTTGGAAGCCAAAATCAGTAGTTGGAAATGCCGAAGCCTGTCCTGGATGGGAAGAGCCACATTAATAAAATCTCATTTATGCCATGTCGTCCTCTTTATTTCCAAAGAGATGTGTTAGGAAATGGATGCACTGATTAGAAAGTTTTGGTAGAATTCATCAAAGGAGAACAAGTTGAACAACCACTTTTCACTTCCCTGGCTTGGAGTGCTCTGTGCCAATCGAAAAAAACAGAGGCTAGCATTAATTAAAAAAGAAAGTTTTTGTGTCCAAGCTTTGGCAGCAAAATACAAAGTGGACAGGAAATGGCTCTGGACAGAACCTAAAAAAATGTTAAAAGTATGTGATAAAATAATTACACTTACTATATTCCAATAACTTAAACTTTTAGAACAATTGGTAATTTAACATGGTATTAAAGCAAAAGATCCTAAATTTGTAGATAGTTTCGGCCTACACATGAAGGGGAGTATTAAAAGTATGTGATTAAATAATTAAATTTACCATATCCCAATAGCTTAAGCTTTTGGGACAATCAGTAATTTAACAAAAAAGCTTCCCAAAACAACGTCGTTTTACTTAAAACAGAGAGCCAAAACTAACGGAGTCGGAACCAAACTTCAAAGTATAAATAATTCAACATATAGCCCTTCTGCCCTTGGCTCCCCCATTGCTTGTACGTATTTGGTAGGGCCAAACACTTTTCAGAATGTTCTATGCAAAGCAGGATTTGAATGTGGCCTTGTGTTTTGTTTTCAATAAGTTTTTGGCCTGAGGCACACTCATAAAGCTTTAGAAGAGCAAGTACACCGTCCTCCTCTTGAGTGATTGCTTGAAAAAAGGCTATCATTAGCAAATAGGATATGAGAAACCCGTGGGACTCATCTACACACCATCACCCCTCTAGTATAATCTTTAGATTTACCTTGTCTCATTAAAGCAGTTAGCTGTTAGGTTCTCAATACAGAATAAAAATAGGTATGGGGAGAGGGGATTTGATTTGTCTTCTTCAAAGCAAATGTTATTTCTATGAAGCCATAATTAATGACCATAAAGTGCACAAGAGGATCCGTTTCCCTTTGTGTCCTTGTGAGTTGTGATCCATTTCTAACTCCATTCATCAATGGTGGTAAATTGTATGGATTCTGTTTGTACAGTGAGAGGAGAAGCAAACCAGATTAGTCTTGCAAAAGGTGTTACAAAGAAGAGGGTGCATCATACTAGTAAGTTATAAACAGTTATTATTATCTTAATTACAAAAACATAGGCAGAAAACAGTGATTCTTAAAAAACCTTCTCCCCTCTCCTCATGTGTGTGTGTGTTAAAAAATACTTAGTATTCTCAAAAAAAAAAAAAAAAAAAAAATCACAAGCATTTGAATACATCATATATATTAATGGATAGCAAATCAAAACTACTAATCGAATGACTAGGAAGTTATAAATAGTTATTAAGTGCTGCATATTATCTCTACACAGAGCCACAACAATCATTGGGTAGTAGGCAAACGAACCAAAGCATATAATTACATTAAATTGATAGACCTCTTGAGAGAATTTAAAAAGAATATCTGCATTGAAAACTTAAAGTATTTAGGACAAGATTTGATCTGCTGTATACAAAAATTAAAGACTTTAAAAGATATATATTGTCACATGTCAATGTCACTAAGCCTGCTTATCAACAATTTTTCACTACCCCAGCCAGATTATATCATACGACATTCTAAATTTCAACTATTTCATGATCAGCAAATCCTAACATTGGGCACACATTACCAGACTATGTAAATATATTTTCTCTATTTCAATTTCTTACAAAACCACCAAAAAAGCAAATCCCAACATTTTCAAGGAATCAAAATAAATATAAAAATCAATTAAGCAATTAAATATATATGTGAGCAAATATCACAAAAGCGTACAATTTCAGATATTGAACCATATATGTTTCTTTGGACAAAAGCCTAGGAAACTAAGGTCACCAATTATACATGCTGTCACTAGGGCATGAAAATGAGATAAGATTATGTTGGTTAAACATGTACACAACACCATGAAATTACCATCTTTGAGGATGTGCATGTGCACAACATAATAAGAGGAGCAACATTTAATACTCAAATTGCATACATGAAACTACAAAATACATGTCAATATGACCTTCAAAAAGATTGCTACTTCATTAGAAAATTTAACAAACTAATCTTTGATAAAGACTAATCTTCGTATTCAGATGAGACATCAGATGAGACATTTACCCCATCAAGTAAAACCAAGCTCTCCATAAAATCAGTAGAGTAACCTAACCAAATAGGAGAACGTTGAATTTCAAGATTTTTCTGATCTAGACTATCAGGGTCAAATGCAACAAGCCCGGTGTCAAGAGTTTCAATTAGAAGTTCACCCCTTCTGGTGCAGCCAAAGAACCTCTCAACCAAATCTACTGCTACAGTTTTTTTAGTCCAAGAATCAAACATACCATATTCCGTCATCACCCATATGAAACATAAATCATGCTCTTCATATAAATCTCTACCAAAAGCAACTAAAGCCAACGATCCCTTGAAAACCACAAGTTGTTCAAATTGATCAAAATCTGGAGATAACCCATCTAAGTAATTTTCAGGCAGCATTATCGCTTGGAATGCCTCATCATTGATATCAAAGCACAATATGAAATTGTGGCCCCTAGTATGTATCATAGAGTGCAGAGCTCCATTGACAAATATAAAGGGTTTCTCTTGTATATCAACAATAGAAACATTGAGTCCAGACCCACTCAATGACTCCATATGTACGTCAATATATCTCCATGAATCAGTACTCCAAGTGTACACCCCAGCCTCAAGTGGTAGCGGCACTTTATATCCAGAAACCTCTCCATCAAACACAATTCTGAGAATCTTGAAGTCATTATTTTGAGAATTATACACAAGTCCATGAGTGACCATACCATCATACCTAGGTATGCGAATAGGAGTGAGAATCTTCAGCTTTTTAATACTTGGATTCCATAAAGATATTGTATAATTATTATCCTCAAAGAAGCAGTATATGCCATTACAAAAACCAATCATGTTGGAACCACAAAAGGGTGATCTACACCTTGATAACTCAGTTAACGTGTGGTCGCTATTGCGAACAACTACATATAATTGTTGGTGAGACGAAGGATACATGGCTCGTGAGGTATATAGAAGATAATCATTATTGGGTAATGAAAATTTTGCTCGGTTATGGTTAAGGTGTGTGGTAATGAAAATGGGGGTGGTGATAGTCGAGTTCCAAGATTTGGAAACGCACCTGAATCGGATGACAGGTTTCACTGGCAGATGAGTTAGGATGTTGAATACTACTTCGTCAGGGACACGCTCGGACGACAATGTCGGCTTTCTCATGCGATGAGACTGAGACATTAGATGAAGATCTTCTTCAACTTCAAACTGGAAATGGCTAAGGTTTAAGGCAAGGTCAAAAAAGGGCAAAGTATGACTCACGGGAGAAAATAACTGACAAGAGGGAGTAATAAGTAATTAGGAGAGAATTAAGAAAGAGAGAGTAATAATTGGGAGAGAGTTAAGGATTAGTATTATTGGTAGATTTGGTATTTAACATTGGGAGAAAATTATGGTATTTTTTTTAAGGCATTTATCTTATTATCATCTCTCTCTTTTTTTCTTTTTCTTTTTTTATGGTACATTTTATGATATATCTTCATTTGAGATCATTTTAATCGAGTTAATCAATGTTTGAATTTTAAATTTGAATCCTAAAAATCAATTTGGAAAATGTAAAGGCTTTAATGAGGTGACTAAGAATAAGATTTTTCCATTGGAATGAAGGCCTTTTTGATACAAGATAGAAATTCTAGTATAATTTAAGTATATATATATGTGAAACTTTCTCTTGGAAACTTAAATCTTAGCCCTTAACCTTCACACCTCACAAGCACTTCTACTTGTAGAGTAACCATCGCACCAAGGGTGTGCGATAGATTGGAACGAAAGCCTTAAATTCAAATTTAAGTTGACATTTCTATTGGGAAAGTTTTTAATAAGTGATTAAATCTTTTCTAAAATAATTTGGGTCATTAATGCCAAGGGATTTGCTTTTTTAAGGATTAATTCAAATTTGAATGGGAAATAAAACATGGAAAGTATAAAAGATGTTTGGTTTTTAAAAAGGGTAATTCTACCATACTCCTCCAAAAAAGGAAGGGTACGATACCCACTAGTAGGTAACCTGCTATATTAAGTTACTTTTTTTTTCACATGTGACGATTTCATCCTCACATTGTGCAGTTCCAACATTATATGTGACAGTTCTTTTGTCATGTTTGGTGGTTACCCTACTTTTTCTCACATCTGACGGTTTCATCCTCACATCGTACAGTTCCAACATTATATGTGACAATTCTTTTTTCACATTTGGTAGTTCCCTAATTTTTCTCACATTTGACGGTTTCATTCTCACATTGTGCTATTTCAACATCACATGTGATAGTTCTTTTGTCACATTTGGTGGTTTCCTTACTTTTTTCTCACATTTGACGGTTTTATTCTCACATTGTGCTATTCCAACATCACATGTGATAGTTCTTTTGTCACATTTGGTAGTTCCCTTACTTTTTTCTCACATTTGACGGTTTCATCCTCACATTATGCTGTTTTAACATCACATATAACAGTTCTTTTGTCACATTCGGTAGTTCTCTTTTTTTTTTTTATTCTCATATTTGATAGTTCTATCGTCACATTATGCAATTTCAACATCACATGTGACAGTTCTTTTATCACATTTGGTGGTTCCCTTACTTTTTTCTCACATTTGACAGTTTCATCCTCACATTGTGCTATTCTAACATTACATATGACAGTTCTTTTATCACATTCGATGGTTCCCTTATTTTTTTATTCTCATATTTGATGGTTCTATCGTCACATCATGTAGTTTCAACATCACATGTGGCAGTTCTTTTGTCACATTTGGTGGTTCTCTTATATTTTTCTCACATTTGAGGATTTCATCTTCACATTGTGCAGTTCCAACATCACATGTGACAGTTATTTTGTCACATTTGATGGTTCCCTTACTTTTTTCTCACATTTGATGGTTTCATTCTCACATTGTGTAATTTCAACATCACATTTAATAGTTCTTTTATCACATTCGGTAGATCCCTTATTTTTTTTCTCACATTTGAGGGTTTCATTATCATATTGTGCAGTTCCAATATCTTATTTGACAGTTCTTTTGTCATATATAGTGGTTTCTTTATTTTTTTTCTTAAATTTAATGGTTCCATTATTACATTAAGCAGTACCAACATCACATCTAACTCTACTTTTGTCACATGTGATAGTTCTTTTATTACATTGGGTAATTCCATTACTTTTTTATCACATTTAACGGTTTTATCCTTACACTGTGTAGTTCCAACATCACATGTGACAGTTCTTTTGTCATTTCAGTGATTTTCTCACTTTTTTCTCACATTTAACGATTTCATCCTCACATTGTGCAGTTTCATCACATGTGACAATTCTTTTGTCACATTCGGTAATTCTCTTATTTTTTTCTCATATTTGATGATTTTATTTTCACATTGTGCAGTTCCAACATTACATGTGACAGTTCTTTTGTCACATTTGGTGGTTCTCTTATTTTTTTTTTCCATATTTGATGGTTCCATCCTCACAGTGTGCAGTTCCAACATCACATGTGATAATTCTTTTCTCACATTTGGTGGTTTTCTTAAGTTTTTCTCACATTTGACAGTTTCAATCTCATATTGTGCAGTTCCAACATCACATTTGACAGTTCTTTTATCACATTTAGTGATTTTTTTTATTTGTTTCTCAAATTTGATGGTTCCATTTTCACATTGTGCAATTCCAACATCACATTTGATAGTTCTTCTGTCATATTTAGTGGTTCTTTTATTTGTTTCTCAAATTTGATGGTTCCATTTTCACATTGTGCAGTTTCAATATCACATTTGACAGTTCTTCTGTCACATATAGTGGTTTCTTTATTTATTTTTTTTTTTCAAATTTGATGGTTTTATTGTCACATTAAGCAGTACCAACATCACATCTGACTCTACTTTTATCACATTCAATGGCACCCTATTTTTTATTCTCAAATTTGACAGTTCCATTATTACATTAGGCGGTACCTACATCACTTCTGACCATACTTTTGTTATATTCAGTAGTACCCTATTTTTTTTTCTCTTACAATTGACAGTTCAATCATAATGGGCAGTACCAATATCACATCTGACCATAATTTTATATTTGGGTCACCACTGAAGTCACTTTTTTACTTATTAATAACCGCTTATCACAATAATAATTTTTTTTTTTGATAGGTAATTACAATAGTAATTTTTAAAAAGTTATTAAAAAATTTAGATATAAAATCTAAAACCAAAAAAATAAAATAAAATAAAAGTATCCCAAGAAATTAGCCTAACTACAATAATTACTTTTTTCCACACAAAAAATCAGATAGAATTATGTTGATTTCTTCCACAAATATTTGAATATACCAATTAACTTCCTATGTATCTCTCTTGGTAACTCCCATCACATTCAGGGGCATACATCCTTATAAAATAACATAGTTGAGGTCACTTTCTTGATATATATATTTTTATTATTTATATATACTATAAAACCAAAGATGTATAACCTTATGTGCTCTCTAATTGTTCTTATCATAGTTGTGTTTTTATTATGGTGTCTAAGGTTGGAAATATGGTGACAATACAATTAGTAAGTTATGTAAAAAATCCAATCCAAAGATTGTGGACAATTTTAAAATTTTCAATAAACACTTGAATTGAAATTACAGATCCAGTATGAAATAATCATCAATCAAGGCTACTATACTAGGTTTTATGTTTTTTAGGTATTTTCATTAGATCCACGTGTGCAAAAGTGTTCTAAATGACTATGTCCGACAGGGGTATAATCACCCCAATTAAAGTGTATATGCAATTTGTTTCGTAAAATTATTATTACATTTAGACTCATCTAAAACAAAATAAACATCCCAAAAAATTTCCACAATAACAAAAATTACCAATAGAAAAAATAAAAACAATTAAACACAATTGACCAATTTTACAAAAAATGAACAACCTAGTCCTTGTAAAAAAATTTACCAAAATAATTTTGTCATTGAGAGTTTAGCATTTCGACCATAATAATAAGTATGAGCCTCATTTGACTCAGCAGAGCCTCCACTAGCTAAGTCTAACAGAGTCCTAATAGCAAGAAAATGTTTTCATTGTTGAAGACTTATCAGTGCCACAAAGCACTAATCTCTCTCTCTCTCTCTCTGGGTTCAGGGTTTCGCAAAATTTATACAAACTCTTCATTCTAAAGTCGTTTGGTATTTGTTCCTAAAAAATATTAGAACGTGTAATTTGAACAAAATTGGCCGTTAAAATGTTAATTTTCATCTCTATACTTTATTCCTTCATATGGATGGCTGATAGTAGCCCTCACTAACTCCTCAGTGTAAGTAAGATCTATTTACTAGGATTTGAGACTAAGCCATATAATTTATGGCATTGTCTTCTTTTAGTTGCTTCAAAATCTCTCTCTCTCTCTCTCTCTCTCTCTCTCTCTCTCTCTCTCTTATATATATATATGGATAATTACAGATTACACACATGTGGTTTAGCCCAAATTTAACTTACCCACTTATGGTTTCATTTTTGACATTTTACCCACCTGCACTTTCCCCCCGTTACTACTCCGTAATCCACCTCTCTTTCAGACGTTACTCTTAACACATTTTTTTTATCAAAAAAAAAAAAAAAAAAACCCCAAAACAGATCAAACACTCCTCTCTTCCAAAACACACTCCCATCCATGCGTACAAGTTTTTAGCATTTTAAGCTTGGAGAAAGAGAGCTCACAGATCACAATAAACACAAAACAAATGTTCCACCATGGGCATGGGTATGGATTTGGTTTAGAATAAATAGTGAGGGAGAAAAGGGACGAAGTTTGAGGTCATGGGCTCGATGTAGATCAGAGAAAACAAAGAGGGTTTAAGAGAGAAATCGTTGGCCATGGATATTGGTGGACGAGAGTGGCGGCTTCGAAAGTGCCGTGACCAATCTGCTCCATGATCTCATACTAATCCATGTGCAGGGACGGACCCAGGTGGGGGCCTAAGGGGGCCCGGGCCCCCCTGGGCCCAAAAAAAAAAATTAGCAGGTTAAATTTTCCAAAAAAAAAAAAAAGCGCTTGGGCCCCCCTTAGTTTTTAGCTCAAGCCCCCCCTCTCAAAAATCTTGAATTCCAAGCCCAAGAGGCAAGAGCCCATGACCCATGTAAAAAAAAAAAAAAAAAACTCAGCAGTAAACCTAACGAAGAAAGTGAAAAACGAAGGAAAAAAAGAAGAAAGGAAACAAAGAGATGGAGAGGCAAGACAGAGAGATAGAGAGGCAAGACAGAGAGATAGTGAGCCACTGAGCCCAGACGCTGACACGACACCATCATCATCATTATGCTGACGCGACGTGATGCAAGAGTCTACCCAGTACGGCGGTACCCATGCTGACGCCGCCATCATCACGTGAGAGTCTTAGTTGTCGCCACTACCCACGCGAGCCCCATCTTACCGCCGTCGGTTGTTCGAACATTCTCAGGTATTTAATCTATGATCCTTTCCTTCAAAACCTAATAAAATGTTTGTGAATCTTAGATTCTATCAATCTGTGTTTAAGAAGTGTGTGTGTGTTTTTTTTTTTTATGACTGATGAGTGATGAACTGATTGCAGATGTTGGCGATTATGAATTGAATCTGTGCTGCGGCCTGTGGTGTTTTTTTTTTTTTTTGGCTTTGACTCTCTGTCACTCTTTGTTTGTGACTCTCTTTCTCTCTTTTATTATTTAGATGAGAGAGAGAGAGAGAGAGAGAGAGAGAGAGAGTAGAGTTTGTAGAGATTACTCAGATTAGAGAATATTTGTTTGACTGTTTGTTTGTGCTTTGTTGACTGGTAGTTGGGCATAATAGGGACAAGAGATAGAAGAAAAAAAAAAATTAAAGTTAAGAAAAGTTTTTGTTAGTAGTGCAGAATAAATTTAGAGTGTCGGTAGTGCCATAGTGGGATTGGGTTAATGGATCAATGTTAGAAGATGGAAACAACACAAAGACAAAGATAAATAAAGGCAGACCAAAGACAAAAGGAAAAAAACAAATTATATACTATAGAAAATTGTCACATAAATTTAATATATATGATTTTTATTTTATTTGTAGATCATGAAAAAATCAACTACAATGCTTGATTTTTTCAAAAGAAAATATTCAAACTCTTCCGAAGTCAATGTTGGATTGCCAACAACTAATGTTGCTATTCCAATTCTAGAAAATGTGGATGTTTCAATTCTAGAAAATATGCATTCCCCAATTCCGGAAAATGTTGATGTTCCAATCTCTCAAACACAATTTCAAAAAGTTGATATTGATTCTTTAGATTATGATCCTGGAACACGCAAACAAAAATGGAAATTTCATGTTAATCAACATGATGAAATTCGATGGGCTTATATTAAAAATGGTCCACATCAACCTCCTCTAAAGACATACAAAAAAGTGAAAAGCACAATCGTAGTTTTCAAACTTCTTGGTTTGAATATAATAAAACTTGACTTGAATATTCTCCTACGACAGATACAACTTATTGTCTACTCTGTTTTATCTTTTATAACCTAAATGGAGTTGTGGGACAAAATACATTCACTGTTGGTGAATTTAGAAATTGGAAAAAAGTTGGGGGCAAAGATTGTTATTTTTAAAGTCATATAGGAAAAGATCCTAACTCAGCTCATAGAGTTGCTGAGCAAATGTATAAGGATTTGATGAACTAATCGCAGCATTTACAAAGGATAGTTGATCATTTCACTACTAAACAAATTGTAAATAATCGGTTGCAACTGAAAGTCTCAATTTTTATTGTCTGATATCTTGCCTTTCATGCTGTAGCTTTTAGAGGTCGAGATGAAAGTTTTAATTTATAAAATTGTAGGAAATTTCTTGAATCATTGGGTATTGTGACTTTTTGGAGTGAGAATATTGTTGAAATAATAGAAAAAGTTCCCAAAAATGCAACCTACACATCACCTAGGATTCAAAAGGAAATTCTACATATTTTCTCATCCAAAGTGAGGAAGGTCATTTGGGAAGAAATTGGTGATGCAAAGTTTTGCATAATGGTTGATGAAGCTCATGATGACTCCATGAAAGAGCAAATGGCTGTGGTTTTTAGATATATTGATGCAGAAGGCTTTGTGAAAGAACATTTTTTTGGGCTTATTCATGTTGTTGACAATGCGACTTTGACTCTAAAGAAGGGGATATATTATTTGTTATTTCAACATTGCTTAGATATACAAAATATTCAAGAGCAAGGATATAATGGAGCAAGCAACATGTGAGGTATGTGGAATGGATTACAAGCTTTGATTTTGAATGATTGTCCATATACTTACTACATCCATTGTTTTGCACGTCACTTACAATTGGCATTAGTAAAAGCATTTGTGGGGGCAAAAAGTCGACAAGGGAAATGGGCCTGCGCTTTGGGCTCAAAGTCCACGCCGAGGATCGTGACCAGTCCAAGGATGATCCCGCTCAACCTATGATGTCCGAAATGAATCGTATGGAGTCCGAACATGAATTGGGGAATCTTAAGAACAATGCCAAGAATAATGCCACCTCGGGTAATCAAAATTGGAATAAGCCTTAGAGCTCTTCCGGTCAAAGAAAACATCCCGGAAGGTTCTACCAGCCTAGGCGGATATAATGGGTACGTGCACTAGGAAAATATCCAAAAATATCAAGGAAGAAGGCTGCCAACCTCGCATGAAAGACTCTGCAGCTAACCCCTTGGCCGCATTTATGTGGAAAAGATACCTGAACAGTGAGACCTTGGCCCCCGCAACTTACAGGAGGTCAAAGAAGGTGCATGATGAGACAAGCATTCAAGTGAAGATTTAGATGATCGACAGGTGTAGGATCAAGATGATCTGGAAAGAACTATATAATGTGAAAAAATTCTCCATGAGAGGGGGACAGAACAGAAAAGATTGTAGAAATTAAAAGTGGAGCTTGTACCTAAACTAAGAATAGTTGATATCGAAACTGACCTTCTCGGACTGTTACTGAGGATTGTTTCTTAAATTTAAGCACTTTATTTCATTCTTCTTGTGATCTTAATTCATCCTATTGATTGTCCAATTCAATCTAGCCCAGCTTTCTTTTCCCACTCTCTAAAAATTCATTGTTCTTGGGCCCTTTGGGTTGGTCTATACAATCTCGGGCTAGCCCACTAAAGTCGTGTCCTTATAGCATCAAAACAAGTTGTCCCCATTAGTGGGTTTTTTCTTAAATTGCTTTTTCTAATCAAAATTGTTAATGTTTCATGCAAGCGTAATGAGCAATTGAAAGTTGTCAATGCTAATAAAATAGCACGTTTGATTAATCTTGAAGAGCTCTAGATTGGAAATGGACTTAATCAAATTGGCACTTTACAACGACCTATAGAAACACGTTGGAATTCACATTTTAGATTAGTTTGTAGCTTATTAAGGATGTTTACTTTAACTGTTGAAGTTTTACTAAATAAAACTGATGATGCAGTTGATGGAGAACATAGAGCAAAAGCAGAGTAAGTTTACGATGGTTTAACCTCATTTGAATTTGTCTTCATCTTGCATCTTGAGAAGGAAATTATAGAGATTATTGATAAACTTTGTCAAGCTTTGCAAAGTCAATCTCAAGACATTTTAAATGTCATGCATTTAGTTTCATCTACTAAAGCACTTATCCAAAAATTTAGAGATGATTGATGAAATGGCTTACTTACCACTGTGATATCATTTTGTGAGAAGCATTGCGTTGATGTCCTAGATATGAATGCTTGTTATATTGTGAGGCGAGGTCGAGCTTGTAATCAGCAAGATAACATTAAAATTGAGTATCATTATCGAGTAAATATTTTTTATGTTGTAATAGATTCTCAACTACAAGAACTAAATCATCGGTTTAATGAATATGCAATGGACTTACTTAGGCTTAGCTCAGCTCTAGAACCTCAAGAGGCATAAATATCTTTCAAAAGTAGTGATCTTTGTTTTTTGGTAAAGAATTTCTATCTACAAGATTTCACAGATTATGACAAACAAGTGTTGGAGAATGAGCTTTATCATTTTGAGCATAATGTAGCCTAAGATCCAGAGTTTAAAAAATTGAAAAGTTTATCTGAATTACGTTAATGGTTAGTGAGAACTAGAAATTCAGAACACTACAAACTTGTTTATAGAATGGTGAGATTTGTGCTTACTCTTCCAGTTTCTACTGCTACTACAGAGCGAGCATTTTCAACTATAAAAGTTGTCAAAACTAACCTTTGAAGCAAAATGAAAAATAATTTTTTGACGGACTCTTTGATGTTATATATTGAAAATGATATAGCTTCAACATTTAGCTTGGATTCAATCGTAAATGATTTTGAAAATTTGAAAGAACGTCGAGTTCCTTTTTCATAGATGATTGTATTAAGAAACAATAGTGTTTCGTGTCTTTTGTTTTTGTTGGTAAATGATTGTATTTTAATATATTAAGAAACAATGATTTTTGAGTATTTGTCTTAATTGATAGTTTATTAATACTATATGGGTGTGTATTTGAATTTTTTTTCCTGCTTATATCAGCCCCCCCCCCCCCCCCAACTTGAAATCCTGGGTCCGTTCCTATTCATGCAAGACTCCATCCGAAATCGAATCTATTCCTTCAAAAAAGCAATCTTATATTTCCTTAACTTTCACACCATTTTCCTTTTCAACACTTTTTACACGAATTCATAGCCACCACCGACAATTGTTGTTCACCACTGCCACCAACTGCAGTGGCTTTCTCTTCCCCTAATTTGTCAAACTTGAAGCTCTCTCTCTCATGCTGACCTAAACCCATGGTGGGCCTCCTTGCTTTACCTCTCGCCTCAAGCTTTCCCTCTCTATCTCTGCTTTCTCTCTTTTGGATTTGGCATTTGAAGGGGATTTGGAGCAGAATTTGGTACGAGGACCACTTGGAATTTTTGGGTTCTATCTAAGTGTTCTAATTTTGATGGGTATAAAACAAAAATTTGTTCTGTTCACAATGCTATTGCTAGGTAGATTTCTAGAACTCACTTTCACCTCTTATTTTGCTTTCGTTTGATATCACTAGATGATGCAAGAAGTTTGGATTTTGTAAGTGAGTTTGTTTTTCTGTTGAGAGAAAAGGACAGTACTAGGATTTTTTTTTTAGTTTGTTTTTCTGAAATACGCTTCTACTACTTTCCTTTTTTTTATTTATTAGTTTTTTTTATATATTTATATTTGAAATTAGGAGGAGGTGGTTATTTCAATTTTTAACTGGCAAGTATGGTTAGTGGTTAATCAGGATTTCAAACTAAAATCTTTAACTATGCCACTACTCTCTCTCTCTCTCTCTCTCTCTCTCTCTCTCTCATGGTTTTGCTTAATTTGATTTGTATTAGTTTTTTGGGTGTATGTTCTTCATGTTTGTGTATGTTCTTCATGTTTGTGAATTGTGAGAAACTAAAACCATATTTTAATCTTGTTTTTCTTTTTCTTTTTTTTTCTTGTTTTGAGAAGAGAGAGACATAAAATGGGTGTAAAAAGACTTATTTACCCATTTTTTTTAACAGAAGTGGGTAACAGAGACTAAACAAAAGTAACCTCAGGTGGCCAAAATGTCAAAAATAAAACTAAGGATCGGTAAGTTAAATTCGGGCTAAATCACATGTAAGTAATCTGTAATTATCCCATATATATATATATATATATATATATATAATTGTTTTAAAAGCAATTTCGATACTCTCTATCTTTTGAATTTCTTGATGAAGTTGTTTTATAAACTCTAAGGATTTCGACATAGGATAGTGTGATAGCTTTAAAAGGCTCAAAATGGTTGGGTTGGTAATACTTGGATTCTCGTAATGGTTAAGGCATATCTCCTTCTAAAACGACATAGTTGAGGTCACTTTATTGATGTTTATCATTTTCTAATTAACATTAATGTGTAAGATTAATATCATTATATTAATTAGTTAATTATTTACTTATACATATTTATATATTTTATAAGTTAAGCTTTGTAACAACTTAGTGCATCAGCATGGTGGTAATTCGGCTATGTTTTTGCCTAGCACTCTTGTTCGAATCCTAGCTCTTCACACCTCCAATTTTAATATTTAAAATTTCTAATTTTCCTCAAGGTCCATAAGCAGAAAAGCCCACAAGAAATACACCCAAGAAAAAACCCTAGTTCATCCCAAATCTTCTTTCTTTCAATGTCGATGATAACGGCCACTGTTTTTCCTCTCTTTCTCTGCCCTTTTATTCGAAGTCTCCACCATTTCTCGTCACTAAAATCTCAGTATGTCTCATCCTTTTTTTTTTTAGAAATAATTACAACATGCTGTTAACATTGCAGCTCGAACTCTTTTCCCCCTAAATCCCTAAGCAGCCATGCACAATTTGGCATTTGTATTGCTAAATTGTTATTAATTTTGTTTTGTTTTTGTTTTCCTTTCGGTTTCACAAGGTTGCTAGGAACAAAACCCAGAAGCTTCTATTTTTTCTATTATTCCTTTTGTTCCTAGTAGGTGAGAGTATAGATAATTTGTATATACTTGAACTATTAAGCTTTTAATTTTATTTATACTACTGATTGCAATTTGGTTTCCTTTTCTTTATTTTTTTCGGCTGGATTGTTTTTGTATTACTGTTTGGTTTTTTCATGACCATTGTTTTTAATTTTGTTTTGTTGTTGGTTTCCTTTTGTATAGTAATATAAAATAGTGTTGATTTATACTTTCTATAATTATGTATTAATTTTTAGGAATAATATATTGATCCACATGGATCGATACAAAGATGTTTACAGTAGATCATGATACATGAATAATATATTGGTCCCCTTTATTTCTTTTTTTTTTTTTTTTATAATTGAAAAGTGTACATCTTCTTTATTTAGGAATAATATATTGGTCCACATGGATCACAATACAGAGAACCAAAAGAAGGTTGTTTTCATTGATGTGGAAAAACATTGGAGCACTTTCCTCTAAAAAGGAATAGATCAATTGACTGATGCCCAAATAACTGGTTTGAAATTCAGTTCCCTAGATGATGGTGGTGAATTTTACAACACATATGCAAAGTTGGTTGGCTTTAGTATTCACAAAGATGAGATAAAGCGTAATAAAGATAACACTGTGACCTCTAGAAGATGGGTTTATGCAAAGGAAGGATTATGAATTAGGAAAAATGAGGCCAACTTAAATTGCATGCGTGAGAGACTGGTGGCTGCAAGACCGCTTTTCGTATTAGGTTTGAATGAAAGTCAGGTGAATGGGTGGTAGGAGAGTTTAAAAGGGAGCATAATCACGACTTAGTTACGCAATTCAAGACTCAATTTCTCCATTCGCACAAAACTATTAAGGTTTCCAATAAGGCTCAGATTATAGCACCACATAATGTTGGGGTCAAATCAAATCATGGACCATTTGATCCAACAAGTTGGAGGATACGAGAAAATAGGGTTCACTCCAAATGACCTCTACAAACCATATATCGGCAAATTGCAATAACAGTATGCGGGATGGTGAAGCTGAATGTGCTTTGGCATATTTGCAAGCAAAAGCAAATATGGACTCCTCATTTTTTTTCAATACACAATTGATGAAGAAAGCCGTTTGGCTAATCTATTTTGGATAGATTCTCAAAGTCGCTTAGATTATGCATGTTTTGGAGATGTAATCGCATTTGATACAACATATAAGATGAATGTATACAAAAAAAACCCCTTGTTAGATTAGTAGGAGTCAACCACCATCGGCAGACTATAATATTTGGTTTTGGACTATTGGTTAATGAGACCGTCGAAACATATACTTGGGTGTTGCAAAATATGCTTGTAGCAATGAACAATAAGACTCCTAATTAAACTTTCATAAACTTCCTTATCATGTAGATTTGAAAAAGCATTCCTTTCAAGATGCCACACACATAAACAATGTCGACCCTTTGGAAAAACCAATTTAATAGCTTTACTCATTGCTTTGTCCCCATCTATCATGACTGAAATAGGAGTCTTATTGTTCATTGCTATAAGCATATTTTGCAACACCCAAGTATATGTTTCGACGGTCTCATCAACCAATAGTCCAAAACCAAATACTATAGTCTGTCGGTGGTGGTTGACTCCTACCAATATAACAATGGGTTTTTGTATACATTCGTCTTATATATTGTATCAAATGTGACTACATCTCCAAAACATGCATAATCTAAGCGACTTTGAGAATTTGTCCAAAACAGATTAGCCAAATGGCTTTCTTCATCAACAGTGTATTAAAAAAAAAAAAAAAATGAGAAGTCCATATTTGCTTGTAAATATGCCAAAGCACATTCAGCATCACCATCCTGCATACTGTTGTTGCGATTTGCCGCTTTATGGTTGTAGAGGTTTTTTTGGAGTGAACCCCATATTCTCATATCCTCTAGCTTGTTGGATCAAATGGTCCATGATTTGATTTGATTTGACCCCAACATTATCCAGTGCTATAATCTAAGCCTTATCAGAATCCTTAATAGTCATGTGCGAACGAAGAAATTGAGTCTCGAATTGCATAACTAAGTCGTGATTATGCTCCCTTTTAAACTCTCCTACCACCCATTCACCTGACTTTCATTCAAACTTAATACGATAAGCGACCTTGCAACCACTTCTTGTTATTGGTCTCTCACGCATGCAATTTAAATTGGCCTCATTTTTCCTAATTCGCAATCCTTCCTTTGCACAAATCCATCTTCTAGAGGTCATAATGTTATCTTTATTACGCTTTATCTCATCTTTACGAATACTAAAGCCAACCAACTTTGCATATTTGTTATAAAATTCTCCACCATCATCTAAGGAACTAAATTTCAAACCAGTTATTTAGGCACTAGTCAATTGATCTATTCCTTTTTCGAGGATAGTGCTCCAATGTTTTTCCACATCAATGAAAACAACCTTCCCTTGGTTCTCTGTATTGTGATCCATGTGGACAAATATATTATTCCTAAACAAAGAAGATATATGCTTTTCAATAAAAAAAAAAAAAAAGAAATAAAAGGGACCAGTATATTATTCCTGTATCATGATCCACTGTAAACATCTCTGTATCGATCCATGTGGACCAATATATACCATTTTATACTACTATACAAAAGGAAACCAACAACAAAACAAAATTAAAAATGATGGTTCATGAAAAAACCAAACGGCAATACAAAAAAAATCCAACCGGAAAAAATAAAAAAAAGGAAACCAAATTGAAATCAATAGTATAAATAAAATTAAAAGCTTAATAGTTCAAGTATATACAAATTAACTATTCTCTCACCTGCTAGGAACCAAAAAGAATAATAGAAAAAATAGAAGCTTCTAGGTTTTGTTCCTAGCAATCTTGCAAAACCGAAAGGAAAACAAAAACAATACAAAATTAATAACAATTCAGCAATACAAAAACCAAACGGCAATAGTTAAAAAAACCCAGATGGATAACTAAAGAATAAGGATGAAACGTACTAAGATTTTAGTGACGAGAAACGGTAGAAACTTCGAACTAAAGGGCAAAGAAAGAGAGAACAAATGGTGGCCATTATCACCGACATTAAAGGAAAGAAGAGTTGGGATGCACTAGGGTTTTTTCTTGGGTGTATTTCTTGTGGGCTTTTCTGGTTATGGACCTTGAGGAAAATTAAAAATTCAAAAAATTAATTAGAGGCTTGAAGAGCTAGGATTCGAACTAGAGTGCTAGGCAAAAACATAATCGAATCACCACCATGTTAACGCACTAAGCTGTTACAAAGCTTAACTTATAAAATATATAATTATGTATAACTAAATAAATAAATAATTAATTACTTAATTAACTAACTAATTAATATATCGATATTAATCTCATACATTAATGTTAACTAGTGTGTAACCCCGTGCATATGCACGGGTACATTTAAAAACAATCACAATTACATATTATATATATGATTATATTTTTTATAGTTTATTATATTGGTCTCCTCGTTTTCTACATTAAATTAACTAATTTGGCATAAAAATTTAAAAATTTAGATTAAATGGGATATGTGGTACAAAATTAAACTCTAACTGAAATTCAATTTTTACCTAAATTAACTCACTTAGCATAAAATTCTGAAATTTAAATTAGATAAGACACGTGACGTAAAATTAGACATCAATTGAATTCCAATTGAAAATTTAATTGGACTTTCTCTCTGCTTTACCAATTATTATATATATAGATTACTATTATTATTTTATATATATATAGATGCATATCATTATGTTTTTTATGATTTATTATATTGAACTCCTCGTTTTCTACATTAAATTAACTAATTTGGCATAAAAATTTAAAATTTTAGATTAGATGGAACACGTGGCTCAAAATTAAACTCTAATTAAAATTCATTTATTACCTAAATTAATTCACTTAGCATAAAATTCTAAAATTTTGATTAGATGAGACACGTGGCGTGAAATTAGACATTAACTGAATTCCAATTGAAAATTTAATTGAATTTTCTCTCTGCTTTACCTATTATTATATATATAAATAGATTAGAAAATGATAAACATGTGATGTTGAAACTACAAAATGTGAAGATGGAACCGTCAAATGTGAGAGAAAAAGTAAAAGAACCATCTAGTGTGACAAAAGAACTGTCACATGTGACAAAAGTAGAGTCAAAGGCAATATTAGTACTGCTTAATGTGATAATAAAACCATCAAATTCGAGAAAAAAAAAAATGAAACACTATATGTGATAAAAAAACCTGTCAAATGTGATATTGAAACTACATAATAGGATAATAGAACCATCAAATGTGAGGGAAAAAAAAAGCACCACCAAATGTAACAAAAGAACTGTCAAATGTGATGTTGAAACTGCACAATGTGAAGATGAAACCGCCAAATGTGAGAAAAAAGTAAGGGAACCACCAAATGTGATAAAAGAATTGTCACATGTAATGTTGAAACTGCACAATGTGCGGATGAAACTGTCAAATATAAGAAAAAATTAAGGGAACCACCAAATGTAACAAAAAAATTGTCACATATTATGTTAGAATTGCACAATGTGAAGATGAAACTATTAAATGTGAGAAAAAAGTAAGAGAATCACCAAATGTGACAAAAAAAACTGTCACATGTGATGGTGAAACTGTACAATGTGACAATGGAACAATCAAATGTGAGAATAAAAAAAAAAAAAAACCACCAAATTTGACAAAAAAAACTATCACACGTAATGTTGAAACTGCACAATGTGAGGATGAAACCGTCAAATATGAGAAAAAAGTAAGGGAGCCATCAAATGTGACAAAAAAACTATCACATGCGATGTTGAAACTTCACAATGTAATAACGAAACTGTCAAATGTGAGAAAAAAATTTTGAAACCACTAAATGTGAGAAAAAAACTATCACATATGATGTTGAAACTATACAATATGTGAATAAAATTGTCAAATATTAGAAAAAAAGTAACCTGGTATAACAGGTTACCTGCTAGTGGGTATCGTACCCCTTTTTTTGTGAGGCTACGGTAGAATTACCCTCTTAAATAATGAGATTTAGTTAAGGTTTTAAATTGGAAAAGGAAATACAAGGGAAATCTACGTCAATATTTTTTTTTTAATAGAGTAATACTGTAGGTACAAACTATTTTATAATATTTTTACAAATTATTGATGTGGCTTAGGAATTTTCCAAATAATTATTGGTAAGCAAAAATGTGATGTTAATAGTGGCCTAAATTAGAATTAGTAAGAATTTACCACATCAATAATTTGTAAAAAGTTTTAAAATAGTTAGAAATAAAAATATATAATTTTAAAAAGACGATATTTTTTGGGTTTGAGAATGCTATATTAGGGAAAATAACATCAAACCCGCCCAAAGTTTAAAAACTCAAAAGAAGAAAAATAATTAAATAAATAAATAAAGGAAATTTCAGGATCAGGCAGGTCGGGTTAAACCTGCGACCAATCCAAAAAGGCCTGAGCACAAGTTCGAACCAGACCAAAACATCCACCAAACCCGCACAAAGCCCTTTGGTCTGGATCAGGCGGGTCCCTCCTCACCCACTATGAGTCACAAAGCTATCGCGTTCTCTAACCTATTCAAATATTCAAGACTTGAAAACCCATCATCTGGCAGAGGGTCCAGATTATTGGAAATAACCCAGTCTATTCTGTCATTGTCTACGTCTTAAGCTATGGCCCAATTACTTGGGTGGACTCCACCCACTCCTCCATATTGCAATCTTCAAACGGATCAGCTACTTGTGTGTGATAATAAAGTTGCACCACACACTTGACCAAACATTTTTACATAACCTCTAAAGAGTGTTTGAGGGCGGGCAGGCACAGGACAAATGCTTCCTCTCCTCTACTTCTTCTGCCAACTTACTTCGATGATTGTCCATCAAATCCTCAATCACCACCACAATTAAAGGCTTAACTAGTCACAAAGTCTCAATTATGCTTCCTCACCCAGCACCTTGGTAAAAATCAGTCACAGATAATTACAAATTGGTACAGCGAATATGAATCCTCTAACAATCCAAAACTTAGACATACAGCTCAAAGAACTTTAATTGTGCATCTTTGTGTGTGTGTGAGAGAGAGAGAGAGAGAGAGAGAGAGAGAGAGAGATCCATAAGTTTGGAATAGAGTTACCTTGTAACAGGGTGCAAGTTGGACTAAAATCCTGATGTTTAATATTTTCCTTTTTCCCCGCTGGAAGAGAAAAGACAGAAAAAGTTGGGGAGTGGGGGGTTAGTGAGGGTTGACACTGATATATTCTGAGGCAGCATCTAAGCCCACCTCTGCACTGTATCCAACCCCAACATGCCAAACTGCAGGCAGCTTAAAGTTCTTGGACAGCAAAAATTATCTTTGCTCCTTCGAAATTAATACAAGTGGCATGGACTTCGGTACAATTTGCCTTGTTGTTAGTTGTATTGGCTCTACAATTTATTTGCTTCATGGAATTTTGGTGACTAATACCATCCTCATTAATGGAAGGGTAGATAAGTTTGGCCTGCAGATAACTTTTCCTTTCATGTACTGATGTACATAAGTACAAATTATTTTGTTCTTTCTAGAAGATGGGACAAATCCTACAATAATGCCCAACTCAAATTTGATTATTACTATTTCAGAAGTTCATCTGATGTGTGGCAGCTATATTCAATGATCATGTAAACATTTCCGTCGAAAACTAAGCATATCCAGTCCAATAATAACATTCCAGGAGATTTCCCAATGACAACTATAGGAATGAGAATTGAAGGGAAGTCATGCATAGAAGTTGAAAGAAATGATGAGTTGGTATCAATCTAACACAATTTTTTTTATGAGAATGCACCTGTTTAAGTTTTCACAAGGGCTTGGTTTTTGTTAATATTTTATCTTTTTCATCCTTAGGAAAGTCCACAAGGACTTATGTTCTACTCCCAATAACTTGTATGATTAATCTTCAAGCCTAATATGTTTTCCTTAAGGCTAAAATTTTGATATAAGCAACCAAATTGGGGACTAAAATTAATCTAAACTATCAAGTTAGCAAAATTATGACAAATCCACACACCATCCTGATGATATTATCGTGAAGGATCAAACGTCCAAATGACTAGTATCAGTCTAATGAAAATTTTGAACCAGTAATCTTCCAAATGAAGCCCGATTCATCAGATAATAAATCAAGCATAGGCAAGAAGTGTCATATCAGTAAAATCCGGTCATTTCCAACAAGGGATAAGAAATTAGAACATAGTTATCAAGTGCTTACTTGTGTGACTGATCAGCAGAGATGCAGATCTCAGATAATCCACAATGCTTGATGAGAAAGTGAAAAGTCTACAGCTAGGGACCCATTTACTCCTCCAGACTGCACAAAAAGAAAAGGTTTAGAACATTAATATCCAATGTGTGTGGAATTTTTTAAGGACCTTTTGGTAAATATTTTGACAGAACTTGGCTCTAAGCATAGTTCTTTTTTCTCTTTTTTCTTTTTTTATCAGTAACTACACGTGCAGTTGGAGGCTCTTGAACCCAAGACTCCACCTTGTTCTTACCAGAAGAGGAGAACTTAACTTCAAATTATAGTAAATATGTTTCTTCTTCCTTTTTTTTTTTTTTAATTTCAAGTTGAATTCAAAATTTAATACTTAAATGCTAAATCACCTTTCAGCACACAAGTACTCCTTTTTATAATTACTTGTAGCCCTTTCTCCACCTCTGGTGATTTGTTGGTGTTTCTCACCTTTTTTGCATCTCAACAGATCAAATCCAAGAAGAGAAAGAGAATATGAGGTTGAAGATACAAATTGTCAAGATTGTCCATCCTGATATTTATACAGAATTCTTCAAATTTTCTATAAAATTTTTGACAGAGCATAACAGATGAAAGAATCTGATAAAATCTTCAAGACTGACATGCTCTTCATCTTTGCTTCAGAAATTATTAGGTTTAAATACATAGAAACTTCAACCTGAAAATTCATCATTATAACTTTCCCAAACCCCTAGAATTTATCTCAAAGTGGCACAAAACATTCAATTCAAATTAAGAAGCAATGTTCTAACAATAAATTGAATTACTATCATTTTATTAGAAACCATAACACCTGATATAACAAGATAGTACAGCCAATGTTAAAGATTAAAATAATACCTTAGTAAGCGTGTATGATTCACAACCCATCTAAATGACAAGATCAGAATAGCCTCTATCCGACAACTCTTGCTTAACTTCCCAAGTATCCACTGCTTTAACAAGAGCATCAAAACAAGTAGTTCCCATGGTTACAAAAACCGCTTTCCACGGCTTTTTACCATCCTCAGTATCTCCTATCTATGATGGCTTATTTCTTGCCACAATGCAAAAATAATTTTTGGGAAAAGTGCAACTCCTAATCAAAAAATATCAAACCATCCCCTTCTCATTTCAAAGTTTCACACACACAATTTTAAATCTGCTACTAAATATACTTTATATTGTATTTTATATATATATATATATATATAACAATAATCATAAAGAACCCAATAGTCATTGTAGAAGACTGACCAGTTATTTAAAAAAAAAATAATAACAATTTGATAGCTAGGGTTGGGGGGATTTGAACCCTAAATGTCTCCCTTTGAAACAACAAGAATTGTTGATTGAATTACAAGGCTCTTGGTAAGACTGAGATACATTAAGAAAGAGAAACAGGAAATCACCCAAGATAATTTTCTAAACTTTAAAATTGAAAAATATGCACCATACTTTGAAGTAAGATCTACCATTGTAAATGAGTGTGACCAATATAAATTCCCAAAATAAAAATAATTTTTACTAATTAGTAATTAAACTAGACCATGAAATTAAAGAGCATCACAAATACAAGATATACAACAATAAATTTATAGGAATACTCAAATTACGATTCAAAAGGTTAATTTGAACCTTATTCAGCAATAAATAAGGAGAGAGAAAAATTCTAGTCGGTAGGCATATATGGTGGAAAGCAATAAATATTTAATGGTGCTTTATAAACTCTCAAAGTGTACAATTTTTAACCCTTACCCAACCCAGCTTAGGCAGAATTTAGCTGCCTTGTTGCAGCTGAATTAGCTCAAGGGCGAGGTAGTTTAATGGGTGAGGTAGTTTCAGTCTTGTCTCTATGGTAGGGATATTGGAACCAAACACCTGGAGCATCTAGGGCATATATGCTAGGTTGATGTACAATCTGCAGCTTAGCAATCAACATTTAAGCATACATAGATTTTGAAACAAAAGCATTTGGCAGTAGGACAAAGAAAGAGAAAGTGATGCAGGCAGTGAGAAGCTGATTTTCGTTTGTTTTATTTATTTTTCAATGTCCTATGTCAATACACCTGGAGTTTCTAGGACATATATGCTAAGTTGATATACAATCTACAGCATAGCAATCAACATTTAGGCATATATAGATGTTGAAAAAAAAGCATTTAGCAGTAGGACAATAGAAAGAGAAAGTGACGCATGCAGTGAGAAGCCAGTTTTATTTGTTTTAAATGTCCTACATCAATTTTGGTATCAGAGAAAGATTTTTCACTATGTTTTCCCGTAGCGATACATGCCTTACAGATGCGTCTTAAAGAAAAGGTTCTTCAAATTTTCAAAATAGACTTAAACAAAGGCTTTATGGTGAGATGGTTAGTTCTCACCAAGGTAATCAAAATCGTAAGGACCGTAGGCTTAGGGTTTTGAAGATTTGGATTTTGTGGTTTAACAAGTGACAAATTTGAAAGGGTTTAAGTTTTCGGAATGTAAGAACGTGAAAGAAAAGATAAACTTCTAGGCATCACACCTCGAAGAAGGTTGCATCACACAAACCTTTGACAAGTTTCATTGCTTCTCTAAAAATCTGAAAATTTATTATTATCCTCCTCAATAGAAAGGATTACAAATCTTAAAATAGAAGACTAATACCTATTCCTAGTAGAACTAAGATTTCTTAAAACCTTGGACTCCTTGGGCTTTTACTACTAAACCCAAATAAATAACCAAACTTAAATAAAATCCAAAATAAGACCTAAATGACTATTAATACGGTCCATATCATTACATATTTCCCTTGACATTTAAAAATAAATAAAACTGACTTCTCACTGCCAGCATCAGACAGGAAACAATAGAAAGAAGAAAAACCAAGAATAAAAAAGAAAAGGACCAACTAAAAGATTGATGATTTGGCCTAATGTCCAAGACAAGTCTTTAATGAGGCTTATGCAACTAATAATTAAACATGAGACCTAATCCTAAGAGTTTATTCTCCTATTTATATAAATCTTCAGATATTTACCAGCTTCAAAAGAGAATGGAAGGTGTAAATAGATAAATAAGTTAGTAAGAGAGCAATTAAGGAGGGGTGGGGGGGGGGGGGGGGGGGGTTGGTGTTGATAACCAATTGAGCAAACAGAGAAAATTCATAGTTTACAGAAAATGTTCTTTTGTTGCCTACAAATAAAAGCATGACATCTAACAAGGTGTGTTACAAAAATCAAATCAAGCAAAGTACCAACAATTTACAGGTAAAACCAATATATCCAATCTTGTAAGGCTAGACATGTATACTGTAGCACAACATAATAAGAGCAACATTTAATACTCAAATTGCACATATGATACTACAAAATACTTGTCAATATGAACTTCACAAAGATTGTGCTTATCTAGAAACTTTTACAAACTAATCTTTTTTTTTTCTTTTCTTTTTTTTTTAAGTTTTTACAAACTACTCTTTTACAAAGACTAATCTTAGTATGTAAATCACACATTTACCCATCAAGTAAAACCAAGCTCTCAATTCCAAGATTGTTGTCTAGACTATCAATGTCAAATGAGGCAACATAGCTTGTTTTAGGTTTTTTAATCATAACTTCATGACAGTCACTGCAGCCCAAGAACCTCAGGACAGAATCAAATGGTACAGTTATTTTAGTCCAAGACTCAACCACACCATATTCCATCCTCGCCCATATTTGGCATATATCATATCCGCCGAAAACAACCAAAGCCAGAAATCCCTTGAACACTGCTAGTCGTTCAGGTAATTCAAATTTATTAGAAAACTCATTTAAGTAATTTTGCGGCAGCATTATCTCTCGAAATCTTTCCTCGCTGAGATCAAAGCACAAAATGAATTTGTGGTCCTTAGTATATATTAGAGAGTGCAGAGCTCCATTAACAAATACAAAGGGCTTCCCACGTATATCAACAATAGGAGACCCTCTCAATGACTCGACAGATATCTCAACACTTCTCCACGAATCAGTACTCAAAGTGTACACCTCCGCCAGCGGCAGCTCTTTCTCAAACACAATTCTGAGGATCTTAAAGTCATTGGTTTGAGAATGATATACAAGTCCATGAGCGACACCGCGACAAAAAAATTTGTCACAACAAACGAGAGTAGGAGTGAGAATTTTAAACTTTTTAATAACTGGGTTCCACAGATATATTCTATAATGGATTTCAAAGAAGCAGTATATGCCATTACAGAAGCCAATGAATGAGTCAAAACTAAAAGGGATTTCAAAGCTTGATATCTGGGTAAATGTGGAATAGCTATTGCGAACAAACACACTCAATTCATGGCGAGGATATACAGCTAGTGATGTACATAGCAGATAACCATTATGATCATCATTGAGTAACAATGATTTTGATCGGTTGAGTTGTGCGGTAATGAAAAAAGGGTTTGTGATGATTGAGTACCAAGGTTTTGAAACGCACCTGAATCGGATTATGGGTTTCACCGGTAACCAAGCCAGAATGTCGAATACGACGTCGTCCGGTACACGCTCGGACGAGAGTTTTGGTTTTCTCTGAGACATGGCGACCGACGTTTAAGGTTTTAGGTTTAAGGTTTTGTGTTTGCTGTTTGTTTGTGAGATCAGATAACAATATATACAGATACATTCAGTCGGGTTTTTGAACCAAACCAATTTTGTTTTGGGCTTCTTTTTTTTTTTTTTTTTGCTACAAATTCAAGGTATGGCCCAATTACTTGGTGGACTCGGCTCACTCCTTCCATATTTCAATCTTTCAACGGATAATCAACCATGAGAGTGGATGGAGTTTGTGAATAAATTCTTTATCATGTTGATTTTAGGTTTTAAGTGTGGCCTTGTGTTTTGTTCTCATTAAGTTTTTAGCCTGTGGCATACTCATAAAGCATTAGGAGAACAAGTAAATTGCAGTCCTCTTGAGTGGTTACTTGACCAAAAAATAAAAAATAAGAGGATCATTAGCAAATAGGATATGAGAAACCCATGGGACTCCTCTATATACTATCACCCCTCTAATCTTTTTTGCTAAGAATCACCCATCTAATCAAATCTCTAGATTTAGCTTGTCTCAATGAAGGTGTAAGGCCCTCAACAGAGAAGCTTATCTCATTAAGGCTATGAGGTCCTCAATATAGAATAAAAATAGGTAAGGGGAGAGGAGATTCCCTTTTCTAATACCACTGATAGATAGAAAATAGCTGCAGTTATTATCATTTATCAAAAGAGAGTAACTCATAGAAGTAATACATTCCATACTTAAGTTAACCCAACTATCATGAAAACCTAGAGCCTCAATCACCTTTTTCAAATATTCTTATATGACCCTATCATAAGCCTTGCTTATGTCAAAGCTTTAGTGTCACGTTTGTTATTTTTCCTCTTTGTTTGTTTTTTCAAATGCTATCAAAATGTTGTAATAAATCAATCTAAGTGGAACAAAGATACTTTGTGTTTCGAAGATAATGTATGAAATAATTTTCTTTGAACTGTTTGCCAATATCTTTGAAATAATCTTATATAACTATTAGGTTTGAATTGGGTGATGTGTTGAACAAAATTATTATAAATTTTAATTCTTATTAATGTTTCAAGTCTCTTATAAAATGGTTTAGCAAAAAAACGTCTCTTATATAATGAAAAACTTCACCTTCTTCTAGGTAGAAAAAAATAATCCTAACACATGTTGAAAGTACTTAAATAGCTAAGAGTCATGTGATTTATTATCATTATTCTCTTCTCTTATAAAGAAAATTTGGTTTGAAATCCCCCACTTTACTTATAAGTGGTAAAAAAAAAGGTATAAACATAGAATTAATTTTAGAAAAAAAAAAAAAAAAGAAGAAGAAGAGATTTTATTGTCACCAAAAACATGTTTATCTATATTTTAGAGTATTTTTGTTAATAAGAAATTATCCACAATGATTAAATTATTAATTTTATAATTATTGTCAAGAGATTTGTAGTTTAGTGACATTATCTGATTTTTCTCATGAAGAAAACCTAAAATCAAATTCATTGTCTCTCATTTATTGTAAGGAAAGAAAATATAATTACTGAAAAATGTGTGCATAATAGCGTAGATATGAGGTAAAGACCTAAAATTATTGTACCACACGTATGGTTCGGGTTAACTCTATTATCTAATGCATTATCTTATCCCTTTTAACCCCAAAAAAAAAAAAAAAAAAAAAAAAAAAAAAAAAAAAAACTAATTACATTCGGTGGTGTTTTTTGGACCAAACAAATCATGTTTTGGGCTCTCTATTTTAATGATGGGACTGAAGGAGATTTGTGTTATATAATTGTTACAAGTTCAAGGTATGGCCGAATTACTTGGTCGACTTGACCCACTCCTCCATATGGGATATAGGTCATGAGAAAGAGGATGGAATTGATTAAAAAAATTTTCTTTACGGGATTCCCCCCCCCCCCCCCCCCCCCCCAAAATGATTGCTCATGGCTATCCTATTATTATTATTATTATTATGGGAAAGAGAGATTTCAATTCTAGACGTTTTGGTTGAAAAACATTAAAATGCAGGAGGTGTGAGATAAAATATAAGGTTATTGGCGACTATTTTATTATTAATAAATTTTATTTTATTTTACTTTTTGCCTTTTCATTTTTGTGCATTATGGAAAAAAAATTTATAACAATTTGATTAGCTTAAGCTCCTAGCTTTCAGTTCCCCCCTCTGCCCAAAAAAGAAGAAGGATGGAGGGTGGATAAAATTCTACAAAAGGTGGAAGATGCAAAGAAAATAAGGTTGATTTTTGGGTAAGGTGCTAATCAAGGGGCTTGCAATTAGGCAAGGAAATGTACTTTTCTTGTGAGTTTATACTTTAGATTCTTCTTTTTCATCTTTTTTTTTTTAAAAGATGAAAAATCTTCAAGTTTTAATATTTTAAACTTGTTACACTTAAAAAGTATACTCAAAGAAACAAACATTACCTATCATGAGCCTCTTGACTCAAGATGTTTGGCTACCACCGAGTGTGGTGGTTTAATGCATTGGGGTTAACCCCCACCCCATACATTTGTTTGATGGATGGTAAGTCTCGACATTGAATCTTCAAATGGGAAGCACTAGGAATTATTTCCACGACTATGCCCTAATGTCTACTAGTGCCTTGACTGTTGGGGTTGAATTAGGTTACGACTCAATTGGTTTTGTTGCTTACCAAGCCCCCAGTGGATAGGGAGCTAATATCGTCATGCCTAAGTAGGGATGCCACCTTCGATCGTCCCTCCCATCTTTTTTCGATTATAAGAAAAAAGTAGTGCTTATGAATCTCTACATAGGAGACAGTTCAGGTTCAATTCCTATCAATAAGTTTTAGTGTTAGGTGAAGAGTGAGGTTGTAGGTTCAAGATTTGGGTGCTATTTTCACTTACAAGATTTGGGTGCTATTGTCAAGATTGTCCATCCTGATATTTATACAGAATTCTTCAAATTTTGCATAACAAATGAAAGAATCTGATAAAATCTTCAAGACTGACATGCTCTTCATCTTTGCTTCAGATTATTAGGTTTAAATACATAGAAACTTCAACCTGAAAATTCATCATTATCACTTTCCCAAACCCCTAGAATTTATCTCAAAGTGGCACAAACATGCAATTCAAATTAAGAAGAAATGTTCTAACAGTAAATTGAATTACTATAATTTTATTAGAAACCATATCACCTGATATAACAAGATAGTACAGCCAATGTTAAAGATTAAAATAATACCTTAGTGGGCGTGTATGATTCACAACCCATCTGAATGACAAGATCAGTATAGCCTCTATCCGACAACTCTTGCTTAACTTCCCAAGTATCCACTGCTTTAACAAGAGCATCAAAACAAGTAGTTCCCATGGTTACAAAAACCGTTTTCCACGGCTTTTCACCATCCTCAGTATCTCCTATCAATGATGGCTTATATCTTGCCACAATGCAAACCATAAAATGCCTAAAACAAAAACAAACACAACCACAAAAACATATAAATAATTTTGGGGAAAAGTGCAACTCCTAATCAAAAAATATTAAACCATCCCCTTCTCATTTCAAAGTTTCACACACACAATTTTAAATCTGCTACTACATATACTTTATATTGTATTTTATATATATATATATATATATATATATATATATATATATATACAATAATCATAAAGAACCCAATAATCATTGTAGAAGACTGACCAGTTATTTAAAAAAAAAAAAAAATAACAATTTGATAGCTAGGTTGGGGGAATTGAACCCTAAATGTCTCATTTGAAACAATAAGAAGTACCAATTGAATTACAAGGCTCTTGTAAGACTGATATACATTAAGAAGAGAAACAAGAAATCACCCAAGATAATTTTCTAAACTTTAAAATCGAAAAATATGCACCATACTTTGAAGTAAGATCTACCATTGTAAATGAGTGTGACCAATATAAATTCCCAAAATAAAAATAATTTTACTATTGGTAATTAAACTAGACCATGAAATTAAAGAGCATCACAAATACAAGATATACATCAATAAATTTATAGGAATACTCAAAATACGATTCAAAAGGTTAATTTGTACCTTATTCAGCAATAAATAAGGAGAGAAAAATTCTAGTGGGTAGGCATATATGGTGGAAAGCAATAAATATTTGTAGGGGCACAAATTACAGATGAAGCCTACAGGGGAGATGGACTCTGGCCCAGTAAGCAAAAAGTACCCTCACAATAGAATTTGTAAGAGAGTGGCGCTGAACTAACAAGGTTGAGAATGGGCTTGCTTCGGCCTAAGTATGGTTGTGACCAATCTAATGTAGACGAAGTTGCTAAGGAAGTGCCAAGGTCTGCTCGAAGCCGTCCGAGGAGTAAGACTTGGCTGATTCTTGAAGGTTTTTCTTAGTTCTTTCTTCTCTTTCTGTTCTCTTCTCTCTCTTTTCTCCAGAAAATGTTCAATCCCCCTTCTTTCCTTGCTTCGAGCTCTATTTATATGTCATTTCTTCTCACGTGCCAGTAGGTGGTTCCCTTCAGATACTTGTCCCATCAGCCTCCATTAAGGCCTTCATGTAGTAGCTGTATAGGACCAGGGTCACTGTTCAGATGTCTATTCGTCATTAATGCGGCCATGATGTTAGCTGCAGGGCCATAAATGCGGTTGCAGCAGCCCCCTGTAAAATATCTCCTTGTTGCCACCTGTCCCTTATGGTCTATGGACGTTAGGGGAGTCCTCGGCAGTACCAGGACTGGTGCTGGAACCTCTATCTGGGTCGTTCCTTTGATGATCCGAGCAATAAGCCATCCTCGGACAAGTCATTTTTCTCCTTCACGTAGTTTATATGACAGAAGGGAATTAGGCCAAGTATATTCCTCATGACGGGACCTTCTCGGATGGATGGCCTCCTCGGGCAGGCCCGTGGCCCATTGTTTGGTAGTGGGCCTTTTACCCCAATATCTGGTATTGGGCCCTTTACCCCTACAATATTTAATGGTGTTTTATAAACTCTCAAAGTGTACAATTTTTAACCCTTACCCAACCCAGCTTAGGCTGAATTTAGCTGCCTTATTGCAGCTGAATTAGCTCAAGGGCGAGGTAGTTTAATGGGTGAGGTAGTTTCAGTCTTGTCTCTATGGTAGGGATAATTGGAACCAAACACCTGGAGCATCTAGGACATATATGCTAGGTTGATGTCCAATCTGCAGCTTAGCAATCAACATTTAAGCATACATAGATCTTGAAACAAAAGCATTTGGCAGTAGGACAAAGAAAGAGAAAGTGATGCAGGCAGCGAGAAGCTAATTTTAGTTTGTTTTATTTATTTTTAAATGTCCTATGTCAATACACCTGGAGTTTCTAGGACATATATGCTAGGTTGATATACAATCTACAGCATAGCAATCAACATTTAGGCATATATAGACGTTGAAAAAAAAAACATTTAGCAGTAGGACAATAGAAAGGGAAAGTGACGCAGACAGTGAGAAGCCAGTTTTATTTGTTTTAAATGTCCTACATCAATTTTGGTATCAGAGCAAGATTTTGCACTATGTTTTCTTGTAGTGATACAGGTCTTTGATTATGCATTGGGAAGAGTTACAGATGCATCTTAAAGAAAAGGTTCTTCAAATTTTCAAAATAGACTTAAACAAAGGCTTTATGATGAGATGGTTAGTTTTCACCAAGGTAATCAAAATTGTAAGGACCGTAGGCTTAGGGTTTTGAAGCTTTGGATTTTGTGGTTTAATAAGTAACAAATTTGAAAGGGTTTAAGTTGTCGGAATGTAAGAACGTGAAAGAAAAGATAAACTTCTAGGCATCACACCTCGAAGAAAGGTTGCATCACACAAACCTTTGACAAGTTTCATTGCTTCTCTAAAAATCTGAAAATTTATTATTATCCTTCTCAATAGAAAGGATTACAAATCTTAAAATAGAAGACTAATACCTATTCCTAGTAGAATTTGGATTTCTTAAAACCTTGGACTCCTTGGTCTTTTACTACTAAACCCAAATAAATAACTAAACTTAAATAAGACCTGAATGACTATTAATACAGTCCATATCATTACATATTTCCCCTGACATTTAAAAATAAATAAAACTGACTTCTCACTGCCAGCATCAGACAGGAAACAATAGAAAGAAGAAAAACCAAGAATAAAAAAGAAAAGGACCAACCAAAAGATTGATGATTTGGCCTAATGTCCAAGACAAGTCTTTAATGAGGCTTATGCAACTGATAATTAAACGTGAGACCAAATCCTAAGAGTTTATTCTCCTATTTATATAAATCTTCAGATGTTTACCAGCTTCAAAAGAGAATGGAAGGTGTAAATAGATAAATAAGTTTGTAAGAAAGCAATTAAAAAAGGGGCGGGGGGGGGGGGGGGGGTGATAATCAATTGAGCAAATAGAGAAGATTCATAGTTTATAGAAAATGTTCTTTCGTTGCCTGCAAATAAAAGCAAGACATCTAACAAGGTGTGTTACAAATATCAAAATCAAGCCAAGTACCAACAATTTACAGGTAAAACCAATATATCCAATCTTGTAAGGCTAGACATGTATACTGTAGCACAACATAATAAGAGCAACATTTAATACTCAAATTGCGCATATGATACTACAAAATACTTGTCAATATGAACTTCACAAAGATTGTGCTTATCTAGAAACTTTTACAAACTAATCTTTTTTTTTTCTATTTTTTTTTAAGTTTTTACAAACTACTCTTTTACAAAGACTAATCTTAGTATGTAAATGACACATTTACCCATCAAGTAAAACCAAGCTCTCAATTCCAAGATTGTTGTCTAGACTATCAATGTCAAATGAGGTAACATAGCTTGTTTTAGGTTTTTTAATCATAACTTCAAGACAGTCACTGCAGCCCAAGAACCTCAGGACAGAATCAAATGGTACAGTTATTTTAGTCCAAAACTCAACCACACCATATTCCATCATCACCCATATTTGGCATATATCATATCCGCCGAAAACAACCAAAGCCAGAAATCCCTTGAACACTGCTAGTCGTTCAGGGAATTCAAATTTATTAGAAAACTCATCAAAGTAATTTTGCGGCAGCATTATCTCTCGAAATCTCTCCTCGCTGAGATCAAAGCACAAAATGAATTTGTGGTCCTTAGTATATATTAGAGAGTGCAGAGCTCCATTAACAAATACAAAGGGCTTCCCACGTATATCAACAATAGGAGACCCTCTCAATGACTCGACAGATATCTCAACACTTCTCCACGAATCAGTGCTCAAAGTGTACACCTCTGCCAGTGGCAGCTCTTTCTCAAACACAATTCTGAGAATCTTGAAGTCATTGGTTTGAGAATGATATACAAGTCCATGAGTGACACCGCGACAAAAAAATTTGTCACAACAAACGAGAGTAGGAGTGAGAATCTTAAACTTTTTAATAACTAGGTTCCACAAATATATTCTATAATGGATTTCAAAGAAGCAGTATATGCCATTACAGAAGCCAATGAATAAGTCAAAACTAAAAGGGATTTCAAAGCTTGATATCTGGGTAAATGTGCGATCGCTATTGCGAACAAACACACTCAATTCATGGCGAGGATATACAGCTAGTGATGTACATAGCAGATATCAAATGAGGCTTATGCAGCCGATTTAATTATTACAAATTTTGAGAATAAACTTGAGACCTAATTCCAATGGTTTATCTCCTATTCATACAAATCTATAGATTCTTGCCAACTTAAAAATAGAACAGAAAATATAAATCGATAAATAAATTAGTAAAAAAGCTATCAAAATAGGGGGGAACTCGTTAGGTTGGAGCCTAGTGGTGGGAGGCTTGAAATGAGCTGTAGACAAAGACATTTTAGGCTCGAATCACCACTAGTGGTTTTCCTGGATTACTTGATAGATGATTCTGACAGGTGGAGTCATGTATTCGAGATTTACTCCTCAAAGGTGGATCCTAATGGCCCTATCTTGATGAGGCTCCACATCATCAAAATAGGGGGAAAAAAGAATAACAATCAATTAAGCCAACACAACAAATTCATAGTTTATAGAAAATATCTTTTGTTTCCTAGGAATCAAACATGAGATCCAACAAGGTGCGTTGCAAAAAATCAAAATCAAGGTTACCACGAAGTATCAACAATATTAACAAATTATCTGTAGAATTAACTACAATTGTTAACTTGGTACCCAATCCAGTAATCATTCTGCTAGGATGAGTGACACAAGGCTATGGTGGCTAAACATGTTTGTTTCACTATAAGATTACATTGTTCTAGAATGACCACAAAAATCAACCAGGATTACCACATTACTTTCATGTCTACTACAATAGGAAAGAAAATAGAACATAACTTCTTTATCCGTAGATTACATACCAAACAGAACTTTCCAACATCTTCACAAAATGACTTGCTAATGTGAATTTCCAAAAGAAGGCTGTCTTGCCTGAATTTCATAGTAACTAATCCTTGAGTTCACTTCAGATTACACGTTTACACCATCAAACAATACTAGGCTCTCCAAGAAATTAGTGGTATAAGCCGCCCATGTAGCATTTTTAATTCCAAGATTTTCCTCGTTACGACTCTCAGGATCAAACAAAACCAGCCCAGTACCAATCTTCTTGATCAAAAGTTCACCATTATTAGTGCAGCCAATGAACTGCCCAACCTTTTCCATTGGTACACTTTTTTTAGTCCAAGACTTAACAACCCCATACTCCCTCATCACCCAAATGTGGAAAACATCACCCTCTTCATCTTCAGCTTGAACAAAAACAATCAAAGACAATGATCCCTTGAACACCACAAGTTTTTCAAATTGTAGATGAACTCCATTTAAGTAATCATTCGGCAACATTATCTCTCGGAATGTCTCGTCATTAACATCAAAAGACAAAATGAATTTATAGTTCCCAATATACGCTATAGAATGCAAAGCTCCATTGAAAAACACACACGGGGATTCATCAATTCTATCAATAGATCCATTGGGTTCAAACCTATTTAACGAGTCTACCCATATTCTAATCCCATTCCACGAATCCCTGCTCAGTGTATAAACCTCAGCTACAGCTGGGATCACTTTTCCTTCTCCATTCAACCCTTCAAAACACACCATCCTCACAATCTTGTAGTCATCATTTTGGGAACAATAAGCAAGTCCAAGAGCAATATGACGACAATGCCTCGTGAAACAAGTACCATCAAGAACCTTCTTAAACTTCCTAATACATGGGTTCCACAAATTTAGTACTCTTTGACTACCTAAGCAAAATAAGCCATTACAAATGCCCAATATACGTGAACCAGAAAAGGGTATTTCATATTTGGAAACCTGGGTCAACGTTCGGTCCCTATTGTAAACAACAGCACACAATTCTTTGCCACACAAAAACTCCACAGGCAATCGTGTATATAGCAAATAACCATTGGTCAAAGATTTGGCTTGGTTGAGATGTGTGGTGATGAAAAAGGGGTTGGTGATTGTGGAGCTCCAAGATTTGGAAACGCACCTGAATCGGATTAAGGATTTGGGTGACAGTCGACTCAGGATGTCGATTAGGACATCGTTCGGTAGACGATCGGATGTAAGCATTGACTTCTTCTTCTTCTTCCAAGACGACTCAGATTTTTGTCGTTCTGTTATGTTCTGAGACATCCTCGACTTTTTTTGTTTTGTCATTTTGTGGTTTCTCTGAATTCTGATCAATATTCACATATGGGATTTTGAGAAAAAGAGGAAGTAAAAGTGAGTAAAACCTATAATTCAGGATTTCTTTTTTTTGTGCGCAAAATAACACCATTTTGCTAACAATTTTGTTAATTAGCACAATTTTCTAACTATTTAAAAAACTAATATCTCAAGTTTATTAAACTCGATTTTACCTAACAACTCAATTGTAAAAGACTAAAGTTGGACGTAGAACTCAAGTTTTTAAGATTCGAATTCCTTAAAAGGAAGCAACAACAAAGAAGAACGAAAAAGAAGAAAGGTAGAGCACTAAAGAAAAAGAAGAAAAAAGCAGAGAGAGCGACAAAGAAGAAACCTAGATTTCCCTAACCAAAAACCCTCAACCTCTCTAACCCTAACCCAAATCCCCACAAACCTAAATCTCCCTAATCCAAACCCTTCGACTTGGACTGAACCTAGGCGAAGTCGGTGACTAAGGTTTTGTTTTCCTCTAATTCCTGCATTTTCTTCTTCTTCTTCTTTCTATTGCATGAATCAGTTTTGTTTAGAGGTTTTCTTCTTGACGCCATCCAATCTGGGTTTGCAAGTTGAAGTTGAAATGGGTTTGTTGTTTCGTTGTGCTTCTCTGAATTTGCTTGGGTATTTTTGCCTCTGCATTTGTTGATTTCATTTAAGTTCTGTGTTTGTGGATGTTAGTTTGCTTGGGTATTCCATAGAACTCGAGTATGTTGGACTCGAGATGTTATTTTGCTAAATAGTTTGAAAATGGTGCTAACTAACAAAATTGTTAGCATAATGGTGTTATTTTGCAAAAAAAAATCCTATAATTCATGTTGACTACTTTTCCAAACCCAAAACTGAATCTTGCCCAACTTATTTGGGCTCTCTAATTTTGTTTATTTCTTGATTATTATCTATACTATTAATAATAAGATTTTCTGTTTAGGTTTCATCATTTTGCATACTAAAATATTCTTATATTAATTTTTAAACACTCTAAAATACCCCTATCTTTTAATTAAACTAGTCGATAATCCGTGCGATGCACGGGATAGTTAAATAAAAATTAAAAGTATTTATTTTACTTAAAGGTTTATAACTTAACTTTTAAAAATGTATAACTTGAAAATGAATGAAAATAAGTTATTTTTTGTTCAAAATAATGATTTAGAAAAATTATTTTTCTTTCATATCATTGGTTTTACATAACACATTTGGTTTTACATAACACATTCCGACGTGTGCTATTCTATGGTGATGACTTCACATAATACTCAACTACAATTAAATCCACTATCTACTACCACTCTAATCTATGTTATCTTGATAGTAAATCAACAAATTACATTCTCATATTCTTAGAGCTTGCCACATTATTATTATTATTATCTATATATAATATAAAACCGAATATTTTAACTTTTTGAGAGACTTACGTTAGAATTAGGATTAAAAAAATAGTTATATATTTTTTTTATTAGACCTCAAGTTTGAATTTTTTTTTTTTTTAAAAGAACTCACTTTAGGTTAAAAAAAAAAGACTCACGTAAAAAAAAAAAACTTTAGGATTAAAGAAAAAAGAGAGAGAGACTCCTATTAGGACTCTCTTATTATTTAGATTAAAAAATCAAAAAAATTATAAATTAAAATGATGAGGAAAAAAGAGAGAGAGACTCCTGTTAGGATTCTCTCACTATTTAATTTTAAAAATTAATTTTTTTTTATAAATTATAATGATGATGTGAAAAATTCTGAGAGTTTTAGAGGCTTCAATTATATATATATATATATATATAGATAATTTTAAATGTAAAAACAAAAACTGGTTAAAAGAGTAATTTATTATTTTTAAAAAAGTTCATAAATTTTAGGCTTTCAAACTTTTATCAATTCTCATGTAAAGAAAAAAGCTAAAAATTAGAATACTATCTCTATCTCACTTTTAAATATTATTTCATAAAATCCAAAATAAATAAAAAAAGAGTCATATTGTACCCGCAAAACACGTGTGATGAGTCTAGTCATTAAATATTGTTAATCTAAAATTATATTTGATATCATAATCTCGTTAAAGTTAGTCTTTGGGTTTTTTATTTTTTATTTATTTATTTATTCATTCTTGTAATATTCTTTTTCAAAAAATTAAAAAGTTTCAAACGTTAAACATTTGTCGAACGACATAATTAATTCAAGAAAAACCAAAAGGACCTAATATAAGATGTAGGTGAAATTTACATTTGAGAAGTTGTTGCAACTGTGTAATAATTTGATTTGTAAAAAAATGGAAGTGAATCGGTGATGGAGTTTAGCTTTTGAGAATTTGTTATTGTTTTAAAGTTTAGACTAAATTACAAATTGCACTCTTTAGCTTTGCATAAAGCTCTCAATTCAATCCTTTAACTTTTAATTTTGTTCACTACAGTCCTCTCATCCGCTTCCAATCAAATCCCCTTTCAAATTCATAGATGAGATCAAGAATAACTCAATGCTTATATGGGGTTTAAACAGGGAGGACCTGGATTATGTCTTATCTTCAACATGTTTTTGCATGAAGTGGTCAAGACTCTCTGCAATTTCACTTGGATTTTTAATAAGATAAATCAGTTAATGTATGCACAGGTGTTATTGAATAATATAGATGAAAAAATTGATAAAAAAAAAAGTATCCATGTCTTAAATCACTTATTTCAACCATGTATTTAAAACTTCTGAGCTTGATGTGAAATGGGTCTCCTTAGATTCCTAGGCTAGTACTAACATAGTAAGCAAATTTGACTACCAAATCATTCAATCTGATTAGAGTGATACAAAAAAGAAAGCACATGTCATTATTATTACCTTAAAAATTGAAATTGAGGCAGACTATAGTAATCTAGTCACTTGCATTTGCAAACATTATGTATGTTAATTTTCCCAAATCAGAACTATGCTAAGAGCCTACTTTAGGTATAAATGAGACTTAAGGTTAGCTGCATTGAGGGAGCTAGCCTAGGACTACAAGAATGTGAGGGAGATTAGAATGGAACTGCAAGTTAGGAGAGATTAAGAAGTGAGTAAAAGACTAATTATTTCTCATTAATTGAGTACCTTGAATGGTAGCGCTTTTATTATATACTAGCGTTTAACCCGCGCAATGCGTGGGATTCTGATAAATCACATTGAAATAAAATAAACATACCTTTTCAGTATACAACTAACACAACCAAAAAATTTAAATCAAAACCAATTCAACCAAAATATTCAAAACTAACTCATTTTTTTTAGTTCATAATTAAAAAATAAAGGCGTTCTTTTCTGGAATCTTCAAGTGTGTATTTGGGTTTTCCAATGGGCCCAATAACATACAAACAGTAACCTTTTTTTCTCCACAAGTGAGCTTGGGCTTGGGATTGGCTTTTATTGGGAGTCTTCATTATATGGGTTTCTTCAATTGTATACTACTCAGGAATCTATAGCAAAGTTGTTTCTGTCTACTGTTACAACTTACAACCAACGAAAGGGCATGCTACTAAAATTGTAATAAGTATGCAGCTTGGTCTGCATTAAAAACTAAAAGCAGTTTCCATGCCACGGATGTGTTGTCGAAATCCATAGCCAAGATGGCCATGTGCATGAATCCACATGCCAAGACACAGTATATATTCATAACTGCCATGTGCGTGAAAGTAGTTTTTGCACTACCTGGATTTTTGTTGAACCGCTTGAACATTATGTATGAATTTGCTCACAATCATGATATGTATGAATCCATATTCATGGTTTGATTATTATAGGCATGTCATATTTGCCTTGGTTATACAATCCGTATAATATGTTTTATATATATATATATATATATATAATATATATATAAGTTTACATGCAAATTTGTATATGTAACTGCAAGTGCATGAATGATACGGTACTGTACATGTTTAATATGATATATATTGGTTCATTCAATTCGTTTAGACTTGGATATATGAATTGCCTTGGTACTCTTTTGTAGTTTCAGCATGCAATTTTTGTCAACTTAATAGCAATCACATTTATTGTATTATGAATGAAAATCAACTCACCAGCAACCATAAAGTTGCAACAAAAAAATACATTTGTATAAAAAACATTACACTTTCAGATTTCAAAGTTCTACAATTTCAATCACTTTTCAAATAGTGATGATACTTTTTCTTTCTTAGTGCTCTTCCCCCCTTGAATAGTAAGCGGAACGCTGGTTGCACTGATTCAAATCCAATAAAAGATAAAACCGGATGAAACTCTTGTTTGTGGTGGGATGACAGCAAGCACAGACTGGCAGCAAGGAGTATTGGAAAGTCTTTACTGCTGTAAAAAGACTGGAACCAAAAAAAAAAGAGTACATTATGACATTCTTGAACATCATAAAAAGCTAAACCAGCACATTCATATACAATTGACATACCAATACCAAGTCTAGATGACTTAAAGATATTATTCCTTGAAATGGTTATTCAAGTGATTAAGGTGATAGCAATGAACAGAAAATATTATGTTTTTACTGCTGTAAAAAGTCTGAAACTCCAAAAATATGTACATCATGACATCCTTGAACATCATAAAATGCTAAACCAGCACATTCAGATATAATTAACATACTCAAGTAATCAGATGTCATTTAACCAATTAAGATCTAAATCTATTGAGGCTAGACTCTTAACATATTCTCGCACAATTTTTCAACTAAAGAGAATCATAAATTCCGCATATGCAAGCTCAACCTTAGAACATTATATCCCAATTATCACATTCACTTCCTTCAAAGAATCCTCAAAAAATGAGATTGAAACCATAACCTCAATTCAAACAATTAAAGTGTCCATCAACAAAAAATCAAAAACATGACGCAAAACACATCTTAAGTGTAAATAATAACATTCTTTTAAGGCTGGAATTTAAAACCCTTAACCATACTATAAATTTAACTATTTTTTTTTTAACGAATAGATACTATATATATAGAATGTGAAGATAAAAAGAAACAATTACCAAACTGAGGAATAAGAATAAGAAAGTGACAAACTACAGTGAGAGTAGTACCAGTGGCGTGGTAAAACGCGTGACAGTGGCTAAAGTCTATTTAAAGTGAGATTGGTGCTTATATTTCAGGTACCATAGCGTTTTTTTTTTTTTTTGGGCCAGAAGGGGCAAGTTTTAAAACTACTTGTCATTCTTAAGTAGCAAAGGACATTTTAGGATTAGTCAATTGCCCTCTCTCGATTCCCTGGCTCCGCCCATGTTATTGCTTATCAGACCAAAATAAGAATCAAGTGCTTATTGGCTGAAATTTAACATTAAAAAATAATAATAATAAAGCTTACTGGCCAAATGATATGGGATTCAAAAGAAAGTTAGGAGTTCAAAATGCCTTAGATCTTAGCATATCAGCAATCAGTTAAAAAAAAATCAGTGAACTTTTGATTATGTCACCATTTACACACTTTTGATAAGGTCAAATTTTATTTGTCAGCATATACTATAAAAAAATTATATTTTGCATCAAAATTTGCAAGAACAAATCATGCACACGTAGCTTGAAAAGAAAGCTTGGAAAACACTACCAACCTTATTCTTACTATATCCACTTCCATTTTCCCATTTGGTATGTTTCGTCTATGAAGTTACATGTACAATGTTGCTATATATTTCCTTCTGAAGTATGAGAATTATATATGGATATGAAACCCCTAATATGCGTGGTATTAATAGTATTTGTTTGAAGTTACAAATGCTTTTCCTCTAAAAAAAAAAGAAGTCACAATTACTTTTGAAGACAGTGGATGGGATACCATAGATCATGTGCATGTCAAAAGATTGATGATTTAGCATTCAAACCAAGAAACCATTTCTAAGGCATGAATTTGGCTTCAAGCTAAACAAATCTGACGGATATTCTGGCCAAGAACTTTTTTATTATTGAAGGGAAAGGTGATTTTTTTTGTGTGTGGTGGATTATATCTACAAACACATGAAAAATTTTGAATTCCTGCTAATTCTAATTGAATTAATGACTACTGACTATGTCAATCATCTGAAACTAATCTAGAGTAAGATAAGCACCCACATGATGTATGAAAGATAAGAGACAAAGAAGAGTTAAATGTAATTATAGTTCGACCATACACATTAAAAGAATAAATATATAAGAAAAAAAAAGGGAAATTTCAATTGCAGGAAAATACTCTCTTTACATAAGCCATTCATGTCACTTGAAGATAACATTGAGCAAATATTCAAGATTTCTCAATTTCACTCCCCCTTACAAATAACTAAAAAATTATAATGGTTTTATTAAGTTTCAAAGATAATACTATTGTGAAACCTACAATTGATTCACTTCTCCATGGATGTAAATTTTAAAATATATTTGAGTAGTTTACATCCTAGAAATTTTAAGAACATTGGCTAAGTTTTTCATATAATTTTAACTCACTACTTCTTTATGGTTCTGCTTTTCAACAACGGCCATAGAAGGCTTGCAGACCAAAAAAAAAGTAAAAAGGAAGAAAAGAAAAACCAAATAGAATTCAGAGAATGAACATGAAATTGAAATAAGAAGAATGAAGATTCAAAGGCTAAAATCTTAGTTAAAAATTCAGTTTTGAACTTTACTCTGAAATCTCCTTTAAAAATTCTAAGCTTTGCTTTTAGTACACATTAACTGCAGAGAGCATATTGCTGATTATTATGGTTTTCATCATTTGACACTTCTATACTAACCGAGTCCCTTCACTCTCTCATTTTTATTAATGCTACCCGCCATATTGCTGATTATCATGATTTTTTTGAAACACCTAGAAGATTTATTTAACTTGTCACCCACAAAACCAATAGACTAACCCACCACAGCCCTTAAATTATGAAATGCAAAAAGATAAAAGAAAAAATTGAAGAACAGTTGGACATCAAAGAAAAAAAGGAATAGGAGGAAGAGAGAGAGATAGAGCACCACTAACAACAGATTCAGAGTATAACAAATCAAAAAATAACAGTTACATCAGCTTTCTTGGCTTACACAATAGCAAGCATCACAATTTTTTTTAAAGAATCTCATGCCCAAACATTTTCTTATGTTGAGTTTAATCATAATTATCTACAAAACTAATGAAGATTCTCTGCCTCCAACATTCAATATTTGAATGACTTATATAATCTCTCTAATGGACCATTTCAGGTTATTAGATCTTCCACCTTTAATGACTAAGTTGAAATCACGTCTGTAAAACATTTGAAATCTAAAATCATATTATAGTGAAACTGGTATTGTACACTATAAATAACTTGGAAAAATTATCAAGAGTTGCTGGTACTGTTCCAGCAACTCTTCTTGGAGATTATTTAAGAGTTGTAATTGGTAAAGAACTCAATAAATCTGTACTTTCAACAGAATTAAAGGATCAGAATTAAGCATATAGATTAGACTATTAAAATCAAGGGTGACACTCTGCCGGTGAGCAATGGAAGAAAATTTTCGGCCCAGTTTTTATGTACGTTAATTTTGTATATGTTGGAGACGACCCACTTCAGCTGTGGGAGGATGCTAAAACACAGGTTCACCACCAAAATGTTGAGTTTCTTTTTGTTGTAAAATAAATAGTCACAATTAATTAGCCTATAAACAAAGCATTAACACAAACTTTTCTTCAATCTTTTAGATGATGATTGAAGTCTGAAGCTGGCCCTACAGCTTTCCTGCTTCTGAGGATTTCCCCAAGTCAGACCAACGTAGTAACGTTAGTGGTAGATTTCTAGTCCAAGACAGGTGGGCATACATACTATACACCTAAGTTTGATCTAAAAATTTTCAAGAATAAACACACTTATTTCTTTTCTTTTCTTGACTGAAACTCAAGCAGAAAGTCCTCTTAATCTTATATAATAATCATCACCTTTTGTTGGTTATTTTATGTAATTGCTATTTTTGTAACTATGCAATTTCTACGTATCTTAGCAATGACTATATATCCGCTAATGGCGCTTATGTTGGCTTGGCTCCTCAAGGTGACATTGGATCATGGCAAAGAGAATGCAAGGTGACAGATTAATTTTTTATGTTCTACATCTATTTTGGGGCTTTATAATTTTTGTCCTTTCTTTTTTGTTCACAATTTAAGCTACCTTGCATGTTTAAAAACCACCCATTACCAATGTAATTGATTTGATCATTAGTAATATGGTATTCATAATTTAAGCTACCTTTTCAATTCCCAATTATTAGGACTACCAATTCTGGAGCAAAGCAGATGAGGATGGCCATTTTTCAATTACCAATATACGTATTGGGGACTATAATCTCTATGCTTGGATACCAGGTTTTATCGGGGATTACAGATATGATGTTGTCATTAACATAACTGCAGGTACCTTTTTATCAAATTTTATTGTTCCTCTTTCTCCTAATCTCCTATTAAGTTATACTGTTAAAATGTGAACTTTGATAGTTTGAGTGACATGTAATGCAGATAGTGATATTGACCTTATAAAATCATACTTCAATCTAAAACAAAAACATTAAACAGAAAACAATTCTAACCCAATTACTGTAGCCAAATTCAAATCTAACCCAATACATAAATTCAAACATATCCAACCAAATCACTAAACATAAAAATCAATTTATGGTGTAATTTAGAACTGGCTGCAATTACTTTTACAATTATACCTTCAAATTTCACAATCTAAACCCATTAAAACCCAACATCAAAAACAACAAAATCAAGTCTTAAAAAGTCTTTTTAATTTGATGCACTATCTCTAGATACTTAAAATACTCTCTTACGAATTGTATTTATGAAGCACCTTTTATTGTGCAGGAGAAGATGAAGAGTTTTTGGTTATATTCTGCCTAGGTTTGTATAAAGTTAGGCATTGCAAACCAAATTGTTTGACAGAAAACAATTCTAACCCAATTACTGTAGCCAAATTCAAATCTAACCCAATACATAAATCCAAACATATCCACCAAATCACTAAACATAAAAATCAATTTATGGTGTAATTTAAAAACAAATTTAAAAAAATTTACCTGTAGTGGTTTTGGCTACATAACAGGTTCTTTACTTGTCTCCTCAACTTATTAGATTTCCTTTTCAGTAACTATAACAGAATTTGATGATGTGTCAGTCTCAACATCACATATAAAGAAAGAAATAAAGTAAAAAGGTTGTTCAACCCTCACTGGAAAAACGACATCAAAAAGGCCCAAAACAGAGACATGGGGAAACGAAAAAATCAAAGGGGAAAATATTTCAGCAAAAAAAGAAAAATAAGATAAATGAAATCACGGAGCTTTTTTTTTTGCAACACATCAATCTATGTTTTCCAGAACCAAATTGATTTCAGTTTGAGAGAAATCATCAAATAAATCTACACTTTAGTTAGAGTAATTTCAAAACCCTAAAATCTGCCAAACAATGAACAGTATCTTACAAAATCTTTGATATTCTGTCTGTTTGAAATGCTAATTGAATGGAAAAAAAAGGGGGTAAAAAGGCTTCCTTCTCAAAAACCATTTTTTTTTTAAAAACCCTAGAAACGATAATTGAATAGAAACCAAAAAAGGGATAAAATACCAACCTTCTGAATTGTTTATTGCTGTATCGTCTGTCGTTGCAGAGGATGAACCGAGGATTTCCGGTTTTAACGGTTGTAGAGGACGAAGTTTGCACCGCCGGAGTTTTTCTCTTTTTTTTTTTTTCTTTTTCGTCTCTTCGATGGGTTGGAACACGGTAGCCCGATCTCTGTGTATATATAAGCGCAGCAAAGAATCGCGAGTTTCAGCCTGAACGGTAATCGGGAAATACGGCCTGGGTTTTAGGGTTTGCCTTTGTTTTTCGGAGAAGCGGCTTGGTGTTCTATATGGCACTGCGTTTTTTCTGATGTTTTTTTCTTCTCTTTTGTTTTTTAATAAGCGGGTTGGTGTCTGATACTATTACACGCGTTTTTTTTTTTTTTTTTTTGAATAGGCGCGTTGGTGTCTGAAACAATCGCACCGTGCGATTTTTTTTAAGCTTTTAAGTGTACACGCGTCAGTAATTTAAGGGGGTTTTTTTCCTAACGTGGCAGCACCTGGTTAAAGGCTTCTGCTATTATATATAGTATTAGATTAGATTAGATTAGACAAGGCTCCGCAAGATACAAGCAGGATTAACCTGACAGCTTGCAAACAATGTATCTAACCCTATTTGAACACCTGATTAACTAATTTATGCACATGGGCTAAGTAAGTAACTGACTGCATGCTTTACTTATCTCAATAAAATTCTTGCCCATACACTTCAATCAGTAACAGCCCAATGAATGTGTGCAAGTATACCTAGTACTCAATCTTAACAACAACTAACATTGTTGGATGGGCTTTGATAAGACTGCATAACCAACAGCATAGCCACTGATACAACAGTAAGCACAAGTATGCGCAAAGGTAACAGGCGGCATCAACCAGGCTTTGCAGTAAGCAGCTTAGACAAACATTAAGGCTGCTTACACAGGATTGAAGGCTCAAGGCAGCAACAATACTGATGCAGGCAGGCACTAGGGTCTAACATAAGCCCTCTGGAATACTAGCATCAATTATCAGCTCAATGGCAGGCACATCAGCATTAGTATATCAGCAAGCAACAGAGTATATTAGAATCAGCACCGCAGCAATGCTAAACTTGACAGTAAGGACAACAGGGGATTAGGAGACCACAGTAGGTTCCTAGCAAACTACTTATCAAATAACTAGTAAATTAAAAATAGATGCTTAAAATACTGGGTCACTTATTAGTTACAGACCAGCAACAATCATTGGGTAGTAACAAAACTACACAAAGCACATAATAACATAAGCTTAATAGAACAAATGCTTGAAAGTTGAAAAAGGATGAAAGTTATTTTTTCACCTAAAAATCTTAGTTTTAGACTTTTAGTCAATTTTTTTTAATAAGTAGTTGGTCGAAATTTTGACTTGGACTTTTGCTGTATACATAATTAAAGCGGTCTCATGCATATCCAATTGTCTATCACAGTAAGTGTAAGTTCAGTCATGCTATATCAGACAAAATCGTATATTTCAATATATAAAAAAAAAAAAAAAAAAAAAAAAGGAAAAAAGAAGAAGCAATCCCTGGTTAAAAGGTAAAACAAATATAAAATTATAAAAGCAACCAATCAAAAGCCTGATATGTGATCTTTTGAAATATACGATTTGATTTATCAATCATCACCAATAAATCAGTTCTATGAATCATGAACAGAATGAAAAGTTCAGAATCTTTTCTTTTTTGAAAGAATGAAAACAAAGAGATTTAGCTCATATACTCCTTCACATTGTCAATAGGGCACAGACACACCCATCATAAGATTTTTTTTTTTTTTTTTGGATAAGTAATGAAGTTCTATTGAGAATAAAATAACTAAGTTTATGATGATGAACACAAAGGGACAAAAAGTACAAATAAGATAAGATTGTGTTGGCCAATGTATACTGCACCATCATATAGCCATGTTTGACAATCTGCTCCCTAAGACAAAAATCAACTGACATAGAATAGCCAGTGTCTCCGGAAGGATTCTTTTTTGTTTAATTTATTGATACCTCTGAAGTAAAGCTTTCATGTGGAGAGAAGTTACAAATAAAAGAGACACCATGATAAAAACTTCATTTAAGACTCAAATTATGATACTACAAAAGAGTTTAACATATGAACTTCACAAAGATAGCCACTAATAGACTAATCTTCCAAGTCCAATCAGACGCTTTTCTCATTGAGAAAAACTAAGCTCTCCATGAAATTGGCTGTGTAATCCATCCATGTAAAAGTTGAAATCTGATACTTCCATATAGAATTTGGAAGAAAATTGTTCTCGTTTTGACTCTTGGATCAAATGAAATGAGAAAAACGTCAGTTGTCTCAAGTAGAAGTTCACCATTACTGGTGCAGCCACGGCATTGCTAAACACAACATGTAAACGATACAATCATTTTAGTCCAAGACTCAACCACACCATACTCTATCATCACCCATGTGAGGCATACCTCATGAAACTCATTCAGAGATTCACCAAAAACAAGCAAAGCCAAAGATCCCTCGAACACCGCAAGACGTTTAAATTCTGTCACATCAACGCCATCAGAGTAATTATGCGGCAGCATTATCTCTCGGAATGTGTCATCGTTAACATCAAAGGCCAAAATTAATTTGTGGTCTGAAGATCCTACTATAGAGTGCAGAGCTCCATGACAAACAAACAGGGTAATGTGTAACGTGTTCTAATGTAATCAAAAGACCCCTTGAGTCCAGCCTCACTGAATGACATTGCTAAAAAACACCCATTTCCACAAGTCCGTACTCAGTGAGTAAACCTCAGCCATAGACGGCTGCAGGTCATGATTCGCAATTCTGAGAATCTTGAAGTCATTGTGTTGAGAATGGTAGGCAAGTCCAAGAGCGCCATACTCTCTAGAAAAAGGGACACAGAAGCTAGTAGTGTTGAGCATCTTAACCTTTCTAAAACCGGGTTCCACAAATACAGCACATTGTTAGTATAGTTCTGGAGACAGCAGATACCATTGCAGAAGCCAACTATTTGGTATCAGAAAAGGGATAAAATGTAGCATTAAAGGGGACGTGAAACCTTTAAATATAGGACAATGTGCGGTCGCTATTGCAAATGACACAGTTCATTCGATGGTGAAATATTTAGCAAATAACCATTAAGGGTACGTTTGGTACACTGAATGGAGATTGCAACATGAATTGTAATCTTTATTACTAGTAATAAAGTGTGTTGTAATGTAATAACTAAACCTATTCATTAGTTTGGTTGTGAGTTATAACATTAGAATGAAACTTAACATTTATTTTAGAAAATATTTTACTCATACAATTATATCTCCTTAAAAATTGTTATTTTTAAATTTAAGAGAGATATGCGTTATTTTTTATGATTTTTTATTTTTATAATTGCTAAATGTATATGGGAAGTTTATTTATTTGGAAATATATTAAGTTTTGAATTTATTATACTTACTAAGGAATAGCTAATACAGCCTTTTAAAGAGGAATAATTATTCCTCGTTTTGAAGAATATCTATTCATAAGGATTTACTATTCCTTGCAATAAAAACATAACCAAACTAAAGAATAACTAAACCATAGTAATAACTATTACATTACAGCTTTTATTACAGTCTACCAAACATGCTCTAAGATTGTTGCTGTTCTTATTCGATAATGATTTAACTTGGTTGAGGTGTGCGGTAATGAAAATGGGAATGGTGATTGTGGAATACCCAGATTTAGAAACGCACCTGAATCGTATTAAGGATTATTTCACTGGCAACCGAGTCAGTATGTCGAATACTACGTCGTCCGGGATACACACTGGATTGGCTTTTTCCTAGACTGAGACATCGGTGATTTGATTGTGAACTGGGAGATTGGTGTTTGTGGCCAGAAAGGAGAAGTAGAAAGAGTTAAAGACCTTGCTACTTTGGAAGCCCCACACGTGTGACGTGTATACTGAACTGAAACTAGGGCCAAATTTGCCAAATAACACTTTTTTTTTTTTTTTTCCAAACTAGGCTCTATTTTAGTTTCAGCAAAATAAGCGAATTCCAAACAGACCAATATATGTGTGGGATTGGCTTCAGATTAAAAAGCTAGCTTATTTTACTATTCAACTTATTTTTGTTACTATTCATAGGCCTTTCTGCACTTTTTAGTACTATTCATGGGCCTCACTATAATATTTTATCTAACTTTTACATTTATCTACAGTACTTTGAAATAAAAAATTTTCAATTTCAGTAAAATAAGCGGATCCCAAACAAACTCTTAGCATCGTTTTTAAACTTATTAACAAACTAACATAAGCTTAAGAGTACTCACAATAAAAATGCTAAAATAACTCAAAAATTATTTTAGCATCTCAACCACACAAAAAGCCCTTTAATAAAGTTGTGAGCAATTACAACAGAGGAACTATATTGCTATAATATATAGTAATATAGCTCCTCAAACACAAAAATATAGCTCCAGCAGTGGAGCTATATTCTTATATTTTAGCTCCACATGAACAGTGCACGTCTATCTATAGATGTGCACTGTTCATCAAAGCTAAAAGAAAAAAAAATTATTCTATTGACTTTCTCTCTCCTCTCTCATTTAAAAACTATTTTCTCTCTCTCTTTCGTTCTTTCTCTTTCTCTCTCTGTCCAGCTTCTCTTCTTCTTCTTCCTTCTTTTTTTTTTTTTTTTTTTTTTTTTTTTTTTTTTTTTTTTTCTCTCTCTCTCTCTCTCCTTTATCGCCGGTCTCAACTCACCACTCATCTCATCTCCGGTCTTAGCTCACTACTCATCTCATCGCCGGTCTCATCCATTGCCGATCTTCATCGTCCATCTTCATCGCCGTCCCACCTCGCCGACCTTCATCTCCGTCCCACCTCGCCAATCTTCATTGCCGTCCCACCTCTCTGGGTTTCGTTGGGTTTTTTTTTTTTTTTTTTTTTCCTGCTTTGGACTGGTGGTGGTGGTGGTGGTTGTGGCTGATGGTAGCCGACCCATCGCCGTCCTCCATCTCACCGATCTTCGTCGGGGATTTCTTTGGGTTTTTTTTTTTTTTTTTTTTTTTCCTGCTGTGAACTGCTGAAGCTTACTATGGTGGTGATGGTTGTGCTGTGGTGGGGTTGTGTTTTTTTTTTTTTTTTTTTTTTTTTTTTTTTTTTTTTTCTGCTGTGAACTGCTGAAGTTTGCTGTGGTGGTGGTGATGGTTGTGCTGTGGTGGTGGTGGTGATGGTTATGCTGTGGTAGGGTTGTGCTTTGCTATAAAAGTTTTATTATTATTGTAATGAGTTTTATATATTATTTTAATCAAATAGCTAAAAACATAGATGCATTGCTGTAAGGTGTGAAGAGGTAAAATAGATAAAATAATTTTTAAAAATACCAAATAGTTAAAATTTTAAATCCACTGCTGTAGATGCTCTTATAGCTAAATTATTTAGCTATATTTTAGCTTCATGCTAATTTAGCTATATTTTACCTTCTAGCAGAGTGAGCTGTTATCAATAAATAACAGCTCACTCTAGCATGAACGTAAACATAAAAAATCCTTTTTTTATTCCCGCATTTCTCATGAAAATCAATACTAGCTTCTCTTTCCTCTCTCACTTCTCTATTTATGTTCTCTCTTGTCTTTCTTCTCCCGTCAGTGGTTCGTGGGTATAATCAGGGACGGGCCCAGGTGGGGGCCTAAGGGGGCCCGGGCCCCCCCCCTGGGCCCAAAAATAAAATTTTTTAATAGGTAAAATTTTCAAAAAAGAAAAAAAGAAAAAAAGACTTGGGCCCTTCTTGGCAAAATGACTTGGGCCCCCCTATCCCAGCCGGCCAGCCCAGTCAAGAGCCCTGAGCCCATGTAACTCTAAAAAAAAATCCAAATTAGAGAATGACTTGAACTTATCTAGATTCTCTCTGTCTTCAAATTTTCATCTACTTCTTCTAGCTGTTTGTTGAGCTTGACAAAAACACTAAAATAATGATAGTCTGATAGTCATATAATCAAAAGGCACAAATTCAGGCTCTCATGCTTCTCATCACACGATCCAGAAATGGAAAGACCAATCACCAGTAGACTAGCAGTTGTCTCCCATTTGTATTTGTAATACTACTTATTTACCAACTAATATTACTCGCACACCGTTTATTTTGGTGTTTTATTTATTAAATATTTATTTTTAGTTATAAAAATTAAAAACTGGGTTTTTTTTGTTTAATTATTATTTAAGTGTATCTAGTTTTGTATTTAGTGTGAGAGTTCCCTGTAACTCTAAAAAAAAATGTAAAAAAGAAAAAAAAAAAAAACAAAAACAAAAAACAAAACCCAGCAAAAGAAACCAAACAGAGCAAAGCAACAAGCGAAAATGAAGGAAAAAAGAAAAGAAAAGAGAGAGACCCAATAGTGTCGAGTTTCATTTTCATAGAAAATGTATTAAGAAACAATAGTGTTTTGTGTTTTTTGTTTTTATTGATAGATGTTTGTATCATAATATGTTAAGAAATAATGATTTTGTTGATAGTTTGTTAATAATATATAGATGCGCATTTGAATTTTTTTTTTTTTTTGCGCTAATCTCCGGCCCCCCCTAACTTGAAATCCTGGGTCCGTCCCTGGGTATAATCGTGGGTCCGATTGCTTTGTGGGTCAATTTGTGGGTCTGATTAGTTCGTGGGTATCAGTGTGGTTCGTGGGTATCAGCGTGTGGTTGTGCTGTGGGTATCGGCGTGGTTAATCTGTGGTTCATGGGTATCGGTGTGGGTTGATTTGTTTGATTTCTGTTAAATTGTGCTCTGGTTTGATTTCTAATTTGGTTCGATTGTTTTGCTTTTTTGTTTGTTTGTTTGTTTGTTTGTTTGTTGTTTGTTGTTTGTTGTTTGTTGTTGTTGTTGTTGTTGTTGTTGTTGTTATTGTTGTTGTTTTTTTTTTTTTTTTGGTTGTGGTTGGTGGTTGCAGGTTGAGAAGTGGAAGAGGAAGGTTGTTGGGGAGCTGGATTTTTTTTTTTTTTCTTGCTACTGTGGTTTGTGGCTGTGGTTGGTGGGGCAACAGTGGAAGTGGTGGGGGTGGCTGATGCTATTGTGTTGGCTTTTGTGGTTGTTGTTTATTATTATTTTAATGCGTTAATATTGTAAAGTGGGTTTTTAAAATAGATCAAGTTGATTTTTAAATTGCTAAAAGTTACTTGCTTACTGTGAATGCTTTAAGTCTCTTAAACTTGAGTTTGCTGTAGCAATTCAAGTCGTAGAGACTCTAATCTTAGAACCTTCAAACCACCGTGACAGGGTCGAAACTAGAACTTTGAATTAAGGGGGGTGGTTTATTGTTGGTTGTGTGCAGTGATTTCAACTTCTGATTCTACCACTTAAATATTGAGACTTTTTTTTTTTTTTTTTTTTTTTTTTTTTGTAGATAAGAACAAAATTATTTTTGTTTAGAATTTTTTAAAAGGCAAGGATATTTATTTTAGATAAAATTAATTAATTGAGCTTAATTTTGTTTTTAGTTTTATTGGTAATTTTTTTTGAGCTTTTTTTTGTTTGTCTTGTATTTTGTTTTAGATTTTAGGTCTATAAATTTTTTTATGGTCACTAAAATAAGGAAAATGCTAGAGCTGTAAGTTTTTTTTTTAAATTACTTACGTAATAAGTGGTTACTGGTAAGTAAAAAAATGACGTGAGTGGTGGGCCCATATGTAAACCAATAAGAATTTACTAATAAAATGATCTATAAAAATGTTATAAAAAGTTTGTGAATATAACATTACTCTTAAAAGAATCAATGATATTGTTAAAAGGAAATAAAATATAATTTTATAGAAAAAAATTGCTAAAATTAATATAAATATATGTAATAATATTTTTTTTTTGAAATTTGGGCCCGAGGGGGGGGGGGGGGCATTGCCCCCCTAGTCCAAGGGTAGTTCCGCCCCTGCACCATGACCCAATGTCTATGGCTCTCCTTCTTTGATCAACACATCTACCTCAGGCGGTGGTTTGCTTCTCCAACTCATCCTCCTCTCCTTACATCACTCAGCATAAGCCCTTTCTTCTTTCTTTGATTTGACCCTATCTCCTTCAGGACCTTGATCTCATCTTTTTGATCTAAACGAAGCACATCCTCCTAACCCATCATGAAGCCTAGCTACCACCACTACAAGGGTGGCTTCTCAACCTTAGCCTCTGCCTCTTCTCTAAACCCAAACCCAAACACCTGCATCTAATCGATCTCTCTAACACTTAAAACCCTAAACCCACTTCCGGAGACAACAAATCTAGAAAACAGAAAACAACAAAACCAAGCAACAATACCACTAAAGACAACAACCCAAAAAACAAAAAAAACCAAGCAACAATACCAGAGAGAAACAACAAACCTAAGCCGCTCTAGTGCAAAGCTAAGAGACTTGCTTTGGTGCCGAGATCGTTATTTTTGGGCTTGAGTTTATGCTTCATGCAAATATATTATGAATCTGTAGGGTTATTTTTGATTTGGGTTGGGGGTTGTTTTTGATTTGGGTCTGGAGAAAGGGTCTAGAGAAAGAAGAACGAAGGAAGAACAGGAGAAGGAAGAACAAAAAAGGAACTTGAGTGTTTAAAACTCGAATTCCACTTGGATTTTGAATCCACCTCAGCTCTACCTGCACATGGAACTCGAGTCTCTTTGGCTCGAATTGCTACAGTGAACTCAAGTTTAAGAGACTAGAGATGCTAGTATGCTAATATAGTAATATGTTTTGAAAACCTACTAAGTAACGAAATTGTTCCTAAAATGGTGTTAAATGGTAAATTTGGCCATATAACTAGCTTCTTTTCTTGTTTTAATTTTTTTTTTTAAAGTGTTCAGCAATTAAATAATAAATTTATTAATTAAATAAGTTGGAAGACTACAAAAGTGTGCAAAGTTATAAGACTAAAATGAATTTTGGTAAAATTTAGATGATGCGTTTTGCATTTAGGCAAAAAAAAAAAAAAAAAAAAAAAAAAAAAAACTTAGTATTCACATGGTGTGTGTAATCTGTCTATTATATTATCGAGAGAAGTCCCTTGAAAATGTTGATGACCCTAAATGCTGCAAAGATGCCTCTAGGCTTACTCCATCGCTTCAAGACTCAAATTGTATGGTTGGCCCTAAGATGCTAGATTGCTACTTAATGGTTTTGAACCAGTCCAACCAAAAAAGAAAAAAAAAAAAAAAAGAATGTTTTGAACCAAAAATCTCATAGATCTCACAAGACATTAGGAACCACTAAACTAACATCTTGCAGATTGTTTGATTGTTTCAATTATTCAAGCTAAAGTAACAAAACTTTACTTAAGATGTGACTAATTCCTATCTAGAGAGAAAAACAATTATTTCATGCAAAATAATATATAAGTGTACATGGATTGGGTTATGCTGGATTCAGATATTTTAAAACCAAACCCAAACCCAAATCAACTCGTAAGGATTGGGTTGGGGAATTTTCTCAAAGTTAATAAAAATATTAGATTTCCATTCAGCTATTTAATATCATTTTTCAATAAATAATTATAATTAACACAATTCAATCAACTAATTTGTAATCATTGATCCGCTTCTTCTTCAAATATAGCATTAAAGCTCTTCATTTTCCCAGCTTTATAGTAGAGATTTTTATTTTTTTTAATAATGTTTTGTATGAAGAATTTGAGTTTTTTTTTTTTTGGTTGTAGAACAGGAATGTGCCATGGCAAGTTACCTTGAACAACAGGGCAGGTTCAGAGCAAAATCACTACTATGCGTGGCAGGGGCAAGGCAGCCCTGCCTTATTGTCATTCCATTGTTCGAGCCGGGACTTTATAAAGATTTATTTTTGACAAAATTGTGTTGAATTATATGGATTTACAAATTATAAAATTATTTGAAGCAATTATCCAGCCTTGTATGTCAATTGTAAATTGTTTGGCCATTGAAACAAATTTCGATGAAAAAAAATCTCTGTTCCTATATGGTCTGGTAATGCTGGTCCTATCAAAAGCTACCAATTCAAACGTACTTAACATTCAAATAGTAAGTTATAAATAGACACCTGGAATTAAGGACAAAAACCTAAAGCTAAGCTCATTACAATTTTGTAGTCTTCCAAATCACAGCAATAGTTTCACGCCAGCAGCAGGAAGAATGAAAGCCAACATAATTACAGCTTTGTTTTAAACACAAGCTTCACTCGATATCAATTCTTCAACAGCTTTCCTATAGCATAAAACACTATCACCACAAAAGGGTCATGTCTTACATCTTTTATGTCAAACCTGTAATCAAATTTATTCCTGAGCTTGAGGTTGAAAAGGCCTATCTAAATCCCTAGGTCAGGAGTGACATGTTAGCAAACATAACTACCAAATCATTCGACCAGGAAAAATGGTTTGAAACAAGAGAGTACATCAATTTATTAGTGACTTAACCTTTTTTTTTTAAAAAAAATTATGCAGTGACTTAACCATTGAAACAGAGGCAGAAAAATAGTGATTCAATCACTTGTCATAGAAGTGTGCACATTATCCTCAAACAGATCAGCAACAATCATTGGAAAATAGGCAAACTAAACTAAGCATCTAATTTTATTAAATTAATGGACTTAATTCTTTTAAAAAGAACTAAAAGAATAAAGGCACTGAAAATGTTAACAATGTTATTGACACAAATAACAATTGGGCATAACGGCCACAATCCCCATTAAAATAATTTTCTTAACAAATTAATACGTCTGATGTTCATGCCATAAACAGTTAAGAGAAAAGAAAGAAACAACATAATAAGAGCTCAAATTCAAATTGCATATTTGATACCAAAATACATGTCATTGAACTTCACAAAAAAATAGCCACCTTGCTAGAAACTTCAACAGACTAATCTTCGTATTTAGATGACACATTTACCTTCTTCAAGTAGAACCAAACTTTCCATAAAATTAGATGCACAACCAACCCATCTAATATTTCTTTTTGATACAAGAATGTTTTGATTTAGATTCTCAGGGTCAATCAAAATCAGCTCTGTGGCATTGCCAAATAGAAGTTCACCATTGTCAGTGATGCCATAAAAATAAAGAATCCAATCGACTGGTACAGATTTTCTAGTCCAAGACTCTACCAAACCATATTCCTTCATCACCCATATGTCGCATATGTGGTCATTATTAGCTATATCACGAGACAAAACAATAAAAGCCAGCAACCCCTTGAACACCTCAAGACATCCTTGGTATCCATCTAAGAAATCCTGAGGCAACATTATCTTATGGAATCTCTCATCATTGACTTCAAAAGACAAAATGAAAAGGGCGTTGTTAGTACATACTATAAAGTGAAGTGCTCCATTAAAAAATATACACGATGAAGTATGATAAACATATCCAATGTTGTGTTCGGATGAATCCACCGATATTACAACCTTTCTCCACGAATCCGTACTCAATGTGTAAACCTTGGCCTCAGCTGGTCGATCTGGGCCATCTGGCTCTTCAGGAGACTTTTGAAAACACACAAGTCTGAGAATCTTGAAATCATTGCTTTGAGAATTATAGGCAAGTCCAAGGGTGACAAAATCAAGAGGGTCAGCCAGAATAGCAAGAGCAAGCATCCTGAACTTCCTAATGTTTGGATTCCACAAACATATTATATAATTATCATTATAGCTACTAAGGCAGAAGATGCCTTTACAGAAGCAATCGACGAAGTAAGCATCCGAAAAGCAAAATGGGGTTTTAAACTTAGAAATCTCAGTCAATATATGGTCCTTATTGCAAACAAATGCAAGCAATTCTTCATTAGATGAAAGATACTCTGATTTAGATGTATATAGCAGATAATCATTGTGACTATCTTTATTGGATAATGATTTGGCTTCGTTGAGCTTGAAGTGTGTGGTAATAAATATGCGGCTGGATATGGTGGAGTTCATAGATTGTGAAACGCACCTGAATCGGATTAAAGATTTTACTGGCAACCGAGTCAGTACGTCGAATACGATGTCATCCGGGACACACTCGGTTGATAATACTAGCTTTTCCGTAGGTTAAGACATCGGTGATACTTCTGGTATGGGTTTGCGGCTAAAAGAATTTATTTTATTATTATTATTTTTTTTAAGAAGATGCGGTTAGTCGGCTACAAGAAGGCAAAGTTTAAAAAAAAAAAAAAAAAAACACCAACTGTGTGTGTGTATATATATATATATATATATATATATATATATTATATACATTCTCCACCTTAAAATTCTTCCTGTTTGGTAGGACATTTCAAATAGGGGTGGCAAAATTGGACACGACCCATGAACCCGACATAACACGACACGACACGAAATTAGCAGGTTATGGGTTGAGGCTTAATGGGTTTGTGTCATATTCGGGTTGACATGACGGGCCCGTTTGATAAACGAGTTGGGTTAGGGTTCAACCTATGGAACCCGTTTAACCCGTCTGACCTGTTTAATTAAATAAAATTTTACCAATATACCATTCAAACCCTAGCTATATAAACTTATTAGTTGTTGTAGTTTATTTTCTTTAACATATTGTGATTGATTATTTATGATATTGAGATATGCTTTAGTTTTGAATGATTATTTGTAATGCAGTTACTCATTAATTTTGAATTTTATATTTAAAATATTTATTTGTTTGTTTTTTCATAAATGTTTTTTTTTTATTTTGATAAAATTAGATAAACAGGTCGACACGACTGACCCGTTTAATAAATGAGTCGTGTTAGGGTTGAGGAATCTTGACCCATTTAATAAACAGGTCGGGTTAGTGTTGACCCATATAGTCGGATACATATGAGTTGATACGACACGAACCCGACACGCGAACACGAATTGCCACCCTTAATTTCAAACACCCATTTTCAGTTTTTAAATAACATTATACATATTTTTACACACTTTTTTACCCACACGAATTTAAAAAAACTACAAACAACGTTACTCAAACTTCTCTACCAAACGGGCTAGTACTCTAAGTTAATACTAAAAACCGTGTATATATCAAACGTTTTTATTTTTTGGAGGGGATATACAGTTTTTTGGGATAAGTTTACAATGCCATGATACTACTAAATTCTATTAGCTTGCAGTTCTAAGCTTATCGTAGTCCTTTGTCATATATACTATAATTTCAACAATAAATTTTCTAATTTTTATTAAAAATACAATAGGGCAAGATAAATATAATAATTTTTTTTATCTAAAAATTTCTTGTGATAATTTAAGTCTCTTTCAAGTATAGTAATTGTATGGCATCAACCAACTAACTTTAATTTTTTTTAAATGAAATTTAATGAATTTTCTGCAATTTAATGTAGTCACTTAGTGCAACCACGACTTCTAAGCCAAACTTTTATTATATAGTAAGTATATATATAGGGGGAAAATAACAACAGTAACTAACAAAATAAGATCTTTTATTTCGCTAAGATCCCTCCTAAACTCTTAATAACAATTTAAAAAAAAATCTTAACCAAATAAGATTTATTGTTCACTGCTTCTTGCGGATCTAAATTTTTTATTTTTATTTTTTATACTTCAAATTTACAACACCAAACAACTAATATAAGCCCAATGTACTCACATAACGCTCATTCAACCAAATACCTAAGCACAAACAATACAACATATTAAATGAAAATACTTCCTCAATATGAAAATACATTTTAGCAAATAAACCTTTGCAATATCTAAAACTATTCCTCACCTACGTCAAAAAATTTTCTATGTGCACCAAATTATGATATGGGTTTTGCACTTGAGATGATAGAGAGATAATTGCTTGAGAGATAACACCGAATTCAAGGATGCATAGCTATGGAGTTGTGAGAAACACTAAAGTTAAAGGGATCGGAAACGTTGATTCTAAAAATACTTGTTCTAGATATAACATTAGTGAAGCTTGATTTTCTTAAAATCGAGTTCACTTTTACTAATGTAACTCAATACTATTAAAATCAAGTTACAGACACGACAAAAAATTTCATAGAATATTTTTTCAAATTCTCGTGAAACTCGGTCTTAAGAATATCGAGTTCAGTGTTGAAATTTTTTTTTTAGGAACTTGAGTTCCAACTGGATTTTTTTTTAATAGGAAAAGCCACGGGTTCTCGTCCAGCTTGGCAAAAACTTACCTAAAACTCGAAAACATTAAAATTGAGTTACATTGAAACATGATTTTTTAAAAATTGAGTTTCAAAACAGGGACACGGTGCTTAATAGTTTGAAATTAGGGACATTGTGCTGGATATTTTAAAAATAAACCCATTTTCCCCATCTATTTTATACAAAAATGTTCCAATGCAGCACAAGACTTCTTACTGTTTCGGAGTATGCTAAAGAAACTAGACCTTGAGGTTTGGATAGTCATTGCTTGGTCTCTACTCTCTATTGTAATGCCCGTAATGAGTTCGATTTTGAAAACATTCAGCTACAACAGAATGCCATCCGTGATGGAGTTACTGTTTTTTCTGGAAGAGTACCAACACTTCACAGCAACTCAAAAAAAAAAAAAAAGACTTAGCAAAGTCCATTTTGTCAAGCGTGTATCTTTTACAGCAATGTCATGTACTGTGTTTAGCTGATTAGAGCATCCACATCAGTAGGAGCAAAATCTTGTATAATAGAAAAAGACATAATTTTTACACATTTTGCCTCAAAAATGCTTTACATTAGTGCTTTTAAAAGTATGTAAAGATGTGTATATTTATACACTTGCTACAGTAACCGTGTAAATATACACGGTTAACTTATAAAAAAAAAAAATATATATATATATATATATATATACGGTTACTGTAGCTCGTCCATTTATTATTTATTAATTTCATGTTCGCACCTTTTTTTTTTTCTTTCTTCTTCGTGCACAACGAACTCAGTAACTTCTCCTCTTCTCATCTTCTTTTTCCTCAGATGCACACAAACACACTCACACACAAACACATCCACACAGACAAATCAACACAGATACACAAACACACCCACACACAAACAAACCCACATGGACAAACCAACAAAGAGACAGATCGGTGCTTGTGGAACAATCGGTGCTTGACTGGAACGATTGGTGCTTGCCTGATGGAAGCTAGGGAGATCTGATCGAGATGGGTCTTGCCTGATCGAAGCTAGGGAGAGTTGTTCAGAAAAAATGGGTATAAAGATGGGTATAGGGAGAGAGCAACAAATCAGACTGAAATTGCAAAAGAACAAGAAGAAAATGCAGAAGAAGAAAGAAGCAGAAGGAAAAGAAAAAGAAAGAAGAAGAAGAAAAAATGGAGAAGAAGAAAGACAAAGACGCTGAAGAAGAAAAATTGGAGAAGAAGAAAGAAGGAGAAGGAAAAGAAAAAAAAGAAGAAAGTGAAAATAAAATAGAAAGAGATAGAGATCAGATAAACTCTGTCGTGTGTGTTAAAGTTAGTGGGGCCATGGGTAGTTGTGAATAATTAAAAAATGTGAGAAAAATATTATTTAAATAAAAGGATGTGTAGAATAGAAAAATTGATGTGGATGTTTTGTAAAAATGAATATGTAAAATAGAAAAAGTAAGTTTTTTGTGCAAAATAAAAGAAAAATTTGCATCCACTGATGTGGATGATCTAAGCCAGCTATGCTCTTTTGCGAGCTGTTCACTTTTCGTCTGCTTCTTTGTCACTAGATCAGTTTTTGTAATCTTAGCTTTCTATCTTTTAACTAAAAAAAAAAAAAAAAAGCCTAAAATTTAAGAATTTTATTTTGGCCTGAAAATTTTTAAAAATATAAGAATTTAAAATTGAGTGCTTATACTCAGTTGACTAGATTCTTTAAACCTTTCTAAGACTTAATAAAGTGTGAGTGAGGGTGTTTTGTGATAAAAAAAAAAATGATTAAACCCTGGCAAGAAAAACACTTAACATTAGATTATTTATTTTATACTACATTTTAATAAAATATTATTTCTTTATCAATTTTTATTACTCTCTCAAATCATTTCTCCCTCCCTCTGTGTATATGAGTAAAGAAGTAATAAGGTAATCCCAAATTAAAAACTAAACATTCAAATAGTAAAATTTGGGATTAAGGACTAAAAGCTAAAGCAATGCTCATGACATTTTTGTCACCAACACAAAAATGAAACAAATGTTATGTTTGCTAAGCATATATTCGTGTCCATGACATTGCCATGTCAAAACAAATATAATAACATCTTTGTTTTAAACATAAGCTTCATATGCTAACAATTCTTCAGCAGCTTTCCAATGACAACATAAAACACTCACCACAAAAGGGTCATGTTTTATAATTTAGGGTAAATTCCATTAAACCCCCCTGAGGTTTGGACTAATACCATTTAAGTTCAAGACTTTTAAAAAACGACCAACTTAGTCCTTAAAAGACATTTTTACCCTTAACTATCCAAAACTTCTCATCTAAGTCCCAAATCCTTCTCTCTCTCTCTCTCTCTCTCTCTCTCTCTCTCTCTCTCTCTCTCTCAGACCTCTGGCTCCCTCTCTTAGACCTCTGGCTCCCCCTCTCTCTCTCAACCACACCCACGGCGGCTCCATCTCTCTCCCACCCACACCCACGGCGGCTCCATCTCTCTCTCACCCACACCCACATCGACTCCCTCTCTCTCACCCATACCCACGGCGGCTGAAGATCTCTCTTTTATGGCTGAAACCTATATTATCCACTACCATCTTCCACTTTCTTCTCAAATCAGTGCCATGGAGAGATTTGATGAGGGATTTTCAAGCTTCACATCACCACCACTGCTATTGTTCCATGCCAACAGCTCTGATCTGGTGCCAAACGTGCTTGGGTCTTCGTTTTTGGGTTTGTAGCTCTATGTCTAGGTTTGGGTCACTATTTCTGGGTTTGGGTCTTTGTTTGTGTTTAGGTTTGTGTATCAAATGTCAAGGGAACATTTGACAAGACCCACGAGCTCCGCCACAACCATCGACGACGCCAACACCGGTGGCCGTCGATCTCTTTCCTCTTTCTCTGTTCTTTTTTTTTTTTTCTTTTTTTTTTCTATTTTGGTTTGGCTCTTTGTTTGTTTGGGTCTTGGTCAATCTACAGATTGGGTTTTTTTTATGTGATATAAGGATTTGGTGATTTTTGATTTGGGTTTGAAATGGGGTTTGGGTATGAGCATTTGCTGATTTGTGGGTATTTTTTGATTTAGGTTTGTCTCAAAATGGTTCTAATTGGTGATTTTGTTAGTGTGTGCATATGACTATGTGTATGATTGGTAATCTGGATGATTTTTGGGGGTTTCACATTTTGGAATTTGTATGGCTAAGTGTGTATGTTTGTGTTCTATGAGATGGTGCATCAGTGTAGTGTGATTTGTGCTCAAATCCATGTTTGTGTTCTATGAGATGGTGCATGTGTGTCTTCTCTAAGATGAGAAAGAGAGAGGGAGCCAGAGGTCGGAGAGATTTGGGACTGAGATCAGAAGTTTTGGATAGGTAAGGGTAAAATTGTCTTTTAAGGACCATGTTGGTTGTTTTTTAAAAGTCTTGGACTTAAATGGGTATTAGTCCAAATCTCAGGGTGGTTTAGTGGAATTTACCCTATAATTTATATCATTTATGTCAAACTTGTAACCAAAATTATTCCTAAGCTTGAGGTTGAAATGCCTGTCTAAATCCCTAGGGCAGGAGTAACATATTAGCAAGCTTAACTACCGAATCATTCCACTAGGAAAAAAATGTTACAATCAAGACTCAAGAGAGTACATCAATTTATCAATGACTTAACCATTGAAACAGAGGCAGATAAATAGTGATTCAATCACTTGTAATATTTGAAGTGTGCACGTTATCCTTGCACAGACCAGAAACAATCAGATTTATAACTTAATGCTTTTAAAAAGAGTTAAAAGAATAATGGCATTGAAAAATCATAGATTTGAGTCATAAATTTGACTTTGACTTCTGCTGTATGCGAAAGTAAAGAGTATTCAATCATACCAAGTTCTCTATATCACTAGCCCACTTATCAACAATCTCACTAAACCCAGCCATCTTATATAATACAAAATCATATATTTCAATAATTCCATTATTTTCAGCAAACCCTAACTAATTCAAGCAGTTAAAACTTAAAACATATTTTATAAAAAAGCATAAGATCAATTAACTATGGCTGCAAAGAATATAAAGCCTTCTATATGATATCGTGAAATATAAAATCAGCCTTATTTATTGCTTACCACCAATAAATCAACTTTCTGCACGCAGAATTAAGCCCCCGCTTTTTTTTTGGTGGGGACTGAAAGCAAAGATATTAAGCTCATCAAATTTTTTATGAGGGCAATCAGATGCGATAAGATTATGTTGGCTAAGCATGTATGCAGCACCATGACATTGCCATCTTTGAGGATGTGAACAATGTTATTGACACGAATATCAATTCAGCTTAATAGCCATAATCTCCTCTAAAAAAAATTCTTAATAAATTAGTACCTCTGATGTTCATTTCATAAAAATAAGAGGGAAGAAAGAAACAACATAATAAGAGCTTAGATTCAAATTGCATATTTGATACCAAAATACTTGCCATTTTACTTCACAAAAATAGCCACCTTGCTAGAAACCTCAACAGACCAATCTTCATATTCAGATGACACATTTACCCCATCAAGTAGAACCAAACTCTCTATGGAATTGGCTGTGTAACCAGCCCATCTAATATCTGAATTCCTTATAAGACTCTTCAGAAGTAGATTTTCAGGGTCAATTGATATCAGCCCCATGAAATCCTTAATTAGAAATTCACCATTGTCTGTGTAGCCATGGAAATGATGAAAGAAATTGATTGATACACATTTTCTGGTCCAAGACTCTGCCACACCATACTCCTTCATCACCCATAAGTGGCACATAACGGCCCCAGTAGCTAGCTGGTTAGAGATAATAATATAAGCGAACGAACCCTTGAACACTGTAAGATATGATCGGTATACATCTAAGAAATCCAGAGGCAGTATTATCTTATGGAATCTCTCATCATTAATGTCAAAGGACAAAATGAAACGGCAGTGTTTATTAGCTACTATACTGTCAAAATAGCAAAGCAAGATGCTTCCTTGCATCAAGGAGAAGTTCATTTTGCTAATCAGATCAGCTCACAACTTCAAGGTGACAAAGGCATTGATCAAACAGCTGCTATGGTTCTGATTGAAGCAATGCCTCACTATGATCAACTCATGTACTCAATGCAATAGATGTTGCCACGTATGCAAGGATGATGGGAAGGTACTTGGTCACGTGTGTATGAGCTGGAGTGTGGCTGTAACAGATTTCCCCTTTTTTAGGGAATTAGTTTTGACACTTGCTTTAGTTTTCTGTATATATATATAGGATCTAGGCTTGTATGTAAATATATTTTGGTATTCTTTTACTCTTTCTTGAATAAAGGGTTCAATTTCTATTTAGAGAGAGAGCATAAGATTTTTTACATGGTATCAGAGCTTCAAGGTTCTGCAATGGCGTCTACTGAAGCAAACAATCGATCCATTCACACATCTCCTGAGCCTATCAGCAATCGATCCACACACACAAACTCAAATTCACCAAATGATTCAGCCTCTGTTACTCCTAATCCCTATTTCTTAAATTCCAGTGAGAATCCAGGAAATATTCTTGTTACACAACCTCTGTTAGGAATGAAGAATTACCAATCCTGGTCAAGAGCTATGGTGCTTGCCCTCACTGCGAAGAAGAAGATTGGTTTTGTAAATGGAAAAATCGTGAAGCCAAATCTTGATTCACCTCTGTATGAAGATTGGGAGAGCTGCAACACTATGGTGATTTCTTGGTTGATCAATTCTATGCATGTGGATGTCTCAAACAGTATCATGTATTGTGAAACAGCAAGGGATATGTGGATTGAGCTCCAGAATGTGTTCTCACAGGGAAATGGACCTAAAATCTACAATTTGCAAAGTGAAATTTCTCAAATTCGTCAAAACCAGATGTCTGTGACTGAGTATTATACCAAATTCAAGCGATTGTGGGATCAATTGCTGAATTATTAACCAATGCCAGAATGTTCTTGTGGAGCTATGAAGATTCTGAGTAATTCTCATAACAAGGCTTATGTGATGAGGTTTCTGATGGGACTAAATGAGAGTTTTGACACTGTTCGAAGTCAGATTCTTATGATGGATCCTTTTCCCTCAATAAGCAAAGTCTATTCACTGATTTTACAAGAGGAATCTCACAAGAATGTTGGCCATGGAGGTTCTAGTTCTTCTCAGTCTGATACAATGGCAATGTATGCCAATTCTAAGGGAAACTTTAAAGGAAATGGGAAAAAGGAAAGACCTTTCTGCACTTACTGTAACATGTCAGGGCACACCATTGAAAAATGCTACAAATTGCATGGCTATCCACCTGGTTACAAGCCCAAAGGCAAGCCAATAGCCAATGCAAATCAAGCCTCTTTCAATTCTGGAGATGGTGCTTTGATTACTGGGAATCAGTGTCCTATTTCTAGAGCACAATGTGAGAAATTGTTGGCTTTTCTCAACTCGAGAACCACTGGCACAGGGACTAATCTTGGTGATACGCATCATGCTGCAAATGCAAGCATTTCTTGTATGGCTACTGGTGTGGAAGGAGTTTCTGGTGAAGGTTATGGATTGGTAGGGTCTTCTTCACAGTCATAGGTCAATACCTATCCTGCTTTCAACCCTGCACTCATGTCAGGTAATCATTCCAATCATCTCTTTAGTCCTACTTTTCAGCATTCCATTTTTTCTGCGAGAAAAGTTGATAGGACTGCCTTTAATGGATCTGATTGGGTAATTGATACAGGAGCCACAGATCACATGGTGCATTCTGTGTCTTGTTTTACTTCTATTACTGCTATTTTGAATACATTTGTTAATCTTCCAAATAGAGAATCAGCCTTAGTCACACATATAGGAACTATTGAAATCTCAGCAAAACTTGTTCTTCACAATGTTTTGTGTGTTCCTTCATTCACTTTTAATCTTCTTTCTGTCAGTAAATTGGCTAAGTCAATTCCATGCTGTCTCATGTTCTTTGGAACTCTTTGCTTCATTCAGGACCTGGCTCATTGGAGCACAATTGGTCTGGGTAAGGAGTACAAAGGATTATATTTACTGGAAGAGAGCATCTCAGCCTCATCAAATTGCTTTACTGCTTTTCATTTTGTAAATAATGCTCATGCTGTCAATAATGTTCATGTCCAGCCACATATTTGGCATTTCAGATTAGGACATTTGTCAAATGCTAAATTGGCATTGTTGAAACATAATGATGTACCATTTTTCAATGGTAATAATAAAATGGTTGATTGTGAAATCTGTCCTTTAGCCAAGCAAAAGAGATTACCTTTCACTTCTAGTACTCATATTTCTAGTCATTGTTTTGATTTGATTCACTGTGACTTATGGGGACCCTTTTCAATTTCTACCATTGATGGTTGCAAATATTTCCTAACAATTGTAGATGACTGTTCAAGATGCACTTGGGTTTATCTCCTCAAACATAAATCCCAAACTCAAGCCATCTTGGAACAATTCTGTATCATGGTAGAAACACAATTTTCAAGAAAGGTTAAATGCATTAGGACCGATAATGGTACTGAATTCATCATGTCTAAATTCTTTTCTGAAAAGGGCATCTTGCACCAATTAAGTTGTGTTGAAACCCCTCAACAAAATGCAATAGTTGAGAGGAAACATCAACATCTCTTAAATGTTGCAAGAGCACTTAGATTTCAATCCAGCTTACCTTTGCATTTGTGGGGACATTGCATTCTTACTGCCACTTACTTGATTAATAGAATTCCATCTTCAGTTTTAGGTCATAAAACTCCTTTTGAGGTTCTTTTTGGTCAAGTTCCAACTTACACTCATTTGAGGGTCTTTGGTTGTCTATGTTATGCTTCCACCGTTTCTCACAATAGGACTAAATTTGATCCAAGAGCATCTAAGTGTGTCTTCTTGGGTTATCCTATTGGGGTTAAAGGTTACAAGGTAATGAATCTATCCACCAAAGCCTTGTTTGTTTCCAGAGATGTTTACTTTCATGAAAATATTTTTCCTTTTGCCACTACTGTAAAAGATTTTTCTGATCCTTTTATTATTGAGGTTGATGCTTCTATTTCTGATGTGGATTCTTTTGTTACTCCTGTCAGCATACCAGATGCTCCTATTGAGTCTTCTCTTTCTTGTACTTCCTCGATTTCACCTTCTAATTCTTTTTCAACTCCTTTCCCTAGTCCTAATCCTCCTTGTGAGCCTTTTGTTACCTCTGATTCCCTTGATACTACTGTTTCTGTTCCTAACATTCCCAATGCAGATCCTCCACCACCCAGAAAGTCTACCAGAGCTCACAAAGCTCCAGTATACTTAAAGGACTATGCTTGCAATTCAGTTGCCATATCACCTTCAGCTGCTCCTTCTCATATCTCAGGGACTCCTTATGACATTGCAGATTGTCTCACTTATTGTCATTTGGATCCAAACTATCAATCCTATCTCATGACTGTCAGTCATGGTCATCAGGAACCTCAGTACTTCCATCAAGCTGTTCAAGATCCTCTTTGGAGGGAGGCTATGGATAAAGAGATTCAAGCCTTAGAACAAACTCATACTTGGGTTCTTACCCCTTTGCCACCAGGTAAAAGACCTATTGGGTGTAAATGGGTCTATAGAGTGAAGCTGAATCTTGATGGCACTGTAGAAAGGTATAAAGCAAGGTTGGTTGCTAAAGGGTACACCCAAAGGGAAGGTCTAGACTTCTTGGAGACTTTTAGTCCTGTTGCTAAGACTGTATCTGTGAGGGTTTTGATTGCTCTTGCTTCAGCCAAAGGGTGGCCTTTGCACCAACTAGACATAAACAATGCCTTTCTCCATGGTGATCTTGATGAGGAGGTATACATAGACTTGCCTCTTGGTTTTCACAGTAAGGGGGAGTCTCCTAGTTCCACTTCTTCTACTCCGTTGGTATGCAAATTGGTTAAGTCCTTATATGGTCTTAAACAAGCTTCAAGGCAATGGAATGCCAAACTTTCTGCTACCATTGTGCAGCTTGGTTTCCAACAATCTCAAGCAGATCATTCCTTGTTTGTTCATGCTGATGGTTCTTCTTTCATAGCATTATTGGTTTATGTAAATGATATGATAATTACAGGTAATGATTCAGCTTGTGTTGCAAAGTTAAAATCCTTGTTAGACCAGAAATTTGGAATCAAAGATCTTGGTTCCCTCAAGTATTTTTTGGGGTTGGAGATTGCAAAAAGTGCTAAAGGTATTAGCATTAACCAAAGAAAATATGCCCTTGAGGCTTTAAAAGAGGCAGGATTGCTTGGTTGCAAACCTATCAAGGCACTAATGGAACAACAATTGAAGCTATCTAAGGCAGATGGGGAGTTACTTAAAGATGCAGCGCAGTATAGGAGGTTAATAGGAAAATTGATGTACTTGACTTTAAGCAGGCCTGATATAGCTTATGCAGTCAATAGGCTTAGTCAGTTTCTAGCTCAACCTCGAATTCCACACATGAAGGCAGCCACTAGAATCCTTCAATACATTAAAGGTACACCAGGGCAAAGGGTGTTCTTCCCTGCTGAATCAGACCTGCAGCTAAAGGGATTCTGTGATGCAGATTGGGCAAGATGCCTTGACACAAGGAAATCCTTGACTGGTTATTGTGTTTTCTTAGGAGATTCCTTAATCTCTTGGAGGTCTAAAAAGCAAGATATAGTGTCCAGATCCTCTGCTGAAGCAGAGTATAGATCCATGGCCACCACCACCTGTGAAGTAACTTGGTTGCTTTACTTGTTGAGAGACTTGCACATTCCACATGAGAGACCAGTGTTGCTGTACTGTGACAACCAAGCAGCCATACATATCTCTGCAAATCCTGTATTCCATGAGAGGTCAAAACATATAGAAGCTGATTGCCATATAGTTAGAAACAAAGTACTGGATGGTACCATCAAGATGTTTTATGTCTCTTCAAGGAACCAACTGGCAGATATATTTACAAAAGCTCTTGGGGTTGAACAATTTTCCAGATTATTAGCAAGGCTGGGAGTCATCAACATCTTTACTCACAAAATGCAGTATCCAGAGTATATGAAACATAATCAAGAAGCAAGAGCTTTGCTCTTGAGGTGGAGTGTCAAAATAGCAAAGCAAGATGCTTCCTTGCATCAAGGAGAAGTTCATTTTGCTAATCAGATCAGCTCACAACTTCAAGGTGACAAAGGCATTGATCAAACAGCTGCTATGGTTCTGATTGAAGCAATGCCTCACTATGATCAACTCCTGTACTCAATGCAATAGATGTTGCCACGTATGCAAGGATGATGGGAAGGTACTTGGTCACGTGTGTATGAGCTGGAGTGTGGCTGTAACAGATTTCCCCTTTTTTAGGGAATTAGTTTTGACACTTGCTTTAGTTTTCTGTATATATATATAGGATCTAGGCTTGTATGTAAATATATTCTGGTATTCTTTTACTCTTTCTTGAATAAAGGGTTCAATTTCTATTTAGAGAGAGAGAGCATAAGATTTTTTACATATACAGTGCAGTGCACCGTTAAAAAATATATATGGTGAGTGATAATAAAGACATCCAACGTTGGGGTTGGACAACTCCGTCGACACTACCTTCCTCCACGAATCCGTACTCAATGTGTAAACCTCAGCCTCAGTCAGTGGATCTTCCTCTCCAAAAGACCCTCCGAAAGTCACAAGTCTAAGAATCTTGAAATCATTCTTTTGAGAATGATAAGCAAGTCCAAGGGCGGCATTATCAAAAGGGTCAGTCAAAAGAGGAGGAATAAGCATCTTAAGCTTTCTAATGCTTGGGTTCCACAAATGTATTATATGATCACCATTTTTTCCGTGACACATATCAAAGCAGAAGATGCCATTACAGAAGCAATTCATGAAGGCATCAAAAACGGAAAAGGAGGTTATAAACCTGGAAATCTCAGTCACTGTGCGGTCCCTATTGTAAACAAGTGTACGCAATTCTTCATGCAAAGACAAGCCCTCTGTTATAAGTGTATATAGCAGATAACCATTGTGACTATTTTTATTGGATAATGATTTGGCTTCGTTGAGCTTGAAGTGTGTGGCCATGAAAATGGGGTTTGTGATTGTAGAGTACCATGATTTAGAAACGCACCTGAATCGGATTAAGGATTTCACTGGCAGCAGAGTCAGTATGTCGAATACGACGTCATCGTCCAGAACACGCTCGGTCAACAATCCTAGCTTTTCCGTAGGTCGAGACATCGGTGGCACTTTTGGACCTTTGGTATAGGTTTGCGGCTGCCAGAAGGTAAAGTAAGAGGAGCCAAGTTTTTTTTTTTTTTTTTTTTTTTTTTTTTGGAGAAAGAAGAGGAGCCAAGTTAAATAGACTATGAATCGGTGTGTTTGGTTGAAAAAGAAAATGTTTCCTTTTTAGTTTAAATGACATGTTTGGAAAGACTGAGGGAAGAGAAAAAGAAAAGAATATAATATATTTGATCTAGGTATATATTTTTTCCTTGAATACTCCAAATAAAAATTGAAATTTTAAAAGTCATTAGTGGTGACCTCCAAAAATTGCAGCCTTTTTACTTGCCTTTCACCTCATTTCTACTTATTTAGGGTTGATGAGAAAAGTGAGCCCCGTTGGATAATTGCTCCCTCTACTTTCTCATTTTATTTCTTATAATAATGCCAACCAAAGAAGGGAAATTCATGTCAGTACAACTTTTTTTTTCCTCCTCCATTTTCAAACAAAGCTAATTTAAATTTTTTTATTGTTTGAGGTGTCACCAATCACTTTAAACAATCTAAACATTCGTTTAATTGATATTTGAAGTTTATAAATCACATTTATTATTATATTAGTAAAAATTTTATAGCATGTTTAGTATTTTACAAAAAATAAAAAAAAAAGAAAAAAAAAAAGGATGAAAATTGGTGTAACTACTAGTATAAAACAAATGTTAATATAATTAGAGTACCCTGCAAACATTTTACTAGCGAAATTACTACTGCGCACCTTTGGTATATGGGTCACTCCACAAATATAAGTGGTTGTAGGGTGTGGGATGTGAGGGCACTGGGAGGTAAGAGTCGAGATTCAAGTCTCTAGAAGGGAGTTTCACGTACATATACACTTAAATTAAGTTATAGTAGAATTTCTATTTTGTATAAAAATTTTTTTTAAAAAAAAATATTAAAAACACCTATTGTAAGGACACAAATTTAGGGATTGAGCCTATCAACAGAATAGTTGGAGGCCCAGACTATGTATAGTATCCTTGAAATGAATTTGTAAAGAGAGTGGGTTGAAGAATACTTGATTGAACACGTATGGGTTGAAAGCCCAAGTATGATTATGACCAGATTCGTATTGATAAAATATTTGAGGGATACAATATTCTTCTCGGCACTATCCGAGGAGTACGTTTACACAGATATTATGGGGACTTCTCTCTTTATCTCTCTCTTTTCCTTCCTCCCCCTTTCCTTTCTTTTCCTTCTATTTATATGCCCTTTTTCAACTACGTGGGTGTTTCTTGATACTTGTCGCATCAACTCCCATCTGGAGTCTTCCTTTGGCAGCTGTAAAGGATGGAGTCACTGTTTAGGAGTCCTTTCCCATTAATGCGGTCATGATGTTAGCTGCAGGATCATAAATGCGGTGGCAGCAGCCTTTTGCTCAATATTTGATCTTCGTCACCTGTCCTTTTTGTCCATATAAATCAGGGGGTTCTCCGAGGGAGCCAAGATTGACGTTGGAGCACTCATTTGGGACACCCTTTTGACAATCCGAACGGGCAAGCCTCCTCGGACTAGTCCTTCTTCCACGTGACTTGCACTTCAGAATCGAATTGGGCTGGACAAACTCCTCAAGATTTTGTTGTCCTCGGATGTATAGGTCTCCTCGGACAGACCCACGGCCCATGATCTGACGTTGGGCCTTTTACCCCTACAATAGCCCCTCAAAATTCCGGTTTTCTTCTCTTATCCGAGGAGAAAAGACGGGATTTTGACTTTCGCAGGGGTGAAGTCCATCAAACTCCTTAACTAATCCACGTGGAAGTGCTGTTTCACGAAACTTTCGATTTCCAAAGATGCTTCGGAAATTGTAGCGCGTCATTTATATCTCTGGTTGGCGCTCTGTCTCCTTGATCAACAGCGGGATGCAAATCGTGTGGCTAAGATTTCTTCGTGAATTTTTGAGCGGGATGACTCCCACTCATTTTCCCCTACTATATAAGGGGCTCTAAGGGGGCGGTTTGATTCACTTGATATTTCAGAGTTCTCGAGCATCCTAACCCTACTATATCACCCCGTACTAATAACTTCCGAGCACATTTTCACAAAGCATCTTAGATTCTTCAGAAGTCACCGAATTAAAAACACCTTCTGATCTTGTAAGTTCTTGGTTTCCTAGTCTGTTTTCTCCTCGGCCGAACACCTCGGTCGTTGTCTTTTTACGTTTCCTTGCCTTAGGAGAGTTTCGTAGCACCCCTTTTAGACATCAATATGGGTAGGTTTAAAAATTTAGTTGATACCTCTGTGGCTGTAGAGCTTTTTAAGGCAAAATATAACATTCCTGAGGGGGTTAGCCTTCGCTACTGCTCACCGGAGAACATTTTAACCTCTAGGAGGACCGGTGAGGTGGTTATTCCTGTAATCGCCTTTCTGGAGGGGGGGATGACCATTCCTATGGGTAATATTACCAGGGAGTACCTTAAGAATCACAGATTATGCCCACACCAATGTGCCGCTAATATGTTTAGGGTCTTGGGTAGTGTAGACGCCCTTAACGAGATGATGGGCCTACAGCTTACTTAGCATGACGTCGTACATATGTACGAATGTCACTCCTTGAAGGAGGGGGGATACTACTTGAAGTCCCGATCTCCCATTGTGAGGATGATATCGTGCCTTCCGAAGTCCAATAAGGGCATGAAGGACGATTACATCATCGTCTCCGGGGCGTGGCATGACGGTCATCATTGTCCGACCACGGAGGGGGAGCCAGGTGGGGTATTCTAGGACTAGGTTAAAATAATCATAGGGATTGTGGTTTAGATTTCTTATTATTTTACTGCGTATGCGTTTTGTTCGGAGGTGTGATGACTAACCTTATGTTCATTTTTGATTGTGGCCGCAGATAGACAGTTTGTCGCTCCCAAACTCAGTCTCGTGAACGTGCTCGGCTTAAATTATTTGTTGCGATCCGAGGTCTTTGCACACTCGGACGGCCAGCTGCGCGCCGTTCACCTGATATTGGATTTTGCTCCACTATCAGATAACTTCCAAGAAGTCGGGGATTCCATCCGAGCGGGAGACAAAAGACTCCGCCGGATAGACGTTTCTCGACCCGGTTTCTTGGCCAACAAAGATCTTCCTCCGGTTCCTTGGCCGCTTCAGCAAGTTGCTCCTCAGCCAGTCACACAGAGGGAGGAGTCCACTACCTCTCCACAGTCTTTGGACACGGAAATAGACCAATTTCATTTCGAAGAGGAGGAAGAAGCGCAGACTAAACCTCTTAGCCCTCAAAACTCCGAAACTTCAGAAGAAGAAGAGGAGATGTTTTTGCAGCCAAGGAGGGGGTTGAAAGCCCTTGTTGCGGGGCGGAATGCGGGTACCTCCTCAAAGGTGCCCCCTAAGGAAAAGGATGCCGACAAGCTGCCGCCTCCTCCACCACTTCCTGCCACTTCGATCGGTCTTCTTCCTATGCTCGATTTGAAGAGGAAGAGAAAGGTGGTAGACCTCGAAGCCGAGGAGGGTGAAGTGCCTCCTTAGCAACAAAAAGAGGCAAAGCAACAGAGGGGTGGGAGAGACGAAAGGAGGGCTTCCCCACTCGTGCACAGGAGTGACTCCCACTCCAAGGAGGTTCAGCACCAATCTGTTTGGGCTCCTCGGCTGGAGCTGGGCGGCGCTCCCATTCCCGTCACCGCATCGATACGGGAGTTCCAGAAGGGGCACTCGGGCTATATTGCCGAGGCCTTAGAGCGCCCGTTGCTCTTGCCTCGGGACATGGAGACGGTTAAGTCTTGGAGGCAGGCAGATTTGTTCATGTCCCTTAAGAGGGACTTAGCCATGGTAAGTTTCTGGTCGCTTTATTGTGCATGGAGTTCATTTATGTTTGTACTGCATAATTTTATTACATCCGTAGTGACATAATATTGTCGTTCTTATGATGCAGCTCACCCAGCAAGTCTATGTGGCCAAAGATTGGGTTAAGGATGCTCGGAATTAGGCTAGGGCTGAGACCGAACTTCGAAAGGATGTGGAGAAGAGCCTGGGTGCAGTGACGCATGAAAAGCAGGAGTTGGCTAAAAAGCTGACTATTGAAGAAAGAGCGAGGAAGAGCGCCGAGGCCGGCCTCAAAAGCGCCCAGAGCCAGGCTGAAGACCAACAGAAGAAGCCGCACATGACGAAAATAGAGTTGGCTACTGAAAGACAGCTGGTCCTGGAGCTACATGCTCGAGCAGAGAAGGCCGAAATGGCCGAAAAGGACGCTCGGGAGGCGCTGAGGGCTGCGGAGGCTGAGAAACAGGCTGAGTTCATCTGTGGCATAGAGGAGACCGAGAAGAGACTCGTCGAGGAGGTCTCCGAAGTGTGCAGGGACTACTGCCAGATCACTTGGCAGGAGGCCTTGAACTTGGCTGGAGTCCCAGCCGATTCGGAGTTCAGGCAGCCGGAGAGAATATATTTCCACCCAGACATAAGCGTGAATCCGGCTGACCCTGCTTCCTCCTCGCCTCGAGTTCCGAAGCCAGTGAATCAAGCGCTTATTCCTTTTGAGGCTACTCAGAAAGTTCAGGAGGGACAAGGCGCCCCGCTCGAACCAGCTGCTTTGGAGGCCACTTCTCTAACCGAGGATCCCAACAAGGCCAATGAAGCAGTGTCCTCAAGCGCTGAGTCGAGCGTACAGGGTAGTCTTCCTCCTCAAACTGATCAGGCTTAGGGCATAGGCTTTGTTTCCCATACTTGTAATGACTAATAGTTGTATTATGCGCTGGACTAATGTACTTCACATTTGGATTTAATGAAAATGTTTTGTTTATTTCCTATTGCGCCCAATTTTATTTATTTGCTTGTGAAAAGACTAAGTTCGTAGACTAGAATAGAAACAGGAAGCTTTAAGGTTAACATCAAAGGCCTTTAACTAACTTAGTTTTGTCTTAGCAAACGAATATGAATTCAAACAAACGCGGTTAACTGTCGTATTGTTGACTTGTTAAATTAAGTAAGAATAATAGCTTAGAGTGCGCAGTCCGAGTGAATATGAAGAATTAAGCTTCCAAATAGTTCTAAGTGTACGATCTGAGAGGTCAGACTCGTTTGAGATTTCATACAACCTTTAGAGGACTGAGTGAAAATTGATAGTTCACCCAAGGTAGTTGGTCTGAGGGACCAGACCTGACCAGGATTATGTTTAGCATTTAGGAGTGTTAATTTACCCAAGGTAGGTGGTCCGAGGGGCCAGGCCTGACCATGGTTCTGTTTAACACTTAGTAGTATTAATTTATCCAAGGTGTGTGGTCCGAGGGACCAGGCACGATCGAGGTTCTGTTTAATACTTAGGGGTGTTAATTTACCCAAGGTAGGTGGTTCGAGGGGCCAGGCCTGACCAAGGTTCTGTTTAACACTTAGTAGTATTAATTTACCCAAGGTGTGTGATCTGAGGGATCAGGCACGACCAAAGTTCTGTTTAATACTTAGGGGTGTTAATTTACCCAAGGTAGGTGGTCCGAGGGCCAGGCCTGACCAAGGTTCTATTTAACACTTAGTAGTATTAATTTACCCAAGGTGTGTGGTCCGAAGGACCAGGCACGACCAAGGTTCTGTTTAATACTCAGGGGTGTTAATTTACCCAAGGTAGGTGGTCCGAGGGGCCAGGCCTGACCAAGGTTCTGTTTAACACTTAGTAGTATTAATTTACCTAAGGTGTGTGGTCCGAGGGACCAGGCACGACCAAGGTTCTGTTTAATACTTAGGGGTGTTAATTTATCCAAGATAAGTGGTCCGAGGGGCCAGGCCTGACCAAGGTTCTGTTTAACACTTAGTAGTATTAATTTACCCAAGGTGTGTGGTCCGACGGACCAGACACGACCAAGGTTCTGTTTAATACTTAGTAGTATTAATTTACCCAAGGTGTGTGGTCCGAGGGACCAGGCACGACCAAGGTTCTGTTTAATACTTAGCAGTATTAATTTACCCAAGGTGTGTGGTCCGAGGGACCAGGCACGACCAAGGTTCTGTTTAATACTTAGCGGATAAACAGTATAATAAACTTTAATAAGAGAATGGAAACTTTCATTAGTAGTAGTACCTTTTTAGGTTATTTACATTCCAGGGGTGCGGTACAACCCTTTCATCCAAATCTTCTAAATAAAAGGCTCCTATTCCCGCTACTGATAGGATACAATAGGGGCCTTTCCAGTTAGGTCCCAGTTTCCCCCAGGCCGGCTTCTTCGCAGTGCCCACGACTTTTCGCAAGACCAAATCTCCTGGTGCAAGTGGTCTGAGTTTGACATTGGCATCATAACTCTGCTTGAGCTTATGCTGATAATAGGTTAGTTGAACCGCAGCATTTTCTCTGCGCTCGGCGACTAGGTCCAGATTGTCCTTTAGCAGCTTGTCATTGTCAACCGAGGTAAATGAACTGGTTCTTAGTGTGGGAAACCCAGTTTCTATGGGGATAACAGCCTCGGCACCATACGTCATGGCAAAGGGGGTCTCTCCGGTAGACCTACGAGGAGTTGTCCTGTAGGTCCAGAGTACATGTGGTAGTTCTTCCACCCATTTTTCCTTGGCATCATCCAGCCTCTTCTTAAGACCATTTACTATTACTTTATTAATTGCTTCCGCTTGGCCATTTCCTTAAGGGTAGGCAGGGGTGGAGTACCTGTTCGTGATGCCTAGCCCATAGCAAAATCTTCTAAATGCTTTACTGTCAAACTGAAGGCCATTGTCCGAGATGAGAGTATGTGGTACCACAAACCGTATCACGATATTTTTCCATACAAACTTCTGGACATCCACATCCTTGATGTTTGCCAAGGGCTCGGCCTCAACCCGTTTGGTGAAGTAGTCTGTTGCGACGACTAGGAATTTCTTACTCCCCGCTGCTCTAGGAAAAGGGCCTACAATGTCCAGGCCCCACTGAGTGAAAGGCCATGGACTTGACAGAGGATTCAGAACTCTTCCTGGTTGATGTATATTCAGGGCAAACCTCTGGCATTGATCACACTTCTTTACATATGCCTGTGATTCCCTTTGCATGTTTGGCCACCAGTACCCCTGAGTTAAGGCCCTGTGTGCTAGGGACCTTCCTCCTGTGTGACTGCCACAAATCCCTTCATGTAGCTCTTCGAGGAGCAACTCCATGGCTTCAAGATGCACGCATAACAGGTAGGGTCCAGAGAAGGAACGTTTGTATAGCTTATTATCCCCTGATAGCCAGAACCGAGGAGCTTTTCTTCTCACTTTGTCGGCTTCAGCCTTGTCTACCGGTAAGACGTCGTCTCTGAGATAAGTCACCATAGGGTCCATCCAACTTGGCCCTACTCTAACTTGACAAATGTTAGGTCTTTCAACCTCCTCAGAATGCCTTTGTACATCCTCTACTAGGATGAGCCGAGGTAGACCCTGAGCCGAGGTGGTTGCAAGAGTAGCCAAGGAGTCCGCGTGCGTGTTCCCACTCCGAGGAACATGTTGCAAACTGAATGACTTGAACCGTGATTGTAGTTGCTGGACCTGCCTTAGGTATTTCTGCATTCTTTTATCACGAGCTTCTAATTCACCTCGAACTTGGCCGACGACCAAAGCTGAGTCCGAGAACACTTCTACGGTGCTTCCCCCCATTCTTTTGGCCATAGTCATCCCGATCAGCAATGCTTTGTATTCAGCCTCGTTATTGGTAGCCGAGAAATTTAGTCTGAGGGACTTTTCGATGACGACATTCTCTGGAGACACCAGGACTAATCCCACTCCTGAGCCTCTCTGGTTGGCTGCACCGTCCACATATAACTTCCAAGGTGTGAACTCTTGCACAGACACGAGGCCAACTGAATTTTCTTCCATGTATACCGGCTCGGCACTTTCTTCTGTCACAGGTTCAGCAAACTCGACCACAAGATAGGCCAGTATCTGCCCTTTGACCGAGGTGCAAGGCATGTACTTTATGTCAAAAGCCCCTAGTATGGTACCCCACTTAGCAACCCTTCTCGTATAGTCTGCACTCTGAAGCAGTGATCTGAGTGGGAGTCGGGTGAGGACCACAACCGTATGTGATTGGAAGTATGAGGGAGTTTACGAATGGCATGAATTACTGCAAAGATAGCCTTCTCAAGTGGCAGATAACAGACCTCGGCCTAGTAAAGGGATTTACTCACATAGTAGACGGGCTTCTGAACGCCATTGTCGACTCGTATAAGTACTAGGCTCACCGCATGGGTAGTTACAGCAATGTAGGCGAATAAGACCTCGTCCGTTGCAGGGCTGGACATGATGGGAGGCCGAGTTAGGTATTCCTTTAGTTGCTGGAAAGCTAGAACACACTCCTCACTCCATTCAAATCCCTTCCATTTGTTCAGCAGTTGGAAGAAAGGCCAACATTTCTCTGCAGACTTGGAGATGAATCGGTTGAGAGCGGCAGTCATCTCGATCAACTTCTGTACTTCTTTTGGGTTCCAAGAAGGCTGTAGGCTGTTGATCGCTTTTATTTGGTCGGGATTCACCTCGATTCCCTGTTGAGTAACCATATAGCCCAGGAACTTCCTCGATCCAACGCCGAAAGAACACTTCGAAGCGTTGAGACGCAATTTGTGTTTCCTTAAGATCTCAAAGATGTTCTCGAGGTCTCCAACGTGGTCGGACTCCAGCTTGCTCTTGACCACCATGTCATCGATGTAGATCTCGATGCATCTTCCCAGCAGTGGTTCAAACATCTTGGTCATCATTCTCTAGTAGGTGGAGCCTGCATTCTTCAGACCAAATGGCATCACCTTGTAATGGTAGTTCCCAATGGGAGTTACGAAAGCTGTTTTCTCTTGATTATCCAGGGCTAATGGAATCTGGTGGTACCCTTGGAAAGCGTCCAAGAAACTCATTCGTGGATGCCCAACGGTTGCATCCACTAGTTGATCAATCTGTGGCATGGGGAAAGGGTCTTTTGGACAGGCTCTGTTTAAGTCCGTAAAGTCCACGCAAACACGCCATTTCCCGTTCTTCTTCTTCACCACTACCGTGTTGGCCAGCCATTTTGGGTAGAAGATCTCCTTGATAGCCCCTGCTTGCTTGAGTTTGTTTACTTCATCCCTGACAGCATCAGAATGCTCCCTGGATGAATGCCGAGGTGGCCGCTTTTTGGGGAGGGCAGTTGGGCTTACATTAAGGTGATGGCAGATGAACCCGGGATCCACTCCTGGGGCCTCGTAAGAGTTCCAGGCGAACACGTCTACGTTTTTCCTGAGGAAAGTTAGTAGCTCTTCCTTTTCTTGAGGGGCTAGCTGAGCCCTTATCTAGAAAAACTTATCTGGATCTTCCCCGATGACAATTCTCTCCAACCTTTCACATTGCTCCTCGGACGGCTCCACGGCTCTGGGGGGAATCGGGAACTTTGATTGCTACGAATGTCCGACCGAGGTGGTTGCTAGCTCGGCATCATGCTGATGTGAAATGGCAGCTATAAGGCACTGCCTTGCCGTAGGTTGACTTCCTACGATCTCCTCTACTCGTCCTTCAGAAGGAAATTTAACCTTTAGGTGCAAGGTCAAAGAAACGGCCCCCAGAGCATGGAGCCAAGGTCTAGCTACAATGGCCGTGTAGGGGGAGTATGCATCCACAACGATGAAGTCCACTTCGACCACTTCCGACCTTGCTTGTATGGGCAGTCTTATTTGGCCCTTGGGGATGATGGTCTTTCCATCAAAGCTGACTAGGGGCAAATCATACATGGTCAGATCTTCAAGCTGTAGGCCCAGTCCCCTGTACAGGTCTGGATACATGATCTCAGCTCCACTCCCTTGATCAACCATCACCCTCTTCACATCGTACCCTTCTATTCTGAGAGTGATGACCAAAGCGTCGTCATGGGGCTGTATTGTCCCCACTTTATCCTCGTCCGAGAAGCTCAAGGCTGGTCGGGCCTCCATTCTTGCCCGTTTCGTCTCTTGATTGGCGTCCTCGGCAGATGTCCTGGAAATGGAAATTACTCTGGAGGGGTAGGATCCAGTTCTCCTAGGGGCCATAAAGATAACGTTAATCATACCCAAAGGGGGCCTTGATGAGGCAGTCCCCGAAGCCCCTGGCCTAGTATGATCTCCCTGGTTATTTGGTCGATAAATGAACTGCTGCAGCTTTCCTTCCCTCGCAAGTTGTTCCAAATGGCTCTTCAACGTCCTGCAATCCTCGGTGGTGTGCCCTCGCTCCTGATGATATTGGCAATGAAGGCTCTGGTTGCGCTTCATGGGGTCTCCCCCCATCTTGTTTGGCCACTTGAAATATGGCTCGTTCTGAATTTTCTCCAGAATCAGGTGAATTGGTTCTCGGAATACGGCATGGACTGCTTGCGATACAGCAGACCCAAACTGCACAGTGTAGTCTCTCTGCGGCTTGCTATTGCTATACTTGTTCGACCTGAAGTCCCTCATCTCCTGAGGGACAACCTTTGCCTTTCCCTTTCCTAGCAGCTGGTCCTCCTCGACCCGTTTATACTCGTCAATCCGATCCATTAGTCGGCGCACACTTCTCACAAGCTTCTTGGTCAATGATTTCCTCAGGTCGTGCTTGGCTGGTAAGCCGACCTTGAAGGTCCTCACAGCCACATCATCGAAATTCCCTTCGATCTCATTAAACATCTCCTAGTACCTGTCTGAGTACGTTTTCAGCGTTTCCCCCTCTCACATAGACATGGACAGCAAGGAGTCCAGTGGCCGAGGGACCCTGGTGTTCGTCACAAACCGAGAGCAGAAAGCCCTGGTGAGCGCTCTAAAGGATCCAATGGAGTCTGTCGCGAGGCCATCAAACCACCTCATGGCCACGGGTCCCAAACTGGAAGGGAACACTTTGCACATGAGATTCTCGTTTTGGGAATGGACAGCCATTTTCTGATTGAAATGGCTCACGTGCTCCACGGGGTCAGTCCGTCCATTATATGCTGTGAAGGTAGGTTGGGTGAAACGCTGAGGAAGGCTCCCTCCCTCGATGCTGCATGTAAAGGGCGACCTGGAAATTTGGTTGAGTGCCCTTGTCATGGCATCACTCCCAGTACCCCTTGTGTATGTGTTTCTACTCCTGCGGTCATGGTGGTGCTCTTCCTCGTAGGAGAAAGACTCACTTGGAGGTGTCCTGGAGCGGCGCCTATAACTGGCCTCGTCATCATCTTCATAAGAGTCATCTGTGATGGATGGACAGCTAGACGGACTGCGCCTCCTTCGGGCGCGGCGCAACTTCTTCTTGAGATGATCAATTTTGCGTTGCATGCCCTCATGAGACTCGTCACTTTCATTCCGGCGTCGACACCTCGCAGTACGGATTGTGTGCACGCTTCCTTCACGGTCTCTCTGACACTCAAGATGCAAAAAGTGGTCAATATGATGACAGCCACCTGACTCCGCTCTGTCTGATCTAACCATGGTTCGAGCTGTAACACGCAGAGACAATAGTAATCTCCCCATAGACGGCGCCAATTGTAAGGACACAAATTTAGGGATTGAGCCTATCAACAGAATAGTTGGAGGCCCAGACTATGTATAGTATCCTTGAAATAAATTTGTAAAGAGAGTGGGTTGAAGAATACTTGATTGAACATGTATGGGTTGAAAACCTAAGTATGATTATGACCAGATTCGTATTGATAAAATATTTGAGGGATACAATATTCTTCTCGGCACTATCTGAGGAGTACGTTTACACAGATATTATGGGGACTTCTCTCTTTATCTCTCTCTCTTCCTTCCTCCCCCTTTCCTTTCTTTTCCTTCTATTTATATGCCCTTTTTCAACTACGTGGGTGTTTCTTGATACTTGTCCCATCAACTCCCATCTAGAGTCTTCCTCTGGCAGCTGCAAAGGATGGAGTCACTGTTTAGGAGTCATTTCCCATTAATACGGTCATGATGTTAGCTGCAGGATCATAAATGCGGTGGCAGCAGCCTTTTGCTCAATATCTAATCTTCGTCACCTGTCCTTTTTGTCCATATAAATCAGGGGGTTCTCCGGGGGAGCCAGGATTGACGTTGGAGCACTCATCTGGGACACCCTTTTGACAATCCGAATGGGCAAGCCTCCTCAGACTAGTCCTTCTTCCACGTGACTTGCACTTCAGAATCGAATTGGGCTGGACAAACTCCTAAAGATTTTGTTGTCCTCGGATGTATAGGTCTCCTCGGACAGGCCTACGGCCCATGATCTGACGTTGGGCCTTTTACCCTTACACCTATCATCAGTCTCAACAATTTATACTTAAATTTTACTTATGAATAACATAGCTCAGTACACTTATTGAGATATCAACATGCCAAATAATTGTATTTTTCATTCATCTTTTGACTCACTTCTCTCTGCCACTTGAATTAAACTGATGTTTGTATAGAAAAATTGATGTTGGCAACCTCTGGATTGGCAAACGATAGAGATCACTGATGCTCTTGACACTATTTGTCGTTGAAGGTGCTTTGCAAAGGAGATGGTGGTGTTGCTATGAAAGGAAAGGTGGGGAAGAGAAAAACAAATATTAATATGTTTAGGATCAAACTAATATTTAAATAAAATAGAGAAACTAATATTAAGTCTAATGTAAGTGTATGTGACTTTGAGTTTGTTAAAAGAGAAAAAGTGAAAATTTTATTTTCTAGACTGAATAATTTGACTAAAATTGCGTTAAGACTGATATGAATGCTCTAACAATATGATTGTGCCAAGAGTATCGATGGTCATATATATATATATATATATATATATATGACCATCAATACTCCTCCAACTATTGAATTAAAAAATTAATTAATTACTATTGAATTAAAAATTAAAAATTAATTAATTACTTAATATTTTTTAAAATCTTGTAAAGTAATTTTTTTTACCACTTATAATTTATGATTGTATTTTTTTTTAAATAGAAAATATTTTAAATTTTGTTTCAAAATTTTATTTGAAATAGTAATTTAAACTTTTTAAACTTTGGTAATAGGGCTTCATATAGAGTGAATACGAGAATTAAATATTTTGGTTAAAAACACCAAAAAGTCAATTAAGTTATAAGACTCTTAATATGCATAATAATTTCAGCTTACCTATGATATGATGAAGACTCTAATAACTAATTTATTTACACTAAGAAATAAAGAAGCATTTTGACAAGTTTTTCTAATTTGAATTGTACATAATCAATTGTAAAAAAGGATTGTCTTTATTTGTCATTCTAAGGATCCTTACTAGTAATTTCATACTAAATTGTGTAGAATTCTATGAATTTACAAAGGAAAAAATTATTATAAGTCTCCCAACCTAATATGGCAATCTGGAATTTGTTTGGCCATTGAAATAGAGTTTCAACGAAAGAAACTCTGTTCCTATTTGGTCTGGTAGGTTAAAGGAGAAGGAGGAAGTCTCTCAATCTCTTTTTATTATTATTATTATTTTTATTATCTTATCTTATATTTAGGGATGCTGTTGTGCTTTTAGTAATGCTGGTCCTATCAAAAGCTTCGAGCTCAAAATATGCCTTCAACAGATAGTAATACAAAGAAACTCAATTTCAGCATCATGACAAGGAACTTCAGAGAAATGCTATGGACAACAGCGAGATATATAAAGTATCTCTATCTCACTACTGTATAGCACAAATCATACTATCCATCCTTAGAACTTTGGAATCTTATTAAAAAGCAAGTTATAAGCTTAACAAGCAATTGGATCTAGTTAGAGTAGTCAACCAATAAAAAAAAAGGTAATTGGATCTATTTAGATGCCCAACCTTCTCATTCAAAATATTTATCTTGCAGTTCAAAGATATACATATAACTCTGGAGCAAGCAATAAGATGGAATGGTATAAGAAAGAAACACTAGAGTAATTAGGTTTAATATTTTCTTTGATACAAGAAAACTTGAGTAAGGACATCAGTGGCCACACATAAAACAACAAACAAAGGCTTAGTTTCCAAATTTTGGGCTAGAATATGGATCCTCGACAGATTAGTTAAAGTTGACCGTATATCATACTATGTCCAAGTGATTGTCACTTGTGTTTTGAATTTATATAATCATCTCTCTTCTAGTGAAAAATAAAACTATTCTATCGAAGTTATATAACACATTTAAAACAAACTTTATGTAACTAAGCGAAACAATATAAAACATGCAAAAGCCTTCTAAATTGCAAGCTTCTAAATTTGCCGCAACTACATCAGTTAATGCTGCACATAAAAAAATTCCGACTTAAAACAGGATAAAATGCAGCCACAGGATAATTCACACGAGCAGTTGACATATTCTTTTATCGATAATAACTATTAACTCATATACACACACTTGCTTTTAACTGAAATCGTGACTTCAAAGTCACAATTTCTGTTAAAACAAGTCTGTGTGATAACCATTGCCCTTCTTTAATTCCAAGTAGGATTTATCTTATCTCAATATACATATTAATGTATCCCAAATTAAAAGTGCTTAACATACAAATAGCAAGTTAGAAATAGAAATTTGAAGTGCTGGGTAGCATGGTAGCTTTGGACAGAGCAGCAACAATCGGTGGCTAGTAGCCTACTAGGCAAACTATGTTAATGTATCTAGTCAAAAAAATTGACTAGGACTTCTACTGTATACAACATTGAGGCAGTTCCACACATTCCTAATTGTTCATGTTGCTATGTTCACTTATCAATTATCAAACTAAGCCCAGCCATCTTATATCAAACAGAATCATATATTTCAATAATTTGGATGTTATATTGAAAAGGATTGTTTGTGCTGCCTTGGTTTGAGCAAGTATAAGTCTGTCGCCCGCCCCTACTATATCTCTCTCTTTCTCTCTCCACCGAAAACCACCGGCAGCTCCACCAAGAGATCCCTATGCCACTAATAGGCCCACCCACAATGGTACACTCCCCTCTTTAATCATTAGTCTATTTCATTGCTTCTTTAACCACTGTATCTCTTTGTTTATGCTAACTAAACAAACCTCAGTATGGACTTAAACTAGTAGATATCTACAGTGAGATTGCCATCGATCCACTAATAGTTTAAAATCAATCTTTTTCAATACCCATTGATCCACTACTTTCTTTAGGTATAACACTAAAGCTCTTCAGTTTCCAAGCTTTGCTTATGAGATTTTTTTTTTTTTGAAAAAAAAAAATCCCGTATGAGAGACTTGATTTTTTCCCCTCTTTACATGGTTGCATGAACAAGGCATGGCAAGTTGCTCTGACTAGTGAGGTGAGTTCGGGGAAAAATCACTAGACTACAGATGGGGGGTAAGGCAGCCATTATCCAGCCCCACCCTGCCCCGCTATGTTGCCATCCCATTGTTGGTCACATAACTTAATATTGAAAATCTAACAATTAATTTATTTACCATATTTGAAATAAAGATGCATTTTTTCTAATTTTTACATAATCAATAATGAAAAAAAGAATTATCTCTATTTGTAATGCTAAGGATCCTCACTAGTAATTTCGTACTAAATTGTATAGAATTCTATGGATCTACAATAATAACAACAACAGTAAACAAAGCTTTAGTCCCAAAATTTTGGGTTCAACTATGGATCTTCAACAGATTATATAATTATTTGAAGCAAGTATCCAACCTTGAATGGCAATTGGAAGTTGTTTGGCCATTGAAATAGAGTTTCAATGAAAAATCCTCTGTTCCTAATTGGTCTGGTATTTTAGAGGAGAAGGAGAAAGTCCCCCACTCTTCCTCCTTGCATGGAAGAGTATAAGAAAGACACACTGGAGTAATTGGCTTCAATATGTTATGTGATACAAGATAAGCTTGTGTGAGGACATCAGCAATCACACATACCATGTCAAAATTTTTGACACTGGCGTTTCGAAGTTGTATAACTATCTCTCCTCTAGTGAAACACAAAACTATTATATCAAAGTTATGTTACACTATCAAGACAAACTTTATGTAACTAAGCAAAACAATGTAACATGCAAAAGCCTTCTAAGTTGCAAGCTTGTAAATGCGCCGCATCTACATCAATTAACACAGCACATAAAAGAACTATAACTTAAAACAGGATACAATGCAGCCAAAAGATAATTCATACTAGCAGTTAACATATTCCAACATTTTAAGCAAGTAGGTCTTATCTGATTATTGCTGTCATTTACCGAAAGCCAACATGTCAAGGCTGGCTAGCCTTTTTTTTTTTTTTGACTAAGATAAATCGGTGAGTTATGAACAGGTATTTTTCACTAATGGACAAAATTTAGGTATAGTTACTTACATTGATAAATAAGCAGCCATATCTTATAAGTCATGTAATTGAACTCTATTATAAGCTTGACATGAAAGGGTCTCCCTGAATATCTAGGTCGGGAGTAACAGCTTAAGAAAATTATACTACCCAATCATTCAATCTGGTAAAAGGGTTCCATAGAAGAAAGTGCATCAAATTGTTATTATTATCTGAAACTTTGAAACAGAGGCAGAAAACAATGACTAATCAATTGCATTTGGAAACATTCACTTGCATAGTAGTTTTGGAAAGAGCCGCAACAATCAGTGGCTAGTAGGCAAATTAAACAAAGCATATAGTATTTAGTAAATATAAACTTTCTGCATCCTGTGAAGATTTCACAAAGTTCAGCCTCTTTTATTTTAGGGACTAAAGTCAAAGAGAAGTTCATCAAATTGTCCATGTTGTCACAAGGGCAATAAAATGAGATAAGATTAATGACTCAAATGTTCATGTGTTCAACAATAAGAGGTAAAAAAAATTAAAGAGAGCATAATAAAGGCTCAATTTAGTATTCAAATTCCAAATTTGATACCACAAATACCTGTCAACATGAACTTCACCAAAATAGTCACCTTTCTAGAAAATTCAACAAACTAATCTTTGTATTCAGATACACTTTTACCCCCATCAAGTAAAACCAAACTCTCCAAAGAATTAGCAGTGTAATCCGCCCAATGCGCATCTTCAATAGCAAAAATGTTCTGATGATTCTCAGGGTTAAACGAAACCAGCCTAATGGAATTCTTAATTAGAATTTCACCATTGTCAGTGCAACCATAGCAGCTATCAAGGGGATTCATTGTTATACATTTTTTAGTCCAAGTCCAAGACTCAGCCACACCATACTCCTTCATCTTCCATATAAGGCATATGCAGCTCCTATTAGCATGATCGTCATGTTCATAACAACAAACAATCAAAGCCAGCGATCCGTTGTATACTCCAAGTTGTCTAGACCTTCGATTGAATCCACTTGAGTAATTTTGAGGCAGCTTTATCTCACGGAATCTCTCATCATCGACGTCAAAGGACAAGATAAATTCATAGCCCTGAACATATGCTATAAAGTGCAGAGCTCCATTCACAAATATACAACGTTTACCTAAATTATAAAATCCAAAAATAGGTCGACTTAAGGACTCCACTGATATTTCAACCTTTCTCCACGAATCAATACTGGATGTGTAAATCTCGGCCTTAGTCCCTTCCCGATTTATTACAAATTCTTCAGTAATCTTATAAAAACGCGCAAGTCTAAGAATCTTGAAATCATTGTTTTGAGAATTATAAGCAAGTCCAAGAGTGACGCTATCAAGTCTAAGAGTGCCGCTATCAACATTGTCAATCAAGCGAACGGGAGCGAGTGTCTTAAACTTTCTAATGCTTGGGTTCCACAGACATATTATATGATCACGATGGTCGATAAGACAATCAAGGCAGAACATGCCATTACAGAAGCTAACCACGTTGAAACCAGAAAAGGGGATTTGAAAAGCAGAAATCTGGGTGAGTGAGTGGTCGCTATTGTAAACAGCCGTACACAGTTCATCGCGAGATGAAAAATCCTTTGGTACATATGTATATAACAGATAACCATTGTTATTGTTATTGTTGTCAGTGCATAGTGATTCTTTCGCTTTGTCGAGGTTGAGATGTGTGGTGATGAAAATCGGGTTGGTGATGGTGGAGTACCAAGATTTGGAAACGCATCTGAATCGGATTAAGGATTTCACTGGCAGCCAAGTTAGGATGTCGAACACGATGTCGTCAGGGACAGGGAGGCGCTTTTCCGTAGGTCGAGACTTCTTCGTTGGCGGTTCCATTTAGCTCTCTAAATATTTCTGAAAGTAAACTTTACTACGTTTATAATGCCTATGGCCCATGATGCTGCGGCTTTGGACCTAAACACCCACGTTGCAAAAAGCCCATTTACCAAAAAAAGAAAAGGGTAAATTTTCTAGAAATGTTTTGAACTTTTTTTTACGATAGATATGAATTTTAAAAATCTAATAGTAGGATTACATGCACTACAAAAAACGCAGTTTGAAGCTACGTATTTGGAGTCGCGTTTTGGAAAACGCAGCTCCAGGCTTCTTTGAGCCGCGTTTTTTACACGTGGCTCCAGATGGGTGCTAAAGCCGCGTTTGTTGACCTAAAAACGCAGCTCTAGCCCCATTGCATTTATGGTTATAATTTTTTAGCCGAAGTCCTAAAGCTGTGTTGGAAAACACGGCCAAACAGCCCCTAAAGCTGCGTTTATATAAAAAAAACGCGGCTTCAGGACTTCTCCTAAAGCCGTGTTTGGAAAACCCGGCCAAAGAATCCAGTAGAAGCACCTAAAGCCGTGTTTTCCATACTTGAAAATTTTTAAGAAGATTAGAGATCATCAACAATCAAAATTTTAAGTTTCATTCTATCAAAAAAAATTTTTTTTTTACAAGTTTCAAGTTTTTGTGGTATAAAAATTATGCATAAAAAAATAAACGTATTGATTAAATAGTAAATAACACCAATTTGAATGAACTTTGATATGCGTGTTAAGAATATATATAATATGCAATTTAACAATTAAATTTTTAAAAATTACATCTAATAAAAAGGTATAAAAAGAGTTTGAAGAATTTTATAGTTAAATTAGCACCAAAACATCGAATTACGGTATCAGATGTAACTGATAAGAGCCATGGTATCCCAATTGTTAAAGTTGAAAGACCTGGTCCAGCTTTATTTCTTGCAGGGATCACGACAGGTATGCCCCTCTTAATGACAGGAAATGAAGCTTTTGTGATAGGATTTTTTTTTTTTTTTTTAATACCAAGCAAGAAAGTTAAAAAATGATTACATCACAAAATTAGGAGATTGTTTTGCTGACTTAACAGCTAATTAGGTCCTACTTTCAGCTAGAATTACATTAGAAGCCTTCAAAATAGCAACAAAAAGATTATGTTGCTGGATAATAGCACAAATATCCTCCAAAATAGTTTCATTCCACCAAGGCCAATGGCTTTAATGTTTTAATGTTGCTAAATTTCTTTTCCGCTAACTTTTTTTTTTTTTTTTTGAGAAGATCTTTTCTGCTAACTAAGATAACTATTCTGTTGTATCCCAAGCTTGCCACATCGAGAAGGGCTTCTCTGATAGCTATCAATCTCGCAAGTCTGTAATCCATTAACACAATTGATGTAGAGGCATTTAACGAGGGTGATGCATTTTGTGGCAGCAACCTTGGAGATTTGGGACTTTGCGAGAACCAAGGGACTAAGGCATTCCACGGCAGGAATTAGGGAGAAATAATAGGAGGCCAAGATATCTAGAAGATTGCGTTCCTTATTCAAGGTTAATTTGCCAATCATGCACAAGTTCTAGAGAATATATTCTAGTAAATTCTACGAAAATTATCTAGAAATCTGCAGAAAATCCAAATCAGCGATAATTACAAGGTTGATTTCTATTTTAGAAGAAGTCCAAGCATAGAAGTTGGAAAGCAGGAAATCATATCTTTGATTGATTTCCAATTTAGTTATTCCCCTTGTTAGTCTTTTAGTTGACTTTAGGAGTCTTATTTGTATTAAAATTTCAATTAGGATTTAGTTATATTTGCTTTCCTAGTTTATCACTATATTTATTATGTTTCCTAGTTTGATTAGGAGTCCTAATCATAAGATATATTTATTATGTATCTTTAGTTTGATTAGGAAATTCCTAGTCATAAGGCAAGTGAGGTTGTTTTATAAAAGGGTGTAAAGGGACCTTGGGAAAGGGAAGCTTATTAAATCCTGATGTTAAAAAATTATTTTTTTTAACATCAGGATTTAATTTGTTAGTTGTTACTTTTGATCTTGAAACTAAAGAGTTTAACTTGTTACTCTAAAGGAAGTTAGGTTTTACAATCTTCTAAAAAATAAGTTGTTTTCTCTCTAGGGCTCTCACGAAACCATAGAGGTGAAAAAAGGTTGCCTCCTGGCAAAACGTTCTCTCCGTTTCGGCGGTGGAAAACATTTACAAACGCATCTCACCCTCTGGGCTCGTTATGGATGAGATTGCAGCGAAGTGTGCGGGTTTACGGTTGACGGAAAAAGAAGAAAGCGAGGTGGACCTAATGCCACCAGCGACGGAAATGGGACACGTTCTGGTGGGCCGGTTTTGTACCAAACGCCGAGTTAGCCTCGAATCGGTGGCGCGAGTGCTACGGTCAATTTGGCGGACTACGAAGAACTTCGAGGTGTGCGATATGGGCGAAAACAAAGTCTTGTTTCAGTTCGAGGATGAGAACGACTTTGATAGAGTGCTTTTGCAAAGCCCCTGGACTTTCGATAAGTATCTGGTGATCCTCCATAAACTCGGTGCAGGCAAAGCTGTAAACAAAGTCCAGTTCAACCAGGCGTCGTTTTGGATTCAGATTCATGGGCTTCCCACCATGAGCCAAACCATGGATGCCGGAATACGTATAGGGAGCATACTGGGTAAGGTTGAGAAAGTTGACGTGGATGAGAAAGGATTCAGTTTGGCGGGGTACTTACGCATCCGAGTAACGATAGACATAACTCAACCTTTGTGCCGGGGAAGGATGGTTCGCATAGGAGGTGCACCGCCGAAGTGGGTAGACTTTAGATACGAGCGGCTACCCATCTTTTGCTACTGGTGTGGGAAGGTTGATCATGACGAACGCGACTGCACTCAATGGTTACAGAGCAAAGAATCCTTAAGGGCGGAGGATAAACAGTTTAGAGCTTGGTTGTGCGCATCACAAGAGCGGCTTCAAAGACCACAGCTGGTTGTTGCAGCAAAGCGGAGTGGTGAAGGTAAACAGGGTCCAATTGGAGAAGATGACTTCGGCGGAGGTGGTGCACAGACCGTCCATGCAATAGATCTGAGAGTGACTGAACTGGGTCAAGCGCACGTGAGGGATGACGTGGACCTCACTAAGACTGAAACAGCAAGTACAGCTGCCATGCGCCCATGTGGGGAGGAGAAGATCCCAAGATATACGGCACTCTCTAATTTCGAAGAAAAGCTGAGAGACATTGACGTCGCAATCTCAGAAACTGATACAAAGCTGGCAGATTTACCATTACCAGATCATACACCGGATTGCGAGGAAAACAAGGAGAGATTCTTGGAGTTTAAAAATTTAAATGTAAAGGAAGATGAACGGAAGAAGTCAGCGGACTTTTGGGTTGGGCCCACGTCTAAAAGGGACAAGGCTTTTATGGATTTGGACCCAGCCTTACCCACTCCTAATAATACTTCAATGGGCCAAGCTTTAAGTCAAGCCCAAGTCGTATTTTCTATAGGACCTTATAATCCAAGCCCACCAAGTGAGACAAAAATAAAGAAGTTAAGGAGCCCAGCTCAGAAAAAGAATAAAAAAGAACGTAACGTGGCGGGGAAGGAGAATGCATGGATTGGGGCTCGGGTTCTGAACAAACGAGATGAGGAGGTCACTGATAAGGTGAGGAGTTCAGAAGACAATGAAGTAGGGCCGAAGCGAAAGGTACGTGTTCCTTTAGAAGAGATTCTGATGGGAGAGGAAGTGGGGAAAAAATAAAAAATAGAAGGAGAGGTTCTGGCGCTTAGTAGAATAATGGCAGCACAACTTGGATCGGCAGAGACTGTTGGACAACCCCGCCGGGAACAATGAGTGCCATATGTTGGAACTGTCGGGGGCTTGGGAACCCCTGTACAGTCAAAGCTCTCCAGAGGGCAGTTCTGGAGGAAGATCCCACTTTGGTCTTCATCATTGAGACCAAGTTTGGAGTATCAGAAATGGAAGGTATTAAGAGCAAACTAGATCGGCAACAGGGTCTAGTAGTCCCTAGTATAAGGCGGGGTGGTCGTTTGGCACTCTTGTGGAGAAGTTCTACGAAAGTGGACATCCAAACTTTTTCGCCTCGTCATATCGATGCTATAGTTACTGAAGAACATTGTAACAGGACGTGGAGATTTACCGGTTTCTACGGTCACCCGGAAACTAGTAAAAGAAAGGAGTCCTGGAGATTGTTTGAAGAGTTGAGTAAGAGAAGTTCTCTTCCATGGATTTGCATGGGGGACTTCAATGAAATATTACATCTAAGAGAAAAGGTGGGAGGTAACTTAAGGCCTAAGGGGCAGATAAGAAGGTTCAGGGAGATGGTAAACCGATGCAACCTCCGAGATATGGGATATATAGGATCTGACTTTACTTGGAGTAGGAGACTGGGCGAATGAGGATGGGTTAGAGAGCGTCTGGACAGGGCCTTAGCTTCATCATCATGGTTGGCAATGTTCCCAGGAGTGAGATTACACCACGTGGCAGCATCAACGTCTGACCACTGCATGCTGGTACTCAAAGCTCCACAGACAAGGCGAAGATTGTGTCGGAGGTCTAAATGTTTAGGTTTGAATCAATGTGGCTTAAGAATGAACAATGTGAGGAAGTGGTGTCCGAAGCCTGGGAGAGAGGTCAAAACATGGGTACTCAACACCAGTTTACGCAATGCCTGGAAGAATGTAGAAGGTCACTATCCTCTTGGAATAAAAATACGTTTGGACACGTAGGTCGGAAGATATCAACACTCCGGAAAAAGCTCCAGTGGTTGGAAGGGAGACTGGATGGTATTGTGAATATGGAGGAGGTTGAAGAAACAAGGGTGGAGTTGAACCGGATGTTGGCGGTGGAAGAAGATATGTGGCATCAACGATCTAGGCACTGTTGGATGTAGTCGGGTGACCATAATACTTCTTTCTTTCATGCCAAAGCATCCCATCGACACCAACGAAACACCATTCTCAGGATCCGGGATTCAGAAGATAATTGGCAAGAGGATGAGGAGATGATTGGCAGAACTTTTGTGGAATATTTTGAGAACCTGTTCACATCTTCTCAACTAGTGGTCAATGCAGAACTGTTAGATGCCATCCAGACCAAGGTGATCGATAGAATGAATGCCAGACTACTCAGGAATTCCAAGCCTCAGAGGTAGAGAAAGCTTTAAAACAGATGCATCCCATGAAGGCGCCCGGACCCGATGGTATGCCTCCCTTATTTTATCAACACTTTTGGCCTACTGTAAATTCTATTGTTACACGTACTGTGTTGGATTTTCTTAACCATGGTGCAGCTCCTTCTAACTTTCATGAAACACATATTGTCCTTATCCCAAAAACTAAGAATCCAGAAAGAGTAACGGACTACAGACCAATCAGTCTGTGCAATGTGGCATACAAGTTAGCATCCAAAGCAGTGGCAAACAGGTTGAAGCTTGTGTTGCAGGATGTAATCTGTGAAAATCAAAGTGCCTTCGTTTCTGAAAGGCTCATCACAAACAATGTGCTGGTGGCACATGAGATAATGAATCATATCAACAGAAAGAAGAAAGGAAAGTGTGGGGAGATGGCATTGAAGTTAGACATGAGCAAAGCCTACGATCGTGTGGAATGGGGTTTCTTGAAACAAATCATGGCCAAACTGGGATTTCATGAGAACTGGATCCGCCTGGTCATGAGATGTGTCTCCTCAGTCACTTATGCGGTACGGGTCAATGGACATGCATGTGGGCAGATTGTTCCTACGCGAGGGCTGCGCCAAGGGGACCCGTTGTCGCCATATCTGTTCCTGATTTGTGCTGAAGGACTGTCAGCACTACTACACAAGGCTGTCCGAAATAAGGAGTTAAAGGGTGTTGCGGCATCGGCAAGGGGGCTTAGAATCTCACATTTATTTTTTGCTGATGACAGTTTAATTTTTGGGAGGGCAACAGTAAAGGAGTGCGCTGAAATCTGGCAGGTATTACAGGTCTATGAAGAGTCATCTGGCCAACAGCTGAACAAGAACAAGACCTCTCTTTTCTTTAGCCACAATACAGCCAATGGAGTGAAGGAGACTATAAAAGCTATGTTTGGAGCACAGGTCATAAAACCACATGAGGCTTATCTTGGGTTACCATCCTTGGTAGGCAAGTTGAAAAGAAACACTTTTGCTCAGCTGAAACAACGGGTGTCAAACAAGCACGCAGGTTAGAAAGAGAAATTGCTTTCAAGTGCTGGGAAGGAAGTCCTGATAAAAGCAGTCGCTCAAGCAGTCCCGTCGTATACGATGAGCTGTTTCAAGCTTCCCAATACCTTATGTGATGAGCTGACAGGGATGGTAAGACAATTTTGGTGGGGTCAGGTGAAGGATGAGAAGAAGCTAGCATGGATGAGTTGGGAGAAGATGTGTTTGCCAAAGGAAAAAGGTGGAATGGGGTTTAGGGACCTGAAGCTGTTCAACCTTGCCCTTTTGGCGAAGCAGGGTTGGAGATTGCAAACAAGCTCATCCTCACTCTTCTATAAGGTATATAAAGCCAAGTATTTCCCAAGATGTGATTTTATTGAGGCTTGTTTGGGGAACCAACCATCCTTCGCATGGAGAAGTATTTGGGCAGCCCAGGACATAGTTAAAAGGGGAATACGATGGCAGGTGGGTGATGGAGAAAAGATTCAGGTGTGGAAGGATAAATGGCTCCAACAACCAAGCACTTATAGGGTCGTAACACCTGTGTGTACAAGCCAGCATGTGGTAAGGGTTTGTGACCTAATTGATGGTGACCAAAAGGAATGGAAGGAAGACCTAATACGCCAATGTTTTCTTCCCCAAGATGTTGAAGCCATCCTAAGTATTCCTCTCAGTGCCCATGGTGCGAGGGATAGGATGATATGGGCGGAAAATAAAAATGGGAAGTTTACAGTAAGAAGTGCATACAAACTGGCCCAAGAGATACACTCTGACAGAAACATGCCTGAGAGCTCTGACCGTGCTGCCTTAAAACAAATGTGGAGACACCTCTAGGATATGAATGTGCCAAACAAAATCAAACATTTCGCTTGGAAAGCCTGCAAAGACATCTTAGCCACCAAAGAGAACTTAAAGAAAAGAAATATCACCAAGGGCTGCACTTGTGACTCCTGTGGTAAAGCAACTGAGACCACTTGCCATTTATTTTGGCTTTGTGACAAGGCCAAAGAGACTTGGTCCTCAAGCAAGTTGGTCATCCCGTTTAACATCAGTCCAACATGGATGTTTATGGATGTGATGTGGCAGCTACAAAGGTGGACAAAATCACACCCGGGTTTGGTGGAGCGTGCTATAGCAATACGTTGGGGAATATGGAAGGAGAGAAATATTGCCAGACATGGTGGTAAGCGCAGAGAGGGTAGAGCTATTGTTAGGAGCTCGCTAAAGGTACTGGATGAGTTCCAACTGGCAAATGCGAGACTACTGGTCCCCACAAGTCAGCCTTCAAATGAGATAAAATGGAGACCTCCACAACTGGGCCACTTCAAAGTGAATGTTGATGGAGCCGTATTTTCCAAAAGGAAGCAGGTGGGTATTGGAGTGATAATTCGTGATTCGGGAGGCATGGTGATTGCCGCACTCAGTCGGAAGCTTGCTTTTCCTTTAGGAGCATTGGAGACAGAAGCAAAAGCAATGGAGGTCGGGGTTCAGTTCGCTTTAGATGTTAGGGTAAGGGATGTTACATTTGAGGGCAACTCAATATGCATCTGTAATGCGCTTCAAGGTTTGGGCGAGGCGTCATCTTCTGTAAAAAACGTTATTGCTGGAATGCTTCATCTTGCAAAAGGATTAGAACAGTTGCTTTTTCACATATAAAAAGGCTAGGAAATGTGCTGGCCCACTTGTTGGCCCAACATGCAGCTAATGTTGAACATTACGTTGCATGGCTTGAAGAATGTCCTAGCCACGTAGAGGTTGCATGTAATAATGATGTTTCATCTTTTACAAGTAACTAGTCGCAGACCCACGCGATGCGTGGAAATGGATAATTATTTCGTAGTTATAGTATAATATATAATTTGTTCTCTCTAAATTTTGTGGAAAATAATTTTTTCTCCCCAAAAATTAAACAATTTCTAAAATTATATTTCATTTATCTATCTCAAAAAATATATCATCATTATTATTTGGATTTTTTTAGTTGATATTATTCATTTTTAGGAGGTCCGTATTTTTCTAAGTTATGTTATTGTGCATTATGTTTTCTTAATTTTTTTTGTACAATTAAACTGTTTAAGTTTCAAATATATTATTCAAATTTTTGATTTTCTTAAAAGAAATTATTATATTTATAATTTTTCTTATCCTAGGAGTAGCTTTGAACTATTAATTGGGTTTTGTTTACTAATATAGATACATGAGATTGGAACTGCATATTTCTTAGATATCCCTAAAAATATTTAAAATAATATGTAGAAAAAAAAAAGAAGTAGACTTTATATCTAAAATTGAACATTTCAGTCTCTCCAAAAGATAAAAAATTGAACACTTCACCTATCAAAATGAAAGAAAACAATTTGTATAACAATATAAAGAGAACGTGATCAAACAAATAAAAATTGACTACATACACGTTCAATTATTAAGATCAATTGCCTTTAACTGGACATTTATATTGCATTTATTCTTACTACGCTGTTGAGCTTCATCATCTTCCACGTTATTATCTTTTTTATTATTTATTTTTTGCTTTTATTTTTTTAACAATATTAAATATATAAATATATTGACTTTACAAATTCATCTTAGGCCGTTTTAACTTTAAATATTCATTTACTTTAATTTTGATGTTATAACTAAATAATAAATCAATGAAAAATAAAAATAAAAATATTGTCTATACTTATTCATCTTTTGTTGTTTTAATAGTCGATAATCACATTCAAATACATAGCCAAGATTATATTTTGATCTAAATTCAAAATCTCACTTTCAAAATAACTAAGTATTATATCAAAAAAAAAAAAAATCAAACAAAAGCTATAAGCAGAGGGAGAGAGAGAAGACTTGTGATGAAAAAAAAAACACTATAAATTGTATTAACACAAAATAATATTATAAAAAGAATACAATGATTCATCAACCTAAAGTAAAATTTGGCAAGAAATAATAAATGAATTATATATTTACATATATATGGGATGAATTCAAGTTACACCATTTTCATACCATTAATTCAAAATAGATCCAAAGTCTAAAAATACACTACAGGCCATATCATCAGTTTTCTAAAATTAATGTTTTATCTCATATTTCCTGTTAACTTCAATAAATGCCCCTCTCAATTTCTCATAGTCTCTTTCCATCCCCTTTTTCTCTGCCGTTTCCTCAACCCTTCATTTCTTTTAAGGTTCCAAATAATTCCTCTGTCACTTTTTTACAAAAGTCTCAAATGGTATAAATCCATGAGAGGAGCCTGCAAGTTTGAAAAATATTAGAATTTAAAGTTCTCTACATGTATCAAATAAAATTCTCAGCTCTAACTTGTGCTCACTTTTTTCTTTTTAGTGTTTGCTTTGATTTTTTTTTTTTTTTTTTGGGCAGAGTAGAGGATCAAAGTTTAGTGTTTGCTTTGATTTTTTTCAATGGACTTAGAGAAGTTAGTCTTGGATGTTCTTCTTCAATAAACCCCTTTCCATCTGTAAAACTCACGCATAAATAATCATTTCCCATATATGCGAAGTCCACCAAATTTGGGAGGGAAAAAAATCAAAGATACAACAATTTACAAAGTTTTCAACCAGTACACCCAAAACTTATTCCAATCAGCCAACCAAATGAATTAAAAAGAATGGAGAAAACAGCACTAACAACAACAACAACAACAATAACATAGAAGAACCTAAAAGGCTAAACCAGAGACACCAATTAATCCTATGATCAAGAAAACAACCAGCAAAAACCAAAAATAACAAACCTCATAATATTGACAACGTATTCACTCCCACACTTACCGTCACATTGTCCATTAAAACTAACTCACTATAAAAAATGCAACTCAAGAACAACAAAAATTACAATTAATCTTCTAGTACTTTTCTTATTCATAGGCTGTTTTCAAATTTGTTATTGTACTAAATTAATGTATTAGAATTATTTAAAAATAATAATAGATTAGATTACAACCAAAGAGAACAAAAAAAAAAAAAATAACAACTTAAATACAAAATTACAGCGCATCAACCAAAAGTAGAATTATAAAGAATACAAAAATTTATCAATCTAAAATAGAGATGCAAGAAAAATAAAAAAATCAACCAAAAAATTGAGAGAGAGAGAGAGAGAGAGAGAAATAACCTTTTGTTTGTGAGGAAAAACTATGCAAATAAGGGAAGAGAGTGACATATTTATAGAAAAATGGTGTGAATGAAAAGAGACAAAATGAAGGAAGATGAAGAGAAAGATGAAAAGTGATATTAAAGTAAGGGGTAGTGGGGAGATGAAAAGGTAAGAGAAGGTAGTGGGGAGATGAAAGATTGGACAAAGTCTAAATATTAAAAATGAGTAAATGTTAAAAAAAATAGAAAATTAGAAAGAAATAGGATAATGACGTGGACGCTGATGTGGCTCGACTGGAGCGTAGCAACAATAAATGCTACGCTTCAGCTTTTAGATATATATAGATGAATAAAGTCAAAGTCTTCTCATCAAAAAAAAAAAAAAAATCTATATCTATATATTACTAAAAACTGAAGCGTGGTATTTATTGCTGCTGAGCTTCTGTTGCGCCACTTCATCGCCACGTAATTTGTCACATAATTATTATTTATTATTTATTCTTTTTTTAAAAAAATATAAATAGATTATTGATTTTACATATTCATCTTTATCGATTTTAACATCTATATATATATATATATATTTCTTTTTTATTTCCAATTTTCCTATAATTTTTTTTACATTCATTTATTTTTTAAATATTTATATTTTTTTCAACCTTTCTTCTTCCCTTACCTTTTCATCTCCCCAATACCCTCTACTTTAATATTGTTATTCATATTTCCTTTCATCTTCTTTTATTTGTCTCTTCTTATCTATTCCCTTTTACTATAAATTTGTTACTCTTTTCCATTCTTTGCACAGTTTTCTCTCACAAAAAGGTTCTCTTTCTCCCTCAATGTTTTGGTGGATTTTTATTTTTTATTGCATCTCCGCTTTAGGTTGATAATTTTTTTGTGTTTTTAAGAACTCTAATTTAGGTTGATACGATTTAATTTTGTGTTTTAAGTTGTTATATATATCTATATATTACTAAAAACTGAAGCATGACATTTATTGCTGCTGAGCTTCTATTGCACCACCTCATCGCCACTTCATTTGCCACATAATTATTATTATTTATTTCTTTTTTTTACAAAAAAAAAATATAAATAGATTATTGATTTTACAGATTCATCTTTGTCGGTTTTAACATCTATATATATTTCTTTTTTATTTTCAATTTTCCTATAATTTTTTTTTTACATTCATTTATTTTTTAAATATTTATATTTTCTTCAACCTTTCTTCTTCCCGTACCTTTTCATCTCCCCACTACCCTTTACTTTAATATTGCTATTCATATTTCCCTTCATCTTTCTTTATTTGTCTCTTCTTATCCATTTCCTTTTACTATAAATTTGTTACTCTTTTCCATTTTTGCACGGTTTTCTTTCACAAAAAGGTTCTCTCTCTCTCTCTCTCTCTCTCTCTCTCTCTCTCTCTCTCTCTCTCTCTCTCTCTCTCAATGTTTTGGTGAATTTTTATTTTTTATTGCATCTCCGCTTTAGGTTGATAATTTTTTTTGTGTATTTTTAAGAACTCTAATTTAGGTTGATACAATTTAATTTTGTGTTTTAAGTTATTATTATTATTATTATTATTATTATTATTATTATTATTATTTTGCTCTTTGATTGTTAAATTTTATCCGATTACATTATAAAAAATTAAAGATAGTAGATAAAAATAAAATAGTATTCCATTACTTAGCATAATTTAGATAATTTAGTGTTTATTGTTATATCTTTTAATTTTTCTTATTTTTTCTTCTCTTCTATTTTACTCAATATTGAAATTCAACCACATCCTCCTTATCATTAAATAATTTATATTTTCTCTCTCTTTTTGTTTTAAAAAATAAAAAATGTAATATTTTACTTAAATTCAAATGAAAGAAAATTGTGCTCATCAAATTGTACTCATTTTTATTTAACATTTATACTTTCTCCAACATTTCTCCTTTTCTTTACCTTTTCATCTTCCCAAACATTCTACCTTGATATCACTCTTCCTCTTTCCTTTTATCTTCATTTATTTTGTTTCTTTTTATTATCATCCTCTTAATATAAATTTGTCATTCACTCTTTCATTTTTTACATAATTTTCTCTCACAAAAAAGTGGTTATTTCCCACTCCTTGTCCCTCAATTTTTTGGTGGATTTTTATTTTTCTTGCATCTCTATTTAGCTTGATAAAGTTTTGTATTCTTTAGAACTCTATTTTGGTTGATGGGATTTAGTTTTGTGTTTTAAGTTTTTTATTTATTTTTATTTATTACTTTGATTAATAAATATTATCATATTGCATTATAAATAATTAAAAATAGTATATAAGAATGTACTATTATTATATTACATATAATTATTTGGATAAGTTAGTGTTTATTGTTATGTATTTTATTTTTATTTTTTTCTCATATCATTTTATAACATTTAAATTCAACCACATCTCCCATATATATCATTAAATTATTTATATTTTCACTCCTTTTTTATTTTAAAAAATTTAAAATATAATATTTTGCCTAAATTAAATAAATAAAATTGTCCACATTAAGTGGAGTAATGCTAGGGAAACATTCATTCTCACATCCAATGTATCAAAGGAAGAATAAAATACAAAACAAATCAAGCTAGAAGCATTAAATTAAAAAAAAAAACTAATAATGCATATTTAATGTCATAGAATCAAATATTATATGGATTTGCAACAAAAAAATAAAAATAAAAAAGATTACAAAAAGGAAAAAAAAAAAAAAAAGGTAAATTTGATTACCTGTATTTCCACCATTACTAAGTTGGGCTTCATTTTGCGCAATTGATATATTGCGAGCCAAACGACGAATATGTGTAAGCCAATTTACACCTACCACTTACACAAGGCCTTCATTTAAATGTATTTAATTTGTCTCTAAATCAGTTTGACTACGTTCAATGTCTGTTGTTCCACATTCTCTATTATTTATAGGATGCGCTTGTGTATTTTCGGAACTCATATCTAGTTAATACAAATTTGATTAAAAATTAAAATCAATGCTACCCATTAGTGAATTAAGAGACAACAAAAGTGACATATTATATGGATTTGCAACAATGATGGACTTAAAATATTCTATAAATAAATAGCAAACACTAATTTTTCTTTTATAGATTAAGATAAACATGAAATTTAGTTTTTTTATTTTATTATGCACATAGGAAAGACATCCATTAACTATTTAAAATATAAAATACTCAACTTCTACACAAATACAAACTTCCACCACCACACACACGTTCTCCCATTTGAATTGGGAGAATGTTAGTTATTGTTTTTTTTCCTATCAAAAATACACTTAAATTAATTAACCAACAACTTAAAAATGGGGTTAAAATAGTAAATTGACAAAAGAAAGTTTGTTATTTTTTTACTGTCAAAAATACCCCTACCTAAAACTTAAAAAGTGGGGTTAAAATAGTAAATTGACAAAAATAATAAATTCTTACTTTTACGTTAAAATGCTTTCATGCTTCTAATAAGCTCCTACTTTTACGTTGATTTAAATTCTTACTTTTACTCACTAACTCCATACAAAATAGAATCACTCTTTTGTTAGTTTTAAAACTCCCCCAATCTATAAAACTCACCCCACGTATTCCTTTTTTTTTTTTTTTTTTTTTTTGTGATTGAAAAAAGTTGAAATCTCAAATTATAATAAATGCAAATCATTAATCTTTACCAAAAAAAAAAAAAATAGAAGAGCCTCCAATCTACAAAACTCACCCCACGTATTCCTTTTTTTTTTTTTTTTTTTGTGATTAAAAAAAGTAGAAATCTCAAATTATTGTTATCTTCTTTACTTTCCTTTTAATATTGACTTTTTTGTCATATATAAGTCATTAATTTTAGGAGCATTTAAAGTATAAGCTAATAAAAATATATAAATTTATTTAGTAAAAGATTTTTGTTATTTTCTAAAAATAAAGTCATTCTCATATATATATATATATATATATATATTAAAAGGTAAAATTGAGAGAATATCTAATTAAATTTCAAATTGGATTCTAATTGTTGTCTAATTTTGCGCCACGTGTCCTATTAATTTCTAGGTGAGTTAATATTGTGCAAAAGATGAAAAATCTAATATAAATAAATCATACAAAAACCCAATAAAAAAGAGTAAACTCATGTGTATATCCAAAAAAATAAAATAAAATAAAATAAAAGAAGAAAGAAAGAGTAAAATTCATGTATATATCAATGACTTAAACAAGGTATAATTTGAATCCACATATGTGTGATTGTGTTGTTTTTAATTGTACTGTGTATATGCATGGATTATACACTAACATATATTAATAGCTAAAACTTAGAGAAAATCCAATTAGATTTTAATTAGATTCTCAAATAATAATAATTTACCCATAGCCCATAGGATCTCTCTCTTTGCATTTAAACCCACTAGTATTGTAGGGTAGTTTTGTGACAGAAACCAAAATTTGTGGGTTCACACATAATTTACATTCATATATTTGGCTCTCTCATTCTCTCTCTTCACCCATAAGTAGACATAGCAAAACGGATTAGAATTTTCTGACCCAACTTGACTCGACCCAAAAAATACCTGACTTGAACCCATTTTTTTTTACTCGAAGCAAAAATGGGTTGACCCGTGACTCAACCTGTGTTATTTGCGGGCCAACCTAACCTGAACCCGAACCATTTAAATTTTTTTCTTTTTGTAAAAAAATAATAAAATTAAGATAATATTGGTTTAATTGTTTGTTGTGAGCTTTAAGTAAACAATTGAGATATTTACATAACTTCATGCAAATTAATTGAAAGATGAATGATTGAGCATTCTGTAATGAGTAAAGATGTTTAGATATCAAATAGCAAAGTACATGCCAAGATAATCTGGTTACAGTAGAGTTGAAAATATAGATTTAAAATTGTAGACATGTGTGAGAAACATTCACAAGTGTGAAAATAAACGGTTATGTCCAAAATAAACGGCTTTTCAAAATAAATTATGATATTTTTTAGAATTTGTGTTGCTTAACAATGATATGATATTCATAAAAGAGACCATGTATAAATAAGTAAACAATCAAATTTTAATCTATATCTCAAATTGAAATAGGGTACTAACTACAATTGATAATAGATTATAAAATTACTTTTCAAGATTGTAAATTTCTTATATGTTTTTATTCTTTGTCAAATGAGTTATCTAATTAGTCATTTGTAATTTTATTTTATATTTTGGGATGTTGATATTGTGTAAAAATAAAACTTGTGTATTTGTTTTACTTATTTTAGTGTTATTTTATTTTAGACAGCAATGTTAAGATTTGTATAATTTTAAATTATTGAATAAGTATTAATAAGTTTAACTGAGTTCATTCTTGATATAAGTGGTAAGTTCAAAATAATGTATTTTACATCAAGTAATTTGTTACATGACTTTCCAAATGACAAATACATGTTGTTTTCTTTATATAAAAAAAAAAATTCATTTGAAAAATACGAGTCAACCTGACCTGACCTGCAACCCGATTGAACCAAACCCCTTTTTATCCTACTTAAATGACCCGTTTTTATCCCACTTAAATGACCTGTTTTTAACCCGTTGACCCAACCCGAATCGAACCCGACCTGCTCGTTTTGCCATGTCTACCCATAAGTTTTGTTAAAAACCCCAAACGTTCCTTCACTCTTATTTTCACTCACTCCCTCCTCTCAATTTACAAATCCCTAAGTGCTCTCTCTCTCTCTCTCTCTCCCCACAATCCCACAGCGCTTTCCCTTCTATTCCGGTGAAAATAACCAAATACCACGTTTTGGCAAAATTTGTTGCAATCTAGCATTGTTTCGGAAATATTTAGCAATCTACCACTTTTTTGGTACTCGAGTTCTAAATGGTACTCCAGTTTACTAAACTCAAGTTCCTAGTGCGTCTGTTGCTGTAGTACTAGCAGATTTGGATTTTGGACATTAAAAAATGCCACCTGGTACTCGAGGTTCTTAAACTCGAGTATTATGTGCCCTAAACTCGAGTTTCCTAGACTCAAGTACTTGTTAGTGAAATACACAGTACTCGAACTTCGTAAACTTGAGTATGGCTCGAGTATCGCAGGCGCAGGATCCAAACTCATACTCGAGTTTTGTGGACTCGATTACTGTGTTAATGTAAATTCACGGTTCCCAAGCTCATTAAACGTGAGTATGGCTCAGGTTTGCTCCAGAATTGCCACCGTACTTGAATTCATGGAACTCAGGTTTGGTTCAATCTCACTCACCCTTTCAATCAATACTCATTGTTTCACTATTTCTCAATCTCCCTCTCTCTCTCTCTCTCTCAATCTCACTCTCACTTTCTCAATCTCACTCTTAGTCTCCCTTTCTCTCACTCAGACTTACTCTCTCAATATCCCTTTCACTGTTTCAATCTCACTCTTACTCTCACTCTCCTTCAAAGTCACTCTCACCTCTAATCCAATGCTTCCTTTCAAAGTGTTCGTTCAAATCAAACAATTTCTTCATTTTTTCTCATTCACCACCTTTTGAAATTAACTCTCTCTCTCTTAGCGTTCCAAAGGCCGAACCTTTCATCATTGTTCTCAAATTCGCTGTCGAAGAGTTCAAAGTGCCTCTTTATACCAGCGCTATCATCACCAACAGTACTTCTCTCTCTCTCTCTCTCTCTCTCTCTCTCTCTCTCTCTCTCTCTCTCTCTCTCTCTTGCTAGGGTTTGTCTTGCATGTCGTTTCTGATCTTAATTTTCTTTTTTCTTTTTTAGTGTATCTCGTAATCCAATTGATCCATTAGATTGCAAAATTTACACAATATGCAAGACCCACTCACTACATACTTCATTTTTTCTTAATCGGGACATCATTACATTGCTGCCTATTTCTAATTACTTTCTATTTTAATAAACATGATTGAACTGATGCACATCATATACTTTCAACTTCTAATTGCGAATTGCCATATCAATTTCAAAGATCATGCTTGTAGTTTAGACACCCTGCCCATTGTAATGCCATGACTCTGTTTACGTACCAGACATTAACACATCCAAAACAAATGGCTTCACTTTACTCTAATGCAATTCTCTTTGAATCTTGTCCTAGTTCTTAGTGTAGTGTCTATGTGTGTGTGTGTGTGTGTGTGTGTATAGAAAACCACATTGCAAAGACAAGAAAACAACTTATCCCAAGCCTAACTTGGAATAGAATTAAGAATCCCCCACACAGCAGAACACCCTATTCTAAAGGGAGATTTTGAATTTAGTACTGCCACTAACTTTAAACCTGGCAGCATTCCTAAAAACCTTAATAATACAATCCTCAGGAAGGAGTTTACTACCAAAAATTCTCCTATTTCTCTATAGCGAAATCTTATAGATGGTAGCAACAAACACCACCTTTTTTATGGTATTTTTCTATCCTTTACCTTTTAGGTCATGTAAACCTCACTCCATGACTTCATCCTAGCTGTAACTCTGGTTCTTTCGCAAACCCATCCTTAAAATATGCAGCCAAATATTAGAGTTCTCTTTTATCATTGAACTGAGTCATATTTCCAGAAATGAGTGCCCCAATCCACTTAAACAGAGTTTTATTGGTAATCAATACTCAGTGTTCTGTATCATAGTTCCCATCTACCATCTACTTTAATGAGATATTTCAGTTCAAAATTGCTACAAAAATGCAGTAATTTATTTTTACATACATTTTTCTTTTTTGCTAACAATAATTTACATACATTCAAAGAAGAGAAATTGCATGGCAGGATGAAATTTGGTAATTGGGATCCTCTAGGTCATCCATGTATGTAGGTACCTTTAAATTCATGAAAAATTAAATTTCTACTTGAAATAAAATGTCTCCATTGCAAACAAATGAAAAAGGATCTAATCCAATATCGAACATGACACCATGTTAACATGTCATTGTAGTCTGTATTAGGTATTGACACGATGCAGAGCAGAACATTGACCCATGCTATAGTGTGAATGCACTATTCTGCAGCTATGCTCCTGTTTTCCCTATGTTGAAAGATAGATTATCATGGCCGAATCCTGAAGAAACTCTAAGGGTCGTTCCTAACCCCCGATTGATCTGAGAAAAAGGTCGCCCTATCTTAACATGAATTAGGAATGAGATGGACGAGGGCAGAAAACAGCCGAGAACCACACCATAGAAGGAGGGGGGGAGGAAGGTGCAATGCGAGTCATGTGACCAAGAGGGGCATAATCGAAAAACATGCCCTAAGTAGAATGAGGTACCGACGAGTGGTGGTATTGTGGACTAGGTACTCTAAGTTTGAATCATGGCATCCTTCTAAATGCAACTTGAAACAAAATGCATGATATATACCATTAGATCAAAATGCATGTTATATGCCATTCAATACTATAAGCTACTTTCCCTATAGGATGCATTCAAAAAGTCATTAGCATTGCCATTTGTTTTGTTAAAAAAATTGGGTACTAATTGTTTAATGTAATGTAATGTGCAATTTAAAGTCATTGAATATTGTTGCATGGATACGGTTTCTTTTATGTGATTAATTTGGGGTTATCTATGGATACTGTTTCTTCTAGGTGATTAATTTAAAGTTAAATGCTAATTAATTAGTTTGCACTTTGCACCTGAACTTATAGCTGACAGGGGGGAATAAAAACTTAGGTTTTGATCTGGAAAGCTTGAAAATTGTGGTCTTCATAAAAACTAAGAACTAAGAAACCTCAATACCGCCCTAACTTGTTTTCTTACCACTAGAGCTAGGGGCCCAGAGGTCTCAAACTTGATAGGGTAGCTGTTGATATAGACTTGGTGAAGCATAGGGTTTCGAAATCAGAGTTTGATATAACGTGTTTAAGTGCTTAGTAGATTTATTATGAGGGCAAAAAAGGAACTGAAATTTCAGACTTTAAGGTTTTCATTATTTTAGACCACTGGAAGGAAAAAAAAACTCCTACTCAATTGAACTTAATACAATATTTGGCTTAGTTAAGCTAGCTTTTTATTTAATAAAATTTCCTGAAACACAAATAAAGGGGTGCAAAGTAAATGTTATAGTGAAAAAAAATTATAGTGAAAAAGAAGAAGCGATTCTTAGTTAAATGTTATAGCTTGATGGTTTGCAATTAAAACTTGACATTGTACTACCCAAGTTTTGCTAATAATTGAATGGGATGGTCTTTTAGCTGTCAATCATAGACTTGTAGCATACTTTCTTCTATACTCAACTGTTTTATTGACTTTGCAATTATTACCCTGATTATGAAAGACGCTGTGAGTTTAACTGGGTGAGATTTTTATTTGCTTCTCAGGTTACTCCTCGAAAGTTCGAGATTGCCAATGACATGTTTTGGAAAGATGGACATCCATTCCAAATTATTGGTGGTGACTTGCATTATTTCTGGGTTCTCCTAGTTGTGTTCTTATGCCAAAATTGTCAGCAATTATCAACTTATTGTTTTATTTTAGTGCAATGGTTGTATGCATCTGTTTTAGCTTGTGCTAGAAGGGAACCTCTACTAGTGAATGATATATCTTCACTAAAATTTTACAGATAGTGGAACCTCTACTAGTGAATGATATTCAATAAAATCTTCTGTAAAATCTTCAAGTTTCACCATGGTAATGGAACTTGTGGAGTTCCACAAGTTGCACATACAAGCCATTATTCCCTTAATATGCTATACTGAACTAACAAGGTTTTGTAATTAGTATTTGTCCCACGGAATATCTTTGTTCAACACAAAATACCTCAATCAATTAAAGTAAACCTTTTCTTGTTGTGATGTGGTTTTATCTTTTATCATTGCAGTACTGGGAAGAACCATTCATTGAGAGCAAAGGCTTTCGTATGAGAGTACACTGCTCGAGTTCAAAGAAATCGAGTACTGTAAACAACCTGAGTTCATCAAACTCGAGTATAAGTCTAGATCCTAAAACTGTGATACCTAAGCCGTACCCGTGTTTGGGAAACTCGAGTACTATGTATGTAAAATTACACGGTACTCGAGTCCACGAAACTTAAGTATGAGTCTAGATCCTACACTTGTGATACTCGAGCCATACTTGAGTTTATGGAGCTCGGGTACTGTGTATTTCAGTAACACTGTACTCGAGTACGAGTCCACCAAACTCGAGTTCAGGCACATGGTACTTGAGTTTAAGAACCTCGAGTACCAGGTGGGTTTTTTAATCCCTAAAATCCAGCTCAGCTAGTGGCACGGTGGTAGACTCACTAGGAACTCGAGTTTACTAAACTCGAGTACCATTTAGAACTCAAGTTTCAGAAACTCGAGTACCAAAAAAGTGGTAGATTGATAAATGTTTTTGAAACAGTGCTAGATTGCCACAAATTTTGCCAAAACATGTTATTTGGCTATTTTCACCCTCTTACTCCTAGGTAAGATTAGTTTCTCTCTCTCTTTCTCAGTTAAGTTCAATAGTGGGGTGTACTTTGTTTGGTTACCGAGAAAGTGGAGTAAAAATTTGAGTCTTTAGTGATTTGATAGGGTTATTATGTGTGAAATTGTTTTTCTCTTTGTGTTTCTTTGTGTCCGATTCTATTAGTGTATTAATGGTGTTCGCTGTTGCATTCTGATTTTAGAGTTTTTTTTTTTTTGGGAGTTTTTCGATTCTTCCTTCCAAAAAAATTTAGGATTTATAGTTCAAAACTAATTCAATTTTTTCTCTTTCTTTTTTCAATTCATTTCTGAATTTAGAGTTTTTAGTTCAAAATGCATGCAATTTTTTCTCTTTGTTTTTCAATTCGTTTCTGATTTTTGTCTTTCAACTCACGTTTAGCATAACACACACGCGCACACACACACACACACACACACACACACACACACACATATATATATATATATATATATAATGTTTATCATGTTATAAGTGCATCCCTTGCATTTTCAGAAGGAACTGCATCTTATGTGGCTTCTTTAAAATAATCTTAACATGCATGGATAACTCAAACTGATGCTGCTCCTCTTTAGCAAATAAATAAGAAATGTTGCTTGCAATAGATTTCATGTTACTTATGGAAGATAGATCAATGAATCAATTATGGAGGATTACAGAATATAAGTTCCCCTAAATTCTGACTTAATTTTTTCTCATCGAAATTGTCTTTCTTTTATATTTACTAGTCTCTAACTCGTGCGATGCATGGGGAAGCTACTGAGTATATAACATGTACCACAATATAAAATATCATATGATACATTAGGAAGAAATACAATTCATTGAACAAACCTCCAAAAAAAATCTATAATTAAATAGAAATTAAATTATTTTAGTAATACAAAGCTATTCACTCACTAAAAACCAATTTGAAAACCTTTTTCAAAACCGAAGCCGCCTTCTGATAGAAAACACTATACAAACAGATAAAGAAAATTTGAACAATGGTTTTAATGAATTTAATTAAGAAAATTTTATTTGTTGAAAGTTGACAGAAGTACAGTTGTAAGTGAGAGTCTTAAATATTGTTCAAAGTTGTACATAAGCAAATAACCAAATAAGCTAATGGTCATTAACTACTAATTATTAAATGTTTGTCAGTGACAATTTTTTTTGGAATCAAATAATTTGTAAACACCACATTTATGAATGTAAAAAGACTAAGAATAAAGTACCAATGATGGAATGAGTAGCCACAGGTTTTTTATAAATTCAAATCATAGATATTATAATCTTTTTTCCTTTTTTTTTTTTTTTTTTTTTTTGTTGCTAAATAACATAGATATTGCAATCTTTAGCTTCAAAAAATATCAATTGCTCTATAAGTTCCATCATCGATGACACGGGAATTTCTCTCTGTTTATATCTTTTCAAAAAGTTATTTCCCCATAACAGGCATATCTAGTAAATCAAAACGCAATATAGAAATAAAAAGATATATCCAAGCTTCATAACCTAGAACAAATTCTAGGATAAAGCAATAAAGATTCCGGAAGTCATGCATATATTGATGCATTTAGAAAAGGCAAAAGCAAACTAAGTACTGAACAAAAAGCATAAAAAAAAAACTCAATATATTAAACAATCAATGTATAAGCTCTGTTGTTTTTGTGATTCCACATAATTAAAAAGAATAGGCTGAGAGAATTTCAATGTGAGTCCAATAGCAATCAAAGCTAGACCTTATTACTTGGAAGTTATTAGCTTTGCCAAGATGGACTGTATATAGTAAACAATTGTAAGCGTCATTGGCAAAATTAATTCTTAGTTTCCAAAACACTTGAATGGAAAAATAAATAGATGTTACAATCAACAACCATAATGTCTTCATTTCATCGTTGCTCACCTGAGTTAATCACAATAATACAAAACAAAGGCTTTAAACTGGTAGGTCATGGCTTGTAAAGAGAATATTGGAACCTAAATTTTTGAAGAATATGCATGCATTGTATCAGCAAAACATAAAAAGGATATGATATCATCTTTTATCTCCACTGATCTGTATAATATGATATATTCAAAACATAGATATCAGATGTTCAACTTGTATAACCAAATGGGATAGCAGTAAAAAAAGAAGCAACATGTTCTAGGTATTTAAACAATCATAGCAAAACAACAAAATAAAAGTATGGTTTGTTAAGTTATGATTTTTATCATAACATTAGTATTGGCTTATTCCATGACAAAAAGTGTTGTCATTGCATAAATTTATTTCCTTGTATTTTTGTGGGATTTATTTGTAATGGGTTTAATATTAAGTGGTGAAAATTTGATCAAGACAGCTGAAGGTCACATGGGAAGCACATGTAGGAAGGTGAACAGTCAGGCCAAGTGTCCAGCTCAGTATAGCCTGTCCAAGAGGGTAACTCGTGACTTGGATTCGCGACTTGCACTAGTCACAAGTGATCGTAAATTTCACCTATGAAAGGATTTTTTAGTGTGACCTATTTGCCCATCACTTATACTATATATACCCTCATCACCCACAAAAATGGTAAGGAGCCTATTTGAGAGAAAAACCTTAAGAGTGGTTTCTACAACACACCCACCCTATTAGAGAAAGAGCTACTCATTCTTAGAGAGAAATCTTTGTAGTCTCTTCTCTTTCCCTCTCCCATTGATATACCCATTGAGATGAGATTTGTACCCAAACACTACCCACACCCAATTAGAGTGTTGAGAGTGTTTTTGGAGCTTCGAGAAGCATTGGAAGATGCCAAGGATGGCAAATGCAATGGGCTTATTACAGGATCCGGTAAGCTAGAGAAGACAAGGTTTGACGTAACCTTGTTGGAGCAAGAAGCTTGGAGGGCTTAGGTGCATTGGGTAGATTAGGTTTGGAGAGTCTGTTGCTATTCATGTATCCCAACTTTATTCTCGAGTGGATCATTTGACCGCTTGGAGGGCGGCGGAAAGGTTTTTTGCCGAGTACTTCGGTTTTCTCTTCGATAACACATCGCCGTGTTATCGCATTGGGTAGATTAGCTTTGGAGAGTCTATTGCTATTCATGTATCCCAACTTTATTCTCGAGTGGATCATTTGACCGCTTGGAGGGCGGCAGAGAGGTTTTTTGCCGAGTACTTCGGTTTTCTCTTCGATAACACATCGCCGTGTTATCTTTGTGTTTGCATCTCTCTTCCCTTACTCTTTACCTTTTAATTACTGCTGTGTTTGTGATTAATGTTAGTTTAGAGTGTTTTACCAATTTGGGTTTAGATTATATTCATCATTCCACACATATATTGTTTGTGTATAAGCTTGTGTTGGTAATTTTGATATTGGGGATCTAAACGTTCATTGGTGTTTTATACGCTAATTGAACTTTCATGGTTCAATATCAATAATTTGAATTGTATTTAAGCTTCATGGTGGGCTAACGAACAAAAAGAAAAATAAAAGAAACCAAAGAGAATCCACATATTAAATGGCACATACCCATGCTTTGTGAAATCCAAAGGTGCAGTCCCCTCTGTAACGGCTCTAATTCCGGTTTCGCAAACTTGCCTGCCATTCTATCAACCTATAAAAATAACTACCATACAAAAATTTAAAATGCAAACCCAATACTAAGTAATATTCAGTCAAGAAATCAATTTTTTTTTCCAAAAACTCAAATTTAATTCACAAGAACTGTAATAGAAGTTTCATTTGTTAGGAACCTTGAGATGTGCTTTATTGGCTACGAAATCATAGTAAGGAATTTCATTAAAAAATCATTGAGTAAACGAACCAACAAACTCAGTCAATTTAAAAAATTCTTAGGTTTATAATAGACTTTTATAATCCTAATTTGCTTTTGAAACCAACAATACTCAAATTAAAAGCAATTCACACATTCACGAATTAGTAAAACAAAATAAAAGTTAAAACGGTTCACAAATATCTGATGTCATTCGTACTAAAATGGATTTAGTCAAAGAGAGAGAAAGAGAGTGACCATCTTGAAGGAGTTGGTGTTTCAAGCAATATCGTTGTCGAGGAAGAGAGTGGAGTCGAGATTGAGGACTTTGAAGTTCAGAAAGAACAGAAACTTCGACTTTGACTCTTTGTTTTCCTCACATGCGTGTAAGATGAATTAGAAAAACCTGTTATGTCATTCAAAGAATCAGAAGGGTAAAAAGGCTAAATGCAATTCTATCCATTCATTGTATCTATTGGTTTGGTTTTAAGATAGGTAAAATTAGATTACTAAATTATAGAATGAGAGAAGGGATCTAACCTTTGGCTTTTGGGCTTGCATTGACAATTTGATTGATTTTGAGGATTTCTGCAAAATGAGCAAAACTTTAATGAAGTAAAGTCTCAAAATTATTATTGTAGGAAATAAAGTACAGTGAAAGGCAGAGAAAAGGAGAAGTACGTACAAAGATAGGGAGGAGAGAAGTGTTTGTGGTTTTTTTTTTGGAAAGAAGAACTACTATGAAACCTGTAAAAATTAAAACTATCCAGAGCCAGGCAAAATGTTGCGTTAGTTTGACTTTTTTTTAGTCGTGTGATATTATTTGTAGAATTTAGAAATCAAAACGTTTCACATCAACACCAAACGAAAAGGCACCTGTTTATAGTTAATTCTTAAAAAGTGTATTTAAAAAAGTATTGAATTAAATGGTTAGTTAAAAATTTTAAATCCTGATAAGTCACAATGTTTGGTGTTTTTAAATGTTAACGTGGCTGAAATTTATGTAGCCAATTGGCTGAAATTTGTGTGTGTGTGTGTGTGTGTGTGTGTGTGTGTGTGTAGAATTGTCATATCATACCCAATAAATGGAAGAAGTTACAACAAATAAAGGATGTGAGGAGGTTGTAACCTATTGGTGTTGTCAGAATTCTATATAATAGCAGCATTTGAAGAGTCTTGGTTAATAGAGGGACACATGATAAAGTTGAAGATAAGAGTAACATCCAAATTTAAGGAGATGCTCAATAAATGACAACCAATAAATCTAAAAATAAAAAATAAAATAAGAAAATAAATAATGATGTGGCGCTGATGTGGCTTAACTGGAGTGTAGTAACAATAAATGCTACGCTTCAGTTTTTAGTAATATATAGATATAGATTACAAAATCTAGAAGTTTATTTTACAGTATGCTTTGCAATATTAAATTGTGACAACATTTAATTTATTTTTATTTGTGTGTGTGTGTGTGTGTGTATATATATATATGAGATGGGTTCACGTTACACTTGGTGTAACTCTTTAGAATTACACCTTTTTTAAACTGTTGGATCTTTTTTAAACCGTTGGATTTAAGTAGATCCAACGGTTAAAAAAAGACCATCATTATTATAAATATTCTTATTAGGATCTCATTAATTACCCTCATTTATTACATTCTTAACCTATCTCTAAACTCAAAAGCGTTTGACGTCTAACTCTCTCTCTCTCTCTCTCCCTCTCTCTATGTGTCTCTCTCTCTCTCCGTTTCTCTCTCTGTCTCCTCCACCATTGTTCCACCTATACAGGTTGCCAATAGAAGGGAAAAAAAAAAATGATGTACACTAACAATAACGGGTAAATCCCCATATGGTGGTGAAAGGAGTATATAGATTTGGTTAAAAAATAATAATATAAAAACAAACCAGCCAATTCAACAAGCGAACTTGTTTCAAATTATCAGAAGCTTGGTTATGCTTTTCTTGAAGTGGGTGAAAATAATCCCTTTTCTGCTTCTTAGCACCATATGAAGTTTCATTTTGATATACTTTAGTGTTGGTGATTATAAGTCTGCATTACCACCTTCTTAAATTTACAATTATGCAGTTTTCTTGTGCTATGTTTTGGGACATTATCACTTTATATAGATTGAATTTTGTTTTACTCGTTGAAAATTTACATATAAATAAGGTTCTTCAGATTTGCCTTGACACATTGAGAATTACCTTAACCTTTGTCTTGAGGATATTTACAAGGGTATCTTACTTTAACATGGAGAATGAAAGCAAGAATTAGCAAATCTGTCATTCTTTGAAAATATTGCTGACATTCAATATCTCATTACATACATGGTGATTGATATCAACATAGTAAAAAGGCTAAAGTATTCGTCTTACCAAATTAACTTTTGCTCCATTGAGCTAATAGCCCAAGGAAATATTGACACATTTTTATGAAGACTATTATAACCATTAAATATATCTTAATCAAATTCTGAGGTGGTTGGACCATAAACCATGTAAAATTAACAGATGCTGCAGAAATTGTGAGGCAAGTAATTTTTGAATCTACTTCACCATCTAGCTATTACCTTCATGTTTCATTATTCTTCTCATATATTGATTATTAATTTTTGCAGTAATGCTCAAAGACGAGGGATCAATGTATTGGGTGAAATTGATGTTCCTGGACATGCTTGCTCATGGTAGCTACTACCTCTACCAAGTCTCATTGTAGTCTAATTTCAATGTGTAAAGAAGAAAAAAAAAAAAAGACTTCCTTGACCAAATCTATTTATTTTTGATACTCAGTACATTGAATTTATCCTTTCTGTTACTTGTTCTGCATTTTACAAACTATCCTTTTTTGATTTTTTTTCCTGTTTAATCAACCTTTCTGCTTTTTGAAACTACCTCTTGCATTATTGTCATTGATTGACATCTTAATTCTTTTGATTAACAATAATTTCTCATTGTCATTTCGGCTTGTTTTTTTTTTTTTTTCTTCTGCTGGCAACCTATAGAGGTGAAACAATGGTGGAGGAGACATAGAGAGAGAAACAGAGAGAGAGAGAGAGAAACGTGTAGAGAGAGAGAGTCAGACGTCAAACATTTTTGGGTTTAGAGATAAGTTTATAATGTAATAAATGAGGAAAATTAATGAGATCCTAATAAAAATCTATATCTATATCTATATCTATATATATATAATAGCAGCAGCTGAGAGAAAGTGAGTTCCTATAATTAAGGAGGCGCTGACAAATAGGATAAATGACCATCTAAAATTCAGACGCGTATACAATATTTTTTGTCAAACAGCCGCACGTTGCACCGTTTGGCTATTTAAATCTCTGCCATGCTTGCAATTAAAAAAGGATAAATTCAGACACGTATAGCTTTAACACCGTTTGACAGTGCTACGTCACCGTTTATAAGCCTCCCTATAAATAAATAAAAAATTAGCCGGTTAAAATACTACGCACACAGAGATAGAAATAGAGAGAGAGAGAGAGGCGATGAGGCCTGCGACTGGGACACGAAGAAAGAAACAAAGAAAAAGGAGGAAGGAAGATGAAGCGGCCTTCAGCATAAGCATGAAAAAAGCCTTTCCTAGGAACTCTCGATATCAGACCCTTTTTTTCTTGGTAATTTTGAACTAATATCTTACCCTATTTTCTTCAATTATGTATACTGTCAATTTAGGGATTTCGTTGAAATCAGGGAAATAACCTAGAAGATCAAATTCAAACTGAATTGTTATTTGGAATTTTCTATTTCTGGGTTTTGTTTCAAATTCTAATTGAATTGTTATTAGGAATTTTCAGTTTCTACATTTTTTTCCTTTGTTTTCATGAATTTCAATTTCAAATTTTGTTTTGTTTTGATTTTTTTTTTTGGCTTGCTATCTGGGTCATTAGAGAAGAAGAAGGGTTATTAGATAAATTATACTGTTTCACAACTTTAAAACACCGTTTAATGTCTTTCATTATTAAAAAAAAAAACAACCTTTGAAATTCAGAGGTAGAGAGGAACAGAGACAGAGTTCATAAGAGGGAGAACCGTCAGACTCCTGTGACCCCAAGGTAATTTCTTTTTTCATTGTTAAAATTTATGGATTTGGTTATGTACTTATATTTGGTTAGATTGATATCAATTTAGATGTTTGGGTTAAATTTGATTTCATTCTCATCCTCACACATGTTCACCAAAAATTTACTTTTAACTTTTAAAAACCCACACCGGTTCAGTATGTAACCACTCTATCTGCCTTCCTATAAATTGTTTCTTCTCTTCAATTTTTGCCTTTTTTTGTTATGCTCTTTTTCCTCTGTGAAAAGAAATCCAACGACATTTGAAGAGAAAGAACAAAAGCCTGCCTTCACTAGCATGCCGCCACCGTTCAGCCAGCGAAACCACTACCGGCAAAACTGATTTCTTTTGTTTTCACCTTTTAGTTGTAGTGCTTTGTATTTTATTTCTTAATCTTCTTCTCCTTCTGAGTGAAAATTTGTTTGTGTAATTTGGTCACTCAATTTCTTTTTCCTTCCCCACTCGATGTTCACACATTACACTACCGTATTGCATTGTTAAAAAAAAAAGTAAAAACCCAATATTGCAACATTTGCGGTGTTTTCATTTCCTTCCACTAATTGGGTAGAGATATAATTTTACCATTGTATGTTTTGATTTAGACAATTTTCCAGATTATACCATTTTTTCTTTAGTGATATAAAAACTTTCCCTTGCTTTTAAGAGGTGCAGAATCAAACAAATGTTACACATGTTGCGTAGCAGGAACTGTTCAATGTGCCGATAAGTTGTGTATTTCTGTTTTAATTCTTTTTATATATAATAACAATCGATAATATCTTAGACATTGAAATTTTGTGCATGCCATGCATTTGACAAAATGGTTTACTGGCTCTTGCATTAGTTTATATCCACTCCATGGTTTGTGCCTCTTGGTTTTAGTTGCCATTGGTCATTGCATTTTTTTTTTCCTAATGTGCATTTAGGCATTCTATGTCAACATCATAAGTGGCAATTTAGTACACTATACACTAGAACTTTCTAGCATCAAAACCTAAGTTCCACAGTTGGATTTTGAATTTCCCTATACTAGAACAATTTGAAACAACAACTCCAGGTGTTTGTTAGTTTTCGATGGTTTGTTTTTCACTTAAAGCTATCTTTATACTTTATTTCTTTCATTCCAATTATACAAACTGCATATATATTTCTTAACAATGCATAATTTTTAATTATACCTGTTTGAACTTTTCATTATAATGTCTCTATCATGTCATAGTAACAGTAATATGTAGTTGTTGTGGGGTAGAAATCAGATTAAAAAACCTAAACATTATACTGTTTAGGTAACTCTGAAACACCGTTTAATAGCCTCTTAGTATAAACAAAGAGAACTAACCGTACAATCAAAAGGCTGGCTATACAATTTATCTAAAAAAAGGACTTTCTATACGAGGAAAGAGAAAGAGATAGAAATTGCTGCTCTATTCATTCTCTGCCCCATCCCTGCTCTGTTCGTTCACTGCCCCCATCCTCTATTCAACAACAGCGTATATGGTACCCATTGATTTTTCCCTGGAACTTCTCTTCGGCGCTTAGAAAAACACATGATTATTCATGTAGGTAATTGCAACGTTTTAAAATTTTCTGTAGGGGGGTTCTTTTACAATTCAAAATTGAATTTAAAGCTGTCTATATATATTTTTTTTAAAATTTCCCCAGCCGAATTGTCTAGGTCTTCTTCCACCCTTATTGAAAAATAGATGGGTTTATTGTTTTTGTTTTTCCCTTGGATATTTTTTTTCCATTCTATCCCTACTAGAAACAGTGCTAATTGGTGGGTGTACTATTGTGGAATTGCATTGTTTTTTGGTTTAGGACTCTATCACCACTAGTCAAACTCAAATCCCACACACACGATGCAAAGAGCAAAGGGCAGTGGACAATTGGGCCTGGCTTTTCTAATTTGGAAATATTTCCTATTCTATATTTTCTTTCTAATAAAAGCTCCTTTGGATTCCCAATTTTCTCTAAATAGTGACGAGTTGAATTTATTGCTTTGAAACTGGGTTTAGTAATTTAATTTGGATGCTTTGGTCACAATAGATGGGTTTATTGTTTAGACTTATTGACAATTTTTTTTATTGAATGTTGTGCTGATATTTGTTTTTCTTTTTTAATCCTATTTAGGTCTATTGTTCAGTTAAGGTTTGTCGGAACCACCTGCAAAGAGAGACAGGCCGTATCCCAACTGGTAAAGTTTTTGCTTTTTTTTTTTTTTTTTTTTTTTTTTGTACTGGTTTTACAAATTTGGGGATTGAATATGATTTGGGTTTGAATTTCTTGGTTGGGGTTTAGATTTCGTTATTTGGGTTAGGCTTCTGTTAATGATGCCTCCTATAGTATAATATCAGTTTAAATATAATATGGTTTTAGATATCCAGTAAGGTAGTGTTTATGTTGGAGAGTTTGCAATCATCACTAAAAAAAAAGAGGGTTTGTACTTTGTACATCATACCTGTTTGATAAATGTCTTATAGACATATTATTGTTATGATTTATTTTTTGGGGGTTTATTGTTGTTCTCTTCAAATTCATGTTCTTTGAATTGTATTAGTCATTGAAGGTAAAAGATAACATTTTCCTTATGTTCAGTTTAATCATTATCATAGTCATCTAAACTAATGAACATTTTTTGCCTATCGCATTCAGTATATGATGGACATAATCTCTCTAATGGACAATATTGGGTTTTCAAATTTTTTAAAAAACAAATAGTGTTACTGCATATTAAAGGATTATTTATTTTATATGGTTGTATGATTATTTTCTGTCATTTAAAAAACCCTTCTTACCCTTTCACTTTTTGCTGAATATGCCAAATTTCAACTTGGATGGTTTAAAATTTAAAAATTCAAAGTGTACAGTATTTTATAATTTTTTTAAAGGTAAAATTATGGGATTTTTGGTTAACTACTGCATTTTTGAAAAACGAATAAATAGATTAATAACTAACAAATTGTTGTACACTTTCCAACAGATTGTTAGACACTTATCAACTTCCTTACAAACTTTTTTGTAAAATGTCATTTTTTTTAAGGCTTTTAAATTTACATTTTAGTCTACTTCAAAACTTACATTTTTCCTTTACCAAAAAAAAAAAACTTACATTTTTCTTGATTCTGAGGAATTTCAGTTGTGGGTAGTGATGATTCTGTAGATAAAAGCTTCAATTTTCAAAATAGAGCTCTTTCATATGGTTTGTGATCTCTAGCATTCTCCCCCCCCCCCCCCCCCCCTTTCCCTCCTGTGAGTGACTGTAAGATTTCAGTTGCGATAGTAGCAGACTACCTATAACCATCATGTTCTATTTTACTGAATACTTACATATGAAATAGAGCATAGAATTATTTTTTAATGTTATTGAACTTCAGTTTGGCTTTAACAAACGCTCAATTTTCTTGCTGTTTATTTCAAATAAACCTGCCATGTTTTTCCAAGGATTTTAGATAATTAGAGTTAATTACCTAGCTTGCAACACATGTTTTATAGGATCTCAGTGTTTAGAGCTTCATTTACATTGCCGTTTGTCAGTAATTTTGTATGTTCAATGACATTTTTTTACTCATGTGCTAATGTAGATTTATCATCTCTGCTTTGGCTTATAAGACTGTTGGTAACTATTCAAGAAAAGCTCCTGGATTGAGTTGAAAGGTCAGGACAACTTAATTTTCACTTTTCTACTTTTATTTAAATTTGTCTCTTTATCATTTGTTAATGTTTGATTAAAAAAAACGTTGAACAAAAAAATTTTAAGAAGATTATTAAATATGTATAATTTTTGTCTCTTAAATCAGATGCTAAATGTTTTTTTTTCCCTTTACCATGTCTAGGATTCTTCTTTTCACCCCTATTGAAAAATAGATAGGTTTATTATTTTAATTTGGATACTTTGGTCTTAAATTAACATCTCTACTTTTTTGTTTTGATAGCATTGGTAGTATCGCCCAAGCTTAGAGTGAAGACTTATTGACAATTTTTTTCAAAGTGAAGTTGGAAGTAGGAACAAACAAAGAAATAGCAAAGATTTTGATAAAAAAACTGTGTTACTTCATATTAAGGGATTATTTATTTAATATGGTTGTATGATTATTTCCTGCCATTTTAAAAAAACCTTCTTACCCTTTCACTTTTTGTTGAAATTCAGATTTGCTGAGTTTTCCCTGTCAAGTATGAAGCTTAAAATCTGAAAGTTTAGACTGTATAGTTATGGGTTTACCCTCTTTCTATTGATGTTATGGTCTGAGATTATTATTTCAGGTAGCTATTTTGCGTTGCTGGAATTTTTCTCATGAAGAACAGAAAAAGGCTTATATTTTAGAAGGTGATTCAGTATTGTTGCTTTGGTATATGAATGAAAATAATTAATTATTGACTGAGTTTTGAATTTTTTTTTATTTACTTATTCTGGAGTATTTAATAAAACCCAATTTATGGATATGTAAATTCAAGTGCTATTTGAGAAGAATAGAAAGTAGTTTGTACTGCTTGAGAAATTTTTTTTAATGTTGTTTGTTCAGAAATGGATATGTGTTTTTCTTTCTACTGTTCATTCTAAATCTTTTATTTTTCGTGGGAAATGGTCAAAAAGAAAGAAATAAACTAAAGAATAGAGGACATGGTGTGTGTAGTGTCATAGGTAAATTTGGAGAACTATGTTGAATCGTTCATACACTAAGAAGTTTTTTTTTTTCCTGCCTAAAAAAAAACAGAATCAAGAGATTAAACCAGAAATAATATCTATCTGAAGTGAAGGAAATGTCTATAATTGATGAAAAGAATGAATTTTACCTGTGTTCTCTAATGTAAAAAAACTTTGGACATCAGTTTAGTAAAAAATTCTAAAGAACCATTTGAATTACAACTTACCAAAAAAAAAAAAAAAAAAAACTGTTTGAATTACAAGAATTATGTGCTTTTAATTATTAATAACAATTTTCTTGACACTATAGTGCTTATGAACATTACACGCTTGAAACTTCCATAGTGGAGATTTGGTGGCTAGAATTATAAGATGCATTCTTAGAATTCAAACTACAAAAGATTGAGCAAAGTGTAACTTCGTAGAGGAAAAATATGAATTCATTTTTCTTTTCCAATTTAGTTTTAGGTTCTTTTGTGGTTTTCAACTTTTCATAGATTTAATTTAGAGTGTTTCTATCGATAGATATTAAAATATTGTTTCTTTGTATTTATTCATTGGAATTTTACCTTATATTATTATTGAATATAAGTTTTCCTTAGCTTTCGTGATTGTTATAGATTAGCAAAAATAGTTTGAGTGGATTATGAATAGGAGTGCACTTCTACTAACGAAAACAATTTTTGAAACGTGGAGCTCAAAAGGTTATATTAGTTTCTATCATTTCCGAGGTTACATTTAAATAGGTCTTCATTATGCTATTGCCTCCGGTTGGACAACAATCATCCATTTAGCACTCCAAAGAATCTTTTTTGTTCTTATTGTGTATACCTTTGTAGTTGGCATGTTCAAGATGGACAAAATAAAAATAATGCATGTGAGAAAATATGTATTTGTAATCATTTTTTTTCCAAGTGCTATTGTGCTACAATTTTTGCAGGTGAATGATGATGGCCCAATTCATCCAAGTGAAACAAAGCTGGCACATACAGTTCATCAAGGCTAGAATATGGCTTAGCTCACTAAATGTTTTTTGGGTTAATGAGTTCTTAAATTTTATTTTCTACTATGGGGAATTTTGAACTTTTGACCATGTTATTGAACCTAACTCTATATCTCACAATTGTCATTTTTGTTTTTTGAATTGATTGGCATTATTAAAACAATGACTTTAATAAACATATTAACAGTTGTATTTATTGTATTGTTATGTCAAATTGATGGTATTTTAAATGTGTAAAATGTTTTCCGCGCATTGCGCGGGCTAAATGCTAGTATTACTAAAAGCTGAAGCGTAGCATTTAATGTTGCTACGCTCACATTGAGCCACGTCAGCATCCATGCCACTACCAATTTTTTTATAGAATTTAACATTTAAAGTGAATTAAAAACTCTATTATATTCTTATTTATTATTAAATTTTCAATTCCATTTTAACTTTTCATATCCTCACTACTCTTTACCTTAACTTTTTTCAACCTTTCTCATTCCATTTTAACTTTTCATATCCCCACTACTCTCAATATTACTATTATTCTATCTTTTTATCTTCCTTTAATTTTGACCCTTCTTATTCTTATCCCCATACTATAAAATTGTCATTCTCTTTCTTATTCCATGCATAATTTTCTATTTTTTCACACACATGAGCCTCTCTCTCTCTCTCTCTCTCTCTCTCTCTCTCTCTCTACTTTTTTTTCTTTAGTTTTTGGTATATATTTTTTTTTATTTTAGTGTAACAAGTTGACCATCAAAACATACTGATGTGGTACTAAAAGCTCCACTAAATGCATCGCAAAAATCAGTTTTAGACTGCCAAAAGTCAGTTAGTTTGCTAAAATTAAAATTAACTGGTGATCCAGCTTGACCTTTTAGTGAAGGGGCAAAGGGAGACTTCATGAAAGACACATTTTGCCATGAATCCCATACATTATAGCAAAAGTAATTTATTGCTTGGTTAGATTGGGATGAATTTGCTGAAACAATGGAGTTGCAAAGTATAAGAACTGGTCGGAGTGTAGAACCAATTGTAAATAACTTGGCTGAAAATGGATCGCATCTCTACAAACCATGATAACAAAGGAATTGAAACACATCATAATTCATACATCCTTTGGGTTGATACGATTTAGTTTTGTGTTTTATATATATATATATATATATTTATATCCTCATTGGATGTTAAATGTTATATTATTGCATTATAAAGATAGTATATAAAAATATAATGTAATTTTATTACATAGCATAACTAAAATAATTTGGTGTTTATTGTTATACATTTCATTTTTACTATTTTTCTACTCATCTTATTTTATTCAACATTTAAATTTAGCAACATACTCCATATCATTAAATTATTTATATTTTGTCTCATTTTTTTAAAATTAAACATATAATATTTTATTTAAATTCAATAAATAAAAATTGTTCTTATAAAGCCTTCCCATGAAATGTTACAATGCATTAATGGAAAAATGAAATACAAAACAAATACCAATTTAGAAACACTCAATTAAAAAAAAAAAATAGAATAAAAATTTTTCTTTTAAAGTATTCCCATAAAATGTTACAATGCATCAATAGAAAAAGAGAATACAAAACACATGCTATTTTAGAAACTCTAAATTAATAATAATAATAATAATAATAATAATGATAATAATAATAATAATAATAATAATAATAATATCAAACCAAATATACCATACAATAAACTAATAGCTATGAATATACTAACCTCATAGTAGCAAAATGGAATAAAATAAATAAATAAACGATACAATGCATTTTTAGTGCATTATAATTATCATCAAATTTTGGAAAACAATAGGATGTTAACACAGAGAGAGAGAAAGAGATTAGTAAAAGAAATCAAACGTTAATTAAATAAATAAATTAGTAACTGTTAACTGGAAAACAAAGAGGTTGACAGCTAAAGGAGTAAAAAATTAATTAAAGATGACCTTACGAATGTCATTAAAAACTTTACAATGCAATTAAATAAATCATTAAATTCACTTAATTAAATCATATAATCAACAATTAAATACAATCACACAAAATTTATACTAAAAACTAATCAAACTCTAATCTAAAAAACCATATTTATTATCAAAACTAAAAGGAAGACGTTCTTCAGTAATAATAGAAATATATATATAAGAAATAAGGATGAAAATTTTCAATATCCTTTTTTTGACATTTCATTTAACATTATTTATAAATAATAAAATATAAAAAAATCCTTAAATGCTGATATTCTTCACACATCACGACTTTTAAAAATCTAATGAAGAGTTCTAAGATTTTAACTCTCATTTAATGTCTCTATTATGAAAATCATCAGCTAGTAAAATATGATAATAGTAAGAAACGTTATAAATGAGATCATGAAAAAACTAATTAGCCACTATTATTATGGAATAGATGTCTTTTTTATGCATCTAAGGAAGAGTACTACTACAGCCACAAACTATTCTACAATATTTTTATAAACTGTTGATGTGGTCAGCTTCTTATTGATTTTCATCTAGGTCCACCATTAATATCACTTTTTCATTTACTAATAACCACTCACCATATCAGCAGTTTGTAAAATTTTATAAAAAAAAGTTTGTATTTCTAGCATTACTCATGTAAGGAAATGAAATGAATAGAGTTTACTTATTAAGGTATATGTAAAGATTCATGATAAAAAAAAATATGTAAAGGTTTTTTTTGAAAAAAAAAAAAGTATATGTGAGGTTTTTATTAGCTTAAAAGACAATGAAAAACCAATTTTTAATAACTACAATTGTCGCTACTCTATAAATCACACACAACACTATATTCAATATCCTAAACAAGAAAATTATACATTTTTAGATATACATCACTATACTCAACTTATAAATTACGACCCAAATCAATCATAAAATTACACAATCGAAGCATGAACATGTAACATGAATTACCTTCTGAATTACTGCTTAGAATTTTCACAATTATTGAAAGACATGCACCAAAATTTATTTTTTAGAAAACATCAAGACAAGGTACAAGAATTTTAATTTTTTTAACTTCCATAGAAAAAAACATTACCCACACTATTTCAACCCTTATGGAAAAGAATGTTTACATGTAGCATGCAAAACGTGTTTAATTGACTTAGAGATGTAAAAAATAGTCAACCAACTATGGTAGAATTAAGGTTTCAAAATTTAAATAAAAAAAATTTTACAATAATGAAAAATTATTTTGTGATAAATCTGATTATGAAATGCATTACTTTTCATTAAATTAGTTCAAATTACAAAATAATAATAATAATGAAACCACCTTAAAAAATAATCACGCACAACACACGGGTCCGCGACTACTATTTATAATAATGATGGTTTTTTTTAACCGTTAGATCTACTTAAATCTAACGGTTTAAAAAATGTGTAACTCTAAAGAATTATACTAGGTGTAACTTGAACCAAATTGGTGTATATATAAATTTATATATATACACCAATTTATAGGCTTAAAATTGTCACTATGTTAACACAAATTGGTGTTTGGACTCTGTATATCTGGCCTATTTGTTTGGTTTTAACTACTTCCTATCCTACCCGGCTTGTTTGTCCTGGTTGCTTCTTTTCTGCTGCCATCTACTTGTACTTACCACAGCTTTTCAGAATATGAGATTATCAATGTTGTCATTTGGCAACCATGTAGGAAACGAGTTGTATGTTTTAAACATCGTCGTTCTAAATGCTAGGATAAGCATTGGGTTTACTTTTAGAGTTCTTCTATTCATTGTTTTGCAACTTTGCAATCCGTGGGTTTTTTTTTTTTTTTTTTTTAATTTCAATCATGACTTGTTTACAGCAGATGAAATTTTCTTTTGAGTGCTTGGCAAGGCAGGTGGCAGAGTTTGATTTGGTGATATGCTCTCTATTATCCTTGTATTTGTTACTCTTACAATCCCTACTTTAGCAGTACAGTTTCTGGTTGTTTTAATTCTTTCAAATAGTTGCAGTGTTTGCTTTTTTTAGGCTTTGAATCAAAGAGGATTATAAATTAATGAGGGTTTGAAACTTCCAATCTAATTCTTTTCCCTTTGTCCACTTGTCTTGTTTTAGTCATTGTGTTGGCATGCTCAAATCTAATTTGAATGCAGTAATGCCTCTTATTGGAATGAAAACAACACAACAGGACGAAGGGAAAAGAATTGGAATGAAAATTTCAAACCGTAATTAAGAAAGACTGTAAGTTGTAATCCTCTTAGAAACAAAGCCTATGACAAGCAAACACTACACCAGTATATGAAAATTTTAAAACAGGCAGAAACTGTCCATATAAAGTTAGGATTGTAAGAGAGTAACAAAAACAGAAGTATAAGAGAGAGAGAGAGTGAGAGCTTATCGCCAAATCAAACTCTTCCACTTGCCCTACCATGCACCCAAAAGAAATTCCATTTGCTGTCAACATGTCATGATTGAGATTTTTAAAATGCACCATGAATTGCAAAAGTTACAAAACAATGAACAGAAGAACAATTCCCTAAAAGAAAATCCAATATTTCCCTTGCATTTAGAATGATGTTTAAAGCATACAACACGTTTCTTATGAAACTTATATGGCTGCCAAATGACAAAATTGATGATCTTATATTCTGAAAAGTCGTGAAAAGTATAAGTAGATGGCAGAAAGAAAGAAAGAAAGAAAGAAAAAAAAAAAAAAAACAAACAAACAAACAGGACAGTTCTAACAAGTTAGGTAGAAGTGAAATTAGTTAAAACCAAACAAATGGAGTAAGAAATACACACAATCAAAACACCAAATTTTGTCGCCCCAGCAAATTTATTTTGTCAACCAAGTACTTAAGGGAGTATTAAGATCAAAGGTAAATAAAATCTAAAACACAGCAGCGAAAAAGTTATGACAAATATTGCTATTCAATATATAATTTTTAAGGCACAATAAGGACAAAAGTACCAACAAGAGATTGTTGAGAAAACAAAAGAGAATCATGATCTCAACCCAACGTCACTCCAGCAAATTAGTTTTCTAACTCATAAAAATCTTAATCCAATAATTAAACCTTAAAACTTCAGGAGAAGAATATTGATATCAAGAAAGAAAGACTATGGCTTTAGTTCCTATCAAACTTTGTTGGCCAGTTTGCTATAACAGCGTTAACTTTTTTAAACATGGTAATCGCGGTAACACAGTCATAAACCCCCAAAGCATCCCCATGCCTAGTCCAACAAAACAAGACAAACCATACAAGTAAAAAGTTTGAAATCCTATATAATGGACAGGTAAAGAAGCACATGTTTAAAGCACCCAAATGTTTACCCCATTAGATAGCCCAAAAACAATGATTAACAATATTGACAAAATCTCCTAAAGGAATAAGAGGGGAAACAAATAGATGAACTTAGGTTCCCTGTTTCTTTTTGTATTTTCCAATGAGCTTAAGTTCAAAAAATTTGTCATAAGTGCAAATTGATGGCAATAGAACAAGGAACCAGGACAAACCTGCTAAGCAAGACAAGCAAGTGCAACCTGAAAAGCCTGAAATAAATGCAAGCACCAATTTTCATTTACAAAGCAAATATTTAAATACTTGAACAGATAATAACCAGCAAGCCAAAAATAAGGGAATGGAAAGTTTACATTATTGTACTCTAAAAAAATGAACCAAATTGATCTAGTAAAGCCAACCTTGCCAAAACATTCATACCTTCAAAACTACCAAGCACCAAAAATCCATAAAATAAATTCAACAAGGGATAGTATAAGTTTAAGAGAACTGCATATTTACTATTCATAAGCAAATCGTTAGATGCCAAGTTTACTACAACAAACTCCTTAAAAAGTAGCTAACTAAAAATACGCTAAGACTGCTGGAATTAAATAAAATCCACAAATGCAAAAACCCGCATTAATTTTCTCTTGCCAACCATATTAACATCAAGATCCTCATTAATCTAACTACTCCACACCAATAAGAGGCATTACCATACTCAAATTAGATATGAGCATGCCAACACAATGACTAAAACAAGACAAGTGGAAAAAGGGAAACGAATTGGATTGGAATTTTCAAACCCTCGTTAAGCTACTGCAATTTATAATCCTCTTGGATTCAAAGCCTAAAAAAAGCAAACACTGCAACTATTTGAAAGAATTAAAACAACCAAAAACTGTACTTATAAGGTGGGGATTGTAAGAGTAACAAATACAGAAGTATAAGAGAGAGAGAGAGAGAGAGAGAGAGAGATTATCAACCAATTCTAGGGAAACTCACTTGAACTATTACTCTCTCTCTTGATAATTAAATTTTTACAACAAATGGAGGATGGTGGAATTGAACCTTGATTCTCTTGGTAAAGAAGCGATGTTACTAAGCTACAAGGCTCTTGGCATTTGAATTGCTAATCTTATTATGGTAAACACATCCATAATTGAAATATTCTGAAAAAATCTGGATGTTCAATAAACTGAAAATTAAAAGCCTATGAAACCTATTTTCTATTCTACACTTAAGCTGGCTTCTTACAGCCTCTCAAGCTCAATCACATTGCCGAATGCATTTAATCTATCAATTTGGCTTCCTTTTTTCTTTTCAAATAGACACATCTAAAAGGAAATCTCTACTCACCTGTTGAAGCTTTTTCCTTTTTTAAAGCTTAGTTTGGGTGCCACTGGCATCAGATATGGTCTTTGGCTGCCAAAATCCAAGTCTCTCAAGGAATGGTGCTCGGTCAAGAACCTGTTGTATATATAGGTATATACAAGGATAGGTTGTAATAATAATGTTTAAGTTTGGAGAATATGGTTTCATAAAGTGAAAATTCAAGTTCTGAAATTTTCTAAGTGAAAATTCAAAATTCAGTATTTTCGATTGATCGAAGCTTTGGCTTGATCAATTGAAAATGGTAAGAAAATAATCCTAGAGTTTTTGGATGTCTCGATCACTGTTTGATTCCTGTTTGACCTATCAAAAAGAGCATTTGATCTATTGAAAGTAATTTTCAACAAATCGAAAATCGTGAAACAGGATTTTTTGCAGAATTTTCTGGTGACTATTTAGAAAAGTTGAAGAGGTTTCAAGACTTGTTAACGGTTTTATGAAACATTTTAACTCTCTATATGTGCCATTTGATGAAATATAACCTTATGAGTATAAGAAATCCTATGGTCATTCTCCAGAATTGCTATCTGCAAAACCCAACATTTTAGTTGTGTCCTGGGGACAAATTTGCGATAACCCTTTAACAACAATAGTGTTGGGAGGGGGGGGGGGCAAATATTGTCTAAGAAAAACGATATAGTGCCTCCAAGTTATTTATTTTCTGTTTATCTTTTGTATTAACCTTGTTCTTCCATTATTACTTTGTTTAATATTCCCAACAGAACCAAAGGTTCTCTAGAAGTTATTTCAATCCCATCATGTCCATAATGCCAAGGTTGCTTCACCTTTGAGACCTAAAGCAAACCAGCCTAAACCAGCCACTGCAATATCAATGCTATTCACATCCCAACTCATTCCGGACACCTTGACTTCTTGCTCTTCCCATTTGCCTAATTGAGAAGTACAATCTGCACCAACGGGAGGCTGAGACAAGGAGAAGCCAAAAAGAGTTATACAAGCTAAAAATTTTATCAAATGAGCCCACTAGTGAGGTTAGAGTTATCAATTCTCTTCATAGTCCCGACAATCACAATCCTTGATCTCACTAGTGACATGTTTAAGATCATGATCTTGATTTTTTTTTTTTTTTTTTGGGGTGCAGAAGGGAGTTCTATTTATAGTTCAGACATACGGTTACACAACAGCAGCTTGCATTTTTGGAAAATGCAGCTGCAGTCGTTACTTTGAACCGCGTTTTTAAAAATCGCAGCTCCACTCCTTGGCGTAGAGCTGCGTTCTGAAATCGCAGCCCCAGACCTGCTCTGAGGCCGCCTGCTCTGATGCTGGGGCTGCGTTTAGACCCATCCGGGGAAATTTTTTTTATTTTATTTTATTTCAATATATCACTGAGCTGCGTTGAGAAATGCAACTTAAATACATCCCTGAGCTGCGACTGGTCAACGCAGCTTGAACATGTTTGGGGCTGCGTTAACCAACGCAGCTTAAATATTTATGGAAGCTGCGTTTATTAACGCAGCTTAAATACTTCTGGAGCTGCGTTGACGACGCAGCTCTAAATTTGCTATAAATTGGAAAAATCGAAAAACACTCTCTACCCAAATCGAAAAGCACTCTCAACTCACTCTCTACCCGATCCTCTCTCTTTCTCAGCTAATCCCGCGTTCCCTCAACCTCACGCCTAAACCCGATCCCTAATCCCGATCCCTAAACCCGCGTTCTCTCAACCTTACGCCTAAACCCGATCCTCTCTCTTTCTCAGCTAATCCCGCATTCTCTCAACCTCACACCTAAACTAGATCCTCTCTCTTTCTCAGCTAATCCCGCGTTCTCTCAACCTCATGCCTAAACCCGATCCCTAATCCCGATCCCTAAACCCGCCGTCGTCCTCTCAACCTCACGCCTAATCCCAATCCTTAAACCCACCGTCGTCCTCTCAACTTCACGCCTCTTAGCCTCCCTCATCAATCGGTAAGCTCTCTCTCTCTCTCTCTCTCTCCCTCTCTCTCTCTCTCTCTCCTTTTCTCTCATAGATCCTCTCTCTTTCTCTCTCATCGATCCTCTCTCTACTTTCTCGTTGATCTTCAAAACGCTACATTTTTAGCTCCTTTTCCTGATGTCTGACTCTTGCTTTTTTTTTTAGTGTGAGATTTAAAAAGCAGTAGCAGTTATCTGGCGGCTTTGGAGGGAGGCTTCTTCTTGTTTTCTGAGGTGGAGTTGATAGAGACTTTGAGAGGTAAGAGAGTCTGAAAGTTTTTATGTTTTATGTCTATTTGGTTGCTGAGAAATTGAACCAAAATGACAAGACTAGATTTAATGCATGTTGTGTTTGGTTCTTGAGAAAATGGATGGAAAGTAGAAGAAGATTTTTTTTTTCTTTGTTTATTTGGGTTCCAAGTGCAAATTTTTTTAACTGTAATCACTATCTTTTTAATTTTCATAGTCTGTTTGGTTGCTGAGAAAATTAGAATTTGAGTTTTGTTATATTTTTATGTATGTACATGCATTTTTGTATGTTTGTATATGTAGTCAATTTTTTTCCATAATTTTTAACTTTCAACTATTAAAAAGATGAGCTGAACCCAATGGCTGTTAGGTTCCTGAGTGTTAATGTTACAATTTCACTGATGTTTGGTTACTGATAGAATGAGGGGAATTAATACTAAATAGAACATATATTTCAATTAATTTTTCATTTCTTTGTGGCATAACTCGGAAAAATCAAATGGTGTTGTTAATCACCCGTAAGTCACTTTCATAACTACTTAAGAAATTGAAATTCAAGTCGAAACCTCAGGCATCTGTTCACAGATTAGATATGTTATAAGCTATCTAATGAAGTTCTGTTAGCAACATTCGTAATCAATAATGATACCTCCCTCAGATTTTCAAGAAGATGATTTGAGCAAACAAATATAGAAAAAAAAAAAAAAAAAAAAAAAAAAAAAAAAAAAACTTTATTTTGACTTGTTCTGAGCCAATAAAGATATATGATTTGATGATGATGACCGTACGTGGTAGTAGTATATTTTTTCTTAATTTCTTTTTTTCATAGAATAATATTTTATATCAGTTCCAAAAGAAAAATTAGAAAGCCAATGGTCAAATATGGGACCCTAAAAGGGTATGATGGAGCAATCCTTAGTTGGTGGGGGATGTATTGCAAAGATTTTGCTGAGATGATCGACCTCTCGACCGCAAGCATTTCTTTGAGCACCCTACAAATAGAGCTAGGTGATTTGTCTTACTTCTAATAATATTTATCATTGTGTCTTATATACTACTGTAACACATGTACCCACTAAACCATCATTGACCCTTCAAATTAGAAGTGACTGTCATTGTATAACCCATACGCATATTATGGCAAAACAAACATGAGGATTTCTCATAGTCCCAAAGGCAAAGCCTAGGTAGGTTTGGTGCAATTCTCCTTTTGAATTGGAACCAAAGTCCAGCCTCAAATAATGATACCATTTGAAATTGTTAATGGAACTTTTGTACTAGTTGCCCTTAAAACACAGCAAAAAAAAAAAAAAAAAAGAAACCCTGGTTGCCCTTCAGCTTCAATCACAGCAAAAAAAAAAAAAAAAAAACATGGTTGCATACCTTCAATCATAGCAAAAAAAAAAAAGAAAAAAAAAAAGAAAGAAAGAAACCCTAGTTACCCCTTCAAAGTTCCATTTCACAAAAGAAAATAGAACAATTTAATTTAGAGCACTCGAAAACTTTTAGATCCACTTTATTTCAAGGGTCATGAATGGATCTACTATGAGGGAAACAACAGGGTTATTGATTCTGTCATGGTGTGGCAAAGGGAAACAAAAAAATCATTTAGCCCAAAAACAAAGAGGAAGTAAAAAAACTAAGCATTTACTTAGAAGTTAGTTCTGGGCCAGAATTAATGGTGATCGATAGGCATGGGCTTAGTTTAGTTGCAATGTGGTTTTTTGGGCTTTGAGAATGGACTCAACCTTGCTGGGTTTAATCTTCTTTGAGTTGGGTATGACTTAAGAGGAAGAGATGAGATTTTATTTTTTAATAATATATATGAGAGTTGAGAGAAGGAAGATTTGAATTCGAATGTTCTCGTTGAAAATATAAAAAGTGTCAATTGAAAAATCTTGAAATACAATTGATGTTGAGAAGTGAAATTATTAAAAATTTGATCTATTTAAGCCCTCGAGAGAAGCCCAATTAGGCTTGCCTAGATCTACAAGAAAGATGAGCTTATTGTTTCAACAATTGTGAGTGAGCTGCAGTGGTTTAGGCCTACCTTGCTCTAACTTTGATTACTAAAAATTTGTAGTGGCCCAAAGAGCTTTGTGCTTGTTCCCACCTCCATGGTGCAAATTTTTTCGAATAAATTATTTATGTAATTTGAAGAGATTGCAGTTTTGATGTCAATAAAGGATTAGTATAATGAGATTTCTCATTCTTATAATCATTGATTGTCAACTAGGGATTACCTTGACATCACAACTAACACTTGGTCCTGCAGGTTTCAAAAACTGACAAATGATTTTGCGTATATAATTGAACATGATACTACTCTTATGCTTTTTTTTTTTTTTTTGTGAAACAAATACACACACAAGGAAGAGGGAAATGAGTTCTAACACAAAGGCACACCACTTTTATGCTTCTTGACAATGATTCAACGATAGCATATACTCTTTAATTACTATATCATTCAAGTAATGGACTAATGGTCAGTGTGTTATGCTTGCGTTATACATGTAAACGCTAATGTATATATATGATGTGCTTTTATCATGCATCTCCTCTAAAAATAACAGTTATGGTCTATATTTTATTTTAACTTCATATAATTCTATTCTTCAGTTTTTATAATGTTTGTAAATTTTTTTAATTACATATAGTTTTTAATTAATCTATATACAACACACGGCCATTCTGCAAGTAAATAGTAATACAAAATGTATTAATTTAAAAAAAAAATTAGAGAGATTAATTACTTATCCACTATTCAACATTGTTTGATAATAAAATAAAAAATAAATTGACAAAAGTTTTTGTAAGTATTCATTTGCGTTCTTCTTCTTTTTGATAATTATATGCTTTCTTCTAGAATTACCATGATATATACCAAAGTGTATTTCACGTTTTTGTGAGACTTTGGAGGTTGAAGTCATGGAAAAATACATCTCTTTGTCTAGTTGACTGATATATGGTTAATGATTATTATGCAATAGGAAGTGAAATTAATTGTAAAATTAAAAACTTGGGAAAGAAAGTAGAAACAAGCTTTTCTCATAGTCGTACAAAAAGGAGGTCTAAGAAAATTAAAGAAAGATAAAATATAATCATGCAATTAATAGAGAGACACTCTGCAACAACCTAGTTCTATTCTTCTAGAATTAGGAATGGATTGTGATGTAATCTTCATGATTCAGTCATTCAACTTTGGGCGACATTATAACCCATAATCAAATTTATCTTAAATATTACTTTTAGTACTAATTATACAATAGCTTATAAAATACATTATCTTATTATGCAAAAGAGGCCGTGAATTGCATATGCATGCATCCTATGTTTGTTGTGGTTGTAGACTTGAGATGGTGGAGGTTCTTTTAATTATAGTTACTTCTAACGAAATACAGTGAAATAATAAGCAAAAAACAACTTGACAATGAGAATCCAACAACTCAGAAGTTTAAACAAAACGGTAAGGAAAAGGGAACATTATTTAACAAGTGATAGGTAATTGTGTATCATTAAAAAGAATGGATTTGTGAGCTATACCCACAAATATTTTGCTTAATTAGTTAGACTGTCGGTAGAATCAGAATTTTCTTCACCTTAAAAACCATGTGTTGCTGCTTATAAAAAAAAAAACCATGTGCAACCATAAAAAATTCGAGTTTTGTTTTTTCTTTTAAAGTTTCAGAGTTTTTTGTTTTTTTCTTTTTTGGGTTCTCTTTTGGATTCAATCTAGGCAGCCAATAAAATAGCAATTATTACTAATATTTAAGAAAGCTATGCTTTAACTTTTCCAATCAAATAAATACAATTATTTTTTTTAGATTTTTTTTTTTTGGGGGGGGGGGGGGTGGGGGGGGTTGTAACTTTGAAAGTCAACTGCCTAATATGTCACTCCTACATTAGTTGGGCTCTCTAGGACCCATGAAAGTGATGCAGCACCACTATGCGTCTATGACTCAGGAGTATAATCTTAGTGACTCATGTAGAGGACTTGCTGAAATAAAACTGATATATAATTACCCCCATCTTGTGATTCTCTTTGCATAGTGAATAGGATTTGATTATGTACCATGGCCATTCATCTAAGTACCAACTTAATCTAAATCTCGAATCTCATTCAACTTTAAAGTAAATTTGGTAATAAGGTTGCTAGAACAAGCTGAAAGCAATTATTGCTTGAACCCAAAGCTATACCAACAGATATGGTGGGTGAAGTGGAAGCAGTAACGCCTTTAAATGACACAAAATTGGTACTTTTCTAGTAAAACTCTTTCAGCTAAAACAAATATACAGAAAGAGAGTAAAAAGAGTAAAAAAAAAAAAAAATTTATCATCTTGGAATTTAACTAATTCCTTAGTTGTTCTCAAAAATAAAAAAATAAGAAAAGAAAATAATAAATTAACTAAAGAAACTTAAAGCTAAATGTCCATTCCACACTCATTTAAACACAGTAAACAATTTTTTTTTTTTTTTTTTTTTACCATACTATGTGTGGAAGTGAGGGCATGAACTAGACATCACTTAATTATAGGACATAAAACACCTTGTAGACAATTTTTTTTTTTTTTTACCATACTATGTGTGGAAGTGAAGGCATGAAATAGACATCACTTAGTTATAAGACATAAAACACCTTGTAGACATTAAACTTTACCCACCGTAAGACCAGACCAAAGAATAAACTAGTCCAACCCCTTTTGGAACAAAATAAACAATGCTATCAACAGCCTCAACAACCATTGAATCACACTGCTGGCAGCTCATCACCTTCCAACTAAAATTTCAAGATCATGCTTGAACTCTCAACAATTCAGAACTCATTGAGCAATAGACCATTTCACTTTTTTCAAGCAATGCCCAAAACATAAACCATCGACCAAACATTTGAAATGTCAAGAATCAAAACATTCAACCCTTGCAAATCTCAAAAAGGAAACTCAAAAGTCAACAATCCAAAGCACCAATTGAAGACACCAAAACGTGTAATTCATAACCATGGAGATTCACATTGTACATTTAAAAGGCCATAATTCACAAAAATTTCTCACATTGATGTCCAAGACCAAGATGCCGATTGGTACCTTCATATTGACAAACAAGTGCCGATCGGCACTTGCTCTTTGAAATTCAGTCTTTTTCTCAGACCTATATCCAATTTCTCTGTACACAACTCTAGGCATTACCACCATGTAAAATCCAGACATTTGCTCCAAGTAAAATGGACACAATTTTTTTCAAAGAAGGAAAAAAAGAAAAGAAAAGCCGAATGGTTGCTTCGAAGGCAAATGCATTAGGCCCATGAAATAATTTTAAAAAAATGTGTGTTAGGCCCATAGACTGTTTTCAAAGATCATCATCTTCCCAACTAAGCAAACACAACCATAGCTTCCAAAACTGACAAATAGGGGCAACAGGACAAAGGAGCCTATAACTGAATTAAAATAAAAAAGTAAAAAAAATCGAACAGGTAATTCACCATTCTCCATTTGTCCTAAACTGTTTGACAACACCATTTTTTTCATTAATGAAAGCTTTGGTAGGGCCTGTGAAACGATCATGTTTATTGAAGGACTCAGTCACTTCCAAATAAGACAGATCGATCCAATAGGATTAGGTGGATACAGAGGAGAGTTCACAAGGGATTTAGCTTTGATTTGGTAGGGCCCGAGAAACCTCGTATAGATACAGATGGAACTGGTTTCATATATGAGGATTTAGCTTTGATTTGCGGTAATAACGTAAACAGAGGAGAGCGCACAAGGGATGAAAATAGTAAGGTTTGTGATACCCGATATGTTTCCTTGTAAGTAGACTACAGATTAAAATAATGAATTGAAAAGTTAGTTCCTTGTAAGTAGACTACAGTTTGTTATGTTTCTGTTTCTGTGAGTTAAATGATCTGAACTCAAGTCATGGCCGGGCTTGATGTTTTGTATTTCATTGTCTTTTTATCTTATGTATTTTTTTATAAAGCAAATGATCTGAACTCATGTCATGGCCAGACTGGATGTTTTGTATTTCATTGTCTTTAATGATGTTAGACAAATTCCTTAGATTGTTGAACTTGTAAGTAATCTTTTGGCAATGCAACGGCAAGAATCTAAAGCTGAAGAACCAATATGTTGAAGTAGTACTGGTGTTTCCTTCTCTTTTTGAGCCTTTACTAGTGTGTGTGTGTGTGTGTTTATTTTGGAATTGGAATTCATTTCCATTTCAATTATTATTTGTTTTCTAGCCTTTGCTAATCCAGTTTCGTCTCTTCAACAATGGTTGTGCAGTTAAGGGAACACTTTTGGTCAATAAAAAGGTACTTTCTTTTTCATAATCAATTGTCTATTTCCTTATTTTTGTATCGCTTTGTTTATTCAAAATTGGGTATATGATAGCATATAGGTTTATATGATTTTAAGAATGTAGCTTCTTTGGATACCTTTAAGCTGTCCTAGTTTACAAACTCCTGCTCAAGTGCCAACTTGTGAGAGACTCTAAGTCCTTGGTTTTAGGAGAGGCTTTAGAATCCCATTAGTTGTAGGGTTTGAGGTTACCCGAGATATATATTGATTCCCACTACTTTAGTCAACTGAACAGATTTATCGTAGCGGCTTTGTGAAATGTCTTCTTCCTCATTCTTTATTAGGGACATTCTAACATGTGTCTCCTTTCATATCCCATGCTTTTCTTTTAATGTTGGTTGAGATTGTTGCATTTTTTATTTTCTATTAGCTTTATGACTTTCTTCTCCTCCTTTTGAAAAGATGTAAGTAGCAACATTCTCAAGGATTATATTACTCTCAGGTTTTTGAAAGCAAGGAAGTTTGATATCAAAAAAGCAAAACATATGTGGGCCGATATGCTTCAGTATCGTTGGAATTTGGCGCTGACACTATTATGGAGGTACCTGTGTGCAAAACTTATGAGGTAGAAATATGATAATAGGGGTGGTAAAAACTAAGCAAAACATATGCTATATAAGAAAATAAAAAGTTACGTCCTAGAAACGGTTATCGAAGAAAAAAAAGTTAAGTCCTAGAAACTGTGACAACGCCAAGTGGTTACACTCCCCAATAATTGCGGTAATTAAAACCATTAACAAATAGTTGTAGAAATTTGCATAAGCTGTGACTAAAACTTATCAACAGAAACAAAAAATCCTTCCATTTCAAATTATAAGACCTTTAGAAAATAAGCCAATCTGAACCATAGCTTTGAGTATGTCTTTTTCCTGGATTTGTAGTGCTTACCATATTTTCACGTACTTACCATATTTGTTGTTTTCATCAGGATTTCGAGTTCAAAGAGTTGCATGAAGTTCTAAAATATTAACCTCATGGTCATCATGGTGTGGACAAGGAAGGAGGCTGTTTATATTGAAAGATTGGGCTGGCACATAGTAGTCAAAGAGGCACATAGATTCAAGCACTACAATTTTAGATGTTTATTGCTGCTTGGTTAGAATTAGAATTAGAATTAGAATTTAAGTTGATGTTTTGGTTACAATTTGAAGGAGTACCTAATTATTTGTTTATGTAAATTAATCTTTTGGTTTATGTAAATTTGAGTTGATGTTAATTGTTTGATGTTTTGGTTAAATGTTGGTTCCAATTTGTTGAGTGTTGGCGGGAATTACAAATTTTTTGCTTTGGGCAGGAATGTTTAGGAAGAAATAGGAAAGAAAAAAAAAAAAAAAATCTATAGCCGCGTTTCTAAAAACGCAGCTACAAGAAAACCTAATGTCGGGGTCTCTAGCTGCGTTTTATATAATAACGCGGCTACAGGTCCTCTTTGGGCTGCGGTTATTAAAATGCAGCCACAGAACCCTATAGTTGCGTTTTTTACCAAAACGCAGTGATAGGTCGGTTGGGGCTGCGGTTTTATAACGCGGCTATAGGCAGGTTTGGGCTGCGGTTTTTTTAACGCGACTATAGGATATCTGTAGCTGCGGTTGTAATAAACGCAGCTACAAGTCTTGGCCTATACCCGCGTTTCGGACGCAGCCCAAACCAACCTTATAGCCGCACTTCGAGAAAAAACGTAGCTATAGGTCCCGAATCTTTGTGTGTGTAGAAACGCAGCCATAGGGATCAAAAACGCAGCCATAGGGTCATCTGTGGCTGCGTTTTGAAAAACGCAGCTCTAGGTTCCGCAGGGGGCTATAGTCGCACAGGATAGGCCGCATTTGAAAACGCGGCCATGGAAAACGCGGTTATAGCCTATAGCTGCATTTTTCTGGTCTATAGCTGCGTTTTTTAAACGCGGCTATAGACCTCTTCTTTTTGTAGTGTTGGTTCTCTCTAGGACTAGGAGCACCTAAGTTCAATACATCCTAGAAGTAGTTATAAGTTATCACACACAAAAGTTAAGCATAAAAATATTGCTAGGCTAGTCCCTGCCCCTTTTGGCTAAGCCATCCACTATTTCGTTCGCCTCACGATAGACATTATGAGGATGGATGAACCAGTCCCGAGCTAATAGTATTTTAAAAAAAAAAACTACTAAAATAATTATTTCAAATGAATTGTTGTTGTCCTCTTTGTCGGATTAACAAATTTTTAAAGCAATTGTGTGTTGAGGTTGATTATTGGCTTGAATTAAGGTGTTCCTTAATCATAGTACATATGCAACACATGAGAAAGAGAAGTGCTACATCCATAATTTTTTTCAATGCTTTCACAGCAAATCTTAGGTGTTTAGTTGTTATTGGTTCTAAATTGAACTCACTATTGAAATTACTTTTTAACTCACCAATAATTGTCAATAACAACTTGCCACTTAGAATGTGAAAATGTGTGAAAATATTGTAAATATAATATTTCTCCAATAACCCAAGCATGTGTTGACCTTTGGTTTGAATAAAATGCCTAGCATTAAGTGTCATGGGAATGTATGTTGTGAAATTTTATAGTATTCGCAAGTGCACGAACCGTATCAAAGTATAGTTTAGCAAGAACGGGGTCAACCCCACAGGGATTTGAATGAACGTAGAAAAATTAATCAAATCTTAACCAAATCAATCCTAATCTAGTTTAATAAATATTGGTTGTTGAAATTAAGTTGGGTTGATCGGGGTGGCTAAAAGGTGGGTGTGGGTTGATTGATTTGGTGTTGGTTAGGGGTGTGACAATGGTTGAATGTGGCTAAGGTGTGGTTGTTGTGGTTGAGGCAGTGCTAGTTGTGGCTAGAGAGAGGATGAGAGGGAAAAGTGGGTTGAGGCAGAGAGGGAAAAGTGGATTGGTGTGCCGTGGGTGGTGTTGTGGGTTGAGGTCAGTGGGTTGTGCCGTGGATGGTGCTGTGGGTGGTGTCGTGGGTTTGTGGTGGCTTTGTGCGGGTTTGTGGTGGTTGGGTGATGAGAATAAAAAAGAATAAATAAATAATAAATAAATAATATTTTAATGAAGTGGTAAAAAAAATAGAAGGTTTGATGTTAGGTGTATTGAAAAGTGATGTGTTAAATGCTATAAAATTAGTTTTTTAAATGCTAAATGCTAAAATTTTTACAATCTTTGATAATAATTCTCTAATAGAAGGAATCATTTATGATTAATGACAATCATGGTAATAGTCCAAACTCTAAATATTTATATTCTAGAATCTTGAGTCTCCAACTTTCCAACTAGAACATATCAACGCATGTGATTCTTTATATCAAGTTGACCAAATAAAACTAACTAAAAGTAAGCTTAAATTATGTATTTGGTACTTGTTACTTACTTCATATTTTAATTTGGTCCCTAACTTTTTAATTATGTTAATTTGGTCATTAAAGTTTTAGTGTTGTATCAATATAGTCTTTGCTGTTATTTTTTAGGTGAAAATTGCTGACGTGGCTAACAGCCAAAAGAAAAAAAATATAGTTTATTACTACATCAACAGAAATTAATTTTTTTATTTATTTCAATTGAGAGTCACATTAGCAATTTCCATTCAAAAGCTAACGGCATAGACTTAATTGACATAGCATAGCAAAGATAGGGACCAAATTGACAATTAAAATATTATGGATCAAATTGAAATATGGTGTAAATGATAGGAATTAAATATGTAGTTTACCTAAAATGAAATATGCAAATGAGGAATCCATAAGTTTTAGTACAAAGAGGGGTATTTTTTTTTTTTTTAAATGTACAAAGAGGAGCACATTTTAGTATTTTGCACACTAAACACCAAAAAAAAGCCACATAAGATATCTCAAATGGTAACAAAAAAATAGCATTTTGTGATCGTACCATTCTACTAGTAGAATAGTATGGACTCAAATTGTAAAAATAAAAATCTTATTTTATTCGCCACTTCTAACCAACCTTTAATCCCTCATTGCTACCGCTCGCCATCTTGCTTAGGCCTCTCTCTCTCTCTCTCTCATGCGGTGGCTTCATTGGTCTATTTTCGTGGATCAGCCTCATGGGTTGGTTAGGTTGGAGCTTGGCTTGGCTTGGTGTGGATGGTGATAACCACAGAGGAGGGAGGATTTTGTTTTTTTCTTATTTGGTTTTGGTTGCTGGAATTAGGTTGGTCTTTTGAATTGGGTCTTGTGATGCTGGTGGGCAAGTGTTGTAGTAGTGGTGATTTGGGTGGTAGTTGTTGCTTTTGGCAATGGTGGTGTTGTGGCTAGCTTTGAAATGATTTTTGGTGGTGGTTTTTGGTTTTGGGATGGGTTTTATGGTGTTGATGTGGTAGGTTTGGTTTTGGGCGTTATATGGTGTTCTAATATGGAGGCCTTTGTGTCTATGTGGTGGTGGTGGATGGTTGTGAGGGTGATGGATGGTGGTGTTACGTTTGACTTTGTTTTTGATTTTGTTAATTTTTTAATACAACTGAGATGTATTTTAGAATATTTTAATATATTGTAATTTTAAAATAGAAAATGTAATGTAAAGTGTATTATAAATGCTATCTTAAAATTGATAAATTAACTTTTTAGTGTGATAAAAAAATGTGGTTCTTTAGAATAGCTGATGTTAATACTCTAATATGCATGGGCATAATAATTGCACTTGACCAAACTACGTACAGGGTCTTATAGATTATTATTATTAATTTCCTTGATAATGTAGGAAAATTGGAAAGTGAGGTCAGGGCAGCACATGCAATGATAGATTGAAGAATCAACAATTACAAATAAAACCACACGTTGCAAATAAGATAATGACAAGTTCTTTAATCCTTACGATAGACCATGAAATTCAATTAAAAAAATCCCACGCATGTACATCGATCCCATTGGGCTAGACGTAGACGTATGATGCTTTACATCATCGTAGAGCATCTCCTGCAGTTTTTTTAAATTTTTGTACTATTTAGAGAATAAACGGTACATTTTACCTTTTGCTTATTTACTTTTTCAAATGCACTTTTTAACAAGCTTTCTATCATTTCTTTATTCCATTTAAATATTATTTCTTCAGTCTTTCTTTAATATTTCTTTATTCTCCTTTCAATTTTCCTTCCTTCATTCCTATATGTTACGTTCATAATTTTTGCTAGGACATATGTGTTCCACTTGTTAGGAACATATGTCACTACTTTATGTAATTGGCTAATCCTTTGACAAAACGCACTTTACTTGTAATTTAGTAAATTTAGGATGTGTTTGATACTTCAAGAAACCTTGTTTCAAGATCAAGTGTTAAAGCCATGCAAGTCTGTCCAAGATTCAAGTTAAGAAAGTGCTTGTCATTAAAACTCGACAGCTAGCATCTATCAAGCTCAAGAAGCTATTCCAGCCCTGTGGCTCGACAGCTTCTCGACAGATGCTATCTGTTGAGGTTTAAGAAAAACAGATTTTCTGTTCTGTTTTCTTGAGATCTGTGAAGACAAAATTTTGCCTTAATTCATCTCTTGTGAAGAAGTTACTGTGTATGTATACCATAGGGTTTAATGACCAAGCATCTTCTGGATTTTTATAATGTGATGAACTGAAGAACTTTGCAGCCAGCAAACTTCTCTAGTTGGTGATTGAAGTCGCATACTGAGATTCGTGCAATTGGTTAGTCACGTACTTGGGATCCGTGCATCAAAAGGAGAAATTGTCACTACAGAATAAGTCTAATTGTATATTGGGGTAAGGGTTCAACTGTAGGTTGGTATAAGATACTGGGATTCCTTTACTTGTAACCGCTTGTTGTGATAATAGTGGAATTTCGAAAGTGGTGACCTTAAAATCACCTGGTGGGATTTTTGCCGTGTAAGTTTTCCCCATTCATAAACAAATCACCGTGTCAATTTATTTTCCGTTGGATACTCTAGTTAATTGGTGATTTGTTTGTGCTACGACACTCATTGCATGTAATTGAACCTAATTAGTTTACTTGGCTAATTAATTGGTTAATTCATCACAATGGGTCAATACGTATTTGGCCTATCAATATTTTTACAACACTTTCACAAAAAATCATTTGTAATAAGTTGATACTAATTTTTGAACATACCACTTAAGATTTATTGTGAAATTATTGTGATAGCATTTCTCAATTTTAATTACTTATTCTTTATTTTATTTTTCCCTTTTCTCTATACTTTTTTTTCATCCATACGTTCTTTCTTTTCTTTTTCTTTTTTTTTTTCTTCTTTTTTTCTCCTCCACACACGTATACTTCTTATCTCTTTCTTCATTTTCATTTTTTTGTTTCTACCTCTCTCTCTCTCTCTCTCTCTGTCTCTCTCTCTCTCTCTCTCTCTCACACACACACACACACACACACACACACACACACACACACACACACACACACACACACACACACACACACACAGATCGCCGGCAAAAGAGAGTTAGCCTTAAATTGGCGTTCACACATACCACTACTCATCTTCCTCACCACTACAACTCAGATGGGTCAAATTTGCTTTGTCGTTGTTGTTGTTGTTGTTTTTTTTTTTTTTTTTTTTGATTTGATTAGTTTTAAGATTGTAATTTGAGTTCGTATTTTGATTGTGATTGAGTTTAGATAGAGATGTTTGAGAGAGAGAAAAAATTATGGAAGGGTTGAGATGTTCGCACTTAGCTGTTGTGAACTTGAGTAAAATTGAATATTTTATTTGGTGGTTTGAATTTTTTATTACAACCGGTTACTCATGAACAGTAGATCATCAGATCAAGAGAGTGATTGCTTAATTGCAAACAATTTTTTTAGTAATGAACAGTAATTTAGAGAGATGGTTGGAGCACCATTTTGTGGGTTTACTCTCTAAATTTTGGGTTTAGAGAGCTTGTTAGAGATGCTCTTAAGGTGTGGCTTGGCATAATAAATATGTACAGTGTTCACTAACTCTCGTGGCCTCTTCATACTTGAACTTGATTTCTCAATCAAGTAGTGCTAGCCCCCTTCTGTACTTTTAGTTGAGTTTGAGATCTGATTTCAAAGCTATAAAGCCATGGTCAAGAAAAAGGTTTGTCAATTTTGTAATTTTTAAATTAAATGAATAAATTCATTGTCCCTTAATAATTCAAACTTTTAGAAAAATCGATAATATAACATTATCAAAGATCTTGGATTCAATCCTTTCTATCCATCTTACCCCCCATTTATACATATGTGAAGGACAAATGTTAAATTAAATGAATAAAGTCGGTTGATAAACATCGAACCAAAATGTGAAAGTGTACGGATGAAGCCACGAATTTTCTCTAGAGAGGAGGAAGCTAAACTCTCTCGGAGCAACAAGAAAGTGAAGGACATTCACCACACTGATTTCAACGATTGCTCAAGTGAGAGATCCCTTCCTCGAGACAACCTGAGCCCTTGGGGGACGGCCAAAGCATCCTTCAAAGATAAGCTTGTAGGCGAAATTCCGGGGGCATTCGCACAGGCTTTTGATTTTCAAGACTTCATGGACGACAATGTGGAGTCTGATAATGATGAGGCTAAAGGGGAACTACGAGAAGGCTTAGTTGCTTTCAAACTAACCAAAGAAATCAAGATGCGCATAAGGAAGCCTTGGTCAAAAGCCATCAATGTGAAGATCGTTGGCAGAGCTATTGGTTTTAACTATCTCCAGACCAAACTGAGTCACCTATGGAAGCCCACAGGGAGGATGGACTGTGTAGATCTCTGGAACGGATTCTTTCTAGTAAGGTTCTATTCCAAAGAAGATCTTGATGTTGTGCTAAGAAGAGGTCCTTGGTTTATAGGAGACCACTTTTTGTCCTTGAGACGATGGAAACCTTTCTTCAAGCCCTCCACGGCAAAAGTCACGTTGATTGCTGTATGGGTAAGGCTTAATGAGTTGCACATTGAGTTATATGAAGTTGAAGTTCTTAGGCAGATTGCTGAATCCATTGAGAGAGCTCTACGGATTGACACTCACACAGCCATGGAAGCTCAAGGGAAAATATGCGAGGTTATGCATGCAGATTGACAAAAGTAAACCTCTAGTCAATACTATTCTCTTTGGTCGATTCGAACAATCGGTGACGTATGAGGGTATACAGAAACTTTGCTTTTCATGCGATCGTGTCAGCCATTGGAAGGAGGCTTGTCTCTATACAATCCGGAAACACAAAGAGCCAATACTTCCGGCAGAGTTGAATCAAGGTAGTCCGATCAACAGTACACGCACAATGCATGAAGCATGTCGTTTTGATTCTGATAGTGCCACACCTACGGAGAGTGGAATGGATGAGACGGGGGGACAGTACGGTCCCTTGATGGTAGTGACCAGGAAGGGGAATGGCCACAAGATGACAAAGAGAGCTGCCAATACTGAGGGACCCACCAAATCAGCCTGGAGGTCAGCGCTCTCCCACTCAAGTGAAGGACCCATTCACGTGTCGAAGTTTGAAAGTAATGGTCCTTCAAGGAGTTTTGGGCCAACAGAGCCCACTAGGCCCTTCGCTACGGTCGTGGCAAGCATGATGGTACTCAGGAGGTGCCAAAAGGTCCCAAGTCATACAATTGGAGGTTCCTTAACCCATGACTCATGGGCCAAGTCTAGGGAGTCTGTTAGGGGCAAAAGAGTCATTGCGAGGGGCATGTTTTCAGGTGTTAACCCTAAACTCGCTGCTAATGCTCAAACACTAAGCTCATCCTCCAGCCCCACCTCTCACAGCAACCATGATCCCCATTCCGTCCAATGTCCAACCTTCGAATTCTTGGCCTCTGCCACAGCCAACGTGGGCCATAAACCTTGAAGGGAGGTGATAGAGGTACCAGAGATCATCATCTTGGAGATAAGGGCGAACCCCACCCGAGTGATAGAGTGGTTCAACCACAATCTGAAGAAAGCATTGCGAAGCTGTCTCCCTACCTGTTCATTATGTGGATGGAGTATTTGGGGCATCTGATTGAAGGTAAATGCATTGCGAAGCTGTGGTCAAAAGTTGTGGTCGAAAGTTAAGGCTTCTAGAGGCGGACCGACGTTTTCCCACCTTTTCTTTGCCGATTACTTGATTCACTTTGCTAGAGTAGACACCAAGAATTGTTTGGCAATTAGGAAAGTCCTTAAGGAATTTTGCAGTAGCTCTAGTCATTCTGTCAGTGAAGCAAAATCCTGGATTTTTTTTCTCACCTAATGTTGATCCTGATCTAAGAGAAAGGCTCTCAGACATACTTGGGTTTCAGGTGACCTCTAACCTCAACAAATATTAGGGTTTTCCGTTAAAGCACTCAAGACTTGGCAATCGTGATTTTGATTTTGTTCTGGATAGAGTGAAGTTGAAGTTATTAGGGTGGAAGGCCAATCTGTTGCCTATGGCAGGAAGGGCAGTGCTCATTCAAGCCTCCTCCTCCACCATACTAGCTCATGTCATGTAGAGTACCTACCTGCCGTACAAAATTCTAGACGGTATTGATAGAGTTAATAGGAATTTCTTATTGGGCTCATCTGACTATAGGAAAAAATGCACTAGGTTAACTGGGATAAAGTGACCAAGTCAAAAGATCTAGAAGGTTTAGGGCTACAAACAGCAAGAGATAGGAACACGGCCTTACTTGCTAAACTTAATTGGAGGTTTCATGAGGAAAAGGATGCTTTATGGGCTAGGGTCCTAAAGAAGAAATACTTCACAAGGCAAAGAATTAGCTCCACCAATGAAGCCAGGCTGCCTTCCTCCACTTGGAAAGGGTTAAAAAGAGGTGAAATTACTTTTAAGATGGGTGTAAAGTGGATTCCAGGAAATGAGAGCAGTTTGAGTTTCTGGTTTGACTGCTGGACTAATTTGGGGCCTATCAGGCAAGTTATTCATGGCCCTATTTCGAAAGATTCATTAGGGTTAAAGGTTAAAGATGTTGCTGGCTTTGGTGGTTGGGATTGGTCCTTCATTCCTTTTGAGCTTCCCCCTGATATTAAAGTTGAAATACAAGGAATCCCCACCCTTGTTATCGCAAGAGGTGATGATAAATTGGCTTGGTAACGGTTGTCATCAGGTGCCTTTGATTTGAGGAGTGCATACACTCTAGCTACAAACTCCTTGGAGGTGCACTCCTTCCCTGGGAGGTGGATTTGGAAGCTCCATACACTCCCAAAAATTCTAATGTTTGTTTGGAAGTGTATGCACATCAGTATTGGAGTTAAAGATTGCCTTGCTAGGAGAGGTATAGTGTTAGACACCGCCTGCCCTTTGTGCCACACAGAGGTAGAAACGATTACCCATGCACTCTGTGACTGTCATGTGATAAAAAAAATATCTGGTTTCAACTAGGAATCCAAGCTGCAAACCGCACCTTCTTTACCTATCAGGGAATGGCTTGTGACTAATGGTAGCCATAGGAGAGGGCAGGTTGCTAAAGGCCCTCCTTGGGATATTTTGTTCTCTTTGCCATCTGGTTAATTTGGATTCAGCAAAACCACGTAGTGTTCAAGAACAACAACCCCAACCCAAGAATTACAAAGGAAATTGTCAGACAAGCGACAGAGTTCTTCCATTGTGCTGATCGATTAAGAATCTAAAAACATGATTACTAGGCAAGTTCGTTGGAAGAAACCCGATCCTGGATGGATGAAACTTAACACAGATGGAGCCTCCAATTCTTCGCTGGGCATAGCAGGGGGAGGGGGTTTGTTAAGAGATGACGTAGGGAAATGGGTTGTGGGTTTCGCCAGGAAAATTGGGAAAGTAAATAGCTTCTTGGCTGTGCTCTAGGCACTTAGGGACGGGTTGTTGTTGTGCCAACAGATGAATTTGACTGCTATTATGATAGAACTAGATGTTGAAGCCATGGTTGATGCATTTACTAACCCGACATACTCTAACTCTATTGTTTCTAGCCTCTTTGATGACTATAGGCAATTGGTTACTAGTTTTGCCGAACACCACATCAAACACGTCTATGGCGAGGCTAATAGCTGTGCGGATCACTTAGCTAATTTAGGATGTTCTCAAGTTTCAAACTTTGTTTTGTTCTCTAGTCCGTCTGTGGACCTTTTGAATGTGTTTGAGGCCGATAGCCAAGAATTATACTCTAACAGGCTTTGTCCTGAACCTCTATTTTCTTCCTAGTTTTAATGAATATGCCTCATTACCAAAAAAAGAAATGAATAAATTCGCAATCTCCTATAAAAGTTTAAGCTTCTGTGCCTATTTTGAGACATATCACCTTTTTTTTTTTTTTATTATAATTAATAACATTTTCACGTGTTTTGCACTTCATTCTTTCACACCCGCTCATTTTTTCATGTTAGAACATGATACTTTTCTTTTTCTGATTCTTCTGTCGGCAAAATTTCCAACTTTCTTTTTTTTGCTCATAATTGTTTTGGCTTTTTATTTTTTTGGCTTAAATATGGATAATATTTATACAAAATTTCTTTACTTTTTATAGAAGACAACATTGATGGAGATCAAGGTCGACCTTGAATGCAGTCGCTGCTACAAGAAGATCAAAAAAGTGCTTTGTAAAATCCCTCGTGAGATCTCTATCTTAAGTTCAATTTTAGTGTATATATATGAATGTACAAGTTTGAGTCTTTATATGACTATAGAACAAAAACAAAAACTGAGTTATATATTATGTGTCGGTAATTTTTGTGAACAAAAGAAATACAAGACCAGGTATACAAAGAGAAGGAAAACTTGGTGGTAATAAAAGTGGTATCTTGCTCTCCTGAAAAGATAAAGCAAAAGATAATATGCAAGGGCGGTGATACCATTAAGAGCACTGAGATCAAAGAGATTGAGAAACCCAAGCCAACTAAGGTGGAGAACCCAAAAAAACCTGCCGAGAAGGAGAAGAAGCCAACTAAGCACTCTATGTTGTACCCGAAAAACCACCTTTATTTACTTTATTATCTCATTTTACAACTCACCTAACATTTTTATTTTTATTTTTACATATAACTTATAACTTATAAAACAATATGAACTACAACATTAATAATTTGCATTTATTATAATTTGAGATTTCTACTTTTTTTCAATTACCAAAAAAAATCTAAGGATGTGATGAAGAAATTATTTCCCCCATAAATGCATAAATCAATATTACCAAGAATTTTGGAAGATACATGTTTGCTCAACAAATGGTTTGAGTCTTGATTGCATTTGCCAATCTCATATCCAAATCACGTAAAATGTGTCCATAATATCAAATTCATTGAAGTCATCAATTAGTTGCTAAAGTTTGGCTTAATTTTAAGGCCAAAATTGAGAATTAATCCTGTTTTTCAAACAATATAATTAGTAGGCACGATTTTAAAAGTATATATTTTACTAACATCTCGAGTCTCAAAGACTCGATGTTGGGCCTATAAATTGAGTCTCAGAGACTTAGTTTTCATGGTCTGATCACGTCTGATGTGGCATTTTTCCACGTGGCGTCCACCTGAAAATTGAGTCTCTAAGACTCGATTTATAACCTTTAGAAAACAAAACAAGTATAATGTTTTAAGCAACACCTTTACACCTTCTCATCAGAGAAGAAGCACAGAGAAAAACTCACCAAGTAAAACACATAAGAGAGGTTAAATAAAAATTTTGAAAAAAAAAAAAAAAACAAAGTTACAGAGAACTAATCCACCAAGAAAACCCATTCTACTCAACTTTTTCAACCCACGGCTAGCCACGAGCACCAACAACCATCGACGGCCACCCACGCCCCACGACCACACATGGCCCACGCCGAGCTGAAGCCACCCATGTCGGCTTGAAACCCATCCACCCACGGTCCCACGCTGATCTGAAGCCACCCACTCCGATCTCGATCTTCGATTGACTATAACCCATGTTTCTGTTTCTGGATTTTTTTTTCTCTCTCTCTCATTCTCTCTCTCTTTCTTCTCTGATGAGGTGTAAAGGGTGTGGTAACACTATACTTGCTTTGTAAAGGGTTATAAATCGAGTCTTAGAGACTCGATTTCCAAGTAAACGCCACGTGAAAAAAATGCCACATCAGACGTGATGAGACCATGAAAACTGAGTCTCTGAGACTCGATTTATAGCCCAAAATCGAGTCTTTGAGACTCGAGATGTTAGTAAAATATATACTTTTGAAACTGTGCCTACTAACTATATAGTGAGGAAAAAGGGCTTAATTCCCAATTTTGGCCTAATTTTAAAAAATAACCATTGGAAAGCACAAATTAAACAAATTGTCAAAAAAAATTTCACAGAGAAAAAGAAACATGCGATTGATGAGAATGAAACTTGGCCTTCACAAATATATGATAAATATAAAATTGACTAACAAACGTGGAGGTTAGTGATAATAAAGAGATCGTGAGTGAGAAAGTGAAAAGCAAAAATAAAAACATGAGAAATTACATAGTAATAATTGCTTTTTAGTGAGGATGTTGGGATGATAAGGATTGATAGAAGTTATAGTACTGGTTTTATAGTAGGAGTTTTTCTTTTATACATTTTTATTAAAGAAGAGATGTGGGAAAATTAAAACGTGAGATTAGAGTAATGAAATTTTAAAAAACAAAATTTGAAAAGATAAGGGACAAAAGAAACAAATACATCGTGATCAAGTTAAAAAAAAAAATGAATACATAGGATGAGTTTTGTAGATTGGAGGAGTTTTAAAACTAACAAAAGAGTAATCATATTTTGTAGGGGGTTAGTGAGTAGAAGTAGGAATTTGAATCAACGTAAAAGTAAGAGTTTATTAGAAGCAGAAAGGTATTTCAACGTAGAAATAGGAATTTATTATTTTTGTCAATTTACAATTTTAACCCCATTTTTAAGTTTTAGGTAGGGGTATTTTTTACAGTAAAAAAAGCAATAATTAACTTTCTTTTGCCAATTTACTATTTTAACCTCAATTTTATGTTGTTGGTTAATTAATTTAGGGGTATTTTTGACAGGAAAAAAAAACAATAACTAACTTTTTGAATCCTCTTAATATATATATATATATATATATAATCAATTCAACTCTCTTCTCTACCCTCTCTCTTTCCTCTCTCTCCATCACTGCCAAACACATCGGATCCATATATAACCACTGCTGCATCACAGCCACCACCATCTATATACTACTATATATACCCCCAATCCTCTTGCCCAGATTCAAACATAAACTTAGACACTGCACAGAAACACCAAGATCTATTCTATCTTTAATTTTTTTCTCAAACCCCATTCATGGATTCTTACCCTCTGTTCCTCTTCTTCTTCTCACCCTTTGTTCTCTCACCTAGCAAAATCCATAGCCAAACCACCACAAGCCATTGTGTTTCCCTCTCTTCGTTAGCCTGAACTCACGACAAAATCCAAGCCAAACCTAGCCTGAGCATAGCAACCAAATCCGGCATTCACACCACCACAGATCTGACAACCCACCACCACCATCACCAATCGGTAAACCCAATCTAAAAACCCACCATCAATCAACAAACCCACTGCAAACATGAACATAAACAAGCCCTAGCAACATGAGAGAGAGAAAGAGAGGAAGAGAGAGCATTAGATCTTTCTTTGCGATTTTTCCAAGAAGAAGCATGAACATGCCCTAACAATTCGCAAACAGTAGACCTACTTGAATCAATTGAAGTTAATAGTTTTGTTTGATCTCTAATGGGCTTAAAATAATTGGCTTTTCCTAATGGGTTTTGAGCTTCTTGAATTGGGTGTGGTGGTGGCTTTTCTCTCACAAGCACAGACACCACCAGCAAAGCGAGAAAGAAGGAGAGGAAAACAGAAAGAGAGAGTTAACGTGGGTGAGTGAGAGAAAAGAGAGAATGTGAATTAGATAATTTATGTTTACAACTCAGCTAAGGTGGATTGTAAATGACAAAATTTAGTTACAAAATTGATTGTAACTTAAGGTTACAACCTTACTTAATATCTTTTTATTGGAAGTGAATTTTAACAAATCCACTATTGGATTACATTTTCTTATTATATCCTCAATGCTTGCAAATTTTCTAGAAATTTAAAGATCAATAGCTATGTCATCAATAAATTATTTAAATTGCAAGATTTTGTAGTTTAAAATTATTCATAAAATATAAGCTTATAAATCATATAGTAAATAATATCTGATTGATATAAAATTTGACATGTGTATTAAAAGAGTAAAGAATATGAAATTCAGCGGTTAGATTTTCAAAATATGTATTAATGTATATTTTATTGAGTAAGGTTATAACCTTAGGCTACAACTAATTTTGTAACTAAACTTTGTTCAGTTGTACATATGAGAACACACTATAGAAAGTTGGTATAAATATTTGATATCCACCCTAGATGTAGCATGTTTTTAAGTGTCTAGGTGGAAAAATAGCAACTGGGGGAGTTTATACACCCCTAGTGCTAGTGGTCTAAGGTGGAGAAACCAAAAAAAGTTGTTGAGCCAAAGAAGAATGAATTGGACTATAAACGAGCGAAACTTTGTCGAATAGTGCATGTTTAAGCTTAGCTCGTAACGAAAAGTCAAAATGACAAATCTAAAAGTGATGTTTGAGCTTGAGCTTAAGCTTGTGGGAAAGCCAAAAAGTTTGAGCTTGGCTTGGCTTGGCTTGGCTTGGCTTGGCTTGGCTTGATTAATTAGTCAAGTCAAGCTAAGCCAAACCAAACTCAAGCTTAATATTAAGCTCAAACTTGAGCTCAAGTCAAGCTTTTGAGCATGAGATCTAAGCAAATTACAATATTAAATGCTTAAATCTCCAAAATTAAGGGGGGGGGAAAATAGTACACTCATTTTATCGTGTGCCTAGTCCTACTTATGATTAGCCATTATTCAAATTGACAATTTACATAATTAAATTCATTTATCCTTCCTTGTTTACAACTTCAACAATTGTTCAAAATATTATTTTTACATTCACGTTAGATTATGAATGACTAGAAAATACTTACGTGTAACTATTATGAATGGGAAAATACTAACATATTTCCTAACTTTACAAGAAATGATTGATAGGGAAGGATCATATGTGGTCCACTTAATAATTATTATTTTTTAAACATAACTAAGTCTAAAATGGTTCTTGGTCAGTTTAGAAAGAATACAAAAATTAAGGTAATGGGTAGTGATCCCATGTCAGCTATGTCCTTATTAAGATATATGTAATAAGTTTATTTAGCTAACACATATAAACTTATAAATGGGTTTATACTTGAATTGTTTTGTATCAAATTGTAAAGCACACGAGCTTGTTCATAAACAAATTTTTTTGCTTGGACACGACTTGTTTATTAAATGAGCCTAAAACTAAGGCTCAAGTTTGGCTTATTTACAAACAAACAAACAAACATGAACGAACTTTTGTCAAGTCAAGCCTGAGTGGTTCATAATCGATTTAGTTCATTTACGGCCCTAAGAATGAAATTGAAAACCCTAAACTGGATTCAAAGCCCTTCTTGGACCGATTTTTGTTCCTGGACCAGTTGGATTTGGGATGTGTTGTACGGAATGTTTTCAGGGTCGTAGTGGGGGGCCATGCCATTTTGGCCAATGTAGGCCGCCCCGATGTGATTGTGGCTGCCATGGAAGGCCAATTTTTGATAGTTATTGTGGTGGGTAGAGAAGGAGTTGTAATTTGAATCAAAATCTATTTGATCACTTCAGTCTAGAAAGCCATCCCCTGCATGCACCATTATGTAATTGGAATTTGCCTGCATGGTGACTGATGATCATCATGCATGCAAATAAAATATGTTCTAGTTGCCTATGTCACATCATGGTCCGGCTGAGTTTGTATTTCCTTTTGTTGGTTCTAGGATTTAATATATATATATATATATAGAGAGAGAGAGAGAGAGAGAGAGAGAGAGAGAGAGAGAGATTAATAAGGATGTATGTATGGGTTGATTAATGACTGTCGTTGGAAACAAATGGTTGATCAATTTAATGTTACTTGAGTTGTAATGATTTTTTAAAATAATAAAAAGCTCTTATTAATCATTCACTCTCCAATGTGTACTGCCTACTTTAATGAGTTCTTCATGTTAAGAGCATTCATAAAAAATTTAGCATTTAGCAATTTAAAAGCTACTATATTTATTTTAACACCTCACTTTGTAAAGGACCCAACATCGAATGTTCTATTTTTTTACTATTTCATTTGAATATTCTTTCTTTATTATTTCTTCATTCATACTCTCTCATCTTTCGCTATCTTATTCTCCATTTCTTTCTCTTTTCTGCCAACCACCACCACCTCTGAATATACGTACATACATATATCTACACTTGAAAAGAGTTACACTAAGTGTAACTTGAACTACCACCACCTCTGAATATACTCATCTTTCTCTATCTGATTCTTCATTTGAATATTCTTTCTTTATTATTTTAAGTTACACTTGGTGTAACTCTTTAGACTCACATTTTTTTAAACCATTGGATTTAATTAAATTCAACCTAAAAACAAAAACCACTTATTAATGCTGATATTATAATTAGGATCTCATTTATTATACCTTATTTATGACATTTCATACCTATATTTAAACCCAAAAACAAGTATACATTTATCTCTACTCTCTCTTTCTCCTCCACAGCCACAAGTTGGATAGCTGGACACTGATATTAGAGGTCTATGGTTGCATGAATTAATCCAGTACATCCATTAGTGATTAGTAAAACTATATCAGGAAAATAATTTTAGAGGATATCATGTTTATTAAACAGTACATCCATTTTCGAGAGGAACATATATCCTTAAATTTTTTATCATTTTCAATTGTATCTGTTAGGACATTATGTGTTTCACTTATTAAGAACATATGTCATTCTTTTATGTAATTGGCTAATCCTTTGACAAGACGCACTTTACTTGTATTTGGGTAGATCTAGGTGTTTTTAATACTTCAAGAAACAAGGTTTCAAGTTCAAGTGTTGAATCCATGCAAGTCTGTCTAAGATTCAAGTGAAGAAGTGCTGATTTTTAAAGCTCGATAGCTGCTCGACACCTCTCAACAGCTAGGCTATCTGTCAAGCTCTTCAGTTGATTGTTATCGCAATCTTAACACCTCTCGATAGCTAGGTGGATCGATCGAGAAAGCTCATGTCCCCTTGATAGCTTCTCGATATTTGTTCGATCCCTCGAGGTTGGCTCGTAGCTTCTCGACACCTCTCGATCTGTCGAGATCCTCTGCATGCATTGTTTTTCACATGTTTTGCATCTTTATATTATCTTGTCATCCATAGCATATTGTTTCATTACAATCAAGCATTTATATGGATTCTTTGTACCCCCTTGATCATCTTTATATTTCTCGGGTGAAGCTTTCTAGCTTCTTGTACCCTTTGTCAATCATGACAAAAAGGGGGAGAAATTGTGGAGAATATATGGTTTCTTTTTAAGATTCTACATGTTAGGGGGAGAAATACATGCCTTTGTAAGGGGGAGATGTGTTTCATCTTGTTAGGGGGAGTTCTTACGTCCTTCTTTTTGTACACCGGTCTTGTGATCATGTTTACATACATTGTGCTTATCTTTGATATATATATATGATGATGTATGTCTTCTTCACCTACCTCTACATGTGTTGCTTCTTTTCTATCTTTATACACATGTTTCTTATTACTTGTATGCAATTTATTATTTCTGTTTCACACTAAGATGTCTTATTGAGTTTTGTTTAAGTGTTTCAAAAATACAGGTTGTCAAAGTCTACTTGCCATAAACTCTCTTCTTGCAAAGTTTTTCAAGAGTTTGTGTTAGGATAGATTTTATTGTATTCAACAAGTGAGTGTAAGTTGAGTGATTTATGACTTCTCTCATATGTTCATTTGTTTGTTGTGATTTTGTCACAGATTGCCAAAGGGGGAGATTGTTAGGACATATGTGTTTCACTTGTTAAGAACATATGTCATTCTTTTATGTAATTGGCTAATCCTTTGACAAAACGCACTTTACTTGTATTTGGGTAGATATAGGTGTTTTTAATACTTCAAGAAACAAGGTTTCAAGTTCAAGTGTTGAATCCATGCAAGTTTGTCTAAGATTCAAGTGAAGAAGTGCTGCTGTTCGACACCTTTCGACAGCTAGGCTATCTGTCGAGCTTTTCAGTTGATTGTTATCGCAATCTCGACACCTTTCAATAGCTAGGTCGATCGATCGAGCAAAGTTCTGTCCCCTCGATAGCTCCTTGATAGCTCTCGATAGCTCGCAAGAGATAGGCTCAACACCTCCTCGACACCTCCTCGATCGATCGAGAATTAATGAGCTTTACGAAATTCAGATTTTCAGATTTGATTTTTGGCCTATGCTGACACGTATGTGTAGGGTTTCTTTTCTCATAACCCTAGACATATATAAGGCTTATTTTCAAGTCCGTCACATAAGAGAATACAAGGAGAACATATGCAAAAGGTGACTGATGCCTTATTCTCTCTAAAAGAAGCTACTGCGTCTTTGCGCCATAGGGTTTTATAACCAAGTGCTTCTTGATCTTTATTGTTGATGAAGTGAAGAACTTTGCAGCCAACATCTTCTTCAAGTTGGTGATTAAGTCGCGTACTAGGATCTGCGCAATTGGTTAGTCACGTACTGGAATTCGTCCATCAAAGGGTGGCGTTCATATATTGAAGAGTTCAGAGGTTCTGAAGCGGTAGAAGGTTTCTGCTGTAAGTTCATCTACGGTGATTGTAGAGTCTAGGGACAAAAGTTTTGTACTAGATCTGCAACTTCTCTTTACTATAGTGGATTGTCTTTTAGGAAGGTTTCCCCCCAGGTTTTTTTCTGTGAAACTGATTGGTTTCATTGGTTTTCCTGGGTCATTATATCTTGTCTTATTTATTTTTTTCCACTGCATTTATTTTTTACATGATATTGATGTTTATTTGTTTTAACAAGTTTTATTTATAATAAATCTAATTAACAACTTGAATTTAAAACTTATTAATTCTATCAACCGGGTTCTAAATTTCCTAATAGTATCCTAACAATAACTTTGATTCTTGTTGTGAACTAGACCTAGTGTGATGCTTCTATACCCTCCATAAGTAGAGTACATCCATCCCCAGTATTTTACATATACCAGAAAACTAACTAAAAAGATGATAATGTATGATCACTACGAGTTCCACATATATATGAACAAGTGTGCATCAATGTGAGCGATTAAGAGTCCTACAACCCTAGACGATCAGCAATGGCAATCTGAGTTTTCCTTTCTTTTTTGGTTGTGCATGCACTTTTTTGCATTATCAGTTTTGTTGTTTCAAAATAACTTGCTATTGACGAAATCTATTGAATCTATTAGTTGTTTTTATATGCAATAGTAAATATAATGTATCAAAATAATTGCTTCATGCTTCGATTCTAATGAATAAGTAGATATAAAGTCTTCGATTCTAATGAATAAGTAGATATAAAGTCTTGAGATATAATTTATTAATAAGGCCTAGAGTGCAATTATATTTATATAGTGGTATTGAATATAATTAATGGTAACTTTGGACTTGTCAAGAGTTGACAGAAAAGCTCAAGGCCCATTGGAGCTAGAGTCTTATTTGTTCCCTTTTGGTCCCACTCCGAACCACATACTAAAGCCCAATTAGAAAGGCTCAAAAGGCTAGCCTAATTATATAATCAGTTATAAGGAGAGAAACGTACAGAATTTAGAAAGAAATATGAAATGGTTTGTATATGAGTGTTGGACATTCTCTCATTCTCTCTTGAACAAACACATATAACTGATTGAGAGACCACACTTCTTGGGCGTTAGTTTAATTGGAGTGAAGATTAAAAGTGTTCCCGAGTGCTTCTAATCTTTGTTTTGAAATTTACCACACTAAGGTACACTCTCTTGTTCTTTTATTCTGAAATTTACATAGTACATGTTTTCAATTGCGAATGAAGTAGATCGTTAATTTTCCGATGCGTATGCTTTGTATGCGATATAAACATGTATTTTACCAACAAATGGTATCAGAATCTGTATAACATGATTTGTGAGTTTTGGAATTAGAGATAATAGTTTCATGATGTTAGAAGATTATATATGTATTTAATTTTCTACATGGTTGTTAAAACTATGATTTGATGAAAATTGATATTGATGTTATGATACTATTTAAATTTTAATTTAAGTATGTTAAATTGAACTTTAAGGCTATAACATCAATGGAATTCAGTTTTGACATCAAGTTCCATCTATTGGTAATTGTTTGTTCATAAAAATCGTTGAAAACTATTTATAACTGCCTTTTAAAAAACTGAAAACATGGGTTTTTTGCAGGTTAACTTCACACAAAGTTACTCACGAAAAATGCCTCTAAAGAACAAAAATTTTCGCGAGTAAGCTTTACTCGCGAAACAGTTGCAAAAATTTTTGTCTGAATTTTGTATTTTCACTTTTTTGCCTTAACCCATTTTTGCAGGAAGAGCTTAGTCACGAGCTTCTCGCGAGAATGTATCTGAAGGTAATTTTGAATTTTTTTTCTTAGTGTTTTCAATTGTATAAAGTGCAATGCTATGTGTGATTAGATTACACATGTTTATATAAATAAAAACCTTTAATTTAAAACATCCAGTGAGAGAGAGATACAAGGGTTGGATCTCACGGCCTCCATTGTCAGTTCATAGTAGTGTGAAATATATACTTTGTCTTTGCTTCGAGCTTAGCATTCCATAAGGGGAGTATTTATTTCATGGTCCTACAAGATCAAATTTCCTGGTTTATAGTGGCTTGATCAAACACCTTGTCTTAGCTTCGAGCTTTGCATTCAATGTGGAAGGTGTTTTGATCATGGTACTACAAAATAAACCTGTTAAGGGAATGAAATGTGGCTACACATGATTCTAAACAATGGTATACACTAGACTAAATATTATAGTATCCTCTATGCTGAGTTCTTACTATTATTATTTAGAGGCCAAATGTATAACGGCATGTTATTAGTGTTTAATAAGAGTTATCATAATAGCACTAATAATGAGAATAATTCTCATTCAATCATAGTATTTAATGTTCACTCTATGTTGAGGGATATTGAATATGGGATTGGGTTGTGGTTGCATATATTATATTGTGGTTTTATTAAGGTTCCATGCTATATGTTTATATGCTAAATAGATAATGTCTAGTTTACTTATTATATTCATGTTTATTATTTTCTGATTTGATCATGACATCATTTAGCCCACTTGTTACTATTCTTAATCAAAACAAACTGATTGGATCCAACTATGTTGACTGGAAAAGAAATTTGGACATTGTTCTTATAGCTGAAGAGCACAAATATGTGCTTACTCAACCTTGTCCTAGCTTTCCTTCATTAGATGCTCCTCTTGAGGAAAAATAGCGATATGATTATTGGTAGAAATCTAATGAGATGGCCAAGTGCTACATCCTAGCTTCTATCTCAAATGTTCTACAACATCAAATACAGGATGTAGAACTAGTTTCGGACATTATGCTAAGTCTAAAGGAGATGTTTGGTGAGCAAGGCTATTCTGCAAGGCCTGCAAGGCAGTTCTGCAAGGCAAGAAACTATGAGGCAAATTTATAATACCAAAATGGTTGAAGGTAGTTCAGTAAGGGAGCATTGTCTTACGATGATCTCCAATTTGAATACACTAGAAGTTTTAGGTGCCAATATTGATGGAGAATCCTAGGTGGATTTGATACTCTAGTCACTACCGGAATCATTCAAGGAATTCAGACTCAACTATAACATGAACAAAAAGATTTATTCATTGTCTAAATTAATGAATGAGTTGGTAGCGGCAGAAGGCATCCTTAGTACTTCTAGCGTTGATGCTAATATGGCTGAAGCTTCTACTTCTCAACCTAAGTCGAAAGGCAAGGGTAAGAGGAAGAAGAAGAAGAAAGACTTCACCAAGCAAGATGGTAAAAAAATTGCCTTAGGAGTTGCTGACAAAGGAAAAAAGATCAAAGGAAAGTGTTTCCACTATGGTGAGAAATGACATTGGAAGAGGAATTGTTCAAAATTCAAGGCAGCCATTAATAAGGGTATGAAAAGTTCATTCCTCCTTGAAATATGTTTAGTACAAAATCCCACAGATTCCTGGTGTGTGGATTCAGGTTGTACTAATTATATCTGCAATTCTTTGCAGGAGTTCCAGGAGACTAGAAAGCTTAATGAAGAGGAATTGTTTCTTACTTTGGCTGATGGGAGCAAGATTCCAATTGTAGCTGTTGGAGTCGTTAATTTATGCTTTGATTCTAGGGTTTTAATATTAGAAGACTGTCTATATGTACCTAATGTTCATAGGAATTTAATTTCTGCAACGTATTTAGGTAAACATGGATATTGTGTTATCCTTAAAGACAATGTTGTAATAAAGAAGGGTAAAGTGCATATCTATTCTGGCAATATTGTGGATGGTCTTTATATTTTAACTCTTGAAAAGGATGAATTATATAATTCTGAATTAGAGAAAGACTCTCATGTGAAATTATTAAAGAGAAAGTTTCCTTCTACTAGTGATGCATTTCTTTGGCACTTGCGTTTGGGTCATATTAATTCAAACAGGATTCAAAGACTTATCAAAGATGGACTCTTAGAGCCATTGGACTTTGATGATTTTCCAGTTTATGTATCTTGTTTGAAAGGCAAAATGACTAAATGACTTTTTAATGTAAAAGGTAGAAGAGCCCAAAAGTTGCTAGAACTAATACATTCAGATATATGTGGTCCTATGTCAATCCAAGCAAGAGGTGGCTATAAGTATTACGTTACTTTCACTAATGATTACTCTAAATTTGGTTATGTGTGCCTAATGAAACAAAAGTCCGAAGCCTTTGAAAAGTTCAAAGAGTTTAGGGCTAAAGTTGAGAATCAATTAGGTAAATGCATAAAAACCATTCGATCTAATCGTGGTGGCGAATACCTTCTTGAGAATTTTAAGGATTACTTATCTGGAAATGAGATTGTATCCCAATTGACTGCACCTGGAACTCCACAACAAAATGGTGTAGCAGAAAGAAGGAATAAGACTCTTTTAGATATGGTTAGGTCCTTGTTGAGTTATTCGACTCTACCAATTTCTTTTTGGGGATATGCCTTAAATACCGCAATGTATCTTATAAATTTAATACCTTCGAAGTCTGTTCCTAAAACAGCTGCAGAGTGGTGGAATGGGCATAAGCCTAGTATGAGACATCTCCATATTTGAGGTTGTCCAACACGTGTTAAAAGGAAAGACTAACAAGTTACAGTCTAAAACAGAAGTGGTTTTCTTTGTAGGGTATCCAAAAGGAACAATTGGAGATTTATTCTATAGTCATAAAGATAACAAAGTGTTTGTTAGTACAAATGCCAAATTCTTGAAAAATGACTATATGAATGATTATACTATGTTGGCTAAAATAAATGAATCTGTAAATGAACAACCAATGGATGAAACTAGGAATGATGTGGCTGTATTGGATACACCACAAGATACTTCTTATGAGATGTCTAGTAAACAGGTCCCTCATCGTAGTGGGAGAATTGTTCGACCTCTATAAGATTTATAGGTTTGGGAGAAACTTATGAAGCTATCTCAGAAGAGGTTGAATCAAATCCCTACACTTATGAAGAGGCAATGAATGATATAGATGCACACTATTGGGTCAAAGCTATGAAATCTGAATTTGATTCTATGTATTCCAATCAACTTTGGGATCTTGTAAAGGTGCTTAACGGCATTAAACTTGTTGGTTGCAAATGGGTTTACAAGAGGAAGAGAGGGATAGATAGAAAGGTTGAAACCTTTAAAGCAAGGCTAGTGGCAAAAGGGTGTACACAAAAAAGAAAGTATTGATTATGAAGAAACCTTTTCACCAGTACCAATGCTTAAATCTATCAGAATTCTCTTATCCATTGCTGCTCATTATGATTTTAAGATTTGGCAAATGGATGTCAAAACTGCTTTTCTAAATGGTAATCTTGAAGAAGAAATCTATATGATACAACCGAAAAGTATCATAGCAAAGAACCAAAAACATATAGTATGCAAGTTGAAAAGGTCCATTTATGGACTTAAGCAAGCATCTAGGTCATGGAACATTAGATTTGATCAAGCAATCAAGTCATTTGGTTTTGAACAAAATCTTGATGAACCATGTATGTACAAAAGACATCAAGACAAGGTAGTAATATTCCTAGTGCTTTATGTTGATGATATTCTACTCATTGGAAATGATGTAGGGGTAATGTCATCGGTAAAGGTTTGGTCGTCAAGCCAATTTGATATGAAGGACTTCGGTGAGGCTAACTTTATTCTAGGGATCAAGCTTTGGCGAGATCGCAAGAATAAGATGTTAGGTTTATCACAAGATAGATATATAAATAAGGTTCTAGAACGGTTTAGCATGCAAAACTCCAAGAAAGGATTACTTCCTTTTAGATATGGAGTTCCTATGTTTGATGACCAAAGGGTTAAGACTCAAGTGGAAGAAAATATAATGAGACAAGTTCTTTATGCTTCTGCAGTGGGAAATCTCATGTATGCCATGCTTTGTACTAGACCAGATATCTGTTATTCAGTTGACATGGTCAGCCGATATCAATCAAATCCAGGACAAAATCATTGGCAAACTGTAAAACATATTCTTAAGTATCTACGGAGAACAAGAGATTATGTGCTTGTTTACCATAGTGAGGATTTGATTTCCATTGGTTATACAGATTCAGATTTTCAATCAAATCTTGATTCTAGAAAGTCCACTTCAGGTTGTGTGTTCACCTTGGGAGGTGGAGCAATAAGTTGTAGGAGTGTTAAGCAATCTTGTATTGCAGACTCCACTATGGAAGCTGAATATATTGCTGCTTGTGATGCTGCAAAGGAAACTGTTTCGTTTAAAAAATTCATTTTTGATCTTGGTGTTGTGAGAATGAAGCAAATTCCCATCACATTATTTTGCAACAATAGTGGAGCGGTTGCACAATCCAAAGATCCAAAGAATCACAAGAAAGGAAAGCACATTGAAAGAAGGTACCACATCATTCGAGACATTATTGCTCATGGAGATGTAGTAGTAGCAAAGACAGAAAGTGCAAATAATCTAGCAAATCTCTTTACCAAAGGTCTTGCCTCAAAGGACTTTTGAATCACATTTGGAAGGAATAGGAGTCAGATTAGTGCACAATAGTCTTTAGGGCAAGTGGGAGATTATTAGGATTGGTGCACTTAAATTCTATTGTATGATGCTATTTACGTTATTATGTATGACATTATGTATGACTTAATGTTGTGATTAATAAAGTTGTTTTGTTATTATCTAAAATAATGGTAACATGAATATTCGAGCATTATCAAGTAGTTCATGAGATGCATAGTATGTGATTTATGTGAAAAGTCACAGAAGATATAAATCACAAGTTCTTTGTAAACTCAGAAGTTTAGTTCGTAGTCGGTGATGAAATTGGACGTTTCATCTACGAAGACTATAACATATCAACTAAGATGATTTGTCTTGATCATGGAAGTGGAGACTTCTAGTTGATAAGTTGATATATTTTAAGAGTTAAGACATGTTGAACTGAATCGCTATGAGATTTATTATTCTCCTAACGACTGTCAAATTAATAATAAATCTTACGACTTCTACTTACATGAACTCTTAATCCTGAGAGGATAATGGACTTGATCATGAAATGTAGGTTGCTTTGATATATCAAGAGTGAGATCTAAAGACACGATCAAAACCTCAATATGTTGGGCAGTCACATTTAGTGTTGATGGAACATATATTCTTAAGATGGAATTCATAGTCTTTTAATGGAGATATAAAATATTCTCTTGAGATAAGTTTAATGGGTTTGGTTATTTAGAGAGTTAGGCCTAACCACTTTAGTAAGAAATTATTAAAGTATATATTCATGAGTTTGGATTTCATAAATATATGATAAATAACTTAAAAGATTAATGAGTTTGGTTATTCAGAGAGTTAGGCCTAACCACTTTAGTAAGAAATTACTAAATTATATATTATGAGTTTGGATTTCATAAATATATGATAAATAACTTAAAAAATTAAACCGAGTACTTAAGGATTAAGATGTAGTAATCCACAAAGTGGTAATCTACATTAATGACTTTGTATTACTACGAATATTTTATGGAGGGGTTGCATATACAATAAAGTCTTGGGATATAATTTTTTAATAAGGCCTAGAGTGCAATTATATTCATATAGTGGTATCGAATATAATTAATGGTAACTTTGGACTTGTCAAGAGTTGACAAAAAAGCCTAAGGCCCATTGGAACCAGAGTCTTATTTATTCCCTTTTGGTCCCACTCCAAGCCACATACCAAAACCCAATTGGAAAGGCCTAAAAGGCTAGCCCAATTAGATAATCAATTATAAGGAGAGAAACATACAAAATTTAGAAAGAAATATGAAATGGTTTGTATGTGAGTGTCGGACACTCTCTCATTCTCTTTTGAACAAACACATATAACTGATTGAGAGACCACACTTCTTAGGCGCTAGTAGAATTAGAGTGAAGATTAAAAGTGTTCTCGAGTGCTTCTAATCTTTGTTTTTAAATTCACCACACTAAGGTACACTTTCTTATTCTTGTATTCTGAAACATGTATTTTACCAACATCTTTAGCATTGCATAGGTAAATATGTCTGTCCCTTTTCTTTTTTCGTCAACTTGTTTCCTTACTTTTCTAACCTTTTTTTGGTTTCTGCAGGGGATGCTAATGATGAAAGGGTTGATAGACCGTTCTCTCTCCCATGAGACAGAGCTGGAGCGTGTAAGGGCGAAGGCAAAGGCATCGGTGGCGGAGCTGGGGGAGCTGAAGGCCTAGAAGGTGATCCAAGAAAGAAAACTTGCCTTATCGAAGCAAGTTTGGTGCAAACTAAAGAAGCAGGCGAAGGTGCTGAGAAAAGTCCTTGAAGACAAGGAAGGAGAAATCAAAGATGTCAAGGACCAGCTTCGTCAGGCTAAAGAAGACATAATACAGGAGTATCGTGATTCCGACGCCCTCCTAGTGGAGCTCGGCAACTCTTTTGCGGATGGCTTTGACAACTGCTTCCGTCAGATCAAGGCCTCATTTCTAGACCTGGATCTATCCCATATTTCCATTGATCCTCAAGCCCAAACTCCTACCTAGCCCGTCTACTTTGAAAGCACCAACGAGCTATTCGCCGATGAACCTGTTGCCGACCCTCAAGGTGACAGGGAGACGGCTCTTACAGACCAAGCCAAATTCGTTGGGGATGAAGCTTATCCACTTAAGGGGGACTAGACGACTAAAAGGAAGGAGGGAGAGAACCCCAGGGAACAAGAGTAGATTTTTCTTTTTACTTTAGCTTCTTTCTTATTCAAGTGTAAAGATCTTTTGGAGGAACAATATTTATGTCAATTTAACCATTGCCTATTGTTTTCTATGCTTTGCATGTCGGCATTTCCCTCTACAGGTCTTGATAATATTTTGATTATTTGCCCAACAGTGTGTATTTGCAATATATCCGTCTATTTTGGACTTAGTATCTGCTGATCAATTCTTGGGATGAGCCCAACCTCTTGTGAACTTAATGAATATAAGACATCGGTTAAGATGAACCTGTCCACTCTATGGACTAAATAGATACAAGCCATCTCTTTAGGATGAACCCGTCCACTTTTTGGACTTGATAAATGTAAGTCATCCCTTTAGGATGTACTTGTCCGCTTTGTGGACTTGATAAATATAAGTCATCCCTTAGGACGAACTCTTCCACTTTGTGGACCTAATAATTGTAAGTCATCCCTTAGGATGAACCCGTCCACTTTGTAGACCTGATAAATGTAAGTCATCCCTTTAGGATGAACCACTTTGCGAACTTAATAAATGTAAGTCATCCCTTTAAGATGAACCCGTCCACTTTGTGGACTTGATAAATACAAGTCATCCCTTTAGGACGAACCCATCCACTTGTGGTCTCAATAATAATCCCTGTAAATATACGCACGACATATCTGAATAACTCCTCTTATTGTGAAAAACATGCATGTAGAAATTGTTCTTAAAAAAGAAATAAGAAACTGCCCTTCAGTCTTAAACAATACTGTAAATAATAAAAATTAACTAAAAGGAAGTAAAATCGAAATGAGGAATGTTGTCATTCGCGCCCTTGTCTACTAGTAGTACCTTTTCAGGTACTCTGTGTTCCATGGGTGATACAGCTTTTGCCTGTCCAACATCTCTAGGTGGTAGGTTCCCTTCCTATGCCATGATGTGATTCTGTACGGTCCTTCCCAATTAGGCCCTAACTTTCCTTGGGAGGTGCTTTTGTGGCACCTGTTACCCTTCTCAGGATAAGATCTCCAATCTGGAAGTCCCTATGTTGGACATTGGAGTTACAGTGCTTGGCCATGAGGTCCTGGTACCACGCTAACCTTTGCTCGGTCGTTGCTCTGACCTCGTCCACCAGATCAAGCTGTAGGCACATAGCTTCGTCATTTCTACCCTCATCATGGTTTCCCACTCTGTAGTTTGTGAGTCCTACTTCGGCCGGGATGACTGCCTCGCTTCCATATGCTAGTCGAAATGGTGTCTCTCCTGTAGGCATCCTTGCTATCATCCTGTATGCCTACAAGACGCTTGGCAATTCTTCCAGCCATATACCCTTTGCCCCCTCGAGCTGAGTCTTGATAATTTTAAGCAAGGATCGGTTCGTGACCTCAACATGTCCATTGGCCTGAAGGTGGGCGGGCGACGAGTAGTGGTTCTTGATCCCTAGCTGTGAGCAAAAGTCTTTAAATGTGTTGTTGTCGAACTGCTTCCCATTGTCTAAGACCAGTATTCTAGGTATACCGTATTTGTAGATGATGTTCTTCCATATGAAGCTTCACACATTCTTCTCTGTGATGGTGGCCAGGGCTTCGGCTTCTACCCACTTAGTGAAATAGTGTATACCAACTACTAGGAACTTCAACTGTCTAACTGCTGTTGGGAACGGGCCCATGATATCTAACCCCCATTAGATGGAAGGCCATGGGGCTGTCATTGTGGTAAGCTCCTCTGTTAGTTGCTTGATGAGATTACCAAATCTCTGACACTTGTCGCAAACTTTGACGTATGCATAGGCATCATTTTGCATGGTGGGCTAATAGTACCTTGCACGAATCAGTTTATGCACTAAAGACCGTGATCTTGAATGGTTCTCGCAGATTCCTTCGTGGACTTCTCTCATGACATAATCTGCCTCGTCGGAGTTAAGAAACCTTAGGTACGGACAAGAGAAGCCCCTTTTGTACAAAACGCCTATTATTAGCATGAATCGCACTGCTTGAACCTTTAACTTCCTAGCGGCTTCCTTTTTTCCTAGTAGCATGTCGTCCTTTAAGTAGGAGGTTATTGGTGTGATCCAGTTGTTTTTGGAACTTACCTCTTACACACTAACATTGTTTATTAATGGTGAATTTTGGACAAAGGACGATACCTGACCGGGATGAGCATGTGTTTTGCTAATGTAGTCTTAGCAAGATGGTCGGCTTACTTGTTCTCCTCCTTTGGGATTTGAATAAATTTCACTTGGAGGTTGTTCACTCGACTTTTTACTTGCTTCATGTACTTTTTCATTTGTTCCCTTTTGCACTCGTAGTTGCCATTTACATGACTTGTGACTACCTGAGAATCGCAATATACAACAAGATTTGTGGCTCTTGCTGCTTTGGCTAGATCAAGTCCTGCTATCAGGGCTTCATACTCCGCCTCGTTGTTGGTCGTTGGAAAGTTGAGTCGGACCATGCATTCGAGCTCGTCGCCTTCTGGAAAATGGAGTACTATACCAACTCCACCTGCCTGTTTGTTAGACGATTTATCCGTGTGGATACTCCATTGTGGTTGTGCTTATGCCCCCTAGCCTTCCGCATTGGTGAATTCTGCGATGAAGTCAGCGACAACTTGCCCTTTTTTGGCAGTTCGTGGGCGATATCATATGTCGAACTCACTTAACTCGATTGCCCATAATGTCATCCATCCAGCTGATTCAGGGCTGTTCATTGCTTTCCACAAAGGTTTGTCTGTTAAGACGACCACAGTGTGGGCTTGGGAGTATGGTTTGAGTTTATGAGCTACAATCACTAACGCGACGACGAGCTTCTCCATCGGGACGTAGCTGTCTTCTGCGCCTTGGAGCGCCCTGCTAGTGTAGTACACAGGCTTCTATACCCAGTCTTCTTCCTTGACTAAGTCCGCATTGACAGCTGCCGGAGAGATGGCTAGATAGAGGAACAATTCCTCCCTTGCTTTGGAAGGGCTCAGCAATGATGGGGAGGAGAGGTATGCTTTTAGGTCTTCAAACGCCTGCTGACATTCAGCCGTCCATTCCAACAACTTCTTCAATGTGCAGAAGAAAGGTAGACACTTATCCGTTGCTCTTGAGACAAACCTGTTCAGTGCAGCAACCTTACCGTTCAGGCTCTATACTTCCTTGATGTTTGTTAGTAGCGTCATTTCCATAATTGCCCGTATCTTGTCTGGGCTAACCTCAATACCTCTCTTGAATACCATAAACCCCAAGAATTTTTCGGTCGTCACCCCAAATGCGCATTTGTTGGGATTCAGCTTCATGTTATGCAAACGGAGGGTGTCAATGGTTTCTTTGAGGTTGTCCAAATGGTCACCTTCCAGTTGGCTTTTCACCAACATGTCGTTCACGTAGACTTGAACGTTTCTACCAATCTGATGTTCAAACATCTTGTTCATTAGCCTTTGATACGTGGCGCCTGCATTCTTAAGTCCAAACGGTATTACTTTGTAACAGAAGAGACCCTAACTGGTGACAAAAGAAGTCTTCTCCTGATCAGCTTCGTCCATCTTAATTTGGTTATAACCAGAAAATGCGTCCATGAAGCTCAGCAACTAGTGTCTTGCTATCGAATCCACCAAGACATCTATCCGCAAAAGTGGATAGCTGCCCTTGGGGCATGCCCTGTTCGGGTTTGTGAAGTGTACGCACGTCCTTCACTTTCTGTTGGCCTTTTTGACCATCACTATATTGGCCAGCCAATCAGAATAGTATACTTCTCGTATGAACTCTGCTTCCTGTAATTTGCAAACCTCATATGCTATGGCCTTGTCTCGTTCTGGCGTGAACACTCGTTTTTTCTGACGAATGGGAGAGAAGGAAGGAGATACATTCAACTTGTGGACTATGATCAAAGGGTCAATTCTGGGTATGTCCTCATGGCTCCAAGCGAATACGTCCTGGTTCTTCCTTAGAAACGTTGTAAGCACCTAACAAACTAGTGGGCTAGCCAGAGTCCGAATCCTGGTTGTTCGTTCGGGCCGAGTATCGTCCAAGATTACCTCTTCCAGTCCTTCCACGGGTTCTACTACCGTCTGCTGTTCTTCTATACACATGGCCTGCAAATGATCATCCATTTCCAACATGGCAATGTAGCATTCACGCACCGCCACTTGATCTCCCTGCACCTCTCCCACACCATACTCGGTTGGGAACTTGATCATTAGGTGATAAGTTGAAGTCATGGCCTTCCATGTGTTAAGGATAGGATGGCCTAAGATGGCATTGTAGGCAGAAGAACAGTCGACAACTAGGAAGGTGACATCCCTGGTGATCTGCTAGGGGTAGTCACCAACGGTTACTAATAAAGTGAATGCACGGAGGGGATATACTCTTGTTCCTCTGAATCCAACAAGCGATGCGTTAGTTGGAAGAAGCTGTTCTTTCCCAATCCTCATTTGCTGGAGCGCCAGGTAGTAGAGGATATCATCAAAGCTCCCATTGTCTACAAGGACCTGGTGAGTGTTGTAATCCATGACCCGTATGCTAATCACAAGCGCATCATCGTGCGGGTGGTGGAGACGTCGAGCATCTTCTTCGGTGAACCTGATTATAGCGTTGTCGATGCATGCCATCTTTAGGACAAAGCCCGTCAGCTAGACATTCTGTACCATACGTAGGTAGGTTTTGCACACCTTCCTAGAATAACTGGAAGTTATGGTTCCTCCTATGATCATCCTTATTTGTCCTAAGGGGGGCCCAGGATGTTCGTTTTCCCTTTGGGCAGCCTGCTCTTATAGGGGATCCATCCTCTTCTTGCTAATGAACCTTTGTAGCTTGTCCTACCTCATAAGAGCTTCTATCTGCTGTTTCAAGTCGTAACAGTCGGACGTGTCATGACCGTGGTCATGATGAAAACGGTAGTACCTGTCTCTGGACCTCTTATTGGGATCTCCTTTTAGCTTGCCAGGAAATGTCAAGACTCCTTCGTCCTTGATCTGCATCAAGACTTGGCCGGTCGGGGCAGTAAGCGGGGTGAAGCTTGTGAATCTCCCAGTGGGGGGTTTGAAATGTCTATCCTCCCGTCAGTCTCTCGTCTTGGCCATCTTCCATCCCCTATCTTACTGCTCATCTTCTTGTCTTTTCCTCTTCTTAGGCTTCTCTTCCGAGGCCAGCAGTGCGTCTTCCACGTTCATGTACTTAGTAGCCCTTTTTGTAACCTGTTGGTAAATGCAGCCACGAGTATCTTGTAGTCAGCTTCATCAATCGAGAGGGCCTCCTTGTTAAAGCGGGTGATGTAGGACCTCAGCGTCTCATCCTCCCGTTGTCTGATGTTCATCAGGCATACAGTTGACTTCTTATACCTGTGTCCCCCAATAAAGTGCAAAGTAAACTGAGCACTCAACTCTTTGAAGGTGCTGATGGAGTTAGGAGTCAGCCTGCTGAACCGTACCCTTTCTGGACCCTTCAATGTAGTCAGAAAGGCTCGGCACATGATCTCGTCTGCCACGCCTTGTAAATGCATTAAGGTATTGAAAGACTCCAAGTAATTAAAGGGATCCTTGGATCCGTCATAACCTTCTACCTGTGGCATACAGAATTTCGGCAGAAGGGAGAATGAAGTGACAGATGCTGTGAAAAGTGAATCCGTCCAAAGGACCAGCTCGTCGAGGTCGCTAGACACCTATCCTCTGAGGGCATTCATTATGTAGTCCATCCGTTCTTTCATCATCTGCATCTCTGCGACCGTGTGTAGGGGTGCTGTCTCTACAACAGACGAACGACTTATATCCTTTCACTCTGGCCTGCTTAGGGCGTTGTTGCCTTCCAGCCCCTCTTGGTCTCTTCACTCAGCGCTGGTACCTTCTTGGTCTTCCTCCTGAGTATTAAGCCTTGCGTTCTTTTGCCGTAGCTGCTCCTCTAGGTCGTGGTTTTGTTTGGTGAGTCGTTCGACAGCCACAGCAAGAGTCTGAACCTGTCTCTCGAGAGAAGTGGTGGTACGCGGTTCATCTCCCTGGTTTTGTTGGTGGTTGCCATTGAGCGAGTAAGTACCATGCAACTCTTTGTCTGGGAAGTGGTAGTATGGCTTACAACTGTCCATCCCACAAATGGTGCCAACTGATGATGCTGAAAATCATCAGTAAGCTACATGATTCTCGCACGCTCAAACAAGACCTGCACAACAAAGGAAAAGGAGAAAGCCTTATAGAGAGTACCGGTGTGGTACCAGCCAAATACCCTCTGAAGGTTAAGTTAAAGAATGCTCACAACTCTAGAGTGCCAAAGCTGGGCTAAATTCTGCGTAACTTGATTTCTAGAGGCCTTGGGTTTTTATAGTAGTGTAAAACTGACTTTAGTTTCTTGGTGAGGAGGAATTTTTCCTTATAAGGAAGATCCTCATAAATGTACGTATTCTACGAGATCCTTTCCATATCGTTGATTATGGTTGATCGTGAGGTGCAACACATTTCCTTTTGATGTTTCTTGAGGACTAATTAAACAACGTGGATGCCACATGACCTTGCCACCCTCCACTCTGTATCCACCTGCTTTCTTATCCATCCGCCATGGAGAGTCCGTCTTCTATGTATGCGTCCCTCCATCTTCTTCCATCACTTTACTTACGAACTTCCTAGTACCATTGCGTATAACAGGTTCTGTAAAATGAGGCCGTCTACTTCCATTTTATCCTCTTTAGAACGCACCACAACAACCCACCATCACCACTGTCACCGCCAAAAGATAATAGACTGAAGAGAAGGGGTAAGATTACAAAGAAAGGCCAGAGTGAAGACTAAAAGAGAGGCTTGGCCAAAGAAAAAAGAGAAAAGTATGAAGAAAGAGAAAAAAGAGAGAGAAAATGTATAATAATGAAAGAAGAGAGAGAAACCAAATAAATTTTTTTGGCTAAAAAGCAAAACTGGCATTCTAAGTTTTACTTTTTATCATTTCAGTCCTTTAAGTTTTAGATGTGTCATTTCAGTCATCGAAGTTCCAAATTTTGTCAATTTAGTACTTCGTTACCCTTCTGTTAAGTGTTGTCATTTTCTAAATCAAAATAATGTAGTTTTAAATGATTTTTTTTAATTTCTTAATTTAATTTTACTGAAAAAAATTAACTATGACAACAACAACAACAACAAAAAGGAGAGAGAGCCTAACCCCTAAAAAACAGCAAAAAATCCCCACCACACCGATAGCCTAACCCTACTAACTGAGAACTTGGGGGAGAAAGAAAGAGGAGGAAAGAGAGAGTGAGAGATCAACAAGGGGAGAGAGAGAGAGAGAGAGAGGGAGAGAGAGAGAGAGAGAAAGAGAGAGAGAGTGTGTGTACTAAGTTTCAAAGAGAGAAAGAGTGGGGATTTTTTGTTGTTTTTCGGGGGTTAGGGGAACAACATTGTTCCACTTAGTTTCTTTCTTTCTTTCTTTCTTTCTTTCTTTTTTTTTTTTTTTTGTAATTAACGTTTTCCAGTACTAAGTTTTTAGCTTTACAACCACTAATAAAGCGTGTATTTTAGTTATTGAATGGTAAAAATATCTTTTTGGAGATTTTACCTCCTCCATTGTGAATGCTCTAAGGCTTCGTTCGGTTGGAGGTAAAAGAGAGAGAGAGAGAGAGAGAATAGGTGAGAGAGGTGTTTGGTTGGGAGGGGGAGTGGAAGGATATTTTAGTGAGGCTTAGGTGTTTTCCTTCCTGGCCCACCAAAACCTATTTATCCAATTTGGAAAAAAAAAAAAAAAAAAAACTTGGGGGACTCTATTTCAATCCAATCAATTACATTTTTGTCCCCTTTTTTTTTGTATTGTTGAACTTGGAAATTTCAAGTAACCGTTAACATTTGACTCAGCTTCAACTAACTTAATAATTTTTTCTTGTTTTTTGGTTCACGTTGTTCATCACTTTTTTCTCTTCATGTATTTATTTTTCTTCTTCTTGTTTTTGCCCCATCTTTTGTCTTTTTCATCTTTTTATTTTTCAGTTTCTTCTATTTACTGTTCGTTCACTTCGTTGTTTTGGGTTTCTTTTCTTTTCTTTTCTTTTTATTTTTTATTTTTTTGTGCTTATCTCACTTTTTGTCTTCTTCTATCTTTTGCTTTTTTCAATTTCTTCCATAGTTACCTTCTTATTCTTTTTTTTTTTTTTTCACTAGTTTTGGACTTGGCTTTTGCCATTTTAAAATAATAACTTTAAAAAAAGTGTAATGTCCATATATAATTTTTTAAATAAATAAGTGTGTAAAAATTTAGGTTGTCTTTTGTTTTATTTAATAAGGACATAATTGTAAATTTATATTAACTTCATTTTTCATAGTTTTTCATCTCTCCACTTTTCCATCCTTCCAACCAAACATATATGAAAGAAAATTAAATTTTTTCTATCCTCTAACTTTTCTATCTCCTCTCTATTTTTTGTCCTCTCACTTTTCTATCTCTTCAACCAAACGGACCTTAAAGGTCATAGATGGCTGCAGGGGCCAACCCAAGACATTAGGCTACTTAGGCCGCCTAGGGCCGCCTTAGTAGTGGAAGGCCCCAAGGGTTGGGGGGCAAAAAATGATTTTTAAAAAGACCAAAAAATTTGAGAAGGCCCACTTTTTTTTTTTAGATATAAAAAAATTACTACTTTCACATTTTTCCTCAACTTTTAAGAAGACTGAAAAAATTGTATAATAGTAAAGTTAGCAAAAAGTTAAATAAATGGGTCTTACAAGTAAATGTATCACCAATCATAAGAAGTAAGTCAAATAGGAAAATACTAAAAACACTATAAATTTTACTTCATAGCATTTAAAATTGATGTGAATGTACTACATATAATTGGTGGACTTCCACAACCAAATAAATGCATATTTAAATTACTTTTTGTAATTGGTAATACATTTTTGTAAGCCTTATATTTTACAATTGATAGTATTAATCTTTAGCATTGTTAATTCAAATATTCGTTTATTATCTTATTGAAATGTCACCAGTCACATTCATTACTACATCAATTTGTAATTTTTTTGTAGTAAAATTTGTTATACCTTTAGCGTTTTCCAAAAACCAAAAATAATAATATTAATAGTTACATTAAAAATATATGAATATGGATTTTTTAAAAATCATGGTGTAAAAAACTAGTTAAATATTATTTTAAGGGACGAAAAAAAAAAAAAAAAAACCATTTAAAGCTATCATCTTAAGCCTCAAAATTTATTGGGTCCTTCCCCTAATGGCTACGAACGCAAATTTAAAAGTATGTTAGTTGGTACACATTCTTTAACCAAAAGATATTAGCCACCATAGTTAGTAAATATACCTCACACAATTGGTTTGATGCTTGAACGTCAAATCAAGTTCTTTGCTCGTCTGTTGTAAAGGACAGACATATATATATATATATATATATATATATATATGTATATACACACACACACATACAAACACGCATACATACGTATTATTCAATTTACTTTTTAAACTTTCAAATGTATCAATTTTTTGTTAGTCTACTATTTAAAGTGACTAATGCTGACATGACACACACATGAACAAAAATTACTAAACACAATCACAACCGATTAAGAGAGAGAGAGAGAGAGAGAGAGAGAGATTAAGGAAAGAGAGGATCTCTCAATTGAATTGTTGTGTCACTGAACTTTGTGGTCTTGCTGTTGATCTCACCATTTGACTACAACAACAATAACAACTATGACTATGTGCTGATTGTGTGAGAGGGTGGAAGGATTGGGGAGGATGAGTTCAAATGATCGATGACAAGAGCGTTTAGTTGTTTGGCTTGTGTCATCGCCAGCGTTGTTGTCGGCAGTATTATTAACGGTGTCATTGGTGATTCTCCGCCATATATATAGCTAACTTTGTAAAATTGCAATTGTTTATTGTTCATTGTTCATTTATATTGCTTTGAATATTATCATAGTTTTGAGACTTGAGCTGTTCAAAGAACCAAATAAGGGAGAGGTTCAAGTGTTTTTTAGGTCGGATTGAAGTTTAACCGAGGTCGAACCATTACAATATAAAAATTGTTAATTTATTTAAACATAAAATAAATACAATAGTTAGTGAATTTAGGACACAGCAAGCTAACCTGTCTAAATGGTTAGTGTGTCAAATAGAATTTGGTGTCTACCTACGAGGCTACAAATGCAACTTATCAAAGTTTTTTTTGCAAAAAATCATACCTCGTTTGATTCTAGAACACGTGATTGTGTGTTTATTGGTTATGCTTGCAGTAATACATGCTATAGATTTCTTGTCATCAAAAGTGATATCTTAGAGCATTTGCAGCAGTGGAGCTAAATAGCTATATTGTTATTTTAGCTCCACCAATATAGCAAAAAGAACCTGAAGCAGTGGAGTCATTTTAAAAAATTTTATTTAAAGTGCTACAATGCACATCTATCTATAGATATGCACTGTAGCTAACATCTAAAACTAAAATATAATATTTTATTAAATCTGGTTAAAATATTCGTTCTTTCTTTTTTTCTTTTTTCTTTTTCCTTTCTTTTATTCATTCCATCCGCTTCACTTCTGAAGCTCAGACAAACAAATCACTCTCTCTCAAGCTCTCAGACAAATCACTCTCTCTCAAGCTCTCCTCTCACAACGCAAGCTCTCATCTCTCACATCTCCTTTCACGACTCCTCAAGCTCTCACATCTCCTCTCAGCGGTGCTCACGCCATCTCCACCGTCTCATCTCTCCACCGCCGTCCCACCAGCCGCCCCTATTTACCGCCGCCAGATCGACCCACCAGCAGTCCCAAGCTGTCGATCAGCCCCCACTTCTCTTCCACCGATCAACCCCAGCCATCCCACTTCTCCTCCGCCGATTAGCCCCAACCATCCCACTTCTCTTCCGCTGGCCCACCGTATTTCGCTGTATCACAACCACTAAACCCCTTAAGTAAGTACCTCACTCTCTTTTCCTAACTCTCTAAAAAAATTTCTCTTGTCTATTCTGCTAAAACAACAAAAGTAGAGAATTTTTTGATTTGGGTATAATTTTAGATGCAATAATTTTTAGATGCAAAGAATGGGTATAACAGAATCTCTATTTTAGATGCAATAATTTTTGTTGTTGTTCTTACTCAATGAAAAGTTCTGTCATTTGATCTCAGAGCATCCATTCGTTTTGATTTAGAGCTTCCATGAATGGACAGAATGTATTTGTATTGGAATGTATTGAGAATTTTCTGTTTGTAGGAATGTATTTGTATTGGAATGTATTGGGAATTTTCTGTTTGCAAGAATTTGTTGTGTGGTTTTCTTGTAATAGAAGTTCTTGTCCTAGTTTTATGTTCTGCTGCACAAAACCATAAACAAAAGCACACAAAGAGGATTTCTTGTGGTCAATTTAATGAGATTAAGCTACATGTCAAATTCAGTATTTATGCATAATCATGTACTATTATTATAATTCTAAGTATTTTAAGTTTTGATATAAATGTTAGTTTGGGACTATTCTGTGTGCAGCAAAGTTTTTTTTTTTTTTTTTTTTCCTAATTTTATGGCATCACGTAGAGACACAGAGTTACATAGAGACCTAACATATTTCACGGATATCATGACTGGGGATATAGAAATTGACTCACAATTTTTGGGAACGTCTCAAAATACTCATGTGTCAGTTTCTGATTCTCCACCTCCACCTCCACCTCAAGTTGAAAATGCCTCTTCTACAAAAGGAAAATGAGGCTCTAACTTTAGTGAAGAGGAAGATAAACTCCTAGTGGCAGCATGGCTCAATACTAGTGTTAATGCCATAAATAGTAATGAACAAACACAAAATACATTTCGTCAAAAAGTTTGGGAATACTTCATGCAGTACAATACATCTGATACCACACATACTGTTATCTCCTTGTTAAGTTGTTGGGGAGTGATTAGTGAAAAGACAAATAAGTTTACCCGGTGTATGGCTCATGTTAACGCACAACATCAAAGTGGTATAACCGAAAAAAATAAGGTATAAATTATATTGCAATAGTGTTAACATGTCCATTCACCAATAGTTTGAAGATATTAATTATGTTATTTTTCTTTTAATTTTTTTAGATTACCAGTGCGAAAGCTTTGTATTTAGAGAAGCATAAGAAGCCCTTTCTTCTTGACCATTGTTGGCTCATGTTAAAGGACCAACCAAAGTTTGCCAATCCTAACAATGCTAAATCGAGATCATCCGTGCCTCCAACTCCGGAGTCAATATCTATTAGCGAGGGGGATTGTGGGTCCGAACTTGGTGACACTTCTAATTTTGAGAGACATTGGTAGGAAGGCCAAAAAGGCCATCCGAAAGAACAAAGCCACTGGAAAAGATGTAGGGGAATATTTGACCAAGAAATTGAAATTGATTGAGGATGTAACTCGATTGGAAGAGGAAAAAATGTTTATTGAGAGGGAAAAACTTGCAATTGAGAAGGAAAAAAGTGAAGAAAAACTTTGGATTGAGAAGGAAAGAGTCATGATTGAGAAGAAAAAATTTAAGATGACAGAAAGGTTAGAGGAGGAGAGAATCATGATGAAAGATACAAGTGGCTTGACTAGAGCACAAAAAGCTTTTTATGAACAACTCTAAGAGGAAATCATGGCAAGATGAAATTCACGTAATTAATGGGTTTGATTGCATTTTGGATGTAGGTTAGGCTTTTATGTATTTTGTAATGGCTTATGTAGGCCTTTATGTATTTTGGTAGTGGCTTATGTAGGTCTTTATGTATTTTGGTAGTAACTTATGTATTTTGTAGTGGCTTATGTCACTTGACTTTAATCTTAAACTAGATGTATGTGTTTGTGTTGGGACTTGAAGTGTAATCTAACAAAGACTTTGAAGTGCAATCTTTTTTATCTTTTGTTAAGTTCCATTCGGTCTTGTGATAGGCATTAATATAATTCTTTGTAGACTGAAAAATGAAACTATTATATATCTTGCTGTTACAGCCACTATGAGTGTCTTTGATCCAATTATTTCTATTTATTCAACATTCCTAGTATCATATGCTTGGTTTTGAGATGATAGGTCTTAGAATAAATCTATTCATCAAAACAATGAACATTCCTAGTATCATAGTATTTCTTTTTTAAAGTGAATCTCTTTGTTTACCATTTATTAGCGTTCATAGTATTTCCAAGTTGATTTTTTTAGATGTATGTGTTTTTGTTGTGACTTGTGCGTGAATTGGTTATATTCATTTTGTTGTTGCTTATGTCACTTGACTTTAATCTTGCATCTATAGTAATAATTGCTTTCCAATTGTCTTGAAGGTTGCATCCATGAATCATTATTTGTTTCGCAAGTTTCTTCTTAATGACTCAGATGAAGATGAGATAATCGAAGAACTTGTTATGGAAACATCACAACCTAAACGTCATCGTTCTATCCGACGTAATCATTTGGTAGGCCATTAAAGGCTTTTTCTTGATTATTTTGCTCCCACACCAATATATTTACTCGCTTTATTTCGTTGGAGATTTCGGATGAAGCGTTCTCTTTTTCTCTGTATTCAATCTAAGGTAGAAGCTCATGACTCTTACTTTGTCCAAAAAAGAAATAATGCTAACAAATTTGGTTTATCTTCATTACAAAAGATAACTGCTGCACTTAAAATGCTTGCATATAGAGTATCGGGTGATTTGGTAGATGAATATGTGCGAATTGGAGAAACTACTGCATTAGAAAGTTTGAAAAAATTTGTTACTGCGGTAATTGATGTTTTCTCTGAGGAATATTTGAGAAAGCCAAACAATGAAGACATTGCTAGACTGTTAGCTCATGGCGAATGTCGAGGTTTTCCAGGTATGTTAGGTTTAATTGATTGCATACATTGGAAGTGGAAAAATTTTCCATCTGCATGGAATGGTCAATATTGTGGTCACATTCGTGAGCCTACTATTATTTTGGAGGCAGTAACATCATATGATCTTTGGATATGGCATGCATTTTTTGGGTTACCTGGGTCAAATAATGACATCAATGTGTTAGAGCGGTCTCTTGTATTTAATGAACTTACTGAAGGACGTGCTTCTGCAGTACATTACTCAATCAATGGTCATGACTACACAATGGGATATTGCCTTACTGATGGCATATATCCAAAGTGGGCAACATTTGTGAAAAAAATCCTAGCTCCACAAGGACAGAAGTATAAATTATTTGCAGCAGCCCAAGAGGCGAGTAGAAAGGATGTTGAGCGTGCATTTGGAGTGCTTCAAGCACGTTTCGCAACTGTCCGTGGACCTGCACGATTTTTCCATCTTGAAACACTCCAAAAGATCATGAAAGCGTGCATAATTCTCCATAACATGATTGTTGAAGATGAGCGGGATGATAATGAAGTGGTAGACTTGGATTATGAACAAATTGATGGAGTGGATAATCCTCCTCTGCAAGTGTTACATGAACAAAGTGATGGATTTCTAGCATACATTGAGAGGTATGGACACATTAGAGACCGAGAAATTCATTTTCAACTCCAGTCGGACCTCATTGAACATTTATAGCAATTGCAAGGCGAGTCGTAGGAACTTTCTTTTTTGTATGTTGAGAAGCATGAGTCATAGAAACTTGTGCGAGTGTGTGAGTTTATTGTAATTTGGTTTGAGTTATGTATGTGAGTAATCTATGGACTACATTGTTCCTGCTATAATATGTGTTTTATTTTATATGTTTTCTTATAAAGTTCATCCATTTCATAGTTCACATTGTTCCAAGATTGCTTCCGGACACTTGAGACGATAATAGGCTATCATGATGATTGAGAAATTGTTTTAGTAAAAAAAAAATGTATAAGTATAATTTGGAGTTAAAAAAATCACTTGTTAACACTAGACGATTATTTGCTATCATGTGGCAGCGGCGGCGGCGGTGGAAGAGTCGGAGTCGGAGTCGGAGTCGGCGGTGGCGGCAGTGGCGTTGGTGGCGGTGGCAGTGGCGGCGGCTACGGTAGCGGTGGCGGTTGCAAGTGGTTGTGATTGTTGTTTATTGTAATGGAGATATTATTTTATTGTAGTGGATATAATATTTTATTGTGATGTTTATATTATTTTATTGTGTTGAAAGCTAAAATAGATTCACTGCTGTAGCATGTGTGTAGGTAAAATAGATAAAGTAACTTTTGATAGAGCTAAAAAGCTATGAATGCTCTTAGAATCATACACTATTTTTGAATCTTATAAATGTCATATTCTTTGAAAATGTGTTTCTTTGAAAAATAAGGGTGTTGCATGATTCTATTGAAACTTCTAATGACTTTGTTAATGATGTGCAAAAAATAAGGAGCAAGAGAGTTAGGAAGGAAAATGACTACGGTAATATTTCCTTCCCTATGTTGTTTTTCCTCTTTTTTTTTTTTTCCTTTTCCTTGTTCTCCTTTAGTAGCATAAAGAAAATACCATGAATATACAAATATCATAAACTTGAGCTTTGAAATATCTCTCCCAATAACATATATAAAATTATAAAAATAACCTCTCTCTCTCTCTCTCTCTCTCTCTCTCTCTCTATATATATATATATATATATATACAAAAAATTACATGGAACCAAGCTACAAATTTAAATCATGAAGAAGATCAAACAAAGAAATTAAGTAGTCCTTGTTTAAACAAATAATGATAGAAAGAAAGAAAAAAAAAATGTACACACACAAATTTATAAAACAATTTCTACCCATATCTGTGAGGCTTTTCAAACACTGAAAGTTTTCTCCTTTGACGCTTTTCAACCTTCTCTTTCTCTCGCTGTCTCGGTGTCCCTCTCTCTCTTTCTATGTGTGGTGGTGTGTGTGTGGCAGGAAGAACATTTAAGTAACATGGGGATTTTGCAAATCTGAGGTGGAATTGTTTAATGCAGCCTAAACATTACGTCCTTAGCTGACTCAGCTTCTCATAAAATTGCCCTTCATTTCCTTCCAAATGACTGCGACAGTATTTACATTAAAAGAGTAGGACAACTTGGTCAAATAGTTCCTATATACAATGTACAGCATAGCGTAGTCCAATATTTTTTTGTTATGTTATTTTTCTCTTTTTTTCTTTTTTGATGAATTCGTCATCTTCTTGATCTGATATATATATATATCTTATCTAGTGTATAATATAGATAAATGTTAAGGAGATAACTTTCAAGGATTATTTATGTAATTAGTTGGTTTCGGGTTAGATTCAAATGAATAGGAAGATACTCAAAAAAGTTTTGGGCATTCTAGTTAACATATATATATATATATATATATATATATACACTAGCCTCTAAGGCTCTTGAGCGCGTGCTTAGAAGCTCTTCAATTTTTTGGTAAAGGTTAATAATTTACATCTATTATAAATTGAAATTACTACATTTTTCATTTACAAAAATACCTAGAGGAGTGATGAGTGTTATGCATGGAGAAATGTTAATAATTTTAATATTTGGTACAAACGTATAACACTCATCACACTCCTAGGTATTTTTGTGATTGAAAAATGTAGTAATCTCAATTTATAATAAATGCAAATTATTCACATTTACCAAAAATTGAAGAGCCTCTAAGCACACACGTGAGGCTAGTTTGTTTATGATAGTCCTAAAATGTAGCCACTCAGTACACTAAACGGCTAAACCACTAAATTTCCTTCAAAATAGAACCACTCTCCCACTAACCCAAGTCTTCAAAATAACCCTATTTATTCAAAATGAAAAACAAAAATAAAAACCTCAATGCACTTTTCCATCAAAAAAAAAAAAAAAAAACCCCTTAATCCACTAAACGGCTATCAAACCTACCTTTTTTTTTTTCTTCTTCTTCTTCTTTAAATCTCTTTTGCTAGAAAGAAACCTCTTCTAAAATCCTTTTCTTTTTTCCTCACCTTCTTAGAAAAGAAAAATACCTTTGATTTCAATGATTCTAATTAAAAAAAAAAAAAAAAAACCCATATTTTCATTTTTTTTTTTTAAACCCTTATCCTTATCCCATCATCCATGTATTTTTAATTTTTAATTTTTTAATGAGATTTTCCCATGTAGTTAAAAGAATTTCCAGTTATCCACCACTCTTTTTCCCTTATCTAAGTAAAATTATTAATTTCAAAATCCTAAATTTTAGGTTACAAAACCTCTCTCTCTCTCTCTCTCTCTCTCTCTCTCTCTCTCTCTCTCTCTCTCTCTCTCTCTCTCTCTCTCTCTCTCTTAGGCACGTTCAATTCTTCTCTTTCTTTTTTCCTCACCTTCTTAGAATAACAAAAGAAAAATACTTTTGATTTCAATAATTCTATCAAAAAAAAAAAAACCATGTTAACTTAGATTAATGTTGAAACTAAAAAAAAAAAATAAAAACTTATTTCCATTTTTTAAAAAACCCTTATCCTTATCTTATCCTTATCAATAACTATAAATTGAATCCCACATAGAATTATACAAATGATAAATATAGTTTCTTTTACAAAAGAATTTTTTTTACAACAATTTCTTAAGATAACAACCACTTCATATGAGGTTTGAATCATAACAACAATTTCGTTCATTATTATTCAAAGTTGCTACATTTTTCAAAAAAAAAAAAAAAAAAAAAACCTAGGGTGTGATGAAATTTATGCATCTATGAGCCCTCACCTTCTTAGAAAAACAAAAGAAAAATACCTTTGATTTCAATGATTCTAACCAAAAAAACACGTTAACTTAGATTATCATTGAAAAAAAAAAAACTTATTTCCATTTAAAAAAAAAAAACCCTTATCCTTACCAAAAAAAACTATAAATTGAATCCTACATAGAATTATACAAATGATAAATATAATTTCTTTTACAAAAGAAAATTTTTTACAACAATTTATTAGATAACAACCACTTCATGTGAGATTTGAATCATAACAACAATTTCATTCATTGTTATTCAAAATTGCTACATTTTTCAATCACAAAAAAACATAGGGTGTGATGAAATTTATGCATCTATGAGTGAAATAAGTTTTTGGTATAAATATCATCAAACCCCTAAATATTTTGTAATTGAAAAATATAGTAACTTTCAATAATTATGAATGATAACTATTAACTTCTACAATAATTATGAATGAAAACTATTAACTTCTACGAAACAAAAACAGAATAGCCCATGGCTCAGAGGCTATTATGATAAAGTGAAAAGTTTTCATTGGAATTGTAGCCTTTAATGTTCAAAGGATAAGTCTGTCAAAAAAAAAAAAAAGTTGTAGGGGATAAGAATTTGGTATGTTAGTAAACGACAGATCAAAAAGAGAAACATAATTTAACGAAAAAAAAATTTTGAAATATAAACAAATAAAAATTCTGACCGATATGAAGGGTCACCATGATCTTGTCTATAAATGATGAGATTCACCTACACATGAAGGCACAAACACTGAAAGAGAAATGTGATTGTTAAAGTGTCATCCACTATATGTGGTTACCGGGTAGTCATCATGTTTGATGTCAAACAGTGGCAAAACCTTCACCCCTTAGGTTAAAAATTAAAATGGCAACATTAATTTTTATAATTGCTTTAGTTTTTTTAGAAGTTGTTATCCGAATGAACGTGGTCTCTTTTTTTTTTTTTCTTTCGCGTTTTTGATAGGATCTAAATGTGGATTTGAGGCAAGTGTTTTTTTTTTTTTTTTTTTTCAATGGTGGGAATGTTACAATTCGGGGAGGAGAGGGAGGAGATGGAAGAAACTTTTTTTTTTTTTTTAAGTTATCAAAAATTTAGAATTTTTAAAATAATTTGTTTTACATTTCTAATCCTCTTGTTTGAACTTTTGGAATAGTTGCTTTGAAGAAGTGGGTTAGTGGGAGAGTGTTCCTATTTTGTAGGCAATGTTTTAGTACAAGCTAGATATGTATTTTTACCGAATTGTCTTTTAATTTTATCTATACTTAAACATAGGAATGTAGGAGTATTTTTTAACTAAAAAAATGAGGAATCTAAATAGGAGAAGCCCTTTAAATAATAGTATAAATATACTAGCCTCATTGCACGCACTCCACCCGTGCATGAGGCTCTTTTTCTTTTGAATTTAGTGTCATAATTTTCTATGAATCACAATTTGGTTTAAGAATTTGTCTGATAATATTATGTTCTTGAGAACTACTCATACAGCCATGAGTGTCATTTGGCTAACTCCAAAAAATAAAATTAATAATAGAGAGATGAAAAAAAAATGTGTTCATTTTTTGGAACTAGCCAAATGACACTTATGCTATATGAGTTAATTAATTAATTTAGAGTAGAAAATGACGAGTCCAATATAAACAAATCATAAAAACATAACCATATATCTAACACTATATATAAAACTAGTATGTAACCCCGTGCCTACGCACGCGACTTGTCAATTGTAGTGGTGGTATGGGTTATTAAACATATAGAATATTAGTTAATGTAATTTAATTATGACATGGATATGTTCAAGATTTTATCATTTTAGAACTACTCATACATATTTTGCTTTTTTTTGGAATTCAATTAAATTATTGCACGGTTCATATTAATGGTGACTGCTGGAGTTGCTATCTATATGTTTGTCATAATGTTTCTATGATTGATTATTGACCACAATTTGATATTTTGGTTTTGGCCTTTGTTTCATAGTAAGAGCTTATTATTTTGTTAGTTTCTTGCACTTTGCTTATACATATATGACCATTAAATGAAAGATATTAAAAATTTGAATAATTAAACTAAAATTGTAAATGGTTAAGAATTTAGATTATATACTTTTGAAGAAAGTTTCAGAGAAATTTTCTGAATTATTTTTTCTACTTTATCAAAAAGAACAAAGAAGTTGTCATTTTTCACTTGGATTTAACTGAATATAATAATGAAATAAATAAAAAATGTAATAAGCTTATTTTTACGTCTATAATTAAAGAAATTATCATGTTGGTTTCCAATGCTATCATTTTCATAGCTATATAATATAAGTAATGAATAATTTGGTCATCTAGCACACAAAAACATATTATTTTGCTGCTTTACTTTTCATTTGCAAAGTTGAGATGAGGTATAATTCCACCCAATTTCTGCTCTTATATTTACAATATCAGTGTAGCAAATAAGAAACCTTTCTTGCAAAATCATTTATTGGGTTAGTTTTAGTTTGCATAATAAAGATGTATTTGAAATAATTCAAGATAAAGAAAACCTTTACTCCTCCTGAGCCTTCCAATGCTTTAATTTCTACTAATGACATCGTAGTTTGCATTATCAGTTCTAATTTAGATTTTGGCTTTTTGTCACATGTTGAAATATGTTGAACAACATTATCTTTACTACAAAAAAACAGGGCTATCCCAGCGTTTTCAAAAGCGCTGGGATAGCCCCAAAAAGTGCTGGGATATGGTCAAAATTCCTATCCCAGCATTTTTTTTCCCAGCGCTTCAAACCGCCGTGTTTTGAATGTCGGGACAGAGTTGCGGGACCTGTACCAGTGCTTTTCAAAAGCGCAGGCAAAGGCATACACCCTATGCCAGCGCTTTCAAAAGTGCTAGTATAAACCTTTTAAATTATATTCGTTCATGCCCTATGCCAGCGCTTTTGAAAGCGCTGGCATAGGTCATGAACGAATATAATTTAAAAGGCTGATACCAGCACTTTTGAAAGCACTAGCATATGCTATACCTATTCCAACGTTCTAAAAAGCGCTGGTATAGGTCTTGAATCAATATAATTTAAAAAGCCTATACCAGCGCTTTTGAAAGCGCTGGCATAGACTATACCTATTTTAACGTTCTCAAAAGTGCTAGTATAGGTCATGAATCGATATAATTTTAAAGGATCTATGCCAGCGCTTTCAAAAGTGCTAGTATAGGTCCTTTTTTATTTTATTTTTATTTATTTTTTTAGCAGCTGTAATGTACCTAAAATACATATTTTCCAATACCTGTTTTATAGCAACTGTAATGAACTACAATTCATATTTTCCAATAGCAAATATCATACCACATTAAACCAAGAAACTAAATATATTTAATTAGACCATATCAATAATTACATCCCAAATGTCTAGAATTTTATACACAAAATAATACATTCTAAACAACTATGTACAATGTCCTACACAAAAGAATACATTCTAATTGTCTAAAATGTTATAATAAAGTTTCCAACTATGATGTGTACATATATATATATATATATATATATATATATCAAAGTTTGAAACTTTATTATAAATATCATAGTTACTACTCGAAAATAGGTGCCCAAAGTATCGCCTACTACGTATCATCAAATGATAAGTGCTGAGCACCGAGAGACTGGATATCCACTGCAGAATCATTATCACCGAAATCATCCTACGAATTAAGAAACACATAATGGATTAGTTTACTAAACAACAGAGTTGGTAGCTGAATGACACAATATCACTAGTATTACTACCAAGTGCCACATTAGCAATTAAAACACACTCAAAATTACTAATTTCAATTAAGCAATCAATTCGGTATTAGTCTCAATAAATTTTTCAAAAAGTGATTAATAAGCAATTTATGCAAAAGGAAATAACATCAAAACAACCATCAATACAAAGAAAAGGAAAATGTTTTCCAAGCTCCCAATCACAAAACCATAATACAGTTAATAACTAAAATAAATTAAAATGCGGATTTTTAAACAACATAAAAATATATTTACAAAAAAATACTTATGGGGTGACTTTAAATTCAAGATAACTTCTAAAAACCCATAAATTTACCTTATTGTATTAATAAGCTTGAGTCTAAACTCTAAACAAGCTTAATTTCATTTTTGGAATGAATGAGTTTACCCCACTTTGCTACTTTCAATAATTCAGGGACAAATAATTTTGTTTTTCCTCTATTTGAGGTGGTTGTAATAATCAAGCGCTGTAAGACTGCCTGAATGATCAGTAAATTACTTGGCTATTAAACCTATTTTATTTTATTTTTTTGATTTTATACTTATAAAATTACAAGAAAGTTTTGTTTTGGGATGATTTAAAGTGTTGGTTAAAAGACTTAAACTTAGGACCTTAGATCATATGAACCTGAAAATTACTAGATTAACTCAATGGGTAACTTAGCTGTTCCTATCTGCTACACATTGATATTTTCTCTTTACAAGTTCTTATCAAATTCTAGGCCACTACTTGGGCATATTGTCCTCTCTATGGTAAGAAGTTTGCTTACAACCTTGGTATATTCCTACACCTCATTACAGCTCTTGATTCTCATCTTCAATCACACTACTAATCAGTCCAAAAAGTCATAACACATCAAGCAAAATGGACCTGACCTGACACGACACCCTCCCACTAATAAATAAACACTAATACAATCTAAATTAGACAGTAAAAGAAGTAATTAAAAATGATAAACAAAAAGAATCTTTATTACTATTATTTTTTTATAAAATAACTAAAAAGAATCTTTATTTGGACAGAGCAGGTGACCAACAATATTTAGCAAACTAAAAAAGTTCTCCAAAGACATGGCCAACCAATTAACCCATTTCACAACAAAATTCATCAAATCAAAACTCACCAATCACCTACACACAGACACACAAAAAAGCATCATATACTATCCAATAATCCATTAACTTCATAAATTATCCATAAACCATTTCCAAACAAAATTTCATCTGATTATTTTGCATCACAGAAATTTCATGACAACTCACCAATCACCATACAAATATGAACAAAAATGTACATATTTTGTATGCAAACTTCTTACCATAGACATACTGGGAAACGATGGGCACAATGAAGTCAACATCCTCCGCATTAACCTCATTTCAGCATCATAACGAGTGCATTTCTCCTTCATTGCATCTACTTGAGTAGACAACTCAATAACCCTTTGGTCGGTTGTAGTAGATGTTGGAAGTGGCATACTGTCATCCATTGACCTAGCACGATTGCCAGAGGGGGTTGGACCAAAGCTTATCCCTCTGACACAGCCACCTCTCTCTGCACCGATGACCTGTCCAAATGCATCGTCGTGCTGCCAAAGTATGCCAGCCTCAACGTCGTTTCCCCGCAACTGTGACCCCTCTGTCATAAGCTTTTTCATCTTCGCCTAGTAATCACAAAAAAACAAAACAACATACTAGCAACGAGGGCAATAATACACATGCCAACATGAGTAATATGCTTTTATATATATAAAAGTTGGGTTAGAGTTATTATAAAAGAAAAAAAAAAGTTGGGTTAGAGTTATACCATGCGTACTTAGAACCCAAGCCATATATATTTTGTCCTTAAGAGTTTCCATCAAATATCTAAGCATATCAGAAATTAAACCAACATGTGAAGAACTACAATATTTTGAACCCCGAAGTTTCCTAGTTCACATACAAGCACATTTAAGAAACAGTTGTATAAACCCATAGACTTCATAGATTCATTTTGTTATTGTTCATAAGTTTTGTAATTCTTTTAGGTTATAAAAGTGCTCATCATTATGAGCTTGCGTAACCGTTTTACAAGCACAGCTTGAGATACCTAAACTCCACCCCAGTCTGCTTGTAAAATAGGCTTGCATAGGGAGGATTATAAACCAGTAAGATTCAAATAACACAATATTTACCAAGACAAAATTCACAATATCATTGAAGATGGACCAGAGTTGTCTAGTTTGATTCCTCAAACAGATCAGTATGAAAATTTGTTCAAACTGCTACAACATTTTATTTTAGATATCACAAGATATTATATACCCAAACAATGGCGCAATTACAAAGTAATCTTTTCAGTAGATGAACCTATGTCATGTGCCCTTGATATGCATTGCAATGTCAGAACTGTGCTCATTAATCATATAATCTCAAAACGACTAAATCTAACCGTCTTATTGCTCCAAAATGAGCACTATTAAAATATGTCAAAACAACACTATCCCAAAACATGCAACCCTATCCTGAAACCAAAAATCTGTTTATGTTTGGGGAATTTTTGGATATTTTCATTGGCTTTTTAGATGTTACAGATGTCATCCTCACTGATGTAATTAAATAAAACTATAGGTGTGTACACTCAACTGCATAGGAAAACTACTAGTATGATTACTAGTTAGACCTTATCACGCAAACCAATAACACATTCAACACCCTTTTTAGTTCTTTGAAATGGCCTTAAGAATATTCACAAAAGTATCTACTGAAGACCTTTTGTATAAAGACACCCAATGCTTTTGATATCCCACTTAAACTTTTACTTTCAAGCATTAATGTCTTGACAAATTAGGTTTAGGTAGAGGTAAATCAGCATCGGAAAAAGAAGTTGGTGTTAAGTTGGACCACCTTGCACTTCTACTTTTACTTGCACTTAAGTAATCATTGAAATTAAACTAAAAGTAATAAAGCAACTTATGACTGAGAGCGCTTTGTCCAATGCAACCAAGCAAATTCAAACAAGCAGCAATATTTATAAAGGGGGATTAACAGATAGGAAAATTTAAAAATTGTAGTCATTATCATAGAAATGAAACTCATTATCAACCTCAAAGCCCCTTTCACCATAATATCTAGAAATAATGAAGTATCAAGGCATCATATTATAAGTTGCAACAAAGTTAAACATGTGACTCTAGGCTTATTAAGCTTAGTAAGGAACTTTCCAAATCCAACAACATTAAATTATTACCTCTAGTCTTCAAGATTGGTTACTGTAATCATTAAACTTTAAGTCAAAATTGCAGGACAAACTACATTTCCAATCCTAAAAAAATAATATAAACACACCATGAAACTATTCAAACATTGGGGACTAAGTCAAGAAATATTCACCATGAAAATGAAAACCTGCAATCTTAATCATAAAAGAGTAAAGTTAGGTAAAGTATTCAAACTTGTGACCCTCTTTGCAATCTTAATCATAAAAGAGAAAAGGATCTTTTAATAAATAAAAATAATAATGTTATAAACAAAAGTTTCCTAACATTGTATGACCCTAATCTAATCTAATCTAATAATGCCAACAACCTAATCAAGGACAAGGTTGGGCAATGAGAAACCAGTCTCCCCTTTAATTGAAGTCCCTATCATGTGATGTTAATCAAAGAACTTCTTTCCAACTCAAAATACAATACATTCAAACTACTAATATAATTTGTTACCAACTTACAATGTTCACTTCCGCAGTAGCATTCACAGCAGTACCATCACGGTGAGAATACGCCACTTCATACATCTCACCTCTCTCTACTTACCTGTCTTTCTCTTTTGCCTATAACATGGTCAGTACATTCAGCATATTAAAGCGAGGGTGTCGATTCGATGGCGTCAAATCACATTTATTCCTACTTTAGAACGCAAAATAATATAAGCTTTGTTATGTTAAGCATGTTATTAATATATATATATAATATTGTTCTTACAATATTATCCGCCGTCCGGGCCATGCTTTTGGATCCAAGCGTGTGCAGCTCCATCTGCTTCCCACGCCACTCTTTGTTATCTTTCGACAGATCCTACAAACATTTCAAGAAAGTTACTACCAATTACAATAACAAACTAATATATAATACTCTTGAGCATGGAACCTATAAAAGAAAAACATCTATACTACTGTAACTATTACTTCTTTAAAATCGTCAGCGAACCAATACTCCACCAAGCCATGCAATTGAGTGTCATCAACCTCCGGCAATGATAGCTGAAGTAAATCTTCCTTAGTTGTGTCCAATTTGCAGTGTTTCTCCTTCAACTCTGATTTGTGGCCCCTCCACAACTTGCCAATCCGTGAGAGTACCCATTTCCTTTGCTTGGCAAGTGGGATGTGGGCTGTAAGAATTACCCATCATGCCTACCATGTGTAAAGTTGAATTAACTTTAAAATGTCACATTTTTTACATAATAGCAAACTAACATAAAGCTTTAAACAAGTAATAAAGAGTGAAGAATTTGAAAGAGAGAGATTTTGATACCAAAATTGTGTACTTTTGAAAGAGAGATAGAACCTATTATTATAGTTTGCAAAAGAAAATATTATAAGACATTTCAAATACTCAGTAAGCCCAAATGAAACACATATCTACAAATACATATATACAAATGGACTTGGTACTTTGATTCTATCAAAGATCCAATACACCATTATCAAGCCATAAGTCACACAATTTTTCCACAATCAATGACATTCGTAACTTGAAGATACATTAACAAAGATCATTTCTAGGGCTTGATAAAATTTCCTCAATTAGGACATGTCTCATACATTAAACGACCTGCAAACTCAACAAAAACATATTATCAACAGTCCTTACTAACCAAATGAACAAATAGGGGTTTCCAAATTAAAGATAATTAACTTCAAACTTTGAATAAAGTCCTATCATTGAAAGAGAGATAGAACCTATTCTTGTAATTTGCATAACCTTATATAATTTTATTTAGAAAGATTGAATTTTATTTTGAACCAAAAGATAAAAGAAAAAAAGAAGAAAATCATGACTATTAAAGCAATTGATGTATGTTTAAAGGAAATTCATGGTCATTTCTTTTACCATTGCTTTTTGTCTAATACCTGAATGGCTTCCCAACACCGATTCTTGTATTGTGGTGGCATGGAATGCCATGAGCGGTAATTAATTGGGCACATATCAGGCTTTCTTGCCACTGTTCCCAGCCACTTTGCAAAAGGTCTAGCATTCTCCACGACTGGCTGGCCCGCTTTATTTATTTCCAAGAATAATTTTTTTCCCGGTGGCATATTCCATATATCATCGAATCGGTTAGGTCCACGTTTATTGGGCACAACAACAACAACCGCTCCAACTGCGGATACGAGTACATCCTCAGTATCTATTAAAACACAAAATTGCATCAAATTACAATAAAACACAAAAGAATGAAATGTCAACAAACTAGCCATTTACACTGGTGTAAAACTAAACTCTTAGAGTTACTTTGAATTATTTTTTATATTAGCTTGTTAATGAGGGTATTTTTGTTATTAACATGGTAAGATAAAAAAATAACTCAAAGTATAACATATTCTAATATTCTTTTACCGGTAAAAATTTTTATCAGAGCTATATTTTAACAAACCCTCTTTTGGATTTTTGTTCTTTTCTTGACCAACATGCTCACCATAGATGATTCTTATTAGAGATTGACAGATATAAATGTCCAAAATGCATGGCAAGAGCACAAAAGAGGTTAATAGAGAACCTGTATTTGATCTTAGAACTCACATATGACATAAATGTGGCACTCATGCAAGTAAATAATACATTCCCTACTACTTGGGCTAATGCCAAAAATGCATAGCTAGAGTAAACAAGAGAGTGTAGACCACCTGTTTCAGTTTCACCCTATATAGCCACAGAGTTGATTGTTTTTGCCAAATGGTTTCTTCCCAATCAAATGAGGTCTATGATTTTCAGTTGAAATGAATTAGAAAAGGCTAATAAAATATGGCTAGAAGATATGAAATTTGAACATATATTACTACGGAATTTTCAGATCTGGACTAATCAATTGAGTATATTATGTAAATTACAGTGGACAACACATACTCTACTGCCTTATAAAGAATTGCACTTTTGAAATGACTTTCAGTGCACAGGAGTTAGTAATAGACATAGGATCAATTATTGGAAATGTTATTGTTTATTATGGTGGGAGAAACTTCAAATATGTGAAGCCTTCATTGCTATGGCCATAACAAAATGTCTCTACATAGAGCACTGTCCTAGAAACATATTTATTAACACATTAATAGTGAACCTATAAACTTCTGATTATCTTACAAATTACTTAAATTGGATTATATTAATTAAAAACAAAACAAATTTCCAACAGATATAGAAATAATTATTAAAAAAACAAATATGAAAAAAAATATATAAGAATGGAATTTCATAATCGTGCTATTAAGTACAAATTTAGAAATACACCAACCTGGTGCTTGTATCTCATCATCACTCCCCTGGGATTGTCTTCTATCATCATTAGCTGGAGGAGTTTGTTGGCGTAATGGTACTTCATTCGACCCCACATGTGAGGAGCTCTCACTAGGCTCAATAGACTAAAGTCCCCGCTTCCTCCCCATTCTTGTGTGCAGTACCTAAACAATGCAAGCTTGTTAGTTATAAAAAACATAATGCTACATATACATATGTTTATATATATATATATATATATATATATATGTGTGTATATAATCTCTAGCAAACACTTTAAACATGCAGCACTTCACAAGCACACTACCATGCCACACATATGAAAGCAATTGAGTTTCCATTTATTTAAGTCCCAAAATAGTATAGGTGACAATGAAAATGCATATTCTAATTTTAAGTGTTATAATAGGAACATATTAGTTCAAAAGATGGTCTTACTACATTACAGTACTAATCGTCGTTGTTCTCATTGTCGCTATACTTCTCATTGCTGACTTCGTCATCAATAAAGTCATTATCATCTATGAAGTCCCCATCTTGCTTCTCGTTCTCCTCAATGACCATTGCATCAATTGTGGTTCCTTGGACATCAAGTTAAGCCACACCAATGTTGTCAAAAGTCGCATTGTCACCGATGATATTGTAGGGAACATTTTCGCAATAAGTATCACCGTCATCATCCTCACAAGGGACCACTACCCGCATCAAACACATCCCTTGCTTTAGTTTTAACAACTACAAACCAATCCTTGTCCCTCTTGTCCTCTACATAAAACACTTGTGAAACTTCAGATGCCAATACATATGGCTCATCCATCAGTTCATCCCTCACATATATCAAGCGGGTAAAATTCACAAGCGGAAACCCTAACTCATCAATCTTGTACCCCCAGCTACTAAGAACATCGGCCCATTTACATTTGAATAGCACATGTCTTATTTTATCTAAATAATTCAACTCAATAATATTCGTTACAATACCATAGTAAGCAACGCCACCGTCAGTCACAACACTTACTCCACTGTTTTGAGTTTTCTTATTCTTCTCCGAATCTTTAGTTCGAAATTTTAAACCATTGGTGACATAGTGCTTCATCCGCTTGTCTCTAGAGTAGGGACATGCACCAATTGTACTAAGTAACGCTAAGTTTTTGCCTGTCAGCATCACTCATGGACATAACCTAACACGTTTATACGTACATATTATAAGTTAGTTTACTTCCCATATACAGCCATGAAAAAATTCACTAGCATTCATACTTACAAGATCTCTAAACCAATCACAAAATTTCTCCATGTGGCGCCTATGAATGACACCATCGGTTATACGACGGTGGGCCTTTCTTAGTTCATCCTCGATCACATGTTTGTGCATACTGTGCATGCATTTGTGTTAGTCATAATAAAATAGTATTTCCAGTAATGGACTACGACCGTAAACTAATTGAATCAACTATAACTTACTCGCGAAAATGTCCAACATTGGCACAGTTGAAAAGAATGAAACGATGAGTTTGAATTAATTCTATTTGACTTGGTGTGAAGTAAGAAACCGCACCAATAGAACTTTCCACCGTTCTGATAGGTCGCGTGAAAATTGTTTCAATGTCATGCATGTACCTTGAACAGAATGTTAAGCACTCTTCAACTATGTACCCCTGAGCTATAGATCCTTCTGGAGCGGCTTTATTTCACACATAAGACTTAAGTCAAGATAGGTACCTAGGCACAATACCGAACTCCCCAATTGAACAACGTACTATGCATTAAAATACCAAATCAATCATAAGCTAAATATTAGGATTACCTCTTAATATGATAAATCCAACGATAATGAACTGATCCACCAAGCTTCGCTTCCCTTGCCAAATGCATGACTACATGTGCCATAACCATGAAAAATGATGAAGGAAATATCTTCTCCAATTCGCACAACGTGACTGCGATATCTTTCTCAAGGTTTTCAAAATCCGGCACAGACAATGTTTTGGAACAAATTTCACATAAATAACATGATAACTTGATCAAAGGCCTTATTACTTGTGACGGCAACGATACGCACAAAGCTATTGGAAGGAGTTGTTGCTTCAAGATGTGATCATCATGGCTCTTTAAACCAGAAATCTTGCGTTCTTTGAGATGGACACAACGTGAGATATTTGAAGCATACCCATTAGGCACTCTAACATCCTTCAAAACTTGTAGGAACCCGTCTTTCTCACTTGTAGTCATATTATAACAAGCTGATGGCATCTCAACCGTATCAACCCCTTTGTGGACTAGATGAAGTTCACTCCGTATACCCATGGCCTTTGAGTCAAGGCATGCCTAGTAGGTGTCCTTTGTCTTGCCATCCAAGTCTAGCAACGTTGCCATTATATTATCAGTTACATTCTTCTCCGTATGTATCACATCAATATTATGACGCAACTTCTAATCAGCCCAATAGGGCAAGGTGAACAAAATGTCTCTTTTTCCAGACACACGCATCCTCCTCCCCCCTCTTTCTTTTGTTATAAAAAGCCTGATGCTTCTTCCCAAGACAACGTCTAACTAACTTCTCTGTTTACTACATGATCTGTGAGCCCGATGGTGTCACTGGAGCTATTCTAAACTCCTTAGTCCCATCAAAATTTATATCATCTTCACAGAACTCGTGATCATTATCCAACCATCGCCTATGTCCTATGTAACAAACTTTCCGACCATGTTTAAGGTAACGAGACTCGTTATCATCCATGCAACATGGACATGCAAGCAAACCCTTCGTACTCCAACCGGAAACGTCAGCATATGCAAGAAAATCATTTACGGTCCACATCAGTGCTGCACGCAATTAGAATCTGGTATTAGAAGATGCATCAAATGATTCGACTCCAACATCTCACAACTCTCTTAATTCTTCTACCAAAGGCTGTAGGTACACATCTATAGCAATCCCAGGTGAGGTTGGACCAGGAATTACAAGTGACAAGATCAAGGAAGACCTTTTCATGCACATCCAAGAAGGGAGGTTGTATGGAACCAACACAACCGGCCATGTACTATGCGTGATACTCATGTTTCCATACGGGTTGAACCCATCCGCTGCTAACCCAAGTTTGACATTGCGGGGGTCAGCTGCAAACTCTACATGCTTATCATCAAATTCTTTCCAAGCTTCAGAATCAGCGGGATGCCTTATTACCCCGTCATTTGTTCGACCGGTAGCATGCCATTTCATATTAGTGGCTAGTTCGGATGATAGAAAGAGTCGTTGCAATCTTGGCTTTAAAAGGAACCAATGTAGGACCTTTGCAGCTTTCTTCTTGCTTTTGCTTGATGAAGCCTGTATCTTATTAGCTACAGGCGACTCTGGTGGTTTCCATATTGATACCTCACAATATGGGCAAGCATCAAGGTTACTCTTTTCCTTCCAATAAAGCATACAGTCATTAGGACAAGCATGAATCTTCTCATAACCCAACCCAAATCCGTAATTATCTTCTTAGCCTCATAATAATCTTAGCATCCGAAAGAAACATATCTTGCAAAACTTGAAGCAACAAAGTGAACGATTTGTTAGTCCAACCACAAAGAGTCTTTAAGTGGTGCAAAATCACAATGGCTGAGAATATGCTAAATTTTGTACACCCTTCATATAAAGGTTTCTCCACATCTTTTATTCGGTCATAAAACTTTTTTGCATCATCATTGGGAGCTTCAACCGGTTGTTGCAAGGTAGGACCATCTGGACCTTGTAGCACACTAAAAACTTCGTCCATTGAATCTAGTGCCATATCATGCATGGAGTGTAAGTCATGCAACATCCCATGGAAATCGCCATATTGATCCAAAGTCTCATGCACACGACTACTTCCACCTTCAGTAGTGGTGGGTGTAGACTCAAATTCCCCATTAAACACCCAAGTTCTATAATTCTTCACCATCCCAAATGAGTACAGGTGATCACGCACAACCTCTATATCAAACATATATCTATGCCTACAGTTCCTACAAGGACATGAGATCTTCCCTTGACATGCCGTGCGAGCAGCAAACTCCACAAATGAGTCAAGCCCATGGAGGTATTCTCCAGAACCCTTTTTAGCATCCATCCAACTCTTATCCATTGATGTGAGCCGAATTATGAGACGCACCTACACTACAATTTCATCATTGCACATCAAGTTTCAAAAATGTAACAGTCACAAAACAAACAAATCAACAACCCACCACAGCATACTATATGAATTTACTTAGACGAAATACGAGAAATTGACAATAAATTGAACAACAATATGTGAACATTCACAAAACAAACAACACTCCCTTCATGGACATACACCACCTTTTCTTTCCATGCAAGCTACCTGCTTGCTCCAAAACAACAACCTACCACAGCATACTATATGTATTTACTTCTTACTAACCCAATTACTATTAGATAAAGAGACCCAAAATAAACCTACCAAAATCTATACTTAACTGTAATGTGGGACTTTTCAAGAATTTGAACCAAAGGCTGTATCATAAAAATTCAATAATGTTTAAGCTCATCAAAAATATTAACTCATTTGAATGTACTCTTTCTACACTTGTTTATATTTAATTACTATACAAACCAAACTTTGTTTCCTAATTGTTCCATCTAAAAATATAGTAATAATTAAAAGGAATTGATCACTATTTATGATTGATATCAAAAGTAATTTTTTTTTTTTATATAAACATATCAAAAGTCTTCTTAATAGGGAGGTACAACTGAGAAACAAATAAATAAATTACACGTCCCTTTTCATTTAATTTGGTCAAAAACTATTTGTTAAGTAGGTCTTGGTATGCTACAACCCACATTTGTTGCAATTCTATCGTGTCAACTGATGAAAGGATGGTACTGTACCTGATAGTATGAAGCTTTAGGTTTATGGAAAAGTTTACATTGTCAAATCAAGCAATATCCTTAAAGAACCTTTTTCTTTTTCTTTTTCCTTTTTCATCTTCTTTTTTGTTTTTTGTGTTAAATAATACCAAGAAATAAAAGATGCCCAACTATAGCACGTAATTATAAAAAAATTAATGTAATTTTTCCATTAGAATTTATTTATTGTTAGTAAAGTTTCACAGAAATGAATTATTAAGAAACTAAAATTTAAAATTTGGAAATAAATAAACTGCTAGGTTTAGCGTGCTAGTTTTTAGGAATAAAAATGTACTCTGTATTAATCGTGCGTAAGATATATTCAAATAGAGTGCTAATATTTAGGAAAAAAATTGTTTATCTGGTCGGTTTTTTTTTTTTTTTTTTTTGTTGATTTACAATTTTAACTCTATTTTTTATTTTTAAGAATAAGAATTAACTAATTAGATTATGAGTATTTTTTACATTTGTTTTAAAGTCATAATTAACTTTTTGAATTCTCTTAATATATAGAGATATATAAAAAAAAAAAAAACCAAGGGGATACTGATAACAAGGGAAACAAACGGTGCATCTTTTGTCTTTTTCCTTTCCTTTTGTTTTTTTTAATATTTTTTTTAGAGGTAAAAGTTAGAAATATTATTGATGATAAATATACATGACATGTGACAACTTTGACTATTCAATACATCAAGGCCACCTTGGCCATTACAATAGCACAGGGGCAGCAACAACTGGTCTGCAAAGCAGACAATTATGCAGAAACAGAACACAAGGTCATGGCTAGCCGAAGTTGGTTCTCGTTCTTGCAATTCTGTAGAAAATACAAACAGCACACAATGCAGAAAAAACACATGACCATGACCATGACCATGACCATGACCATTACAATAACACAAGGCCATCTGCATGCCAGACAATTATGCAGAAAAACACAAGGCTGTGGCAATTCTGCAGAAGATACAAACAGCCAGAGCCATAAACAGCCTATGACCATTACAATACACAGTGCAGGAGTTAGTTCTCAGTCCAGCAAATATGCAAAAAATACAACACAGAGGCCATTGACATACATTACAAAAAAAAAAACCACAAAGAACTACACAAGTAGACCATTCAACTATTTGTTTGAACAGCAAATGGTGTCTTTAATTTAAAACACCATTTGGTTGTGGTGTATAACTCAGAGTAAGTTGTATAGTTGGTATATTATATATACCCTCTTCCAATCTAATTTTAGTATCTTAATATTTCTTTCAAATCGGTATTTAACTTCCATTTTGTAATCTTGACATTTTTCAAGAAAAAAAAATAAATAAAAAACTTCATTTTTTTAACATTAAATATATTTGTCCATATCACCTCAAGTTCTTGTTTGCGTACTTCCTCCTTTCTGGCTTCTGATCTAGCACTTCTTTGCACCTCAAAGATCACAGCAACTCCTACAACCTATACAGGCAGAAATTAGATCATGAAGCAACAACAAAACCTTAGTCCCAAAATAATCTATATCTTTTTTGATAAGCAAAAAAATTATTTCCGATAAGTGAAAGGATCTAAATAATTTTTTAATTATCTTGTAAGAAAACAATTCAGAAATAACAGTATTATAAAACAGATATGAAAAAAAGAGACATTCTGAAGTAATAAATAACGGCTCTTCGTTTACTTAAGAGATGACTAGATTGGAAAATATTTACCACACTTACCTCCAAAATAAAATGAGAGATAAAATGATAATCAAGCTGACATTTGATGGACAATATAATGGAAGCACATCTTGGCAGTAAATGAAGGTATTCTTTCTCTTCTTTCTCAACTTTCAATAAGTAACTTTCTTTAATGGATTTCCATGGGTCCAAAATAAAAATTCTCTATTCTCTAATCTTAGCTTGCCACGTGTCTTTTTTTTATTTCTTATAAAATAATCAAAGTATTCAAACGAAAAAAAAAATTGACACATAAAGTACTTGGTAGAATATAAAATGAAAGGCTCATAGTGAGATAGAGGATGTTTGCTCCATGAGTTTGATCTGAACCTATCCCATTTACACACAAAAAAATAAGAAGAAGACAAAGATTGAACTTACTCTATAAAGATTAGCCATGGTTAATCATCAGCCACATACACAATAGTTAACAATAGTAATTTCCCATTTTAAAAAATTAGCATCTATGAGAGACTGTTGCCTTTTATTTGAAATATATATATATATATATATATTTAAAATGAAAGAACTTTTGAGATTTCACAAGGCTTATTTATATTTATTTAATTAATTTTCTATTTTAGTTAGCCAAATAAGACCAATTTTGTTGTGGTGGGTCCATTGGTTCACATCAATAAGGCAATGACATTCAAGGTCCTTCACAGAACCCCTATACATTTTTTTAAAATTTTATTTATGAATATTTGACAGAAACCATGTCTTCTTTAGAAGGGCAAAATTGTCGATTAACAAAAACACAAATTGCCAACTGCCGTGTATGCAACCAAGATTTAAACTTGACATGGTCAAAGCTTGAAACAACAAAATTCGTCAGAGAACCCAAACAAGCATTGATTCCATATTAATAGCCTACATAAAATTCAATAATAAGTAGTGCAAATATAATAAGGGTTGTATTGAATCTATAAGGCACAAAAATATACAAAGCACCTTCAACGTATAGAATAAAAGCAAAATTTTTTGATTATGTAGAGGCATAATATAAGATAAAGTGTGCATGCAACCTTGTTACATTTAATCAAATTAACAAAATGCAAGGAATAGTAAGAACCAAAAGAAGTCTTGGTATGCCTTTCCATTTCATATAGTAAGAATTTGGCGTGATCCACATTCTAAAAAAGACCAGCTATTAAGTGTGTATATTGATAGCCTAGATAGAATTTCAATAATAAGTGGACCAACTACTGAAGGTGTATCAAAATCAATAAAGCACAAAAATACGCACAGCAGCTTCAAAGTACAAATTAATAGCCAGCTTGTTTGCTGTATACAAGCATAAATTATGTGCCAGCTGTGTAACCACCTTGCCAGCTAAGCCCTCCAACATATCCTAACTAACTATATTAACTAACTCTAATGCAATACAAGTGTGATGTAGATACATCACCAATACAAGTGTAGCTATACAAAAATACAAGTATACAATGCTAGCTAGGCAATTACAACATCATCTATAGCACAATCTCATTGTACACTCTGGCAGCACTGACAAATGCACACCTCATCAGCTACGCACGCATGCCCCATCAGCAACACACGCACCCCTCATCAGCAACTCACGCACACCCCTCAGCACCACACATATGCAGCACCACATGCATGGCTCATCAGCCCCACATGCACTCATCATCAGCACCCCACACATGCAGCATTATACACATACCCTCACACTCCTAACATTATGACTTTGTGTGTGTGTGTGTGTGTGTGTGTGTGTGTGTATCTATTACTGTTACATTGAAGCAAATTAACACAGTGCAGTGATTTATACATCCAAAATTCAAGAAAAAAAAAAACTACTATTGGGTTTGATGAGACCTTACATGTTGTGGGCACTTGAATTTTTTCAGATTTGAGACCTAAAACTTTTCCTTTGCACACTGTATGTGGTAGAGTCCTTGACAACAAGAGAGGTTCAAAATGGGTAAGTATCAAATGACAAGAATGCATTACAAAGCATCATGTTGGAGTCACAATTCTCACTAAAAATCACTAACAAGTCCCTGACCAAAAAGTAGGAAATTATGCCTTTCAAACAAGTTCATTAAGTTGAAACCCTTTTGATAAAACATATGATGTAATACAATTAGTGAGTAAGGTACAATATTTAAACTGAAAAGAGTAAAGCATAGCATTTTTTTTTTTTTTTTTGATAGGTATATAATGTAAATGCCATGTGCTGTGTAATTTGAGTCATTTGACTAACTTTGCAATCAGGGAAAAAAACTGGTCTCAAATTAAGCCAACCCTACTCAGACTCACAAAATCCTTATCCCAACCAGAAACACAATAGTGCATCACTAAAACCTCAAATGATAGAAATGAAAAGGCTGGACTTCAAAACTCAACAACAACAGAAACCCCATCTCCAATCACATGTTGAAAGCAACAATACATAAGTTAAAGTGGTTTCTAATGATGATTAAAAAACAAAGTAACTATTACCCACATCAGAAACAAGTTCAAAACACGATTGGCCATGCATTTAGAACCATAACAGTAAGTCAACCTCAATTTAGCTATTTCTATAGAAAAGTACAAACCCCATTTACAATCTCACCTGAAAAGCAACTGTACATATGCTAAAAATCATTTTTGTTTTATGGTAATGAAAGATAAAAGCGGCCCACATTATAAAACATCAAAAATAAGATTAAAAACTACAACTTTAAGACCCAAATATCATCATTTCACATACAACAACAAAGGATACACAATCTATAATCCCCAATTCAAATTACTACTAGAAAAACAACAAAAAAAAAAAAAAAAACCAACATAACTTCTTATACTCTAGTGCATAACTAAAATGCAAACACACAACATAGTTCAGTTGCTATCAGAGTATCACAGCGTGATTTTAAGGGCAATGAAAGAATGATAAGACGGACTAGAATTGCTTCTGGGAAGAGCTCCTTCTGATTCGAGCTCACTAATAATCCCTTGCACAACCTAACCAACCAAAATCCCACACAAAATTTCAAATTTCAAACCCCCAAAACAAAAAAACAAAAACAAAAAAATCCCACAATCCCGATATGAAAAATAAAATTTCACCTTCCGAAAATCCCTCGATAATGAAGGTGGGTAAGCCGGCGGCGGGAAGGGATGGCGTGGAGGTGCAGATCGAAGAACAGTTAGGCCGGCGGCGGGAAGGACAGCGATGGGCTTGGCAGGCCGAGCGACGAGGGAGTGAGAGGGAAAGTGAGGAAGAATGAGAGAGAGATCTGAGAGAGTTTGGGAATTTTGACTAAGGGTACGTTTGGTACACTGAACGAGGATTACAATAGGAATTGTAATCTTTATTACTAGTAATAAAATGTGTTGTAATGTAATTACTAAACATATTCATTAGTTTGGTTGTAAGTTATAACATTAGAATGAAACTTAACATTTATTTTAGGAAATATCTTACTCATACAATTATACTTCCATAAAAATTATTATTTTTAAATTTAAGAGAGATATGTGTTATTTTTTATGATTTTTTATTCTTATAATTATTAGATGTATATGGAAAGTATATTTATTTGGAAATATATTAAGTTTTGAAATTAATGCACTTACTAAGGAATAGCTAATACAACATTTTAAAGAGGAATAATTATTCCTCATTTTGAAGAATAGTTATTCATAAAGAATGACTATTCCCTGTAATAAAAACATAACCAAACTAAAGAATAACTAAACCATAGGAATAACTATTACATTACAACGCCTATTACAGTCTACCAAACATGCCCTAAGTGTTTGATTTCAGTGAGAGAGTAAGTGAGAGACCCTTGTTTTTTACTACGTGTGCAACATATAATTTTTGGTGGGAACCCAAAGAGTTTTAGAGGGAATTCAGTATGTTTTTATTGTGACAAACTTTTGACCTATTATAGCGAATATAAAGCCGCTGCAATAGAGAAAGAGCAGGCTAAGATTTATTATGACGAGAATATAACTTGTTGTGGCGAAAATACAGCCCGCCGTAATATCTCATTACGGATTTTTTTAATAAAATAATATTTAATACTTCAAATTAATAAAATATAATTTAATAATTAAAAAAATATAATTTAACCCTACAAATTAACAAATATATAATTTAATACTTCAAATTACTAAAATTAAATTTAATACTACAATTTTCAATAAAATATAATCTACTAATGAATAACAAAATAATTAATACTTCCAATTATGTAAATATATTTTACTACTAAAAATTAATTGAGTATAATTTAATAATTAATAAGATATTAAAAAAATAAATTATATTAATTAATAAATTGTATTTTTTAATAATTCAATTTAACAAAATTTAATTTAATTTAATACTTCAAATTAATATATTTTAATTTAATACTTCAAATTAATAAAATATAATTCCTCACAAAAAATTAGTAAAATATAATGTAATAGCTAAAAAAAATATAAAACCTATATACCCATTAAAGCCCATTTAACTAATTACTTCTAACCTAAACCCAACTCAACCCAATTATCTATATATATATTAAAAACCGAAGCCTCTAAAGCTCCCACAATTTTCCACATCATCATTTTAATTTATAATTTTTTTAATTTTTAAAACTAAATAGTGAGAGAGTCCTAACAGGAGTCTCGCTCCTTCTATTTTTCTTATCATTTTAATTTATAAAAAAATTTAATTTGTTAAACTAAATAGTGACAGAGTCCTAATAGGAGTCTCTCTCTTTTTTCCTTAATCCTAATAGGAGTCTTTTTTTTTTTCACGTGAGTTTTTTTTTTTTTTTTTAACCTAAAGTGAGCCCTTAAAAAAAAAACTAACGTGAGGTCTAATTTTAAAAAAAAATTATTTATTTTAATCCTAATTCTAACGTAAGTCTTTCAAAAAGTTAAAATTTTCAGTTTTATGTTATATATAGATATTATTATCTATATCTATCTATATATATATATATATATATATATATAACCGAAGCCTCTGAAACTCCCACAAATTTCTACACCATCATTTTAGTTTATAATTTTTTTTAATTTTTAAAACTAAATAGTGAGAGAATCCTAACATGAGTCTCTCTATCTTTTTTCCTCATCATTTTAATTTATAAAAAATTTTAATTTTTTAAATTAAATAGTGAGAGAGTCCTAATAGGAGTCTCTCTCTTTTTTTCTTAATCCTAATAGGAGTCTTTTTTTTTTTTTCACGTGAGTCTTTTTTTTTTATCCTAAAGTGAGCCCTTAAAAAAAAAACTAATATGAGGTCTAATTAAAAAAAAAAATTTTATTTTTTAATCCTAATTCTAATGTAAGTCTTTCAAAAAGTTAAAATTTTCAGTTTTATATTATATATAGATAATAACAATAATGTGGCAAGATTTAAGAATACGAGAATACAATTTGTAGATCTACTATCAAGATAACATAGATTAAATTGGTAGTGGATAGTAAATATAACTGCAGTTGAATATTATGTAAAGTTATCACCATAGAATAGCCTACGTCGAAATGTGTTATGTGAAATCAATGATATGAAAGAAAAAGAATTTTTCTAAATCATTATATTGAAGAAATTAGTTATTTTCATTCATTTTCAAATTATACATTTTTAAAATTTAAGTCATATACCTTTAAGTAAAATAAGTACTTTTAATTTTTATTTAACTATCCCGTACATCGCACGAGTTAGCGACTAGTTATGGGTAAACTCCAATCCACCTAATTACTCAATTATCAAAATTATCAAAATGTCCCTAAAGTGTAAATGACCAAAGTACTCTAAAATCTTAAAAAATAACCAAAATACCCCAAAACCTCAAAATTACCAAAATAACCACGACACAAACAAAATGACCAAAATACCCCCGAAACCCAAGAAAATGACCAAAATATCCTCAAAACCTAAAAATGACCAAAATATCTGCAAAACCCAAAAAATGACCAAAAAAACCCTAAAACCTAAAAATGACCAAATACCCCTGAAACCCATAAAATGACCAAAATACCCCCTGAAACCTAAAGTTACCAAAATACCGCAAGAACCCAAAAAAGACCAAAATACCCCCAAAACCTTAAAATGACTAAAATACCGCCCAAAACCCACAATATGACCAAAATAACTCCGAAACCAAGAAATTACCAAAATACCTTCGAAACAAAAAAAAATGACCAAAATACACCCGAAACATAAAAAATGACTAAAATACCCATGAAACCTAAAAATGACCAAAATACCCACAAAACATCACTAAAAAATGACCAAATTATACCTCTGAAACCTAAAAATGACCAAAATACCCCCAAAACATCACTAAAAAATGACCAAATTATACCTCTAAAACCTAAAAAATGGCCAAAATAACCTCGAAGCCTAAAAATTAACGAAAATAACCCTGAAACATAAAAATGACCAAAATATCCCTGAAACCTTAAAAATGACCAAAATAACCCTAAAGCCTGAAAATTGACCAAAATAACCTAAAAACCTAAAAATGATCGAAATACCCTCGAAACCTAAAAAATGATCGAAATACCCTAAAAACCTAAAAATTTAATGAAATACCCCCTGAAACCTAAAAAATGATCAAAGTACCCCTGAAACCTACATATGACCAAAATAACCCCTCAACCTTAGAATGACTAAAATATCCTCGAAACTTAAAAAATGACAAAAATACCTCGAAACCTATAAAATGACAAAAATGCCCCTTAAACCTGTAAGTCGATAAAAATACACACTAAACCTAAAAAATTACCAAAATCCACCTTGAGGGGGTATTTTGGTCATTTTTTGGATTTTAGAGGTATTTTGGTCATTTTTAGGTTTCAGGGGTATTTTGGTCATCGTTTATGTTTCAGGAGTATTTTAGTCATTTTTTGGATGTCAGGGGTATTTTGGTCATTTTTGGGCAATCAGCGGTATTTTGGTAATTTTTGGGTTTGGGGGTATTTTGGTCATTCTTTGGGTATTGGGGGTATTTTGGTAATTTTTTTGGGTTTTGGGGGTATTTTGGTCATTTTTAGGTTTTGGGGGTATTTTGGTCATTTTTAGGCAATCAGCGGTATTTTGGTAATTTTTGGGTTTGGGGGTATTTTGGTCATTCTTTGGGTATTGGGGGTATTTTGGTCATTTTTTGGGTTTTGGGGGGGATTTTGGCCATTTTTTAGGTTTTAGGGTTGGTCTTTTTTTTTAGGGGGGGGGCATTTTAGTCATTTTTAGGTTTAAGGGGTATTTTGGTAATTTTAGTGGTTTTGGGGTATTTTAAAGTTGGTTGATTTGTAGAAATGATACTTAGATCATAATTGGGTCTAATTGGGTACCTAATTAAAACCAATAAACATTAATGTTAATTGGGTTTAATTGGGTGGGTTTGGGTGTCATTTCAGTAGGCGGATTTGGGTGGGCAAATGGATTTGGGTTGATTTTGCCACCCCTAGTATTATTCAAGTAATCAAAGGGTTTTCCACCTTTTGCAGGCATGGGGGGTGCTTTTTGTCATTTTCTTGCTCTTGGGAGGTATTTCATTCATTTCGATGTTTTGGGACTTCATGTACCACCGCTTTCAAAAAGCGCTAGGATAGGCCTCCTATTACAGCGATTTTTAAAGCGCCAGTTTTGAGCTGCCATAATAGGGGTTCCTATACTAGCGCTTTCAAAAAGCGCTGGAACAGGCTTCTCTATTACAGTGCTTTTTAAAAGCGCCGGGAAAAAAACGCTAAGACAGGACGATTTTTTTGTAGTGCTTCTTCATCCTCAACAACTTTATATTTGAACATTGTAAGAGATGAATTAAACAAAAAAATCCATTGGTAATCCATCAAAGAGAATTATTAAAATAAATGTCTATTAACCTATCAATAAGCTTAGAAACCTCTGTAATTTTGATTAATTAAATTGGAGAAGAGGTGAAGTAAAATATTTGGGATTTACTATAATGCTTTATATATATGAAGTGGGTATCTGATGAGCGAGGAGAAAGGTACCAGTCTCCAGAGTTATGAGAATGCCTTGCAAATATTATATATATATATATATATATATATTATTAAAGATGTTAACAGTACTATAGAAAGTAAAATAGATTTAAAAAAAAAAAATTTATTATTACAAAAGATCACAAATTTTCCAATTATTACTGTTGGAAAATTTGGTTTTGCATCTCATATAAAACACACAGCGGAAGCAACAAATATGGATCTACTTCATTCATGAGAGATAATATGTAACCTTGAATTTTGGAACAAAGAATAGAAAGCGTACCTTGATGCAGTAAAAATCAAAACCAAGACTTGGGAATACTTCTAATCTTCATCCCAATTTCACATGGTGCCCAAGAAGTGTGGTCTCTCAATTAGTCTTTTGTACATTGATTCTTAAAGAAAAATCCTTATTCTTCTCCTTGTGGAGAAAAACTGTTTTTTTTTTTTTTCATACGTACATTCTAACTAACCTTTGTAGTTACTTATTTAATAAATCTTATTAAATAAAAACTGATTATCTAATTGGGTTAGCCTTTTTGAGCCTACCCAATTGGGTTTTAGTTTGTGGCTTGAGATGGGACCAAAGGGAACAAATAAGACTCTAGCTCCAATGGGCCTTGGGCTTTTCTGTCAACTCTTGACAAGTTCAAAGTTACCATTAATTATATTCAACACCACTATAAGAATATAATTGCACTCTAGGCCTTATTAATAAATTATATCCCAAGACTTTATTATATATACAACCCTTTCATTAAAATATTCGTAGTAATACAAAGTCATGAAAGTTGACTGCCACTTTGAAAATTACCACATCTTAATCCTTGAGTACTCGGTTTAATCCTTTATGTTATTCATCATATATTTATGAAATCCAATTTCATAAATATATACTTTAGTGACTCTTTACTAAAGTGGTTAGGCCCAACACTCTGAATAACCAAACCCATTAAACTTATCTTAAGGGAATATTTTATATATCCGTTAAGAGATTATGAATTCTAAAAGTTCAAATAGCGTATAAGACACTATAAATGTTTAGACCCCCAATTTTCAAATTACCAATTCAAGCTTAAGATCAAACAAATTAAGTGCGGAAAATGATCAAAACTTATAACAAAATTGATAAACAATCTAAACCAAATAAAATCACATTCACAGCAGAAATTAAATGACAAAGATTAAGGGAAGAGAGATGCAAACACAAGGACAACACAACGATGCGTTATCGAAGAGGAAACCGAAGCCCTCGGCGTAAAACCACTCCGCCGCCCTCCAAGCGGTCAATAATCCACTAAAGAATGTAGTTGGGATACATGGACAGTAAAAGACCTTCCAAGCATAATCTATCCAGTGTACCTAAGCCCTCCAAGCTCCTACTCCAACGAGGTTATGCCGAACCTATTTCTTCTTTAGCTTCCCGGATTCCACTATAGCCCATAGCATCAACCAATATTAATTGGTCCCTTCCTAACTGCTTCCCAAAGCACCAAAAAGCCTTCTCATAGGTATGGGTATGATGAGAAAAGGTTTTAGGTAATGTACCTCTCAAGGATCTAACAGTGGAGAGGGTGAAAGTAGAGGAATTTGAAGAGTCACTATGTAAAGATTGTGGATGAGTCAATCTTGTTTTTCTCTAGGGTTTCTCTCTCAAAATTCTCTCTAGAAGCTCTCTACATTTTGTGGGTATAAGGGGTATTTATACTGGGGTAAGAAAGATATGCGAAGAGTCAGTTTTTCCAAAACAGAGCTGGCTAGCGACTTGACTGAGTCGTGAGTTCAAGTCGCGAGCTAACTGAATAGCCAGACTGGATATTTTGTCGTGTAGTGCAATAGCTGGCAAACGGTTTAGCTTCTCTGCATGCTTCACTCCTGTGCATCTTCTGGCGGCTTACCAGTTACGAGCTACCCGCGAGATCCAATCGCGAGTCCTTGCTTCACTGAACAATCTTAAGCATTTCTTCACACTCTCTCACACACTACTCTTACATAATTCCCACCTAAATACAGGGTTTCTAAGTGCTGAAATACAAGCAAATTGGCACGAAATAAAGCCAACAAAATGGTTGATAAATTTCAACCTTACAAATTCCATCTTGAGAATATATGTTCCATCAACACTAAATGCGGCTACCCAACATACTAAGGTTTAGATCGTGACTTATAGATCTCGCTCCTGATATATCAAAGCAACCTACGCCTCATGATCAGGTCCATTATTCTCTCAGGATATAGAGTTGATGTAAATAGAAGTCGTGAGATTTATTATTCATTTGATAGTTGTTAGGAAAATAATAAATTTCACAGCAGTCTAGTTCAATATGTCTTAACTCTTAAAGCATATCAGCATACCAACTAGAAGTCTACACTTCCATAATCAAGACAAATCATCTTAGTTGATATGTTATAATCTTCGCAGATGAAATGCCCAATTTCATCACCGACTACGAACTAAAATTTTAAGTTTACAAAGAACTTGTGATTTATATCTTCTGTGACTAAGTCGTATAAATTATATACTATGCATCTCATGGACTAAGATAGTGTCCCATTAGTTCATTAATAAATAGTCTCATATAATTAAACAATTTAATCATTTATGACATGCCAATAAATTGGATTATAGGGCATAAACCCCAACAATCTCCCACTTGCCCTCAAAGATAATTTACCATATATCTGACACTTATCTCCCTTTAGAGTAATTCACAGTCACTCTAAGGCAAGGTTTGGAAACAAATTCAGCCAGATTTATTGCATAAATTATTTTTTTCTACTACTACATCTCACGTACTCATATCTCTCTAATGAGATGATACTTACGCTTAATGTGTATCTTCACCACCTAGGATGAACATATATCTTGAAGTCCAACTTCATAAATTAGAATCAAACTACAAGTCATTATTTGTACAACTAGTAACCATCAAATTCTCACTTTGGTGGACAAACTTATAATCTCTCATTATCCTAAGATATTTGAGTATATGCTTTACTCTCATTAAATTAAGTGATCTTTGATTCAATTGATGTTTGCTTATCATGCCTACCGCAAAATAGATATTTAGCCTAGTATATAGCTTAGCATAGAGACTTCCTATTGATATGATATAAGGAACCGTCTTGATATGCTCTTCCTTTTATATGTCTTAGGACTCCAATCCTTTATAAAGAAACTTCAAACTTAAAAGAAAAAAATCATTTCTTGAAGTATTATATGCTATACTTGGCTAGAATCTAATCTATTTAAGCAGTTTGAGATAGACTCAACATCCTAATATCTGAATTTTAACCAAAGTTTAATTCTAGGATGTGACCAGTCTTTCCCAAATACTTTATATCAAACTGGATTAGACAACCAAAACTTCATTGATGACAATAACTCTACATCATTCTAAATGATTAGAATGTCATCAACATACATTAAAAAATTTATTATTCTATATAACTTTTACACACTTATTGCTTTTAAATACTTGATAAAAATCAAACAATTTGATTGCTTGATCAAATATGATATTTTATGATTTAGATGCTTGCTTTAGTCCATAAATGGACTTTAAGCAGCTTGCACACTAAACATTACTAGTTCTTTGCTATGAACAAGTCTAGTTACATCATAAAGATGTCTTCCTCAAGATTACTATTAAAAGAAGCTTTCTTGATATTCATTATCATGTTTCATCCAAATGAAATATAATGAATAAGAGGATCTAGATAGAGTCAAACTTGACTATTGGTGAAAAAATCTTTTCATAATCGAACCATTTTCTTTCTGAATAAATCTTTTCGCCACTAGTCTTAACTTTGAAGGTTTGTACCTTCAAATCTATCAATCTCATTTTCTTGTAGACCTATTTGAAAACAATAGGCTTAATGTTATTAGGCGCCCTACAAGTTTTAAACTTTAAATAGAATATAATTCTTTTCACATAACCTTGATCTAATAATCCATATTTGTATCATCTATTTCCTTTATGTAGGATCGAGGATCAAATTCATATCCTTGTGGAATGACTTCAAAAGTTTATTCCAAAAGTGTGAATTTATTTGATAATCCTCCCACTACAATATTGTATCGGTGTAACAGTTATCTACAGAATAATGTCTTGTGGTGTATCTAATACAACCATCTCATTTCTAAATATATTTTATAGTTTCCTTTTAACAAATTCTGACATTCTTCTTCTAGAATAATCTTCTTTTAAAAGAACCCTATTCCTCCTTTATGTATACACTAACTTAAAAAAGTCATTGGAATTTCATCCTTTACAAAAAGGAGCCCTAGATTATATTATCCTCTAAATAGAATTCATAGACTGGAAATATAACAAAATAATGGTTATAAAAGCCCATCTTACACCAACCTAAATATCGTTTAAATTAATAAGATTTAGACATAAGTGCCAAAACATACAATTATAAAAGATGGAAACTTTCTCTTTAAAAAGTAAAACATGTAAATTTCCATCTAGAAGACAATCATGGACAATGCTTAGCTTTACCAAAATAGAAACACTTTCCTTTTGGTTATATTTTTGAGCCAAATTTCTTTTTGGCAACTACTAAGGCATCTAGCCTGTCCAAATGTTTGATATTATAGTTCCTCTTCTTATCACCCTTACCTTTCGGTTCAAGTTAAGAATTTGAATTAAATCATATTGATCCTAGCCTTAGCTTTTAGGATGTTTTCCACTGCGTAGAACTCACTCATCAATTCAGATAATATAAAAAGAATTTATTTTCAAAACAATCTAAATTGATTAAATGATTCTAACAAAGACTTGTGGATCATATCCATATAAGATTAACATTTATCTCTACATCCAAGAATTCCAATTCATTTAAAAAAAAATATTTTCATAAAAAGATATAGAATTGGAACTCCTTAAACTTTTTTTAGCACTCAATATGATTCATACCTAACATCTATTTAGACTTAATATAAAGTCTAAGTCCAGTACTAACTCTTGCATCTCATGCAGTAGCACAATTGAGATAGAAGCCAATGCAACATTTTAGCATTTCAATGAAGACTATGATTACGTCATAAGTTATCTTCCATAAATGCATCATACATAGGAAATTATGACAATGCTGAATCGAAACATATTTATATACTTCAGCTCCTTTAAGCTTCATGTCCAAAATTATTTCTTAGTTAATGTGATTCACTTAAAATAGTAGCTAGAGAACAAAATTATGACAACTTTATTTTGAGATTATGAACATAATTATAGGGACATTATATTTTGCATCAATAACCATATAATATGGAACCCATAAAACACACTATACTAGGTGCAACGACAACCCAATCCATGTCTATAATTCTTTGGTAGCAAGTTTATTATAAACACATTAATTGATTGAGAATTATTCTCATTATTAGTGCTATCATGATAACTCTTATCATACACTAATAATATGTCGTATTAACTTTAGCCTCTAAGTAACAATGACATAGCTCCTTTGGGAGGTTAACATTACACTTAATCTAGTGTACATCATTATCTAGAATCATATGTAGCCACATTTCATCTCCCTTATAGTGTTTAAACGTGTAGTACCATGAAACAAAGCACCCTCCTTTGGGATCGCGAGGCATATACGCCAAGACGAGGTGATTGTTTACGCTACTTTAAACGGGTAAGTTCAATCTTGTAGTGCTATGAAGTAAAACACCCTCCTTTAGAATCGCGAGGCATATACACCAAGACAAGGTGCTTACCCACACTACTTTGAACCGGTAATGGAGGCCGTGAGATCTAACCCTTGTATCTCTCTCCCACTAGAAATTTTAAAACAAGTGGATTGTCATGAAATCATAGTGATCTAATCACAATTGTAACTCTACACATCAGATGCGTTTAATTGTTAAATTCAATGTGATGTTACTAAGTTACGTCACAATACGTAACGAACATTCGCGCAATCATAAAGAAGTTTAACCTTATAATCTGTGAAGTAAATACCCTCCACATGGAATGCAAGACTCGAAGTCAAGACAAGGAATCTATTCACATTACAATAAACTTAACAAAAGGGTTATTTCAGCACTCTCACTCATTATTTGAGTTTTTCTTTAAATAATTGTGATCCCATCAGAACTAATAACCTTGCACTTATTGAAGACTCTAATCTCATTAGAATCACTAACTAAAATGGAAGTCCTAAACTATTTAGGATTCCTTAAACACTAATGAATCAAAAATTAATTATATAGAATTTTATCCTTAATTTACTAAATAAGAGATTCTAATCTCATTAGAAACTATATATCTTTTAATTAGAATATAATCTCATTCAAAACCTCTAATTAAAATAAATTAAGGATTTTTAATTATAAAATAATATAGGACTAAGAGTTCTATTTAACTAACATCTTTGATCTCATTAAGTCTTTTAGTTAGATAATGATTAATAAATGTCCTTAACTTTTAAGAACCATAAAATTAATCACATAACCTTACTTTTATGCATGTGAAAAACACTTAGAAAATTCTCAATTCCCAGTTCTTGATCGCTTCTCGATCAATCGAGCCTCTGAATTTTCAGTCTCGATTGATCGAACATGTATCTCGATCAATCGAGAAAAGTTCTGGATGCTCGATCGATCGAGCTTCGTGAATTTTGAATTTCCAGAATTTTTCTAAAGCAGTTTTTAACGGCTTTTTAAGATCATCATCAAGAACCTTAATAATGCTAAAAACCTTGAAAACCTAATCTTAATCTCATTAGGAATAACTTTCATAATCCTAGCATTAATTTTTGAAAGGAACATCATGTGAAAATCTATAATTTAGACTTATATACTCACATGAATTCACATATATATCCATGTATCTCCATATAAGTTGCAACATATGAAACACACTTTAATATACGGATCCATGACAACCAAGGCATATAACACATGCTAGAAACATTGTATCACTACCTTATATCAATAATCCCAATGCTTATGAATCCATATATATATCTAAAAATATATTAAAGGATTCCAAGAATCCAAGAAACACTACACATCAAATTCTAATATTTTCTATTTATAGCATACCCTTTTATGAACGTTTTGCATATGAATCCATATATATACATAATATACGAAATCAATAGCAACTTTGATGCATACTCATGACACGACACCATAAAAAGCATGAATATAAAAGCACTTAAATCCTTTTATGACGGTGCCGACTTGCAATGTTTATATATAGGATTGAATAGAAATAGAAAACTTCAATCCTGATAACATACGAATTCCATGATTATAGAAGCATGACACGGCACTGTATCGAAGAAGCATAATCATGGGCCACTACGATTAACATAAACCAATATATATCTCATATATTAAAACATGACATATGCAACAGTTATCGAATAAAATTCAGTTACCAACTATATCCAAGCAGTGCATAACGAAATGCTCATGCTTGACCGATATACCTGTTTCATTTATTTTTTTAAACCTTATACCATGTCTTTCAGAAAAGAGTACGATCAAGGACACAATTATGCAGAAACTTTACTGCAGAAAATTAAATCATTAAGAAAACTATTTTCTTTGATTCTAAAAACTCAATCACATGTTATACAAGTATGATATTGAAGACTGCTTTGATACCAATTGTTGAAAAATCTGGTTTTGCATCTTATACAAAACACAGAGCAGAAGCAACAAATATGAATCTACTTCATTCATGAGAGATAACATGTAACCTTGAATTCTAGAACAAAGAATAGAAAGTGTACCTTGATGCAGTGAAAATCAAAACCAAGACTTAAGAATACCTCTAATCTTCATCCTAATTCCACATGGTGCCCAAGAAGTGTGGTCTCTCGATCAGACTTTTGTACGTTGATTCTTAAAGAAAAATCCTTCTTCTTCTCCTTGTGGAGAAAAACTTTTTTTTTTTTTTTCCATACGTACATTCTAGCTACCGTTTGTAGTTACTTATTTAATAAATCTTATTAAGTAAAAACTGATTATCTAATTGGATTAGCCTTTTTGGGCCTACCCAATTAGGCTTTAGTTTGTGGCTTGAGATGGGACCAAAGGGAACAAATAAGACTCTAGCTCTAATGGGCCTTAGACTTTTCTGTCAACTCTTGACAAGTCCAAAGTTACTATTAATTATATTTAATACTATTATAAGAATATAATTGTACTATATGCCTTATTAATAAATTATATCCCAAGACTTTATTATACATGCAACCTCTTCATTAAAATATTCGTAGCAATACAAAGTCATGAAAGTTGATTGCCACATCAAAAATTACTATATCTTAGTCCTTTAATATCCGGTTTAATCCTTTATGTTATTCATCATATATTTATGAAATCCAATTTCATAAATATATACTTTAGTAACTCCTTACTAAAGTGGTTGGGCCCAACACTTTAAATAACCAAACCCATTAAACTTATTTTAAGGGAATATTTTATATCTCCGTTAAGATATTATGATTCCATTTTAAGAATATATGTTTCATCAACACTAAATGCGGTTGCCCAACATACTGAGATTTTGATCGTGACTTATAGATCTCACTCCTGATATATCAAAGGAACTTACACCTCATGATTAGGTCCATTATTCTTTCAGGATATAGAGTTGATATAAATAGAAGTCGTGAGATTCATTATTTATTTGACAGTCGTTAGAAGAATAATAAATTTCACAGCGGTCCAGTTCAATATGGCTTAACTCTTAAAGAATATCAACATACTAACTAGAAGTCTCCACTTTCATGATCAAAACAAATTATCTTAGTTGATATGTTATAGTCTTCGCAGATGAAATGCTCAATTTCTTCACCGACTATGAAGTAAAATTCTGAGTTTACAAAGAACTTGTGATTTATATCTTCTGTGACTAAATCACATAAATCACATACTATGCATCTCATGGACTAAAGATAATGTCCCATTTGTTCATTAATAAATAGTCTCATATAATTAAACAATTTAATCATTTATGGAATGCCAATAAATTGGATTTTAGGGTATAAACTTCAACAATTACATCTAAAGTCAACTGAAGGAAAAACACCCACGAACCCAGACCCACCAATATTTAAGCACTTAAAAGTATATAGAGTAAAAAAGCAACAACGTAAAAGAAGAAAAAAATAATTATAATCAAGTCCATGGTTGTGAAGGAGGAGGACCTATGTGAGATCATGTGTAGCGTAGAGGGAGGCTAAGAGATGGGCTTTGTGTTGAGCTTGAATTTGATTAACTCACATTTAATTGAGAATAAAATAATATTCAAACCTAATTTAATAAGAATTTCTGAATTTGTTTATTATTGGGTTACTTTATCATGAATTCGAATTAATTTAAATGAACATAATTTAGGAACGTGTATAATTTTAAAACCACATTAACATTATTTATTACATAAATAATATAGATTTTTAAAATTTATGTTTATGTGTAGAAGAAAACATAAAATCAAAGGCTTATATTTTATATTGTAATTTACTAATCACATGTTCACATGACAGGCGACGGTTTCTTGTTAATCACAACATGAAACTCCTGTGCACAATTTATACGTGATACCGATGTTTTAGAATAATCTTGCTATCATTTAATGGAAGCGGTTAGAAGAAGAGCAAAACATATTTTTCACATAGAGCTTTGTTCCAAAGGATTTTGATGGTTTGTACCCAAGTGTCACAAATACAAATACATGAATAATACACGAATATAAAAACGTAATAGTAACTAAAGTCAAAGTACAAAAACTTTTACCTCAACAAATAATGAGCTTTAAATCTCTATTTACCATTACAAAAACAACCAATGAACCTACAAAACCCACTGAATTTAATACCTAATAAAATTCACCTTTCCCAACAAATAATACTACCACAATGAAATTAAAAAATTTAATTAAAAAGTAAAACATGAAGATCCTACCTCGTATTTGACATTGTGTTTCTCAAAATCCTTGAAAGGAACATAGAACTTAGCAAGATGGCTTGTAATATTATCATACTGTTAGTATGAAGTATGAACCGTATATGCCAAAACCAAAGATTTTGTTTTTGAAAAGTAAAAAATTAAAATGAATGTTATAAGTGGAATACAATTCTTGAATATAATAATAATAAACACGGAGATAATGAATAGAGCATATGGTAATAAAATTAAACATGATATAGAGCAAAAATCCAAGTTACAACACAAATTCTAATGACAGGTTGAAGTCTTTGTGAGAAAGGAGATGAAGGGCGATGAGTTTGAGTTGATTGTTAGTAATGTGATCCTTGGATTTCATTTTTCACAAGATGGAAGAAGTAGATAAGCTAAATGATAGTTATGACTTGTGAGTGGAAAATTGAAAGAGAGAGAGAGTGAAGGGGGATGTAGCTACATTTTATTGTTTCAAGAACATCTTAGCCATAGATATTGTATTGAGATTGAAGCAGATAACTAAAAAATTTCATTCATTGAATCAAAATTATTAATTTACAATGAATACTTTGATGGATATTTATGGTGTGGTCCTCACATTTGGCACAAGAAAAAATAAAAATAAAAATTGGGACATGGCAAAAAATTAGCTCACAATTGAAATCTAATTTCGAATCTAAAGGATAATTATGATATGGTTCCTGCATAAATCTAGACACATAGTGTAAAATTAGAACTCTAATTTAGAATTCTAATTTGACTTTCTCTTAGCTTCATCAATATATATATATATATATATATATATAGATATATAGATTAAAGGAAGAGAGAGTTTGAATGATTCTATATTTATGAGCTTTTTTTTAGAGCTAAAAACAATTCATTTGGTACAAAAATTTTATATATATGTGTGTGTGTGTGTGTGTGTGTGTTAATCCATTAATTGCTTTTTTTTTTTTTCATCGCAATCGTAACTCCCAAACCAAACCCCCCTTCCCCCCCAAATTAATTTCTTTCTTTTATCTTCTTCAATCAATAACCCACAATTCGGCTTATGTGTTCTCCAATTTTTTATTTTCTTCAACTTAGTAATTGTAACAGTCAAACGTCCTTTAGTCCTACACACTTAAATATCAACTAAGGAAAATATTAAAAAAAAAATGCCACATTTAATATACTACATGTGCACCTAAAAGATAAATATTCCTGACATTTTGGTCTGGCTTTTCTGCCATATATTTGTTACTCCGAATATTGAAGGGAAAAAAAATAATTCCAGAATTAAATACAATACACTTGGCCTTTTGTTAGTACATTTCATGTTTGGGGAAAAAACGGATAGATTGAACTGGTGTTACCGGATTTTGTGACCCATGTGATATCTCATCCCATTCTAAAAAAAAAAAAAAAAAAGCTAATTAAATAATAATAATAATAATAATAATAATAATAATAATAAAATAAGGATTTTATATGATTTGCAAATGATACTTGCACATATATATTTCCAATTACACGGTTGAATTCCACTTTCAACAGAAACTAATATGAGAAAGTGTTGATAGAATTCTATGTAGCTTTCTTAAACGTTACATCTCCTAAAGGACTAAAAGTGTTGATAGAGCATAAAGATGGAGAACCACAAGGGTGTACTTTATAGCATCCTAAGGTGAATTTCTATCAATTTTAATTTTTTTTTTCATTCTTAACTAAACTACATTTGTTATTAATAAAAAAGTTTTTATTAATCTTCCTAAGGTCTTCAATTATATTAGTTTTGAATTATTCTTAACTAAATTCAATTACCTATTAACGTATCTTCAAATTTTTATAGATCCAAATTGGGTAGGGCATCTCCATCATCTCTAAATAAGTTTAAAAAACTATGGTAAGGATACACAAAAAAAATATTATTACAAAGCAGTTCATAACAATTTTCCTAAGGTAAATTTCTTTCAGTTATAATTTTTTATCCATTCCTAACTAAACATTTGCTATGACCAAAAAAAAAAAAAAATTAACAAACTTCCTAAGGTAATCTATTATATTATTTTTTAATTGATTAGCATTCTCTATTCAAATTTCTTAGTAATTCTTTTCTTTTTACTTTCATATTTGATTTGCATGGTTCAAATTTTTTCAGTAATTCTTTTCCTTTCACTTTCATATTTGATTTGCATGGTATTTTTTAGGTTTGAATTCTTCATCACTCGAGAATGAGGGACAGCAAATTTTTCATTTCAAGGTAGCTAGAATCTTTTTAGTATTCTCTCCTCAATTAATACCATACAATTGCATGGCTTTTAATGTATAACATAGAATTGTTAAAAAAGAAAAGAATTATGAAAATTATATAAATTTTTCAAGTTGTGATGAATATCACCCAAAATCTCCTATTGGTAATTATTTTCAATAAAATTTGCAAAAGTTGCTTATTGGTTGATGCAATTATTAGCTATTGCTAGCTCTTTTTCCCCCCTCTAACTTTTAAGGGTACCTTTTGCACATTCAAGTATTTTAGAAGCGTTGATAAAATCCTTTGTCACATATAAGTTGTGAAATTTTCAAAATTATGTTGATAGAATTTTTTTATTATTTAATATATATATATATATATATATATATATAGAACTTTTTTTTTGAGAAGCATATAGAACTAAAATTTAATATAGAAGATTACTGACAAAATTGAGTAGTTGTTTTCAAATCCATTTGGTTTCAAAATATGAAACAAGTAGATGTTACATACCATTGAATTTAATCAACCAATTAAAACAACATAAAATTTTAAATTTTATTATATGATCTAATTTACTTAATTAATAATAATCCAGTATATCTCACTGGAAATATGCGCATAGCATATATGTGGAAAAAAAAAATGGTGTAGCACCGGTAAAAACAGTGCAAAAAAAAAAAAAAAAAATTATTATGTTTCTTAAAAAATATAATGACTAATGTATACAGAATATGTAAAAATATACTTTGTGTGTCTAATGACTAATATTTATAAATTTAAAAATAAACAAATTCCGTGCAATGCACTGGCAAAAACTAGTTATAAAAAAACAGGGATCAACTTTGATATGGGTAAGGCCACTAATGGTCAAACAAACCTGATCATGGCATTCTTTTTTTTTTTTTTTTTTTTTTTTTTTTTTTTTTTATATTATAAAAAATTGTTAAAATTGGACTATTATGTTTCAAACTATATGTTTTAAGGACTTTCTGAAATTAGATACTATAGTTTAAATTAAACATTGAAATTTAAGATTCTCAAAAAAAAAAAAAAACATTGAAATTTAAAACGGTTACAAATTAAATATTAATTGTGCTAAATCATACTATTAATTCAAGTTTGGACATTTCAAATTTGATTTTGTATTCTTTTGGGGTTTTAACTTGATAAAATTTAAAAGAGATATGGTTCGATGTTAAATTATTGAAAGTGTAGTGGTGTTTTTTAATAAAAAAAATAAAGAATACTAATTATAATCTTGGTCTTCTTGTAAGACTAATTCTTCCGAGATTTTCTTGCACCTCATTTTTTTGAGAAAATTTAGTTAGCATCATTGCAACAGTTGGTATAATTCAAACTTTTGAATGAAAAAATATTTCTTTTTTTGAATGTTTGTTAGCATCAAACAAACTAGAAACTGCTTGATCAAAAAAAAAAAAAAAAAAACTAGAAACTGTTAAGTCAACAATATTTTTATGAGAGGTGCTACGTCCACAACATTTTTACAACATTTTCACAACAAATCATAGATGGTTAGTTGTTATAGATTCAAATTTGAACCTAATACTAATATTACTTTTTTGCCTCAACAATAATAACCAGTAACAACTTACCACTTAAGATTTGTTGTAAAAATATTATAAAAATATTGTGGACATATCATTTTTCTATTTTAAAATAAATTATAAGTGGTTAGTTATTATATTTATTACAATTTAAATTTATTATTAAAATTATTTTTTCACTCGTTTAAAAAAAATAAATTACTTTTCCACCCTACAATACTAATCTGTAATAACCTACCACTTAAGAATTGTTATAAAAATGTTGTAAATATGGTCTTAACAAACAAATTAACTTAAGTATAGGTTATTTTTTTAAACCTAAAATTAGTAACATGACTTTTTCTTTATCTTTATCTAGTTTCTATAAAAGCTAGGCAAATTAAAAATTTTATACTGCCCCCCAAATTAAGAAGGCTTTTCAATTTCAAGTTTCCTGCTTCGCTTTTAAGGATTTTAAAGGTACCATCTCCATCTTTAGACTTAGCATATGATTATATCGCGCTATTCTGTCAAATTAATGATTACAGTCAAATGATTATTTTGTTCTTTGTTTGTTTTTATAGGCAACTCAAAATCGGTTCTGAAGATGTTTCACAGGATTATCTCCTTCCTAGTCGAGAAGCTGCGCATCAAGCTACTCACGCAATTGAGAAGGCGGCCGTATCTTTTGCTCCTAATAATTGGTGGTAATTTAAGTGGCTTAGCCATAGGGAGTTTGCTGGAAATTCTTAATCCTGCAGGATTGAAAATAGAATTGAAGGCACTGGAGGTACTGATTAACGCTGCGCCTATCATCGGAGCCGGAATCAATTCTACCTGGGGTGACCTTGGTGGAAGAAAAGCCCTTCTATTAGCATCAAATATCGTGATTCTCATCGGCTCTGCAGTCTTCATCAATGCATCAAAGCCAGCAACGGTTGTGGCTAAGTTTGTTATTGGTGTAGGGATCGGTTTAGCTTCTTCAGTTGCAACCTTGTACATGTCTGAAGTGTCTCCTACTGAGATCAGGGGATCATCAATAAGTGTTAATGGAATGATGACAGTCATTGGACAGATATTAGCAACGATTACAAATTCCGTAGTCAAAGGGGTAAGGAAATCTTTTAATTTTTAATATGCTGAAGTTTTTTCTTTTCTTTTCCTTTTGTTTTTTCTTTTTCCTGGTTTCTTGGTTTTTTTTTTTTTTTTTTTTTTAATTTATGTTGTTTACGTAGGCTAATTGTGATTGGAGGTGGGGCTTGATTCTACCGTCCATTTTAGTTGTAACACATATCGGGTTTATTGTGAAGCTTCCAGAGTCCCCAAGAATGTTGGGACAACAGGTAAATTTTTTTTTTTCTTTTAATTAAATGTTATCTGTGTTTTATTGGATTTTCTGTTATTTTGTTGGTATGTTTATTAACTCAATTTTTTTGCGGTAGATGTTCATTGTACGTAGGTTTTTTGATTATATAACTTTGAGATGGTTGGTTTGTGGACAATTTGGGTGAGAATTTGTAGTCCCCTTTGGTTGTTTGGAGAGACTAAGAAAAAGAAATCAAAATAAAGTTAATATTTTGAAGATCTAAAGCATTTTTTTTTTTTTAATTTTTCTTACATTGTTACAGTTGACAAACATTGCATAAAGTTTGCATCTAGCTGGGCTTTGAGCCGTATGTTTAGTCTTTTCTGAATCAAGAGGAGAGTGATCAAAGAGGAATATGAAAACATATGTAACTGTCTTGAATTGTCACAATATTACGTAAGACAAAACAAAATTATGCATAAAGTCAAACACCCTTTTACACTCATGAGTCAAAGACCCTTTTATCTACTGTATTTTTAGTAACAAAATTTTAGTTTCAACAAAATAAGTTGATCCTAATAGATCTTAAATTTTCTTTATAAGACTTATATTATTTTATTGTGTCAGTGATAATGATTATTATTTATTATAGTAGATATATTATTTTATTGTGTTATTTATTTATATTATCTATATCTATATTATATTATTTAAGAAATTTCTCCGGTTTGGGATCTTTAATTTAAATGTTTAAAATACTCTTAATTTCATCTATTTTTAAGGTTTAAATCACAGAGTTAAACATGTAGGATTAATTTTCTCAAAAAAAAAAAAAACATGTAGGATTAATAATTTAAAAACTCTTATTTTTTAGCTAAATTAAAAAGAAAACAATTTTTTCTCCCACTTTTACGTTCCCTCTCATATTAGTTGTCAAGCATTAATTTAATTAATCTATTTATTTATCTTTTATGTAGGAAAAATATGAGGAGGTTTTGCAATTCTTCCGAAAAACTCTTGGAGATGGTGAGGTAGAGACGGATGAGGCTGCTGCCAGAGAGGCCTGCCAGATGATCAGAGAAGCAGTGGAAATAGCACGATTGGACAAGACGTTAACGGGGAATAATATCTTTAAAAAAATAAAATATTCATGGATAGATATGAAACGGCGGCTTTTATCTGGCATCGTTCTAGAGGCTTTGCAACAATTCGTTGGTCTAAACTTGGTAATTTTTTTGACACCAATAGCATTAAAAGAAGCGGGTGTGGAATCCAGGATACTATCGTTGTCAATTCCCATATTATTTAATTTATTGGGCGCCATCATCACTACCACGAGTATCGACTATTTCGCTCGAAAAATGATTTTGAGGATCTCTTTAGCTTTAATCTTAGTTGACTTGATTTTTTTATCAACTATATATGAAGCAGCCGGTAAGCCACCTAAAAAGCGGGGAGCGTTAAAGATAATTTTGCTTGGTGCGTTTACGGTTTTTTACAAACCAGGAATAGGCTTGATTCCGTGGGTACTGCCCACGGAAGTATTCCCTCTTCATTACCGATCTTTCTGCAGCGGCTTATGTAACATGAGCGGTTGGATATCCAATTTGATAGTCACTTCATCAGCACAATATTTGCGCGATCAATGGGGCCCGAAGTACGTTTTTATTGGCAATGCGGTCATAACGGCTCTGGGAGCCATAGCCGCGGAATTGTCAGTTTTGGAAACGAGAGGGCTCTCTTTAGAGCACGTGTTCCAACATGTCAGCTATCAGAGGTGGCCCAGTGGAAGACAATTGCAAGAACTTTGAATGGGTTATTTTGTACTTGTGTCGATGTAACTGTGTCCATGTAACTGTGTCAAATTTGTTCCGTAAAAGTATATTTTTAGTTTCTACATTCTGAGTTAATTTTTATTTTGATCTTTAAATTAATTTTGTTATTAATATAGTTCTTAAAAGAAATTGATTCTATTCAATTAATAAAAAATTAAAAAAAAAATTAATTCCTCGATTTTAATTTTAATTAAATACAAAAATTTACTGTTTTTTAGTTTTAGAGATTGAAACTCTCTGTTCACCAAAAAAAAAAAAAAAAAATCATATGTTCCTTAAAGCTGCTAGTGATCAATTTGTCTAAACTTTCAGCTAATTAAAACACTCATAATGAAACTATAAACACATTTTCTAAGATTTTATTTATAATTTAATGTATAAACTCAAGACAAAGCAAATACCAAAATAATTGGAAGAGAATAGCTTGAAAATCAGTTGATTACTAATCAATTGCCAATTACAAAAAACCCCTAATTTGAAACATAACCCAAGCCGTTTGGGAACATTGTTTTAGTAACATTGTTTGTATTTTTTGAAAATATATAAAGAATAAAAAGTGTGTAATAATATGTATAATATTATTTAAAAACTGAAAACGTTTGTTTAAACGCGTTACCAAACGCAGCCCTAATAGTCTTGCCCTGCCTCTTCAAAGCATGAACAACATCCATGGCAGTAATAGTCTTGCGGCGAGTGTGCTTGGTGTAGGTCACAGCATCACGAATTACGTTCTCCAAAAAGATCTTAAGCATCGCGAATCAAGTTATCCCTCAAAACCTTATGGTGCAATTTTGCTCCTCCCTTTCCTAAACCCTTGCCTCCTTTTCCTCTTCCTGACATTTTCTCTCTTTCTCATTTTTTGGGTTTTGTTTAGGGTTTGATTGGTTGTTTTTGTTTTTGATGGGAAGATGGGAGAGAAGGTTGGTGGGTTTATATAAGGAGAGGGGGTGGTGCTGTGGCCATTTGATGAGGGAGGGATTTGTATGAATTATAAGATCGGCAAGGTGGTGGTGGTTTGATTGTGTCGGTCACTAGTGGTGGGATCTAGGTTTGATTGTGTTGGTTGGTGGTGGTGGTGGTGGTGGTGGTTTTGGGATCTGGGTTTGATTGTAGTAGTTAGGGAAGAACATGAAAAGCAATCTACAACCCCATGGTAGTTGGCAAAGTTAGTGGAGTGATGAATATCTACTGGGTTAAGTATTGCACACCAACTAATTGATTTGTATTTCCCTTTTCTATTATAATTATGATTGGTGTTTGGAATGTAAAATTGTATTCCTTGGTTTTTCTATATGTTTACGAGGGACAAGAATGAGGCACCACATACATATAGCAGAACTCTTGCAAAGGTCTATTTCTACCCTCTTTTGTACATGCAAATTTTGTGTTTGGTAGCCAATTGCCAACTTAAAGCATCCATATTATTAAAATATAGGGAGTAGTAACCTTAATGTGAAAAAACGAAACAAGTTGGCTACTTTGGATTTCATTCATTGTTTTCTTAAAAAATTATGTATAAGATTCTATATGAAGTATTATTATATAAAGTTATTTAACTGTTTAGCTTAGTTTTTGTATTTTACTTTATGCATTTAATTCCTAAACCGCATTCCTCTCCCAAAAAAAAAAAAAAAAAAAAAAAAAATTTAAACTACATATTGTTAATTCCATTACATCAGTTGGATACATCTCATGGAATATAGGATCATGCTCCACTTATTTATTTGGGTGAATTACAGTTTTCTCTACATGTTTGACTAAATATTGGTCATTAGGTCTCACTACAACAAAATGTATTTTTAGTGACGAAATTTAGTGAGAAATTTTTTTTTTGCCACAAAAAGGTAACCTATTTTTTAGCAGCGGAAACTAAATTTTGTCGCTAATTATAAAAAAATTGATAATTTCTAGCGGCGAAAACTAAATTTCGTCGCTAATTATAAAAAAAATTGATAATTTTTACCGACGAAATCTGTATGGTGTGTTGAATTGAGGGTGCGAAACAAAGTTCTTCTATTTTCACAAAACCCTCACCCTCACCCTCACCCTCAGCAACAAAAAGTCTCTCCCTCATCTGGCACACAGCCACCTCATCTCGCCGCCGCCACCGATCCGAGCACACCGCAGCCAATCTGAGCATGCCACCGCCGATCTGAGCACACAGCCACCTCATCTCACCGCCGACCTTTGCCTCCCAAACCCAGCCGCCTCTTTGCCCCCCCTTTCCCGCCCAAACCCATCCCATCTCTACTTTCAGATTCTCTCATTCTGTTTCTCCGGCCAGATTTGGAAGTATTGGCCTTTGCTTTGTCGGCGCCGAACATTTATCACCGACAATTTCACAGGTACTCCCTCTTTGCTTCATTTTTTTTTCCTCTGGATTAGAAAAAATTGAATGTGTTTATGTTTGGATATTTGTGTCTAGAGCCTTACCCAGAAGAGAAGTTGGAGTTTCTTCAGTCTCGGAATATTCGGCTCTTTCAGTTTGGAATTGAGGGCAAGACGGTATAATCTCTCAACCCTTTGAGCCTTACCCACCTACCGATATTCTAGAATTTTTAATAACTAAGGACAGATACCCGTGAACTATAAACTCATTAATTTCGATGTTCATCAATCTTTGCACCATTCAACTGTTCCCGATATCATGATTTCGTGTCAGGTAGTCAAAAATTCAAAGTTATTAAAGTCTAAAGTCATCGGTGTGGTTACCATGGTAGATGAATTATTTTGTCCCTCATTTATTCAGATTCACTTTTATCTTTGTATAAGAGATGAGAAACACTTCTTTATTCGTTGGACACACATATTGCACTGCTTTTCCTATGTGTTAAAGATCCTTGTATCATGAAAGGTAGATGTCCAAAAGAGACAAACCACCTTGGTGAGGGACAAAATTTGCCTTTCAGAATATAGTGTTAGACAATATTCTTGATCATATATGATTTCTCTTACCATCTTGTTTCTTCAAATCTATAAGTTTAGTTTTTATCTTTATTATATTATGTAAAAGAACTGTTTCCATTTTATTTTATTTTTTGATATTTTGTCTACAGAATCTCAAATAATATATATGTTGGAGCATTTCATATTAAATCGATATTTTAATAAATCAATTAATAAAAGTTGGCAATTTAAATGAGAAGATATGAGAGTTTGATGTAGTGAATTTAGTGTTTTAGCTAAATTTGGAATCCCACGTTGATAAAAAAAAAAAAAAAGAGTATTTATTAACTTATAAGTGTGGACTTTTATTGGGCGTAAGTGTAAAGTAGGAGAATATGGGGAATGCGCATAAGGGGAAGGTGAAGGTGAAGGGAGGAGGCCTAATAAAAATCCTAAATATCTCCTAAATTGTCCAATTATTTTGAGATATTCAAGTAATTTTTTTATAATTTCTATTTAGTTTATCTTGTATTTTTTTTATTGTATAAATGTGGGCGCGACTAGTGGGTTGTGTTCAACTCCCCTTGCAGTGCACGATTGATAGGAGTCACCACCTGAATAACAAACTCATGTAACTCTAACCCACCTTCAGTCCAATTATTTTGAGATATTCAAGTAAATTTTTTAAAATTTCTATTTAGTTTATCTTGTTTTTTTTTTTTTTTTTTTTAATTGTATAAAAGCAGTAGCGACTAGTGGGTTGTGTTCAACTCTCCTTGCTGTGCACGATCTCCGTGCTCTAGGGAATATGCCTCAACTGAGTGGACCGAAGGTGTAAGGTTTAATAGGAGTCACCACTTGAATAACAAATAGAGATAACAGTCCTTGTCTTGTTCTATACTAGAGTGAGAGAGAGAGAGAGAAAATTGTTTAGTAATTTAATTCTTTTATTTCTACATGAGATCCTTCTCATACCCATGTCCAGCCATCATCCAAGTGCTTTTCAAGTAATGTCACTTCATTATCAAACCCATGAACCTTAGCTGCATCAACTACCTGAGTGCTCCACTGGGTAACTTGTCCCTCATATGATGAACCTACTTGACCATTAGGCTGTGCAGTAGTCATTCCATTTGGAACCCAACCTCTGAGTTCTACTGTGATTTCGTTTAACTTCCTCCTTATCTTACACACGGTCAGTTGGTCTCTCCAAGATAGCATTTGGCATTCAGTCAAAACATTGTTGAGGTAGTATAGCTTTTCTCTCACCTTTTCCATGTTTGATGAGTCTGCAAGCCAGGATGATTGAAAAATTTGTTCAAGCAATTTACTAATTTCCTCATAGTGGGTGTGCAGGGGTATTTTTGAGCCACTCTCCCACCTTGAGGCCATTGCAAAATTGCTCCTTTAGATACTGATCAATCTCCTGTGCCATGTATTTCTACACTTTTTACAGCCTCCACCACTAAGTACTGTCCTCTCCAAGGTTGCAGAGAAGTTTAAAACTATGCCTTGCTTATAAACTTTTATCTGGACTTTTCTCAATAATTGGACTGGTAAAAAAGAGTTTTTAATCGGTCTTTGTAGTTTTGTAAAAACTTGAGAGAAAGTCCTCTTGATTTTGGTGGAAGAAATGTGAGAAAGTTGACTTGGGTGGTCCATCCATGTGCTTGGGTCCTTACTACTTGGGATTAATTTTTTTTTTTTTTTTGGAGAAGGTACTCCTTGGGAAGCGAGAACTGGGAATTCCATTTTTTTTTTTCTAATAAGTAGGAACAACTATTTTTTCCTTTCCTTACAGGTAATTTTTATAATATTATTTTTATTACCTTCTACAGCAAGTGGCTACATGAGGTCCGACACATCCGCTAGCTATATTCTAAAGGTCACCTCAATCAGGAAAAGCATAAAAATATTCAGCAAAAAAAGGAAAAGCATAAAAATTTTCCAATTTGCATAAAAGAAATGTGTTTCAATTTCAATTTCTTTTTATTTTTTTTTAAAATTATTTTATAATGTGTTTCAAATATTTTTTGGGCGTTTATTTGTAACAGTGTGAAAGATATGTTGGATTTGTTGGACTGATTGATTGCACTTTAAATTGTTGTTGCTCTCATATCTGATAGTGGTAAAGCTACTTGTAGATTTTGAAAGGAAAATATAAAAAAGCAAGAAAAATATATTTTAAATAAAGCTACTTGTTGCATCTCAAAAAGCAACAAAAATATATTTTAAATAAAAAATTTTAATAAATATTTCAATACTAAAAATATCCCACTTAAAATGTTTGTCTAAAGCCCCTAAAGTTGTTGAGCCGACCTGTCTTCCTTAATTATATTTATGGCTGGAAAAATATGCACAGAATAGAAAATATAAAAACTAGTTTAGTGTTTCATTGCTAGGAGATGGGTACATTAGATTAGACTCAACAAGAATTTAAAAAAAAAAAAAAACTTTAAAATGAAACAATGGAAGCACACATTCCAATCTAATACTAGTCTGCGCTTTTCAAATTTAACGTTAGTTAACCTGATTTGCATTCATTACCTTTGATTCTTTGCTTATGTTTTAGCCTGCCACTATAGACAAAGATGTTTCTTTATTCCAACATATAATTGCTACTTGCTTTCTAGTAAAATGTAACAACTTTGAGTGCTAGTAAGTGGTAACTGCAACCAGTGAGATGCCTTTCCTTGATTAGTATCTCATATTATTGAGAATTCCTAACATACTAAGCAGTGAGATGTTCATATACATTTGAATCTTATGTTTTGTTTAAAGGCTCCGTTTTGTTTAAACTTTTATTCCTCACTAAAAAAAAAAAAAAAATAATGTCCCTTTGAGATTTGCAGAAATCATTAAGAACTATCAAATTAATTATAACATCTTTTTTCATATATGACTCAATCTTGCAGTGAGGCATATTCATTTTTTGATTTCTAAAACCTTGAGGGAAAGTTGCCTAATTTATATAAATTTAACTTCTCTTTTGCAGGCTAAATACATATTGGTTGTGATAACTTTGGATTTTTTCTTAAAGTTGTACGCTTAGCTTGATCATAATAAGTAAAATCAGTTTAAATACCTGTAAAACTCTATACTTGTGATGTTTGTAATTGGTTTTGTGGTGGTTTATTGTGTTGGAGTAAGCGGGTGGCTTGCATGGTGTTATAAGGTGGTTTAAATTTATATTGGGATTGTTTTTAATTTCTTGCAAATGTGAATGAACTTTGTTGATTAGATGTGATGAATAGCATTTTAATTGATTTCAATACTTGTAAACACTTTATACTTGTGATGTTTGTGATTGGTTTTGTGGTGAGTTGTGTTAGAGCAAGCGGGTGGCTTGCATGATATTATAAGGTGGTTTAAATTCATATTGGGAGTGTTTTTAATTTCTTGCAAATGTGAATGAACCTTGTTGAGTGTGCAATGTATATTTGTTTTAAGTATTAATATAGACTTGTGCATTCATGAATGAGATTGTTTGGGTTGTTGTGGGGGAATAGAAAGTGGCTTAGATCTGTGAAAGTCAAAGACCAAAGCTTAGCCAACAAATCAGAGTTGTACGCTTAGCTTGATCATAGTAAGTAAAATCTATTCAAATACCTATAAAACTATATACTTGTGATGTTTGTGATTAGTTTTGTAGTGGGTTGTTGTGTTGGAGCAAGCGAGTGGCTTGCATGGTGTTATAAGGTGATTTAAATTCATATTAGATGTGTTTTTAATTTTTTGCAAATGTGAATAAAACTTGTTAATTAGATGTGATGAGTATTACTTTATTCAATTTTAATACTTGTAAGCATTGTACTTGTGATGTTTGTGATTGGTTTTATGATGAGTTGTTGTGTTGGAGCAAGCGGATGGCTTGCATAGTGTTATAAGGTGGCTTAAATTCATATTGGGAGTGTTTTTAATTTCTTGCAAATGTGAATAGACTGTGTTGATTAGATGTGATATATAGTACTTTAATTGATTTCAATACTTGTAAACACTCTATGCTTGTGATATTTGTGATTGCTTTTGTGATGCATTGTTGTGTTGGAACAAGCGGGTGGCTTGTATAGTGTTATAAGGTGGTTTAAATTCATATTGGGAGTATTTTTAATTTCTTACAAATGTGAATGAAACTTGTTAATTAGATGTGATGAGTATTACTTTATTTGATTTCAATAGTTGTAAATACTCTATGCTTGTGATGTTTGTGATTGGTTTTGTGATGCGTTGTTGTGTTGGAGCAAGTAGGTGGCTTGCATGGCGTTATAAGATGATTTAAATTCATATTGGGAGTGTTTGAGTGTGTAATGTATATTTGTTTAAGTATTAATATAGACTTGTGCATTCATGAATGAGATAGCATGAGTTGTGCATTCATGAATTAGATATTAGAATAATTGAGCTCAAAGAGGTAAGATCTAGGAACTAAAAAGAGTGAGCTAGAGACCAATAGGAGCGAGTTAGGGACCAAAAGACACGAGCTAAGTAAGAAGAGGTCTAAAAGAATATTCTTAACTTTTTGAAGAGTAAGGGTTATGATGACGCTTTTACGTATGGGGGTGATTTTAACTTCTAATTGTATTATATTACACTTGAAAATTTATATTTGCTTTCTACAACTTATACATTAAGAGTTGTAATTTTAATTCATTGGTGTGGCTACTCTTAATGCATTCAACTTCAAGTTAAAATATTTTTTGGTTAGTACTTAATTTTAGCAATTGACCTACATTACATGGTTTGACTACTTTTTTTGATGCATTATTTGAAACTAATTGTATTATATTACACTTGAAAATCTATATTTGCTTTCTACAACTTATACATTAAGAGTTGTAATTTTAATTCATTGGTGTGGCTACTCTTAATGCATTCAACTTCAAGTTAAAACACTTTTTGGTTAGTACTTAATTTTAGCAATTGACCCACACTACATGGTGTGACTACTTTTTCTTTTTTATGCATTATTTGAAATTAATTGTATTATATTGCACTTGAAAATTTATATTTGCTTTCTACAACTTATACATTAAGAGTTGTAATTTTGATTCATTGGTGTGGCTACTCTTAATGTATTGTTAAAAATGTTTCTTATAACATAGTTAATGTTTTTACTTTAAGATTTCAATGTAGTATTTTTTTTTTTTAATATTTGTGTAAATTTCTTATTGGTGGCTTTTAGGGGATTTACTTTTGGCATTACTTGAAGACATATGAGAACATCTTTTGTTAGTTTTAATTATATTATACTACACTTTTTGTATTGTTATAAAACATCTTGAGTTATTGTATGTGTTGCAAACAATTATTGTATGGAAGAAATTTGAATTGGATACTTGTTTTATTTTTTCCTTGTGGAATGTATAGATCTTTTTTTATTTTTTTATAAATATGTTGTTGAAATAAATGTGTTATTTAAATGTGAGGTTTTAATAATGTAATGACAGGTTATATGTTAATATCAAAGCCATGAAAAAAATAAAAGCAGAAAATAAGTTTTAGCGACGAATTTTTTCGTCACAAATATAGCAACAAAAAATTGTTTTAGTGACGAAATATTTCGTCGCTAAATGTAGCAAAATTTTGTAAGAAATGGTTTTAGTGACGAAAATTTTCGTCGCTATATGTGCCTGAATTTTCTTAAAAATAGTTTTAGTGACGAATTTTTTCGTCACTATATGTACCCAAACATAGTTTTAGTGACGAAATTATTCGTCACTAAATATGATTTAATAAACTAAGGTGTTTTTAGTAACGAAATATTTCGTCACTGAATAGTGTTTTTAGCAAGGAAAACATTTAGCAACGAAACGTTTTCGTCGCTAAAAGTTCTTTTTTTAAATAAATCGGACTTTTAGTGACGAAATTTTTTGTCGCTAGGACTTTTAGTGACAGGGTTTCAGTGACAAAATGAGTTTTGTCACTAAAAGTTCGATTTCGTCACTAAAGGTTCTTAGTGACGAAAAATTGGACTTTTAGTGGCGAATTTTTTCGTTACTAAAAATACATTTTATTGTAGTGTCTTGCTAAAGATGTATTGATTTCATAGTGGTTATAGCCTCTTGTCCCACAAATTTTTTTTTTTTCAAATTAACTTTCTTAGTCATGTTATGGGCATAGTTCAATTAAGTCGTATCATATGAAATATGAGGCTTTAGTCTCAATTATTTATCAAGTTCTCTAATGTTATATATTCTGATAGTTGTTTCCCTTATGTTAACATTTTTTGTGATAAGCGCCTAATCTTAAAAATAATATGAATAACTAAACTTATGTTCAACCACTTCAGGTATTGGATGGCAGTGTGTTATGTACACAAGCGAGAAAACAATTTGGATCTTGGGTACAATCATTTTCTCTTTGCATCCACTTAACTAATTAGATAAAATAGTTATGAAAATCACAATTTTCTCTTATTCCATTGTCTAATTTTTGTTGTTTGTGCATTTAATTCCTGATTTTTTTTGAATAATCCTTAATAGGTTGTTGCTATTGCACTAAAATGTGAAACAACCTAGGCACAATTTGACGATATGGCCATCAGGTAATGCCTTAGGCTGTGTAATATCTAATATTATCATTTTTATCATTTGCCCTTTCCTCTATAATAGTGAATTGAAAAATTACAAGGGTCTGCCTTTGTCTTCCTTGGCTCCCTCATCTTCTCAATTGGCAAAAGATAATGATTCTGCATTTATTAGAATATTATATCTACACTTTTGAATTTACTTTCTAATAAGCACTATTCACCTTAGTTTGGATGTTATACTTATTTCTCATTTTCTTCAATGTCCTTGCAGTGAAGTAATTATTGCTCCTTTTTTCTCCTCTAATCTAGGTGCCTCTAGAACTCTTTTTGGTCTAAATTTCTACACAGATCTACCAATTAGGTATGTCAAGACTTCATTTGCATATTCTTCCTTTTTGGTCAAAATTTTTATAATTATCACTTGAACCATGTATGAGATAGAAAATACTTTGCTCAAATGTGGAGCTTGGGTGATTTTTAGATATTGTCAAAAAGGCAATTGAAAGGCTTGAGTTATTTGTCATGAAAACTAAATAAACAATCCAAATACCATCTATAGTCACAAAACTAACAAACCAGATAACATTGACCATAAAACATCTTTATGTTCTTTAAGTATCAACTTAAGAATAAAAAAGTCTGATGATGAGCCTAGGAAATTAAATTATGAGAATAAGCAAAAAAAAAAAAAAAAAAAAAAAAAATCACAATAGACTGTTTAGGCAGCACACTGAGAAGGTCTAATTGCACTAGAAGGAGGCCAGTAATAAACTTCTCAATTGTACTCCACCTTTGACAATTTAACCTTTCATTATTGTATTGATAATTGCAATTGGGATAGCCAATTTTTGATTAGTAATATAATTTAACGTAAACTGTTGCATTGTAGATCTAGAAGGTATCCCAAATGCCTAAAAGTCACTAAGGATGGGACAAACAGAAAGCTCATTGCGTTTAGGAAAAAAGAAAACATTATTGGGAATTTTTAGTTTAAATTATTTGGTTTATGACATTGTCTATAACTATTTTATGTGGTTTATTACATTGTTAAGAACTATTTTATGTATTTTATGATATCTGAATATTGAAAAGGTAATCTGAAATATCAGTATATTCAGATTAGTTTAATGGATGTCACATGACCTATGAGCAAGGTTTTAGTAAGTTCAGTTGGCTGCATGTTAGTTTTGATTCACGGACAGATCATTTGATATGACATCGTTTAACCTTTGCAGTGAACATAAGTCTGGATTCTTGTGGCTCAGGTGAAGTCATATAATTTTTTAATATGACTAAAACTAATTCTTTGTTGACACAATGGAGATATTATATTGATAATGCCATATAAGAAGGATTGGTACCTCCCACGCGCATAAGTGCTTGGGGTACAAGGAGGGGAGGGTAGGGTAATAGCATTAGGATTTTGAACCAATATAAAAAACAAATATATAATTATTTTTTAAATGTCATATAAGAAGGAAAACATCCTTTAAAGCAACTTCGGTTGCATTTCCTTTTTTTTTTTTTGACTAATTTAATTTTCTCTGCATTTCAGCTCAGAGGATGCTTTTGGCTTCTTTGTTTCCTTACTTTTTGGTCTTGGCCCTTTCTCGGTGGAATTGTTCTTGTTGCATTTGCCCTTGCTTTCCATCTTCAGCATGCTTTTCTAATGGGTGTAGCTTTTGGCATTGCCTTTGTCCTTAGTACTTGGTGATCATCACAGTCACAGCTACTTTTCTTTTCTAAATTGGATTTAATGCCTCTTGCATTACTGCTTGCAATGGGAGCTGCATTCGTCCAAGCTACAGGTTCTAGTGTCTTGAAGCTTGCAGGTCGCAAAAGAGCTTGGGTGAATAACTTGCCTACGGTAACTACTTTCCCGGTGAATGTTCACACATTTCAGTCATTCATGTCATGTGCAGCTCTTCACCAGAGGCTGACAGATGAGTTGATAGTGTTGCAGCTCATGCTTGTGTAATTATTAGGTGCAGTTGCATATGTTGATGTGGTTAGTGCAATCATCTTCCACCATGTTTGTGGTTAGCACGGTCATCTTTCAACATTTGAGCTTAACACTCGTGCTAGGCAACCCTAAAAAATTGCAGAAGAGATTCAGTGCAAAGGGGCTGTTATAAAGGAAATGTTCCTCAAAAGTATGCCAGGAGATGAGAGGTTTCCTATAGTGCTCATAGATAATGTCATTATTTTCCCCCTCATTTATAGAAAGAACAAATAAAATAAAAGATTTGAAGTTTTCATTTGATTGTCCATTTACTTGGCATTGTTATGAATCCATATTTCACATTTAGAGAGAAAAAAAAAAAAAAATTAAAATGGATTTCGATAAACAACTTTTTTCTCCTATTACCTGCCAATCTTATTGAGCAGGTATGAAGTCAAAATGTTTCTCCTGGAAAATTAAGAACCCTATTGATGGTACCATATTATGAATGTTAAGGCTATGGACATTGTTGATTTGTTATACTTTAATTTCTCATAATGACTTTCTATGATTGTCAAACAACTTTCTGTGGTGGTGATTGTGTCTGGTTCCCCGCTAATCCTCAGCACAATTTTTTATTTTATTTTTTAAATTAAGATGAATTTCATTGAAACACAATAGAACCACTATAAACCAAGTCTATGTTTGCCTGAGGCAGCGGGTAACACTAAATCGTATGAGCTATGACAAATTGATACAACCCCAAAAACACTACTCCCGGAGACTCAACACCAATTCTGCAGAAAAGAAATCCACCTAGCTTTTGACTCTAGGAGAATTCCAATTGGTAGTTAACACAAAAGACTTTGTTGAGGAGGGATTCTTAAATTTCTAGCTAACCTCCATTTTGCCTCTTAACATCTCTGCGTATGTTTTTGTTTACTTCCTCCTCTGTTTTGACAACACACCACCATAAATTCTATTCTCCATGATATATTCTCTATTATAAAGCTTTGTTTCGATTCGCGGCACGTTCGCTGCGTTTCCAGCGTTTTAGCATTTTTTTTTAATAGCTCAGCGTGTATGGTACTGTTCATCGGTTATGAACAGTGAAAATAGGCCAATGAACAGTGTAGCACAGTAAAATAAACAGTACCAAAAAATATTTTTTATTCTTTTAAGTTTTTAGCAAAATAAGCGATATCCAAATGCATACATGAATTCTATTATCTATGATATATTGCGTTTTAGCATTTTTTTTTAATAGCTCAGCGTGTATGGTACTGTTCATCGGTTATGAACAATGAAAATAGGCCAATGAACAGTGTAGCACACTAAAATAAACAGTACAAAAAAATATTTTTTATTCTTTTAAGTTTTTAGCAAAATAAGCGGTATCCAAATGCATACATAAATTCTATTATCTATGATATATTTCTGCAGTAGAATTGTTAACCCAATGACAACCCTTCGATATATTTCTTACAGGAAGTATCCTAATTCTATTGATAACGAGTGGGATTAAATAATTCAATTAGGGAAATTGCTGAATTATACCACAGTTCTAGTAACAACTAAAGCGGCTAACAGAAAAATAAAAAATAAAAACAGAAGCAAAATACTTCTGGAAATGATGGTTTTAATATATGTCATGCTGACTCATACACAATCATGAAATTAGTTGGCCCTGTCAGATTGCATTATGAAACTAGTTGTCCCTGCCAGATTCCATTTACCATTGGATTCTCAAATTTGTTGGCGTCCTGTTGAGATCACAACATATAGAATGTTGGAGAATAACCAAACCCCCAAAGTCTTTGGTAACGGTTTTTCTTTTGTAACAAACTTATGGTTGGTTGAACGTTTAGAAAGAGAGAGCAATACAGATTGTAGGAAATTATATATATTAATAATTTACATGTTCATGCACTATACTGTTTTCTAATTATCATCAACATCGACAAATATTTGGCCTGAAAAATTTGGGTTGACTTCTACGCATCAAAAAGAAAGAAATATATACACCTTAAAAAAAAATAACTCACCACTTATAAGATATCATACAGAAATCCCAAAATTAACAAGAAGTCTCAAACAGAAAACATTTTGATTCGATTAGAGCCAGGCAAAACACATTGAGTTGGGAATACCAAGTATCATCTCCATGAAAACACCTTTTTTTTTTTTTTTTTTTTTGCTAACCCATGAAAACACTTAAGAAGTAGGTAGTATTATGACTTATATGAGCTAAACTTTGACCGTGATCATGATCCAAACATATAAGAGAATTGCAAGAACATCACTAACAAAAAGAGCTAAAAACATGAAAGATGGAAACTCCAAACTAAATTAACACTTCCACTTGTAAGTCGACTGATTGCTCTGCAAATACTCACCCCCATCAATCCACTTCTCCTTCTCTGCAACCAAACCGACCTCCACTGCAACCGGTTTAGCTTCCTCAACGCTCTGAGACCCTGTCAATCTAGCCAATATCAGAAAGGACATCCCACCAAGAACATTGTTCATGCATCTCAGAACCACCACTGAGGACTTAAAACGCCAATGGAGGCAACCCTTTAGCCACCAAGAACTCGATCCCATTCAAAGTCTGGTACCTGAAATTACTACTAATCCCCATGTGAAGAGCCCAAGTGAGTGAATTTAACAGAGTTGGAGGAGCCTTATTGGGGGTCTCAAAATCGGGATCCATTTTCTTCCTCATACTGATCAACCCATTTGAAAGTACAGTCCCCACAAGCCCAGCAACAAACCCAACAGCTGCAAAAACAGCTCCTTTGTACACAAAAGTCCCACATAGATTGAGAAGTGAATAAGCACCAGGCTCAAACATATGGCTGGGGGGACAGCTAGCAAAAATGGCAGGCAAAGAAGGCGATGAAGAAGACAAAGTCGGTGCCAATAGATACATAAGAGTGAAGTTAAGTATGGATCCAACAACTAGAGTTGAGAACACAAAATCGAGCTCGTTGAGACCAAAGTTGGGTCGAGAAGCCATGTCTCCGAGAACACAAGCAGTGACACCCACCAACTCTTCCACTAGAACCTTGAAAGGAAACTGTGGATCTGCTGCAACTCTCGATCTCCACCCATTCAAAAACAAACCCAATATCCCAACTCCCCCAGAAGATAAGACGATGAAGAAAAATCACCAGAACCGTTCCCATCTCCTCCTCCTCCTCCTCCATTGCCGCCGCCACGTCCGATTCCAGAGCTGCCGTCGCTGCCTCCGCCTGCAAAAGGCAATAACTTGTTGGGTTTTAGATTTAGAGAACGCTTTCGATATTAAAATTGAGAGATGCTGATGATGTTGAAGAATGTGGACACGAAATTGATGCAGGTGCGGCAGCATTGAATCGATTATCGCTAGAGTTGTTGTTGCAGCGATATTGTCTGGGATTATTAGAGTAACGAATCTGAAGCTGAGCCGCCATGCTTGCCATCTTTTGTTTATTTCTATAAACTAGTAAAACTAAAAGCATAGGCGGTTTTAAGGAATCAAGGGTCCGATTCCGATGTACGATGTTAATAACATAGTACCACTCTATAGGAAAACACCTGAGAGTCGGGAAAAATACTTTCTTTTATTTACTGTATTATTTAGATGAAATAAATAATTAGTTAGCTAAAATAGGATAAGGGGTAAATATAAATAACTAAAAGAAAAAAATCACCTAAAATTGGGGAATTTATTATAGTTGCTTCTTTATAAATAGAGAAATGATATGTTCATAATATTTTCATAATATTTTTACAACAAATTTTAAGTAGAAAGTTGTTACTGGTTGTTATTGTTGGGGTTAAACAGTAATTTTAATGCTAGGTTCAAATTTGAACTAATAACAACTAACTACATGTAATTTGTTATGAAAATATTATAAAAAATTTTGAGAACGTAGCACCTCTGTTATAAATATATTAAGGGTATTAGTTTAGCAAACATATATTTTAAAAAAAATTATGAAATAAAAACAATTGAGTTATAAATAAATTTTGGTTTTAAAATGAAAAATTGTGCTATATATACCGTGTGTAACTTGAAAACATGACTTAAAATCATATTATACACCACCAATTTTTAAAATGGATAGAAATAATAAAATTGACGAGCAAAAAAGTGATATCAATAATTGATCTAAAATAGTATTATTCTAAGTTGATTGTTTATCTTCAAATCATCAATCAATAACAATAATAATAAAAAAAAAGATCTCATGTAGGAGAGTATGAGATTCTATCTTTTTGAAGATTTCTCACATTAAAAGATAATTACTCTTCCTTTCAAAAAAAAAAAAAATTACTCTTTGTTTATTGAATAGACACCAATTATAAGATATTGACTCTTTTTATACTCTTAGTTAGGTGGCACATATAAGGCACGTGCTATCTCTTAAATGAGAAAATTAAAAAAAAATTTTAATTTGAAGAAGTATGAAACAATATACATAAAAAATGTATGTCATACAAATTTAATCTTATTCATATAGGAACTTTGATATTTAATCACAAACAAAGTTATAGTAGCTATGTAACATATGAATATCTACTACCTTCATCCTACTTTTTTTGTCCTATTTGAAAAGTCGAATTTTTAAGGGAACATTATTTATTGTTTTGTCTACCTTTTAAAAATGTATAAGTTTCCAAATCTACCTTTAAAAAATTTATCAAAAAATCGAATTAGTAAATTAATAGGGGTATAATAGGAACATTAGTAAATTAATGACTTTTATTTTTAGAAACAGGACAATATTTTGGGACATCTTAAAATGGAATAGAGGACAAAAAAAGTGAGACGGAGGGAGTATTTTATTATAATAGTTTCTTAGTATTTATTTGCTAAAGGCAATATCCACTCACTAAAAACTTTTAAGAATGATAATGAATGTCGTCATCTTCCAACAATAAACAACTAATTTTTGTTAAGATATTGTCACAATATTTAAATTTTGGTAATGAATGATGTTATATGCTATAATTGATGCTCTTCATCAAATACCTTCAACAATATACAATGAAAATTTTGTTATTCATACTTTCTTTTTTATCATTCTACATGAGTCTAAGTGCAATGTTTAACTTAGTTTTTAATGAACACCCATTTTAGGCAAGAAAAGAAACAAAAAATAAAGATAATAAAAGGCACGTGCCATCAAATTTTCCATTAGATAAATTATAAGTTTCAAAGATTTAAACCTAGAAAATCAATGCTCTAGGTAATAAATAAAACACTTTATATCACAATTCCAACTTTTTAAGCATTATTACCATCTAAAACTCAAAATATATAAAGAAAATTTTTGAGATGTTAAAATTAAGTGGGAGTATTTTAGATATTACACAATGGAATATTTTAAGAATCATAAGTTTTTATTAGGGTTTAATTGGAAGAATAATAATATGACATATTTGCTCTTTTCCAAAATATTAATGGAAAAATTGTTTGATTTTAAAGTTTAAGGAGGAATTGTGAACTACCACAAACATAAAGGATGAAAAATGCTTTTATCCTAAGTTTTGATTTTTTTTTATTATTTTTTTATTTTTGTGTGTGTGTGTGTGTGTAAAACTATGTGTTTTCACTTAAAATAGTGTGTAAAGATAAAAATACAATAAAAATTACAAAAAGTCAACCTAAGAAAACTACATGTGAAACAATGAATTTTGGCTTAAAAAAATTAACTAAACCAGAATTTTTTTCTAGAGACACAACATAATGGTATAACATTTTCATAATACGTTTATAATTTTGTTATATTTTATTTGACTTGTAAAAAATTAACACTTCAGCAGTTGTGAATATATTATAACAATAACAAGATGTCTTAATGTTTTTATAAGAAAAAATGTTATGTCTACGACATTTTTATAACAAATCATAAGTAGTAAGTTGTTATGTGTTGTTATTGGTAGGCAAAAAAGTAATTTCATTAGTAAGTTTAAATTAAAACCAATAATAATTAAAACCTCAACAATTGTGAAAAATATTGTGACAATTTGTTGTGTTAATATATTATTATTTTACATATATAAACTAGGTCTCATATGTATAAAAAAAATTAAAAAAAAAAAAGAGTTGACCCAACAATATTACTGAAAAAAATGGAAGAAGAAGAAGAAGAAGAAGAAGGCTAGTGAACAATAAATATTGAACAAACCTAAAAACATTGTAGCTGTTACTATAGCTTTTATGCATTCACGCTTTTCATATATAGGAATAGACACCAATTAAAAGATAATAACTCTTTGTTTCTTGTATTCATTGTTTCAAGACTACACCAATTAAAAGATAACGTCTCTTTGTTCTCTTTAGTTCATTGTTTCAAAACTTTCCTCTCTTTTCTCACAAGATTATTTGGGTTTATCTTCTTGCACTTCCCATTCTTTATATACACATGATCATAGCCATTCATGCCATCCCATCTCAATATACATGAAACTTTCCAAACCAAGAAGGACGTCCTTTAGTTTCAATCTGTCAACTACACCTACCCAACCCCATGGTTCATCTTCTTCTCCTTTTTGTTGTCTCTTTCTCTAAATGTTGATCGGTTTTTTTTTTTTTATTTAAATAACTTATTTGTAATCTGTCCCACTAAGCAGGAAATAAATCATAGATTACATAGCCTCCTATCACATAATTTGATGCTTAAATCTGATTCTTTATGTAGTTCTTTGTCTTTGGCGTTAATTTTATAATTAGTAATGAAGTAGTACGTATTTTGTTTATATGCTTTCTATTAAGTTATTATTATAATAATGTACAGCCCTAAGGCATGTACTTGGCGGTTTGCTATGTAATTTATAATATGTTCTATGCATATATGATGAAGATTTGTGGGGGGTATTTTTTTTTTTATTTATTAAACATTAGCGTGGACGGTAGTACTTTTGTTCTTTTATATTGAGGTCTATGATTTGTAAATACTTTAAAGTGTATTTGTCTCATTTCTCTTCTTACAATTCATGACAAAACACTACATGAAAAAGAATACCCAGCTTTGAAACCAAAAAAATTGATAGGAGCTAGGGTTTAGTTTGAATTTAGTTTTACCAACAATCTTTGTAATTTTGTTATGACTAACAATAATAGTATTGATGAACCAAATAGGTTATAGGATAATTTCTTGCACATTTTTGGAAAATGCACCACGCATTGTGCGAGATATCAGCTATGTTTTTTTCTTAGATGCAAGGATTTAAATAGGTTTTTTAATTTTTTATATATATATATATATATATATATATTATGTGTGTGTGTATGTATGGTGTGTGTGGCACTAACATGTTCTCTGAATTGAAAGTAATAATTAAAAAACAAACAAACAACACAAACACTAAAAGTGAACATATTTGGTGTGTTTGATAACTTTGATTAGCATAGGTTATTTTATTTTTTTGGGCCACTCATATTGGGTTTTCTAATAAATGCGGGCCCAATGAGAAGATCTCAATTCTCATGCATGTACTCAATGATTTGAACTCGATTTCATTCAATCAATATTGGATGGAATTGCCAATGTGCTACAGTAGATTTCATGTCATATTTGTCATTGAAAATTCTATTGGACCATAAATTCTAAGAAAAGGAGCTAAACCATGAACTTTTTAATACATCAATCAACCCCATAGCATTCTAAGCATTTGTACTTAACAATAAAAGGACAATTTGGTAGAAATAGAGAGAGAGAAGCCCGGCCACCGCACTCCACCCACACGTGGCACGCATCCGTCACTGCATATTGGAAACCGCCGGAAAAATTTTGTTCCTCTTTGTCTTTGAATTCTTTTGAAACCTCCTCCATAAAATTGTGGATTGTAATATGGGGCACATGGGCAAGAAACATTTTAAGATATAAAAGTGGGCTTTTATGGTTTTTTCCTTCTTTCTATTTTTGGATAGAAATAGTAGAATTACATTAAAATAATCAAAAACCCAACAATTGTTTTCACAGAACACACACAACAACATCCTAGGGTTGATAATAAAAAAACATAATTTGGGGATCTTGACACAGTGATATATGATGGGTTATAATTTAATATCCAACAGTAGAAGAACATGTCCCAGCTGTTGGTGCTACTGAAAATCCATGACCCACTTGATACAGTATCATTGTACCTTCAAAGAGAACACTGTTTCATTGATTCCAAACCAGATAAGTAGTGACAGAAAACAAAACAAAAAAAAATTCAACATAGTTGAAAGTTATGGCCATTCAACTTTGTCATACACCTTGCTCATATCAAGCTTTAAAGTCATTTGCCCATTTCGTCCTTTTTTCCCTCATACTCATCAAATTAAGCATCTCAAACACAAACATTATCAGTTATAAGCCATCCCAGAACAAAAGCAGTCTGTGAGTCCAAAATAATCCAAGGTATAGCACCCTCTTCAATCTATTAGTCAATACCTTTGCAATTACCTTAATATAAAACATTACATAAGGAAATTGGTCTGAACTCACTAACTTAGCCATATTCTCTGAGTTAGGAATGAGAACAATATGCATATATGATTGATTTTCTACAACATATGCCCCAAACTCAGCACTGACAGCACAACTCAAATGACATCAGACCCTCTTCAATCTTCCTCTATGTTGTTGTTGTTATTGGTTGTTTTTTTTTTTTTTTTTTTTTGTAGATACATTGTGTTCATCACTGTGAACATGAAGTACAATTCTATTTTGAATAAATACCATTACTTTTGGAAGAAACATCTTAAATAGGGCGTTTCTAATCACAAGAAATACATGGTTTTGGATCACTGAAGTTTTCTTTTCTTGGGTTACACTTTGGATGGCCCACAATTATAGGTCTCAATGTGACAGTGGTACCCTAAACAAAATTTGCTAATTTTATTTCTTTTTGCGTGTAATTTTTTTTTCTCTAGGCTATCTTCTGCTATGTAATGTTCTTAAGGTGGGTAGCTAGCTCTAACAATAGTTTTGTCTTCTTTAAGAAAATTGGATTTTTTTTACCATATTCGGACTGTTTTTTGAAATATAGTGATTTTCAACAAAGTCAAAAAATAAAATGTGTTTTTGCAAATTATACATCATTTCTTTCCACTTTCTTTTTATACAGGACCTTTTGTTTTCATTAAAATTAAGCAGCATGGTACCGTTTTCTTTAAAAAAAAAATAAAAAATCTTTTCTCTTTATCTTTTGCAAATTTATATTCATCATGTAAGGCAACTAAATCAAAATAAAATATTGTTTATATGACAGTCAATTGACAATGAATAATGGGGGTAGCAAAATCAGAGGCAGTAGGAGACATGGAAGAGATCTCTTCTTCTTTATTGTAGACATCTCATTTTGTACCTAGTTAATAAATTTTGGTCTCCAACCCCAATGATGAGCTTGACTTATGTCAACCAAAGGTAATTAAAAAGTTTATAATAGTTTGGAAGTAATCACAACTCAAAAATGCTCAAATCGCATTGAAAACGATTATTAAAAATGACATTTGCTCACTGTTTTGACCATAACTTTTGATCTACAAAGAACTTTTGAGTGATATTTGTTTCATCGAAAAATAGACATCCTGAGTTTCAATTTGAAAACAAATGTTTTCTAATTTGGATTTATATTGAGTGAGTTATGACTATTTGAAGTCATGCTATCAGAGCTGTCAAGAATTAGGGTATGAGTATGCATTAAACATGCATGGATATGCATGCCCTGACCATGCATATGCAGGCTGATTTTCTGAGTTTTAAAATTTCATTTTAAGGGCCCAAAACATCATTCTTTGATGTGAGTTGGCACTTTGACCCTTGGGAACGTCCAAAGACCATTAAAATGCCCTAAAAACCCTAATTTTAACTTATAAATACTCATCTTATGTCTCTAATCAATAGGCTAGCTAGAGAGAGTTATATTTTGGCCTCCATCTTCTTTAAAACCCTAGTTTTCTTTTCTAAAACTCACACACAGCAGAAAGTTTTTTTTTTTTATTGGCATTAACATGTTCTCTTAATTGAAAGCGAGTATATAAATAAAGATGATTGAATAAAAATAAATTTCTAGAACTTCAATTTTCAAGTCGAAGTTGGCTTATTAATAGAAAGTTATAGTGATCACACCTACAAGCTCTTTTTTTCTTAAGTTTTTTTTTTTTTTTTTTTTTTTTTTTTTTTTAAATGGTCAAATTCCAAGTTATCGAAATTTAAGCTTACAAATGAAGATACATTTGCTAGACTACTAGAAATATATGTGTATGTGTGAATATCCAACCCTAATAGGTTTCAATTCAACACACTTATCATGAAACAAATGAATGTGCTAATCTTTTTGATTATATTGGAGTTTGGACTTGTCCATGATTTTTTACCGTGCATTTTTGGGAAATCCAAAAAAGTTGTACATCTACACTTATAAATACATGCTTATTATTAAAAAATTATTTTATATACACTACAAGAAATTTGTACTATTGCGGCGGGTGCAAAAACCACCACTATATGTCTTACATTGCGGCATTTTTTCTGACCACCACTGTACATAGGGTCTATAGTGGTGTTTCAATGGACCGCCGCAGTAGCTCTAGTCTTTTGTGGCATCCTATGTCCTGCCGCAATATATATGTTTAAGTGGCGTTAACTTAGATATAGCGGCGCTCCAAAATCCCGCTGCAATAAATATATCATTTTGCGTAAATACTATAGCGGCGGTATAGAAAACCACCGCAGGCGTTGAGATGACTGCCGCAATAGACCTTGTAATTCCTTGCCTCCTCAATTTTTCCCTCTGTTTTTTTTTTTATTTTTCATTTTTAGTGCCTTCTCATTTCACTCCCAAAAATGAAACACTCTCTGTATTCACTCTGTCTCTCTTTCTAACTCTTCAGAGACCCAAACACCTTGCTCTCTCTCTCTCTCTCTCTCTTCTCTCTTGCAGACCCAGTCCTTAGCATGAATCCCACCACCACCACCGCCGCCTCCACAACAACCCCACCACCACCACCACCAAACCGTCGACTCAGTGGTCCAATCCACCTCGTCACCGCCACCTAGCAACCCCAATCCACTTCGTTGATGCCACCTAGCAACCCCAATCCAGTAAGTTCTCTCGAACCCTGTGATGATTCGATTTTTTATTTTTTTAAAAAAGGGATTTTTTACTTTCGTTTGTTTTTTTTTTAATTTTTTTTTATTTGATGATGAGAAACAAAGTTCAATATGCGTTGGTATTTTTGTATTATGTATCCAAAAGGTGTTCGTCTCTCGAACCCTCTGTTTGATTATTGATTATGTTTGGAAGTAGTTTGGGTTTGATTAAAAATTGAATCTTTGTTAAGAATTCTTGTAAATTTGTTTGTTTGCTTAAAATTTTATCTGGGTTTTGGACGAAGTTTGGTTTTTGTTGGGTTTAATTTAAATCTGAATCTTTGTTAAGAATTCTTTTAAGTTTCTGATTTTTGTTAAAGAAAATTTACTGGGTTCATTGGGATGTTTTGATTTTTCTTCCTTTTCGTATTGAAAGAGGATAGTTTAAGTAATACGAAAATCTTATATGCATTATAGAGAACCAACAAAGAAAAAAAGATTATAATTTTCGTTGAATATACTCTGTGATATACGCCATTTCAATACTGTCTCTTGTCCATTTGATTGTGAGATAATGTAGGGAATATAATTCAAAATTTTGATGACAGGAAGTGTAGGATCCAACAGATATAATCTCTTAAACCTCATAGTAACCCAAGAAAGAGTATCATATGATACTACTTGGACCCCATCAAGACTTAAGTTAAGCTATAATTGAACCCATCTCAATTAGTTTCTCATTTATCTTGGCCCCTTAGGAATTGGTCATTAGTAAATAGCTGTTGCTATGGTCACACCTAGGCATGGCCTTCCATGGACTACTTGCCCCCACCCTCTTGAATTAGCTTTAAAAATAAATCTAGAATTATTGTTTATTAATATAATTACTCTAATATTCTTTCTTCATATGGAGAGAACCTCTTCTTTGTGTATTTTACGTAGACTAGTTTGTAAATTCTTTCAAAAGCTGGTACCTGTTATCTTTAGCAGAAGGGTTTGCTCCTACTTTTTTTTGTCTATGTTGCTCATCTTTCCAATGCCAACTTTATTATTTAGCCACTCTTCAATTTATTACTGGAAATTTTGAAACATTGCTCTTTCACTTTTGCTCTTGTACAAGTTTCTTTGAATTTTCTAGTAGATGATAAATTCCTGTCATTTTCAAGTATAAATTTGAATAAAAGATCTGTATCAGAGAGTTTGGCTTGGTGGAAATCATTTCTCTTCCTGGGATATTGTCTTAGCCAAGTATATAACTTAGTATTTATCTGTACATATCAAAGACTACTCACTGATGCCTATCTACTATCAGGTTGATTTCTTACCAATTTTGTATGTCTTGCCTATGATATCATTTGGCTATGTTTTCTTTGGTCAATGTTTTTCTTTCCAGATACAGAATGATAAACTAAAAGTTTATACTATATGCTTTAAGAGTCATATGCTTTGCTTTGTTAGAGGGTGAAAACATTGATTTGTTAGAGGGAGAACATTGCCTTATGTTTTTGCCTCAAAAACTCTACTGTGTATCAGAAAAACATGCATGTGCATATACATATACAATGGTCTATTGGTCTACTTTTAGGATCAAGATCTCTAGTCTTAAAGATTGAAATCACATGATGCTACTTTTTTGAATATGACACTTTTTTGGATCTACCAATATATATATATATATATATATATATATATGACCATATAAAGATTGTATAAGATATTTGGCATTTTGATCAATAAATGGATTCAATTGATTTTGATAGCTGAAATGGCAAGGCAAAAAGCAAATTTGTGCACGCGTTCGAAGAGCGTAGCCTTGGAAGGAGCTTCTACACAACATCTGGATCAAGAAACGAACCAAGAAATGCACGAAGCTTCTACGCAACGTGTGGGCTTACATGAACATTTTGCTATTAGTTTGGTAACTTAAAGATTCTTTTAGGAATACATTTTAAATATACTTGTTCAAATTGAAATTCTACTTGTGACTTCTTTTAGAAATAAGCATAAAAGTGATGAGAGTTGGGTTTATATAACGAATTGGGTTTACATGGTGATCATGCAAACCTATGAAAATTCCTTACTCCTTATAATACATCTGCATTATTAGTATTATTTTTAAATGTGGAATGTTGCAAGAGTAGAATGAATCATATTTTTTTCCCAAATTTTATTTTCAAGAGTTAATATTTGCTTTTGCATGACTATGAACATTAAAGGTATTTTTTCCCCAAATTTTATTTTCAAAAGTTAATATTTTTTCATATATATTTACTTACTTTAACGATATAGTCTCTTTTAAATTTCAGATGTGTAGCCACTTGCACATGCCACTCGTGGGCCAAGCAAGTACTTGGATGTTTGGGATCTTTCCGATGACCAAGTGATTGAGTTGCCGCTAAATAGTATGCATCAGCTAGTTGATGAAGGGGCGAGGGCTTTCATTGGTTTCTTGGGGACGATTGTGCAGAAACCCCATATGTGCCCGATTAGATATCTGACTTGGAAGGACATGCCAGAAGAACTTAAAAAAGAGTGTTGGTGTCTTGTAGAGGTATTAAAGAACTTATAATACTTATAATTATGACATTTTGTACTAGGTTATACATAAGCATTTGAGCATGAAAAAATTTGTAATTTGCTAACTCAACTATTTGATTGTAGCGAAAATACATCGTCCCTACTAATCCTGCTTCATATGCGGTTTGAAGACATTTACCTTATAGAAAATTGGGAAGGCTTGGAGGGATCACAAGTGTAGGCTGAAAACATCTCACTACATACTACATCCAAGAAACAAAGCAAAGGTGAAGAACAACCGACCCAAGGGATGCATACCAAAAGATTGTGATGTTCTTGTTGACCATTGGTATACTAATTGTTGGGAAATCATCATGTTTGTATCGCATACAAAACATACGTAGTGGAAAATAAACGGATCTACTTCATTCGCAATTGATAACATGCACTATGTAGGTTTCAGAATATAAGAACAAGAGAGTGTACCTTGATGCGGTGAAATTCAAAACCGAATGAAGAAGTACTTGGGAACACTTTCAATCTTCACTCCAATTCCACTTGATGCCCAAGATGTGTGGTCTCTCAATCAGTTCTATGTTTCTAGAGAGAATATTTTTATTATTCTTCCACATACAAACCATTTCATTCTATATAAAATTCTGTATGTTTCTCTCCACATAACTGATTATCTAATTGGGCTAGCCTTTTGGGCCTTCCCAATTGGGCTTTGGTGTGTGGCTTGGAGTGAGACCAAAAGGGAACAAATAAGACACTAGCTCCAATGGGCCTTGGGCTTTTCTGTCAACTCTTGACAAGTCCAAAGTTACCATTAATTATATTTAATACCACTATATAAATATAATTGCACTCTAGGCCTCATTAATAAATTATATCCCAAGACTTTATTATACATGCAACCCCTTCATAAAATATTCGTAGTAATACAAAGTCATGAATATAGACTGCCACTTTGTAAATTACTACATCTTAATCCTTGAGTACCCGGTTTAATCCTTTTGAGTTATTCATCATATATTTATGAAATCCAATTTCATAAATATATACTTTAGTCTTACTAAAGTGGTTAGGCCTAACTCTCTGAATAACTGTACCCATTAAACTTATCTCAAGGGAATATTTTATATCTCCGTTAAGAGACTATGAATTCTATCTTGAAAATATATGTTCCATCAACACTAAATGTGGCTGCCCAACATACTGAGGTTTTGACCGTTACTTTAGATCTCACTCCTGATATATCAAAGCAACCTACATTTCATGATCAGGTCCATTATTCTCTCAGGATTAAGAGTTCATGTGAATACAGGTCGTGAGATTTATTATTCAATTGACAGTCGTTAGGAGAATAATAAATCTCACAGCGGTCCAGTTCAATATGTCTTAACTCTTAAAACATACCAACATATTAACTAGAAGTCATCACTTTCATGATCAAGACAAATCATCGTAGTTAATATGTTATAGTCTTCGCAGATAAAATGCCCAATTTCATCACCGACTACAAACCAAAATTCTAAGTTTACAAAGAACTTGTGATCTATATCTTTGTGACTAAATCACATAAATCACATACTATGCATCTCATGGACTATTTGATAATGTCCGAATATTCATGTTACCATTATTTTAGATAAGAATAAAACAACTTTATTAAACACAATATTAAGTCATACATCATTTCTTACATAATGTCATACATAATATTATACATAGCATCATACAATAGGATTTAAGGGTACATATCCTAACACTAATGATGCAGTGGTATGTTTATCTCTCTCTCTCTTCATTTTTTTAATATTATGGTTATGTTTTTTTTTTCAAGCACAAGATAATTTTCAAATTTATTACATTGTTATTTTTAAAATTACATTCTCTGTTTGGATATTGATAAGTTTCCTAAATGAAACCTATTTTATTATTTTTTATCCATCTAACAACATAACACACACACACACACACACACACACACACACAATGTTAATTAATGTTAATGTTACCAGTCCTTAACACTATATTGGATTTTGTTTGGTTCTAATAGTTGCCATTGTTAAATTTTGATTGATTCACTCGGTTTTAGTATGAGTAGCTTGCGAATATGTGAATTTTCATAGAAATGTGAATTGAAGTATTGAGAACTAGGGTGATAAAACTATTTGATTTGTGATCGAGTCTTGGGTTCAAGGCTTATTGGGTGTTTGTAACTTTATTATATATATATATATATATATATATATATATATATATATATAAATATATATAAACTATATGATATGCCCTTGATTTTGTTTGTAACCAGATATCTGTTTTTTTTTTCTCCCATCAATTCTACTCATATGCAAATAACAAATGGTGAGCCTTACTCATATGTGTGTGTGTATATATATATAAATGGAGAGCCTTGTTATTTTACAATTGTGTGTATTGGACTTGTCATCTATTCAACAACGTGAGTTCTAAATCTTTGCCTTGAAATTGTTTTTGGCAAACTGTCTGGTTGTGAATATACATGTAGCACAGCATCCTGCGAAAGTTCTTGTCATTGTCTCTTTCAATAGAATGTAAAGAACAGTTTTCATCTCAAATTTGATAGAAAACTTAACCAGATTCTCCATGCAGAAAAAAGAACCTCGTAATTAGAGTTGATTGTTATCACAAAAATCAAGCTCTATAATTTGCTAGGGGCATGTGAAATATATGGATAATGGATAAAAATTCATTAGCCTAGTTTGTTGAATGTGTAATGACAATCCTGTTTCACAGTGCTTTTGCAAAGCTTTAAATGACTTTTTATACATAATTTTTAGATTGGAGAAAGGTAGAGCCACGAGGACATTCGATATCTTCATTCATGCTAGCATAAGTTCTCTCTCACAATAACATTATAGCTATAATGATAACACATCTCCTCATACTTCTCAAGAAAAATCAATTTCTTGAACAGTCATCCCATAATAGAATTAATGTAGCTTCAACAGGTCCTCTCTAACATTTGAATAAGTAGCATGAATTGGTGGAATTAGGCTACTCAAGAACCAAACATCAACTTTAACTTACTAGGTACACAACTTGGGGTAAAAAAAAAAAAACCTTTAAAGGCTTTAAAACAATAAAAAACTTGAAATGGCTGGTAGTTCAAAAATCAAAAGTTTACATGTCAAAAAGAGAAAACATTTACACCTAAAGGCTACCAAAGTCAAAACTGCAAAACACCAAACTAACAAAATAGAATATCACATGAACACATATAGTTCATTACCAGGTTGACACAAATGAACAGCGAAGTTAAACTCTTTTAATTTCTTAAAACCCATACCCCCATCTGCCTTAGGAGTGCACAGTTTATCCTAGCTCAGCCACGTCATCTTCTTTTCATCCTGCCTCTGACCTCACCAGAAATTCCGTATCATGCTTGTTAGCTCCTCACAGAGAGAATCAGGGACTTTAAAGCAACTCATAGTATAGGTTGGAATTGCTTGGGCCACTGCTTTGATTAAAATCTCTTTTCCCGCCTTAGACAGCAACTTCTCTTTCCACCATGCTAGCTTTTTCTTCACCTTCTCTTTAATGTCATTGAAAGTGTTCCACTTATTTCCACCAACCAAAGAAGGCAAACGTAGGTATTTCTCATGTTGCTTGATAACCTGAGCACCGAACTTGTCTTTAATCTCCTCCTAGATTTGTCTTGGCGTTTTGCTACTGAAAAATAGCTAGGTATTGACACGGTTTAACTGCTGGCCTGGTGCACCCTCATAAACCTATATCACCCTTTGAAATGCATTGCACTCCTCAGAAGAAGCTCTACAAAAAATCAAGCTATCGTCAGCAAAAAATAGGTGAGACAATTTAGGTCCATTTCAACACATCGCCACTCCTCCCATCTGCCCACAGTCCACTGCCTTCTTTATTAGGGTTGATAATCTTTCTACATATAGGAGGAAGAGATATGGAGATAGTGGGTCTCTCTATCTAATCCCTCTACTAGGAATGACACTTCCTCGTGGTTTGCCATTAATCTTGAAAGAGTAAGAGACTGAGGTGACACATCTTATGATTAGGGCCCTCCATTTGTCATCAAAACCTAGTTTCTACATTATCTTCTCTAACCAACACCATTCAACCCTATTGTAAGCTTTACTCATATCCAATTTTAGGGCCATTTCACCAAGTTTGCCCTTTTTCTTTTGATTGATATGATACATCGTCTCAAAAGCTACAAGAATATTATCAGTAATCAACCTACCGTGTACGAATGCACTTTAGGCATCACTAATAATAGAAGGAAGAATCTTCTTCAACATGTTAGCAATAGCTTTGGATGCAATTTTATGCACCACATTACATAAACTAATGGGTCTATAATCAATAATTTTCTTTGGCTCTTTTACATTTTGGAATAAGCACCACATAAGTTTCATTAAAGTTTGGAGGAGCAATACCTAGGTTTAAAAAATCCAAGACTATCTTTGTTACCACTTCACCCACCTTTGGCTAAAAATGCTGAAAGAATAATGGAGGCATGCCATCAGGACCAGGCTCCTTCAAAGGGAACATCTATTTCAAAGCCAACATCACTTCACTTGCATTAAAATATTTAGTGAGGTTCTGGTTCATGGTTGGACTGACGTTGTGTTGAACTACTTCCAATATTTCTGAAAACTCTGTGGAGTTACTAGTTTGGAAGAGATTTCTATAATAATCCACCACAATGCCCACCACCTTAGTCTTATCCTCCTGCCATTACCCATTCTCGTCCAATAAGCCTTTAATATAATTCTTCTTGTAGCGGGTTGATGCTTTCTCATGGAAAAACCTTGTGTTCCTATCTCCATTTTTAACCAGATGATGCGGGACCTTTGCAACCACATTGCTTCCTCCTTTTCTAACCAGCAATTCAGATTCACTCGAGTAGCTTTCATGGCCCAAATATTTTCTGGGGAAGTAGGTTGTATCTCAAGCCATTATAAATGTTTTTGTCATTTGGCAATGGTCTTGCCTACATGACCGAACTCCAACCTGTTCCAATCCTCCAATATGACCCTGCACCACTCCAAACATGTGGTGAGTGAGAAATCCAAGCCCATTGTCATAACTTCCTACCATGCTTCATGGACAACATCCTCACACCGAGGTTCCTTTAGCCATATTGATTCAAATCGAAAAAATCAGCCCACTTTTCACTTACGAGCTCTCCTTTCAAGGTGCAAGGATAACGGAGAGTGGTTCGTCGCCGAAGAAGTGAGGTGGAAGAGTTTGGTAGCAAGGAAGAGTTCCATCCACCCAATCATAGCTAAAGCTCTATCCAACCTTTCCCGAATCTGAACACTATCAGCTGTTTGGTACAACCAAGTGAAATTTGGTCCAACAAAGTCCATATCTTTAAGACTGCACCAATTAATGGTGTCCACAAAATTACACATCTGTTGTCTTGGCTTGTCACTTCCTCCCTCTTTCTTAGATAGAGTTGTAATCTCATTAAAGTCGCTGATAACTAACTATGGCAATTCTGATGTCCCACTTAGATGTCTGAGTTTTTTTCCAGGATTCTGGTCTTTTATTCGTGTCTGGATCACCATAAAACTCAGTCAAGTGCCACCAACCCATATCCACTCCACCATACACCAATGCGTCTATATGAGATTAAGAGTATGTTTGAATATCAAGTTGTACTTCTTCCTTCCAAAACAAAGCCAACCCACCACTTTTCCCCTTACTAGGTACAATAAGGCCATTCTTAAACTTGCATTTATCCCGTACCATAATCATCCATTCCAAGTCTGATTTTGTCTCCATGAGGAAGATATATTTGGGATCTTCATTGGAAACAACCTTTTCCAAAGCCTTAACTGTCTGAAAGTTCCCAAGCCCTCGGCAGTTACAACTTAAGAGACTCATTGGACCTGGCGGGGTTGCTCAGTAACCACCACCAATCCTAGGTGGTTGTCCATAAGAGTGCTTGGTGCTATAGACTCCTATCCAGCTTAAACTTCTTCGCATGCTCTAGAACCTCCTTTTCATTTGGTGATAGCTTACAGCCTTTGCGTTTTAGGCCTACATCTTCAACCATGCGATCCATGTTTTAATTAGAGTTAGGCCTTAGCAAAACCCTTGACCATGTTCCTTTTTTTTCCACTAAGTTTGTCTGATAAGGTTTGGTTGGTCACGGCTTTCTTAGGAGAAGTTCTATTTTTTCCACGAATCTTGTCATACTTCAGGCCCCGCCACTCTTCCTTCCTTTTCATCTCCTTTACTAGCTGTCCACCCCACATGGAAATTGCCCTCCGAGATCAGCTCAGTGTGATTGTCCTTACCCCCGCTTTCACGCAATCTTCCATTTTCCATTCGAAACCAACGTGTTTTTTGCTTGTAACACCAGGACATCCAAAAGCAACACCCATTCCTTCTTTTCCTTATGCAGATTAGGTTTATTCAAATCTGAATTTAAAAACCCTGAGAAAGTGTTGATAGAATCATCAATATCTCGCAAAACCTCCTCAAAATCCATAATGGCTAGGTTTGAATTTATGACCCTGTTGACCGCTATTGTCTTGTTCTCAGGTGTAACTATTGAATAAATTAGTAGCGGCACGTTAGAATGTGTTGATTTGGGTTGTCCTAGTCTTTAGGAGTTCAGTAGTTTGTTTCTGTTTGTTGCCTAGTTTGTAGGAGTTATTTAGCACGATGTTAGTGGTGCCTATTTTTGTGTTTGTAACCATTTTTTTTTTAGCCTATATTATGGCCATTTCCTTATCAATGAAGTAGTAGAGTTTCAGTCTAACTCTGTTTCCCTTTGTTTAGTTTATCGTTTTTGTATGCGCCCAAATTCCATTATTGGACCGGACCTAGAGTTAGGCTTACAACTTATTTGTATGGTAGGTGACGAGTTTCCTACTATGGGTAGCTCCCAGCCAAGCCTTAACAAGGAGTCGCCCACACAGTCTAGTCTCCCTCATTCTTTCCTTAAACTACTCTAGCTAATGCCTTGTTCTCTCTTTCTCTCTCTCTCTCTTCCCACCCCAAATGTCCAACCCTTTCTCTTTGTTCTCTTCTCTTATTTATAGCTTAAGGTTAGTGGGGTGCTTATGATTACCCTATGGTTTCACTCCTGTAGGTGGGACCCGAATTGATTATTCCTGACAAGGAATATACTTCGTTGGAAATGGCGTCAAGGATGTTGGAACTGGTGCTAGCCTTCGAAAGTTGCTCGGCTGTGAGATTCCTCAGGGCATTCTTAAGCTGCTGGGGAATTGCCGCACAGGGCAAGGATAATCTCCGGTCACCCTACTCGTGGGTTGTGTTTATATGCCGAGCTTATGAATAGTGAACTGATCATGTCATTGAGCCTGGGGCCTGATAATATTTTTGGGCCTACTCTGGCCTAGGCCCAAGATAGATGGGCCTACGGCCGTATGCCGTACATTTTTCTTCTTCCATTTTACATCAGTGGTACCAGAGCTTGGTTAGAGTTCCATGATGGCTTCTGAAACTTTTGTGCAGCCAGCCATTCCATGCTTCGATGGTAACTATGACCATTGGAGCATGCTCATGGAGAATTTTTTGAGGTCCAAAGAATATTGGACAGTTGTTGTTTCTAGAGTAGTAGAATTAGCAGCAGGTGTTGTGCTGACAGGTGCACAGAAGTTGGAGCTTGAAGGGCATAAGTTGAAGGATCTCAAAGCAAAGAATTATCTCTTCTAGGCAATTGATCATTCCATCCTGGAAACCATTCTTTGTAAAGAAACTTCCAAGCAGATCTAGGACTTTATGGAGAAGAAGTATGAAGGGACAACAAAGGCGAAGGGGGCACAGCTTCAAGCACTTCGAGGCGATTTCGAAACTTTACACATCAAGTCTGGAGAATCGGTGTTAGATTACTTCTTTAGGATGATGGCAATCGCAAATAAGATGAGAATCCATGGCGTCAAAATGGCAGATGTCACTATCATTGAGAAGATTCTTCGTTTAATGACAAAAAAATTTAACTATGTTGTTTGTTCAATTGAGGAATATAAAGACATTGACAGTATGTCCATTGATGAATTGTAGAGTTCTTTGTTGGTTCATGAGTAGAAAATGAATCGGCAAGACAAGGAGAAGCAAGCATTACAAGCCTCGACATTAAAAGAAGGAGGTCAACGACGAGGAAGAGGAAGAGGCAGAGGCGGCAATGATGGTAGACACCCAAATCAGAAATCTGAAGATTCTGATTCTTAAGGGAGAGGAAAAGGCCATGACATCAACAATAATCATTCAACGCCTTCCAAGTCAATGTCAACAGACAAATCAAGAGTTGAATGCTACAGGTGTCATAAGTTTGGCCACTACAAGTCAGAGTATTGTACTAATCTAAGGAGAGATGGTGGAAAGCAGTCCAATTTTGCTGAGAAGGAAGAAGAGGTGTCTTTGTTGATGGCTTGTCATGGCAAGGAGGAAACCCACAAGAAATTCTTGTGGTACTTAGACACTGGCTGCAGGAACCATATGAGTGGAGAGAAGTATGTATTCTTTGAATTGGATGAAGCTTTTCATGATGTTGTGAAGTTCGGTAATGGCTCTATAGTCTTTGTTATGGGAAAGGGAAAGGTAGCAATTCAAACGAACATAAATTCTATTCAAACTATGTCTAATGTTCTCTTTGTTCCAAATTTGAGAATAAATTTACTTAATGTTGGTCAGTTACAAAAAAAGGGATATGGAATCTGTATAAAAAATAGAGGCTGTAGAATTGAAGATGAGAGGTTAGGCTTGATAGCTCAAGTCAACATGACAGACAACAGAATGTTTCCATTGTATCTCTATGACACCGCTCACTCATGTCTTTCTGCAAGATTGGGAGAGAAGGAATGGCTATGGCTTTTTTGCTATGGGCATCTTAGCTTTAACGGGTTGAAAACTTTACAACAGAAGAATATGGTGACTGGAATAAAGAGGCAGCTTACAGTAGCTTATACACCCCAACAGAATGGTGTTTATGAAAGGAAGAATTGCACTATTTTAAATATGGTGCGAAGTCTTTTAATAAGGAGCTGTATTCCAAAGAGCTTCTGGCCTGAAGCAGTTAACTGGAGCATTCATATATTGAATAGAAGCCCTACACTTGCTGTTCAAAATTTGACACCAAAGGAAGCATGGAATGGACGGAAAGCAGCTGTTGATCACTTTAGAATTTTTGTGTGTGTTGCATATGCCCATATTCCAGATCAGAAGAGGAAGAAGCTGGATGACAAGGGAGAAAAATGTATTTTTCTTCGTGTTAGTGATTAGTCAAAAGCTTATAAGCTTTACAATCCTAACACTAAGAAAATACTTATCAGTCGAGACGTTGTTTTTTATGAAGATCACATCTGGGAATGGAGCAAGAATGTAGTTGGAGAGCCAATTCCAACTAGTTTTCATGGAGAAGATGGTGATGAAGCAAACTAGACGCAGCAACACCTTGCTCCAGCAACTGATGCATTTGCGAATCCTAAAAATGAAACTCCTATAGCCTTTGAAGTCACTTCAATAGCACTAGAAGCAGCAGTTGAATCATGTTCTCATCGTGTTTAAAGGAGGCCAGCATGGATGTTAGATTATGAGGTAACCAGAATTGATCAATTTGAAGATGCACTCAATCATTTTGCTCTATTTTCAGATTGTAATTCTACAGTGTTTGAAAGTGCTGTCAAAGAATCAAAATGGCGAAAGGCTATGGATGCTGAAATTGATGCCATTGAAAAGAATGATACTTGGGAGTTATTTGATCTTCTAGAAGGGCATAAAACAATTGGTGTGAAGTGGGTTTACAAGACAAAGCTGAAGGAGAATGGTGAAGTTGACAAGTACATGGCACGCTTGGTGGCCAAGGGCTATAAACAAAAGTTCAGTGTTGATTATAAAAAAGTCTTTGCTACAGTTGCAAGGCATGACACAATCAGATTGGGGATTGCATTAGCAGCTCAAAATTCAAGGCCTATCTTCTAACTGGACGTGAATTCGATGTTCCTCCATGGAGATTTGAAGGAACTGGTATTTATCGATCAACCTCTTGGTTATGTGAAATCTGGAAATGAGCATAAAGTGTATAGATTAAAGAAGGCTCTATATGGATTAAAACAAGCCCCACGGGCTTGGTATAATCATATAGAAACTTATTTTTTGAAGGAAGAATTTCAAAAATGTCCTTATGAACATACACTTTTCATAAAAGTTGAGGATGGAGGGAAAATGCTCATTGTTTGCTTATATGTAGATGATTTAATCTATACTGGAAGTAATACAACCATGTTTGAAAGCTTTAAGAAATCCATGATGGTTGAATTTTAAATGTCTGATCTTAGCATGATGCATTACTTTCATGGCATAGAAGTGTTGTAGTCCTTTATTGGTGTCGACGCTCGGCCTCAATCGGAACGGGGAGGAAAAAACAGCCGCCGTCGTAGCGGGCCTTTGCTCTACCACCCACAGTGGTGATAGCTCCCGTGCGCACGGGAGCTATGGTAATGGTGGAGTAGGCCAAATTTTAAGGGATTACCAAAGGTAAGTGGAGTTGCCACCAATCGTTGGGTTTTTCTAAGGTGTGATTGGTCACCTATTTTTATTTGATTTTATTGCTGATCCTAGGCTAAGAAAAATGGCATTTTTCCTTATCTAATATAGATGGCAAAAAATCTTGATTCTTAGGTCTGGAAGTTTGGTTCCGTATGGGGAAGGTGTTAGGCACCTCACAATGCCTATCCAAGGACAGTTCTTTGTTTTGATAAAACCTTAATTTTTGGAGATTGGTTGTAAAAACATGATTTCAGCATTAGCTTTCGAGGCTTCGCATGAATGGGGGGCTTTGAGGTTTGGTTTTTGAATGGGTGTGGTCCCAATCTATGCTTTCCTAAGGCATTCTAGCAAAGTACCAAATTTCCACGGTGAAAATCCGACGACAAGTCCCCTTACTTTCATGGTAGAAATTAGGCATCGCTTGCCTTAGGTGACATGGACTGTGACAATCACACCAGAAGGGGGCGAGTAGGAATATATATACATACATCATGCACAATGGAAGCACACAGAGCAGGAAAGTAAATGCCTACATCCCTAAAATATAAGTGTAGGAAAATAAGCAGGGGTTGCCATATTCTAGAGATGAGGACGAAGAGTACATAGTGTTCATTTTTAGACCCCTTAAAACACAATTGGATTAACCTAGTTACTTAGCCAAGTTATTACTTAGTCAAATTATAAAGTCTAGGTTAACACAATATATCATATCATTGCAAAGTGCGGAAAATAAAGAACGTAACAATATGATAACCTAGGAAAACCAAATCGGTAAAAAACCTGGGGAGGATTTAACCTAGCTATCCTCAAGGTAAAACGAATTCACTGTTAGGATTAGTGCCCTTAAATCCTATTGTATGATGTTATGTATGTTATTATATATGACATTATGTATGACTTAATGTTGTGATTAATAAAGTTGTTTTATTATTATCTAAAACAATGGTAACATGAATATGTGGACATTATCATATAGTCCATGAGATGCATAGTATGTGATTTATGTGAAAGGTCACAGAAGATATAAATCATAAGTTCTTTGTAAACTCAGAATTTTAGTTCATAGTCGGTGATGAAATTGGACGTTTCATCTGGGAAGACTATAACATATCAACTAAGATGATTTGTCTTGAACATGGAAGTGGAGACTTCTAGTTGATATGTTGATATGTTTTAAGAATTAAGACATAATGAATTGGACCGCTATGAGATTTATTATTCTTCTAACGACTGTTAATTGAATAATAAATCTCACGACTTCTACTTACATGAAGTCTTCATTCTGAGACGATAATGGACCTGATCATGAAATGTAGGTTGCTTTGATATATCAGGAGTGAGATCTAAAGTAATGGTCAAAACCTCAGTATGTTGGGTAGCCATATTTAGTGTTGATGGAACATATATATATTCTCAAGATGGAATTCATAGTCTCTTAACGGAGATATAAAATATTCCCTTGAGAAAAGTTTAATGGGCTCAGTTATTCAGAGAGTTAGGCCTAACCACTTTAGTAAGAAATTACTAAAGTATATATTTATGAAATTGGATTTCATAAATATATGATGAATAACTTTAAAGAATTAAACCAGGTACTCAAGGATTAAGATGTAGTAATCTACAAAGTGGCAGTCTATATTCATGACTTTGTATTACTACGAATATTTTATGAAGGGGTTGCGTGTACAATTAAGTCTTGGGATATAATTTATTAATAAGGTCTAGAGTGCAATTATATTTATATAGTGGTATTAGATATAATTAATGGTCACTTTGGACTTGTCAAGAGTTGACAGAAAAACCCAAAACCCATTGGAGTTAGTGTCTTATTTGTTCCATTTTGGTCCCACTCTAAGCCACATACTAAAGCCCAATTGGAAAGGCCCAAAAGGCTAGCCCAATTAGATAATCAGTTATAAGGAGAGAAACGTACAGAATTTAACATGTTACATGAAATGGCTTGTATGTAAGTGTTGGACACTCTCTCATTTTCCCTTGAACATATACATAGAAACTGATGGAGAGACCACACTTCTTGGGAATTAGTGGAATTGGAGTGAAGATTAAAAGTTTTCCCGAGTACTTCTGATTTTTGGTTTTGAAATTCACCACACCAAGGTACTCTCTCTTATTCTTGAATTCTGAAATTTATATAGTACATGTTATCAATTGCGAATGAAGTAGATCCGTTAATTTTTCACTGCGTATGTTTTGTATGCGATACAAACATGTATTTGTCCATCAATTGGTATCAGAGCGGTCTTCAATTTCAAATCTGTATAACATGTATTTATGAGTTTTGGAATTAGAGATAATAGTTTCATGATGTTAGAAGATTATATATGCATTCAATTTTCTACATAGTTGTTGAAACTATGGTTTGATAAAAACTGATATTGATGTTATGATGTTGCTAAATTTGAATTTAAGTATGTTAAATTGATCTTTAAGGCTTTAGCATCAATGAAATTCATTTTTGATATCAAATTCTATCTATCATGTTTGTATGGTGTTTTTTTGTTCATGGAAAACGGTTGAAAACTGTTTAGATCTTCTCTTTAAAAAACGAAAACACGGGTTTTTCGCGGGTTAACTTCCTGCGAAGTTACTCGGGAAAAATGCCTTTGAAGCACAGAATTTTCGCGAGTGAGCTTTACTCGCGAAATAGTCGCGAGACAGTCGCGAAAATTTCTGTCTGATTTTTTTTGTGTTTTCATTTTTTTTTTGCCTTAACCCATTTTCTCTGGAAGAGCTTAGTCGCGAGCTTCTCGCGAAAATGCATTTGAAAGGAATTTTTGAACTTTTCCTAAGGTTTTTTCAAATGTATAAAGTGTAAGGCAGTGTGTAATTAGATTAAGCATGTTTTATAATTAAAAACCTTTCTTTTAAAATATCTAGTGGGAGAGAGATACAAGGGTTGGATCTCACGGCCTCTATTGTTGGTTTATAGTAGTGTGATTAAACATCTCACCTTGGCGTATATGCCTTGCTCCCTTCGGAGGGTGTTTAATTCATGGTACTACAGATTAAACTTCTTAATGATGGATAATATGTGTTTTTACATTAAGAACGACCACGCTACCATGGAGTTACTTAATGACTCACATAGAATTCAGTCAATGGTATACACTAGACTAAGTTTAATGTTAACCTCCCTTTGGAGCTATGTCATTATTACTTAGAGGCTAAAGGAAATACGACATGTTATTAGTGTTTGATAAGATTTATCATGATAACACTAATAATGAGAATAGTTCTCAATTAATCATAGTGTTTATAATTTACTTGCTTCCAAGGAATTTTAAACATGGGATTGGGTTGTCGTTGCATATATTATTCTATGGTTTTATTAAGGTTCCATATTAAATGCTTATATGCTAAATTGATAATGTCTAGTTTACTTATTATATCCATGTTTATTATTTTCAGATTTGAACATGGCATCATTTAGCCCACTTGTTATTATTTTTAATCAAAACAAATTGACTGGATCCAACTATGTTGACTGGAAAAGAAATTTGGACATTGTTCTTACATTGAAGTGCACAAATATGTGCTTACTCAACCATGTTTTAGCTTTCCTTCATTAGATGCTCCTTCTGAGGAAAAACAACGATATGATTGTTGGCAGAAATCTAATGAGATGACCAAGTGCTACATCCTAGCATCTATTTCAAATGTTTTACAGCATCAAATGTAGGATGTAGAACTAGCTTTGGACATAATGCTGAGACTGAAAGAGATGTTTGGTGAGCAAGGCTGTTCTACAAGGCAAGAAACCATGAGGGAAATCTATAATACCAAAATGGCTAAAGGTAGTTTAGTGAGAGAGCATTTTCTTACAATGATCTCTAATCTGAATACACTAGAAGTTTTACGTGCCGATATTGATGGAGAATCCCATGTGGATATGATACTTCAGTCACTACTGGAATCATTCAAGGAATTTAGACTTAATTATAATATGAATAAAAAGATTAATTCTTTGTCTGAATTAATGAATGAGTTAGTGGCAGCAGAAGGCATCCTTGGCACTTCTAGTGTTGAAGCCAATGTGGGTGAAACTTCTACTTCTCAACCTAAGTCGAAAGGCAAGGGTAAGAAGAAGAAGAAGAAGGACCTCACCAAGCAAGATGGTAAACAAATTGCATTAGGGGTTGCCGACAAAGGAAAGAAGATCAAAGGAAAGTGTTTCCATTGTGGTGAGAAAGGACATTGGAACAGGAATTGTCCAAAGTTCAGGGCTGCCAATAATAAAGGTATGAAAAGTTCATTTCTCCTTGAAATGTGTTTAGTACAAAATCCCACGGATTCCTGGTGTGTGGATTTAAGTTGTATTAATCATATCTGCAATTCTTTGCAGGGGTTTCAGGAGACCAGAAGGCTTAATGAAGGGGAATTGTTTCTTATTTTAGCTGATGGGAGCAGGATTCCAGTTGTAGCTGTTGGAGTTTTTAATTTATGTTTTGAATCTAGAGTTCTAATATTGGAAAATTGTTTATATGTACCTAATGTGTTAGGATATGTGCCCTTAAATCCTATTGTATGATGCTATGTATGATATTATGTATGACATTATGTGAGAAATGATGTATGACTTACTATTGTGTTTAATAAAGTTGTTTTATTCTTATCTAAAATAATGGTAACATAAATATTTGGACATTATCAAATAGTCCATGAGATGCATAGTATGTGATTTATGTGATTTAGTCACAGAAGATATAGATCACAAGTTCTTTGTAAACTCAGAATTTTGGTTCGTAGTCGGTGATGAAATTGGGCATTTCATCTGCGAAGACTATAACATATTAACTACGATGATTTGTCTAGATCATGGAAGTGGTGACTTCTAGTTAATATGTTGATATGTTTTAAGAGTTAAGACATATTGAACTGGACCGCTGTGAGATTTATTATTCTCCTAACGACTGTCAATTGAATAATAAATCTCACGACTTGTATTCACATGAACTCTTAATCCTGAGAGAATAATGGACCTGATCATGAAATGTAGGATGCTTTGATATATTAGGAGTGAGATCTAAAGTAACGGTCAAAACCTCAGTATGTTGGGCAGCCACATTTAGTGTTGATGGAACATATATTCTCAAGATGGAATTCATAGTCTCTTAACGGAGATATAAAATATTCCCTTGAGATAAGTTTAATGGGTACAGTTATTCAGAGAGTTAGGCCTAACCACTTTAGTAAGACTAAAGTATATATTTATGAAATTGGATTTCATAAATATATGATGAATAACTTAGAAGGATTAAACCGGGTACTCAAGGATTAAGATGTAGTAATTTACAAAGTGGCAGTCTATATTCATGACTTTGTATTACTACGAATATTTTATGAAGGGGTTGCATGTATAATAAAGTCTTGGGATATAATTTATTAATGAGGCCTAGAGTGCAATTATATTTATATAGTGGTATTAAATATAATTAATGGTAACTTTGGACTTGTCAAGAGTTGACAGAAAAGCCCAAGGCCCATTGGAGCTAGTGTCTTATTTGTTCCCTTTTGGTTCCACTCCAAGCCACACACTAAAGCCCAATTGGGAAGGCTCAAAAGCCTAGCCCAATTAGATAATCAGTTATGTGGAGAGAAACATACAGAATTTTATATTGAATGAAATGGTTTGTATGTGAAAGGTAATGAAATAAGGAAGAGAGAGACACTCTTTCATATTCTCTCTAGAAAACATAGAACTGATTGAGAGACCACACATCTTGGGCATCAAGTGGAATTGGAGTGAAGATTGAAAGTCTTCCCGAGTACTTCTTCATTCGGTTTTGAATTTCACCCATCAAGGTACACTCTCTTGTTCTTATATTCTGAAACCTACATAGTGCATGTTATCAATTGTGAATGAAGTAGATCCGTTTATTTTCCGCTGCGTATGTTTTGTATGCGATGCAAACATGATGTTTACCCAACATTGGTATCAGAGCGGTCTTCATTTCGAATTTGTATAACATGTTTTGTTCGTTTTGGAATTAGAGATAATAGTTTCAAGTTGATAGAGAATTATACATTTAATTTTCTGCATGGTTGTTGAAACTAAGATTTGATAAAAACTGATATTGATGTTATGATGTTGTTTAAATATGAATTTAAGAATATTAAATTGATCTTGAAGGCTATAGCATCAATAGATTTCAGTTTTGATATGATTTTCTGTCTATCATTTTCGTATGATGGTTGTTTGTTCATGCAAAACCGTTGAAAACTGCCTTAGAAGAATTTCTGGAAATTCGAGTTTTACGAGTTTCGATCGATCGAAATTTACTTTCGATCGATCGAGTAAGACAGTGACCAATCCTTTTGGATCGATTGATATTCGATTGCTAGTTGATCGATCATAATTTTCTTTTCGATCGATCGAGAGGCGATCGAGTATCAATCGAACAAGACAGAAGGTCAAGTTCGAATTGTTTAATTTTTTCGACCGATCGAGGGGCACATTCGATCGATCGAAAGAAGAAAAATTTGAAATTTTTCTAAGTGTTTTCAAACTTAAATTTTGTGTTTTCGCTATTTTTTCTTACGCCTTTTTCGTAAGAAAAAGTGCAAGGCAGTGTATAATTAGTTTATGCATGTTTAAAGATAAAAACCTTTAATTTAAAACATCTAGTGGGAGAGAGATACAAGGGTTGGATCTCACGGCCTCCATTATCAGTTCATAGTAGTGTGGGCTAAGCACCTCGTCTTGGCGTATATGCCTCGCGATCCCAAAGGAGGGTGTTTACTTCATAGTACTACAAGATTGAACTTACCTGTTTAAAGTAGTGTAGACAAGCACCTCATCTTGGCGTATATGCCTCGCGATCCCAAAGGAGGGTGTTTTGTTCTATGGTACTACAAGTTTAAACACCATAAAGGAAGATGAAATGTGGCTACACATGATTCTAGATAATGGTGTACACTAGACTAAGTTTAATGTTAACCTCCCAAAGGAGCTATGTCATTATTACTTAGAGGCTAAAGATAATACGGCATATTATTAGTGTTTGATAAGAGTTATCATGATGGCACTAATAATGAGAATAGTTCTAACCTGATTGATGTGTTTATAATAAACTTGCTACCAAGGAATTATAGACATGGATTGAGTTGTTGTTGCATATATTATATTATGGTTTTATTAAGGTTCCATATTATATATTTATATGCTAAATTGATAATATCCAGTTTACTTATTGTATTCATGTTTATTATTTTAGATTTGAACATGGCATCATTTAGCCCACTTGTTAGCATTCTTAATCAAAACAAACTGACTGGAACCAATTATGTTGACTGGAAAAGAAACTTGGACATAGTTCTCACAGCTGAAGAGCACAAATATGTGCTTACTCAACCATGTCCTAGCTTTCCTTCATTAGATGCTCCTTTTGAGGAAAAACAACGATATGATTGTTGGCAGAAATCTAATGAAATGGCCAAGTGCTACATCCTAGCGTCCATCTCAAATGTTCTACAGCATCAAATGCAGGATGTAGAACTAGCTTCGGACATTATGCAAAGTCTGAAGGAGATGTTTGGTGAGCAAGGCCGTTTTGCAAGGCAAGAAACCATGAGGCAAATTTATAATACCAAAATGGCTGAAGGTAGTTCAGTGAGAGAACATTGTCTTACAATGATCTCTAATCTGAATACTTTAGAAGTTTTGGGTGCCGACATTGATGGAGAATCCCAAGTGGATATGATACTCCAGTCACTATCGCAATCATTCAAGGAATTCAGACTTAATTATAACATGAACAAAAAGATTTATTCTTTGTCTGAATTAATGAATGAGTTGGTAACGGCGGAAGGCATCCTTGGTACTTCTAATGTTGAAGCCAATGTGGGTGAAGCTTCTACTTCTCAACCTAAGTCGAAAGGCAAGGGTAAGAAGAAGAAGAAGAAGGACTTCACTAAGCAGGAGGGTAAACAAATTGTCTTAGGGGTTGCCGACAAAGGAAAGAAGTTGAAGGGAAAATGTTTCTATTGTGGCGAGAAAGGACATTGGAAGAGGAATTGTCCAAAGTTCAAGGCTGCCAATAAGGGTATGAAAATTTCATTCCTTCTTGAAATATGTTTGGTACAAAATCCCATGGATTCCTGGTGTGTGGATTCAGGTTGTACTAATCATATCTGTAATTCTTTGTAGGGTTTCCAGGAGACCAAAAGACTTAAAGAAGGAGAGTTATTTCTGACCTTGGCTGATGGGAGTAGGATTCCAGTTGTAGCTATTGGAGTGTTTAATTTATGTTTTGAATCAAGAGTTTTAATATTAAATGACTGTCTATATGTACCTAATGTTCGTAGGAATTTAATTTCTGCAACTTATTTAGGTAAAAGTGGATATTGTGTTATCCTTAAAGACAATGTTGTAATAAAGAAGGGTAAAACATTTATCTGTTCTGGCAATATTGTGGATGGTCTTTATATTTTAACTCCTGATAAGCATGAATTATATAATTCTAAATTAGATAATAACTCTCATGTAAAATCATTAAAGAGAAAGTTTCCTTCTACTAATGATGCATATCTTTGGCACTTGCGTTTGGGTCATATTAATCCAAACAGAATTCAAAGACTGATCAAAGATGGTCTTTTAGAGCCATTGGACTTTGATGAATTTCCAGTTTGTGAATCTTGTTTGGAAGGAAAAATGACCAAACGACCTTTTAATGCAAAAGGTAGAAGAGCCCAAGAGTTGCTAGAATTAGTTCATACGGATGTTTGTGGTCCTATGTCAACCCAAGCAAAAGGAGGTTATGAGTACTTCATCACTTTCACCGATAATTACTCTAGATTTGGTTATGTGTACCTAATGAGACGGAAGTATGAAGCCTTTGAAAAATTTAAAGAGTTTAAGGCTGAAGTTGAAAATCAATTGGGTAAACACATAAAGGCCATTCGATCTGATCGTGGTGGCGAATACCTTCTTGGGGATTTCAAGGATTACTTAACTCAAAATGGGATTGTATCCCAATTGACTGCACCTGGAACTCCCCAATAAAATGGTGTAGCAGAAAGAAGGAATAGGACTCTTTTAGAAATGGTTAGGTCCATGATGAGTTACTCAACTTTACCAGTTTCCTTTTGGGGATATGCACTAAAAACTGCAATGCATATTTTGAATTTAGTTCCATCAAAATCTGTTCCCAACACACCTATGGAATTGTGGAGTGGGCGCAAGCCTAGTATGAAATATCTTCACATTTGGGGATGTCCAGCACATGTGTTGAAAGGGAAGTCTGATAAATTGGAAGCTAAAACGGAAGTATGCATGTTTTTAGGGTATTCAAAGGAAACCAAGGGTTATTTATTCTATAATCATAAGGATAACAAAGTGTTTGTTAGCACTCATGCCAAATTTTTGGAAGATGATTATATGAATAATTTTAACCCTAGAAGTAGAGTTGTCTTGGCTGAAATGAATGAACCTGTAATTGAACAACCAATGGTTGAAACTAGGGATGATGTGGCTGTATTGGATACACCACAAGATACTACTCATGAGATGTCTAGTACACAGTTGCCTCGTCGTAGTGGGAGGAATGTTAGGCCACCTATAAAATTCATAGGTCTTGGAGAGACTTATGAGGCTATCTCAGAGGAGGCCGAAACTGATCCTTACACTTATGAAGAAGCAATGAATGATATAGATGCACATCATTGGATCCAAGCTATGAAATCAGAATTAGATTCCATGTATTCCAATCAAGTTTGGGATCTTGTAAAGGCGCCTAACGGCATTAAACCTGTTGGTTGCAAATGGGTTTACAAGAGGAAGAGAGGGATAGATGGAAAGGTTGAAACCTTTAAAGCAAGGCTAGTGGCAAAAGGGTATACTCAAAAAGAAGGTATTGATTATGAGGAAACCTTTTCACCAGTAGCAATGCTTAAATCTATCAGAATTCTCTTATCCATTGCTACTCATTATGATTTTGAGATTTGGCAAATGGATGTCAAGACTGCATTTCTTAATGGCAATCTTAAAGAGGAAATCTATATGAAGCAACCAGAAGGTTTCATAGCAAAGAACCAAGAGCATATGGTATGGAAGTTGAATAGGTCCATTTATGGACTTAAGCAAGCATCTAGGTCATGGAACATCAGATTTGATCAAGCAATCAAATCATTTGGTTTTGAACAAAATCTTGATGAACCATGTGTGTACAAAAGACATCAAGACAAAGTAGTAATGTTTCTAGTACTTTATGTTGATGATATTTTACTCATTGGAAATGATGTAGGTGTAATGTCATCAGTAAAGGTTTGGTTGTCAAGCCAATTTGATATGAAGGACTTGGGTGAGGCTAACTTTATTCTAGGGATCAAGTTTTGGCGAGATCATAAGAATAAGATGTTAGGCTTATCACAAGCTGGATATATAGATAAGGTTCTAGAACGGTTTAGCATGCAAAACTCCAAGAAAGGATTACTTCCTTTCAGACATGGAGTTCCTTTATCTGATGACCAAAGGCCTAAGACTCAAGAGGAAGAAGATATGATGAGACAAGTTCCTTATGCTTCTGCAGTAGGAAGTCTCATGTATGCCATGCTTTGTACTAGACCGGATATCTGTTTTTCAGTTGGCATGGTCAGCCGATATCAATCAAATCCAGGACCACAACATTGGCAAGCTGTAAAGCATATTCTCAAGTATCTACGGAGAACGAGAGATTATATGCTTGTTTACCGTTGTGAGGATTTGATTCCCATTGGCTATACAGATTCAGACTTTGAATCGGATCTAGATTTCAGAAAGTCCACGTCAGGATGTGTATTCACCTTGGGAGGTGGAGCCATAAGTTGGAGGAGTGTTAAGCAATCTTGTATTGCGGACTCCACCATGGAAGCTGAATATGTTGCTGCTTGTGAGGCGGCAAGTTCCTATCACATTGTTTTGTGACAATAGTGGAGCAGTTGCACAATCCAAAGATCCAAGGAACCACAAGAAAGGAAAGCACATTGAGAGAAAGTATCACATCATTCGAGACATTGTTGCTCGTGGAGATGTGGTGGTTGCAAAGATTGAAAGTGAAAATAATCTAGCAGATCCCTTTACCAAAGCCTTGCCTCAAAGGACCTTCGAGCCACATTTGGAGGGAATGGGAGTTAGATTTAGTGCACAATAGTCTTTAGGGCAAGTGGGAGATTGTTAGGATATGTGCCCTTAAATCCTATTGTATGATGCTATGTATGATATTATGTATGACATTATGTGAGAAATGATGTATGACTTACTATTGTGTTTAATAAAGTTGTTTTATTCTTATCTAAAATAATGGTAACATGAATATTTGGACATTATCAAATAGTCCATGAGATGCATAGTATGTGATTTAGTCAAAGAAGATATAGATCACAAGTTCTTTGTAAACTCAGAATTTTGGTTCGTAGTCGGTGATGAAATTGGGCATTTCATCTGCGAAGACTATAACATATTAACTACGATGATTTGTCTTGATCATGGAAGTGGTGACTTCTAGTTAATATGTTGATATGTTTTAAGAGTTAAGACATATTGAACTGGACCGCTGTGAGATTTATTATTCTCCTAATGACTGTCAATTGAATAATAAATCTCACGACTTGTATTCACATGAACTCTTAATCCTGAGAGAATAATGGACCTGATCATGAAATGTAGGATGCTTTGATATATCAGGAGTGAGATCTAAAGTAACGGTCAAAACCTCAGTATGTTGGGCAGCCACATTTAGTGTTGATGGAACATATATTCTCAAGATGGAATTCATAGTCTCTTAACGGAGATATAAAATATTCCCTTGAGATAAGTTTAATGGGTACAGTTATTCAGAGAGTTAGGCCTAACCACTTTAGTAAGACTAAAGTATATATTTATGAAATTGGATTTCATAAATATATGATGAATAACTTAAAAGGATTAAACCGGGTACTCAAGGATTAAGATGTAGTAATTTACAAAGTGGCAGTCTATATTCATGACTTTGTATTACTACGAATATTTTATGAAGGGGTTGCATGTATAATAAAGTCTTGGGATATAATTTATTAATGAGGCCTAGAGTGCAATTATATTTATATAGTGGTATTAAATATAATTAATGGTAACTTTGGACTTGTCAAGAGTTGACAGAAAAGCCCAAGGCCCGTTGGAGTTAGTGTCTTATTTGTTCCCTTTTGGTCCCACTCCAAACCACACACTAAAGCCCAATTGGGAAGGCCCAAAAGGCTAGCCCAATTAGATAATCAGTTATGTGGAGAGAAACATACAGAATTTTATATTGAATGAAATGGTTTATATGTGAAAGGTAATGAAATAAGGAAGAGAGAGACACTCTTTCATATTCTCTCTAGAAAACATAGAACTGATTGAGAGACCACACATCTTGGGCATCAAGTGGAATTGGAGTGAAGATTGAAAGTCTTCCCGAGTAGTTCTTCATTCGGTTTTGAATTTCACCCATCAAGGTACACTCTCTTGTTCTTATATTCTGAAACCTACATAGTGCATGTTATCAATTGCGAATGAAGTAGATCTGTTTATTTTCCGCTGCGTATGTTTTGTATGCGATGCAAACATGATGATTACCCAACATAATGTTCGTAGGAATTTAATTTCTACAACTTATTTAGGTAAACATGGATATTGTATTATCCTTAAAGACAATGTTGTAATAAAGAAGGATAAAGTGTTTATCTGTTCTGGCAATATTGTGGATGATCTTTATATTTTAACTCCTAATAAGCATGAATTATATAATTCTGAATTAGATAATGACTCTCATGTAAAATCATTAAAGAGATAGTATCCTTTTACTAATGATGCATATCTTTGACACTTGCGTTTGGGTCATATTAATCCAAACAGAATTCAAAGACTGATAAAAAATGGACTCTTAGAGCCATTGGACTTTGATGAAATTTCAGTTTGTGAATCTTGTTTGGAAGGCAAAATGACCAAACGACCTTTTAATGCAAAAGGTAGAAGAGCCCAAGAGTTACTTGAATTAGTTCATACGGATGTATGTGGTCCTATGTCAACCCAAACAAAAAGAGGTTATGAGTACTTCATCACTTTTACCGATGATTACTCTAGATATAGTTATGTGTACCTAATGAAACGGAAGTCCGAAGTCTTTGAAAAGTTCAAAGAGTTTAGGGCTGAAGTTGAAAATCAATTAGGTTAACGCATAAAAGCCATTTGATCTAATCGTGGTGGTGAGTACCTTCTTAGGGTTTTCAATGATTACTTAATTGAAAATGAGATTGTATCCCAATTAACTGCACCTGGAACTCCCCAACAAAATGGTGTAGCGGAAAGAAGGAATAGGACTTTTTTAGAAATGGCTAGGTCCATGATGAGTTACTCAACTTTAATGATTTCTTTTTGGGGTTATGCCTTAAATATAGCAATACATCTTTTGAATTTAGTTCCATCAAAATCTGTTCCCAAAACACCCATGGAATTGTGGAGTGGGTGTAAGCCCAGTATGAAATATCTCCACATTTGGGGTTGTCCAGCACATATGTTTAAAGGGAAGCCTGAAAAATTGGAACCAAAATCAGAAGTGTGTTTGCTTGTGGATTATCTAAAAGAAACTAGGGGTTATTTATTCTATAGTCGTAAAGATAACAAAGTTTTTGTTAGTACAAATGCTAAATTCTAGGAAGATGACTACATGAATAATTTTACTCCTAGAAGTAGAGTTGTTTTAGTTGAAATGAATGAACCTGTAAATGAACAACCAATCCATGAAACTAGGGATGATGTGGTTGTATTACTTACACCACAAGATACTACTCATTATATGTCTAGTACACAGGTGCCTCGTCGTAGTAGGAGAATTGTTCGGCCTCTAATAAGATTTATAGGTTTGGGAGAAACTTATAAAGCTATTTCAGAAGTGGCTGAATCGGATCTCTACACTTATGAAGAGGCAATGAATGATATAGATGCACATCATTGGGTCAAAGTTATGAAATCTGAATTAGATTCTATGTATTCCAATCAAGTTTGGGATCTTGTAAGGGCGCCTAATGACATTAAACTTGTTGGTTGCAAATGGGTTTACCAGAGGAAGAGAGGGATAGATGGAAAGGTTGAAACCTTTAAAGTAAGGCTAGTAGCGAAAGGGTATACTAAAAAAGAAGGTATAGATTATGAAGAAACCTTTTCACTAGTAGCAATGCTTAAATCTATCAGAATTTTCTTATCCATTGTTGCTCATTATTATTATGAGATTTGGCAAATGGATGTTAAGATTGCATTTCTTAATGGCAATCTTGAAAAGGAAATCTATATGATGCAACCGGAAGGTTTCATAGCAAAGAACCAAAAGCATATGGTATGCAAGTTGAAAAGGTCCATTTATTTACTTAAGTAAGCATTTAGATCATGGACCATCAGATTTGATCAAGCAATCAAGTCATTTGGTTTTGAACAAATTCTTGATGGACCATGTGTGTACAAAAGATATCAAGATAAAGTAGTAATGTTCCTAGTGCTTTATGTTGATGATATTCTGCTCATTGGAAATGATGTAAGGGTAATGTCATCGGTAAAGGTTTGGTTGTCAAACCAATTTGATATGAAGGACTTGGGTGAGGCTAATTTTATTCTAGGGATCAAGCTTTGGCGAGATCAAAAGAATAAGATGTTAGGCTTATCATAAGTTGGATATATAGATAAGGTTTTAAAACGGTTTAGCATGCAAAACTCCAAGAAAGGATTACTTCCTTTCAAACATGGAGTTCTTCTGTCTGAAGACCAAAGGCCTAAGACTTAAGAGGGAGAAAATATGATGAGACAAGTTCCTTATGCTCCTACAGTAGGAAGTCTCATGTATGCCATGCTTTGTATCTGTTATTTAGTTGGCATGGTCAGCCGATATCAATCAAATCTAGGACCAAAACATTGGCAAGCTATAAAGCATATTCTCAAGTATCTACGAAGAACGAAGATTATATGTTTGTTTACTGGTGTGAGGATTTGGTTCCCATTGGCTATACAGATTCAGATTTTCAATCAGATCTTGATTCTAGAAAGTCCACTTCATGTTATGTGTTCACCTTGGGAGGTGGAGTCATAAGTTGGAGGAATGTTAAGCAATCTTGTATTGCAGACTCCCCTATGTAAGCTGAATATGTTGCTGTTTGTGAGGTGGCAAAGGAAGCTGTTTGGCTCAAGAAATTCCATTCTGATCTTGGTGTTGTGAGAATGGAGCAAGTTCCCATCACATTGTTTTGTGACAATAGTGGAGCGGTTGCATAATCCAAAGATCCAAGGAATCACAAAAAAGGAAAGTACATTGAGAGAAAGTACCACATTATTCAAGACATTGTTGCTCGCGACGATGTAGTAATAGCAAAGATAGAAAGTGCAAATAATCTAGCAGATCCCTTTACCAAAGCCTTGCCTCAAAGGACTTCCGAGTCACATTTGGAGGGAATAGGTGTTAGATTAGTATACCATAGTCTTTAGGGCAAGTGGGAGATTGTTAGGATTAGTGCCCTTAAATCCTATTGTATGATGCTATGTATGTTATTATATATGACATTATGTATGACTTAACGTTGTGATTAATAAAGTTGTTTTATTATTATCTTAAATAATGGTAACATAAATATTCGGACATTATTATATAGTCCATGAGATGCATAGTATGTGATTTATGTGAAAAGTCACAGAAGATATAAATCACAAGTTCTTTGTAAACTCAGAATTTTAGTTCGTAGTCGGTGATGAAATTGGGCGTTTCATCTGCGAAGACTATAACATATAAACTAAGATGATTTGTCTTGATCATGGAAGCGGAGACTTCTAGTTGATATGTTGATAAGTTTTAAGAGTTAAGACATATTGAATTGGACCGCTATGAGAATTATTATTTTCCTAACGACTGTAAATTGAATAATAAATCTCATGACTTCTATTTACATGAACTCTTAATCCTGAGAGGATAATGGACCTAATCATGAAATGTAGGTTGCTTTGATATATCAGGAGTGAGATTTAAAGAAACGGTCAAAACCTCAGTATGTTGGGCAGCCACATTTAGTGTTGATGGAACATATATTCTTCAGATGGAATTCATAGTCTCTTAATAGAGATATAAAATATTCCCTTGATTTAAGTTTAATGGGCTTAGTTATTCAGAGAGTTAGGCCTAACCACTTTAGTAAGAAATTACTAAAGTATATATTTATGAAATTGGATTTTATAAATATATGATGAATAACTTTAAAAAATTAAATTGGGTTCTCAAGGATTAAGATGTAGTAATCTACAAAGTGGCAGTTTATATTCATGACTTTATATTACTACGAATATTTTATGAAGGGGTTGCATGCACAATTAAGTCTTGGGAAATAATTTATTAATAAGGCCTAGAGTGCAATTATATTTATATAGTGGTATTAAATATAATAATGGTAACTTTGGACTTGTCAAGAGTTGACAGAAAAGCCCAAGGCCCATTGGACCTAGTGTCTTATTTGTTCCCTTCTAGTCCCACTCCAAGCCACATACTAAAGCCTAATTGGAAAGGCCCAAAAGACTTGCCCAATTAGATAATCAGTTATAAGAAGAGAAACATACATAATTTAGCTCAATTAGATAATCAGTTATAAGGAGAGAAACATACAGAGTTTAACAAGTTACATGAAATGGCTTGTGTGTAAGTGTTGGAATTGGAGTGAAGATTAAAAGTTTTCCCGAGTACTTCTGATCTTTGGTTTTGAAATTTGCCACACCAAGGTACATTCTCTTGTTCTTGAATTCTGATAATTACATAGTACATGTTATCAATTGCGAATGAAGTAGATCCGTTAATTTTCCACTGTGTATGTTTTGTATGCGATATAAACATGTATTTTTCCATCATTCACTATGAAAGAATTGAAGTTTACACAATAGCGACTTAGACAACTATCATCTTATTGCTACCTCGAGTAGGAAACTTATTACCACGACCACGTGACAGCTTCGAATCCACAGTGTACTTCTTTCTTGAATTCTCAGCATGCACAAGCATTCCCACTTGTACATCTTTAAACTCTTTGAAACTGCAAGTGAGGAAAACTCATAGGAGCATCTGTAACAAGGGCATACAAAAATGCACATCTTTGCAAAGGAATAGTGTGCAGGTAAGAGATAGGCCAGATGGAGTGGCAAGAAATCTAGAAAAAGAGATAATGAGTCTCGGTCAACTCGTTAGCGGTGATTTAAGGATCAGAACCCCACTAGATAGTAGTGCTAGTAATGAATGACATAATGTCATTCAGGGGAGGAGACTCATCGTACAGATACACAGGATGTTGGACTAGTGGCACCCTAAGAGCCTCAGCCACTACTGAAGTAGTAATGGTGAACTCTTCACCCCGTATCGAACTTTTAACTTGAGTGTTGGAATCATAGGTGTGGACAGAGAGGTTCGAGTAGAACTCTCTTATCAAGGTAGCCAGAGGAGGATGATCGATATCTAACAAAGGTAACCAGCCCCAACGCTCAAAGTTTCTCTGAATCTCACTATCTAACTCATCTAACAACACTTTTCTCTCAGCCCAGATAGTCCTACGAAGGTTTAGCTTCTTATAAGTTTTCTGGTTTTTCTCACTTGAAAACCTAGAGCTATCAAAAGTAGGAGAGGATGAAGTGGAGGGCACCCTATGAGCTCTAGTCTTCCTAACCATGATGCTACGGATTACATGGATAGACACAAAGGAGATAGAGAGAGAGAGAGAGAGAGAAAAAAAAAAAAAAACAAAGGCAGACTGCAAGTTAGCACAAAAAAATATAGAAATAACAGTTCTATATGATGCATGAACAATTTCAAGACATGATGCATGCTCTAATGCAGTGAGGATAAGTTCAATTGACTTTAAAAAACATAAAATTGGCTTAAGCATAGAGTATAGACCAAAAACCCAAATTTTGAAAACCCATTTTCAAAAAACCAACAATTTGACCAAATTGATCATCACACAGGATAGAAAATAGAAAATAATGATCAAATTCATCAATCCAACAAGCCAATTTCATCCAATTAAACTTAATTGAACAGAACCCCTAATTCGGGTAGTTTCAAGCCTTAGAAATTTCAAGTTTCCCAAAAACAACAAATTGAACAAATTAATTCACAAAGATCAGATTTATATCATCCCACAACAAAAACCCATTGAACAATCTAGAAAGAAAAGATTGAAATCATCAAAATCCTGAAATATTCATAGGTTCAAAATTTCCCCAAAATGCATGAAAAATATGCATGAAACATGAAATAAAATGAAAAATGAGGGGCAAAAGAGTCTTAGTAGCCTTAGAAGAAAAAAACCTTGCAAAAAGATTGAGGGAAAACGACAAAAAATTTCTTTGAATCCCAGATCGATCGAAGAAAGAGAACAAGAATTTTTTGAAAAAGTTTGAATAGTGACAAACACGCGAAAAGCTTATATTTTTAAAAAAGCCTCTGAACGATTTTTGATCGATCGAAAAATAGGTTTGATCGATCGAAAATTACATTCGATCAATCCAGCATCAATCGAGCAGCAATCGAAACAGACAGATTCAAACCCAAATTTTAATCGCATTTTTAATCGGTCGAGAAACAGGTTTGATTAAACGAAAATCAGGAAAAATCAAATTTTTGAAAAACTGAACAGTTTTGTTCAGAAACACCTCAAAGCATAGTATTTTATGAATAGAATGCATAAGTATGAGGTGAAATGCTTTTCAAAAACACTTGAATTTGAACCCAGATTTCCCAAAATTAAGATTTTCAATCAATTTTCCTTAAATACTCAAACTTCAAACACATTTCGCATTAAAAACCAAGAAATTCTCAATCTTGGATGGCCATAAAAAACTCACACACAATAACATGTACAAAGTTTAGCAAAGAGAACTTGTGTAGTGTGTGCAACTAGCAAAAAGCTTAAGATACATGTGACGTGATATGTGAATAGAAATCAAGCACAATTTCAACAAAATTTATCACATAAACTTGAAAGAGACTATAACCTAAAGAGTGACATCATATAACTCTCACATCTCCTAGAATAAAAGCTTGTAATCATGTAAGTTTCTTGAGCTGCCTCATAATATACACACCAATTTTATTTGATTAGAAACTTATTAGAAAAACCGAGATAATGTACACTCGAATTTTATTTGAATTGTGAAGTTGTTATAGCCCAATAATGTACACACCAATTTTAGCATTTAAATTAAGGCTACACCTTATGTTCTTTTTGTGCATGTGCTACACTATCTTGAGCACAAAATCTTACAATATGCACTAAGGTGTTCATGATTGACTAGTAAACAGTGATGAAATGGTTATTTATGCCTTTCTCAGTAAGTTCAAGTCCAACAATCAAAGACATGTGATTTCAAGATCAAGATCATGTGATTAAAAATTATAAACTTCTTCCCACACAACATGCACTACAAGGCTCAAACTAGTAAAGTGCAATAAATAAGTTCATCCAAGCTAAACAAAGTACATAAACATGTTATCTAAAAATTAAATGGCCAACCTTGATATCAAATCCAAGGAAAAATAATGCAAAATACATTTTGTGTCCTTTTTCTTCACCATTCCTCTTTTTTTTTTTTTAATAAAAAAAATCCTAGAATGAAATGCTTGAATGTTATGCAGTGCAAATCCTAAAAAAAAACAAGGAGCAAAAACAACAAAGAACAAAGGTTACAAAGAGTAGAGCGAAGAAGCATAAGGACCATGTCAGACAGACTCAATTAGATCGTGTCTTTTGCATGCAAAACTTTTAGATGCAACTCTTGCATTGGAGTTATTATTCACATTAGAATTCTGAGCAACTCCAAGATTGGAATAAAGGTTTAAAGCCTTTACCAACTCACCAATAAGTACCATAGGATCTTGTGCTTGAGGCACATGTACTTTTTGTTGGATTAATAACATGTTTGTATCACATACAAAACATACGTAGCGGAAAATTAACGGATTTACGTCATTCGAAGTTGATAACATGTGCTATGTAAATTTCAGAATATAAGAACAAGAGAGTGTACCTTGATATGGTGAATTTCAAAAAAATGATTAGCAGTACTCGGGAACACTTTTAATCTTCATTCTAATTCCACTTGATGCCCAAGATGTGTGGTCTCTCAATCAGTTCTATGTGTTTGTTCTAGAGAGAATATGAAGGAGTGTCTTACACCAACATACAAACTATTTTTTCTTTTTTTATAAAAATTCTGTATGTTTTTCTCCACATAACTGATTATCTAATTAGGCTATCCTTTTGAGCCTTCCCAATTAGGCCATAGTGTGTGGCTTGGAGTGGGACCAAAAGGGAACAAATAAGACACTAGCTCCAATGGGCCTTGGGCTTTTCTGTCAACTCTTGACAAGTCCAAAGTTACCATTAATTATATTTAATACCACTAAATAAATATAATTGCACTCTAGGCCTTATTAATAGATTATATCCCAACACTTTATTATACATGCAACCTCTTCATAAAATATTTTTAGTAATACAAAGTCATGAATATAGACTACCACTCTATAAATTACTACATCTTAATCCTTGAGTACCCGGTTTAATCCTTTTAAAGTTATTCATCATATATTTATGAAATTCAATTTTATAAATATATACTTTAGTAATTTCTTACCAAAGTGGTTAGGCCTAACTCTCTGAATAATTGAACCCATTAAACTTATCTCAAGAGAATATTTTGTATCTCCGTTAAGAGACTATGAATTCCATCTTGAGAATATATGTTCCATCAACACTAAATGTGGCTGCCCAACATACTGAGGTTTTACTGTTACTTTAGATCTCACTCCTGATATATCAAAGCAACCTACACTTCATGATTTGGTCCATTATTCTCTCAGGATTAAGAGTTCATGTGAATAGAAGTTGTGAGATTTATTATTCAATTGACAGTTGTTAGGAGAATAATAAATCTCACAGTGGTCCAGTTCAATATGTCTTAACTCTTAAAACATATCAACATATCAACTAGAAGTCTCCACTTCCATGATCAAGGCAAATCATCTTAGTTAACATGTTATAGTCTTCGCAGATGAAATGCCCAATTTCATCACCGACTACGAACTATATTTCTGAGTTTACAAAGAACTTATGATTTATATCTTCTGTGACTTTTCATATAAATTACATACTATGCATCTCATGGACTATATGATAATGTCCGAATATTCATGTTACCATTATTTTAGATAATAATAAAACAAATTTATCAATCACAATATTAAGTCATACATAATGTCAAACATGATGTCATACTTAATATCATACATAGCATCATACAATAGGATTTAAGGGCACTAATTCCAACATTTTTGACTTATTTACTCGCTTAGCAGCTTGCAACTTGAAACTGTTTGGACGAATGTGCCTAGACTTTCCACAAAAATGACAGACCCATGCAGACTTATCATGCAACTTGCCTTTTGGAGGATTAGGAGCCTTAGGTTTAGAATTTTGAAGATCAACCCTAATCTTTCTAAGAGGTGTGACATCAACAGGTTTAGCAGTCTCGCTCACAGAGGTTTCAGAAGAAGGAACAAAGTTTACGGAATGGGGTTCAGACACAAAGATGCTTTCTATAAAACCTAAACCAGTTTTGTTAGAAAGAGACTTTTGAACACTCAGCATGTGATTAAGTTTGGAGCTTGCAGACCTATTAGTTTGTTCTCTAGCAACAGACAATTCACGTTCCAAATTCTTAACTTTATCAAGCAAAAGCATGTTCTCAGTCTTCACATTATTCAAAAGTTCATTAGCATCAAACAGTTTCACAAGAAAATTTTTCTTATCAAGTTCAAGAGATGAAATTTTCTTTAAGCCTAGATCAACATTTATAGCATCCTTTGCAGCAACTTGGCAAATTTATTATAGGCTTCTTGCAAATCTGCATCTTCAGAGAGTTCTCCATCAGAAGGATTCTCTTCAACAGCAACACTTTCATCAACTACAATAGTAGTAGTGAAAGCAATAAAGTTTCCATCCTCATCACTTCCAGATTCATTGTCAGAAATTTGATCATCACTAAGAGTTACAGCCATAGCCTTACCTTTAAACCTCAAGAATGTAGGACATTCTAATTTCATATGACCATACCCTTGACAACCAAAACTTTGTTGACCCTCTTTAGGTTTTTCAATGTTATTCACTTTAGTGGGATTATTCCTCCTAAAATTTCTAGGTTCAACGTTGTTCTTATCTCTTGCCCTTCTGTTGTTGTTCCTAAAAAAGTTTCTAAAGTTCTTGGCAAGATAGACAATCTCTATAACAGGGAGTTCATCATCAAATCCACTCACATCAATATCATCAACAGACTTAAGAGCCATTGATTTGGATTTGCTAGTCTTAGGTAGGTCCAACTTATAGGACTGAAGAGATCTTACAAGTTCATCAACAGAGATGGAGTCCACATCCTTGCTTTCAGTGATGACAGTCACTTTGGGCCTAAAATCCTCAGTCAAAGATCTAAGAATCTTCCTAACAATTTTAGGTTGATCAGAGATTTAACCCAAATTATATGTAGAATTAACAATATCATTAAGTTTAGCATAAAATTCATCAAAAGATTCATCAGCAGACATCCTAATGCTTTTAAATCTAGTGGTTAATTGTTGCAACTTGTTGATTTTAACTGCCTTTGTGCCTTTATGCACAGTCTAGAGGATATTCCAAGCAGTATGAGCAATTTCCACATTAGAGATTCTCTTAAATTCCTCCATAGAAACAGCATTAAAGATAGCATTCATTGCTTTGCTATTAAAAGTGGTTGCTTCTTTCTGAGAAGTTTGCCACTCACTCACAGGAGTAGTGGGTTTCTCCCATCCGTATTCAACGGAGTTCCAAACTCTCTAATCAATAGATTTTAGGAACGCTTTCATCTTTACTTTCCAATAAGCATAATTATTCGCATCAAAGTGAGGTGGAATAATAAGAGAGTGTCTGTGTTCCATGACAACCGGGTCAAGAATCAGCTTTTAGATCAAAAGGTCTAAAACAAGAGAGCTACTTGCTCTGATACCACTTGTTTGTTTTTAGACCCCTTAAAACACAACTGAATTAACCTAGTTAATTAGCCAAGTTATTACTTAGTCAAATTATGAAGTCTAAATTAACACAATATATCATATCATTGCAAAGTGCGAAAAATAGAGAACACAACAATATGATAACCCAGGAAAACCAAACCGGTAAAAAACTTGGGGAGGATTTAACCTAGCTATCCTCATGGTAAAACGAATTCACAATGAAAGAATTGAAGTTTACACAATAGCGACTTTGACCACTAACATCCTATTACTACCTCGAGTAGGAAACTTACTACCACGACCACGTGACAGCTCTGAGTCCACGGACTACTTCTTTCTTGAATTCTTAGCAAGCACAAGCATTCCCACTTGTATATCTTTAAGCTCTTTGAAACTGCAACTGAATTGATTACCAAACTCTTGACATCAATCTTGAGATTGGAAACCCTAAGTGTATGTGAAGGCAAATACCTCTAGATCTCACAAAAGATTAAGACACATAGCATAAAGAGCAACCTAAAACGTGGCTAAGGTTTTCCCTTTTATACTTAAGACAAAACATAAAACCCTACACATCAAACGAGCTTGGGCTGATTGTCGATCAATCGAGTCAGGCAGATTTACATAGTAAATCCTGCAGAACACTCGATTCCAACTTTACACTTAAACACACTTTAAGCAAGTCTAAAACAAGACTAAACGTTTTGATCATGGTTTACCAACATTACAAATTGAAATTTTAATACATTAGTTCCTAATTCCTTAGAACCTAACACATGGCATGATATACCTAATACAAACGATCTAGGGGAGAAAAGGGAGGAGGAAAGGGAGGGGTTTAAAAGAGTACATAACCAAATGGGAAAAACCGGGCTCCTAAACCTACTGCACACTGCCGCTCAGCTTATATCAACATTGAAAGTTTGTTTAGACCCCTTAAACCCAAACAAATTAACCTAGATAATTAGCCAAGCGATTAACTTAGGTAAATTAAACAAATACTAGGTTAACACAAATATATCAAATCATGCAAAAGTGCGGAATAATAAAGAACACATGATATGATGACCTAGGAAAACCAAATCGGTAAAAAACCTGGGGAGGATTTAACCTAGCTATCCTCAAGGTAAAACGAATTCACTATGAAAGAATCGAAGTTTACACAATAGAGACTTAGACCACTAACATCCTATTGCTACCTGCCTGTAGGAAACTTACTACCACGACCACGTGACAGCTCCGAGACCACAGACTCCTTCTTTCCTTGAATTCTTCAGCAAAGCACAAGCAACACCTGCTTGTATATCTTGAAGCTCTTTTGTTGTTCTGCAACTGTATGATTTACCAATCTCTTGACATGAATCTTGATTTTGGAAACCCTAAGTGTATGTGAAGGTAAACACTTCTAGATTTAACAATTAGATTCACAAACATAGCATTCAAAACACTAAAAACGTGGCTAGGGTTTTCCCTTTTATACTTAGGGCAAAACATAAAACCCTATACATTAAATGGGCTAGGGCTGAGTTGGAAAAATTCTGCAGAAAAACATTCTGCACGACTTTCGATCGGTCGAGTCTAATTCTCGATCGATCGAGTCAGGTAGAAGTGCACAGTAAATTCTGCAGTTAACTCGATTCCAACTTTATATAAAGAGCCATACTTTGAGCAAGTCTAACAAAGCCTAAAGATTGTTTTGATCATGGTTTGCCAACATTACAAATTAAAGTTCTAATACATTAGTTCCTAATTCCTTAGAACCTAACAAACTCCCCCTTTGGCAATTCGTGACAAAACACAGACTTAACAAAAAGTTCAAAGTTTACAAAATAAACAGCCCATTACAAAATAAAAAGCCACTAAACAAATTCAACCTAACTACTATCTAACAGTTGCAAAGTAGATAGCAGCACGACTGAATCAACCTGTATATTCCTGTAACACTTAACAAACACATAAACGCATGTGTGGAAAATACAAGTAATAAAAAACTTCTTGATTTCACATAACACAAAATAAAGACATATATCATGAATAACATCATAAATATAAATCAATAAGCAATGTAGCATAGTGATACAAGAAACAAATACATAAAAAAGTATCCCAAAAATATATATCTCCACTATCATGAGCCAAAAAAGTAAATACATAGTGAAGCACCTAGATACAATCTAAAAAACTCCACAAGCTCCTCAGTATCACAACAAGGTACAAAACTCCCCCTAAGACAAAAATCTCCTCTACAAGATATGTACTCCACAATAGAATGTACTCCCCCTTTTTGTGATGAATTGCCAAAGGGCACTCACTCATCATCAAAAGGAGGTGGCGGAGGAGAATGACGAAAACTCGCCAAATCCGCTCTCAAAGCATGAAGCTCATCAAGTACATCCACCAAAAGCTGACCATGAGCCGCCTGAACGGTCATGACAGTGTTCAAAGTCCGACGAATATCAGAAACATCCGAAGGAGAAGGTGGAGGAACAGCAGCAGCATCAGCAGACGTCTCAGCCGCAGGAGCATCTGTAGAAGAAGAAGGAGGTGGAGTGACACTGGAAGGCTCTACCCTAGGATGCTTAGAGCTAGCTCAAAGTTGAGCAGCCCTTTGCCGCAGAAAGGTAGCACCTATAGGAGCAATAATGTGTACGGGCTCAGAAGCAGGAAAATCACCTAAACCGAGATGAAGGAGAATCCTATGAATAAAAACAGGAAAGAATAAAGCATGAGCCGTAGAACTACTCCGATGCACCTCGTTCAAAGAACGAAGAAACAGGTGTGGAAAACTGATAGGAGCATCAGTAACAAGAGCATACAAAAAGACACACTGCTCAATAGGAATAGTATGAAGATGAGAAATAGGCCACAAGGAATGACAGGCAATCCTAAAGAAAAGATAGTGAAGCTCAGAGAGCTTAGCAGACGTGATCTGAGGATCAGAACCCCACTGGATGGAAGATCCAGTGATGTATGACATCATGTCATCAAGAGGCGGAGACTCATCATAGGGAAAGATGGGATGATCAATAATAGGCACCCCAAAAGCATCAGACTCTACCGAAAGGGTAATGCGATACTCCACACCTCATAACCAAACCTTAACTAAGGTGTTGGTATCATAGACGTGGATAGAGAGGTTCGAGTAGAACTCTCTAATCAAGGTAGCCGGAGGTGGATGATCTATATCCAACAAAAGTAACCAACCCCGACGCTCAAAATTACGTCTCACCTCAGGATCAACCTCATCTAGAATGACCCTACGCTCACCCCAAATATGAGGCCTAAGATTAAGGGTCTCATAAGTCTCTTGGTTCTTCTCACCAGGAAACCGATCACTATCAAAGAAACGTGAAGGGTCAGAAGTCCTATGGGCTCTAGTTTTCCTAGGCATGGTGCTAAGGACAGAAAAAAGAGACACAGAAAGAGGAAAGCAAAAACAAAAAACCAAGGACAGATGCAAGTTAGCACAGCAGAAAATATAGAAATATCAATCTATATGATGCATGAGCATGAAAAGCAAATGATGCATGAACTAATGAGTGACATATTTCAAATATGATCCAAATTAACAAAATTGGCTTGAGCATGAATTTTATAAAAAAACCCAATTTTACAAAACACAACAAATTGATAAATTGATCAACACAACAGTTAAATAACTCAATATAATGATAAAATTATTCAATCTAACAAGCCAATTTCATCAATTGATATCAATTTGAACAAAATCTCCAATTTCATCAATTTCAAGCCCTAGATTTTCAAAATTTTCACAAAACACCAAATTAATCAAATTAAACCACTTGGTATAGTTGGATATGGTGTTCCTACAAAAACCCATGATTAATTTGAAAGAAAAACACCCAAAATCAATGCCAAAAATACCAAAACTCTAAATGCCGAAAATACCCAAAAATGCATGAAAAATATGCATGAAACATGAAAATAAAATCAAAAGTAGGGGCAAAAGAGTCTTATCGGCCTTGGGAGAGAGATTTGATGCAAAAAGAATGGAGGAAAACGACAAAAACAGCAAAAAATGGCTTGACCGGTGTTAGGAAATCATCATGTTTGTATCGCATAAAAAACATACGCAGCGAAAAATAACCGGATCTACTTCATTCGCAATTGATAACATGTACAATGTAGATTTCAGAATATAAGAACAAGAGAGTGTACCTTGATGCGGTGAAATTCAAAACCGAATGAAAAGTACTCGGGAAGACTTTCAATCTTCACTCCAATTCCACTTGATGCCCAAGATGTGTGGTCTCTCAATCAGTTCTATGTTTCTAGAGAGAATATGAAAGAGTGTCTCTCTTCCTTATATTATTGTTATTCTTTTTTAAACATACAAACCATTTTTATTCTATATAAAATTCTGTATGTTTCTCTCCACATAACTGATTATCTAATTGGGCTAGCCTTTTGGGCCTTCCCAATTGGGCTTTAGTGTGTGGCTTGGAGTGGGACCAAAAGGGAACAAATAAGACACTAACTCCAATAGGCCTTGGGCTTTTCTGTCAACTCTTGACAAGTCCAAAATTACCATTAATTATATTTAATACCACTATATAAATATAATTGCACTCTAGGCCTCATTAATAAATTATATCCAAAGACTTTATTATACATGCAACTCCTTCATAAAATATTCGTAGTAATACAAAGTCATGAATATAGACTGCCACTTTGCAAATTACTACATCTTAATCCTTGAGTACCCGGTTTAATCCTTTTGAGTTATTCACCATATATTTATAAAATCCAATTTCATAAATATATACTTTAGTCTTACTAAAGTGGTTAGGCCTAACTCTCTGAATAACTGTACCCATTAAACTTATCTCAAGAGAATATTTTATATCTCCGTTAAGAGACTATGAATTCCATCTTGAGAATATATGTTCCATCAACACTAAATGTGGCTGCCCAACATACTGAGGTTTTGACTGTTACTTTAGATCTCACTCCTGATATATCAAAGCAACCTACATTTCATGATTAGGTCCATTATTCTCTCAGGATTAAGAGTTCATGTGAATACAAGTCGTGAGATTTATTATTCAATTGACAGTCGTTAGGAGAATAATAAATCTCACAGCGGTCCAGTTCAATATGTCTTAACTCTTAAAACATATCAACATATTAACTAGAAGTCACCACTTCCATGATCAAGAAAAATCATCGTAGTTAATATGTTATAGTCTTCGCAGATGAAATGCCCAATTTCATCACCGACTACGAACCAAAATTCTGAATTTACAAAGAACTTGTGATCTATATCTTCTGTGACTAAATCACATAAATCACATACAATGCATCTCATGGACTATTTGATAATGTCCGAATATTCATGTTACCATTATTTTAGATAAACAACTTTATTAAAGACAATATTAAGTCATACATCATTTCTCACATAATGTCGTACATAATATCATACATAGCATCATACAATAGAATTGAAGGGCACATATCCTAACAATCTCCCACTTGCCCTAAAGACTATTGTGCACTAATCTAACTCCCATTCCCTCCAAATGTGACTCGAAGGTCCTTTGAGGCAAGGCTTTGGTAAAGGGATCTGCTAGATTATTTGCACTTTCAATCTTTACAACCACCACATCTCCACGAGCAACAATGTCTCGGATGATGTGGTACTTTCTCTCAATGTGCTTTCCTTTCTTGTGATTCCTTGGATCTTTGGATTGTGCAACCGCTCCACTATTGTCACAAAACAATGTTATAGAAACTTGCTCCATTCTCACTACACCAAGATCAGAAAGGAATTTCTTGAGTCAAACAGCTTCTTTTGCCGCCTCACAAGCAGCAACATATTCAGCTTCCATGGTGGAGCCATAAGTTGCAACTTCAGCCCTAAACTCTTTGAATTTTTCAAAGACTTCAGACTTCCGTCTCATTAGGTACACATAACCAAATCTAGAGTAATCATCGATGAAAGTGATGAAGTACTCATAACCTCCTTTTGCTTGGGTTGACATAGGACCACAAACATCCGTATGAACTAATTCTAGCAACTCTTGGGCTCTTCTACCTTTTGCATTAAAAGGTCGTTTGGTCATTTTTCCTTCCAAACAAGATTCACAAACTGGAATTTCATCAAAGTCCAATGGCTCTAAGAGACCATCTTTGATCAGTCTTTGAATTCTGTTTGGATTAATATGACCCAAACGCAAGTGCCAAAGATATGCATCATTAGTAGAAGGAAACTTTCTCTTTAATGATTTTACATGAGAGCTATTATCTAATTCAGAATTATATAATTCATGCTTATCAGGAGTTAAAATATAAAGACCATCCACAATATTGCCAGAACAGATAAATGTTTTACCGTTCTTTATTACAACATTGTCTTTAAGGATAACACAATATCCACTTTTACCTAAATAAGTTACAGAAATTAAATTCCTACGAACATTAGGTACATATAGACAGTCATTTAATATTAAAACTCTTGATTCAAAACATAAATTAAACACTCCAATAGCTACAGCTGGAATTCTACTCCCATCAGCCAAGGTCCGAAACAACTCTCCTTCTTTAAGTCTTTTGGTCTCCTGGAACCCCTGCAAAGAATTGCAGATATGATTAGTACAACCTGAATCCACACACCAGGAATTCGTGGGATTTTGTACCAAAAATATTTCAAGAAGGAATGAAATTTTCATACCCTTATTGGCAGCCTTGAACTTTGGACAATTTCTCTTCCAATGTCCTTTCTCACCACAATGAAAACATTTTCCTTTCAGCTTCTTTCCTTTGTCGGCAACCCCTAAGACAATTTGCTTACCCTCCTGCTTAGTGAAGTCCTTCTTCTTCTTCTTCTTCTTACCCTTGCCTTTCGACTTAGGTTGAGAAATAGAAGCTTCACCCACATTGGCTTCAACGTTAGAAGTACCAAGGATGCCTTCCGCCGCTACCAACTCATTCATTAATTCAGACAAAGAATAAATCTTTTTGTTCATGTTATAATTAAGTCTGAATTCCTTGAATGATTCCGGTAGTGACTGGAGTATCATATCCGCTTGGGATTCTCCATCAATGTCGGCACCCAAAACTTCCAATGTATTCAGATTAGAGATCATTTTAAGACAATGTTCTCTCACTGAACTACCTTCAGCCATTTTGGTATTATAAATTGGCCTCATGGTTTCTTGCCTTGTAGAACGGCTTTGCTCACCAAACATCTCCTTCAGACGTAGCATAATATCCGAAGCAAGTTCTACATCCTGCATTTGATGCTGTAGAACATTTGAGATGGACGCTAAGATGTAGCACTTGGCCATTTCATTAGATTTCTGCCAACGATCATATCGTTGTTTTTCCTCGGGAGGAGCATCTAATGAAGGAAAGCTAGGACATGGTTGAGTAAGCACATATTTGTGCTCTTCAGCTGTGAGAACTATGTCCAAGTTTCTTTTCCAGTCAACATAATTGGATCCAGTCAGTTTGTTTTGATTAAGAATGGTAACAAGTGGGCTAAATGATGCCGTGTTCAAATCTGAAAATAATAAACATGAATATATTAAGTAAACAAGACATTATCAATTTAGCATATAAGTGTTAGGATATGTGCCCTTAAATCTTATTGTATGATGCTATGTATGATATTATGTATGACATTATGTGAGAAATGATGTATGACTTAATATTGTCTTTAATAAAGTTGTTTTATTCTTATCTAAAGTAATGGTAACATGAATAGTCGGACATTATCAAATAGTCTATGAGATGCATAGTATGTGATTTATATGAAAAGTCACAGAAGATATAAATCACAAGTTCTTTGTAAACTCAGAATTTTGGTTCATAGTCGGTGATGAAATTGGGCATTTCATCTGCGAAGACTATAACATATTAACTACGATGATTTGTCTTGATCATGGAAGTGGTTACTTCTAGTTAATATGTTGATATGTTTTAAGAGTTAAGACATATTGAACTGGACTGCTGTGAGATTTATTATTCTCCTAACGACTGTCAATTGAATAATAAATCTCACGATTTGTATTCATATGAACTCTTAATCCTGAGAGAATAATGGACCTGATCATGAAATGTAGGTTGCTTTGATATATCAGGAGTGAGATCTAAAGTAACGGTTAAAACCTCAGTATGTTGGGCAGCCACATTTAGTGTTGATGGAACATATATTCTCAAGATGGAATTCATTGTCTCTTAACGGAGATATAAAATATTCCCTTGAGATAAGTTTAATGGGTACAGTTATTCAGAGAGTTAGGCCTAACTACTTTAGTAAGACTAAAGTATATATTTATGAAATTGGATTTCATAAATATATGATGAATAACTTAAAAGGATTAAACCGGGTACTCAAGGATTAAGATGTAGTAATTTACAAAGTGGCAGTCTATATTCATGACTTTGTATTACTACGAATATTTTATGAAGGGGTTGCACGTATAATAAAGTCTTGGGATATAATTTATTAATGAGGCCTAGAGTGCAATTATATTTATATAGTGGTATTAAATATAATTAATGGTAACTTTGGACTTGTCAAGAGTTGACAGAAAAGCCCAAGGCCCATTGGAGCTAGTGTCTTATTTGTTCCCTTTTGGTCCCACTCCAAGCCACACACTAAAGCCCAATTGGGAAGGCCCAAAAGGCTAGCCCAATTAGGTAATCAGTTATGTGGAGAGAAACATATAGAATTTTGTATTGAATAAAATGGTTTGTATGAAAAAGGGTGATATTCATATTCTCTCTAGAAACATAGAACTGATTGAGAGACCACACATTTTGGGCATCAAGTGGAATTGGAGTGAAGATTGAAAGTCTTCCCGGGTACTTCTTCATTCGGTTTTGAATTTCACCGCATCAAGGTACACTCTCTTGTTCTTATATTCTGAAACCTACATAGTGCATGTTATCAATTGCGAATGAAGTAGATCCGTTCATTTTCCGCTGCGTATGTTTTGTATGCGATACAAACATTATGATTCCCACATAACTGATTATCTAATTGGGCTAGCCTTTTGGGCCTTCCCAATTGGGCTTTAGTGTGTGGCTTGGAGTGGGACCAAAAGGGAACAAATAAGACACTAGCTCCAATGGGCCTTTGGCTTTTCTGTCAACTCTTGACAAGTCCAAAGTTACCATTAATTATATTTAATACCACTATATAAATATAATTGCACTCTAGGCCTCATTAATAAATTATATCCCAAGACTTTATTATACATGCAACCCCTTCATAAAATATTCGTAGTAATACAAAGTCATGAATATAGACTGCCACTTTGTAAATTACTACATCTTAATCCTTGAGTACCCGGTTTAATCCTTTTAAGTTATTCACCATATATTTATGAAATCCAATTTCATAAATATATACTTTAGTCTTACTAAAGTGGTTAGGCCTAACTCTCTGAATAACTGTACCCATTAAACTTATCTCAAGGGAATATTTTATATCTCCGTTAAGCGACTATGAATTCCATCTTGAGAATATATGTTCTATCAACACTAAATATGGCTGCCCAACATACTGAGGTTTTGACCGTTACTTTAGATCTCACTCCTGATATATCAAAGCAACCTACATTTCATGAGCAGGTCCATTATTCTCTCAGGATTAAGAGTTCATGTGAATACAAGTCGTGAGATTTATTATTCAATTGACAGTCGTTAGGAGAATAATAAATCTCACAGCGGTCCAGTTCAATATGTCTTAACTCTTAAAACATATCAACATATTAACTAGAAGTCACCACTTCCATGATCAAGAAAAATCATCGTAGTTAATGTGTTATAGTCTTCGCAGATGAAATGCCCAATTTCATCACCGACTACGAACCAAAATTCTGAGTTTACAAAGAACTTGTGATCTATATATTCTGTGGCTAAATCACATAAATCACATACAATGCATCTCATGGACTATTTGATAATGTCCGAATATTCATGTTACCATTATTTTAGATAAGAATAAAACAACTTTATTAAACACAATATTAAGTCATACATCATTTCTCACATAATGTCATACATAATATCATACATAGCATCATACAATAGAATTTAAGGGCACATATCCTAACAACCGGTTGGTAAAGAGTGGAAAAGATTTGAAAAGTTTTAGAAAAGTGAAGAATCACGTGAGGAATAATCCTTAAAAAAAAAAACACTCAGCCCAATTTTTGATCGATCGAAAAACAGATTCGCTCGGTCGAAAATACCTCGATTGATCCAGCACCAATCGAATACCGATCGTAACAACCCGAGACTTTCCAGGGATTTTGAAAACATTTTCGATCAGTCGAAAAACATGTTCGATCGATCGAAATTCTGGAAAAACAAATTTTTGAAAAACAAACTAATTTTAGTGCAGAAACTCCTCAAAGCATTAGATTTTATGAATAAAATGCATGAGTATGAGAAGAAATGTCTTTCAAAAACACATGAATTTATCCCAGATCTTTCAAAACAAGATTTTCTAACAGAAACCCCCAAGAATTCAAACAACAAACATGTTCTGCATCAATTTCAAGAAATTTTCAAACTTGGTTGGTCAGACCAAAAACACACAATAACATGTACACAGTTTAGCAGAGAATAACTTGTGTAGTGTGTGCAATTAGCAGAAGCATGAGAAACATGTGAGGTGATATGCACATAGTGATCAATCATAATTTCTACAAAATTCATTACATGAAATTGAAAGAGACTTTAACTTAAAGAGTTACATCATATAACTCTCACATCTCCTAGAATAAAAGCTTGCAATCATGTAAGTTTCTTGATTTGCCTCATAATTAATATCAATTTTAAATTGATTAGAAACTTATTAACAAAGCCGGGATAATGTACACACCAATTTTATTTGAATTGTGAATTAATTATAGCCCAATAATGTACATACCAATTTTGGCATTTTAATAGAGGCTACACCTTATGTTCTTTTTGTGCATGTGCTACACTTTCTCGAGCACAAAATCTTAAGATATGCACTAAGGTGTTCATGATTGGCTAATAAACAGTGGTGAGATGGTTGTTTATGCCTTTCTCAAAAAGTTTAAGTCCGACAATCAAAGGCATGTGATTTCAAGATCAAAATCATGTGATCAAAAATTATAAACATCTTTTCCACACAACATGCACTACAAAAATTTCAGCTAATAAAATACAGTAAAAATAAGTGCATCCAAGTTAAACAAGGTACATAAACATGTTATGCAAAAGAGATTGACCAACCTTGTCTTCCAAATCAAGAAAAGTATAGCAAAAACACATTTTACACAATTTTTTTTTATATAAAGAAAATAAACAGCCTAGAATGAGATGCATGAATGTTATGCAATGCAAAACCTAAAAAAAATGGTCACAAAAGATAGAACAGTGAAGCACAAGGACCATGTCAGACAGACTTAATTAGGTCTAGCCTTTTGCATCCAAAACCTTTTAGATGCAACTCTTGCATTGGAGTTATAATTCACATTTGAATTTTGAGCAACTCCAGGATTGGAATAAAGGTTTAACGCCTTTACCAATTCACCAATAAGTACCATAGGATCTTGTGCTTGAGGCATAGGTACTTTGGATTTATTTGCTTGCTTTGCAGCTTGCAACTTGAAACAATTTGGACGAATATGCCCAAACTTTCCACAAAAATGACAACCCCAAGCAGGCTTATCAAGCAATTTACCCTTAGAAGAAGTAGAAGCTCTAGAATGAGACGCTTAAAGATCAACCCTAATCTTCCTAGGTGGAGTAATATCTACAGATTTAACCGGTTCACTCACTAAAGGTTTGACAATCTCACTCTTAGGAGGTTCAGAAGAGGGAACAAAATTTGTGGAATGAGATTCAAGCACAGAGATGCTTTCCACAAAACCTAAGCCAGTTTTGTCAGAAGGAGACTTTTGAACACTCAACATGTGATCAAGTTTGGAGCTTGCAGACCTATTAGATTGTTCTCTAGCAATAGATAATTCAAGTTCCAAATTTTTGACTTTATCAAGTAAAAACATGTTCTCAGTTTTCACATTATTCAAAAGCTCATTAGCATCAAACAATTTCACAAGCAAATTCTTTTTATCAAGTTCAAGAGATGCAATTTTCTTCAAGCCTAAATCCACATTCATAGCATCCTTTGCAGCAACTTTGTAAAGTTTATTAAAGGCTTCTTGGAGATCTGCATCTTCAGAGAGTTCCCCATCAGAAGGGTTTGTTAGTATATGTGCCCTTAAATCCTATTGTATGATGCTATGTATGATATTATGTATGACATTATATGAGAAATGATGTATGACTTAATATTGTGTTTAATAAAATTGTTTTATTCTTATCTAAAATAATGGTAACATAAATATTCGGACATTATCAAATAGTCCATGAGATGCATAGTATGTGATTTATGTGATTTAGTCACAGAAGATATAGATCACAAGTTCTTTGTAAACTCAGAACTTTGGTTCGAAGTCAGTGATGAAATTGGGCATTTCATCTACGAAGACTATAACATATTAACTACGATGATTTGTCTTGATCATGGAAGTGGTGACTTCTAGTTAATATGTTGATATGTTTTAAGAGTTAAGATATATTGAACTGGACTGCTGTGAGATTTATTATTCTTCTAACGATTGTCAATTGAATAATAAATCTCACGACTTGTATTCACATGAACTCTTAATCCTGAGAGAATAATGGACCTGATCATGAAATGTAAGTTGCTTTGATATATCAGGAGTGAGATCTAAAGTAACGGTCAAAACTTTAGTATGTTGGGCAGCCACATTTAGTGTTGATGGAACATATATTCTCAAGATGGAATTCATAGTCTCTTAACGGAGATATAAAATATTCCCTTGAGATAAGTTTAATGGGTACAGTTATTCAGAGAGTTAGGCCTAACTACTTTAGTAAGATTAAAGTATATATTTATGAAATTGGATTTTATAAATATATGGTGAATAACTCAAAAGGATTAAACCGGGTACTCAAAGATTAAGATGTAGTAATTACAAAGTGGCAGTCTATATTCATGACTTTGTATTGTTATGAATATTTTATGAAGGGGTTGCATGTATAATAAAGTCTTGGGATATAATTTATTAATGAGGCCTAGAGTGCAATTATATTTATATAGTAGTATTAAATATAATTAATGGTAACTTTGGACTTGTCAAGAGTTGACAGAAAAGCCTAAGACCCATTGGAGCTAGTGTCTTATTTGTTCCCTTTTGGTCCCACTCCAAGCCACACACTAAAGCCCAATTGGGAAGGCCCAAAAGGCTAGCCCAATTAGATAATCAGTTATATGGAGAGAAACATATAGAATTTTATATAGAATGAAATGGTTTGTGTGTGTTAAAAAAAAATGATATAAGGAAGAGAGACACTTTTCATATTCTCTCTAGAAAACATAGAATTGATTGAGACACTACACATCTTGGGCATCAAGTGGAATTGGAGTGAAGATTGAAAGTCTTCCCGAGTACTTCTTTATTCGGTTTTGAATTTCACCGCATCAAGGTACACTCTCTTGTTCTTATATTCTGAAACCTATATAGTACATGTTATTAATTGCGAATGAAGTAGATTCGTTTATTTTTCGTTGCGTATGTTTTGTATGCGATGCAAACATATATATTACCTAACAGGGTTCTCTTCAACAGACACGGTTTCATTAACTACAGTAGTAGCAGTGAAAGCAATGAAGTTTCCATCCTCATCACTAGCGGATTCATTGTCAGAAACTTCATCATCACTAAGAGTCACAGCCATAGCTTTACCCTTAGATTTCAAGTATGTAGGACATTCAGATTTCATATGACCATACCCTTGACATCCATAACATTGTTGTCCCAAAGTATTATTAGAAGGTTGACCTATTTTCTCTTTAGGTTTTTCAGTGTTCTTAACCTTAGTGGGATCATTCCTCCTAAAATTTCTAGGTTCAGCAGTGTTCTTGCCTCTTGCCCTTCTGTTATTGTTCCTAAGAAAGTTTCTAAAGTTCTTGGCAAGATAGGCAATCTCTGTTGCAGAGAGTTCATCATCAAATCCACCATCCTCAACATCATCAACTGACTTAAGAGCCATTAATTTGGATTTGTTTGTCTTGGGTAGGTCCAACTCATAGGACTGAAGAGATCCTACAAGTTCATCAACAGGGATGGAGTCCACATCCTTGCTTTCAGTGATGGTAGTCACTTTGGGTCTAAAATCCTCAGTCAAAGATCGAAGAATCTTCCTAACAATTTTAGGTTGATCATAGATTTCATCCAAATTATATGCAGAATTAACTATATCATTCAATTTAGCATAGAACTCATCAAAAGATTCATCATCATTCATTCTAATGCCTTCAAATCTAGTAGTTAATTGCTACAACTTATTAATCTTAACTGCCTTTGTGCCTTCATGCACAGTCTGGAGGATATTCTAAGCAGTATGAGCAACCTCAACATTAGAGATTCTCTTAAATTCCTCCATAGAGACAGCATTGAAAATAGCATTCATAGCTTTGCTATTGAAAGCAGCTGCCTCCTTTTGAGAAGTTTGCCACTCACTCACAGGAGTAGTGGGCTTCTCCCATTCATATTCAACAAAGTTCCAGACTATCTCATCAATGGATTTTAGGAATGCTTTCATTCTTACTTTCTAATAAGCATAGTTGTTTCCATCAAAATGAGGTGGAACAACAAGAGAGTGTCCGTGTTCCATGACAGCAGGGGTCAAGGATCAGCTCAAAGATCAAAGGATCAAAAACAAAAGTTACCCGCTCTGATACCAATTGAAAGTTTGTTTAGACCCCTTAAACCCAAACAAATTAACCTAGATAATTAGCCAAGCGATTAACTTAGGTAAATTAAACAAATACTAGGTTAACACAAATATATCAAATCATGCAAAAGTGCGGAATAATAAAGAACACATGATATGATGACCCAGGAAAACCAAACCGGTAAAAAACTGGGGGAGGATTTAACCTAGCTATCCTCAAGGTAAAACGAATTCACTATGAAAGAATCGAAGTTTACATAATAGAGACTTAGACCACTAACATCCTATTGCTACCTGCCTGTAGGAAACTTACTACCACGACCACGTGACAGCTCCGAGACCACGGACTCCTTCTTTCCTTGAATTCTTCAGCAAAGCACAAGCAACACCTGCTTGTATATCTTGAAGTTCTTTTGTTGTTCTGCAACTGTATGATTTACCAATCACTTGACATAAATCTTGAGTTTGGAAATCCTAAGTGTATGTGAAGGTAAAAACCTCTAGACCTAACAATTAGATTCACAAACACAGCATTCAGAACACTAAAAATGTGGCTAGGGTTTTCATTTATATACTTAGGGCAAAACATAAAACCTTATATATTAAATGGGCTAGGGCTGAGTTGGAAAAATTCTGCAGAAAAACATTCTGCACGACTTTCAATCGGTCGAGTCTAATTCTCGATCGATCGAGTCAGGCAGAAGTGCACAGTAAATTCTGCAATTAACTCGATTCCAACTTTACATAAAGAGCCATACTTTGAGCAAGTCTAACAAAGCCTAAAGATTGTTTTGATCATGGTTTGCTAACATTACAAATTGAAGTTCTAATACATTAGTTCCTAATTCCTTAGAACCTAACAAACATGCTCACGTTCGTGCCCTTTTTTCTTGCGCCTGGGAGACCGTGCCCTAGCTCCATGCATCCTCACTCTATTTGTGTACATGTAAAGGCAAAGACAAGAAACCATCAGACAAGCGATGGAAGGAGAAGATGCAAAGAGCATATAGAAAAAGCATGAAGCAGATAAACTTGATAAACATGGCAAGCACAGCATGTGGTAGGAGATAAGGCAAGTAAGATGCACAAACAAATGCGAAAGTAAGCAAACAAACAAAAGATGGTGTCTGCAAGGGACAAATGTAGGTTTGGATCGAATGTCCATAACTTCATTGTGTTGAAACATGGACGACACACTAGCAAGCAAGACTCATGCATGGACATGTAAGCAAGCGTGTAAAGATGCATATAAAGCCAACTGGTGGCACAAACAAGTATGGTAAGAATATTGTCGCACGGAGTGGAAAAAGGGGAAGGGTACGCACGAAGCAACCCGGCATTGGGAGATGCCTCCTAAATGGTTACATCCGAACAAGGCCTCATGGGTGTTAGGTGTAAGTAAACAAGATCAAGCTCGTGGAGGGTGTCAAACTTGGCAAAGCCTAGAACAAAAGAGGCTAACACAAGCATAAATCATAGAAGCAAGCAAGCATAGACACGCAAAATGGGTGATCCAAACCCTTTGATGTGGGCCTCAGTGTATGGACGATGACAAAGACCAAAGGGTCTAGATTAGGTCCTAGCCAATAGGCCAAAACACAAGAAAGAAAGATAAAGAGACAAAAAGGCTACAATCGCACATGGCATGACAAACATAGCCTAGGTCTAGGCAAACAAACATGGCACGGAGCACGCAAGCACGTGGAAGGTGTTGGAAAAATACATGTTTGTATCGCAAACAAAACAAACACAGTTGGAAAAATACATGTTTGGGAGGATTTAATCTAGCTATCCTCAAGGTAAAATAGCAAATCCATTATGAAAGAATTGAAGTTTACATAATAGCGACTTAGACCGCTAACATCCTATTGCTACCTCGAGTAGGAAACTTACTACCATGGCCCCATGATAGCTCCGAGTCTACGGACTACTTCTTTCCTTGGCCTTTGCAAAACACAAACACCCACGTTTGTAATTTTGAGATCCCACTCAAAGGTTTAGCAACACAAACTCTCCTGTTTGTTACTCGAAGACTACCCTTAAAGGTTTAGATCATTAGCACCTTTGATGACTAGAGAAGGCAGCAACTTCAACAACACCAGAACTTGAGATTCTTCAAAGAATAGCATCGGTAGAAGATATGGGAGAGCTTTTTAAGAACAAAACCCTAAATACAAAAGAGGCACACTCTTCTCTCTCTAAAAAGCCGTATAAAAACATGCATAGGGTTTTCTTTATATACTGGAAGAAGTAGATCTGAAATCCTAATCCTTAATGGGCTTGAACAGCTGTTTGGGCTTGAATTGCTGTTTGGGCTTAATTAAAATTCTACAGATACGACTTTCGATCGGTCGAGCCTGTTTCTCGATCGGTCGAACTAGGCAATTTCTGAATTCTTTTTTATGCAGTTTACTTGTTCTTGAATCTTGACTTGAATCACCTTGAGCATTGTCTAATAATACCTATAGACTCTAAGATCTATATCTAGACAAGTTTGTGTTCACGATTTGCCAATTGTTCTAAACTTTTAGAACCTAACAATCTCACCCTTTGGGAATTCGTGACAAAACTTACATACAAACTGAAATGCTCAAAAGAACACATCACTGCATGTGTGGAAAGAAAGACATATAAACAATAATATGAAACAGAATATAAAAAAAAAAGTAAATTCTAACTCTCCCCCTAAGTTAGATACAACAAAAAGTTTTTATATTCTCCCCCTAAAGAAAACAAACAGGATTCCCACATATTCTCCATTTCATCTAAATCTCCCCCTTCTTGTCATGAGTTGACAAAGACAACTCAAATAAAGAGTAAAATGACAGTAAACATGAGAGAAAAAGGAGAACCAAGGGAACATAAAACAGTTTAGCTCTATAGAAAATAGAGAGAACTCCCCTATGAAGAGCAACAACTCCCCCTATGAACAACAAAGGCTTAAAAAAAACTTTTCTCCCCCTATACAAATAGGAAAAACAAAACAAGTTTTAGGAAAAATAGTTTTGGGGAAAATTTAGGAGGTGGGGATAAATAAAAACACACAAACCTATAATTGAGTTGAGGATACACATAAAAAATATTCTCTCTTTTAATAAATGCAAACTTGACACTATGTGACCCATAAACAGTTGCATGAGTAGAGAAAATATTTGCACATTATTATTTATCATATCTCTTAAAAAAATATTTTCTGCAATTCACACATAAAAAATAGTATATACTAAAAGGTACAAAGGACTCAAAAATTAATCAATCAATTTTTAATTCAAGTTGAGTACCCAATTTAGCAAAGTGTATGCATGTTATGTGTGAAAACAATGAGAGATATGACTGCAAAACTGTAAGATGGATACAGAAAAACAATGCAACTCATGTGAATCCTAACCATAAATGATGCATGAAAAAAAATTTGGTTAAAAACTTAGAAACTGAAAATTTTTTAGTTTCGATTGGTTGAGCATCGATCGAATACTAATCGAGCCAGACAGAATCAAACCAAAAATTTTAATCGTAATTTCGATCGATCAAGAGACAGATTCGATCGATCGAAAATCTAGAAAAATTAAATATTTGAAAAACAGAGCAATTTTATGAAGAAACTCCTCAAAGCATAGTATTTCATGAATAAAATACATGAGTATGAGACTAAAAGTTTTTCAAAAACACATGAATTCAACCCAGATCTCTCAAAAACAAGTTTTCAACCAATTTGACTCCAAAAACTCAAACATTAAACACTTTTGCATCAAAATCGAGAAATTTTCAATCTTGGATGGCCACAACAAAATCATACACAATAACATGTACAAAGTTTAGCAAAGAGTAACTTGTGTAGTGTGTGCAACTAGCAAAAGCTTGAGAAACATGTGAGGTGATATGTGAAATAAAATCAATCACAATTTCTACAAAATTCATCACATAAATTTGAAAGGGACTATTACCTAAAGAGTTACTGTAACACCCCAAACCCTTAAGAAGGATTTAGATGCATAACCTGTCGTAGAAATAATCAACACTAATATAATGGAACAGAGCGTAATTAAAACCTCAAATAAACTTCTTATTTCATCAACGGATTTCCTTAAATATCCATAAAAACAAAACAACAATAATATTCTTATATGTAAAATCTCCAAATAACATCTCAAAATAGTTCCAAAAAAAAAATAATCTCATTGTCCTGAAACAAATTTTACTAAAACAACTCAGCAACTATCCAAGCTCCAAACGCAGTCATCAATCTAAGGCTTCACTGATCTACCACCAAAATACACTCCAAGCCTCTAATCTGAAAGGATGGAAAAAGGGGTGAGCTAAAGGCTCAATAAGAGACTACAAACATGAGGATGTCTTCCAAAACAAAACGATAATATCATTGACAAAATATAGTCATCACAATACAATTAAAATTAGTTTAAACTGTAATATAATATATTCTATAAAGCTGTTAAAATAAAACACTTCACTATAACACTGTAAACATTAATAAAATAACGACCACATTTATATGCCAATATGCACCAAATAGGTAGAAACAATTTTATTTTGAAAATAAGCAATTTTCCACCTAAAAGAACAGTAGTAAATAAACAGTAATTCAGTATGAAAAATATTAGTCAAACATAGACAAAAGCTGCTAAACACTCGGTGGGTGATTTCCCATGGGAACAATAACACTAACCTCAAAGAGGCAACACTAGCTCCGAAGAGCAACAATAACACTGCACCACACCACACTAACACTACTTCGGCCGAAGACCAACACTTAACCCTGTGTTGGCAAAGGTTGCAGACTGTCTAGTTGACCATTTGAAACACACTTGACATATACAGTTTCACAATAATATACAATAAATAATAGAGTTTGAGTATGTATAAAGCACTAACAATGGTATAAGTCTTTGAAACTTCACTTTTGCAATTATGTGTATGTATATATATATAAATATATTTTTACCACAATTATATATATATATATAAAAATATATACGTCTTGAGAGACGTCATGTGTTGAAGTCTACTTACATCTAGTGGCTAAACCAAGCTTCACTTCAATTGCTCGAAACAACGTCAACTAGAACCTAAATGATAATTAAACAATTCAATAAGGGCAGGTTCTTAATAATCACACAGTCCTCTTGATAAAACAATTCCCTAAACTAACATCTAAAATACCCATATATTTAATTGTAAAGCTACCCACAATTGCAAACCTTTTCAATTCGGTCAACCCCTAAACTAACAAAATCAGCCACCTGCAAAAACTATACGCATAACTTATATTTAATTGTAACGCTGCCCACAAGTGCAATTCTATACAATTGTTATTATTAAATCCCAGCAAATTTAATACTAACCCTAACGCTAACATCTAATATACATATATATATATATATATATATATGTAATCGGCAAACCAATTGAATTAACCCATGAACTATTGATGTAGTATATATATAAATATATTCGGCCAAACCATGTATTAAATCCTAGCTAAAACAAATTCGGCCAAACTGAATTGAGTCATCCATCAGATGCACCCATAAGGTAATATATATATATATGAAATCGACCAACAAGGAGAATCAATCTTCAGATGCAATTGAAAAGGTAATATATATATATATATATATATATATATATAATTCGGCAAACTAAATTGAATCAAACCGTGATTCAATTACAAAATATATATATATAATGTAATATACCTATTAACCAATTGAATCAAACAGTGATTCAATAATGAATATATATATATATAATGGTTATCATGAAATCAGTTTCAGCAAACACAATTGAAATTCCAGCAAACTTAAAAGAATAAAAAAAAAGGCTTTCCTAGAATGATGCTTACCTCAAAACCAAGATGAAGTTGCTGGCTGCCCTGAAGTGCACAGCCTCCTATTCTTTTGTTTTTGAAAAACCCTAATTTTAATTTCATTATAAAGCTGTTGCACTTGGGCTGAAAGTTTAGAAGCCTATTCCATGATAAGGCTAATTTCAGTTGGGCTGAAAATTTAGAAGCCCACTACACTAAAAACTTCTAAGACCCACACATATTCCCACTAAACCCATTAATATTAATATTATTATCATAGCAAAAATCACAATATAAAATAATTATTTTCCTCCAAAAATAAATTAAGGAATTTATCAAATCCACTCTCTATAAGCAATTAAATTAAATTTAAATGAGACGGGTGTTACAGTTACATCATATAGCTCTCACATCTCCTAGAATAAAAACTTGCAATCATATAAGTTTCTTGATTTGCCTCATAATGTACACACCAATTTTAAATGATCAAAAACTTATTTAAAATAGCCGATTAATATACACTCCAATTTTATTTGTATTGTGAAATTATTATAGCCCAATAATGTACACACCATTTTAGCATTTTAACCGAGGCTACACCTTATTTTCTTTTTGTGCATGTGCTACACTTTCTCGAGCACAAAATCTTATGATATGCACTAAGGTGTTCATGATTGGCTAGTAAATAGTGGTAAGATGGTTATTTATGCCTTTCTCAATAAGACCAAATCCGACTATCAAAGGCATGTGACTTCAAGATCAAGACAAAGTGATCAAAAACTATAAACATCTTCTCATACAACATGCACTACAAAGCTCAAACTAATAAAGTGCAATAAAATAAGCTCATCTAAGCTAAACAAAGTACATAAACATGTTATGTAAAGATAATATGGCCAACCTTGATTATAAATCCAAGATATATAATACAAAGCACATAAAAATCTTTTTAGTTTAAAAAAAAAAATTTTATGACCAAAAAAAAAAAGCACACATTATGCTTAAATGATTAAAAATGCAAATGCAATGCATGACAATACTTAACTAAGCTATAGAGGGTACATAAACAAGAAATATCAATTTCTTAATTAACCCATGAGTACATGTACAAACTAGTACATACTCATACAAAATCATAAAAAGCTTAGCACTTATATAACACATGCTATTCAAGTTTCTCCACAATGTCAAGCATGTTCTAAATCAAGAGAGAGATATCATAATTCATGTAATCCTTAAGAAAAATAAAACTAGACACAAAATAAAATATTTTTATCTTTTTGAAATTTTTCAATGTTTTTGGATATTTTTTTTTAAAATAAAAACAACCAAAAACTAAAAGAAAACATGTCCACAATTAATTGAAAGAATTAAATCAAGGACAATTATACAACACTCACCTTAAAGAATCTTTTTGTTAGGATATGTGCCCTTAAATCCTATTGTATGATGCTATGTATAATATTATGTATGACATTATTTGAGAAATGATGTATGACTTAATATTCAGTTTAATAAAGTTGTTTTATTCTTATCTAAAATAATGGTAACATGAATATTCGGACATTATCAAATAGTCCATGAGATGCATAGTATGTGATTTATGTGAAAAGTCACAGAAGATGTAAATCACAAGTTCTTTGTAAACTCAGAATTTTGGTTCGTAGTCGGTGATGAAATTGGGCATTTCATCTGCGAAGACTATAACATATTAACTACGATGATTTGTCTTGATCATGGAAGTGGTGACTTCTAGTTAATATGTTGATATGTTTTAAGAGTTAAGACATATTGAACTGGACCGCTGTGAGATTTATTATTCTCCTAACAACTGTCAATTGAATAATAAATCTCACGACTTGTATTCACATGAACTCTTAATCCTGAGAGAATAATGGACCTGATCATGAAATGTAGGTTGCTTTGATATATAAGGAGTGAGATCTAAAGTAACGGTCAAAACCTCAGTATGTTGGGCAGCCACATTTAGTGTTGATGGAACATATATTCTCAAGATGGAATTCATAGTCTCTTAACGGAGATATAAAATATTCCCTTGAGATAAGTTTAATGGGTACAGTTATTCAGAGAGTTAGGCCTAACCACTTTAGTAAGACTAAAGTATATATTTATGAAATTGGATTTCATAAATATATGGTGAATAACTTAAAAGGATTAAACCGGGTACTCAAGGATTAAGATGTAGTAATTTACAAAGTGGCAGTCTATTTTCATGACTTTGTATTACTACGAATATTTTATGAAGGGGTTACATGTATAATAAAGTCTTGGGATATAATTTATTAATAAGACCTAGAGTGCAATTATATTTATATAGTGGTATTAAATATAATTAATGGTAACTTTGGACTTATCAAGAGTTGACAGAAAAGCCTAAGGCCCATTGGAGCTAGTGTCTTATTTGTTCCCTTTTGGTCCCACTCCAAGCCACACACTAAAGCCCAATTGGGAAGGCCCATAAGGCTAGCCCAATTAGATAATCAGTTATGTGGAGAGAAACATACAGAATTTTATATAGAATAAAATGGTTTGTATATTTAATAATAATATATATAATAATATTCTCTCTAGAAACATAGAACTGATTGAGAGACCACACATCTTGGGCATCGAGTGGAATTGGAGTGAAGATTGAAAGTATTCCCGAGTACTTCTTCATTCGGTTTTGAAGTTCACCGCATCAAGGTACACTCTCTTGTTCTTATATTCTAAAACTTACATAGTGCATGTTATCGTTTTCGAATGAAGTAGATCCGTTTATTTTCCGCTGCGTGTATGTTTTGTATTCGATACAAACATGATGAATTCCCAACATTGGTATCAGAGCGGTCTTCATGTCGAATCTGTATAACATGTTTTGTTCGTTTTGGAATTAGAGATTATAGTTTCAAGTTGATAGATTTCTGCATGGTCGTTGAAACTATGATTTGATAAAAACTGATGATTTGATGTTATGATGTTATTTAAATATGAATTTAAGAATGTTAAATTGATCTTTAAGGCTATTGCATCAATAGGTTTCAGTTTTGATATCAATTTCTGTCTATCATTTTCGTATGATGGTTGTTTGTTCATGCAAAACGGTTGAAAACTGCCTTAGAAGAAATTCTGGAAATTCGAGTTTCACGAGTTTCGATCGATCGAAATTTACTTTCGATCGATCGAGTGAAACAGAGACTTATCCTTTTGAATTGATTAATATTCGATTGCTAGTCGATCGATCGAATTTTATTTTCGATCGATCGAGAGGCGATCGAGTATCAATCGAATCAGACAGAAGGTTTAGTTCGAATTGTTTAATTTTTTCGATCGATCGAGGGGCACATTCGATCGATCGAAAGAAAGAAAATCAGAATTTTTCTAAGTGTTTTCAAACTTAAATTTTGTGTTTTTGCTATTTTTTCTTACGCCTTTTTCGTAAGAAAAAGTGCAAGGTAGTGTATAATTAGTTTATGCATGTTTACAAGATAAAAACCTTTATTTTAAAATATCTAGTGGGAGAGAGATACAAGGGTTGGATCTCACGGCCTCCATTATCGGTTCATAGTAGTGTGGGCTAAGCACCTCGTCTTGGCGTATATGCCTCGCGATCCCAAAGGAGGGTGTTTACTTCATAGTACTACAAGATTGAACTTACCTGTTTAAAGTAGTGTAGACAAGCACCTCGTCTTGGCGTATATGCCTCGCGATCCCAAAGGAGGGTGTTTTGTTCTATGGTACTACAAGTGTAAACACCATAAAGGAAGATGAAATGTGGCTACACATGATTCTAGATAATGGTATATACTAGACTAAGTTTAATGTTAACCTCCCAAAGGAGCTATGTCATTATTACTTAGAGGCTGAAGATAATACGGCATATTATTAGTGTTTGATAAGAGTTATCATGATAGCACTAATAATGAGAATAGTTCTCAACTGATTGATGTGTTTATAATAAACTTGCTACCAAGGAATTATAGACATGGATTGGGTTGTCGTTGCATATATTATATTATGGTTTTATTAAGGTTCCATATTATATGCTTATATGCTAAATAGATAATGTCCAGTTTACTTATTATATTCATGTTTATTATTTCAGATTTGAACATGGCATCATTTAGCCCACTTGTTAGCATTCTTAATCAAAACAAACTGACTGGAACCAATTATGTTGACTGGAAAAGAAACTTGGACATAGTTCTCACAGCTGAAGAGCACAAATATGTGCTTACTCAACCATGTCCTAGCTTTCCTTCATTAGATGCTCCTCCCGAGGAAAAACAACGATATGATCGTTGGCAGAAATCTAATGAAATGGCCAAGTGCTACATCCTAGCGTCCATCTCAAATGTTCTACAGCATCAAATGCAGGATGTAGAACTAGCTTTGGACATTATGCAAAGTCTGAAAGAGATGTTTGGTGAGCAAGGCCGTTCTGCAAGGCAAGAAACCATGAGACAAATTTATAATACCAAAATGGCTGAAGGTAGTTCAGTGAGAGAACATTGTCTTACAATGATCTCTAATCTGAATACTTTAGAAGTTTTGGGTGCCGACATTGATGGAGAATCTCAAGTGGATATGATACTCCAGTCACTACCGGAGTCATTCAAGGAATTCAGACTTAACTATAACATGAACAAAAAGATTTATTCTTTGTCTGAATTAATGAATGAGTTGGTAGCGGCGGAAGGCATCCTAGGTACTTCTAATGTTGAAGCCTATGTGGGTGAAGCTTCTACTTCTCAACCTAAGTCGAAAGGCAAGGGTAAGAAGAAGAAGAAGAAGGACTTCACTAAACAAGAGGGTAAACAAATTGTCTTAGGGGTTGCCGACAAAGGAAAGAAGCTGAAAGGAAAATGTTTCTATTGTGGTGAGAAAGGACATTGGAAGAGGAATTGTCCAAAGTTCAAGGCTGCCAATAAGGGTATGAATAGCTCATTTCTCCTTGAAATATGTTTGGTACAAAATCCCACGGATTCCTGGTGTGTGGATTTAGGTTGTACTAATCATATCTGCAATTCTTTGCAGGGGTTCTAGGAGACCAAAAGACTTAAAGAAGGAGAGTTGTTTCTGACCTTGGCTGATGGGAGTAGGATTCCAGTTGTAGCTATTGGAGTTTTTAATTTATGCTTTGAAACTAGAGTTTTAATATTGCAAGACTGGCTGTATGTACCTAATGTTCGTAGGAATTTAATTTCTGCAACTTATTTAGGTAAGAGTGGATATTGTGTTATCCTTAAAGACAATGTTGTAATAAAGAAGGGTAAAACATTTATCTGTTCTGGCAATATTGTGGATGGTCTTTATATTTTAACTCCGGATAAGCATGAATTATACAATTCTGAATTAGATAATAACTCTCATGTAAAATCATTAAAGAGAAAGTTTCCTTCTACTAATGATGCATATCTTTGGCACTTGCGTTTAGGTCATATTAATCTAAACAGAATTTAAAGACTGATCAAAGATGGTCTCTTAGAACCATTGGACTTTGATGAATTTCCAGTTTGTGAATCTTGTTTGGAAGGAAAAATGATTAAACGACCTTTTAATGCAAAAGGTAGAAGAGCCCAAGAGTTGCTAGAATTAGTTCATACGGATGTTTATGGTCCTATGTCAATCCAAGCAAAAGGAGGTTGTGAGTACTTCATCACTTTCACCGATGATTACTCTAGATTTGGTTATGTGTACCTAATGAGACGGAAGTCCGAAGCCTTTGAAAAGTTCAAGGAGTTTAGGGCTGAAGTTGAGAATCAATTGGGTAAACACATAAAGGCCATTCGATCTGATCGTGGTGGCGAATACCTTCTTGAGGATTTCAAGGATTACTTAACTCAAAATGGGATTGTATCCCAATTGACTGCACCTGGAACTTCCCAACAAAATGGTGTAGCAGAAAGAAGGAATAGGACTCTTTTAGAAATGGTTAGGTCCATGATGAGTTACTCAACTTTACCAGTTTCCTTTTGGGGATATGCGCTAAAAACTGCAATGCATATTTTGAATTTAGTTCCATCAAAATCTGTTCCCAACACACCTATGGAATTGTGGAGTGGGCGCAAGCCTAGTATGAAATATCTCCACATTTGGGGATGTCCAGCACATGTGTTGAAAGGGAAGTCTGATAAGTTGGAAGCTAAAACGGAGGTATGCATGTTTTTAGGGTATTCAAAGGAAACCAAGGGTTATTTATTCTATAATCATAAGGATAACAAAGTGTTTGTTAGCACTCATGCCAAATTTTTGGAAGATGATTATGTGAATAATTTTAACCCTAGAAGTAGAGTTGTCTTGGCTGAAATGAATGAACCTGTAATTAAACAACCAATTGTGGAAACTAGGGATGATGTGGCTGTATTGGATACACCACAAGATACTACTCATGAGATGTCTAGTACACAGGTGCCTCGTCGTAGTGGGAGGAATGTTAGGCCACCTATAAGATTCATAGGTCTTGGAGAGACTTATGAGGCTATCTCAGAGGAGGCCGAAACTGATCCTTACACTTATGAAGAAACAATGAATGATATAGATGCACATCATTGGATCTAAGCTATGAAATCAGAATTAGATTCCATGTATTCCAATCAAGTTTGGGATCTTGTAAAGGCGCCTAACGGCATTAAACCTGTTGGTTGCAAATGGGTTTACAAGAGGAAGAGAGGGATAGATGGAAAGGTTGAAACTTTTAAAACAAGGCTAGTGGCAAAAGGGTATACTCAAAAAGAAGGTATTGATTATGAGGAAACCTTTTCACCAGTAGCAATGCTTAAATCTATCAGAATTCTCTTATCCATTGCTGCTCATTATGATTATGAGATTTGGCAAATGGATGTCAAGACTGCATTTCTCAATGGCAATCTTGAAGAGGAAATCTATATGATGCAACCAGAAGGTTTCATAGCAAAGAACCAAGAGCATATGGTTTGCAAGTTAAATAGGTCCATTTACGGACTTAAGCAAGCATCTAGATCATGGAACATCAGATTTGATCAGGCAATCAAATCATTTGGTTTTGAACAAAATCTTGATGAACCATGTGTGTACAAAAGACATCAAGACAAAGTAGTAATGTTCCTAGTGCTTTATGTTGATGATATTCTACTCATTGGAAATGATGTAGGGGTCATGTCGTCCGTAAAGGTTTGGTTGTCAAGCCAATTTGATATGAAGGACTTGGGTGAGGCTAATTTTATTCTAGGGATCAAACTTTGGCGAGATCGTAAGAATAAGATGCTAGGCTTATCACAAGCTGGATATATAGATAAGGTTCTAGAACGGTTTAGCATGCAAAACTCCAAGAAAGGATTACTTCTTTTCAGACATGGAGTTCCTCTGTCTGATGACCAAAGGCCTAAGACTCAAGAGGAAGTAGATATGATGAGACAAGTTCCTTATGCTTCTGCAGTAGGAAGTCTCATGTATGCCATGCTTTGTACTAGACCGGATATCTGTTTTTCAGTTGGCATGGTCAGCCGATATCAATCAAATCCAGGACCACAACATTGGCAAGCTGTAAAGCATATTCTCAAGTATCTACGGAGAACGAGAGATTATATGCTTGTTTACCGTTGTGAGGATTTGATTCCCATTGGCTATACAGATTCAGACTATCAATCAGATCTAGATTTCAGAAAGTCCACGTCAGGATGTGTTTTCACCTTAGGAGGTGGAGCCATAAGTTGGAGGAGTGTTAAGCAATCTTGTATTGCGGACTCCACCATAGAAGCTGAATATGTTGCTGCTTGTGAGGCGGCAAAGGAAGCTGTTTGGCTCAAGAAATTCCTTTCTGATCTTGGTGTAGTGAGAATGGAGCAAGTTCCTATCACATTGTTTTGTGACAATAGTGGAGCGGTTGCACAATCCAAAGATCCAAGGAATCACAAGAAAGGAAAGCACATTGAGAGGAAGTACCACATCATTCGAGACATTGTTGCTCGTGGAGATGTGGTGGTTGCAAAGATTGAAAGTGCAAATAATCTAGCAGATCCCTTTACCAAAGCCTTGCCTCAAAGGACCTTCGAGTCATATTTGGAGGGAATGGGAGTTAGATTAGTGCACAATAGTCTTTAGGGCAAGTGGGAGATTGTTAGGATATGTGCCTTTAAATCCTATTGTATGATGCTATGTATAATATTATGTATGACATTATTTGAGAAATGATGTATGACTTAATATTATGTTTAATAAAGTTGTTTTATTTTTATCTAAAATAATGGTAACATGAATATTCGGACATTATCAAATAGTCCATGAGATGCATAGTATGTGATTTATGTGAAAAGTCACAGAAGATGTAAATCACAAGTTCTTTGTAAACTCAGAATTTTGGTTCGTAGTCGGTGATGAAATTGGGCATTTCATCTGCGAAGACTATAACATATTAACTACGATGATTTGTCTTGATCATGGAAGTGGTGACTTCTAGTTAATATGTTGATATGTTTTAAGAGTTAAGACATATTGAACTGGACCGCTGTGAGATTTATTATTCTCCTAACAACTGTCAATTGAATAATAAATCTCACGACTTGTATTCACATGAACTCTTAATCCTGAGAGAATAATGGACCTGATCATGAAATGTAGGTTGCTTTGATATATCAGGAGTGAGATCTAAAGTAACGGTCAAAACCTCAGTATGTTGGGCAGCCACATTTAGTGTTGATGGAACATATATTCTCAAGATGGAATTCATAGTCTCTTAACGGAGATATAAAATATTCCCTTGAGATAAGTTTAATGGGTACAGTTATTCAGAGAGTTAGGCCTAACCACTTTAGTAAGACTAAAGTATATATTTATGAAATTGGATTTCATAAATATATGGTGAATAACTTAAAAGGATTAAACCGGGTACTCAAGGATTAAGATGTAGTAATTTACAAAGTGGCAGTCTATTTTCATGACTTTGTATTACTACGAATATTTTATGAAGGGGTTACATGTATAATAAAGTCTTGGGATATAATTTATTAATAAGACCTAGAGTGCAATTATATTTATATAGTGGTATTAAATATAATTAATGGTAACTTTGGACTTGTCAAGAGTTGACAGAAAAGCCCAAGGCCCATTGGAGCTAGTGTCTTATTTGTTCCCTTTTGGTCCCACTCCAAGCCACACACTAAAGCCCAATTGGGAAGGCCCATAAGGCTAGCCCAATTAGATAATCAGTATGTGGAGAGAAACATACAGAATTTTATATAGAATAAAATGGTTTGTATGTTTAATAATAATATATATAATAATATTCTCTCTAGAAACATAGAACTGATTGAGAGACCACACATCTTGGGCATCGAGTGGAATTGGAGTGAAGATTGAAAGTATTCCCGAGTACTTCTTCATTCGGTTTTGAAGTTCACCGCATCAAGGTACACTCTCTTGTTCTTATATTCTGAAACTTACATGTTGCATGTTATCGTTTTCGAATGAAGTAGATCCGTTTATTTTCCGCTGCGTGTATGTTTTGTATTCGATACAAACATGATGAATTCCCAACACTTTTCTCACCCATATAGCACAAGTCTTCGGCTTTGTAGGTGAAAATCCATGAGAAGCAATGTGTATTTGATGGATTACTCCAATTTTTCGAGAAAGACTGAAATCCTGCAAATTCCTTTCACAAGCCAACAAGCTTAAATTTTTCAAAAGAATATGAAATAATTTATATGGACTTATGGCAGGAGAAACATCATCACATATCCTAGATTGAAATGTATAATTTTTAAATTTCAATTTATGACAATTAGGACGAACGTGACCACGAACATCACAAAAGTGACAGACAAGAACAAATTTAGGAACATTAGTATTCCTAACAGCAGATCTAGTCTCAGATTTTGGTTTTTGCCTTAACAAAGAACAATTTGGTCTAATATGACCAACAACACCACAAAGGTGACAAGTAGGCACAAAAACAGATTTATTATGTTCTCTAACAGACTTAGGTTTAGAAACTTCAGCGTCTATATTAGAACTTTTACCTTTGTCTAACCTAGCAAAATAAGCCTTTTCTTTATTATTCCTCTTGAAAGGAGGGATATAAACTTTCTCAGTTTTAGGATTAAGAGAAACAGAAACACTTCTGTTATTAACAGTAGGCTTGGTACTAGTCAAATTTTCAATTTTAGCTTTAGATTCAACTAACTCTTGTTCCAAGCTTTTTATCTTTTCATCTTGAGAGGAAATTTGATTTCTCAAAAATTCATTTTTTTTATTAGATTCATCTAATCTAACAACCAATTCCTCTTTTTCAAGATTAGCCAATTTTAACTCTTCCTTGAATTTCTTAGCTTTTTTCATATATTTCAATAATTCCTTACGAAGAGTTTCACAGGCATCAATAAGATCAACAGAAACAACAGTGTCATTTTTATTCAAATCATCACAAACATGAGCAGAAAGACACTTCAAATTATCCATGATAACAGGGATCAAGGATCAACTCTTAGATCAAAGGATCTACAACAGAAGAGCTACCCGCTCTGATACCACTTGTAAGTTTTTAGATCCTTGTAAATTAGATTGTTTAACCTAATTAATTAACCAAGTGAATATTTAGGTTTATTATTCAGACCTAGGATAAAATAATAACAATCATATCATGTAAAGCAGCGGAAAATATAAAGAACACAATGATATGATGACCCAGGAAAACCAAACCGGTAAAAAACTTAGGGAGGATTTAACCTAGCTATCCTCAAGGTAAAACAGCAAATCCACTATGAAAGAATTGAAATTTACACAATAGCGACTTAGACCACTAACATCCTATTGCTACTTCAAGTAGGAAACTCACTACCACGACCCCATGATAGCTCTGAGTCCACAGAATACTTCTTTCCTTGGCCTTTGCAAAACACAAACACCCACATTTGCAACTTTGAGATCTCACTCAAAGGTTTAGCAACACAAACTCTATTGTTTGTGACTCCAAGACCACCCTTGAAGGTTTAGATCATCAACACTTTTGATGACTAGAGAAGATAGTAACTTCAACAATATCGGAACTTGAGATTCTTCAAGGAATAACATCGGTAGAAGATATGAGAGAGCTTTTTAAGAACAAAATCCTAAATATAAAAGATGCACACTCTTCTCTCTATGAAAAGCCTTATAAAAACATGCTTAGGGTTTCCTTTATATAATGGGAGAAGTAGATCTGAAACCCTAATCCTTAATGAGCTTGAACTGCTGTTTGGGTTTAATTAAAATTCTGCAGATATGACTTTCGATTGGTCGAGCCTGTTTCTCGATCGGTCGAACTAGGAAATTTCTGAATTCTTTTTTATGCAGCTTACTTGTTCTTGAATCTTAACTTGAATCACCTTGAGCATTGTCTAATAATACCTATAGACTCTAAGATCTATATCTAGACAAGTTTGTGTTCACGATTTGCCAATTATTCTAAACTTTTAGAACCTAAGATAGTCTTTGTAAGTTCGTTTAGACCCCTGTAAAACTAGATTGTTTAATTTAATTAATTAACCAAGTGAATACTTAGGTTTATTATTCAGATCTAGGTTAAAACAATAACAATCATATCAAGTAAAGCAGCGGAAAAATAAAGAACACAAAGATATGATGACCCAGGAAAACCAAACCGGTAAAAAACCTGGGGAGGATTTAACCTAGCTATCCTCAAGGTAAAATAGCAAATCCACTAGAAAGAATCGAAGTTTACACAATAGCGACTTAGACCACTAACATCCTATTGCTACCCAAGTGTAGGAAACTTACTACCACGACCACGTGGCAGCTCCGAGATCCACGGACTCCTTCTTTCTTTGACTTTTGCAAAACACAAACACTACCGTTTGTGACTTTGAGATCCCACTCAAAGGTTTAGCAACACAAACTCTCCTGTTTGTTACTCCAAGACCACCCTTGAAGGTTTAGATCATCAGCACCTTTGATGACTAGAGAAGGTAGCAACTTCAGCAATACCGGATCTTGAGATTCTTCAAGGAACAACACCGGTAGAAGTAATAAGAGAGGTTTTAGGAACAAAACCCTAAATACAAAAGAGGCACACTCTTTTCTCTCTAAAAAGCCTTGTAAAAACGTGCTTAGGGTTTCCTTTATATAGTGGGAGAAGTAGATTTGAAACCCTAATCCTTAATGGGCTAGAACTGCTGTTTGGGCCAACTTAGAATTCTGCAGATACGATTCTCGATCGGTCGAGCCTATTTTTCGATCGATCGAACCAAGCAGATTCTGAAATCTTCTTTCTGCAGCTTGTATGTTCTTGTGTACTCACGATTTGCCAATTGTTCTAAACTTTTAGAACCTAACAATCTCCCCCTTTGGCAATTCGTGACAAAACTTTCATACAAAATGAAATGTTAAAATGCAAGAACAACCAAATACAATAAAATGCCCAATTACATCACAAATCCCAATCTAAGACTTTTAACCTGGAAGTTGCCAAGAAGAGGTAGAAGGTCTTGATCAGAATGAACCTGTCTTTCCTGAAACACTCAACAAACACATCAACGTATGTGTGGAAAGAAAGACATAAAAACAATAATACAAAACACAAATATAAAAACACAAATAAATCCTAACTCTCCCCCTAAGTTAGATACATCAAAAAGTTTTTATATTCTCCCCCTAAACAAAAACAAATTTATCTCCCCCTAAACAACACAAACAGGATTCCCACATTTCATCTATTTCTCCCCCTTTTTGTCACGTATTGACAAGGACAACTCAAACAGAGAGTAAAGTGACAATAAACATGAGAGAAAAAAGAGATAGAAAATAGAGAGAACTCCCCCTATGAAGAGCAATAACTCTCGCTATAAACAACATAGGCAAAAAAAACTTTTCTCCCCCTATAAAAATAGGAAAAACAAAACAAGTTTTGGGAAAAATTTAGGAGGTGGGGATAAATAAAAACACACAAATCTAAAAAAAATTGAGTGGAGGATACATATGAAGAAAAATATTCTCTCTTTCAATAAATGCAAACTTGACACTATGTGACCCATAAACAGTTGCATGAGAAGAGAAAAAATTTGCACCTTGATTATCCATCACATCTCTTAAGAAAAATATTTCTGTAGTTCACACATAAAAATAGCATATACTAGAAAAGTACATAACTCAAAAATTAATCAATCAATTTTTAAATCAAGTTGAGTACCCAATTTAGCAAAGTGTATGCATGTTATGTGTGAAAACAATGAGAGATATGACTGCAAAACTGCAAGAAAAAACAATGCAACTCATGTGAATCCTAACCATAAATGATGCATAAAAAAAAATTGGTCAAAAACTCTAAAAACTAAAAATTTTCAATTTCGATCGATCGAGCATCGATTGAATACCAATCGAATCAGACAGATTCAAACCAAAATTTTTATCGCAATTTCGATCGGTCGAAAAACACCCTCGATCGATCGAAAATCTGGAAAACTTAAATTTTTGAAAAACAAAGCAATTTTATGCAGAAACTCCTCAAAGCACAATATTTCATGAATGAAATGCATGAATATAAGACTAAAAGTTTTTCAAAAACACATGAATATAGCCCAGATCTTCCAAAATTAAGATTTTCAATCAATTTGTCCTTAAAACACAAATTTTGCATCAAAATCAAGGAACTTTTAATCTTGGATGGCCACAACAAGATCACACACAATATAATGTACCAAGTTTAGCAAAGAGTAACTTGTGTAGTGTGTGCAACTAGCAAAAGCTTTGAGAAACATGTGAGGTGATATGTGAATAGTAATCAATCACAAAGTCTACAAAATTCATCACATAGAATTCGAAAGAGACTATCACCTAAAGAGTTACATCATATAACTCTCACATCTCCTAGAATAAAAGCTTGCAATCATGTAAGTTTCTTGATTTGCCTCATTATTCAATTTAATTGATTAGAAACTTAACAAAATAGCCGGGATAATGTACACACCAATTTTATTTGAATTGTGATATTATTTTAGCCCAATAATGTACACACCAATTTTAATTAGAGGCTACACCTTATGTTCTTTTTGTGCATGTGCTACACTTTTTCAAGCACAAAATCTTACGATATGCACTAAGGTGTTCATGATTGGCTAATAAACAGTGGTGAGATGGTTATTTATGCCTTTCTCAATAAGTCCAAGTCTGACAATCAAAGGCATGTGACTTCAAGATCAAAACAAAATGATCAAAAACTATAAACATCTTCCCACACAACATGCACTACAAAGACTTCAGCTAGTAAAGTGCAATAAAGAAGCTCATCCAAGCTAAACAAGATACATAAACATGTTATGTAAAGATAATATGACCAACCTTGATTATAAATCCAAGATATATAATACAAAACACATAAAAATATTTTTGGTTTAAAAAAAATTTATGACCAAAAACAAAAAGCACACATTATGCTAAATGAACAATGCAAAACTATGCATGATAGTGCTTAACTAAGCTATAGAGGGTACACAAATAAGAAATATCAATTTCTTTATTAACCCTAGAGTACATGTACAAACTAGTACATACAAAAAAAATCAAAAAATAGCTTAGCATTTATAGAACGCATGCTATTTAAGTTTCTCCACAATGTCAAGCATGTTCTAAATCAAGAGAGAGATATCATAATCATGTAATCCTCAAGAAAAATTAAAACTAGACACAAAATAAAATATTTTTGTTTTTTTGAAAATTTTCAATGTTTTTGGATTTTTTTTTTAAAAACAACCTAAAAAAAAAACAAAATAACTAAAAACAGAAACAAAACAAGTCCACAAATAATTGAAAGAATTAAATCAGGGACAAGTCAACAACACTCACCTTAAAGAATCTTTTCTCACCCATATAGCACGAGTCTTCGGCTTTGTAGGTGAAAATCCATGTGAAGTAGAGTGTATTTGAGGGATTACACCAATCTTCTGAGAAAAACTGAAATCTTGCAAATTCCTTTCACAAGCCAACAAGCTTAAATTTTTCAAAAGCATATGAAACAATTTATTTGAACTCATGGCAGGAAAAATATCATCACATATCCTAGATTGAAATTCAGAATGTTTAAATTTCAATTTATGACAATTAGGACGAATGTGACCGGAGACACCACAAAAGTGACAAATAGGAACAAATTTAGGAACATCAGTATTCCTAATAGCAAATCTAGTCTCAGATTTTGGTTTTTGCCTCAACAAAGAACAATTTGGTCTAATATGACCAACAACACCACAAAGGTGACAGGTAGGCACAAAAACAGATTTCTTATGCTTTCTAACTGTAAGTTTAGACTTAAGTGTAGAAACTTCAGCGTCTACATCAGAACTTTTACCTTTGTCTAACCTAGCAAAATAAGCCTTGTCTTTATTATTCCTCTTGAAAGGAGGGATATAAACTTTTTCAGCTTTAGGCTTAAGAGAAATAGAAACACTTCTATTATCAGCAGCAAGCTTGGTACTAGTCAAATTTTCAATTTTAACTTTAGACTCAACTAAATCTTGTTCCAAGCTTTTCATCTTCTCATCTTGAGAGGAAATTTGATTTCTCAAAAAATCATTCTTTTTATTAGATTTATCTAATCTCATTATCAATTCCTCTTTTTCAAGATTAGCCAATTTTAACTCTTCCTTGAATTTCTTAGCAATTCTCATAGTTTTCAATAATTCCTTACGAAGAGTTTCACAGGCATCAAAAAGATCAACAGAAACAACAGTGTCTTTTTTATTCAAATCATCACAAACATGAGCAGAAAGACACTTCAAATTATCCATGATAACAGGGATCAAGGATCAACTCTCAGATCAAAAGATCTAAAACAAAAGAGTTACCCGCTTTGATACCACTTGTAAGTTCGTTTAGACCCCTGTAAAACTAGATTGTTTAACCTAATTAATTAACCAAGTGAATACTTAGGTTTATTATTCAGATCTAGGTTAAAACAATAACAATCATATCAAGTAAAGCAGCGGAAAAATAAAGAACACAAAGATATGATGACCCAGGAAAACCAAACCGGTAAAAAACCTGGGGAGAATTTAACCTAGCTATCCTCAAGGTAAAATAGCAAATCCACTAGAAAGAATCGAAGTTTACACAATAGCGACTTAGACCACTAACATCCTATTGCTACCCAAGTGTAGGAAACTTACTACTACGACCACGTGGCAGCTCCGAGATCTACGGACTCCTTCTTTCTTTGACTTTTGCAAAACACAAACACCACCGTTTGTGACTTTGAGATCCCACTCAAAGGTTTAGCAACACAAACTCTCCTGTTTGTGACTCCAAGACTACCCTTGAAGGTTTAGATCATCAGCACCTTTGATGAGTAGAGAAGACAGCAACTTAGCAATACCGGATCTTGAGATTCTTCAAGGAACAACACTGGTAGAAGTAATAAGAGAGGTTTTAGGAACAAAACCCTAAATACAAAAGAGGCACACTCTTTTCTCTCTAAAAAGCCTTGTAAAAACGTGCTTAGGGTTTTCTTTATATAGTGGGAGAAGTAGATTTGAAACCCTAATCCTTAATGGGCTAGAACTGCTGTTTGGGCCAACTTAGAATTCTGCAGATACGATTCTCGATCGGTCGAGCCTGTTTTTCGATCGATCGAACCAGGCGGATTCTGAAATCTTCTTTCTGCAGCTTGTATGTTCTTGTGTTCTCACGATTTGCCAATTGTTCTAAACTTTTAGAACCTAACAGTCTTCACTCCAATTCCACTTGTGCCTAAGAAGTGTGGTCTCTTAATTAGTTTATATGTGTGCGTTCAAGGGAGAATAAGATAGTGTCCTACTCTCACATACTAACCATTTCATTCTCTTACAAAATTCTGTATGTTTTTCTCTTTATAACGGATTATCTAATTGGGTTAGCTTTTTGTGTCTTTCCAATTAGGCTTTAGTATGTGGTTTGGATTGGAACCGAAAGGGAACAAATAAGACTCTAGCTCTAATAGGACTTGGGCTTTTGTGTCAACTCTTGATAAGTCCAAAGTTACCATGAATTATATTTAATACTACCATATAAATATAATTGTACTCTAGGCCTTATTAATAAATTATATCCCAAGACTTTATTACACATGCAACTCCTTCATAAAATATTTGTAGAATACAGTCATGAATGTAGCTGCCACTTTGAAGATTACTACATCTTAATCCTTGAGTACCCGGTTTAATCCTTTAAGTTATTCATCATATATTTATGAAATCCAATTTCATAAATATATACTTTAGTAACTCCTTACTAAAGTGGTTAGGCCTAACACTCTAAATAACCAAACCCATTAAACTTATCTCAAGGAAATATTTTATATCTCCTTTAAGAGATTATGAATTCCATCTTAAGAATATATGTTTCATCAACACTAAATGTGGCTGCCTAACATACTGAGGTTTTGATTGTGACTTTAGATCTTACTCCTGATATATCAAAGTAACCTACACTTCATGACCATGTCCATTATTCTCTCAAGATTAGGAGTTAATATAAATAGAAGTTGTGAGATTTATTATTCATTTGACAGTCGTTAGGAGAGTAATAAATCTCACAGTGGTCCGGTTCATTATGTCTTAGCTCTTAAAACATATCAACATACCAACTAGAAGTCTCCACTTCCATAATCAAGATAAATCATCTTAGTTGATATGTTATAGTCTCATAGACTATATGATAATGTCCAAATATTCATGTTACGATTATTTTAGATCATAATAATACAACTTTATTAATTACAACATTAAGTCATACATAATGTCACACATAGCATCATACAATAGGATTTAAGGGCACTAATCCTAATTAACAATTTCCCACTTGCCCTAAAGATTATTGTGCACTAATATAACTCCTATTCCCTCCAAATGTGACTCAAAAGTCCTTTGGGGCAAGTTTTTGGTAAGGGGATTTGCTAGATTATTTGCACTATTTATCTTTACTACTACTACATCTCCTTAAGCAACAATATCTCGAATGATGTGGTTCTTTCTTTCAATGTGCTTTTCTTTCTTGTGATTCCTTGGATCTTTGGATTGTGCAATTGCTCTATTATTGTCGCAAAACAATGTGATAGGAACTTGCTCCATTCTCACAACACCAAGATCAGAATGGAATTCTTGAGCCAAACAGGTTCCTTTGTCACTTCACAAGCAGCAACATATTCAGCTTCCATGGTGGAGTCAGCAATACAAGATTGCTTTACACTCTTCCAACTTTTGGCTCTACCTCCCAAGGTGAATACACAACCTGAAGTGGATTTTCTGAAATCAAGATTTGATTAAAAATCTGAATCTGTATAGCCAATAGGTATCAAATCCTTACACCGGTAAACCAGCATATAATTTCTCGCTCTCCATATATACTTAAGAATATGCTTTACAGCTTACCAATGTTTTGGTCCTGAATTTGATTGATATCGGCTAACCATGCCAACCGAATAACAAATATCTAGTCTAGTACAAAGCATGGCATACTTGTGACTTCCTACTGCAAAAACATAAGGAACTTGTCTCATCATATTTTCTTCCTCAAGAGTCTTAGGCCTTTGGTTATCAAACAGAGGAACTCCATGTCTATAAGGAAGCAATCCTTTCTTGGAGTTTTGCATGCTAAACCGTTTTAGAACCTTATCTATATATCCAGCTTATGACAAACCTAACATTCTATTCTTGCAATCTCGCCAAAGCTTGATCCCTAGAATGAAGTTAGCTTCACCTAAGTCTTTCATATCAAATTGACTTGACAACCAAACCTTTACTGATGACATTACCCCTATATCATTTCCAATGAGTAGAATATCATTAACACAGAGTACTAAGAACATTACTACATTATCTCGATGTCTTTGTACACACATAGTTCATCAAGATTTTGTTCAAAACCAAATGACTTGATTGCTTGATAAAATCTGATGTTCCATGACCTAGATGCTTGCTTAAGTCCATAAATGAATCTTTTTAACTTGCGTACCATATGCTCTTGGTTCTTTGTTATGAAACCTTTTGGTTGCATCATATAGATTTCTTCTTCGAGATTGTCATTTAAAAATGCAATCTTGACATCCATTTTCCAAATCTCATAATCATAATGAGCAGCAATGGAAAAGAGAATTCTATTAGATTTAAGCATTGCTACTAGTAAAAAGGTTTCTTCATAATCAATACCTTATTTTTGTGCGTACCCTTTCGGCACTAGCCTTTCTTTAAAGGTTTTAACCTTTCCATCTATCCCTCTCTTCCTCTTGTAAAACCATTTGCAACCAACAGGTTTGATGTCGTTAGACGCCTTTACAATATCCCAAACTTGATTGGAATACAATGAATCTAATTCAGATTTAATAACTTTGACCCAATGATGTGCATCTATTGTTAGGATATGTGCCCTTAAATCCTATTATATGATGCTATGTATGATATTATGTATGACATTATGTGAGAAATGATGTATGACTTAATATTATGTTTAATAAAGTTGTTTTATTCTTATCTAAAATAATGGTAATATGAATATTCGGACATTATCAAATAGTCCTTGAGATGCATAGTATGTGATTTATGTGATTTAGTCACAGAAGATATAGATCACAAGTTCTTTGTAAACTCAGAATTTTGGTTCGTAGTCGGTGATGAAATTGAGCATTTCATCTGCGGAGACTATAACATTTAACTACGATGATTTGTCTTGATCATGGAAGTGGTGACTTCTAGTTAATATGTTGATATGTTTTAAGAGTTAAGACATATTGAACTGGACCGCTATGAGATTTATTATTCTCCTAACGACTGTCAATTGAATAATAAATCTCACGACTTGTATTCACATGAACTCTTAATCCTGAGAGAATAATGGACCTGATCATGAAATGTAGGTTGCTTTGATATATCAGGAGTGAGATCTAAAGTAACGGTCAAAACCTCAGTATGTTGGGCAGCCACATTTAGTGTTGATGGAACAAATATTCTCAAGATGGAATTCATAGTCTCTTAACGGAGATATAAAATATTCCCTTGAGATAAGTTTAATGGGTACAGTTATTCAGAGAGTTAGGCCTAACCACTTTAGTAAGACTAAAGTATATATTTATGAAATTGGATTTTATAAATATATAGTGAATAACTCAAAAGGATTAAACCGGGTACTCAAGGATTAAGATGTAGTAATTTACAAAGTGGCAGTCTATATATTCATGACTTTGTATTACTACGAATATTTTATGAAGGGGTTGCATGAATAATAAAGTCTTGGGATATAATTTATTAATAAGGCCTAGAGTGCAATTATATTTATATAGTGGTATTAAATATAATTAATGGTAATTTTGGACTTGTCAACAGTTGACAAAAAAGCCCAAGGCCCATTGGAGTTAGTGTCTTATTTGTTCCCTTTTGGTCCCACTCCAAGCCACACACTAAAGCCCAATTGGGAAGGCCCAAAAGGCTAGCCCAATTAGATAATTAGTTATGTGGAGAGAAACATACAGAATTTTATATTGAATAAAATGGTTTGTATGTGTAAGGTGATGAAATAAGGGGCGAGAGATACTCTCTTATATTCTCTCTAGAAAACATAGAACTGATTGAGAGACCACACATCTTGGGCATCAAGTGGAATTGGAGTGAAGATTGAAAGTGTTTCCGAGTACTTCTTCATTCGGTTTTGAATTTCACCGCGTCAAGGTACACTCTCTTGTTCTTATATTCTGAAACCTACATAGTGCATGTTATCAATTGCGAATGAAGTAGATCCGTTTATTTTCCGCTGCGTATGTTTTGTATGTGATGCAAACATGTATATTTCCTAACATCTATATCATTCATTGCCTTCTCATAAGTGTAAGGATCAGTTTCAACCTCTTCTTAGATAGCTTCATAAGTTTCTCATAGACCTATATATCTTATAGGTGTCCGAACAATCCTCCCACTACAACGACGCACCTGTGTACTAGACATCTTATGAGTAGTATCTTGTGGTGTATCTAATACAACCACATCATTCCTAGTTTCATCCATTGGTTGTTCAACTCCAAGTTCATCTATTTCAACCAAAATAACTTTACTTCTAGGATTAAAATTATTCACATAATCAATTTCCAAAAATTTTGCATTGGTGCTAACAAAAATTTTATAATCTTTATGATCATAGAATAAATAACCCTTAGTTTTCTTTAAATACCCTAAAAACATGCATACATCTGTTTTTGCTTTCAACTTATCGGACTTCCTTTTAACACATGTGCTGGACATCCTCAAATGTTGAGATATTTTATACTAGGCTTGAGCCCACTCCACAATTCCTTAGGTGTGTTGGGAACAGATTTTGATGGAACTGATTTTAAAATATGCATTGCAGTTTTTAGTGCATATCCCCAAAAGGAAATTGGTAAAGTTGAATAACTCGTCATGAACCTAACCAGTTTTAAAAAAGTCCTATTCCTTCTTTCTGCTACACCATTTTGTTCGCGAGTTCCAGGTGTAGTCAATTGGGATATAATCCCATTTTGAGTTAAGTAATCCTTGAAATACCCAATGTAAGGTTGAAATTTATTAACCATTTTGTTGGCTTTAATCCATACCAAATTCTTGTAATTCAGCACTTAGAAACCCTGTATTTAGGTGGGAATCATGTAAGGGTAGTGTGTGAGAGAGTGTGAAGAAAAGCTCAAGATTGTGCACTCAGCAAGGAACTCGCGATTGGATCTCGCGGCTTACAAGTCGCCAAAAGTTGCACACGAGTGAAGCATGCAGAGGAGCTAAACAGTCACGCCAGCTGGAGTACTACAGGACAAAAAGTCCAGACTAGCCATTCAATTAGCTCGCGGCTTGTACTCACGAGTAAGTCAAGTCGCGAGGCCAAGTCGCCAGTCCACTCTATTTTGGAAAAGTTGACTCTTCGCATTCCATACACACACCAGTATAAATACCCCTTATACCCACGAAATGTAGAGAGCTTCCAGAGTGAATTTTGAGAGAGAAACCCTAGAGAAAAACAAGATTGACTCATCTACAATCTTTACATAGTGACTCTTCAAATTCCTCAACTCTCATCCTTTCCATTGTTACATCCTTGAGAAGTTCTTTAGTCAAATCTTTTTCTCACCATACCCATATCTGTGAGATGGCTTTTTGGTGTGTTGGGAAGCAGTTCGGAAGGGACCAATTGATATTGGTTGATACTATGGGCTATAGTAGAATCCGGTAAGCTAGAGAAGACAAAGGTTCGGCGTAACCTTGTTAATGCAAGAAGCTTGGAGGGCTTAGGTACATCGGGTAGATTAGGCTTGGAGGGTCTTTTGCTGTTCATGTTCCTAACTTCATTCTCTAGTGGATTATTGACTTCTTGGAGGGTAGCAGAGAGGTTTTATGCTGAGGGCTTCAGTTTCCTCTTCTATAACACATCGTTGTGTTATCCTTGTGTTTGCATCTCTCTTCCCTTAATCTTTGCCATCTGTTGTAGATGTTATTTTATTTGGTTTAGATTTTCTATCAATCCTGTTTCAAGTTTATGTTCATTTTCCACACATACATTGTTTGATATTAGCTTGAATTGGTAATTTGTAATTTGGGGGTCTAAACATTCAAGGTGTTTTTCACACTATTTGAACATTTACCCAAGAAGTTATTCGCCACCACGATCAGATCGAACGGCCTTTATATGTTTACCCAATTGATTCTTAACTTCAACCCTAAACTCTTGGAACTTTTCAAAGGCTTCGGACTTCCGTCTCATTAGGTACATATAACCATATTTTGAGTAATCATCAGTAAAAGTGATGAAGTACTCATAACCTCTTTTAGCTTGGGCTCCTCTATCTTTTGCATTAAAAGGTTGTTTGGTCATTTTGCCTTCCAAACAAGATTCACAAATTGGAAATCCATCAAAGTCCAATGGTTCTAAGAGACCATCTTTGATCATTCTTTGAATTTTGTTTGAATTAATATGGCCTAAACGCAAGTGCCAAATATATCATTAGTAGAAGGAAACTTTTTCTTTAATTATTTTACATGAGAGTTATTATCTAATTCAGAATTGTATAATTCATGCTTATCATTAGTTAAAATATAAAGACCATCTATAATATTGCCAGAACAGATAAACACTTTATCCTTCTTTATTACAACATTGTCTTTCAAGATAATACAATATCCATGTTTACCTAAATAAGTTGTAGAAATTAAATTCTTACAAACATTAAGTACATACAGTCTTCCAATATTAAAACTCTAGAATCAAAGCATAAATTAAACACTTCAACAACTACAACTAGAATTCTGCTCCTACCAGCCAAAGTGAGAAACAATTCCCCTTCACTTAGCTTTCTAGTCTCTTGGAACCCCTGTAATGTATTGTAGAAATCGTTAGTACAACCTGAATCCACACACCAGGAATCCGTGGGATTTTGTACTAAACATATTTCAAGAAGGAATGAACTTTTCATACCTTTATTATTGGCAACTTTGAATTTTGGACAATATCTCTTCCAATGACCTTTCTCACCACAATGGAAACACTTTCCTTTGGCGTAGTCATTCTTCTTTCCCTTGTTGGAAACTCCTAAGGCAATTTGTTTACCATCTTGCTTAGTGAAGTCCTTCTTCTTCTTCTTCTTCTTACCTTTGCCTTTCGACTTAGGTTGTAAAGTAGAAGCTTCAGCCATATTAGCTTCAACACTGGATGTACCAAGAATGCCTTCCGCTGCTACCAATTCATTAATTAATTCAGACAATGAATAAATATTTTTGTTCATATGATAATTAAGTCTAAATTCCTTGAATGATTCTAGTAGTGACTAGAGTATCATATCCATTTGGGATTCCCCATCAATATCGGTACCTGAAACTTCCAATATATTCATGTTAGAGATCATCTTTAGACTCCCTCATTGAAGTACCTTCAGCCATTTTGGTATTATAAATTTGCCTCATGGTTTCTTGCCTTGCAGAACAACCTTGCTCACCAAACATCTCCTTCAGACTTAGTATTATGTCCGAAACTAATTCTACACCCGGCATTTGATGCTATAGAACATTTGAGATAGATGCTAGGATATAGCACTTGGTCATCTCATTAGATTTCTACCAACGATCATATCGCTGCTTTTCCTCAAGAGGTGCATCTAATGAAGAAAAGTTAGGACATGGTTGAGTAAGCATATATTTGTGCTCTTTAGCAATAAGAACAATGTCCAAATTTATTTTCCAGTCAATATAGTTGGATCCAATCAGTTTGTTTTCATTTAGAATTGCAAAAAGTGGGCTAAATGATGCCATGATTAAATCTGAAAATAATAAACATAAATATATTAAGTAAACTGGACATTATCAATTTAGCATATAAACATATAGTATGGAACTTTAATAAAATCATAATATAATATGTGCAATGACAACCCAATCCATGTCTATAACTCCTTGGTAGAAAGTATTTTATAAACACTATAATTGATTGAGAACTATTCACATTATTAGTGCTATCATGATAATTCTTATCAAACATTAATAATATGTTGTATTACCTTTAGCCTCAAAGTAATAATGACATAGCTCCTTTGGGAGGTTAACATTACACTTAGTGTAGTGTACACTGATAGGCCAAGAATGTATTGACCCCTTGTGATGAATCAACCAATTAATTTTCCAAGTTAATTAATTAAGTTCAAATACATGCAATATGCATGGTAGCATAAATAAATCACCAACTAAAATAAAATGCAGTGGAAAATAAAGTTGACACGGTGATTTGTTTACGAATGAAGAAAACCTCCAAGGCAAAAACTTCAAAGGGTGATTTTAAGGTCACCACTCCCGAGAATTCACTATTATCACAACGAGCAATTACAAATAAAGGAATCCCAATACCTTATACCAATTTATAGTTGAATCCTTAGCCCAATACCCAATTGGACTTGTTCTGTAGTGATAATTTCTCCTTTTCAATGCACGACTCCCAGTACGTGACTAAACAATAGATGCGTGGATCCTAGTATGCGACTTAATCACCAACTTGACAAAGATGTTGGCTACAAAGTTCTTCAGTTCATCAACATGATGAAGATCATGAAGCCCCTTGGTCACAAAACCCAATGGCGTACAAATGCAGTAGTTTCTTCAAGAGAAAGACGAACTAGGGCAAATTTTGTCTCCAGCCACAATTTGCATGAACAAAACTTTGCCTCACACTTGCACAACCTTTGATGGCCCTTAAAATAATCTTTATATATGTTTAGGATTGTGAGAAAAGAAAGCCCAAACATCTATTCACTGATTGGATGAAAATCTGAACAGAAAATATGTTTTTCATAAATCTCGATAAATTGGGCATTTATCGAGCAGCTGTCGAGCATTGGGCTAAAACAGCTTTTTAAACCTTAATAGATACTAGCTGTCGAGATTTAAAATCCAACACTTCTTCACTTGATTCTTGGACAAATTTGCATGGCTTTAACACTTGAACTTGATGTTAGGATTAATGCCCTTAAATCCTATTGTAATATGCCATGTATGATATTATGTATGACATTATGTATTAAATGATGTATAACTTACTATTATGATTAATAAAGTCGCTTTATTCTTATCTAAAATGATGGTAACATGAATATTTGGACATTATCATATAGTTCATGAGATGCATAGTATGTGATTTATGTGAAAAGTTACAGAAGATATAAATCACAAGTTCTTTGTAAACTCAGAATTATAGTTCGTAGTCGGTGATGAAATTGGGCATTTCATCTGCGAAGACTATAACATATTAACTAAGATGATTTGTCTTGATCATGGAAGTAGAGACTTCTAGTTGATATGTTGATATGTTTTAAGAGTTAAGACATATTGAACTAGACCACTGTGAGATTTATTATTCTCCTAACGACTGTCAATTGAATAGTAAATCTCACAATTTCTATTCATATGAACTCTTAATCCTGAGAGAATAATGGACCATATCATGAAGTGTAGGTTGCTTTGATATATCAGAAGTGAGATCTAAAGTAACGATCAAAACCTCAGTATGTTGGGCAGCCACATTTAGTGTTGATGGAACATATATTCTCAAGATGAAATTCACTGTCTCTTAACGGAGATACAAAATATTTCCTTGAGATAAGTTTAATGGGTTCAGTTATTCAGAGAGTTAGGCCTAACTACTTTGGTAAGAAATTACTAAAGTATATATTTATGAAATTGGATTTCATAAATATATGATGAATAACTTTAAAAGGATTAAACCGGGTACTTAAGGATTAAGATGTAGTAATTTACAAAATGACAGTCTATATTCATGACTTTGTATTACTACGAATATTTTATGAATGGGTTTGCATGTATAATAATGTCTTGGGATATAATTTATTAATAAGGCCTAGAGTGCAATTATATTTATATAGTGGTATTAAATATAATTAATGGTAACTTTGGACTTGTCAAGAGTTGACAGAAAAGCCCAAGGCCCATTGGAGCTAGTGTCTTATTTGTTCCCTTTTGGTCCCACTCCAAGCCATACACTAAAGCCCAATTGGGAAGGCCCAAGAGGCTAGCCCAATTAGATAATCAGTTATGTGGAGAAAAACATACAGAATTTTTAATTGAGATAAAAAATGGTTTGTATGTTTGTGTAAGATACTCCTTCATATTCTCTCTAGAGCAAACACATAGAACTGATTGAGAGACCACACATCTTGGGCATAAAGTGGAATTGGAGTGAAGATTAAAAGTGTTCACGGGTACTTTTCATCTTCGTTTTTGAAATTCACCATACCAAGGTATACTTTCTTGGTCTTATATTTTGAAATTTACATTGCACGTGTTATCAATTGTGAATGAAGTGGATCCGTTAATTTTCTGCTGCGTATGTTCTATATGCGATGCAAACATGTTATTTTTCCAACACTTGAAGTATTAAACACATCCTAGATCTATCCAATTACGAGTAAAGTGCGTTTTGTCAAAGGATTCGCCAATTCTATATTGACATATGTTCCTAACATAATTCACATATGTCCTAACAATCTCCCTCTTTGGCAATCCGTGACAAAACCACAACAAATAAATGAACATATAAGAGAAGTCATAAATCACTCAACTCATAGTCACTTGTTGAATACAATAAAATATATCCTAACATAAACTCTTGAAAAACTTTGTAAGAAGAGAGTTCATGGCAAGAAGATTTTGACAACCAGTATTTCTGAAACACTTTAAACAAAACTCATCAAGGCATCTTAGTGTGAAACAGAAATAAAAGATTGCATACAATTAATAAGAAGCATGTGCATAAAGAGAGAAAAGAAACAACACATGTAGAGATAGGTGAAAGAATTGTAATAACAACCTCATCATATATATGTAACATCATAAGTACAAGGTTTGCTATCACAAAGTAAGAACAATGTATGAAAAGAAAAATATACATAAGTCCTCACTACATCCCTCATAAAGAAAAAAACTCCCCCTAACAAAAATCTCCTATGCTAACTCTCCCCGTAAATGCATGACTACTCTCATCCCAAAACTACTCCCCCTTTTTGTCACGAATGACAAAGGGTAAGTAACTTAAGCAGTCATCTCATCATCACTAGAAGAGGTAGCATCCTCATTTCCATCATCATCATCATCGTCGGAGTCACCATCATTGTCCTTATCCTCAGATGCCTCTTGAGAAGAAGAGGGAGACTCTACGAAGCCACTAAGGCGAGCCTGCCATCAAGCAATACGATTGACACGGGTGTTCACCTATCACAACTCATCACTGAATGTGTCAAGGCGAGCATCCATGCGCTAAAGCTGCACCATGACTGCCTCGAGGGTCACACCACCCGAAGATAAAGAAGGTGAGGATATGGAAAGAGTAGAAGGAGTCGCTGTCTTTGTCTGTGGCCACTTCGGTCGAACCTGGGCCTCACTCCGTTGGATGGTAGCAGCATCTATGACATACATAACAGAAAAGTGTGTAAACTCTGGATAGGAGACAGAAATATGGCAAAGGATCCTCGTGATAGCAGAAGGAAAAATGAGCTTATCATAAGTCACTGTATCCCTATAGACATCTATGCGGGAGAGAATGAAGTGAGATGGAAAATCAATAGTGAGTCCATCAAGAAGGGATAACAAAAATCGAGCATAAGGCTCAGTGATAGAGTTATAGTGAAACAATGGATGGAGAACAAATGTCATCACCATGTTAAGGAACCTCAGACCTTGTGCAAAGCCCGAGCAAGGGGTGTTCTGACGGTTACCCCAAGAAGGAGTCTCATAGAAGCGAGACAAGAGCTCGTCTTTGGACACAGTTCTCAAACGCTCACAACCGAGGTAGTCAGCAAACTCTACCCTTGGCACGTGTAGCACCTCAAATATAAGATCCGGAGTGACTACCATGTGTGTACCTCGAACACAAGTGACAAAATGAGGAACAAAATAGTCAAATCTATGCATGTTGGAGTAAAACTCCTGTATGATCATGGAAAGGGCACATGACCGGGATGCCACACAATGACTCCCAACCCCTACTGTAGATGACAGTGGGAAGGTCAGTATCAGAAAAATCTGATAGGATGGCTTCGAGTTTCGAATGAATGCCTCGTCGAGAAAAGTTCCCCGAAAAGTCCTTTTGGGCTTTATCATCACGGAACTGGATGTGAGATGGAGTAGAATCAGTAGGGGAAGAAGAAGAAGATGCCCTAGAAAGAAGAGGGTTCCAGGATGGAGTGTATTTGCGCTTTGGTGCCATAGAGCAAGCTAACGCATATATATATATATATATAGAGAGAGAGAGAGAGAGAGAGAAAGAGAGAGAGAGAGAGACGCAGAAAAGCACCAACAAGATCAATATAAGAAAATAGAGTAATGAAGGAACATATGCATGAAAAATGCATGAACATGTGATGTGCAAATTTAAAAGCATCATAGGCTTAGCCCAATCTAATCCTACCAGCACACATCAGTTTACCATAGGAAGCACACATTTAAAATGCATGAATCATTCTTAAAAATGCAAATGTAATGCAATGCATGATGATTTAAACCCATTTAAGCAAAACCCAAACCAAAAATTTACAAAAACTTCATCATATTGAAAAATCCAAAAAAACAATTTTCAAAACCCAAATGTTAGGTCATAAAGGATGAAATGCATGAAAAGATGAGAGAAAAGGAATCATATCAGAGGAAGAAATCAAACTTGAGACTGAAGAATGAGTGGGGATGAAGTTTGGAATGAGAGAGAAGAGTTTGGGAAGGTGAGGAGACGAGTTCTGTCGAGAGAGATTGGGGAGAAATGAATGAAATCTCACGCTGACTCTATATATAGAAATCCCAGTGTCTCGATGGATTGAGAGGTGTTGAGAGCTATCAAGAATTAAAATGGCCAGAATGAGCTATCGAGTAGCTATCGAGGAGCTATTGAAAGGTGTCCACAGCAAAAAAAGCTCGATGGGTCGAGAAGTTGTCGAGCATCTATCAAGCATATAGAAACTTCCTTGATAAATCGAGAATCTGTCGAGAAGCTATAGAGACTAATTCTCAAAAACCTCGATGGATCGAAATTACGATAGCAGCTATGAGAAAGGAGGCTTAAAAGGCTCGATAGATAGCCTAGCTATCGAGAGATATTGAGAAGCAGTCAAGATTGCTTAAAAACTTTTTTTCAAAAAGAGAAAAACACAAACATGAATGCAATCAAGCATGCTACTTAACCAAAGATCTAAACAACATTTTAAGCTCTCAAAAACATCTCTCATAAAGAAAAATGTCAAGCATTTAGATCTTAAACACACACATACACACACAAACAAAATAAGTCTAACCAATTTTATATATCAAAAACAAATCAAGACAGTTTAGTGATCATACATTAACACATGTATTCTTTGTGATGGCCAAATCACATTGTATCTGCACATGTATCAAGAGTAGCAAAGAATATTGTGTGTTGTGTGTAAAAAACATCGCAAGATTGCATACGTGTCTACATGTTATGATGATTTGAGATATGAGAATATCACTTTAACTCATACACAATCATAACTGCTTGATGGGGACTATCACCTTCGAGATACATCCTATAACTCCCACATCTCCTAAAAGACTCGCTTGCAATCATATTTAAAGCATTTTGTTTCTTTTTGCTTTTATTTTTCTTTGCATATTTTCTTTGCATATTTTCTTTTATTAAGAATGTCATGCATGAGCATATAAGAGAGAGAAAAGAAATACCTAACTATGTTAAGCTTTTGACATTGCACTTTTGCTATGCCGAAGTATACGGATGTCATTTCATGATTGGCAAGCAACAGTGGTGAGATGGTTATTTATGTCTTTCTCTTAGGATTTTCTAGTTCTTCCCGTCAAAAAGATTGATACAAGTGTTAAGTACAAGAGATTACTTAATCTTACTCATCACAAACACGAACCACAAAGCTCACCTGCTTAGTTGTGCATTGGGATGCTCATCTAAGCTACAAAAGATACAAATTTTAGAAAATTTTGTTTCAATAGCCATCCAAGGTACACAAGTACCAAAGTACACAAACACACATTGTTTTTGTATTTTTTTGATGTTTCAATTTTTTTTTTTAATTTTTGAAAAACAAAATAAAGCAAAACTGAAAATAACCAAATAAAAACATGTTAAACAAAGAAAAGCATAAAACTAGACTGACTCAAAACAAGGAGCAAACACACACAAGTAATGAAACCAAAAATAGAGGGAGAAAGAGAAAAGTGACTAAATTGCTTCGAGCCTTTTTCCTTCCACACCTTGGAAGAACCTTTCTATTTAACAAACCCTTGAACAAGCGATGAAGGAGAAGAATTGAAACCGTTTAAGTTCAAAAGGAACATGAGGGCTTTGAGTAGATCTCCAAGAGGAGCAAAAGAGGATGGAAACTGATATTCTGGTTTTCCGATGAGATCATATTGTTGCTCTGTTGAGTGGCTAATCACTTATAACAACTTGGTCGAGTATGTCCAATCACTCCACAGTGATGACATAGATGCTGCTTGTTCTGTTTAGGCTTTTGAGTATTGCCTTTCTTAGCCCTAGGGTTTTTAGTCTCTTTCTTAGCAAGTTTAGGGGGTGCTCCTAAGATAGATTTACCCTTGTCTATGTTCTAACTAGCTAAAATAGTTTTGACATCAGTGTTCTCAGATTCAACGTTATTAGTAGGAGAAACAAAAACAATAGTACTAGAGGAAGCAATATTAGGAGAAGAGAAATCATACCCTAAACTGGTTCGATCAGAAATAGATTTCTGTAAACTGAGCATCTCATCAAGCTTTGCACTTGAAGTTCTCTCTAACTGAGCTCTGACTTGAAACAGCTCTGTTTCAAGTTTCTTGGTCTTCTCAGCCAAGAAATTATTCTCAAATCTCAGTGCTCCAATGGTTTGATTGGCTTCATCAAACTTTGTGGAAAGCTCTTCTCGATCAAGTTCCACATCACACAGTTTCTTGGTGGCCAGCTCATGTAGTTTCTCATGCTTTTCAGAAACCTTGTACAATTTTTCATAGGCTGGATGGATATCATCTTGATCATCCATTTTGTCGAACTTAGAATCCACCAAGTCCTCTTCATCATCTACGGTTGTTGAACCCCCATCAGTAGGATCAACTGTAGCAATGAAGGAATTCAAGATTCCATCATCTTCATTGTAAAAATCATCCTCAGGATCAATGTCCCTCAAAGTAGCAGCAAGTGCCTTGCTCTTCCTATTGGTTTTAAGATACGTAGGGCACTCTTGTTTCATGTGACCGAAGCCTTGACACCTAAAGCACTTTGGTCCTGAAGGAACATTGTATTAACTGCCATTCCTAGCATCCTTCTTCCTTTTGTCTTGGCTCTTAAACTGAGAAGAACTAGATTGCCTATGGTCCTTATCGAAGCCCTTCCCATTGGCATACTTCATGAACTTCTTGAATTGCCTTATGATGTAGGACTTCATTTTAGAATCTTCATTGTTTGAAGACTCATCCGTGTCACTGCTCTTGGCCTTCAGTGCCATGCTCTTGCTCTTGCTCGATTTCCTGATCTTAGACAAACCCAACTCATAAGTCTGTAGATTGCCAACTAGTTCTGTCAAAGGAATTTTGTTAATATCCTTTGATTCCTCAATCGCGGTGATCTTGGCATGAAATCTCTCGGGTAGAGATCTAAGCACCTTTCTAATAATCTTGGGTTCGGAAATGGTTTCCCCAAGATTAAAGGTTGAGTTTACTATGTCCTTGAGCTTGGCATAGAACTCATCGAACGACTTATCCTCTTCCATTTTGATCTCTTCAAAGCTAGCTGTGAGCCTCTGAAGCTTTGAATCTTTGATAGCCTTGGTTCCTTCATAGGTTGTCTACAGGATGGTCCATGCTTCCTTCGCAGTTTCAGTGGAGGATATCTTCTTGAACTCCTCATTTGTGTCTGCATTGAATAAAGCATTTAATGCCCTACTGTTGAAGTTTTTCGTCTTGATCTTAGCATCATCCCAATCAGCTAGCGCTTCCTTCGGCTTGGTCTAGCCTATCTCCACAGCTTGCCACTTCTTCTCATCTAAAGCCTGCAAGAAAGTTCTCATGCGTACTTTCCAGTATGCATAGTTAGTGCCATCAAATAAAGGAGGTATAATCAGTGATTGTCCTCTACCCATGACAACAGGGGTTAATAAATTATGCAACGAAGATTAAAACCTAATCAGAGTGTGCCTACCCTGATACCACTTGATAGTCTAAGAATATATTGACCCCTTGTAATGAATTAACTAATTAATTAGCTCTTATGCGTACTTTCCAGTATGCATAGTTAGTGCCATAAAATAAAAGAGGTATAATCAATGATTGTCCTCTACCCATGACAACAGGGGTTAATAGATCATGCAGCGAAGATTAAAACCTAATCAGAGTGTGCCTACTCTGATACCACTTGATAGGCCAAGAATATATTGACCCCCTTGTAATGAATTAACTAATTAATTAGCCAAGTTGATTAGTTAAGTTCAATTACATGCCATATGCGTGGCAGCATAAAAAAATCACCAACTAATATAAAATGTAGCAAAAAATAAAGTTGACACTGTAAGTTGTTTACGAATGGGGAAAACCTATAAGGCAAAAATCCCACAAGGTGATTTTAAAGTCACGTCTCCTGAGAATTCATTATTATTATAACAAGCAATTGCAAGTAAAGGAATCCCAATACTTATATCAACCTATAGTTGAACCCGTACTCCAATACCCATATTGGACTTGTTTTATAGTGACAATCTCTCATTTTCAATGCACGACTCCCATTACGTGACTAACCAATAGATGCATGGATTCCAATACGGGACTTAATCACCAACTTGAGAAAGATGTTGATTGCAAAGTTCTTTAGTTCATCAACACGATGAAGATCACAAAACTCCTTGGACATAAAACCCAACAACGTACAAATGCGGCAGCTTCTTCAAAAGAAAGATGAACTAGGAAAAATTTTGTCTTCAGTCACAATTTGCATGAACAAAACTTTGTCTCACACTTGCGCAACCTTTAACGGCCCTTAAAATAATCCTTATATATGTTTAGGGTTGTGAGAAAAGAAAGCCCAGACATCTATTCATGGATTGGATGAAAATCAAAACTAAAAATCTGTTTTTCATAAATATCGATAGATAGGGTATCCATCGAGCAACTGTTGAGCATCAGGCTGTCGAGATTTAAAATCCAGCACTTCCTCACTTGATTTTTGAATAGACTTGCATGGCTTTAACACTTGAACTAGAAACCTTGTTCCTTGAAGTATTAAACACATCCTAGATTTACCCAATTACAAGTAAAGTGCGTTCTGTTAAAGGATTCGCCAATTCTAAATTGACATATGTTCTTAACATGATTTACATATGTCCTAACATACACCATTATCTAGAATCATATGTAGCCACATTTCATCTCCCTTATAGTGTTTAAACTTATAGTTGTTGGAAAAAAAAATACATGTTTGTATCACATACAAAACATACGCAGCGGAAAATTAACGGATCTACTTCATTCGCAATTGATAACATGCACAATGAAAGTTTCAGAATTTAAGAACAAGAAAGCGTACCTTGGTGCGGTGAAATTCAAAACCAAAAATCAGAAGTTCTTGAAAAGACTTTTAATCTTCACTCTAATTCCACTTAATGCCGAAGATGTGTGGTCTCTCAATCAATTACCAAGGAGAGAACAAGGGAGTGTCCAACACTCACATACAAACCATTTCATTCCTTGTGTAATCTTGATGAAAAACACTTATGAAAGGACTTATGAAATTCTGTATGTTTCTCTCCTTATATATAACTAATTATTTAATTGGGCTAGCCTTTTAGGCCATTCCAATTGGGCTCTAGTGTGTGGCTTGGAGTGGGACCAAAAGGGAACAAATAAGACTCTATCTCCAATGGGCCTTGGGCTTTTCTGTCAACTTTTGACAAGTTCAAAGTTACCATTAATTATATTCAATACCACTATATGAATATAATTGCACTCTAGGCCTTATTAATAATTTATATCCCAAGACTTTATTATACATGCAACCCCTTCATTAAAATATTCGTAGTAATACAAAGTCATGAATATAGACTGCCACTTTGAAGATTATTACATCTTAATCCTTGAGTACCCGGTTTAATCCTTAATGTTATTCATCATATATTTATGAAATCCAATTCCATAAATATATACTGTTAGGTTCTAAAAGTTTAGAACAATTGGTAAATCGTGAACACAAACTTGTCTAGATATAGATCTTACAGTCTGTAGGTTTTATTAGACAATGCTCAAGGTGATTCAAGTCAAGATTTAAGAACTGTAAGCTGCAGAAAGAAGAATTCAGAAATTGCCTGGTTCGATCGATTAAAAGACATGCTCGACCGATCGAAAGTCGTATCTGCAGAATTTTAAGTTGGCCCAAACAGCAGTTCAAGCCCATTAAGGATTAGGGTTTCAGATCTACTTTTCCCACTATATAAAGGAAACCTTAAGCACGTTTTTATAAGGCTTTTTAGAGAGAGAAGAGTGTGCCTCTTTTGTATTTAGGGTTTTGTTCCTAAAAAGCTCTCTTATATCTTCTACCGTGTTGTTCCTTGAAAAATCTCAAGATCCGGTATTGTTGAAGTTGCTGCCTTTTTTTGTCATTAAAGGTGTTGATGATATAAACCTTCAAGGGTGGTCTTGGAGTCGCAAACAGGAGAGTTTGTGTTGCTAAACCTTTGAGTGGGATCTCAAAGTCACAAACGTGGGTGTTTGTGTTTTGCAAAGGTTAAGGAAAGAAGTAGTCTGTGGACTCAGGGCTGTCACGTGGTCATGGTAGTAGGTTTTTTACTTGAGGTAGCAATAGGATGTTAGTGGTCTAAGTCGCTATTGTATTAACTTCAATTCTTTCTTAGTGGATTTGCTGTTTTACCTTGAGGATAGCTAGGTTAAATCCTCCCCAGGTTTTTTACCGATTTGGTTTTCCTGGGTCATCATATCATTGTGTTCTTTATTTTTCCACTGCTTTACTTGACATGATTGTTTTGTTTTAACCTAGATCTGAATAATAAACCTAAGTATTCACTTGGTTAATTAATTAGGTTAAACAATTTAGTTTACAGGGATCTAAATTCTAACATATACTTTAGTAACTCCTTACTAAAGTGGTTGGGCCCAACACTCTAAATAACCAAACCCATTAAACTTATTTCAAGGGAATATTTTATATCTCCATTAAGAGATTATGAATTCCATCCTGAGAATATATGTTCTATTAACACTAAATGCGGCTACCCAACATACTAAGGTTTTGACCGTAACTTATAGATCTCACTCTTGATATATCAAAACAACCTACATCTCATGATCAGGTCCAATATTCTCTTAGGATTTAAAGTTGATGTAAATAGAAGTTATGAGATTTATTATTCATTTGACAGTCATTAGGAGAATAACAAATCTCACAGCAGTCCAGTTCAATATGTCTTAACTCTTAAAACATATCAACATACCAACTAGAAATCTCCATTTCCATGATCAAGACAAATCATCTTAGTTGATATGTTATAGCCTTCGCAGATAAAACGCCCAATTTCATCACCGACTACGAACTACATTCTGAGTTTACAAAGAACTTGCAATTTATATCTTCTGTGACTTTTCACATAAATCGCATACTATGCATCTCATGGACTATGATAATGTCCCATTAGTTCATTTATAAATAGTCTCATATAATAAAACAATTTAATTATTTATAATATGCCAATAAATTGAATTTTAGGGTATAAACCCCAACAGTAGTACCATGAAACAAAACACCCTCATTTGGGATCACGAGACATATACGCCAAGATGAGGTGCTTGTTCACACTACTTTAAACGGGTAGTTCAACCTTGTAGTACTATGAAGTAAACACCCTCCTTTGGGATCGCAAGGCATATACACCAAGACGAAGTGCTTACGCACACTACAATGAATCGATAATGGAGGCCGTGAGATCCATCCCTTGTATCTCTCTCCTTTTAGATGTTTTAAATAAAGGTTTTTAGATGTGTAATCTCATCAAACATAGCCTTGCACTTTATCCATGTGAAAACACTTAGAAAAATTCAAAATTCATAGTTTTCGATCGATTGAATGTGTATCTCGATTGGTCGAAAAAATTAAAAAAAATTCATACTTAACAATTTGCCTGGCTTGATTGGTACTCGATCGCTTCTCAATCAATCGAAAAAAGAATATTCAATCAATCGACTAGCAATTGAATATCAATCGAATCAAACAGATTGGTCACTGTTTCACTCGATTGATCGAAAATAATTTTGAATTGATTGAAACTTGTGAAACTCGAATTTTCCAAAATTTTTCTGAAGCAGTTTTCAACTGGTTTTCATGAACAAACAACCATTATATTAACATAATAGACAGAATTTGATATCAAAACAAAATTCCATTGATGCTATAGCCTTATAGTGTAATTTAACATACTTAAACATCAAACTTAAATAACATCATAACATCAATATCAGTTTTTATCAAACAAAAATTTCAATGACTATGAAGAAAATTAATTGTATAATCTTCTAACAACATGAAATTACTATCTCTAAATCCAAAATTCACAAAACATGTTATACAAATTCGAAATTGAAGACCGTTTTTATATCAATTGTTGGAAAAATACATGTTTGTATCACATACAAAACATACGCAGTAGAAAATTAACGGATCTACTTCATTTGCAATTAATAACATGTACTATGTAAATTTCAGCATATAAGAACAAGAGAGTGTATCTTGGTGCGGTGAAATTCAAAACCAAAGATTAGAAGTACTTGAGAACACTTTTAATCTTCACTCCAATTCCACTTGTGCCTAAGAAGTGAAGATTAAAAGTGTTCTTAAGTACTTCTAATCTTTTGTTTTGAATTTCTCCGCTCTAAGGTACGCTATTTTGTTCTTAAATTCTGAAATTTACATAGTGCATGTTATCAATCATGAATGAAATAGATCCATGTTTGTTGCTTCTGCTGTGTGTTTTGTATGAGATACAAAACCAGATTTTCTAACAAAATGATCCGTGTGATAGCCGAAGGAAAAATGAGCTTATCACAGGTCGTTGTATCCCTATAAACATCTATAAGGGATAGAATGAAGTGAGAAGGGAAGTCTATAGAAAGATCCTCTAAAAGGGATAACAAAAATTGAGCACGAGACTCTGTGATAAAGTTATAGTGAGACAAAGGATGGAGAATGAATGTCATCACAATGTTGAGAAATATTGGACCTTTAGCAAAGGTCGAGCAACAGGTGTTTTGACGATCACCCCAAGAAAAAGGTGTCTCATAGAATAGAGACATGAGCTCGTCTTTAGACACAGTCCTAAGACAATCACAGCCAGGGTGGTCACAATGCGCTACCCTCGTTATATATAGCACCTCGAATATAAGATCCAGAGTGACTACAATGTGCGTACCCCGAATGCGAGTGACAAACTGAGATATAAAATATTCAAATCTGTGCAAATTGGAGTAAAACTCCTGTATGATCACAAAATGGCAAGTGACTGGGATGCCACATAATGACTCCCAACCCCTACTGTTGATGACAGTGGGAAGGTCAATATCAGAAAAATATGATTGGATGACATGGAGTTCAGAATGAATGCCTCGTCGGGAAAAGTTCTCCGAAATGTCCTTACGGGCTTTATCATCACAGAACTTGACATGTGATGGAGTAGAATTAGAGGAAGATGCCCCGAAATAAAGAGGGTTCTGGGACGGAGTTGATTTTCCCTTAGGTGCCATAAAGCAACTAACGAGAGAGAGAGAGAGAAAGAGAGAGAGAGAGAGAGAGAGAGAGAGAGAGAAGTACCAAACAGATCAATATCAGAATACAGAAAAATGAAGGTACGTATGCATGAAAAATGCATGAATATGTGACATGCAATATTAAAGACATCATGGGCTCAGCCCAATCCAAACCTACCAGAACACATACTTACAACAAATTAAACACACATCTAAAATGCATGAATCATTGTTAAAATGCAAATGTGATGCAATGCATGATGATTTAAACTCATATAAACAAAAACCAACCCAAAAATTTCGCAAAAACCTTAACAATTTTGAAAAACCCCAAATATTTTTCAAAAACCCAAAAACCTAGGTCTAATGCATGAAATGCATGAATAATGAAGGATTAAGGACCCTTACCAGAGAAGAAAAAGTTGATCTAGGCGTAAGAGCTTTGGGGTTTCATGTTTAGAGAGAGAGAAATGAGTTAGGGAAGGTGAGGAGACAAGTTATGTCGAGAGAGATTAGGGAGAAATGAGAGAAATGTTGCATTGACCCTATATATAAAAACATTTGCAGCTCGATGGTCAGCAGGTATTGAGAGGTGTCAAGAATAAAAATTCAACAGATACAACTATCGAGAAGCAATCGAGAGGTGTCCATAGCAAAATAACCTTGATGGATTGAGAAATTATCGAGCATTTATAGAGCAAACAGAAACTTCCTCAATGGATCAAGAGGCTATCGAGCAGCTATCGAGACTAAATCTCAAAAAACCTCGATAAATCGAAATTTCGATAACAGCTATCGAGAAAAGAAGCTCAATAGGCTCGATAGATAGCCTAGCTGTCGAGAGGTATCCAGCAATTGTCAAGATTGCTTAAAAATAGTTTTTCAAGAAGAGAAAATCATAAACATGAATGCAATAAAACATGCTACTCAACTAACGATCCAATCAACATTTTAAGCTCTTAAAATCATCTCTCAACAAGAAAAATGTCAAGCATTTAGATCCAAAACACACACACACACACACACACACACACACACACACACACACACACACACACACTAAACAAGTCTAACCAATTTTATATTTCAAAAATAAGTTAAGATAGTTTAGTGAGCATACATTAATACATGTATTCCTTATGATGGCCAAATTACATTGTACCTGCATATGTATCAAAAGCAGCAAAGAATATTGCGTGTTGTATGTGAAAAACATCGCAAGATTGCATAAGTTTCTACATGTTATGACGATTTGAGATATGAGAAAATAACTTTAACTCACACACACAATCATAACTGCTTGATGGGGACTATCATCTTCGAGGTACATCATATAACTCCCACATCTCCTAGAAGACACTCTTGCAATCATATATAAAGGATTTTGATTCTTTTTGCTTTTTATTTTTCTTTGCATGTTTTATTTTTAAGCATATCATGCATGGGCATATAAGAGATAGAAAAGAAATACCCAATTATGTTAAGCTTCTGACATTGCACTTTTGCTATGCCGAAGCATACAGATGTCATTTCATGAAAGGCGGGCAATAGTGGTGAGATGGTTATTTATGCCTTTCTCTTAGGATTTTCTAGTCTTGCCCATCAAAAAGAGTAATACGAGTGTTAAGTACAAGAGATTACTTAATCTTACTTATCACAAGCACAGGCCATAAAGCTCACTTGCCTAGTTGTGCATAGAAATGCTCATTTAAGCTACAAAAGATACAAAGTTTAGAAAACTTTGTTTCAATGGCCATCCAAGGTACACAAGTTGTTGGGAAATCATCATGTTTGTATCGAATACAAAACATACGCAGCGGAAAATAAACGGATCTACTTCATTCGCAATTGATAACATTCACTATGTAAGTTTCAGAATATAAGAATAAGAAAGTGTACCTTGATGCGGTGAATTTCAAAACCGAATGAAGAAGTACTCGGGAATACTTTCAATCTTCACTCCAATTCCACTCGATGCCCAAGATGTGTGGTCTCTCAATCAGTTCTTTGTTTCTAGAGAGAATATGAAAGAGTGTCTCTCTTCCTTATTTTCGTTACCATTATTATTATTAAACATACAAACCATTTTATTCTATATAAAATTCTGTATGTTTCTCTCCACATAACTGATTATCTAATTGGGCTAGCCTTTTGGGCCTTCCCAATTGGGCTTTAGTGTGTGGCTTGGAGTGGGACCAAAAGGGAACAAATAAGACACTAGCTCCAATGGGCCTTGGGCTTTTCTGTCAACTCTTGACAAGTCCAAAGTTACCATTAATTATATTTAATACCACTATATAAATATAATTGCACTCTAGGCCTCATTAATAAATTATATCCCAAGACTTTATTATACATGCAACCCCTTCATAAAATATTCGTAGTAATACAAAGTCATGAAAATAGACTGCCACTTTGTAAATTACTACATCTTAATCCTTGAGTACCCGATTTAATCCTTTTGAGTTATTCACCATATATTTATGAAATCCAATTTCATAAATATATACTTTAGTCTTACTAAAGTGGTTAGGCCTAACTCTCTGAATAACTGTACCCATTAAACTTATCTCAAGGGAATATTTTATATCCCCGTTAAGGGACTATGAATTCCATCTTGAGAATATATGTTCCATCAACACTAAATGTGGCTGCCCAACATACTGAGGTTTTGACCGTTACTTTAGATCTCACTCCTGATATATCAAAGCAACCTACATTTCATGATCAGGTCCATTACTCTCTCAGGATTAAGAGTTCATGTGAATACAAGTCGTGAGATTTATTATTCAATTGATAGTCGTTGGGAGAATAATAAATCTCACAGCGGTCCAGTTCAATATGCCTTAACTCTTAAAACATATCAACATATTAACTAGAAGTCACCACTTCCATGATCAAGACAAATCATCGTAGTTAATATGTTATAGTCTTCGCAGATGAAATGCCCAATTTCATCATCGACTACGAACCAAAATTCTGAGTTTACAAAGAACTTGTGATCTATATCTTCTATGACTAAATCACATAAATCACATACTATGCATCTCATGGACTATTTGATAATGTCCGAATATTCATATTACCATTATTTTAGATAAGAATAAAACAACTTTATTAAACATAATATTAAGTCATACATCATTTCTCAAATAATGTCATACATAATATTATACATAACATCATACAATAGGATTTAAGGGCACATATCCTAACACAAGTACCAATGTAAACAAACGCACACTGTTTTTGTATTTTTCTAATTTAAAAAATTTTTCTTCTTGAAAAGCAAAATAAAGCAAAACCTAAAACAAACAAAAAAAACATGTTAAACAAAGCAAAGCATAAAATTAGACTGACACGAAAACAATAAAGCAAAACACACAAGTAATGCAAGCAAAAATTAGAGGGAAAGAGAGAAAAGTGACAGAATCATTTAGAGCCTTTTTCCTTCCACACCTTGGAGGAACATTTCTTTTTGACGAACTCTTGATCTGGCGGTGAGGGGGAAGAGTTGAAACCGTTTAAGTTCGAAAGGAACATGAGGGCTTTGAGTAGATCTTCAAAAGGAGCAAGAGATTATGGAAACTGATTCTGATTTCCCGATGAGATCATACAGTTGCTCTGTTGAGTAGCTGTAACCACTTATAGCAATTAGGTCGAGTATGTCTAGTTGCTCTGCAGTGATGACAAAGATGCTGCTTCTTCTGTTTAGGCTTTTCAGTATTACCCTTCTTAGCCCTAGGGTTTTTAGTCTCTTTCTTAATAGGTTTAAGGGGTGCTCCTAAGATAGATTTACCCTTATCTATGTTCTCACTAGCTAAATCAGTTTTGACATCAGTGTTCTTAGATTCAACATTATTAGTAGGAGAAGCAAAAATAGGTACTAGAGGAAGCAATATTAGATGAAGAAAAATCATACCCTAAACTGGTTCGATCAGAAGCAGATTTTTGAAGGTTAAGCATCTCATCAAGCTTTGCACTTGAAGTCCTCTCCAGCTGAGCTTTGACTTGATACAACTTTGCTTAAAGCTTCTTGGTCTTTTTAGTCAAGAAATTATTCTCAAATCTCAATGCTCCAATGGTCTGATTAGCCTCATCAAACTTTGTGGAGATTTCTTCTCGTTCAAGCTCCATGTCACCGAGCTTCTTGGCGGCCAACCTATATAACTTCTCATGTTTTTCAGAGACTTTGTATAATTTTGCATAGGCTATATGGATGTCATCTTGTTCATCAGCCTTCTCAAACTTAGACTCTACCAAGTCCTCTTCTTCATCCACAACTTCTACAATCCCCTCAGTAGGATTTACAGTGGTAGTGAAGGCATCCAGGATTCCATCATCCTCATTTTTCGAATTATCCTCAGGTTCGATGTCACTCAATGTAGCAGCAAGTGCCTTGTTTTTTCCAATGGTCATGATATACGTAGGGCACTCTTGTTTCATGTGACCGAAGCCTTGACACCCAGAGCACTTTAGTCCTAAGAGAATAGTGTACTGACTACCATCTCTATCATCCTTCTTTCCTTTATCTTGGCTCTTGAACTGTGATGAACTGGACTGCTTGCGGTCTTTGTCGAAGCCCTTCCCATTGGCACTCTTCATGAACTTCTTGAATTGCCTTGTGATGTAAGACTTCATTTTAGAATCTTCATCGTCTGAAGACTCATCCATATCACTGCTCTTGGCCTTCAGTGTCATGCTCTTACCCTTACCCGATTTCCCAAGCCTTGTCAAACCTTGCTCATAGGTTTGCAAATTTCCAACTAGCTTTGTTAAAGGAATTTGATCAATGTCCTTTGATTCTTCAATGGTGGTGATCTTGGCATGGAATCTCTCCAGAAGAGATCTGAGCACCTTTCTAACAATCTTGGGTTCGGGAATGGTTTCCCCAAGATTAAAGGCTGAGTTCACTATGTCTTTGAGCTTGGCATAGAACTCATTGAACGACTCATCCTCCTCCATCTTAATCTCTTCGAAGCTTGTAGTGAGCCTCTGAAGCTTCAAATCCTTGACAAACTTGGTTCCTTCATAGGTTGTTTGGAGGATGATCCTTGCTTCCTTTGCAGTTTCAGTGGAGGATATCTTTTTGAACTTCTCATTCGTGACCGCACTAAATAAAGTATTCAATGCCCTGCTGTTGAAGTTAGCCACCTTGATCTTAGCATCATCCCAATCGGCAAGCGCTTCCTTTGGCTTGGTCTAGCTTATCTCCACAGCTTGCCACACATTTTCATCTAGAGACTGCAAGAAAGCTCTCATGTGTACTTTCTAGTATGCATAGTTAGTTCCATCAAATAAATAAGGTATAATAAGAGATTGTCCTCTATCCATGACAATATGGGTCAATGGATCACACAACAAAGATTAACCCTAATCTGTGTGTGCTCGCTCTGATACCACTTGATAAGCTAAGAATGTATTGACCCTTTGTGATAAATTAACCAATTGATTTAGCCAAGTTAATTAATCAATTCAATTAACATGCAAAACGGGTGGTAGCACAAACAAATCATCAACTAATATAATATGCAGTGGAAAATAAAGTTGACACGGTGATTTGTTTACGAATGGGGAAAACCTTCAAGGCAAAATCCCCAACGGGTGATTTTAAGGTCACCACTCCTAAGAATTCACTATTGTCACAACAAACGATTACAAGTGAAGGAATCCTAGTACCTTATACCAACCTACAGTTGAACCCTTACCCCAATACTCAATTGGACTTGTTCTATAGTGGCAATCTCTCCTTTTAATGCACGACTCCCAGTATGTGACTAACCAATAAATGCGCGGATCCCAATACGCAGCTTACTCACCAATTTGAGAAAGATGTTGGCTGCAAAGTTCTTTAGTTCATCAACACGATGAATATAACGAAGCTCCTTGGTCACAAAACCTAACGGCGGACAAACACAGCAACTTCTTTAAGAGAAAGATGAACTAGGGCAAATTCTGTCTCCAGTCACAATTTGCATGAACAAAACTTTGCTTCACACTCGCCCACTTTTGACGGCCCTTAAAATAAACCTTATAGATGTTTAAGGTTGTGGGAAAAGAAAACATAAACATGGACATACAGATTGGAATGAAATCAGAACTGAAAATCTGATTTTCATAAATTTTAATAGAGAGCTTATTTATCAAGCAACTGTCGAGCATCGGGCTAAAGTTGCCTTTAAAATCTAGATAGATTCTATCTGTTGAGCTAGCTGTCAAGCTTTAAATCCAGCACTTCTTCACTTGATTCTTGGATAGATTTGCATAGTTTTAACACTTGAACTTGAAACCTTGTTCCTTGAAATATTAAACACACCCTAGATCTACCCAATTACAAGTAAAATGCATTTTGTCAAAAGGATTAGTCAATACTATATTGACATATGTTCCTAACATGATTTACATATATCCTAACACAAACCAAATCAATAATAACGTAGACCCAATAATAAAAATTGATACCCAAATCATAATCAACAAAGAAAAACTTTACCAAACTTTAAAATAACAAAAACTTAGCAACTAGAATTGAAAACCTATAATGAAATTTAGCCAATACATACCAACGAATTTTCTTAGTGCTAGCCAACTAATCTGCGAAAACAGAGCATGTCTGTTGATTTAGATAGTTGGATTCGTCTATTTCATCCAATCTGAGCAAGAGAGAAGGAAAGAAAGGGAGGACGGGAAGAACATAGAGGGAGAGAGAGAACGGTAGGAGAAAGACAGAAACAGGGGAAAGAAAAAGAAATAACGGAGTGTTAAACGGAAGTTTCAAAATTAAGTAAGAGGACAGGTGTTTAAATTTTAAAAGGGGTACCTAATGTACTGTACCTAAGATAATGTATCTATGTTTTTCCCTTGGTTAAGATGCCTAGAAAATCCTAAATAAATCTACAAGAGATCTTGCTGAAAAATAAATTGAGGCACAACCTATTTAAATTATTGTAAAACTATTGATATTGAAGAAGGAATCTCACATGACTTGAAAAAAAAATTAGGAAGAAAAAAAGATTTTCCTTCTTCATTTGAATGAATTCAATCTAAAGTGATAGGCCAAGAATGTATTGACCTCTTTGGTAAATTAACCGATTAATTAGCTAAGTGAATTAATTAGGTTCAATTACATGCAATAAGCGTGGTAGCACAAACAAATCACCAAATAACTAAATGTAGCGAAAATTAAATTTGACACTAGTGATTTGTTTACGAATGGGAAAAACCACCAAGGCAAAACCCCATCGGGTGAATTTAAGGTCACCACTCTTGAGAATCCATTATTATCAAAACAAGCAGTTACAAGTAAAAGGAATCTCAGTACCTAATACCAACATATAATTGAACCATTACCCCAATACCTAATTGGACTTGTAATGTAGTGACAATCTCTCCTTTCAATGCACGGCTCCCAGTATGTGACTAACCAATCGATGTACGGATCCAAGTTGATAGGCCAAAAACGTATTGACCCCTTGTAATAAATTAACCAATTAATTTTTCCAAGTGAATTAATTAAGTTAATTAACATGCAAAGTGTGTAGTAGCATAAACAAATCACCAAATAACTAAAGTATGTAGCGGAAAATAAATTGACACGGTGATTTGTTTACGAATGAAGAAAACCTACACGGCAAAAACCCCACCGGGTGATTTTAAGGTCACCACTCTCGAAATTCTACTATTATCACAACAAGCGGTTACAAGTAAATGTTGGTAAATCTAGTTTTGTATCTCATACAAAATACATAGCGGAAGCAACAAACATGGATCTATTTCATTCATGATTGACAACATGCACTATGTAAATTTTAGAATTTAAGAACGAGATAGTGTACCTTGGTGCGGTGAAATTCAAAACAAAAGATTAGAAGTACTTGGGAACACTTTTATTCTTCACTCCAATTCCACTTTACGCCCAAGAAGTGTGGTCTCTCAATCAGTTTCCAAGGGAGAATAACTGAGTGGCTTCGCTCACACATACACACCACTTCACAAAGATGTGTCTTTCTCTTATGAAAAATTTTGTATGTTTCTCCTTTTATAACTAACTAATTACATAATTGGGCTGGCCTATTGGGCCTTTCCAATTGAGCTTTAGTATGTGGCTTGGAGTGGGACCAAAAGGGACCAATAAGACATTAGCTCCAATGGGCCTTAGGCTTTTCTATCAACTCTTGACAAGCCCAAAGTTACCATTAATTATATTTAATACCACTATATAAATATAATTGCACTCTAGGCCTTAATAATAAATTATATCCTAAGATTTTATCATACATGCAACTCCTTCATAAAATATTCGTAGTAATACAAAGTCATGAATGTAGACTGCCACTTTGAAAATTACTACATCTTAATCCTTGAGTACCCGGTTTGATCTTTTAAGTTATTCATCATATATTTATGAAATCCAATTTCATAAATATATACTTTAGTATCTCTTTACTAAAGTGGTTAGGCCTAACACTCTGAATAACCAAACCCATTAAACTTATCTCAAGGGAATATTTTATATCTCAATTAAGAGATTATGAATTCCATCTTGAGAATATATGTTCCATCAACACTAAATGTGGCTGCCCAACATACTGAGGTTTTGATCGTGACTTTAGATCTCACTCTTGATATATCAAAGCAACTTACACTTCATGATCAGGTCCATTATTCTCTCAGGATTAAGAGTTCATGCAAAAAGAAGTCGTGAGATTTATTATTTATTTGACAGTCGTTAAAAGAATAATAAATCTCACAACGGTCTAGTTCAATATGTCTTAACTCTTAAAACATATCAACATATCAACTAGAAGTCTCCACTTCCATGATCAAGACAAATCATTTTAGTTGATATGTTATAGTCTTTGCAAATGAAATGCACAATTTCATCACCGACTACGAACTATAATTCTGAATTTACAAAGAACTTGTGATCTATATCTTCTGTGAATAAATCAAATAAATCACATACTATGCATCTCATGGACTATATGATAATGTCAAAATATTCATGTTGTCATTATTTGATAATAATAAAACAACTTTATTAATCATAACATTAAGTCATACAAAATGTCATACATAGCATCATACAATAGAATTTAAGGGCACATATCCTAACAGTAAAGGAATCCCAGTACCTTATTCCAACCTACAGTTGAACCCTTACCCCAATACACAATTGGACTTGTTCTGTAGCGACAATTTCTCCTTTTGATGCACGGCTCCCAAGTACGTGACTAGCTAATTGCGCGGATTCCAGTACGCGACTTCAATCACCAACTAGAGAAGTTTGTTGGCTGCAAAGTTCTTCAGTTCATCACACGATGAAGATCCAAAAGATGCTTGGTCATAAAACCCTACGGTGCACATACACAGCAACTTCTTCACAAGAGATGAACTAAGGCAAAACTTTGTCTCCGGTTACAATTTGTTTGCATAGACTTTGCTCAATGCTTATGGAACTTACGAAAACTTTGACGGCCCTTAAAATAAATCCTTTTATATGTCTAGGGTTATGAGAAAAAAAGGCTCAAAGACATATTCATGGATCTTAAGAAAACAGAACAAAAAATATGTTTTTCTTAAACCTCGGCAGATAGGAGTTGTCGAGAAGCTGTCGAGCAGGTGTCGAGCACACCGGTTGAAACATCTTTCTTAAGCTTGATAGATGCAGTTGTTGAGCATTAATGACAGGCACTTTCTTGACTTGAATCTTGGACAGACTTACATAGCTTTAACACTTGATCTTGAAACAAGGTTTCTTGAAGTATCAAAGACATTGTAAATCTACCCAATTACAAGTAAAGTGTGTTTTGTCAAAGGATTAGCCAATTACATAAATATTGACATATGTTCCTAACATGAATCACATATGTCCTAACGCAAGCATGTGACTAACACATCAACTTGAGAAAGATGTTGGTTGCAAAGTTCTTCAATTCATCTAGATGATGAAGATCAAGAAGCTCCTTGGTTACAAAACCCTTGGCGCAAAGATGCAGTAGCTTCTACAAAGAAGATGGTGAACTAGGGCAAATTGTCTTCGGTCACAATATGCATGAATAATCACTTTGCATCAAGTTGCATCCCATGAGACAGCCCTTAAAATAATCCTTATATATGTCTAGGGTTATGAGAAAAGAAACCCTACACAAATAACTTGGATATGCGTGAAAAACAGATCTGAAAATCTGAATTTCATAATTCTTGATAGATACAGCTTCTGTCGAGAGCTGTCGAAAAGTAGGCATTAAACCTCAATAGATATTATCTATCAAGCTATCTATCAAACTTTAATGAACAACACTTCTTCACTTGTTTCTTGGATATATTTGCATGGCTTCAATACTAAACTTGAACTCATGTTCCTTGAAGTACTAAATCCATCCTAGATCTATCCAATTACAAGTAAAGTGCTTTTTGTCAAAGGATTGGCCAGTTCTACATGACATATGTTCTAACAAGTTCCACATATGTCCTAACATAAAGGATGGTTTTGAAAATTACATAGCTACTAAGATTTTTTATGCACCTTCAAATGACAAAATGGTATCAAAGAAAAAAAAACATACACAATCCAATATGCTATATTAATTCTTTTTGCTGCACTATTCCAAAATTAACAAAAATAAAAAAAAATAAAAACATTTACAAAAAACTGTCACATCATTGAAATTTAATATAAATGCAAATACCTACGAAAAATCTTAGCGACAAAGTCCAAACTTTGTAAGATCCAATCAAGAATCTCTTGGTGCCAATTCATTAGTGATTAAACAAATAATGCAACAAAAGGAAAAAAGTGATGAAAACTTAAAAATTGAACAAATATGGACGGACTAAGCTTCAAACATTGAAGATGGAGAAAAAGATGATGATAACAAGCGTCTCCATACCACAATAACAAAGCATTGAGGAAAAAAAAAGGATTTTGTAATGAAGCTTTTTATTACATCACATAATAAAAATTAATAATATAGAAGGAATTAATATGCTTTTATCAACTTTTATTATACAATATCACTCCAAAGTTGTTTTAATTATTGCTCATTACTTGAACAAAATAATTATAATAGATATATGTGTGCAATTTATAATTGTTACCTTTTACGATGAACTCATTACTAACGATGTTTTATAATAAATATACTATAATATATGTATAATATTTTCCAAAAAAAAAAAATTTACATAAAACATTACAACATTATCCATGCATCGCACGAGTAATGTACTACTTAAAGATAAATAGCTATGCCATCAATAAATTGTTTAAATTGATAGGTTTTGTAGTTTAAAATTATGCATAAAATATAAGCTTATAGATCATATCATATACTATATATAAAAGCAGAAGCTGAGAGAAAGTGGGTTCCTACAAATAAGGAGGTGATGACAAATAGGATAACTGCCTATCTAAAATTCAGACACATATACAACTTTTAAGTAAAACAGTTGCACGTTACAACGTTTGGCCTTTCAAAACTCTGCCACGCTTGCAATTAAAAAAAAGTATAAATTAAATAACTGGTTAAAAAAAAAAAAAACTCAGTTAAAATAAAAAAAAAAAACAAAAAAAAAAACGTTGCAATTAAAAAAAGTGATACATTACCATGGTTCACTATGTTAAACACTGTTTGGAGCCTCTGGGTATAAAAGGAAACCAGCCGCTAAAAAAAAAAAAAATTTGGTGCACGGTGAAAGGAAAGAGAGATGAGGCGTGCCGAGATCCTAACACACAGAGAGACCTAGAGCGAGAGCAAGAAATCCCAACAATGGCAAGAGAATTCCCCCTTTCCTACCCATACACTTCAAACTCCCAATCACATTCTATTTATTAAAAAAAAAAAAACAGAGAAAACCCATCAACCGTGAAACGCAGAGAGGAATTAATCTAAGGATGGCTGACTCCTTACCGAGAAGCTTTCCTCTTTGCTTTTCGGTTTGTGTTTCACCATTAGGCCTACTTCCTCCCAATGTATAGCATTCTGCTACCATCACTTCAGAACCGTTACCGTATAGTTCGACGCCAAGAATGAAAAAAAAAAGGTCTCCTCTGCCCATAAACAATGCCTTCGATGGGGTAAGGTAAATTAGATCTGTTATACGTTTTCAACTTTTACAATTACATTTGGGTTTGGTTCCAGATTTAAATTTAGAAATTAGGGCTTAGAAAATAGGATTCTGATATGACTATTTTTATTAAATATTTTCGTTAATAGTTTTTTTTTTTGAATTTGTCTCTTTTAGATTTAAATCATTCAATTTCTCTATAGAAATGAAGTGAAATTGTGGGATTTTGAATATTTGTTCAAGGATTTCTGTTTTTGTTTTGTTTGCCCAACGCTTTACTTTATCACTCAATGAAAGACAATATTTTACTGTATAGAAATAAAAAGAAACCGAATCATTAGTCACAAAAATAGACAAATGAGCGTAGGTAACTATAAAGAGACAGACAAAAAGAGATTGAGAGAGAAATTGATGGAGTGTTAGACCATCATCCATCGGCAAGCCAGTCCCTCTCCAACATCAGACCTCCTAAACTGCTACTAGTAACATGTGATTGGGTTTTAGAATAAAAGAAAACCATTTTCTTGATGTTTCAAATTTCTGCAGTAATTTTCCTGCATAATTTTGTTTTAGAACTATTGTTCAATAAATCTGTGTGCTGTGATTGATATATGTGATATATTCATTCAAGTTTCGGATACTGTGGCTTGGCATATATATAATTTTATATGGGTACGAACTTGATTCGCAAAAGCTATGGTTACAGATGCACACCACCAATGAGATTTCTAGGTTTATTGAGATATGATATAACTTCTTTTGTATTGTCATATAATAGTTGAAGCACTAGAATCTTTGTTATGATTCTGATATATCTATGGAATTATGTGCTTGAAATCATTCATATGCTTTTATATCCTTAGATTAAATGAATATTTATAGATTCATGTGCAGAAATATAAACTATTTTTTTCGAACTATTGGTTTTTTGATATCAGTTCATGATTATATGGGTTAGATTTTGTTTTAACTAAGGTCTTTGGGTTAAAATTGATTTTTTTTTTGGGTATTTGGGTTAGATTGGATTCTTTTTGGGATTATTGTTTTTGGGTAAAAGAGATTGAAATGGCATTGTCTCGCACCAAACTGTTCATCTTCTACTATGTAGAAATCTCCTTGTAACGACCCAAGGAAAAGGGCTAGCCACATCTGCGTTATACCTCAAAAGGACTAGTCACTATTGAAGCTCCTTGTAGTTGTTAATAAAGCCCAGATCTACCCAGTAAATACCCGATGTGGGACTCATCACACACCCACACACATCACACAATCAATCAATCAAATTGGGGCATCACAATCTCCCCCACTTAAATCCCTAACGTCCTCGTTAGGGTCCACTTTGTGGGGTAGTGTCTCCGAGCCCACACGGGGTTACCGGGCCGGCTCTGATACCATAATAATTGTCACGCCCCGAACCCAAGTATAAAGATAGGCACGTGACAACTGCCGCACACTTATAAAACAAGCACCTACAAGTGTGCAAGGCATTCTTAGCATCCATTTAATTCTATACCTCAAAATTAAGTAGTGCGTCCAAAGTTCCAAACCTTCCTAAGTTCAAAATGAATTTACAACATATGCATACATCACTATATCTTTTCTTCCACAAGTTTTGTAAGAAAAAGAAATTCCAAAATCTCCATAAATAATCAATTGAGCATTGGTATAAGGTCTTTCATAGAACCTCTATTTTAACCATAAATTATCTTCTCAAATAAGCAACACTTATTCACCTATAATCTCCAAATGATACTTGGGCTGGAACTCATTGAAGAGCTGGTTCCTTATAATAACATTGCCTAATATGTAAACAAATCTTTAAGTATACATTGGCTAGAAGGGAACAATCCATGAAGTATCTCAACCCCTTTTTTTTTTACCCTGCAAATAATACTCACAGCAGTTTATAATAGTCTAGAACTTAAGAGTACTCTGCAATCTATAATCACTAACCATCTGCCAATATAAAAAAAAATGTACGACAATTGACTATAATTCAGATTGTAATAGTCTTTCAAAATAAACTCTCTTGCATCCCAACTCCTTCGATATCCAATCAAAAATATGGTTCACTAGTCCAATTCAATACTATCACGTACTTGTGTTCTATCCACTTCATTTTCTATTGAGTCAATCCCTTAACTCTTATCAGTTTAAGTTCAAAGAATTACATTTCTAGCATCAAAACTTATTCCCCAGAATATTAAGCAATCTTCCAATTCCATAGAAAAGAAATTGATGACCTCAAACTTCAAAGTAACAAAACATGTCTCAAAAACGTTTAAGGATTACCTCACACATAAATTAGGCTATGATAGTTCATGTAGGTCAACCCTAACAAGAATAATGATCCAAAAGAAGGTCGGTCCTTAACATTAGAATCCAAGGAAGTCCACCAATATATTACTAAATTCTTTAAACACCCTCAAAATTTATATAATAACATATAATATAATGTGAACTACAATATCCACAAATTAATTTCCTTCACACTACGAACTTTCCATTAATTTCCTTACTCCATATAAACTAAAATCAAGGAATCATAGCTCTAACATCAAACCTTAACCCCTAAATAGAGTTCTGCAATTTCCAATTCCCCAAAGCACTCCGAATTCTAAATAGGGTATAAAGAAGACTATCATTCAATAATTTAAACCTATGAGAATCTCCCACAGATCAAACTAACCTTTGGTAGGTCGACTACATCAGGCAAAACTATCAATGAGTTTTCAAAAGATCAATCACAAAACAACAGGAAGATTTCCTTTGCTTGTTCCTTTCTCACTCTCTTTTCCTTTTAATAAGAAGAAGAAGTTTTAATAACCAATCTGATCAATTACAAAATTTTCAAGAATAAAATATACCCACTTAATACCAGTATAAGATCATAGAAGTATATTAATTAAAATCCTCCCTTTGTATTTATAAGTCACGTATGCATAACCACATAGAAATAAGTATCAAAACCTTCAAATATGATCTCACAAATCATTATATGATGGGACCTCACTTACACTTCTCGTCAAGTCATCAAAAGAACACTATCTATGACCTAATAACCCTCATAAACAATGACTAAAACCATAATCCCTAGTGCACAAACTTTATTCCAAATCAAATCCTAGTATAGAGTTTGCAAGATCATAACCTGGCTCTGATACCATATGTAATGACCCAAGGAAAAGCGCTAGCCACATCTGCGCTATACCTCAAAAGGACTAGTCACTATTGAAGCTCCTTGTAGTTATTAATAAAGCCCAGATCTACCCAGTAAATACCCGATGTGGGACTCATCACACACCCACACACATCACACAATCAATCAATCAAATTGGGGCATCACACTCCTTTTGAAGATACTTGCAGCCAATCACAGGTTCTTTACAAATACAATTTCTTTGTTTTCAATAAATATAAATATTTGAATGGCTGTAACATATGGCAACAATGTAGCAAGTGAGTTTCACCAATTAGATTCTCCTGTTGCTATTTAAATGATTCATTAGCCTATAAATTATTATATGTCAATTAGTAGTGGTGCCATAAAAGTATTGTCATGAAAAAGTGCTAAGCTTAACTGCTTTATTCTCAGGGCTGGGACTCAAGTAATTTTCTGTACAGGTATGTTGTTTGTTTCAATACTTCAATTTCAAGTAGTTCCTTCTATACTTCAAAAAAAAGAGGCACAGTTTCAATGATAAATTATAATTTGTTATGGCTGTTTCTAATTCCGTGAATAAATTTTATTTGTGTTAAGAAGCAACATAAGCACAAAGTTTATTTGAAGAAATTGTTAATGTTACAATATCATTAGTTGCTTGAAAAAAAGGTTCCCATTTCCCCATAACTAATAACATTCTACTGTAGTGGTCGCTATCACAATTAGATTGCAAAACTAGTTTATTACCAGTGCTCGGTATGAGTAGATGGAATCCACCACCTGCTATATGATTTAAAGTATATTGGGCTATTCATTTTTTGCAAAATACTGATGTTGTTGGGTTAGGAATTGTTATAAAGGGTAGCTTTGTGCAAATACTTGCAGGTCCTTCTAAAAAAATTAAGGCTATTTGTTGTGTCTTGATTTGATCTCAATTTTGGTATTTTTTATGTTATTTTCGAAATAGAGGTTTAGCAATTGATCTTTGCTATGCAATCTTCTAATTTCAAATTTCAAAGCTATGGACTTTTAGTTGCTGCTATTTTAATATTTTATACTCTATTGCCAGGATTTCAGTAGGGGAAATTCAATTTCATTCTAGCCAAGCTAAATAGGGTTGTAATTTTAGCTAATTATGCAGGGTGAGGCTATCTTCATTCTCATAATTCCTCTTTTTTGTACATTGTTACAACATTATGTTCAAAATCCTAAATTCCTTGATGTGAGACTAGCAACTTTTCATATGAAATTCAAGGAATCTTGGAAATTTTAAATTAACATAAAACATGCAGCCCAAACAAGATGTTTAAATTTGCATTCCATCCCATCTCTCTCTTTTTGTGTCATTGCTTTGGTTTTTAAATTTTTTTATATATAATAATAATAATAATAATAATAATAATAATAATAATAATAATGATTTTTGTTTGGTTACTGAGAAATTGTAGGAATCAAATTAAGAATCATTGTGGGTTTTTATTTAGTATGTTTGGGATTCAAGCATCTTTATATAGCTGTTTTATTAATTGTACTATATATAATAATAGAAGCTAAGAGAAAGTTGATTCCTACAATTGAGGAGGTACTGCCATGTAGGAAAAATAGCAACTACAGAATTCAATTTAATTTTCAGTTTTTTTTTCCCATCCTACCTGTTCTGCTGTTTTTCAAGAGGGATTGAAATTGTGGAATTTCGAAATCTGGAAGTGTAATTTTTTATATATACAAAGTTGATTATCTTATAGATTTTAGTTAATATTTCACCCTATCTGCATAATTATCAGGGTTAGCTACTTTAAACTTTTATTTTAATGGTAGGAAATTGCAGAAAATGTATTTTGTTGTTGTAACTTTATGGTTGCTGGTGGGTGAATTTTCATTAATAAAACAATGAATGTGATTGCTATTAAGTTGACAAGAATTGCATGTAATTCATTTAGTAGATCATGTTTGGTTGGAGGACACCTCTTATTCTTTGAGTTTCACACTGTAAATATATTCAAAGATTGTGTGTGCAGTAGCCAATGTGGCATGACCACAAAGCTGAAGCTGCAAAGGGGTATCAAAGATTTGCAGTGTTAATTACTCTTTAATCAACATTTTGCTGCTATAAGATTCACATGCAAATAAATCATTGTAAGATATTGAATTCCCAAAAAAAAAAAAGAAGAAGCAATTTTAAATACATAAAGTTATGATTAAGCCTTAAATGAACTCTAACTGATAAGGAAAATAAATGTCATGCCAATTGAAACCAAATGAACCCCAAAGCACTATTGACGGTAATTTGACAAAAACACAAAAATATTAAAGCTGAATATTGCAGTAGCTCTATTACTAAAGTTTTGCAGTTTTCTAACTCCTACAATATGTCAAATGGGCAAATAATGCTGTCATAATATAAAAATATTCAAGTTTTTATCAAGAATTATATTACTTAGCTGGCCAAATTTTAATCTACCATGACAACCATTTGGATTAGCTTTTAGCTTTCAACTTTAAGCTTTTTAACTTATTTTCTTATGTACATTCTCATAAAGTCCCAAGATTTTTTAGATACAAATATATTACTACCTTTTTTCAAAAAGAAAAATAAAATAAAATAAAAAAATGAAAGATGCTCTATTCATGTACTTCTTCTCTACAGAATAGGCACAATATTATTGTAATAATTATTGTTTATTTTTTCCTTAAGCTCATTGGTATATCCAGTTGAATTCCAATGAGCCATAAAATTGTATTTCCTAAGAGCTTTGAAATCATGAAAGTCTTGGCTATCAAAGGGACCATGATATTATTTGAAATAGTTATGGACGTAGTGCCACCACCATTGTAGAGCCAACCTTTAGCCAATAACCGGTTTCCTACCAAACGAAACCCCATAAGGTAGAGAGAGAGAGAGAGAGAGAGAGAGAGAGAGAGAGAGAGAGAGAGAGAGAGAGAGAGAGAGAGAGAGAGAGAGAGAGAGAGAGAGAGAGATCTTAAGATTTAAAAAATATTAAACCCATGATGATAAATTAGTTTTAAATTTTGATGAACACTTTTTTTTTTTTTTTGAGAAAGAAATTCTGATGAACACTATAAAGAGAAATCACTCACACTTATCATTACCCATTTCATTATTATCTAACAATTATAATTTGGTCCGTCACTATGGGAAAAACACCATAGTGTTCTACTAAGCAACTTATTTAACTAAGACTTTTAATATAAAATATTCACTTCAAATTTTTACCTTAAATTATTTGAATATATTTACTTTCTTAGACACTAATTATTTTTTATGTGTAGACATTTATTTGTGAATTCTTACAAAATGGTCATTATTATTATTATTATTTTTTATTTTGTTAAAAATAGATTTTTTTTTTTGGTTGGAAAGCCCAAAAATACACTTTAAAACTTGTGAAGCTTCCAGGAAAGAATGCTCAAAAAAAAAAGAAAAAAAAAAAACCGTGAAAACTTATAAACACCATTCAAGTGGTGCAATAACTTAAAATCTTCAAGCGGTACACTTATTCGACCAAACATACAAACACAAATAGAGGATCCCTCCCTCAATTGTTTCAACCGCCATTCCTTCACTGCAATAGCAAACTATTCAGAAGTTAAATCATTCCTTCCCTACAACACTAGACTATTTAGAAGGTGAGTATGCTTTTTTTTTTCCTATTCAATTACCGTTCCCAATTGTCTAAAACTACCCACAGATCATTTTCCCTCTATTGAATTCAATTTTCTAGGGTTCTTCTTTTATATCTATTGAAAAACATATGAGTTCTAATTTTCTCCTCTCTTTTTTCCAACATTTATTTATTTTTAGTTTATTTTGTGATGCTCTTGATGTATGCTAAACTCATTCATTTAATTATGTTCAGGTTTTATTTCATAACTCTTGCCTTCAAAGATTATTTCAACATGATTGTGATTATATTGCATTAAAGGTTAATTTGTTTGGCTCCAAATAACTGCGTGCTACTCTGTGACCAACATAATCGAAATTAAACACAGACCGACGAAAGACATGCATCAATTCTCTGTGCTTGAATCTGAATTGAAATTCAGATGTTCATTCTCTTTCTTTGTGTTCGTAACCAGATTTCAACATGCATACTTTAGAATGTACAGTAATAATAATTTTTTGTAAATGGAATTATGGAATTTTCCGGGTTAATTACTGCATTTTAAAATAATAAACAAACATATTGATAACTAACGTATCTTACACACTTTGCAACAAAGTTTTTCTTTACAAATTGATTTTATTAGCCAAATTTATCTTCTACTTATTTCATACTTCAATAACTATATTCTCTTAAATCCACAAACTTTAAAAAACCCTGAACCAATTAGTTATAACTTATGAGATTTCAATTAACATTTTCTCTACATCATGTGTTGATGCAAGGTTATGTCTGTCTTTTAGAAGAATACCTGCACATTAGCACCATAAAATGATCCTGCGCATTGCGCAGGTTAAACACTAGTAGTATATAATATCTGATTGACATAAAATTTGACATATATATTAAGAGCGTAAAAAACTTGCAATTCAATGGATAGATTTTCAAAATATGTAGTAATGTTTATTTTATTGAGCAAGGTTGTAGCCTACAACCAATTTTGTAGTTAAAATTTGTCCTTAAAGAACCACCACCACCAATAACAACAACAACAATGCCTTATTCCCAATTTTTTTGGGATTGGCTATGAATTTTCAATAGATTAGTCAAGTCGGCCACATATATTTTTTTCTATCCAAAGTTACATTCTTTATAACTTCCTTAATTGACTTGTTCTTTTGACCACATTTCATAATGTTATTTTTGTTTTCTTCTATATTTTTTTTTTCATTTCCTCAACTTGAATCAACTCACTCTTTTTTACCAGTGCATTGATCATTCTCCTTTGAACATGACCAAACATCTCAAGTGACCCTCTCTCGTCTTTTTATCAATATGGGTCACCACTATCTTTAACCAGATTTCCTCATTTTGGATCTTATTTTTCTGTGTATTTCCATTTATCTAGTTTACCATTCTCATTTTAACTACTCATTTTATGAATATGTTGCTTTTTAATATCCCAAAATTCAGAATTATAGAATATAACATTCTTATAAAATTCTTCACTGAATATGTATTCTACGATCACTCAATACTATTGATGTGCTACTCCACTTCATACACCATACTTTTATCCTATGATTCACATCCTCTTCAATCGATTTATCTTTATAAATACCAAAACATCATTTTGGTCCCTACATTTTGAGGTCACGGTGAATTTGGTCTCTATATTTTGGTAGCAGTCAATTTGATCCTATTATTTTCAACTTGCAATCAATTTAGTCTCTACCGTTTACTCACTAACAGAAAATGCATATGTGGCAAATGGTTTGCATTGTTGGCATGCCTAGTATTAAACTATTACATGATATGATGATGTGTCTAAATTTTAGTGGCCACATCGGCATTTAGATAGGGGGAAAAAAAAAAAGACACGTCAGCATTTAAAATTACTTTTCCTTTATTTACAAGTTTTTTCTTTTAATTTTGCTTAGAAATTATTTAACCAAAAAAAAGAAAAATTCTTTATGTTCATGAAGCCACATACACAGTGTTCATAAAGCCACCATCGACTTTGTCCCAAAAGCTTTCTCAAAAACCATTTTTCAATTCACTCAAGAAGGTTGTCGGCCCTCCTCTGCAATTGTCGATAAGTTTCTTCAAGAATGAGAACATGTTTTTCATTATGATCACATGAGAACATGAAATGGTTTGTGTGTGAGTGTTGGACACTCTCTCATTCTCTCCTTGGAAACTGATTGAGAGACCACACTTCTTGGGCATTAGGTGGAATTGGAGTGAAAATTAAAAGTGTTCCCATGGTCTTGTGATCTTTAAGTTTTGAAATTCATCGCATCAAGATACACTTTCTTGTTCTTAAATTCTGAAACTTACATAGTTTATGTTATCAATTGCGAATGAAGTAGATCCATTAATTTTTTATTGCGTATGTTTTGTATGTGATACAAACATGTATTTTTCCCAACAGTTAGGACATATGTGATTCACATGTTAGAAACATATGTCACTGTTTTATGTAATTGGCTAATCTTTTGACAAAACGCACTTTACTTGTAATTGGGTAGATCTAGGATGTGTTTAATGGTTCAAGAAACTTTGTTTCAAGGTCAAGTGTTAAAGCTATGCAAATCTGTCCAAGATTCAAGTGCAGAAAGTGCTGTTCATTAAAGCTCGAAAGCTAGATATCTATCAAGATCTATAGAGCTGTTGAAGCCTGTAGCTCGATAGCAGCTCGACAGATAGGGTATCTGTCGAGATTTATGAAGTTCAATTTTTAAGGACTGCTTTTCATCCAATTCGGGATTATGTGTTTGGGCCTTCTTTTCTGACAACCCTAAACATATATATAAGGATTGTTTTAAATGCTGTCAAAGGTGGCTCGTGCGTGTGGCAAAGTTTGTTCATGCAATTTGTGACCGGAGACTGAATTTGCCCTAGTTCATCTTTCTTGTGAAAAACTGCTGTGTTTGTATACTGTACGGTTTTGTGACCAAGCATCTTCTTGATTGTCATCGTGTGATGAATTGAAGAATTTTGCAGCCAACAACCTTCTCTAGTTGGTGAATCAAGTCACGTACTGGGATCCGCGCAATTGGTTAGTCACATCTGGGAGCCGTGCAATAAAAGAAGAGATTGTCACAACAGAACAAGTCCAATTGGGTTTTGGGGTAAGGGTTCAATTGTAGGTTGGTATAAGGTACTGGGATTCCTTTACTTGTAACTGCTTGTTGATCAAATATTGGATTCTTCGGAGTTGTGATCTTAAAATCACTCGGTGGGGTTTTTGCAGTGTAGGTTTTCCCCATTCGTAAACAAATTACCATGTCAATTTATTTTCCGCTGCATACTTAGTTCAATTGGTGATTTGTTTGTGCTACCACACATCATGCATGTTAATTTAATTAATTAATTAACTTGGCTAATTAATCAATTAATTCATCATAAGGGGTCAATATATTCTTGGCCTATCATGCTATTCATTAAAGCTCAATAGAAATCTTGACAGAATCATTTCCATCGAGAATTAATGTTGAAGCTCAACAGATTCTCGACATAAGCTGTATTTGTCAAGAATTATAAAATCAGAGCTTTTAGATCTAATTACACGCATATTCCAGTGTATTATGTATGGTTTCTTTTCTCGCAAACCTAGACATATATAAGGGTTATTTTAAAGGCTGTCGCGCATGCATTGTATGATCAAATGCAAAAAGTGATCTAGTTCATCATTCTCTCTAAAAAAGTTACTGCCTCTGTATGCCAAGGGTTTTGTGACCAAGGAACTTTCTGATCTTCATTGTTGATGAACTGAAGAACTTTGTAGCCAAAAATCTTTTTCAAGTTGGTGAGTTAGTCACGTACTAGGATCCGTGCATCATTGGTTAATCACGTAGTGGGATTCGTGCATTGAACGGAAAGAGGGTTCAATTGTAGGTTGGTATTTCGGGATAGGCTAAAGGGTTTGGTAAGACTCCTTATACTTGTAACTGCTTGTGATTGAAACTAGTTGATTCTCGGGAGTGGTGGCCTTAAATTCACCCGGTGGGGTTTTGCCTCAGTGGTTTTCCACATCCGTAAACAAATCATCTGTGTCAAATTTATTTTCCGCTGCATCTAGTTATTTGGTAATTTGTTTGTGCTATCATGCCATTGCATGTAATTGAACCTAATTAATTAACTTGGGTAAATAATTAATTTGCAAGGGGTTAATCCATTTTAACCCAACAGGGAGGTTAAAATGGATTATCACAATCCCAAACTTGAGCATTGGAGCTCCTAATTAAGAAATTTATTGAATTGATTTGTATGTAAATCCAATGTGTCTCTTATTGAATTGGTTAGTATGTGAACCCTATAAGACATCATTATTTTGGTCAAAACCATTTAGAATATGTTGATAATAAAACAGATAATGTAGTTATTTTCCAATAGGTCTTCAAAAATGACTTGTAAGAACATAGATGCAGTTAAATAATTTGTCAGGTCTTCTTTGTTAATAACCTTGTAACTTTTAATTCTCCTTACATGTATATGTTGTCTCTATACCTCATTGATTATCAGCATATTACCATTTTAACATCATTTTATTTTCCAGCACCAAAATAAAATGCAAGCTTTTCCCTCTATCTTAAGTTCACAAGAGTCATAGCAGTTGGAGCATGAGCTCTGGAGGCTGTAACTACCCAACGAATGAGCATAACAGTCTGTGAAGCAAAGATCGTAGCATTTGTCAAACTCCGATTTTTCTGCTCTAGACTGCTCTGCAAGCATCCCAAGCACTAGAAAAAGCATAAAAACTGACACCATTGTTCTTCTTTCTTCCATAGTAGTTCTGGGAAAAAAAAAAAAAAATTTAATTCCACTTTCAGATCCCATTGAAATATTATGAACATTTTAAGGGAATTCACATTCTCTTATCTATAATCCAGAATGTTCTTAAATGTATCATTTCTCCCTTTTCTTTAAAGTTTAAAGTGTTGGTATTTTTACTCAAAATGTAGTCAAAGCTAGTAATTCATATCAGCAGTCGAGGCAAAGCTCTTTTCCCCAATCATGTTTTGTTGTTTTTTAATTTTTAAATGTTTCTTTTTTTAAAAAGTAGAGTACTATTTAAGTAAATGTCATTACATAATTTTATATATAAATTTCTTAGAAGGAAATATATTTATGTATGGCAAATTGCATTTTTCTTGCATTAAGTTTTAGACAGTGGAAAAGACCCTCTTTAATTCAAAACTTAGCAACCCTCTACCTATTTGTAATGAGCATTTTATTCCTTTCCGTTAGTATTTTTTTATTAAATTAAAGAAAAATTCCAACTTGTTTGAAAAACGTATCTAGAACCATGGGTTAATGACTTTATGGAATATATTTCAACAATGGAAAGGAATAATATATATATATATATATATATATCTTAGAAGGAAATATATTTATTTAAGGAAAATTGCATTTTTCTTGCTTATGAGAGTGTGTTGTGTGTAGTATAATTTTCCTTACCCTCGCTTAAAAGTTACCATGACTTTTGAGTGGAGTTGTGGTGTGCCTTTGTGTTAGAATCAATTTCCCTCTCCCTTGTGTGTGTGTGTATGTGTTTGTTTCGAAAAAAAGAAGAAGAAGTATTAGACAGTGGAAAAGATCCTCTTTAATTCAAAACTTAGCAACCCTTTACCCATTTTACATGAGGGAGATATTGCCACATTTAAAGCAAAGGGGATAAATTGCAAATTGTCTTATACGCAAGAGGGAAAAAATTGTTTTATATATATATATATATATATATTTATATGTCACATAAGCTTTTTTGAAAGTAATTTTGTTGATTTGTTCCATTAAATCTTACGATAAAACTATCATTTTAAACGAGAGGTATTTTAATCTTCACATTTAAGATGGCCAAAAACCTGTAATCCTGATTACTGCCCCGCAAATTACAAGCATGTTTGTAAAGTAAAACTATTTCTCATGATATTGAAATGTGCAGTTTTATGAAAAAAAAAAAAAAAAAAAAAAAAAAAAAAAAAAAACAACAACAACAACAACAAAACACAAAACAAAGTTTTTTGATCTGCAAGGTTTATTCTTCTTTTATTATTATTAAGGGAACAAACCAACTTAAAGAAAAATCAATGTATAAAGAGAAAATTAAATATTAAAAAAGAAATTCTCACCTTACGATTTTTCTCTGATCGAGAAAATTCTTTATCTTCTAGAGCTTCTATTATGTTGTCCTCCTTTCTTACTGCTTGCTAAAAATGATCCTAGTGCTGTTTATTTTGGCTGTGGAAGTGATGGGGTTGGTATTTAAACTATAAATAAATCCAATTTTTTAATTCTTCTCAGCCATATGTAACGTTATTGTAACATATTATGCTAGCATTTACTGAATTTGCGGTGGAAGTTCGTATCATAATAAATCCATTTTCTCTAACAGCTTTTCTAATTTTCTACCGTTCTTAATATACACCTTCAGACAACAAACATCCGCCGTTATAGAATACGTGGAATAAGGATTTCTATCATAAAATAACTTTAATGGTGGGTTCAATTAGTTCAACTGGTAAAATTTTTGATGGTTGAATAAGAGATTTGGAATTCAATTCCATGGTTTTTAGACCCGGACCGTTCATTGAACTGTAAAAGAGAGAGGTTCAAGGTTTTTGAAGTCAAACCGAGGTTGAACCGGGATCGAACCGTAATGATGTCATATTTAATTTAATAATTATTTTAAATATATATATATATATATAAACATTAAATTAATAAAAAAAAAGGGAAAATTAACTAAAATAGTCTAATTCATTTAGAGATCTATCTTTTAAATATTTTTTATATCATAACTTTCACAAGACAAATAAGAAATGTCAAATCCTTAACAAATATAAATATGAATTACTCAATCAATCCATAAAAGTACAAAGTAAAAATGCATAAATAAACCTCCTAGTCACAGTACAATGAGTACACAACTACACATTGTTTCTTACAAAAATGCATAAAACTTATTTCTAAAAAAAAATAATAAAACTTCAAACTCCAAGTTACACACTGTGTCTTACAAAAAGACAGAAATTATCTCTAAAATATGCCTCTAGACAGTTGAAGTCTTATGAGCAAAATTATCCCACACATGACTTAGAGTTAGCTGCAGTGGTTTTTGCTCTAAAAATTTGGAGGTACTATTTGTATGGAGAACAGTGTGAGATATTCACTGACCACAAGAGCCTCAAGTACCTCTTTACTCAAAAGGAGTTGAATATGAGACAAAGAAGATGGTTGGAGCTATTAAAGGACTATGACTTGACTATTAGTTACCATCCTGGAAAAGCCAATGTAGTAGCTGATGCCTTAAGTAGGAAGTCTGCAGGAAATTTGGCAGCATTGATGACTACACAAGAACACATCCTGGAAGATTTGAGGAAGATGAGGATAGAAGTACGGTTTCATGAAGCAGAGGCACATTTGGCAAACCTTAGAGTTCAGCCTACCTTGATTGAAAGGATAAAGATTGCACAAAGTAATAATCCACGGTTGCAGAAAATAAGAGATTTGATAAATCTAGGCTCTCAAGCTGAGTTTTGCATTCATGAGGATGGATCCTTGAGGTTTGGTAATCGGCTTTGTGTACCAAATGATCCAGACCTTAAGGCAGAAATTCTAAAGGAGGCTCATAACACGAGTTACACGATACACCCAGGAGGCACTAAGATGTATCTGGATTTAAGGGAGACCTTTTGGTGGAACAACATGAAGAGGGAGATTGCTCAATATGTTGCTCAATGTCTAGCGTGTCAACAAGTCAAGATGGAGCATCAAAGACTAGCTGGATTTTTGCAACCTCTTCCCATTCCAGAACGGAAGTGGGAGGACATTACTGTGGACTTTGTGACGGGGCTGCCTAGAACCCCTACTAGTAAAGATGCAATTGGGTGATTGTGGATTGGTTGATACGATCTGCACACTTTTTGGCCATTAGGGTGGCTTTCTCACTCGAAAGGTTAGCTAGATTGTATATCAATGAAATAGTGAGATTGCATGGTGCACATGTATCCATTGTGTTTGATAGAGACCGAAGATTTGTGTCTCAATTTTGGGAGAGCGTGCATAAGGCAATGGGTACTAACTTGAAGTTTAGCACAACCTTTCACCCTCAAACAGATGGACTTTTAGAAAGAACTATTCAAACATTGGAAGATATGCTAAGAGCTTGTGTAATTGATTTCAAAGGTTCATGGGATGAACATCTACCTTTGGTGGAGTTTGCATATAATAATAGCTACCAAGCAAGTATTAAAGCAGCACCATATGAGGCTTTGTATGGTAGGAAGTGTAGGTCTCCTATATGTTGGGATGATGTTGGGAAAAGAAGATTGTTGGGTCCTGAGATTGTACAGCAAACAGTAGATAAAATTCAAGTGATTAAAGAGTGGCTCCAAACAACTCAGAGTAGGCAGAAGAGTTATGTAGACGTTAGAAGAAGGAAATTAGAGTTCCAAGTGGGTGATCATGTGTTCTTGAGGATTTCACCTACTAAAGGAGTTATGAGATTTGGGTTTCGAGGTAAGTTGAGCCCTCGTTATGTAGGACCTTTTGAAGTCTTGGAGAGGATGGGTAAAGTTGCTTATAGGCTCGCCTTACCACCTTCTTTATCAGGGGTACATAATTTTTTCCATGTCTCAATGTTGAGGAAATATGTTCCAGACCCCAGTCATGTAGTGGATTATAAGCCTCTAAAATTAAGAGATGATTTGACTTATGAAGAGCAACCAGTTAAAATTGTGGACAAGAAGGAGCAAGAGTTGAAGCGTCGTACCATATGTTATGTCAAAGTTCAATGGAGGAATTAGTCCGTGAGAGAGGCTACATGGGAGTTAGAAGATGAAATGAAGGAGAAGTACCCATATCTTTTTGAGGACTCAGGTATGTCAAGTTTAGAGGACTAAACTTCTTTTAAGGGAGGGAGAATGTAATACCTGAAAATAAAAATAAAATAAAATAAAATAAAAGGAGGGGTATTTAAGTAAATTTTGTTTATGGGGTCAACTTTTATAATTAAAATTCCTAAGGGGTTTTTAGAAAATAAGGTTAAACCCTAGTTTATATTGTCTAATTTAAGCCAGCGTATATTGACAGACGTTTGGAGGGAGGAGACTATCTAAAATACTGTAGTAGAGAAGGTTTGACTACACATTTGAGGTAAGAGCCTAAGAGTCTCTTTCTTGTCAAATCTAAGCTTTATTTGGAATTAGAGTACTTTTTATGTACGTATTTTGGCCAATAGTGAAACTATTTAATCATTCAAGAGTTTTAATGAAGCAAACGAAGAAAAGTTTGGATTTATTTTCAGTAAACTAGATACTGTTATTGCATATTTTTTTTGTTCAAAAACTTAATCTTATCTATGCATGTTTGTTGCGTTGAGCGGAGATAGAATTTTTTTTTTTTTTTGGCTTTATGGGTCAGGTTTCTGCACAGGCCCTTATGCCGAAGTGATGAAGTTAGGGAGTATGAGAAATCAAAAAGAATAGTAACTAGTCTAGGCTTTGAGGCGTGACAGGTTATCAGTTATAGCATGTTAAAAAAAAAAGTGTTAACGTAATTGTGTTCAAGTGGTGTTTCTTATAAATTGACTTTTGACCCTATAGGTATTCTATAGTCTCTAACCCTAGGAAACTATTTGTGGCAGAAAGTAAAGGATATAAATATATATATATATATATATATATATATATATATATATTAAATTCTTGGATTTTTGTGTGAGTTAATAATGAAGAAATTATTAGTTTTTTTTAGTCTATCTTTTGACCGAGTACCGTCATAAGTTTTTCTTGAATTATTTTGATTATTGAGTATAGTACTTAAAAATTTTTAGCTGATATCTAAAGATTTTAGAGAAAGTGTTAGGAAAAGGTTCTTTGTGGTGAGTTAGTTGAGGTAAGTAACCTTATCCTAATTGGTTTTATATTAGGTATTTTAATTACTGAAAATTGTTTACAATTGTTACAATTTTATTCTATTGTATTACTGAATTCAAGTAAAGAATTATCCCAAATATATCTGATTATTGAATATGTGATGTAGTTTATTTAATTTTTTTTAGCTATACTGATTCAAAGTAAAGAATAAAGAAATTTTTACAAATATACATGAGCATTGAATAAAAAGTTTACTTTATTTAATTGTTTCTTAGCTATATTGTTTTAAAGTAAAGAATTATAGAAATATCACAAATAGATTTGAATGATGAATATTTGATTATATATATGTATTGAATATGATATATTTTTGTTAGAAACTATGATTTCATACATATAATTATGGACAATCTGACTATGAATTGATTCTGATACCCAAACCAATGAGGGTTATTCATTGGTACTCTGATACCCAGCTAATGGGGGTTATTCATTGGTGCTCTGATACCCAAACCAATTCATTGGTACTCTGATACCCAGCCAATGGGGGTTATTCATTGGTATTCTGATACTCAAACCAATGGGGGTTATTCATTGGTACTCTGATACCCAGCCAATGGGAGTTATTCATTGGTATTCTGATGCCCAGTCATGGGGATATAGCGTGAGCATAGTCATAAGATCGTTAAGAACATGAATTACATTTGAGCATGTTAACTATATGAGTTACTAAAATTACTTACGTGTTTTTGGAACCTATTGTAAAGTATAACTTTGTTATATATGGAAAACTGATTATTTTTTTTTCTAATCCATCTACGATACATTGTAAGATTTAAAATATTTGATTTATATCCAAATTATTATTTTACAAATCTATTTTCTTGATAGAACTTTTTAGGACTTTGGTTACTTATTGAGTTGTCAACTCACCCCCCCCCCCCCTCTTTTTCCTTTCAGATTTTGATTCGGAAGAGTAGCGTATGTTTGGGCTTCCGCTGGGATGTGCGCATGAGTGAAGTTTAGGAAATCATTGAAATAAGATTTGAACTTTTATGTTTAAGATTTTCATTTGTGTAGACTTTTAGATTTAAAGGATTTAGTTAATTTTTATTTTGATGTGGAAGATTATTATTGGAGATCTTTTGAGAATTGCATTGTTAAGGATATTATTAAATTTATTGATGAAATTTTCTTGAGGATGATTATGTAATTGTTTAAAAGGGCCTTACACACTTGTAGGATGTAAACTTTATAAGTGTGTGGCTGTTGTCACGTGCCTAGCCCTTACTTGGGTTCTGGGTGTGACATTTAATTTGTACTTTTATGGATTGATTGAGTAATTCATATTTATGTTTACTAAGGATTTGACATTTCTTATTTGTCTTGTGAAAGTTATGATATAAAAAATATTTGAAAGATAGTAGCGTATGTTTAGGCTTCCGCTGGGATGTGCGCATGAGTGAAGTTTAGGAAATCATTGAAATAAGATTTGAACTTTTATGTTTAAGATTTTCATTTGTGTAGACTTTTAAATTTAAAGGATTTAGTTAATTTTTATTTTGATGTGGAAGATTATTATTGGAGATCTTTTGAGAATTGCATTGTTAAGGATATTATTAAATTTATTGATGAAATTTTCTTGAGGATGATTATGTAATTGTTTAAAAGGGCCTTACACACTTGTAGGATGTAAACTTTATAAATGTGTGGCTGTTGTCACGTGCCTAGCCCTTACTTGAGTTCGGGACGTGACATTTAATTTGTACTTTTATGGATTGATTGAGTAATTCATATTTATGTTTGCTAAGGATTTGACATTCCTTATTTGTCTTGTGAAAGTTATGATATAAAAAATATTTGAAAGATAGATCTCTAAATGAATTAGACTATTTTAGTTAATTTTTCTTTTTTTTTTTATTAATTTAATGTTTATATATATATATATAAAATAATTATTAAATTAAATATGTTGTCATCACGGTTTGATCCCGTTTCAACCTCGGTTCGACTTCAAAAACCTTGAACCTCTTTCTTTTACGGTTCAATGAACGGTTCGGGTCTGAAAACTATAGAATTAAACTCCAAATCTCTTATTCAGCCATAAAAGATTTTACCAGTTGAACTAATTGAACCCACCATTAAAGTTATTTTATGATAGAAATCCTTATTCCACTTATTCTATTACGGCGGATGTTTGTTGTCTGAAGGTGTCTATTAAGAACGGTAGAAAATTAGAAAAGCTGTTAGAGAAAATGGATTTATTATGATACGAACTTCCACCGCAAATTCAGTAAATGCTAGCATAATATGTTACAATAACGTTACATATGGCTGAGAAGAATTAAAAAATTGGATTTATTTATAGTTTAAATCCCAACCCCATCACTTCCACAGCCAAAATAAACAGCACTAAGATCATTTTTAGCAAGCAGTAAGAAAGGAGGACAACATAATAGAAGCTCTGGAAGATAAAGAATTTTCTCAGAGAAAAATCGTAAGGTGAGAATTTCTTTTTTTATATTTAATTTTCTCTTTATACATTGATTTTTCTTTAAGTTGGTTTGTTCCCTTAATAATAATAAAAGAAGAATAAACCTTGCAGAACAAAAAACTTTGTTTTGTGTTTTAATTTTTTGTTGTTGTTGTTGTTATTTTTTTTTTTTTCATAAAACTGCACATTTCAATATCATGAGAAATAGTTTTACTTTACAAACATGCTTTACAATTTGCGGGGCAGTAATCAGGATTACAGGTTTTTGGCCATCTTAAATGTGAAGATCAAAATACCTCTCGTTTAAAATGATAGTTTTATCATAAGATTTAATGGAACAAAATTACTATCAAAAAAGCTTATGTGACATATTTATATATATATATATATATATATATAACAATTTTTTCCCTCTTGCGTATAAGACAATTTGCAATTTATCCCCTTTGCTTTAAATGTGTCAATGTCTCCCTCATGTTATTGTAATGAGTAATTTATTCAGCTGCTGCATTTTTTTGTCAAATTAAAGGGAAATACATTTTTATAAAAATGTATTCAGAGTCACACGTTAATAACCTTAATATCCTCCATTTGACAAGCATATCGCATGCACAGTGATAACTAAAACAACTTTCAATAATAAACACATCACATCCACAAAGATGGCCCTTCTAATTGTGTCATAATGCGTTTGATATTAGATAATATTAACATAACGTTTGGAGGAGGAAAAAGAATAGAATGAAAATTTATTTTATTTCCCCGTTTAATTTGAGAGTTTTGTTGGAGGTCCCTTGTTTGGGTGTTCAAGTTTGAACGAAAAGATTGGGTGGAGAAAGGAACACTTAGTCCTCCGTTTTCACTCAAAATTGTAAAATTTACGTCCCCTAAAATAGTGAGAAGGGAATTAAGTTTAATGAAATTTTAACTAAAACTTCCAATGTGCCCATATACATTCAGCCCTTTAATTTGAAATAGATCTATAATAGTAAGGTTATTATAAAATGATTTTGTTCCATTCCTTCAAAGTTACTCCCAAACAAGGTTACTTATATTCCTTTTAAAAAAAAAAATTGAAAACATATCTAATAAATAAGAGTACTTAATTTCATTTTATTCTTTTTTTTTTTTATTCCATTCCATTGTTGAAATACATTCCATAAGGTCATTAACACATGGGTCTAGATACGTTTTTCACAATGGTTTGAATTTTTCTTTAATTTAATAAAAATGGTAAATTACACTAACCTACCCCAAGATTTAGGGTAATACCAAACACATCCAAAGGTTTTAAAAATTGACCAATTTAGTCCTTAAACATTAACGCCGTTTGTGCACCGTTTATTAAATCATTTTATTTAGTTTTTAGTTTTTCTTTTCTTTGCTTTTCCCTTCAATCTTTACACCAGAAAATTTCTCTCTTCACACTAGAGCTAGAAAATTTCTCACTTCACGCCACAAAATTTCTCTCTCTCTCAAGCCTAAGCCACAAGGGTTTCATACTCAAGTAAATGACCAACAACTTTACCACAAGAACTGTTTTAGAGCCAGTTCACCCACAAAACTCACACCGTGCGAGGATGGTGAACAACGATTAGGTCAGGATCTATGAGGATGTTGGCGGTGGTTGCTGGGTTGAAATAAGTGGTAGGCAGTAATGGCAAGGTCACAATCTAGAGCTTGCCATCATGAGTATGGGTTTTTATTTTTAAGATTTGATTTGGGTTTGAACAGTAAATCATGTGATGTTGGATGGTTGAAATTGTTTGGGTTTGAGGAGGATGGATGGGTAGTGATAGGTGGTGCCGTGGTGGATGGCGGTTGTGGGTCTCACGATGCTTGCCATTGTAGGTACGGGTTTTTTTTGAAATTTTTGTATTTGGGTCTATTTGAGGAGTGATGTTGGATGGTTGATTGGTTGAATTGATCTATGTTTCCTTTTGGGAAAAAAAAAACATAAAGTTAGCAATTTTCGATCTTAGTTCTAGCGAAATAGATACAAAAGGTGCCTTTTGTTTTCAGTTTTTTGGGTCTTTTTGGGGAAAAGAAGTTTGCGACTTATTGGGATTGAAGGATGGTTTTCATTACGAGAAGGGGGCTATGTTGGGAAAATGATAGAGAGAAAGAATGAAAGAAATTTATCGGAACAATAGATTTTTTTGTTTTTATTTTTGAATGCCCAGTAATTTTTTTTCCCCCAAATGAGACTAGATTTAGTGAATGAGGTGGTGTTTATGTTTTGGGCAAAGAAGAGGGAAAATGAAGAAAAAGAGAACAAAATGAACTAGAAAATTGTTTGGATGAGTCATGAGAGTCAACAAATGGCATAACACAATAGTAGTGTTTAAGGACCAAATTGGTCATTTTTTAAAACTTTTGGATGTGCTTGGTATTCCCCCAAATCTTAGGGTAGATAGGTTAGTGTAATTTAACCTAATAAAAAATACTAATGAAAAGTGATAAAATGTTCATTACAAATGGGTAAAGGGTTGCTAAGTTTTGAATTAAAGAGGATCTTTTCCACTGTCTAATACTTCTTTGTTTTTAGAAACAAACACATACACACACACACAAGGGAGAGGGAAATTGATGCTAACACAAAGGCACATCACAACTCCACTCAAAAGGCATGGTAACTTTTAAGCGAGAGTAAGACAAATTATACTGCACACAACACACTCTCATAAGCAAGAAAAATGCAATTTTCCTTAAATAAATATATTTCCTTCTAAGATAGATAGATATATATATATATATATATATATATATATTATTCCTTTCCATTGTTGAAATATATTCCATAAGGTCATTAACCCATGGGTCTAGATACGTTTTTCAAACAAGTTGGAATTTTTCTTTAATTTAATAAAAAAATACTAACGAAAAGGAATAAAATGCTCATTACAAATAGGTAGAGGGTTGCTAAGTTTTGAATTAAAGAGGGTCTTTTCCACTGTCTAATACTTAATGCAAGAAAAATGCAATTTGCCATACATAAATATATTTCCTTCTAAGAAATTTATATATAAAATTATGAAATGACATTTACTTAAATAGTACTCTACTTTTTTTAAAAAAGAAACATTTAAAAGTTAAAACACAACAAAACTTGATTGGGGAAAAGAGCTTTGCCTCGACTGCTGATATGAATTACTAGCTTTGACTACATTTTGAGTAAAAATACCAACACTTAAAACTTTAAAGAAAAGAGAGAAATGATACATTAAAGAACATTCTGGATTATAGATAAGAGAATGTGAATTCCCTTAAAATGTTCATAATATTTCAATGGGATCTGAAAGTGGAATTAAAATTTCTTTTTCCAGAACTACTATGGAAGAAAGAAGAACAATGGTGTCAGTTTTTATGCTTTTTCTAGTGCTTGGGATGCTTGCAGAGCAGTCTAGAGCAGAAAAATCGGAGTTTGACAAATGCTACGATCTTTGCTTCACAGACTGTTATGCTCATTCGTTGGGTAGTTACAGCCTCCAGAGCTCATGCTCCAACTGCTATGACTCTTGTGAACTTAAGATAGAGGGCAAAGCTTGCATTTTATTTTGGTGCTGGAAAATAAAATGATGTTAAAATGGTAATATGCTGATAATCAATGAGGTATAGAGACAACATATACATGTAAGGAGAATTAAAAGTTACAATGTTACTAACAAAGAAGACGAATAAGACCTGACAAATTATTTAACTGCATCTATGTTCTTACAAGTCATTTTTGAAGACCTATTGGAAAATAACTACATTATCTGTTTTATTATCAACATATTCTAAATGGTATTGACCAAAATAATGATGTCTTATAGGGTTCACATACTAACCAATTCAATAAGAGACACATTGGATTTACATACAAATCAATTCAATAAATTTCTTAATTAGGAGCTCCAATGCTCAAGTTTGGGATTGTGATAATCCATTTTAACCTCCCTGTTGGGTTAAAATGGATTAACCCCTTGCAAATTAATTATTTACCCAAGTTAATTAATTAGGTTCAATTACATGCAATGGCGTGGTAGCACAAACAAATCACCAAATAACTAGATGCAGCGGAAAATAAATTTGGCACAGGTGATTTGTTTACGGATGGGAAAAACCACTGAGACAAAACCCCATCGGGTGAATTTAAGGCAATTACTCCCGAGAATCTACTAGTATCAATCACAAGCAGTTACAAGTATAAGAAGTCTTACCAAACCCTTTAGCCTATCCCGAAATACCAACCTACAATTGAACCCTTAATCCAATACCTAATTGGACTTATATTGTAGTGGTGATCTTTCCGTTCAATGCACGAATTCCACTACGTGACTAACCAATGATGCATAGATCCCAGTACGTGACTAACTCACCAACTTGAAGAAGATTGTTGGTTACAAAGTTCTTCAGTTCATCAACAATGAAGATCAGGAAGTTCCTTGGTCACAAAACCCTTGGTGTACAGAGGCAGTAACTTTTTCAGAAAGAATGATGAAGTAGCTCACTTTTTGCATTTGATCATACAATGCTTGTGCGACAGCCTTTAAAATAACCCTTATATATGTTTAGGATTGTGAGAAAAGAAACCATACATTATACACAGGAATATGCGTGTAATTAGATCTGAAAAGTCTGATTTTGTAATTCTTGACAAATACAGCTTGTGTCGAGAATCTGTTGAGCTTCAACGTTAATTCTCGATGGAAATGATTTTGTCAAGACTTCTGTTGAGCTTTAATGAATAGCATGATAGGCCAAGAATATATTGACCCCTTGTGATGAATTAATTGATTAATTAGCCAAGTTTATTAATTAATTAAATTAAAATGCAAGATGTGTGGTAGCACAAACAAATCACCAATTAAACTAAGTATGCAGTAGAAAATAAATTGACATGGTGATTTGTTTACGAATGAGGAAAACCTACACGGCAAAAACCCCACCGGGTGATTTAAGATCACAACGCCCAAGAATCTACTATTTGATCAATAAGCGGTTACAAATAAAGGAATCTCAATACCTCATACCAACCTACAATTGAATCTTTATCCCAAAACCCAATTGGACTTGTTTTGTAGTGACAATCTCTTCTTTTATTGCACGGCTCCCAGTATGTGACCAACCAATTGTGCGGATCACAGTACGTGACTTGATTCACCAACTAGAGATGGTTGTTGGCTGAAAAATTCTTTAATTCATCACACGATGACGATCAAAAAGATGCTTGGTCACAAAACCGTACGGTGTACAATCATAGTAGCTTCTTCACAAGAAAGATGAATAGGGCAAATTCAGTCTCCGATCACAAATTGCATGAACAAACTTTGCCACATGCACGAGCCACCTTTGACGGCCTTTTAAACAATCCTTATATGTATGTTTAGGGTTGTCAGAAAAGAAGGCCCAAAAACATAATCCTGGATTGGATGAAAAACAGTCCTGAAAAATTAAACTTCATAAATCTCGACAGATACCCTATCTGTCAAGCTGCTATCAAGCTACGGGCTTCAACAGCTCTATAGATCTCGATAGATATCTAGCTTTCGAGCTTTAATGAATAGCACTTTCTACACTTGAATCTTGAACAAATTTGCATGGCTTTAACACTTGACCTTGAAACAAAGTTTCTTGAACCATTAAACACATCCTTGCTCGTAAGAAAAAGAGCAAGGCTGTGTATAATTAGTTTATGCCCGTTTAAAGATAAAAACCTTTAATTTAAAACATCTAGTGGGAGAGAGATACAAGGGTTGGATCTCACGGCCTCCATTATCGGTTCATAGTAGTCTAAACTAAGCACCTAGTCTTGGCGTATATGCCTCGCGATCCCAAAGGAGGGTGTTTACTTCATAGTACTACAAAATTGAACTTACCTGTTTAAAGTAGTGTAGACAAACACCTCGTCTTAGCGTATATGTCTCACGATCCCAAAGGAGGGTGTTTTGTTCTTTGGTACTACAAGTTTAAACATCATAAAGGAAGATGAAATGTGGCTACACATGATTCTAGATAATGGTATACACTAGACTAAGTTTAATGTTAACCTCCCAAAGGAGCTATGTCATTATTACTTAGAGGCTAAAGATAATACGGCATATTATTAGTGTTTGATAAGAGTTATCATGATGGCGCTAATAATGAGAATAGTTCTCAACTAATTGATGTGTTTATAATAAACTTGCTACCAAGGAATTATAGACATGGATTGGGTTGTCGTTGCATATATTATTTTATGGTTTTATTAAGGTTCCATATTATATGCTTATATGCTAAATTGATAATGTCCAGTTTACTTATTATATTCATGTTTATTATTTCAGATTTGAACATGGCATCATTTAGCCCACTTGTTAGCATTCTTACAAAACAAACTGAATGGAACCAATTATGTTGACTGGAAAAGAAATTTGGACATAGTTCTCACAGCTGAAGAGCACAAATATGTGCTTACTCAACCATGTCCTAGCTTTCCTTCATTAGATGCTCCCCCTGAGGAAAAACAACGATATGATCGTTGGCAGAAATCTAATGAAATGGCCAAGTGCTACATCCTAGCGTCCATCTCAAATGTTCTACAGCATCAAATGCAGGATGTAGAACTAGCTTCGGACATTATGCAAAGTCTAAAGAAGATGTTTGGTGAGCAAGGCCGTTCTGCAAGGCAAGAAATCATGAGGCAAATTTATAATACCAAAATGGCTGAAGGTAGTTCAGTGAGAGAACATTGTCTTACAATGATCTCTAATCTGAATACATTGGAAGTTTTGGGTGCCGATATTGATGGAGAATCCCTAGTGGATATGATACTCCAGTCACTACCGGAATCATTCAAGAAATTCAGACTTAATTATAACATGAACAAAAAGATTTATTCTTTGTCTGAATTAATGAATGAGTTGGTAGCGGCGGAAGGCATCCTTGGTACTTCTAATGTTGAAGCCAATGTGGGTGAAGCTTCTACTTCTCAACCTAAGTCGAAAGGCAAGGGTAAGAAGAAGAAGAAGAAGGACTTCACTAAGCAGGAGGGTAAACAAATTGTCTTAGGGATTGCCAACAAAGGAAAGAAGCTGAAAGGAAAATGTTTCCATTGTGGTGAGAAAGGACATTGGAAGAGGAATTGTCCAAAGTTCAAGGCTGCCAATAAGGGTATGAAAATTTCATTCCTTCTTGAAATATGTTTGGTACAAAATCCCGCGGATTCCTGGTGTGTGGATTCAAGTTGTACTAATCATATCTGCAATTCTTTGCAGGCGTTCCAGGAGACCAAAAGACTTAAAGAAGGAGAGTTGTTTCTGACCTTGGCTGATGGGAGTAGGATTCCAGTTGTAGCTATTGGAGTGTTTAATTTATGTTTTGAATCAAGAGTTTTAATATTAAATGACTGTCTATATGTACCTAATGTTTGTAGGAATTTAATTTCTGCAACTTATTTAGGTAAAAGTGGATATTGTGTTATCCTTAAAGACAATGTTGTAGAAGGGTAAAACATTTATCTGTTCTGGCAATATTGTGGATGGTCTTTATATTTTAACACCTGATAAGCATGAATTATATAATTCTGAATTAGATAATAGCTCTCATGTAAAATCATTAAAGAGAAAGTTTCCTTCTACTAATGATGCATGTCTTTGGCACTTGCGTTTGGGTCATATTAATCCAAACAGAATTCAAAGATTGATCAAAGATAGTCTCTTAGAGCCATTGGACTTTGAAGAATTTCCAGTTTGTGAATCTTGTTTGGAAGGAAAAATGACCAAATGACCTTTTAATGCAAAAGGTAGAAGAGCCCATGAGTTGCTAGAATTAGTTCATATGGATGTTTGTGGTCCTATGTCAACCCAAGCAAAAGGAGGTTATGAGTACTTCATCACTTTCATCGATGATTACTCTAGATTTGGTTATGTGTACCTAATGAGACGGAAGTCTGAAGCCTTTGGAAAATTCAAAGAATTTAAGGCTGAAGTTGAGAATCAATTGGGTAAACACATAAAGGCCATTCGATCTGATCGTGGTGGCGAATACCTTCTTGGGGATTTCAAGGATTACTTAACTCAAAATGGGATTGTATCCCAATTGACTGCACCTGGAACTCCCCAACAAAATGGTGTAGCAGAAAGAAGGAATAAGACTCTTTTAGAAATGGTTAGGTCCATGATGAGTTACTCAACTTTACCAGTTTCCTTTTGGGGATATGCACTAAAAACTGCAATGCATATTTTGAATTTAGTTCCATCAAAATCTGTTCCTAACACACCTATGGAATTGTGGAGTGGGCGCAAGCCTAGTATGAAATATCTCCACATTTGGGGATGTCCAGTACATGTGTTAAAAGGGAAGTCTGATAAGTTGGAAGCTAAAACGGAAGTATGCCTGTTTTTAGGGTATTCAAAGGAAACTAAGGGTTATTTATTCTATAATCATAAGGATAACAAAGTGTTTGTTAGCACTCATGCCAAATTTTTGGAAGATGATTATGTAAATAATTTTAACCCTAGAAGTAGAGTTGTCTTGGCTGAAATGAATGATCCTGTAATTGAACAACCAATGGTTGAAACTAGGGATGATGTGGCTGTATTGGATACACCACAAGATACTACTCATGAGATGTCTAGTACACAGTTGCCTCGTCGTAGTAGGAGGAATGTTAGGCCACCTATAAGATTCATAGGTCTTTGAGAGACTTATGAGGCTATCTCAGAGGAGGCTGAAACTAATCCTTACACTTATGAAGAAGCAATGAATGATATAGATGCACATCATTGGGTCCAAGCTATGAAATCAGAATTAGATTCCATGTATTCCAATCAAGTTTAGGATCTTGTAAAGGCGCCTAACGGCATTAAACCTGTTGGTTGCAAATGGGTTTACAAGAGGAAGAGAGGGATAGATGGAAAGGTTGAAACCTTTAAAGCAAGGCTAGTGGCAAAAGAATATACTCAAAAAGAAGGTATTGATTATGAGGAAACCTTTTCACCAGTAGCAATGCTTAAATCTATCAGAATTCTCTTATCCATTGCTACTCATTACGATTATGAGATTTGGCAAATGGATGTCAAGACTGCATTTCTTAATGGCAATCTTGAAGAGGAAATCTATATGAAGCAACCAGAAGGTTTCATAGCAAAGAACCAAGAGCATATGGTATGCAAGTTGAATAGGTCCATTTATGGACTTAAGCAAGCATCTAGGTCATGGAACATTAGATTTGATCAAGCAATCAAATCATTTGGTTTTGAACAAAATCTTGATGAACCATGTGTGTACAAAAGACATCAAGACAAAGTAGTAATGTTCCTAGTGCTTTATGTTAATGTTTTTTTACTCATTGGAAATGATGTAGGTGTAATGTCATCAGTAAAGGTTTGGTTGTCAAGCCAATTTGATATGAAGGACTTGGGTGAGGCTAACTTTATTCTAAGGATCAGGCTTTGGCGAGATCGTAAGAATAAGATGTTAGGCTTATCACATGCTGGATATATAGATAAGGTTCTAGAACGGTTTAGCATGCAAAACTCCAAGAAAGGATTACTTCCTTTCAGACATGGAGTTCCTCTGTCTGATGACCAAAGGCCTAAGACTCAAGAGGAAGTAGATATGATGAGACAAGTTCCTTATGCTTCTGCAGTAGGAAGTCTCATGTATGCCATGCTTTGTACTAGATCGGATATCTGTTTTTCAGTTGGCATGGTCAGCCGATATCAATCAAATCCAGGACCACAACATTGGCAAGCTGTAAAGCATATTCTCAAGTATCTACGGAGAACGAGAGATTATATGCTTGTTTACCGTTGTGAGGATTTGATTCCCATTGGCTATACAGATTCAGACTTTCAATCGGATCTAGATTTCAGAAAGTCCACGTCAGGATGTGTTTTCACCTTGGGAGGTAGAGCCATAAGTTGGAGGACTGTGAAGCAATCTTGTATTGCGGACTCCACCATGGAAGCTGAATATGTTGCTGCTTGTGAGGCGGCAAAGGAAGCTGTTTGGCTCAAGAAATTCCTTTCTGATCTTGGTGTAGTGAGAATAGAGCAAGTTCCTATCACATTGTTTTGTGACAATAGGGGAGCGGTTGCACAATCCAAAGATCCAAGGAATCACAAGAAAGGAAAGCACATTGAGAGAAAGTACCACATCATTCGAGACATTGTTGCTCGTGGAGATGTGGTGGTTACAAAGATTGAAAGTGCAAATAATCTAGCAGATCCCTTTACCAAAGCCTTGCCTCAACGGACCTTCGAGTCACATTTGGAGGGAATGGGAGTTAGATTAGTGCACAATAGTCTTTAGGGCAAGTGGGAGATTGTTAGGATATGTGCCCTTAAATCCTATTGTATGATACTATGTATGATATTATGTATGACATTATGTGAGAAATCATGTATGACTTAATATTGTGTTTAATAAAGTTGTTTTATTCTTATCTAAAATAATGGTAACATGAATATTCGGGCATTATCAAATAGTCCATGAGATGCATAGTATGTGATTTATGTGATTTAGTCACAGAAGATATAGATCACAAGTTCTTTGTAAACTCAAAATTTTGGTTCGTAGTCGGTGATAAAATTGGGCATTTCATCTGCGAAGACTATAACATATTAACTACGATGATTTGTCTTGATCATGGAAGTGGTGACTTCTAGTTAATATGTTGATATGTTTTAAGAGTTAAGACATATTGAACTGGACCGCTGTGAGATTTATTATTTTCCTAACGACTGTCAATTGAATAATAAATCTCACGACTTGTATTCACATGAACTCTTAATCCTGAGAGAATAATGGACCTGATCATGAAATGTAGGTTGCTTTGATATATCAGGAGTGAGATCTAAAGTAACGGTCAAAACCTCAGTATGTTGGGCAGCCACATTTAGTGTTGATGGAACATATATTCTCAAGATGGAATTCATAGTCTCTTAACGGAGATATAAAATATTCCCTTGAGATAAGTTTAATGGGTACAGTTATTCAGAGAGTTAGGCCTAACCACTTTAGTAAGACTAAAGTATATATTTATGAAATTGGATTTTATAAATATATGGTGAATAACTCAAAAGGGTTAAACCGGGTACTCAAGGATTAAGATGTAGTAATTTACAAAATGGCAGTCTATATTCATGACTTTGTATTACTACGAATATTTTATGAAGGAGTTGCATGTATAATAAAGTCTTGGGATATAATTTATTAATGAGGCCTAGAGTGCAATTATATTTATATAGTGGTATTAAATATAATTAATGGTAACTTTGGACTTGTTAAGAGTTGACAGAAAAGCCCAAGGCCCATTAGAGCTAGTGTCTTATTTGTTCCCTTTTGGTCCTACTCTAAGCTACACACTAAAGCCCAATTGGGAAGGCCCAAAAGGCTAGCCCAATTAGATAATCAGTTATGTGGAGAGAAACATACAAAATTTTATATATAGAATAAAATGGTTTGTATGTTTAAGAAGATAAGATATGAAATAAGGAAGAGAGACACTCTTTCATATTCTCTCTAGAAAACATAGAACTGATTGAGAGACCACACATCTTGGGCATCAAGTGGAATTGGAGTGAAGATTGAAAGTCTTCCCGAGTACTTCTTCATTTGGTTTTGAATTTCACCGCATCAAGGTACACTCTCTTGTTCTTATATTCTGAAACCTACATAGTGTATGTTATCAATTGCGAATGAAGTAGATCCGTTTATTTTCCACTGCGTATGTTTTTTATGCGATACAAACATGATGATTTCCTAACATAATGCCATTAGGCACCTCTACAAGTTCTAGATTTTAAATAGAATCTAATCCTATTCACATAACCTTTGATCCAGTAATTCATATTCATATCATCTATTGCCTTAACATAGGACCGAGGATCAAATTCATATCCTTTTGGAATGACTTCAAAAGTTTATCCCAAAAGTATGAATTTACTTGGTAATTAATAATCCTCCCACTACGATATTGTACCTGTGTACTAGCTATACATTTAGGATAATGTCTTGTGGTGTATCCAATATAACCATCTCATTTCTAAATGTATTTTATAGTTGTCTCTCAACAAATTCTGACATTTTTCTTCTAGAACAATCTACGATTTGCTTTAAGATTATTCACATAGTCATCATCAAGAACTTTGTAATTGAAGTTTACAAACATCTTGTTTTCTTTATGACTACCGAAACAATCTTTTGAAATTATTTTTAGATACCCATCATAAACACACATTTTCCTACCTTTTGATTTCAATTTGTCAGACTTCCTTTCTAGCACAAGTGCTGGACATCTCCAAAAATAGAAGTATCATATACTAGGTTTTCACCCAATCCACAATTTGACAAATGTCCTAGGAACAAATTTTTGAAATCAACTTTAGAAAATGTATAGTAATTATTAGAGTATATCTCCAAAAGAAATAAGTAAATGGATATACTTATCATGTACTTTTTCTAAAAGAGTCTTATTCCTCCTTCATGTATGCACTGACTTAAAGAAGTCATTGAAACTTTATTCATTTACAATAAAGGAGCCCTAGGTCTTATTATCCTCTAAATAGAATTCATAGATTGGGAATATATCAAAATAATGGTTCTAAAAGCCCATCTTTCACCAATCTTGAATATCATTTAGAGTAATAAGATCTAAACATAAGTTCAAAAACATACAATACCAAAGGATGTAAACTTTCTCTTTAAAAAATAAAACATGTAAATTTCCATTTAGAAGACAATCATGGACAATGCTTAGCTTTACCAAAACAAGAACACTTTCCTTTTAGTTGTGCTTTTAAGTCCAAGTTCCTTTTGGCAACTACTAGGGCAACTTCCTTGTCCAACTGTTTGGTATTATAATTCTTTTTCTTACCACCCTTACCTTATGGATTAGGTTAAGAATTTGAATTAAATCATATTGATCCTAGCCTTAGCTTTTAAGATGTCTTCCGTTGCGTAGAAGTCACTCATCAATTCAGATAACATAAAAATTTATTTTCAAAAACAATCTGAATTGATCAAATGATTCTAACAAGGACTTTTGGATCATATCCATATGAGATTAACATTTAATCTCTACATCTAAGAATTCCAATTCATTTTAAAATTAAAATATTTTCATAAAATGACATAGAATTGGATCTGCTTAAGCTTTTCTTAGCATTCAATATGATTCATACCAAACATCTCATTTAGACTTAATATAAAGTATAAGTCTTGTACTAACTCTTGCATCTCATGCTGTAGCACAATTGAGATAGAAGCCAGTATAACATTTTAGCATTTCAATGGAGACTATGATCAAATCATAAGTTATCTTCCATCAATGGATCGTGCATAGAAAATTATGACAATGCTGAATCGAAACATAATTATGTAGTTCAGCTCCTTTAAGCATCATGTCCAAAATTATTTCTTAGTTAATGTGATTCATTTAAAATAGTAGCTAGAGAACAAAAAATTTATGATAACTTTATTTTAAGACTATGAACATAATTGCAAGGACATTATATTTTGCATCTATAACCATATAATATGGAACCCGAAAACGATACTATATTAGGTGCAACGACAACCTAATCCCACAATTAATATTCCTAGGAAGCGAGGTCATACCAATCACTATGATCAGGCGAGAAATATTCTCATTATTAATGCTATCATGGTAACTCTTACCAAACAAAAATAATTTGCCGCTCTTACTTTGGCCTCTAAGTAATAATAGCAAGAACTCAGCATAGAGGATACTATTAAACTTAGTCTAGTGTATACCATTGTCTAGAATCATGCGTAGCCACATTTCATCCCTTTAACAGGCTTATTTTGTAGTACCATGATAAAAACACCCTCCGCATGAAATGCAAAACTCGAAGCTAAGACAAGGTGTTTGATTAAACCACTATAAACCAGGAAATTCAATCTTGTAGTACCATGAAATAAACATCCTTTGCATGGAACACAAGGCTCGAGGCCAAGACGAGATGTTTACCCCACACCACTATGAACCGACAATGGAGGCCGTGAGATCCAACCTTTATATCTTTCTCCCACTAGAAATTTTAAAACAAGTGGATTGTCTTGAAAACATTGTGATCTAATCACAATTTTAACCCTACACATCAAATGTGTTCAATTGTTTAAATTCAATGTGATGTTACTAAGTCACGTCACAATGGCATAACGAACATTCGCGCAATCACAAAGAAGTTTAACCTTTGTAATCCATGAAGTACATACCCTCCGCATGGAATGCAAGACTCGAAGTCAAGACAAGGTATCTAGTCACATTACAATAAACTTAACAAAAGAGTTATTTCAGCACTCCCACTCATTATTTGGGTTTTTCTTTAAATAATTGTGATCCCATCACAACTAATAATCTTGCACTTATTGAAGACTCTAATCTCATTAGAATCACTAACTAAAATGGAAGTCCTAAACTATTTAGGATTCCTTAAACACTAATGAATCAAAAATTAGTTATATAGAACTCTATCCTTAACTTATTTGATTAAGAATTCTAATCTCATTAGAAACTATATACCTTTTAATTAAGCTTTAATCTCATAAAAACTTCTAATTAAAATAAATTAAGGACTTTCAATCATATAACAATTCCAATCTCATTAGAATGTTTCTTAAAAGACAAGTCTCAAACTATTTAGGACTAAGAGTTCTATTTAACTAATATCTTTAATCTCATTAGGTCTTTTAGTTAGATAATGATTAATAAAAGTCCTTAACTTTTAAGAACTATAAAATTAATCACATAACCTTACTTTTATACATGAAAAACACTTAGAAAATAAACTCTAAATTCCCAGTTTTCGCAAGTATCTCGCGACTTAGCGCTACCTGCGAAAACGTGTTAAGCAAAAAATTGAAAACACAAAAATTTCATACAGAAACTTTCGCTACTATCTCTAGGTACCTCGCGACTTTCTCTACTGTCTCGCGGGTGTCTCGTGGGTATCTCGCAACTAAACGCCTCCCGCGAAAATTTTTGTGCTTCAGTGGCATTTCTCGTGGGTAGCTTCGCGGGTAAGCTTACCCGCGAAAAACTCGTGTTTTCAGTTTTTCAAGTTCACATATTAACAGTTTTCAACGGTTTTTCATGAACAAACAACCACCATATGAACATAACATATGGAAATTGATATCAAAACTGAATTCTATTGATGCTATAACCTTAAAGATCAATTTTGTAAAAAGTTTAGACCCCTTAAACCCAATCAGATTAACTTAGATATTTAGCCAAGTGATTTACTTAAATAAATTAAGCAATTCTAGGTTAACACAAATATATCATATCATGCAAAGCAGCGGAAATATAAAGAATACAATGATATGATGACCCAGGAAAACCAAATCGGTAAAAAACCTGGGGAAGATTTAACCTAGCTATTCTCAAGGTAAAACAGCAAATCCACTATGAAAGAATTGAAGTTTATACAATAGCGACTTAGACCACTAACATCTTATTGCTACCTCGAGTAGAAAACTTACTACCACGACCCTATGATAGCTCCGAGTCCACGGACTACTTCTTTTCTTGGCCTTTGCAAAATACAAACACCTACACTTGTGACTTTGAGATCCTACTCAAACGTTTAGCGACACAAACACCCACACTTGTGACTTTGAGATCCCACTCAAAGGTTTAGTGACACAAACTCTCCTGTTTGTGACTCCAAGACCACCCTTGAAGGTTTAGATCATTAGCACCTTTGATGACTAGAGAAGAAGGCAACCTCAACAACACCGGATCTTGAAATTCTTCAAGGAATAAAACCGGTAGAAGATATAAGAGAGCTTTTTAGGAACAAAACCCTAAAAATACAAAAGAGGCACACTCTTCTCTCTCTAAAAAGCCTTCTAAAAACGTGCTTAGGGTTTCCCTTATATACTAGAAGAAGTAGACTTGAAACCCTAATCCTTAATGGACTTGAACTGCTGTTTGGGCTTAATTAAAATTTTGCAAATACGACTTTCGATTGATCGAGCCTATTTCTCGATCGGTCGAACCATGCAATTTCTGAATTCTTCTTTCTACAGCTTACTTGTTCTTGAATCTTGACTTGAATCACCCTGAGCATTGTCTAATAAAACCTATAGACACTAAGATCTATATCTAGACAAGTTTGTATTCATGATTTGCCAATTGTTCTAAACTTTTAGAACCTAAAAATTTAACATACTTAAATTCAATATTTAAACAACATCATAACATCAATATCCGTTTTTATCAAATCATAGTTTCAACAACCATGCAGAAAATTAAATGCAAATATAATCTTCTAACATTATGAAACTATTATCTCTAATTCCAAAACTCACAAAACATGTTATACAGATTCAAAATGAAGACCACTCGGATACCAATTGTTGGGAAAAATATATGTTTGTATCACATATAAAACATACGCAGCGAAAAATTAACGGATCTACTTCATTCGCAATTGATAACATGAACTATGTAAGTTTCAGAATTTAAGAACAAGAAAGCGTACCTTGGTGCGGTGAATTTCAAAACTTAAAGATCACAAGAACATGGGAATACTTTTAATCTTCACTCCAATTCCACTTAATGCCCAAGAAGTGTGGTCTCTCAATCAGTTTCCAAGGAGAGAATGAGAGAGTGTCCAATACTCACACACAAACCATTTCATGTTCTCATGTGATCATAATGAAAAACCACTCAAAAACTATCATTAAAAGACTTATGAAATTCTGTATGTTTCTCTTCTTATATATAACTGATTATCTAATTGGGCGAGCCTTTTGTGCCATTCTAATTGGGCTCTAGTGTATGGCTTGGAGTGGAACCAAAAGGAAACAAATAAGACTTTAGCTTCAATTGGTCTTAGGCTTTTCTGTCAACTCTTGACAAGTCCAAAGTTACCATTAATTATATTCAATACCACTAACAAAATCTCTTATGCTAACCCTCCTCCTAAGTATGACTACTCTCATAACCAAAACTACTCACCCTTTTTGTCACGAGTGACGAAAGGTAAGAGTGCCAAGTATACATCTCATCAGAGCGGGAAAAGCTAGCATCTCCATCTCCATCATTATCATCATCATCGGAGTTGTCGTCATCGGACACCTCGAGTGCCTCGAGAGGAGGAGAGGGAGGCTCAACAAAGCCACCAAGGAGAGCCTGCCATCTAGCAATACAACCGACATGGGTGTTTTCATTTGACACAACTCATCAGTGAGCACATCAAGGGGAGCATCCATGCGCTGAAGCTGCACTATGATAGCATCCAAAGTCTCACCATCTGCAGAAGAAGAAGGAGCGTAGATGGATGGAGCTGAAGAAGTGGGAGGAACTGCTGACCCGAACCACCTTGAACGAAATTGCGCCTCGCTCCGTTTAACGGTAGCAGCATCAATGGCGCACATAACGATGGAATGGTCGAATGTAGGAAAAGGAACAGAAAAGTAGCATAAGATCCTCATGATAGCTGAAGGAAAGATGAGATTATCACGGGTAGCGATATCCCTATAAACATCTATGATAGAAAAAATGAAGTGAGAGGGAAAATCTATAGTGAGGTGCTCTAATAAAGAAAGCAAAAACTGAGCACGGGGCTCTGTAACAGAGTTATAATGAGAAAGAGGATGTAAAAAAAAAAGTCATGACCATGCTCATGAATCTAGGACCTTTAGCAAAGGTCAAACATGGGATAAATTGACGATCACCCCAATTAGAAGGGCACTCGTAAAAAGTAGAAATCTTCTCGTCTTTAGACATAGTCCTCAAATGCTCACAACTGGGGTAGTCAAGATGCTCTACCTTCGGGACACAGAGCACATCGGATACCAACTCCGGTGTGACTGCTATATGCGTACCTTAAACACGAGTATGGAAAAAAGGTATTGAATAATCAAGTCCGTGCATGTTGGAGTAAAACTCCAGAATCAACATGGGTGGAAAGGTGACTGGGACGTCACACAATGACTCCCAACCCCAACTGTGAATGACTGTTGGTAGGTCAGTGTCGGAGAAGTCCGACAAATTGACTCAGCATTCCAAATGAACACCTCGTCGAGAGAATTTCTCTAAGAAGTCCTTTCAGGCATTCTCATCACGAAACTGAATAGAAGAGAGAGTAGGATTAGAATACGAAGAAGCCTAGGAATGAAGGGGGTTCTAGGACGGAACAGATTTACGTTTGGGTGCCATTGACGCACTAACGTAAACTAGAGAGTAAGGGGGGAAGAAAGAAACACTGAGAAAACTCCCAAAACAATTCAAATATACAAAAATATATTGAATGTAAAGGATGTATGCATAAGAATGCATGAGCATTTGATGTGCAAAAATAATTCCATCATGGGCTCAGCTCAATCTAATCCTACCAGCACATAATCAGCTGCACACATCTAAATGCATGACAATACTGTTATAATGCTCATGAGATGCAATGCATGAAGTTTTTAAGATCAAATCTTCAAACCCCATTCCAAAAATTTCACAAAAACCTCTTTGATTTTGAAAAACCCCAAATTTTGCAAAAATTTCAAAAACTTAGGTTACAAAGCATGAAATGCATGAAAATGAGAGATTAGAAACTTACCAAGTGAAGAAAAACTTGAATAAGCTTGAAGAATCCTTAAGGAAGAGGTTGAATGTGAGTGAGAGAGATACAGACAGATCGAGAGAGTCGAGAAAATGAAGATCGGATCGCGCTAAAACCTATATATTGGTGTTCAGTAATTCTCAACAGATAGAGGTGTCGAGAGGTGTCAAGAGAGGTGTCGAGCTTTAAAAGCCGACAGATGCAGCTATCAAGAGGTGTCCAGAGGTGTCCATAACAAAACATGCTCGATGGATCGAGGAGATATCGAGGAGCTATCAAGGGGATAGAAATTTTCTCGATCGACCCACCTAGCTATCAAGAGGTGCCGAGATTGCGATAAAAATCAACTGAAGAGCTCGATAGATAGACTAGGTATCGAGAGGTGTCGAGGAGCTGTTGAGATTGCTTAAAAATAGTTTTTCAAGAAGAGAAAAAAAAAAAAAAAACAAACAAAGATATGAATGCAATCAAGCATGCAACTCAACCAATGATCCAAACAACATTTTGAACTCTCAAAATCATCTCTCAACTAAAAGTTTAAGCACATAGATCCCAAAACACACACACAAAACAAGTCTAACCAATTTTGTATTTTAATAATAAGTCAAGACAGTTTAATGAGTATACATTAACACATGTAAACCTGGTGATGGCCAAATCACATTGTACCTACACATGTATCAAGAGTAGCAAAGAATATTGCATGTTATTTGTGAAAAACATTGCAACATTGCATAAGTGTATACATGTTATGACGATTTGAGATATGAGAAAATCACTTTAACTCACACACAATCATAACTGTTTGATGGGGACTATCACATTCGAGGTATATCCTATAACTCTTACATCTCCTAGAATACACGCTTGTAATCATATATAAATCATTTTGATCTTTTTGCTTTTATTTTTCTTTGCTTATTTTTCTTTTTATTAAGCATATCACGCATGGGCACATAAGAGAGAGAAAAGAAATACCTATTTATGTTAAGCTTTTAACATTACACTTTGCTATGCCTAAGCATACAAATGTCATTGACATTGCACTTTTGCTATGCCAAAATATACAGATGTCATTTTATGATTGGCGGGCAATAGTGATGAGATGATTATTTATGCATTTCTCTTAGAATTTTCTAGTCTTACCGATCAAAAAGAGTGATATAAGTGTTAGGTACAAGAGACTACTTAATCTTACTCATCAGAAACACGAGCCACAAAGCTCACTTGCTTAGTTGTGCATAGAGATGCTCAACTAAGCTACAAAAGATACAAAGTTTAGAAAACTTTGTTTTAATGGCCATCCAAGGTACACAAGTACCAATGTACATAACACACACTGTTTTTGTATTTTTCTGATTTTTCAATTTTTTTTTTTTTTATATGAAAAACAAAACAAAGCAAAACTGAGAAATAACCAAACAAAAACATGTTAAAAAAAACAAAGCAATGCATAAAACTAGATGCAAATGCATAAGTAAGGAGGAAGAGAATAGGAGATCAATCCATGGAGATGACACCAATGTTTTGGCGAAGGAATTCAAATTTCAAGAGTGAGAGTACCATCTTTGACAAGCTCCCTAATGAAGTGATGTCAAATTTCTATAGTTTAGTTCGAGAATGTTGAACCAGATTCTTAGAGATGTTGATGGCACTGGTATTGTCACAGTAGATGGTAAGATGTTCTTGAAAAATACCGTAATCATGGAGGATTTTTTGCATCCATAAGAGTTGGGTGCAACAACTACCTGCAACGATGTACTCAGCTTCTGCAGTGGATAAAGAGAAGGAATTCTACTTTTTGCTCATCCAGGAGACAAGATTATTACCAACATAGAAACAACCCCCTGATATACTTTTTCTATCATCAGCATTCCTAGCTCAATTAGCGTTAAAATACCCAGCTAAGACATCATTTGTGTCCCTTCTGTACCACACACCAAAGTCGGCAGTGGTTTTGACATACTTTATGAATCTTTTCAAAGTAATCATATGAGACTCTTTTGGATTAGCCTGATATATAGCACATATTCCCGCATTGTAACTAATGTCAGGTCTACTAGCAGTAAGGTAAAGAAGACTGCCTATCATGCTTCCATAGAGAGATGAATCTACACTTTTACCTAACAAGTCAACAGTGAGTTTAACATTTGGGCTCATAGGTGTTTTAATAGAATTAGTAGATTCCAAACTAAACTTGTTTACAAGATTTTTAGCATATTTAGATTACGATATGAATATACCTGCATCTTACTGACAAATCTGCAATCCAAGGAAGTGAGTTAGCTCTCCAATCATGCTTATCTCAAATTTGGCCTGCATGAGTGTTGAGAAGCTATGAGAGAGTTCATCCTTAGTTGACCCAAAGATGATATCATCAACATAGACTTGAGTAACTATCAACTCACCGTCTTCCTTTTTTGTGAAGAGAGTTTGATCAGCTTTTCCTCTGGTGAACCTAGGCGACACCAAGTATTGTGTGAGCAGATCATACCAAGTTCTAAGGGTTTGCTTTAACCCATAAAGTGCCTTCTTGGGGTACAGTATATGATCCGGAAAGTGTGGATTAATGAATCCTTTTGCCACATAGACATCTTCTTTAAGCAGCCCATTCAAGAATGTAGTCTTCATGTCCATTTGATAGAGCTTGAACCTCAAGTGACATGCTAGGGCCAGGAGAATTCTGATGGGCTCCATATGGTCTACCGGAGCAAATGTTTCATCATAGTCTACTCCTTCCATTTGTGAGTATCCTTGAGCTACAAGACGAGCCTTGTTACGAATCACATTACCCTCCTCATTAGTTTTATTGCGGAATATCCACTTTTTGCCAATGATGTGTTCACCCTTCGGTCTAGGTACCAAAGTCTAGACATCATTCCTCTGAAATTGAAGCAGTTCATTGTGCATAGCTGCAACCCAGCTTTCATCCTGAAGAGCTTCCTCAACTTTAGTGGGTTCAACATGCAACAAATAACAGGAATAAGACACAAAGTTAGCAACACATTTATCAACTGTACGCTTCCTTAGTGTAAGCTCATTCATGTTTTCCACAGTAACTTCAAGAGGTTGATTCAATTTGATCCTAGAAGAGGGTCCTTTCTATTCATGGGTTTCTGAATCGAGTGAAGTAGATAAGTCTACTGGATCTTCTACAACACTTGGAGTATTTGGAGTACTAGGTGATGCAGGCTCTTGTTCAACAATTTCTTGAACTTCCCTAGGCTCGGCAAGTAGAATCTCTTTGGGGAGTCCTCACCAATTTTCTCAAAACTAGAATCTGAAGATTCATTAATAACAACAATTACTGTTTCCATTACTTTCATGGTTTTTTTGTTGTATACCCGATAAGCCTTGCTTGTAGAAGAGTATTTTAGAAATATTCCTTCATCACTTCCGGAGTCAAATTTTCCAACATTCTCCCTATCTTTAAGAATGAAACATGTACTTCCGAAGATTCTAAATATTTAACATTTGGCTTCCTTCCCTTCCATAACTCATATAGAGTCTTCTTGGTACCGAATTTGAAATACACCCTATTAACCATATGACACGCAATGTTTACGGCTTCTCCCCACAAGTTTCTAGTCACATCCTTGTTGTGCAATATGGCTCTAGCCACCTCTTGAATAACCCTGTTCTTCCTTTCTACTACACCATTCTGCTGAGGAGTAATAGGAGCAAAGAATTCTTGAGATATACCTGATCTTGTACAAAAGGACTCTATATATGAATTCTCAAATTCTTTACCATGATCGCTTCGAATTCGATCAATCTTCAGTCTCTTTTCATTCTGCAATGTTATGCACAAGGCTTCAATGTGCTCAAGAGCATCAGACTTGGATCATAAGAGGATAACCCAAGTGTACCTAGTGAAGTCATCTACCACAACCATGATGTACCACTTTCCATCAAGGGACTCGGTTCTAGTAGGACCCATAAGATCCAAATACAGTAGCTCCAATGGTCTGGATGTAGCAGATGTTTGGGTGCTTGGATGTTTAGCTTTCGTCTGTTTCCCAAGATGACATGGTTCACACACCACATTGCTCACCCTACTAAGCTTTGGTATCCCTAAGAAGGATTTGTGCTTAGATACAATTGAAAGATGTTTGTAACTAGCATGTCTCATCCTTTGGTGCCATAGATCTTCATTTGGTAAACGAATGTTATTGCACACGATATTAGCATCAGGAACCAATCCATAACAGTTGTCTAGAGTACGAAAACCACTTATGAGTTTCTTTCCAGACTCATCCATGACAAGGCAATTTCCCTTTAGATAATAGTACCATGAAGTCTTGATCACATATCTGACTTATGCTCAATAGGTTCACCCTCAAACCTTCTACATATAGAACATTTGCAATGCCCGACAATCCAGGTAAAGAGATGATTCCCTTTCCTTTGATCTGTGATTTGCTCCCATTACCAAAAGAGACATCGCCACCTTTCTTGGACTCGAAAACCTTGAAGAGAGATCGATCTATAGTCATGTGTCTTAAGCAGCTGCTATCAAGGTACCACAAACATGTGTCCATAACTTTAAATGCGAACTTTATCACGAAGCACACTTTGTTAGGATTAGTGTCCTTAAATCCTATTGTATGATGCCATGTATGATATTATGTATGACATTATGTATGACATGATGTATGACTTAATATTGTGATTGATAAATTTGTTTTATTATTATCTAAAATAATTGTAAAATGAATATTCAGACATTATCATATAGTCCATGAGATGCATAGTATGTGATTTATGTGAAAAGTCACAAAAAATATAAATCACAAGTTCTTTGTAAACTCAGAATTTTAGTTCGTAGTCGGTGATGAAATTGGGCATTTCATCTGCAAAGATTATAACATATCAACTAAGATGATTTATCTTGATCATGGAAGTGGAGACTTCTAGTTGATGTGTTGATATGTCTTACGAGTTAAGACATATTGAACTGGACTGCTATGAGATTTATTATTCTCCTAACGACTGTCAATTGAATAATAAATCTCACGACTTCTATTTACATGAACTCTTAATCCTGAAAGAATAACGGACCTGATCATGAAGTGTAGGTTGCTTTGATATATCAGGAGTGAGATCTAAAGCATCGGTCAAAACCTTAGTATGTTGGGCAACTACATTTAGTGTTGATGGTGTTGGGATTTATGCCCTAAAATTTAATTTATTGGCATGTCATAAATAATTAAATTGTTTAATTATATGAGACTATCTATAAATGAACTAATGGGACATTATCTTAGTCCATGAAATGCATTGTATGTGATTTATGTGAAAAGTCATAGAAGAGATAAATCACAAGTTCTTTGTAAACTCAGAATTTTAGTTCGTAGTTGATAATGAAATTGGGCATTTCATCTGCGAAGACTATAACGTATCAACTAAGATGATTTGTCTTGATCATAGAAGTAGAGACTTCTAGTTGATATGTTTTAAGAGTTAAGACAAATTGAACTGGACCGTTGTGAGATTTATTATTCTCCTAACGATTGTCAAATGAATAATAAATCTCACGACTTCTATTTACATCAACTCTAAATCCTGAGAGAATAATGGACCTAATCAGGAGGTGTAGGTTGCTTTGATATATCAGGAGTGAGATCTATAAGTTACGGTCAAAACCTCAGTATGTTGGGCAGTCACATTCAGTGCTGATGGAATATATATTCTCAAGATGGAATTCATAATCTTTTAACGGAGATATAAAATATTCCCTTGAGATAAGTTTAATGGGTTTGGTTATTCAGAGAGTTGGGCTCAACCACTTTAATAATGAGTTACTAAAGCATATATTTTTGGAATTGGATTTCATAAATATATGATGGATAACATTAAGGATTAAACCGGGTACTCAAGGATTAAGATGTAGTAAGCTTCAAAGTGGCAGTCTATATTCATGACTTTGTATTACTACGAATATTTTAATGAAGGGGTTGCATGTATAATAAAGTCTTGGATATAATTTATTGATAAGGCCTAGAATGCAATTATATTCATATAGTTGTATTGAATATAATTAATGGTAAGTTTGGACTTGTCAAGAGTTGACAGAAAAGCCCAAGGCCCATTGGAGCTAGAGTCTTATTTGTTCCCTTTTGATCCCACTCCAAGCAACACACTAGAGCCTGATTGGAATTGCCCAAAAGGCTAGCCCAATTAGATAATTAGTTGTATATAAAGAGAGAAACATACAGAATTTTATGAGTCTTTTCATAAGTGTTTTTTATCAAGATTACACAAGGAATGAAATGGTTTGTATGTGAGTGTTGAACACTCCCTTGTTCTCTCCTTGGAAACTGATTGAGAGACCACACATCTTGGGCATTAAGTGGAATTGGAGTGAAGATTAAAAGTCTTCCCACGAACTTCTGATTTTTGGTTTTGAATTTCACTACACAAAGGTATGCTTTCTTGTTCTTAAATTCTGAAACTTTCATTGTGCATGTTATCAATTGCAAATGTAGTAGACCCTTAATTTTTCGCTACGTATGTTTTGTATGTGATACAAACATGTTTATTTTTCCCCACAGATGGAACATATATTCTTAAGATGGAATTCATAGTCTCTTAACAGAGATATAAAATATTCCCTTGAGATAAGTTTAATGGGTTCAGTTATTCAGAGAGTTAGGCCTAACCATTTTAGTAAGATTAAAGTATATATTTATGAAATTAGATTTCATAAATATATGATGAATAATTTAAAAGGTTTAAACCGGGTACTCAAGGATTAAGATGTAGTAATCTACAAAGTGGCAGTCTATTTGCATTACTTTGTATTACTACGAATATTTTATGAAGGAGTTGCATGTATAATAAAGTCTTGGGATATAATTTATTAATAAGGCCTAGAATGCAATTATATTTATAAAGTGGTATTAAATATAATTAATGGTAACTTTGGACTTGTCAAGAGTTGACATAAAAGCTCAAGGCTCATTGGAGCTAGTGTCTTATTTGTTCCCTTTTGGTCCCACTCCAAGCCATTGGAGCTAGCCCAATTAGATAATCAGTTATGTGGAGAGAAACATACAGAATTTTAGAATAATGAAATAGTTTATATATTGGAATGACACTCTTTTATATTCTCTCTAGAACAAACATATAGAACTGATTGAGAGACCACACATCTTGGGCATCAAGTGGAATTGGAGTGAAGATTTAAAGTGTTCTCAAGTGCTTTTCATCTTCAGTTTTGAAATTCACCATACCAAGGTAGACTCTCTTGTTCTTATATTCTGAAATTTACATAGTACATATTATCTATTACGAATGAAGTAGATCCGTTAATTTTCCACTGCGTATGTTTTGTATGTAATACAAACATGTTAATTTCCATCACACTTCGTGCTTAGATGACAGATCAGTGAGAATGGTGTTTTCTCTCATCTACCTTTTATGAGCTAAACCTTTAACCTTCACTCTTCTCAAATGAACTCCTTTGCATATTTTCATTCCGAGATAGTATAGTTTCTTCTTTATTAGACTGAGATATTTTCCAGTAGTCATCAAAATAGAATTCAATTAAATTTTAGACTTGCATTTTTTGATACACTCAAACAAGTAGAGATTAGAAAAATAAAATGTATTTGAAAGCAAAGATCTCTTCAAGCCGGTTTCAGCTATGACAACAGGGGTCAATGGATCACACAGTAAAGATTAACCCTAATCAGAGTGTGCCTGCTTTGATACCACTTGATAGGCCAAGAATGTATTGACCCCTTGTGATGAATTAATTGATTAATTGGCCAAGTTTATTAATTAATCAAATTAACATACAAGATATATGGTAGCATAAAAAAATCACCAATTAAACTAAGTATGTAGCGGAAAATAAATTAACACGATGATTTGTTTACGAATGGGGAAAACCTACACGGTAAAAACTCCACCGGGTGATTTGAAGGTCACCACTCCCGTGAATCTGCTATTATCATAACAAGTGGTTACAAGTAAAGGAATCCCACTACCCTATACCAACCTATAGTTGAACCCTTACCCCAATACCTAATTAGACTTGTTTTGTAGTGACAATCTCTCCTTTTATTGCACAGCTCCCAATACGTGACTAACCAATTGCGCAGATCCCAGTACGCGACTTGATTCACCAACTAGAAAAGGTTGTTGGCTACAAAGTTCTTCAGTTCATCACACGATGACGATCAAGAAGATACTAGGTCACAAAATCCTATGGTGTACAAACACAGCAACTTCTTCACAAGAAAGATGAACTAGGGCAAATTCATTCTCCGGTCACAAATTGCATGAACAAACTTTTCCACACACACGAGCCACCTTTGGCGGCCTTTAAAACAATCCTTATATATGTTTAGGGTTATGAGAAAAGAAGGCCGAAACACTTAATACCAGATTGGATGAAAAACAATCCTGAAAAACTGAACTTCATAAATCTCGACAGATACCTTATCTGTCGAGCTGCTGTCGAGCTATGGGCTTCGACAGCTTTACAAATCTCGATAGATAGCTAGTTGTCAAGCTTTAATGAACAACACTTTCTGCACTTGAATCTTGGGCAGGCTTGCATGGCTTTAACACTTGACCTTGAAACAAAGTTTCTTGAACCATTTAATACATCCTAGATCTACCCAATTACAAGTAAAGTTCGTTTTGTCAAAGGAATAGCCAATTACATAAAACAATGACATATGTTTCTAACATGTGAATCACATATGTCCTAACACAGCACTTCCTTTACTTGTGAAAACTCGAATTTGTGTTAAAAACAGAAGAGCTGTTTAGACCCCCAAATTAAAAATTACAGCTAGGTTGATTTTACTCTTACTTAAACTAAGTGCGAAAAAGAGTAAATGCGAGTGAACAAACTATAAAACTACTCAAAGCCATATTCATCAAAGCACATCAGTAAAATGAAAGCTACAAGAATATGGAAGAAGAATGAAAACACAAGATAACACACTGATGTGTTATCCAAGAGGAAACCGAAGTACTCGGCGTAAGACCTCTCCGCCGCCCTCCAAGCGGTAAATCGATCCACTAGACAATCAGTTGGGATACATGAATTGCAAGAAACCTTCTAAGCCTAATCTACCCAATGCACCTAAGGCCTCCAAGCTCCTACTCCAACAAAGCTTCTTGGAACCGTGTCTTGTCTAGCTCTCCAGATCCCGCAATACGCCTGATTGCATCCACCAAAGCTTGGCTTCTTCTAATGCCTCCTAACAGCACCAAAACCTCACTTAACACTCAGAATGGGTATGGTAAGTGTTTAGGCTATCAACCTCTCAAGGATATGAAAATGAAGAGGTAGAAGTTACCACAATGGATTGTGTAGAGAATTATGAGTATAACTATCTCTCACTCTCAAGGGTTGTGATTAGGGTTTTCTCTTTAAAAAGCACTCCTCAACATATGTGGGTAATGGGTGTATATATAGTACAGGTAGAGATAGGGTGTATTAGATAGGACAAATTGGCAAAACAGAATGTTTCGTGGGTATCTTGCAGGAAGGCCTTACCCACGAGACACTCGCAAAAACCAGCTGTCACCATCTTGTCTTGACTCTTTGCATTCCAGTCATATGCAGAGCACATGCTTCACTTCCCGGGAAAGATACCCGCAAAAACTTCTTTGTCTTCAATATGCCTTGAGTCTTCATACTCTCTCTCACACACACAACCCTTACAAGAAATCTCACATAAAATAAAAGGTACAAAAGATTGAACATAATTACAATCAAATTTGGCACGGAATTAAAGCCAACAAAAAATAGTTATAAATCACAACTTTACAACTTGTTTCTTGGTCAGACTTGCATGGCTTCAATACTTAACTTGAACACTTGTTTCTAGAAGTACTAAACCCATCCTAGATCTACCCAATTATAAGTAAAGTGCATTTTGTCAAAGGATTAGACAATTACATAAATATGTCCCTAACAATCTCCCCCTTTAGCAATCCGTGAAAAAACCATAACAAAACAAATAATCATGAGAGAAGTCTTAAATCATTAAACTCATAACCACTTGTTATATTACAAAATGAACCTAACCCTAACATAAACTTTTGAAAACCTCTGCAAGAAGAGAATTCATGGTACGGTAGACTTTCACAACTTGTCTTTCTGAAACACTTAAACAAAACTTATCAAGGCATCGTGTGTGAAACAGAACTAAAAATTGTGTATATAAAGAAACATGTGTATAAAGAGAGAGAAAAAAAAACACATGTAGAGGTAGGTGAAGAAAAATATACATCATCATCATATATATGAAAATAAAGTACAATGTATATAAATAAATGGTCACAAGACCGGTATACAAGAGGCTAATGTAACTAAAAAGAAAGAAAAGTACATATAAACCTTACTACATCTCTCAAAAACCATATTCACTCCCCCTATCGAAAATTTCCTATACAAACTCTCTGTTAGGATTAGTGCCCTAAAATCCTATTGTAAGATGTCATGTATGATATTATGTATGACATTATGTGAGAAATGGTGTATGACTTAATATTGTGATTAATAGAGTTGCTTTATTATTATCTAAAATGACGGTAACATGAATATTCAGACATTATCATATAGTCCATGAGATGTATAGTATGTGTTTTGTGTGATTTAGTCACAGAAGATATAAATCACAAGTTTTTTGTAAACTCAGAATTTTGATTCGTAATCAGTGATGAAATTGGACATTTCATCTGCGAAGACTATAACATATTAACTAAGATGATTTATCTTGATCATGGAAGTAGAGACTTCGAGTTGATATGTTGATATGTTTTAAGAGTTAAGGCATATTGAACTGGATCGCTGTGAAATTTATTTTGCTCCTAACGACTGTCAATTGAATAATAAATCTCACGACTTCTATTCACATGAACTCTTAATCCTGAGAGAATAATGGACCTAATCATGAAGTGTAGGTTACTTTGATATATCAGGAGTGAGATCTAAAGTAACGATCAAAACCTCAGTATGTTAGGTAGCCCCATTTAATGTTGATGGAACATATATTCTCAAGATGAAATTCATAGTCTCTTAATGGAGATATAAAATATTCCTATCAGATAAGTTTAATGGGTTCAGTTATTCAGAGAGTTAGGCCTAACCACTTTAGTAAGACCAAAGTATATATTTATGAAATTAGATTTTATAAATATAAGATGAATAACTTAAAAGGATTAAACCGGATACTCAAGGATTAAGATGTAGTAATTCGCAAATTGGCAGTCTACATTCATGACTTTGTATTACTATGAATATTTTATGAAGGGGTTGCATGTACCATAAAGTCTTGGCAAATAATTTATTAATAAGGCCTAGAGTGCAATTATATTTATATAGTGGTATTAAATATAATTAACGGTAATTTTAGACTTGTCAAGAGTTGACAGAAAAGCCCAAGGCCTATTGGAGCTAGAGTCTTATTTGTTCCTTTTTGGTCCCACTCTAAGTCACACACTAAAGCCTAATTAGGAAGGCCCAAAAGGCTAGCCCAATTAGATAATCAGTTATGTGGAGAGAAACATACAGAATTTTATGAATATGAAAATGGTTTGTATGTTGGTGTAAGACACTCTTTCATTCTCCTTAAATAAATTCATAGAAGCTGATTGAGGGACCACACTTCTTGGGCGTTAATGGAATTGGAGTGAAAATTAAAAGTGTTCCTGAGTACTTCTGATCTTTGTTTTGAAATTCACCATACCAAGGTACACTCTCTTGTTCTTATATTCTGAAATTTACATAGCACATGTTATCAATTGCAAATGAAGTAGATCTATTAATTTTCCGCTGCATATGTTTTGTATGCAATACAAACATGTTATTTCCAACAATTTGTATTAGAGCGGTCTTCAATTTCATAATTGTATAACATGTTAGTTTTAGAATTAGAGATAATAGTTTCATGATGTTAGAAGATTATACATATTTAACTTTCTGCATGGTTGTTGAAACTATGATTTGATAAAAAATGATATTGATGTTATGATGTTGTTTAAATTTGAATTTAAGTATGTTAAATTGAACTTTAAGGCTATAGCATCAATGGAATTTAGTTTTGATATCAATCTCTGTCTTTCATGTTCATATGATGGTTGTTAGTTCATGAAAAGACGTTAAAAAAACTACCTTAGAAAATTCTAGAAATTCAAAATTCACGAAGCTCGATCAATCTAGCAGTGTTTGAGCATCGATCGAGCATCCAAAACTTTTCTCGACCGATCGAGATACATGTTCGATCGATCGAGCTTGAAAATTCAGAAGCTCGAACGATCGAGAAGCGATTAAGCATCGATCGAGAACCGGGAATTTAGAATTTTTCTAACTTTTTTTTTTTATGTATAAAGTGCAAGGCTATGTGTGATTAGTTTACACATGATTTATAATTTAAAAACATTTATTTTAAAACATCTAATGGGAGAGAGATACAAGGGTTGGATCTCACGGCCTCCATTATCTGTTTATAGTAGTATGGGGTAAGCACCTCGTCTTGGTTTATATGCCTCGCGATCCCAAAGGAAGGTGTTTACTTCATAGCACTACAAGATTGAACTTACCCGTTTAAAGCAATGTGGACAAGCACATCGTCTTGGTGTATATGCCTTTGTTCCATGGTACTACAAGTTTAAACACCATAAAGGGAGATGAAATGTGGCTACACATAATTCTAGATAATGGTGTACACTAGACTAAGTGTAATGTTAACCTCCCAAAGGACCTATGTCATTATTACTTAGAGGCTAAAGGTAATACGACATATTATTAGTATTTTATAGGAGTTATCATGGTGCCACTAATAATGAGAATAGTTCTCAATCAATTGATGTGTTTTATAATAAACTTGCAACCAAGGAATTATAGACATGGATTGGGTTGTCGTTGCATATATTATTTTATAGTTTTATTAAGGTTTCATATTATATGCTTATATGCTAAATTGATAATGTCCAATTTACTTATTATATTCATGTTTATTATTTTCAGATTTGAACATGGCATCATTTAGCCCACTTGTTACCATTCTTAATCAAAACAAACTGATTGGATCCAATTATGTTGACTGGAAAAGAAATTTGGACATAGTTCTTACAGCTGAAGAGCGTAAATATATGCTTACTCAACCATGTCCTAGCTTTCCTTTATTAGATGTTCCTCCTGAGGAAAAACAACGATATAATCGTTGGCAGAAATCTAATGAGATGACCAAGTGCCACATCCTAGCATCTATCTCAAATATTCTACAGCATCAAATGCAGGGTGTAGAACCAACTTCAAACATTATACTAAGTCTGAAGGAGATTTTTGGTGAGCAAGGCCATTCTGCAAGGCAAGAAACCATGAGGCAAATTTATAATACCAAAATGGCTGAAGGCGGTTCAGTTAGGGAGTATTGTATTACAATGATTTCTAATCTAAATACATTAGAGGTTTTAGGTGCCGATATTGATGGAGAATCCTAAGTGGATACGATACTCCAGTCACTACCAGAATCATTGAAAGAATTCAGACTCAATTATAATATACACAAAAAGATTTATACATTGTCTAAATTAGTGAATGAGTTGGTAGCGGCGGAAAGCATCCTTGGTACTTCTATTGTTAAATCCAATATGGGTGAAGCTTCTACTTCTCAACCTAAGTAGAAAGGTAAGGATAAGAAGAAGAAGAAGAAGAAGAAGAAGAAGGACTTCACCAAGCAAGAGGGTAAACAAATTGCCTTGGGGGTTGCCGACAAAGGAAAGAAGATCAAAGAAAAATGTTTCCATTGTGGTTAGAAAGGACATTGGAAGAGGAATTGTCTAAAATTCAAGGCTGCCAATAATAAAGATATGAAAGTTCATTCCTCCTTGAAATATTTTTAATACAAAATCCTACGGATTCCTAGTGTGTGGATTTAGGTTGTACAAATCATATTTGCAATTCTTTGCAAGGATTCCAGGAGACCAGAAAGCTTAAAGAAAGAGAATTGTTTCTTACTTTGGCTGATGGGAGCAAGATTTCGGTTGTAGCTATTGGAGCGTTTAATTTGTGCTTTGATTTTAGGGTTTTAATATTATAAGACTGTCTATATGTACCTAATGTTCGTAGGAATATAATTTTTGCAACTTATTTAGGTAAACATGGATATTGTGTTATCCTTAAAGACAATGTTGTAATAAAGAAGGGTAAAGTGTTTATCTGTTCTGACAATATTGTGGATGGTCTTTATATTTTAACTTCTGATAAGCATGAATTATACAATTCTGAATTAGATAATAACTCTCATGTAAAATCATTAAAGAGAAAGTTTCCTTCTACTAATGATGCATATCTTTGGCACTTGCGTTTGGGTCATATTAATTCAAACAGAATTTAAAGACTGATCAAAGATGGACTCTTACAGCCCATGGACTTTGATGAATTTCCAGTTTGTGAATCTTGTTTGGAAGGCAAAATGACCAAACAACCTTTTAATGCAAAAGGTAGAAGAGCCCAAGAGCTGCTTAAATTAGTTCATATTGGTGTATGTGGTCTTATGTCAACCCAAGCAAAAGGAGGTTATGAGTACTTCATCACTTTTACCGATGATTACTTAAGATATGGCTATGTGTACCTAATGAGACGAAAGTCCGAAGCCTTTGAAAAGTTCAAAGAGTTTAAGGCTAAAGTTGAGAATTAATTGGGGAAACACATAAAGGCCATTCGATCTGATCGTGATGGTGAATACCTTTTTGGAGATTTCAAGGATTACTTAACTCAAAATGGGATTGTATCCCAATTGTCTACACTTGGAACTCCCCAACAGAATGGTGTAGCAGAAAGAAGGAATAAGACTCTTTTAGAAATGGTTACGTCCACGATGAGTTATTCAACTTTACCAATTTCCTTTTGGGGATATGCACTAAAAACTGCAATGCATATTTTAAATTTAGTTCCATCAAAATCTGTTTCTAACATACCCATGGAATTGTGGAGTGGGCGAAAGCTTAGTATGAAATATCTCCACATTTGGGGATGTCTAGCACATGTGTTGAAAGGGAAGTTTGATAAGTTGGAAGCTAAAACAGAAGTATGCATGTTTTTAGGGTATTCAAAGGGAACCATAAGTTATTTATTCTATAATCTTAAGGATAACAAAGTTTTTGTTAGTACCCATGCCAAATTTTTGGAAGATGATTATGTGAATAATTTTAATTCTTGAAGTAAAGTTGTTTTGGCTGAAATGAATGAACCTATAAATGAACAACCAATGAATGAAACTAGGGATGATGTGGTTGTATTAGATACACCACAATATATTACTCAAGAGATGTCTAGTACACAAGTGTCTCGTCATAGTGGGAGAATTGTTCGGCCTCCTATAAGATTCATAGGTTTGGGAGAAACTTATGAAGCTATCTCAGAAGAGGCTAAATCGGATCCCTACACTTATGAAGAGGCAATGAATGATGTAGATGCACATTATTGGGTCAAATCTATGAAATCTAAATTAGATTCCATGTATTCCAATCAAGTTTGGGATCTTGTAAAGGCGCCTAACGGCATTAAACCTGTTGGTTGCAAAAGGGATTACAAGAGGAAGAGAGGGATAGATGGAAAGTTTGAAACCATTAAAATAAGGCTAATGACGAAAGGGTATACTAAAAAAGAAGGTATTGATTATGAGGAAACCTTTTCACCAGTAGCAATGCTTAAATCTATCAGAATTCTCTTATCCATTGCTGCTCATTATAATTATGAGATTTGGCAAATGGATGTCAAGATTGCATTTCTGAATGGCAATCTTGAAGAGGAAATCTATATGATGCAACCGGAAGGTTTCAAAGTTAAGAACCAAGAGCATATGGTATGTAAGTTGAAAAGATTCATTTATGGACTTAAGCAAGCATCTAGGTCATGAAACATTAGATTTGATCAAGCAATCAAGTTATTTGGTTTTGAACGGAATCTTAATGAACCATATGTGTACAAAAGACATCAAGACAAAGTAGTAATGTTCCTAGTGCTTTATGTTGATGATATTCTACTCATTGGAAATGATGTAGGTGTAATGTCATCAGTAAAGATTTAGTTATCAAGCCAATTTGATATAAAAGACTTAGGTGAGGCTAACTTTATTCTAGGGATCAAGCTTTGGCGAGATCGCAAGAATAAGATGTTAGGCTTATCACAAGCTGGATATATAGATAAGGTTCTTGAACAGTTTAGCATGCAAAACTCCAAGAAGGGTTTACTTCCTTTCAGACGTGGAGTTCCTCTGTCTGATGAACGAAGGCCTAAGACTCAAGAGGAAATAGATATGATGAGACGAGTTCCTTATGCTTCTGCAGTGGGAAGTCTCATGTATGCCATGCTTTGTACTAGACCAGATATCTGTTATTCAGTTGGCATGATCAGCCAATATCAATCAAATCTAGGACCACAACATTGGCAAGCTGTAAAGCATATTCTCAAGTATCTACGAAGAACGAGAGATTGTATGCTTATTTACCATTGTGAGGATTTGATTTCCATTGGCTATACAGATTCAGATTTTCAATTGGATCTAGATTTCAGAAAGTCCACATCAGGATATGTGTTCACCTTAGGAGGTGGAGCCATAAGTTGGAAGAGTGTCAAGCAATCTTGTATTGCGGACACCACCATGGAAGCAGAATATGTTGCTGCTTGTGAAGCAGCAAAAGAAGCTGTATGGCTCAAGAAATTCCTTTCTGACCTTGGTGTAGTAAGAATTGAGCAAATTCCCCTTACTTTGTTAAGTGACAATAGTGGAGCAGTTGCACAATCAAAAGATCCAAGGAATGGATATAGATCACAAGTTCTTTGTAAACTCATTGAGAGAAAGTACAACATCATTCTAGACATTATTGCTCATGGAGATGTGGTGGTTGCAAAGATTGAAAGTGCAAATAATCTAGCAGATCCCTTTACCAAAGCCTTGCCTCAAAGGACCTTCGAGTCATACTTAGAGGGAATAGGAGTTAGATTAGTGCACAATAGTCTTTAAGGAAAGTGGGAGATTGTTAAGATTAGTGCCCTTAAATCCTATTGTAAGATGTCATGTATGACATTATATATGACATTATGTATTAAATGATGTATGACTTAATATTGTGATTAATAAAGTTGCTTTATTCTTATCTAAAATGATAGTAATATAAATATTCAGACATTATCATATAGTCCATGAGATGCATAGTATGTGATTTATGTGATTTAGTCACAGAAGATATAGATCACAAGTTCTTTGTAAACTCAGAATTTTGGTTCGTAGTCAATGATGAAATTGGGCATTTCATCTGCGAAGACTATAACATTTAACTAAGATGATTTGTCCTGATCATGGAAGTGGAGACTTCTAGTTGATATGTTGATATGTTTTAAGAGTTAAGACATATTAAACTGGACTGCTGTGAGATTTATTATTCTCCTAACGATTTTCAATTGAATAATAAATCTCACGACTTCTATTCACATGAACTCTTAATCCTGAGAGAATAATGGACCTGATCATGAAGTGTAGGTTACTTTGATATATCAGGAGTGAGATCTAAAGTAACGATCAAAACATCAGTATGTTAGGCAACCACATTTAGTGTTGATAGAACATATATTCTCAAGATGGAATTCATAGTCTCTTAACGAAGATATAAAATATTCCTTTTAGATAAGTTTAATGGGTTCAGTTATTTAGAGAGTTAGGCCTAACCACTTTAGTAAGACTAAAGTATATATTTATGAAATTAGATTTCATAAATATATGATGAATAACTTAAAAAGATTAAACCGAGTACTCAAGGATTAAGATGTAGTAATTCACAAAGTGGCAGTCTATATTCATGACTTTGTATTACTACGAATATTTTATGAAGGAGTTGCGTGTACAAAAAAGTCTTAGCAAATAATTTATTAATAAAGCCAAAGTACAATTATATTTATATAGTAGTATTAAATATAATTAATGGTAACTTTGGACTTGCCAAAAGTTGACAAAAAAACCCAAGGCCCATTGGAGCTAATCTTATTTGTTCCCTTTTGGTCCCACTCCAAGCCACACACTACAGCCCAATTGGGAAGGCCCAAAAGGCTAGCCCAATTAAATAATTAGTTATGTGGAGAGAAACATACAGAATTTTATGAATATGAAAATGGTTTGTATGTTGGTGTAAGAGACTCTTTCATTCTCCCTTGAACAAATTCATAGAAACTGATTGAGAGACCACACTTCTTGGGTTTTAGTGGAATTGGAGTGAAGATTAACAGTGTTCCCGAGTACTTCTGATCTATGTTTTGAAATTCACCATACCAAGGTACACTCTATTGTTCTTATATTCTGAAATTTACATAGCACATGTTATCAATTGCGAATGAAGTAGATCTGTTAATTTTTCGCTGCATATGTGTTGTATGAGATACAAACATGTTGTTTCTTACACACTCCCCCTAAATACAAGACTACTCTCAAAACCAAAACTACTCCCCTTTTTTGTCTTGAATGGCAAAGGGCAAGTCACTGAGAGTTCGTCATCTAGTCATCATTGGAAGAGCTAGCATCATCCTTATCATCATCTAAGGCCTCTAGAGAATGAGAGGGAGAAGTCCAAAGCCACCGATGCGTGCTTGTTGGCGTGCAAAGCATCCTATTCTAGTGTTCATCTGACACATCTCATTAGTAAGATAGCCAACATGACCACTAAAATCAGTATGCATCCATTGCAATTGCTCTATGATGGCATCAAGAGTGACACTAGCTGTGAAGGAGGAAGGGGTAGAGGTAGGAGGAGGTAAAGAAGAAGGTAGAACAGTAGAAGCTGTAGGATTATCCGTCTCCACTTATGGCCACTTCAATCGAAGCTGGGTCTCGCTCCACCGGATAGAACCAACGCTAATGGCACTCATGATGGTGAAGAAAGAAGGGACAAAAATAGGAATGGAGAAGTGCTGAAGGATCCATGTGATAGCTAAAGGAAAGATGAGTTTATCACGAGTAGCAGTATCCAAGTACGCATCTCGAATAGACGTGATGAAGTGAGAGGAAAAGTCAATGGAGAGATCCTCTAGAAGAGACAAAAGTAAACAAGCATAAGGCTCAGTGATGGAGTTATAGTGAGAAAATGGAGTAAGATCAAAAGTTATCACCATGTTAAGAAAGCGAGGGCCTTTTGCAAAGCCCAAGAAAGGGGTGTTTAGAGCACCACCCCAAAGAGAGGGTTTCTCACAAAAGTGAGAAAGAAGATCTTCTCTGGAAATAATCCGTAGACGATCATAGCTAGGGTAGTCAGGATGCGCTACCCTGGGAACATGTAGCACCTCGAATATAAGATCCAGAGTAACTACGATAAGTGTACCTCTAAATGTGGCAACAAAATGAGGCACATTGGTATCAAAGCAGTGTATATTAGAGTAAAAGTCTTATATAAACATGATGGAACACCTCGTGGGTCTCTCAAGTAGAGATTCCCAACCCTGAGTACGAATGACTTCAACAAGAGGAGTGTCGGCAAAAATCCGACAGAACCATCTAGCGTTCCAAATGAACGCTACATTTTTGGAAGTTCTCAAAGAAGTCCTTCTAGGCCTTTTCATCATAGAACCAGATGTGAGAAGGGGGAAAAGAAGATGATGACCAAGAACCTTGAAGAGGGTTTCGAGCCAGAGTGGATTTGCGATGTTTGAGTGCCATAGCGCAGTCTATCCAAGAGAGAGAGAGAGAGAGAGAGAGAGAGATACAAGTTCAAAATAGGAAAGAAATAGCGTATGCATGAAAAATGCATAAACATGTGATATGAGAATTAAAAGCATCATGGGTAAAACCCAATCAAAACCTAACAGCATTCATCAACAATAGTCAATCACACCATTCTAAAATGCATGAAACATTGTTATAATGCAACGAGGATGTAATGCATGAGCATATAACAACAAATCAACACAACCTAACCCAAGAATTTTACAAAAATCTTAAAAAACCCAAAAAAAATTTTGAAAACCCCAAAACCTAAGTCTAAATGCATGAAATATATAAGAAAGAGAGGATATAGAGGTCATACCACAAGAATGAGGCTTGAATAGGGCTGAAAACTTGATTGGAGTGGCCTAAGCCTTTGACTTCACTACCACACAGATGAGATCAAAAGAAGTATTGTCGATTCCACAAAAATCAGAGCCATACTATTGAAGAATGCAGAGACATGAAGGGGCAAATTTAGGAATCAATACAGAAAGGGAAATTACAAAAGTTTGTGAAAAAGGACCATCATCACCATTGGGAAAAAGGTAAGGCCAAGCAAGTCGACATTAGGAAAGATGATGAGCACGATGCCAAGGCTACTGTCGAAGAGATAGGAATGATTACTAGAGGACCAAATGACAAAGTGTAGAAGGACTAGAGCAGAGGACATTCTGTTTTCAGAACACGACGCCAAAGGAGTGAAACACCCTTTTAACGACCTATTAGTGATTATGCTTGCAATATAGGGATATAACACTCGTTAAGTACAGCTCGACAATGGGAGCTCGGCAAACATCATGTATCTGACGGCCTTCTAACAAATGAAGATCAATCAAAAAATACTTTATCCTTTTGAATCTCCTTTAGTTAGTTTTAATAGAGGCCAAGTTTATCTGTAGATCATTTCTCTATCCGTCATAGCTGGAACCTGCCCTACACAGGTGACTAGAAATATCAACTTTCTTATAGTCAATTTCCCCTCGTCCTATAATTTCATTTTAGGATGACCAACTCTCAATCACCTTAAAGTTGCTACTTTGACATACTATCTCAAGTCAAATTTTCAGCTGACTAAGGGACATGAGAGATTTGTGGAGATCAAGTGTTAACATGTAAGTGATATCAAGTAGTACTTGCAAGAAAAGAAAACCATACTTGGATAGTCAAAGAAAAGCAACAAGAACTAATAGAAGAGTTGAAGACCATGGAGATGGTAGAAGGAAATGCATCCAAACCACCAAGATAGGAATGAATCTACCTTCAGCAGTGGCAAACAGCCTCATATCCTTCTTAAAGGAAAGCCTAGATTTTTTTCCCTGGACTCAAGTAGACATGCCAAGTATGGGCACAACGCGTTTGAAGGGGAGTACACCTTGGCCAAGTGGATCAATTCGGAAAAAAGAAATGGAGTTGCCACCTAGTTTAGGTCTAAAAACCATATATATAGTGCCCTTACGTGGAAGGACTAATCTTACTATTTGAGTATGGGTTCGGAGTTTAGGTATGGGGATGGGAATGTGTTAGGCACCCTTTCCCACCTAACCCTTGGGTCAGCATCCACTCATTGTGTCTTATGTCTTAATTTCACTAAAAGAATGTTCAATATTGCATTTTAAATGCACGCATGCGCGCGTACACGTCAGCGCGTGCTTACACACACACACACACACACACACACACACACACACAAACACATATACATTAACATTCATCTAACAATCAACATGGCATCAATCATCACAAAAACCCTAACATACATCTATCATGCAAATCACATCAAGCCTAGCATACATCTATCATGCATATCAACACATCACCAACCAAGCATATTCCTATAAAGACATTTCATCTCATGTTTCATCCAAGGCAGCAAATAAACAAGCATACATCATAAAGCCAAAAACATAAGCATGTGGAGATCAAGCACTCATGTTATCATATCCTAGACACACCTAGGTTACATATCCAATGTACACCATATTCATCATATCCACAACCAAATGCATGTTCATATGAATGCATGACTTACCTCACTTACCTTACACTATTATGAATGGTGCCCTTAAAATCCTATTGAAATATACCATGTATGACATTATGTATTAAATGATGTATGACCTAATATTATGATTAATAAAGTTGCTTTATTCTTATATAAAATGATGGAAACATGAATATTTGGACATTATCATATAGTCCATGAGATGCATAATATGTGATTTAGTCACAGAAGATATAGATCACAAGTTCTTTGTAAACTCAGAATTTTTGGTTCGTAGTCGGTGATGAAATTAGGCATTTCATCTGCGAAGACTATAACATATCAACTAAAATGATTTTTCTTGATCATGGAAGTGAAGACTGCTAGTTGATATGTTGATATGTTTTAAGAGTTAAGACATATTGAACAGGACCGCTGTGAAATTCATTATTCTCCTAACGACTGTCAATTGAATAATAAATCTCACGACTTATATTTACATGAACTCTTAATCTTAAGAGAATAATGGACTTGATCATAAAGTGTAGGTAGCTTTGATATATCTAGATTGAGATCTAAAGTATCAGTCAAAATCTCAGTATGTTGGGCAGCCACATTTAGTGTTGATGGAACATATATTCTCAAGATAGAATTCATAGTCTCTTAATGGAGATATAAAATATTCCCTTGAGATAAGTTTAATGGGCTCAGTTATTCAGAGAGTTAGGCCCAACTACTTTAGTAAGACTAAAGTATATATTTATGAAAGTAGATTTCATAAATATATGATGAATAACTTTAAAAGGATTAAACCGGGTACTCAAGGATTAAGATGTATTAATTCACAAAGTGGCAGTCTACATTTATGACTTCATATTACTACGAATATTTTATGAAGGGGTTGCATGTGCAATAAAGTCTTTGAAAATAATTTATTGATAAGGCTTAGAGTGCAATTATATTTATATAATGGTATTAAATATAATTAATGGTAACTTTGAACTGGTCAAGAGTTGACAGAAAAGCCCAAGGCCCACTGGAGCTAGAGTCTTATTTGTTCCCTTTTGGTCCCATTCGAAGCCACACACTAAAGCCCAATTAGGAAGGCCCAAAAGGCTAGCCCAATTAGATAATCAGTTATGTAGAGAGAAACAAATAGAATTTTAGAAAAATGAAATGGTTTCTATGTTGGTGAAAAAAGAGAGTCTCCTTCACATGCTCTCTAGAACATACACACATAATTGATTGAGAGACCACACATCTTGGGCATCAAGTGGAATTGGAGTGAAGATTAAAAATTTTCCCAAGTGCTTTTCATCTGCGATTTTGAAATTCACCATACCAAGGTACACTCTCTTATTTCTATATTCTAAAATTTACATAGTGTATGTTATCAATTGCGAATGAAGTAGATCCGTTAATTTTTCGCTGTGTATATTTTGTATGCAATACAAACATGATTTTACCAACAATTGGTATCAGAGCCAGGTTTTCAATTCCAATCTGTATAACATGTTATGTGAGTTTTAGAATTAGAGATAATAGTTTCATAATGTTAGAAGATTATATTTGCATTTAATTTTCTGCATGGTTATTGAAACAATGATTTGATAAAAACTAATATTGATGTTATGATGTTGTTTAAATTTAAATTTAAGTATGTTATGTTAGGAAATCATCATGTTTGCATCACATACAAAACATACGCAACGGAAAATAAACGGATCTACTTCATTCGCAATTGATAACATGCACTATGTAGGTTTCAGAATATAAGAACAAGAGAGTGTACCTTGATGCGGTGAAATTCAAAACCGAATAAAGAAGTACTTGGGAACACTTTCAATCTTCACTCCAATTCCACTTGATGCCCAAGATGTGTGGTCTCTCAGTCAGTTCTATGTTTTCTAGAGAGAATATGAAAGAGTATCTCTCTCCCTTATTTTCATCACCTTACACATACAAACCATTTTATTCAATATAAAATTCTATATGTTTCTCTCCACATAACTGATTATCTAATTGGGTTAGCCTTCTAGAACTTCCCAATTGGGCTTTAGTGTGTGGCTTGGAGTGGGACCAAAAGGGAACAAATAAGACACTAACTCCAATGGGCCTTGGGCTTTTCTGCCAACTCTTAACAAGTCCAAAGTTACCATTAATTATATTTAATACCACTATATAAATATAATTGCACTCTAGGCCTCATTAATAAATTATATCCTAAGACTTTATTATATATGCAACCCCTTCATAAAATATTCGTAGTAATACAAAGTCATGAATATATAGACTGCCACTTTGTAAATTACTACATCTTAATCCTTGATTACTCGGTTTAATCCTTTTGAGTTATTCACCATATATTTATAAAATCCAATTTCATAAATATATACTTTAGTCTTACTAAAGTGGTTAGGCCTAACTCTTTGAATAACTGTACCCATTAAACTTATCTCAAGGGAATATTTTATATCTCCGTTAAGAGACTATGAATTCCATCTTGAGAATATATGTTCCATCAACTCTAAATGTGGCTGCCCAACATACTGAGGTTTTGACCGTTACTTTAGATCTTACTCCTGATATATCAAAGCAACCTACATTTCATGATCAGGTCTATTATTCTCTCAGGATTAAGAGTTCATGTGAATACAAGTCGTGAGATTTATTATTCAATTGACAGTCATTAGGAGAATAATAAATCTCACAGCGGTCCAGTTCAATATGTCTTAACTCTTAAAACATATCAACATATTAACTAGAAATCACCACTTCCATGATCAAGACAAATCATCGTAGTTAATATGTTATAGTCTTCACAGATGAAATGCCCAATTTCATCACCGACTACGAACCAAAATTCTGAGTTTACAAAGAACTTGTGATCTATATCTTCTGTGACTAAATCACATAAATCACATACTATGCATCTCATGGACTATTTGATAATGTCCGAATATTCATGTTACCATTATTTTAGATAAGAATAAAACAACTTTATTAAACACAATATTAAGTCATACATCATTTCTCACATAATGTCATACATAATATCATACATAACATCATACAATAGGATTTAAGGGCACATATCCTAACAATCTCCCACTTGCCCTAAAGACTTTTGTGCACTAATCTAACTCCCATTCCCTCCAAATGTGACTCGAAGGTCCTTTGAGGCAAGACTTTGGTAAAGGGATCTGCTAGATTATTTGCACTTTCAATCTTTGCTACCACCACATCTCCACGAGCAACAATGTCTTGAATGATGTGGTACTTTCTCTCAATGTGCTTTCCTTTCTTGTGATTCCTTGGATCTTTGGATTGTGCAACCGCTCCACTATTGTCACAAAACAATGTGATAGGAACTTGCTCCATTCTCACTACACCAAGATCAGAAAGGAATTTCTTGAGCCAAACAGCTTCCTTTGCCGCCTCACAAGCAGCAACATATTCAGCTTCCATGGTAGAGTCCGCAATACAAGATTGCTTAACACTCCTCTAACTTATGGCTCCACTTCCCAAGGTGAAAACACATCCTAACGTGGACTTTCTGAAATCTAGATCCGATTGAAAGTCTGAATCTGTATAGCCAATGGGAATCAAATCCTCACAACGGTAAACAAGCATATAATCTCTCGTTCTCCGTAGATACTTGAGAATATGCTTTACAGCTTGCCAATGTTGTGGTCCAGGATTTTATTGATATCGGCTGACCATGCCAACTAAAAAACAGATATCCGGTCTAGTACAAAGCATGGCATACATGAGACTTCCTACTGTAGAAGCATAAGGAACTTGTCTCATCATATCTTCTTCCTCTTGAGTCTTAGGCCTTTGGTCATCAGACAGAGGAACTCCATGTCTGAAAGGAAGTAATCCTTTCTTGGAGTTTTGCATGCTAAACCGTTCTAATACCTTATCTATATATCCAACTTGTGATTAGCCTAACATCTTATTCTTACAATCTCGCCAAAGCTTGATCCCTAGAATAAAGTTAGCCTCACCCAAGTCCTTCATATCAAATTGACTTGACAACCAAACCTTTACTGATGACATGACCCCTACATCATTTCCAATGAGTAGAATATCGTCAACATAAAGCACTAGGAACATTACTACTTTGTCTTGATGTCTTTTGTACACACATGGTTCATCAAGATTTTGTTCAAAACCAAATGACTTGTATGTTTGATCAAATCTGATGTTTCATGACCTAGATGCTTGCTTAAGTCCATAAATGGACCTATTCAACTTGCAAACCATATGCTCTTGGTTCTTTGCTATGAAACCTTCTGGTTGCTTCATATAGATTTCCTCTTCAAGATTGCCATTAAGAAATGCAGTCTTGACATCCATTTGCCAAATATCATAATCATAATGAGCAGCAATGGATAAGAGAATTCTGATAGATTTAAGCATTGCTACTGGTGAAAAGGTTTCCTCATAATCAATACCTTCTATTTGAGTATACCCTTTTGCCACTAGCCTTGCTTTAAAGGTTTCAACCTTTCCATCTATCCCTCTCTTCTTTTTATAAACCCATTTGCAACCAACAGGTTTAATGCCGTTAGGCGCCTTTACAAGATCCCAAACTTGATTGGAATACATGGAATCTAATTCTGATTTCATAGTTTGGATCCAATGATGTGCATCTATATCATTTATTGCTTCTTCATAAGTGTAAGGATCAGTTTCGGCCTCCTCTAAGATAGCCTCATAAGTCTCTCAAAGACCTATGAATCTTATAGGTGGCCTAACATTCCTCCCACTACGATGAGGCAACTGTGTACTAGACATCTCATGAGTAGTATCTTGTGGTGTATCCAATACAGCCAAATCATCCCTAATTTTAACCATTGGTTGTTCAATTACAGGTTCATTCATTTCAGCCAAGAAAACTCTACTTCTAGGAGTAAAATTATTCATATAGTCATATTCCAAGAATTTAGCATTTGTACTAACAAAAACTTTGTTATCTTTTGTACTATAGAATAAATAACCCCTAGTTTCTTTTGGATAACCCACAAGCAAACATACTTCTGATTTTGGTTCCAACTTATCAGACTTCCCTTTTAACACATGTGCTGGACAACCCCAAATGTGGAGATATTTCATACTAGGCTTACGCCCACTCCACAATTCCATGGGTGTTTTGGGAACAGATTTTGATGGAACTAAATTCAAAAGATGTATTGCTGTATCTAAGGCATAACCCCAAAAAGAAATTGGTAAAGTTGAGTAACTCATCATGGACCTAACCATTTCTAAAAGAGTCCTATTCCTTCTTTCTGCTACACCATTTTGTTGGGGAGTTCCAGGTGCAGTCAATTGGGATATAATCCCATTTTGAGTTAAGTAATCCTTGAAATCCCCAAGAAGGTATTCGCCACCACGATCAGATCGAATGGCCTTTATGCGTTTACCCAATTGATTCTCAACTTCAGCCCTAAACTCTTTGAATTTTTCAAAGGCTTCAGACTTCCGTCTCATTAGGTACACATAACCAAATCTAGAGTAATCATCGGTGAAAGTGATGAAATACTCATAACCTCCTTTTGCTTGGGTTGACATAGGACCACAAACATCCGTATGAACTAATTCTAGCAACTCTTGGGCTCTTCTACCTTTTGCATTAAAAGGTCGTTTGGTCATTTTAACTTCCAAACAAGATTCACAAACTGGAAATTCATCAAAGTCCAATGGCTCTAAGAGACCAACTTTGATCAGTCTTTGAATTCTGTTTGGATTAATATGACCCAAACGCAAATGCCAAAGATATGCATCATTAGTAGAAGGAAACTTTCTCTTTAATGATTTTACATAAGAGTTATTATCTAATTTAGAATTATATAATTCATGCTTATCAGGTGTTAAAATATAAAGACCATCCACAATATTGCCAGAATAGATAAACATTTTATCCTTCTTTATTACAACATTGTCTTTAAGGATAACACAATATCCATTTTTACCTAAATAAGTTGCAGAAATTAAATTCCTACGAACATTAGGTACAAATAAACAGTCTTCCAATATTAAAACCCTAGTTTCAAAGCATAAATTAAACACTCCAATAGCTACAACTGGAATTTTACTCCCATCAGCCAAGGTCAGAAACAACTCTCCTTCTTTAAGTCTTCTGGTCTCCTAAAACCCCTGCAAAGAATTGCAGATATGATTAGTAAAACCTGAATCCACACACCAGGAATCCGCGGGATTTTGTACCAAACATATTTCAAGAAGGAATGAAATTTTCATACCCTTATTGGCAGCCTTGAACTTTGGACAATTCCTCTTCCAATGTCCTTTCTCACCACAATGGAAACATTTTCCTTTCAGCTTCTTTCCTTTGTCGGCAACCCCTAAGACAATATGTTTACCCTCCTGCTTAGTGAAGTCCTTCTTCTTCTTCTTCTTCTTCTTCTTCTTCTTCTTCTTCTTCTTACCTTTGCCTTTCGACTTAGGTTGAGAAGTAGAAGCTTCACCCACATTGGCTTCAACATTAGAAGTACCAAGGATGCCTTCCGCCGCTACCAACTCATTCATTAATTCAGACAAAGAATAAATCTTTTTGTTCATGTTATAATTAAGTCTGAATTCCTTGAATGACTCCGGTAGTGACTGGAGTATCATATCCACTTGGGATTCTCCATCAATGTCGGCACCCAAAACTTCCAATGTATTCAGATTAGAGATCATTGTTAGACAATGTTCTCTCACTGAACTACCTTCAGCCATTTTGGTATTATAAATTTGCCTCAAGATGTCTTGCCTTGCAGAACGGCCTTGCTCACCAAACATCTCCTTCAGACTTAGCATAATATCCGAAGCAAGTTCTACATCCTGCATTTGATGTTGTAGAACATTTGAGATGGACGCTAGGATATAGCACTTGGCCATTTCATTAGATTTCTGCCAACGATCATATCGTTGTTTTTCCTCAGGAGGAGCATCTAATGAAGGAAAGCTAGGACATGGTTGAGTAAGCACATATTTGTGCTCTTCAGCTGTGAGAACTATGTCCAAGTTTCTTTTCCAGTCAACATAATTGGTTCCAGTCAGTTTGTTTTGATTAAGAATGCTAACAATTGGGCTAAATGATGCCATGTTCAAATCTGAAAATAATAAACATGAATATAATAAGTAAACTGGACATTATCAATTTAGCATATAAACATATAATATGGAACCTTAATAAAACTATAATAAAATATATGCAACGACAACCCAGTCCCGCAATTAATATTCCTCGGTAGCGAGGTCATACCAATCACTATGATTAAGCGAGGATTATCCTTATTATTAATGCTATCATGGTACTCTTACCAAACAAAAATAATTTGCTGCTTATCCTTTAGCCTCTAAGTGATAATGACATAGCTCCGTAGGGAGGTTAACATCATACTTAGTCTAGTGTACACCATTGTCTAGAATCAATGTGAGTCACCAAGTAACTCCACGGTAGCGTGGTCGCTCTTAATGTAAGAACACACTTCATCTATCATTAAGAAGTTTAACTTGTAGTACCATGAATTAAACACCCTCCGTAGGGAGCAAGGCATATACGCCAAGGCGAGGTGATTAATCACACTACTATAAACTGACAATGGAGGCCATGAGATCCAACCCTTGAATCTCTCTCCCACTAGATGTTTTAAATTAAAGGTTTTTATCTTTTAAACATGCATAAACTAATTATACACAGCCTTGCACTTTATAATAAGCACTTTTTCTTACGAAAAATGCGTAAAAAAAAATAGTGAAAACACGAAATTTAATCACACACTTTTAAGTTTGAAAACACTTAGAAAAATTTAGATTTTCTTTCTTTCGATCAATCGAATGTGCCCCTCGATCGGTCGAAAAAATTAAACAATTCGAACTTGACTTTCTGTCTTGTTCGATTGATACTCGATCGCCTCTCGATCGATCGAAAAGAAAATTCGATCGATCGACTAGCAATCGAATATCAATCGATTCAAAAAGATTGGTCTCTGTTTTACTCGATCAATCGAAAGTAAATTTCGATCGATCGAAACTTGTAAAACTCGAATTTTCAGAAATTCTTCTAAGGCAGTTTTCAACGGTTTTGCATGAATAAACAACCATCATACGAAAATGATAAACAGAGATTGATATCAAAACTAAAAACTATTGATGCTATAGCCTTAAAGATCAATTTAACATTCTTAAATTCATATTTAAACAACATCATAACATCAATATCAGTTTTTATCAAATCATAGTTTCAACAACCATGCAGAAAATTAAATGTATAATCCTCTATCAACTTGAAACTATTATCTCTAATTCCAAAACGAACAAAACATGTTATACAGATTCGAAATGAAGACCGCTCTGATACCAATGTTAGGAAATCATCATGTTTGCATCGCATACAAAACATACGCAGCGGAAAATAAATGGATCTACTTCATTCGCAATTGATAACATGCACTATGTAAGTTTCAGAATATAAGAACAAGAGAGTGTACCTTGATGCGGTGAAATTCAAAACCGAATGAAGAAATACTCGGGAACACTTTCAATCTTCACTCCAATTCCACTTGATGCCCAAGATGTGTGGTCTCTCAGTCAGTTCTATGTTTTCTAGAGAGAATATGAAAGAGTATCTCTCTCCCTTATTTTCATCACCTTACACATACAAACCATTTTATTCAATATAAAATTCTATATGTTTTTCTCCATATAACTGATTATCTAATTGGGCTAGTCTTTTAGGCCTTCCCAATTGGGCTTTAGTGTGTGGCTTGGAGTGGGACCAAAAGGGAACAAATAAGACACTAGCTCCAATGGGCCTTGGACTTTTCTGTCAACTCTTGACAAGTCCAAAGTTACCATTAATTATATTTAATACCACTATATAAATATAATTGCACTCTAGGCCTCATTAATAAATTATATCCCAAGACTTCATTATACATGCAACCCCTTCATAAAATATTCGTAGTAATACAAAGTCATGAATATATAGACTGCCACTTTGTAAATTACTACATCTTAATCCTTGAGTACCCGGTTTAATCATTTTGAGTTATTCATCATATATTTATAAAATCCAATTTCATAAATATATACTTTAGTCTTACTAAAGTGGTTAGGCCTAACTCTCTGAATAACTGTACCCATTAAACTTATCTCAAGGGAATATTTTATATCTCCGTTAAGAGACTATGAATTCCATCTTGAGAATATATGTTCCATCAACACTAAATGTGGCTGCCCAACATACTGAGGTTTTGACCGTTACTTTAGATCTCACTCCTGATATATCAAAGCAACCTACATTTCATGATCAGGTCCATTATTCTCTCAAGATTAAGAGTTCATGTGAATACAAGTTGTGAGATTTATTATTCAATTGACAGTCGTTAGGAGAATAATAAATCTCACAGCGGTCCAGTTCAATATGTCTTAACTCTTAACACATATCAACATATTAACTAGAAGTCACCACTTCCATGATCAAGACAAATCATCGTAGTTAATATGTTATAGTCTTCGCAGATAAAATGCCCAATTTCATCACCGACTACGAACCAAAATTCTGAGTTTACAAAGAACTTGTGATCTATATCTTCTGTAACTAAATCACATAAATCACATACTATGCATCTCATGGACTATTTGATAATGTCCGAATATTCATGTTACCATTATTTTAGATAAGAATAAAACAACTTTATTAAACACAATATTAAGTCATACATCATTTCTCACATAATATCATACATAGCATCATACAATAGGATTTAAAGGCACATATCCTAACATGTTAAATTGAACTTTAAGGTTATAGCATCAATGAAATTTAGTTTTGATATCAATCTCAGTCTATCATGTTCATATGATGCTTGCTTGTTCATTGAAAGTCGTTAAAAAAACTGCCTTAAAAATTTTGGAAATTCAAAATTCACGATGCTTGATCAATCGAGAAACTATCAAGCATCTATCGAGCTTACAGAAGCTTTCTCGATCGATTGACCAGCTATCAGGCAGCTGTCGAGAAATCAAGTTTGTATCTCGATCGATCGAACAGCTATCGAGAATTGATCGAGCTTGAGTATAAGGTGCAAGGCTATGTGTAATCAGATTATGCATGTTTTATAATTTTAAAACCTTTATTTTAAAACATCTAGTCGAAGAGAGATACAAGGGTTGGATCTCATGGCCTCCATTGTCGGTTTATAGTAGTATGATTAAGCACCTCGCCTTGGCGTATATGCCTTGCTCCCTTCAGAGGGTGTTTAATTCATGGTACTACAGGTTAAACATCTTAAAGATAGATGAAGTGTGTTTTTACATCAAGAACGACCACGCTTACATGGAGTTACTTGGTGACTCACATTGATTCTAGGCAAAGGTATACACTAGACTAAGTATGATGTTAACCTCCCTTCGGAGCTATGTCATTATTACTTAGAGGCTAAAGGAAAAGCGGCAAATTATTTTTGTTTGGTAAGAATTACCATGATAGCATTAATAATGAGGATAATCCTCACTTAATCATAGTGATTGGTATGACCTCACTTCCGAGGAATATTAATTGCGGGATTGGGTTGTCGTTGCATATATTATATTATGGTTTTATTAAGGTTCCATATTATATGTTTATATGCTAAATTGATAATGTCCAGTTTACTTATTATATTCATGTTTATTATTTTCAAATTTGAACATGGCATTATTTAGCCCATTTGTTACCATTCTTAATCAAAACAAACTGACTGGATCCAATTATGTTGACTGGAAAAGAAATTTGGACATAATTCACACTGCTGAAGAGCACAAATATGTGCTTACTAAACCATGTCCTAGCTTTCTTTCATTAGATGCTCTTCTTGAGGAAAAAAAACGATATGATCGTTGGCAGAAATCTAATGAGATGGCCAAGTGCTACATCCTAGCATCTATCTCAAATGTTCTACAGCATCAAATGCAGGATGTAGAACTAACTTCGGACATTATGCTAAGTCTGAAAGAGATGTTTGGTGAGTAAGGCCGTTCTGCAAGGCAAGAAACCATGAGGTAAATTTATAATACCAAAATGACTGAAGGTAGTTTAGTGAGAGAGCATTATCTTACAATGATCTCTAATCTAAACACATTGGAAGTTTTGGGTGCCGACATTGATGGAGAATCCCAAGTGGATATGATACTCCAGTCACTACCGAAATCATTCAAGGAATTCAGACTTAATTATAACATGAACAAAAATATTTATTTTTTTTTCTGAATTAATGAATGAGTTGGTAGTGGCGGAAGGCATCCTTGGTACTTCTAATGTTAGTCTTAAAGCCAATGCGGGTAAAGCTTCTACTTCTCAACCTAAGTCGAAAGGCAAGGGTAAGAAGAAGAAGAAGAAGGACTATACTAAGCAAGATGGTAAGAAAATTGCCTTAGGAGTTGCCGATAAAGGAAAGAAGCTGAAAGGAAAATGTTTCCATTGTGGTGAGAAAGGACATTTGAACAGGAATCGTCCAAAGTTCAAGGCTGCCAATAATAAGGGTATGAATAGCTCATTCCTCCTTGAAATATGTTTGGTACAAAATACTACGGATTCCTGGTGTGTGGATTCAGGTTGTACTAATCATATTTGCAATTCTTTGCAGGGGTTCTAGGAGACCAGAAAGCTTAAAGAAGGGGAATTGTTTCTAACCTTGGCCGATGGGAGTACGATTCCAATTGTAACTATTGGAGTGTTTAATTTATGCTTTAAGTCTAGGGTTTTACTATTGGAAGACTATTTGTATGTACCTAATAGTCGTAGGAATTTAATTTCTGCAACTTATTTGGGTAAAAATGGATTTGTGTTATCCTTAAAAACAATGTTGTAATAAAGCAGGATAAAATGTTTATCTATTCTGACAATATTGTGGATGGTCTTTATATTTTAACTCCTGATAAGCATGAATTATAAAACTCTGAATTAGATAATAACTCTTATGTAAAATCATTAAAGAGAAAGTTTCCTTCTACTAATGATGCATATCTTTGGCACTTGCGTTTAAGTCATATTAATCCAAACAAAATTCAAAGACTGATCAAAGATGGTCTCCTAGAGCCATTGGACTTTGATGAGTTTCCAATTTGTGAATCTTGTTTGGAAGGCAAAATGACCAAGCGACCTTATAATGCAAAAGGTAGAAGAGCCCAAGAGTTGCTTGAATTAGCTCATATAAATTATGAGATTTGGCAAATGGATGTCAAGACTGCATTTCTCAATGGCAATCTTGAAAAGGAAATCTATATGATGCAACTAGAAGGTTTCATAGCAAAGAACCAAGATCATATGGTATGCAAGTTGAGAAGGTCCATTTATGGACTTAAGCAAGCATCCAGGTCATGGAATATCATATTTGATCAAGCAATCGAGTCATTTGGTTTTGAACAAAATCTTGATGAACCATGTGTGTACAAAAGACATCAAGACAAAGTAGTAATGTTCCTAGTGCTTTATGTTCATGATATTCTACTTATTTGAAATGATGTAGGGGTAATGTCATCAGTAAAGGTTTGGTTGTCAAGCCAATTTGATATCAAAAACTTGGGTGAGGCTAACTTTATTTTAGGGATCAAGCTTTGGCGAGATCGCAAGAATAAGATGTTAAGCTTATCACAAGTTGGATATATAGATAAGGTTCTAGAAAGGTTTAGCATGCAAAACTCCAAGAAAGGATTACTTCCTTTCAAATATGGAGTTCCTCTGTCTGATGACCAAAGGTCTAAGAATCAAGAGGAAAAAGATATGATGAGACAAGTTCCTTATGCTTCTACAGTAAGAAGTCTCATGTATACCATGCTTTGTACTAGTCCAGATATCTGTTTTTCAGTTGGCATGGTTAGCCAATATCAATCAAATCCAAGACCACAACATTGGCAAGCTGTAAAGCATATTCTCAAGCATCTATGGAGAACGAGAGATTATATGCTTGTTTACCATTGTGAGGATTTGATTCCCATTGGTTATACAGATTCAAACTTACAATTGGATCTAGATTTCAGAAAGTCCATTTCAGGTTGTGTGTTCACCTTAGGAGGTGGAGCCATAAGTTGGAGGAGTGTTAAGCAAACTTGTATTGCGGACTCCACCATTTAAGCTGAATATGTTGCTGCTTGTGAGGCAGTAAAGGAAGCTGTTTAGCTCAAGAAATTCCTTTCTGATCTTGGTGTAGTGAGAATGGAGCAAGTTCCTATCACATTGTTTTGTGATAATAGTGGAGCGGTTGCACAATCAAAAGATCCAAGGAATCACAGGAAAGGAAAGCACATTGAGAGAAAGTAGCACATCATTCGAGACATTATTGCTCGTGGAGATGTGGTGATTGCAAAGATTGAAAGTGTAAATAATCTAGCAAATCCCTTTACCAAAGCCTTGCCTCAAAGGACCATCGAGTCATATTTGGAGGGAATAGGAGTTAGATTAGTGCACAATAGTATTTAGGGCAAGTGGGAGATTGTTAAGATTAGTGCCCTTAAAATCCTATTGTAATATACCATGTATGAAATTATATATTAAATGATGTATGACTTAATATTGTGATTAATAAAGTTGCTTTATTCTTATCTAAAATGATAGAAACATGAATATTTGAACATTATCATATAGTCCATGAGATGCATAATATGTGATTTAGTCACAGAAGATATAGATCACAAGTTCTTTGTAAACTCAGAATTTTTGGTTCATAGTCGGTGATGAAATTCGGCATTTCATCTGCGAAAACTATAACATATCAACTAAGATGATTTGTCTGGATCATGAAAGTGGAGACTTCTAGTTGATATGTTGATATTTTTTAATAGTTAAGACATATTGAACAGGACCGCTGTGAAATTTATTATTCTTCTAACGACTGTCAAATGAATAATAAATCTCACGACTTATATTTACATGAACTATTAATCCTGAGAGAATAATGGACCTGATCATGAAGTGTAGGTTGCTTTGATATATCAGGAGTGAGATCTGAAGTAACGGTCAAAACCTTAGTATGCTGGGCAGTCACATTTAGTGTTGATGGAACATATATTCTTAAGATGGAATTCATATTCTCTTAACGGAGATATAAAATATTCCCTTGAGATAAGTTTAATGGGTTCAGTTATTCAAAGAGTTAGGCCTAACCACTTTAGTAAGACTAAAGTATATATTTATGAAATTAAATTTCATAAATATATGATGAATAACTTTAAAAGGATTAAACCGGGTACTCAAGGATTAAGATGTAGTAATTCACAAAGTGGCAGTCTACATTCATGACTTTGTATTACTACCAATATTTTATGAAGGGGTTGCATGTGCAATAAAGTCTTGGGAAATAATTTATTGATAAGGCCTAGAGTGCAATTATATTTATATAGTGATATTAAATATAATTAATGGTAACTTTGGACTTGTCAAGAGTTGACAAAAAAGCTCTAGGCCCATTGGAGCTAAGTCTTATTTGTTCCCTTTTGGTCTCATTCCAAGCCACATACTAAAGCCTAATTGGGAAGGCCCAAAAGGCTAGCTCAATTAGATAATCAGTTATGTAGAGAGAAACATACAGAATTTTAGAAAAATGAAATGGTTTGTATGTTGGTGAAAAAAGAGAGTCTCCTTCACATGCTCTCTAGAACATACACACATAATTGATTGAGAGACTACATATCTTGGGCATCAAATGGAAATGGAGTGAAGATTAAAATTTTTCTCAAGTGCTTTTTATCTTCAGTTTTGAAATTCACCATACTAAGGTACACTCTCTTGTTTCTATATTTTAGAACTTACATAGTGTATGTTATCAATTGCGAATGAAGTAGATCCATTAATTTTCCCTTGCGTATGTTTTGTATACAATACAAACATGATTTTACCAACAACTGCATCACAACACCTATACATCAATACATGGACATACGAATGTGTGTTCACGACAAAGCAAAGAAAACATAAAAAGAGAAACCCTAATCTAAATTATTAAAGAAAAACAAACAAATAAATAGAGAAACAGAAAAATTTACACACGAAAATAAGCTAGAACAAAGGCATATTAGACAAATAAGACAAATAAACAGAAGCAGAAAGCCTGAATAAGAGTTTTTGGCCTTGAGTATGCATATGCATACGTAGGGCCTGCATATGTAGCCCAGCTATATACGTACGCATACTTTGAGTATGTGTACGTATGCAGGAAGCATGCGTACGCATACGCACCCAAAACCCTAACCCAAAAACAACAAAAACAAAAATAGAGAAGAAACTTAAAACGATAAATCTAACAACCTAACATGCTTTAAACAATAAAATAAAGAAAAAGTAAGCTAAGCAGATATATTATAACATAAATAAATAAGAAAAACAAAGAAAACAAAAAGATTAAAACAAGAAAAGGCAAAGAAATGAAAAAGGTAAAGTCGATGCCTCATGGCAGTCGACCACCTATTGCGGCGATGCTTATACACCTTGAAGTGCATACATAGGTGTGTATGCGGGCTCGGAGCACGGGTGCTATAAAGAAGGGTAGACCTCTGGATTGTGGTTGGAAATGAGTCAATTTTAATGAAGTTACCAAAGGTAAGTGAAGTAGCCACCAATCTTTGGTTTTTTCTAAGGTGTGATTGGATACTTGACCCCAATCTACCATTCCCAACTTGCTTCTATTTCAGCTGCCCCTTTCCACTTCACTAAGTAATAAGTTATCATATCTCCACCCTTTCTATAACCCATAACCTTCTTATCAAGAATTCTATCCACTTCACAATCAAACTGTACCATGACAATAGGTGGGGCATGCCTTGCCTCATTCCCTGTAGGATCTTACTCATCCCCCTGATAAGGCTTTGGAAAACTCACATGAACTGTGGGGTGAATCTACAAACTTTTAGGCAATTTCAACTTGTAAGCAACATTACCAACTCTCTTCACAATTTTGAAAGGACCCTCATACTTTGGAATTAAGCCTCGATGCACACTCTCACGTCTAAACTTTCTCCAAATCTGTGGAGTTAGCTTCAACAGCACTTTGTCCCCAACTTGGAACTCAAGAGACCTCATTTCTTTATCAACATACTTCCTCATTCTTTGCTATGCTTTCAACAGACTATCTTATGCTTCTTGCATTAGCTCTTGCTTAGCAATAGCAAATCTGTATGCTGCAGGACATCTGCCCCCTGAATGCGGCTTTGCAATTTCATGAGGTGTTAGGGGTTGCTGCCCCATTTTCAACTTAAATGGACTCATTCCTTTTGAAGAAGACTTGTGCAGATTGTAAGCAAATTATGCTGAATCCAACAAGTCTAGCCAGTTTTTTTGACTTGCAGTCACATAGTGCCTCAACTAGTCTTCCAATACAGCATTAATCCTCTCAGTCTGACCATCTGTTTATGGGTGATTAGCAATAGAAAAATTCAACTATGAACCCAACAACCCAAACAAAGCTGTGCAAAACCTACCAGTGAAACGAGAGTCTCTATCACTCACAATATCTTCAGGCAAGCCAAAGTACTTCACTACATTGATGTAAAATAGATCAGCAGCTACTATCGACGCTCAGCCTCGACCTTTGGCAGCAGAAAGAAAATCGTCGCTGCCATGGAGACAGCTAGCACGCGCATAGGGCCCCGTTAGAGGGCCCCTCTCGATGTGATGTGTATGGTTTGTGCGGAGCGTTAAGTGCTTTCTCTCTCTCGGTGGAGGAAGGTAGGTTTACCTTTGGTTTTATGCCAGGAATTTGGGCCAAATTTTAGGTGATTACCAAAGGTAAATGGAGTCGCCACCAATCATTGGGTTTTTTTGAGGTGTGATTGGTCACCTGTTTTTAGTTGATTTTATTACCAATCTTAGGTTAAGAAAAAGGTCATTTTTCCTAATCTAATTTGGATGGAAAAAAAATCTTGATTCTTAGGTCCGAAATTTTGGTTACGTGTGGAGAAGGTGTTAGGCACCCCACAACGCCTATCCAAGGACAGTCCTTCATTTTAATAAAATCTTAATTTTTGGAGATTGGCAGTAAAACCACGATTTTGGCATTAGCTTTCCGGGCTTTGCATGCATGGGGGCTTTGAGGTTTGGCTTTTGAAAGGGTGTAGTCCCAATCTATGCTTCCTAAGGCATTCGAGCAAAGTGCCAGATTTCCACTGCGAAAATCTAGCAAGAAGCCACCTTACTTTCACAGGGAAATTAGGCATTGCTAGCCTTAAGTGACACAGATCATGACAATCACATCGAATGCTAGCCTTAAGTGACACAAATCATGACAATCACATCGAAAAGGGGCAAGCAGGTATATATATACATGCATCATGCACAATGCTAGCACACAGAGCAGGAAAGTAAATGCCTACATCCCTAGAGCATGGCCCAAAATATAAGTATAGGAAAGTAAAAAGGGCTCGCCATGCTCTAGAGACGAGGACAAATGGCACAAAGCATGATATACCTAATACCGACCATCTAAGGGAGAAATGGAGGAGAAATTAGGGGGTTTAAAAGAGTACCTAACCAAAAGGGAAAAAACAACTCCTAAACCTACTGACTGCAACCGCTTGGTTTGACCACGTGCTCTCATCCTTGCTCTTTTTGCTTGTGCCTGGGAAATCGTGCCCTAGCTCTGTGCATCCTCGCTTTATGTGCATACATGAAAAGGCAAAGACAAGAAACAAGCAAACAAGCAATGGAAGGAAAAGATGCAAAGATAATAGCAAGAGGACGTAAAGTGAACAAGAAAAATAGATATGGCAAGCATAGCATGTGGTAGGAGACATGACAAGAAACAAGATATACAGACAAACAAAAAAGCCGACAAGGCAAGAAAACAAGCAAACAAACAAATGGTGGTGTCTGCAAGGAATAAATGTAGGTTTGGATTGAATGTCCATAACTTCATTGTGTTGAAGCATGGATGACACACTAGTAGGCAAGACTCATGCATGGACATGAAAGCAAGCATGTAAAGATGCATATAAAGCCAACGGGTGGCATAAACAAGCATGGCAAGCATATCATCACACGAAGAAGAAAAGGGAAAGGTATGCACGAAGCAACCAGCATCATGGCGACGCTTCGCTGAATGGTTACATCCAAACAGGGCCTCATAGGTGTCAGATGTAACCACACAACCACAAACCCACTAAGGGTGTCAAACGTGGCAAGGCCTAGAACAAGAGACGCCAACATAAGTATAAAACATAGAAGCAAGCAAGCATAGACATGCAAATAAGGGGTGATCCAAACCCTTTGATATGGGCCAAGGTGTACAGACAGTGATAAAGACCATAAGGTCTTGATCGGGTCCAAAACAATAGGCCAAAATGCAAGAAAAAAGGTAAAGCAACAAAAGGGCCACCATAGCACATGGCAAGACAAACATAGCCTAGGTCTAAGCACACAAACATGGCATGGAGCACACAAGCACATGGAAGATGGCATAAAGCAGGTAGAACACAGATTTAGGCACACGAGCATGTAAGAACATAGACCCGGACATATAAGCATGTGCAAACCTAGATCCGAGCACGCAAGCATGTAAAAATGTAGATCTAGGCATAGGCATGGCAACGCATATGTGAACATGTGAAAGCTAGAACATAGACATGGAAGAACATGAATCCAAGCACATAAGCATGTATGGATGCGGATCTAAACATAAAACATGGCAAAAAGCATACAAACACATAGATCCGAGCAAAACGTAGCCATAAACATGATATCAAGCATGTGAGCACATAGCCATAATCATCAACATAAAGCAAAAAGAGGGACAAAATCAAGGAAACATGGCATAAAACCCTTAACATGTAGATCTAAACATGTAAGCATATAGAAACATAGATCTAAGCACAAACATCGCATAAAACCCTAAGCACATAGATCTAAACATACAAGTATGTAAAAACATAGATCTAAGCACAAAACATGGCATAAAGGCACATGAACATGTAGATCGGGACAAATAAACATGTGAACAAGCATAAAAGAACATGGATCTAAGCTAAAAACATGCTAAAAATAAGATAAAACAAGAAACATGTCAAAGAAATCAATAAAATATATTATTATGGCAAAAACATCAAGAACATGCTAAGAAAAATATTTAGAAGGTTAGGGGTGAGGATGATAGCTAAAAGCTACATTTACACCCCTAAATCCCAAATCCAAGATGTAGAACCAAGGAAAGGATTATTGTGTTCAAAAATAATACCTTGTGTTCTTGATGGAGATGCAAGAATCAAGAAACTTTGATGTGTTTTTTGGAGTTTTTTTAAGTGTCTTTTGGTGTTTGAAAGAGAGAAAAATGAAGTGAGAGGTTGGGCAAAAGGAAAATTTCAAAAAAATGTCTAGCCTTTCTGTCTGGGGCATGCCTAGGGCTATTTATAGACCCGGGCGTGAAAATCGAGGTAACAGTCTATTGTAAGGCCACCAGCCTCAATCCTCCTCTGATTGGGCTCATTTTGACTCATTTGGATAGATCTTGATTTTAAGTTTCTTAAAAGTTATGGAACTTAAAAATCCAAAGGTCGGATCAAAAGTTATGGCTCCCGGAAGTTTGCGATGCAGCGATTGGTATGTCATTCCGGTTTTCATGATATCTCGGCCGTTTTAACTCCGATTTCGACCCATGAATAGTTGTTGGAATTATTAGTGGATAATCTTTGCAATGTCAATGGTTTCAACCTGTTCTAGCCGCCGAATCAAAATTAGGGTTTCTGGACCCACCTAAGATCGACTTTAGGTCAAACTTGGTCAAAATTAATTAAAAATCTCCAAGAAGCTCAGGTTTTTATGTAAAATTGTGGAAAAAGTTGTTTTGTGGATGTTTTGAACTCTTTTACCTTCAGTTAAACCTAGGGCTGACCAGGGGCGTTTTGGTCATTTTATTGTAAAAAGGCACTTTAGGTGCTCTGGTGCCAGAACGGGTTGTGCAACATTGTTCTAGATGTTCTCGTGACCCCACAGAGAGAAAATGATATTTTTGGATTTTTCGGGGTTCAGCATGAAAATCATGGGCGAACAAAATACGGTATCAATAGTTGCCCCTTCTTTATCTGATATCTCGAGTGCAATGAGAGGTGTCGGATAAAGAACGTGATTTCGGATTTTATTGCCCCTAAATTTGTCTGGGGAGACTACTCATGGATCAAGATCAGACCTTACCTAATTGGCTGGATCTGCTGCAGTTGCTATTGGAATATTTCCTGGATGCGCCTCTTAGCTCTAGGAAAGGAGAAGGGAGAGAGAGTTTTTTTGGGAGGGGGCGGGGGTTTGACCAGGTTAACGTTACCCGGCAACCATAGAAAGGCCACTGGACAGCCCAAGCCCTATAAAAGGCCTTTTGGGCCCCTTTTAGCTCATTTAAACTCTTTCTCTACACTTCTCTCTTTCCACAAATTTTCCTAAAGTGCTTAGAGCTCAGCGGATTCGTGCTTTCAGCTTCTGTCTATCATTTCAATCAGCTGTTTTTGTCTTTTTTGCACTTGAGGTCAGTGTCCCTTTTTCTTCTTCTCTTATTTTTTCTACAAAATGTTAGTAGCAATACTATTAGAGATTCATGCTAGTGTTCACTTTATTTTTGGAATTTTTTGTTAGGATATGTGCTCTTAAATTCTATTGTATGATGCTATATATGATATTATGTATGACATTATGTGAGAAATCATGTATGACTTAATATTGTGTTTAATAAAGTTGTTTTATTCTTATCTAAAATAATGGTAACATGAATATTCGGACATTATCAAATAGTCCATGAGATGCATTGTATGTAATTTATGTGATTTAGTCATAGAAGATATAGATCACAAGTTCTTTGTAAACTCAGAATTTTGGTTCGTAGTCGATGATGAAATTGGGCATTTCATCTGCGAAGACTATAACATATTAACTACGATGATTTGTCTTGATCATGGAAGTGGTGACTTCTAGTTAATATGTTGATATGTTTTAAGAGTTAAGACATATTGAACTGGACCGCTGTGAGATTTATTATTCTCCTAACGACTGTCAATTGAATAATAAATCTCACGACTTGTATTCACATGAACTCTTAATCCTGAGAGAATAATGGACCTGATCATGAAATGTAGGTTGCTTTGATATATCAGGAGTGAGATCTAAAGTAACGGTCAAAACCTCAGTATGTTAGGCAGCCACATTTAGTGTTGATGGAACATATATTCTCAAGATGAAATTCATAGTCTCTTAACGGAGATATAAAATATTCCCTTCAGATAAGTTTAATGGGTACAGTTATTCAGAGAGTTAGGCCTAACCACTTTAGTAAGACTAAAGTATATATTTATGAAATTGGATTTTATAAATATATGGTGAATAACTCAAAAGGATTAAACCGGGTACTCAAGGATTAAGACGTAGTAATTTACAAAGTGGCAGTCTATATTCATGACTTTGTATTACTACGAATATTTTATGAAGGAGTTGCATGTATAATAAAGTCTTGAGATATAATTTATTAATGAGGCCTAGAGTGCAATTATATTTATTTAGTGGTATTAAATATAATTAATGGTAACTTTGGACTTGTTAAGAGTTGACAGAAAAGCCCAAAGCCCATTGGAGCTAGTGTCTTATTTGTTCCCTTTTGGTCCCACTCCAAGCCACACACTAAAGCCCAATTGTGAAGGCCCAAAAGGCTAGCCCAATTAGATAATCAGTTATGTGGAGAGAAACATACAGAATTTTATATAGAATAAAAATGGTTTGTATGTTTAAAAATATAAAAATAATATAAGGAAGAGAGACACTCTTTCATATTCTCTCTAGAAACATAGAACTGATTGAGAGACCACACATCTTGGGCATCAAGTGGAATTGGAGTGAAGATTGAAAGTGTTCCCAAGTACTTCTTCATTCGGTTTTGAATTTCACCGTATCAAGGTACACTCTCTTATTCTTATATTCTGAAACCTACATAGTACATGTTATCAATTGCGAATGAAGTAGATCCGTTTATTTTCCGCTGCGTATGTTTTGTATGCGATACAAACATGATGATTTCCTAACATTGGTATCAGAGCGGTCTTCATTTCGAATCTGTATAACATGTTTTGTGCGTTTTGGAATTAGAGATAATAGTTTCAAGTTGATAGAGGATTATACATTTAATTTTCTGCATGGTTGTTGAAACTATGATTTGATAAAAACTGATATTGATGTTATGATGTTGTTTAAATATGAATTTAAGAATGTTAAATTGATCTATAAGGTTATAGCATCAATAGATTTCAGTTTTGATATCAATCTCTGTCTATCATTTTCGTATGATGGTTGTTGTTCATGCAAAACCGTTGAAAACTGCCTTAGAAGAATTTCTGGAAATTTGAGTTTTACGAGTTTCGATCGATCGAAATTTCCTTTCGATCGATCAAGTAAAACAGAGACCAATCTTTTGAATCGATTAATATTCGATTGCTAGTCGATCGATCGAATTTTATTTTCGATCGATCGAGAGGCGATCGAGTATCAATCGAAAAGGACAGAAGGTCAAGTTCGAATTGTTTAATATTTTCGACCGATCGAGGGGCACATTCGATCGATCGAAAGAAAGAAAATCTGAAATTTTTCTAAGTGGTTTCAAACTTAAGAACCTTTAGTTTATGCATGTTTATAATTAGTTTATGCATGTTTAAAGATAAAAACCTTTAATTTAAAAAATCTAGTGGGAGAGAGATACAATGGTTGGATCTCACGGCCTCCATTATCGGTTCATAGCAGTGTGGGCTAAGCACCTCGTCTTGGCGTATATGCCTCGCGATCCCAAAGGAGGGTGTTTTGTTCTATGGTACTACAAGTTTAAACACCATAAAGGAAGATGAAATGTGGCTACACATGATTCTAGATAATGGTATACACTAGACTAAGTTTAATGTTAACTTCCCAAAGGAGCTATGTCATTATTACTTAGAGGCTGAAGATAATACGGCATATTATTAGTGTTTGATAAGAGTTATCATGATAGCACTAATAATGAGAATAGTTCTCAACTAATTGATGTGTTTATAATAAACTTGCTACCAAGGAATTATAGACATGGATTGGGTTGTCGTTGCATATATTATTTTATGGTTTTATTAAGGTTCCATATTATATGCTTATATACTAAATTGATAATGTCCAGTTTACTTAATATATTCATGTTTATTATTTTCAGATTTGAACATGGCATCATTTAGCCCACTTGTTACCGTTCTTAATCAAAACAAACTGACTGGATCCAATTATGTTGACTGGAAAAGAAACTTGGACATAGTTCTCATAGCTGAAGAGCACAAATATGTGCTTACTCAACCATGTCCTAGCTTTCCTTCGTTAGATGCTCCTCCCGAGGAAAAACAACGATATGATCGTTGGCAGAAATCTAATGAAATGGCCAAGTGCTACATCCTAGCGTCCATCTCAAATGTTCTACAGCATCAAATGCAGGATGTAGAACTTGCTTCGGACATTATGCTAAGTCTGAAGGAGATGTTTGGTGAGCAAGGCCGTTCTGCAAGGCAAGAAACCATAAGGCAAATTTATAATACCAAAATGGCTGAAGGTAGTTCAGTGAGAGAACATTGTCTTACAATGATCTCTAATCTGAATACTTTAGAAGTTTTGGGTGCCGACATTGATGGAGGATCCCATGTGGATATGATACTCCAGTCACTACCGGAATCATTCAAGGAATTCAGACTTAATTATAACATGAAAAAAAAGATTTATTCCTTGTATAAATTAATGAATGAGTTGGTAGCAGCGGAAGGCATCCTTGGTACTTCTAATGTTGAAGCCAATGTGGGTGAAGCTTCTACTTCTCAACCTAAGTCGAAAGGCAAGGGTAAGAAGAAGAAGAAGAAGAAGGACTTCACTAAGCAGGAAGGTAAACAAATTGTCTTAGGGGTTACCGATAAAGGAAAGAAGCTGAAAGGAAAATGTTTCCATTGTGGTGAGAAAGGACATTGGAAGAGGAATTGTCCAAAGTTCAAGGCTGCCAATAAAGGTATGAAAATTTCATTCCTTCTTGAAATATGTTTGGTACAAAATCCCACAGATTCCTGGTGTGTGGATTCAGGTTGTACTAATCATATCTGCAATTCTTTACAGGGGTTCCAGGAGACCAAAAGACTTAAAGAAGGAGAGTTGTTTCTGACCTTGGCTGATGGGAGTAGAATTCTAGTTGTAGCTATTGGAGTGTTTAATTTATGTTTTGAATCAAGAGTTTTAATATTAAATGACTGTCTATATGTACCTAATGTTCGTAGGAATTTAATTTCTGCAACTTATTTAGGTAAAAGTGGATATTGTGTTATCCTTAAAGACAATGTTGTAATAAAGAAGGGTAAAACATTTATCTGTTCTGACAATATTGTGAATGGTCTTTATATTTTAACTCCTGATAAGCATGAATTATATAATTCTGAATTAGATAATAGCTCTCATGTAAAATCATTAAAGAGAAAGTTTCCTTCTACTAATGATGCATATCTTTGGCACTTGCATTTGGGTCATATTAATCCAAACAGAATTCAAAGACTGATCAAAGATGGTCTCTTAGAGCCATTGGACTTTGATGAATTTCTAGTTTGTGAATCTTGTTTGGAAGGAAAAATGACCAAACGACCTTTTAATGCAAAAGGTAGAAGAGCCCAAGAGTTGCTAGAATTAGTTCATACGGATGTTTGTGGTCCTATGTCAACCCAAGCAAAAGGAGGTTATGAGTACTTCATCACTTTCACCGATGATTAATCTAGATTTGGTTATGTGTACCTAATGAGACAGAAGTCTGAAGCCTTTGAAAAATTCAAAGAGTTTAGGCTGAAGTTGAGAATCAATTAGGTAAACACATAAAGGCCATTCGATCTAATCGTGGTGGCGAATACCTTCTTGGGGATTTCAAGGATTACTTAACTCAAAATGGGATTGTATCCCAATTGACTGCACCTGGAACTCCCCAACAAAATGGTGTAGCAGAAAGAAGGAATAGGACTCTTTTAGAAATGGTTAGGTCCATGATGAGTTACTCAACTTTACCAGTTTCCTTTTGGGGATATGCACTAAAAACTGCAATGCATATTTTAAATTTAGTTCCATCAAAATCTGTTCCCAACACACCTATGGAATTGTGGAGTGGACGCAAGCCTAGTATGAAATATCTCCACATTTGGGGATGTCCAGCACATGTGTTGAAAGGGAAGTCTGATAAGTTGGAAGCTAAAACGGAAGTATGCATGTTTTTAGGGTATTCAAAGGAAACCAAGGGTTATTTATTCTATAATCATAAGGATAACAAAGTGTTTGTTAGCACTCATGCCAAATTTTTGGAAGATGATTATGTGAATAATTTTAACCCTAGAAGTAGAGTTGTCTTGGCTGAAATGAATGAACCTGTAATTGAACAACCAATGGTTGAAACTAGGGATGATGTGGCTGTATTGGATACACCACAAGATACTACTCATGAGATGTCTAGTACACAGTTGCCTCGTCGTAGTGGGAGGAATGTTAGGCCACCCTATAAGATTCATAGGTCTTGGAGAGACTTATGAGGCTATCTCAGAGGAGGCCGAAACTGATCCTTACACTTATGAAGAAGCAATGAATGATATAGATGCACATCATTGGGTCCAAGCTATGAAATCAGAATTAGATTCCACGTATTCCAATCAAGTTTGGGATCTTGTAAAGGCGCCTAACGGCATTAAACCTGTTGGTTGCAAATGGGTTTACAAGAGGAAGAGAGGGATAGATGGAAAGGTTGAAACCTTTAAAGCGAGGCTAGTGGGAAAAGGGTATACTCAAAAAGAAGGTATTGATTATGAGGAAACCTTTTCACCAGTAGCAATGCTTAAATCTATCAGAATTCTCTTATCCATTGCTGCTCATTAGGATTATGATATTTGGCAAATGGATGTCAAGACTGCATTTCTTAATGGCAATCTTGAAGAGGAAATCTATATGAAGCAACCAGAAGGTTTCATAGCAAAGAACCAAGAGCATATGGTATGCAAGTTGAATAGGTCCATTTATGGACTTAAGCAAGCATCTAGGTTATGGAACAGCGGATTTGAGCAAGCAATCAAATCATTTGGTTTTGAACAAAATCTTGATGAACCATGTGTGTACAAAAGACATCAAGACAAAGTATTAATGGTCCTAGTGCTTTATGTTGATGATATTTTACTCATTGGAAATGATGTAGGTGTAATGTCATCAGTAAAGGTTTGGTTGTCAAGCCAATTTGATATGAAGGACTTGGGTGAGGCTAACTTGATTCTAGGGATCAAGCTTTGGCGAGATCGTAAGAATAAGATGTTAAGCTTATCACAAGCTGGAAATATAGATAAGGTTCTAGAACGGTTTAGCATGCAAAACTCCAAGAAAGGATTACTTCCTTTCAGACATGGAGTTCCTCTGTCTGATAATCAAAGGCCTAAGACTCAAGAGAGGAAGTAGATATGATGAGACAAGTTCCTTATGCTTCTGCAGTAGGAAGTCTCATGTATGCCATGCTTTGTACTAGACCGGATATCTGTTTTTCAGTTGGCATGGTCAGCCGATATCAATCAAATCCAGGACCACAACATTGGCAAGCTGTAAAGCATATTCTCAAGTATCTACGGAGAACGAGAGATTATATGCTTGTTTACCGTTGTGAGGATTTGATTCCCATTGGCTATACAGATTCAGACTTTCAATCGGATCTAGATTTCAGAAAGTCCACGTCAGGATGTGTATTCACCTGGGGAGGTGGAGCCATAAGTTGGAGGAGTGTTAAGCAATCTTGTATTGCAGACTCCACCATGGAAGCTAAATATGTTGCTGCTTGTGAGGCGGCAAAAGAAGCTGTTTGGCTTAAGAAATTCCTTTCTGATCTTGGTGTAGTGAGAATGGAGCAAGTTCCTATCACATTGTTTTGTGACAATAGTGAAGCGGTTGCACAATCCAAAGATCCAAGGAATCACAAGAAAGGAAAGCACATTGAGAGAAAGTACCACATCATTCGAGACATTGTTGCTCGTGGAGATGTGGTGGTTGCAAAGATTGAAAGTGCAAATAATCTAGCAGATCCCTTTACCAAAGCCTTGCCTCAAAGGACCTTCGAGTCACATTTGAAGGGAATGGGAGTTAGATTAGTGCACAATAGTCTTTAGGGCAAGTGGGAGATTGTTAGGATATGTGCCCTTAAATTCTATTGTATGATGCTATGTATGATATTATGTATGACTTTATGTGAGAAATCATGTATGACTTAATATTGTGTTTAATAAAGTTGTTTTATTCTTATCTAAAATAATGGTAACATGAATATTCGGACATTATCAAATAGTCCATGAGATGCATTGTATGTGATTTATGTGATTTAGTCACAGAAGATATAAATCACAAGTTCTTTGTAAACTCAGAATTTTGGTTCGTAGTCGGTGATGAAATTGGGCATTTCATCTGCGAAGACTATAACATATTAACTACGATGATTTGTCTTGATCATGGAAGTGGTGACTTCTAGTTAATATGTTGATATGTTTTAAGAGTTAAGACATATTGAACTGGACCACTGTAAGATTTATTATTCTTCTAACGACTATCAATTGAATAATAAATCTCACGACTTGTATTCACATGAACTCTTAATCTTGAGAGAACAATGGACCTGATCATGAAATGTAGGTTACTTTGATATATCAGGAGTAAGATCTAAAGTAACGGTCAAAACCTCAGTATGTTGGGCAGCCACATTTAGTGTTGATGGAACATATATTCTCAAGATGGAATTCATAGTCTCTTAGCGGAGATATAAAATATTCCCTTGAGATAAGTTTAATGGGTACAGTTATTCAGAGAGTTAGGCCTAACCACTTTTGTAAGACTAAAGTATATATTTATGAAATTGGATTTTATAAATATATGGTGAATAACTCAAAAGGATTAAACCGGGTACTCAAGGATTAAGATGTAGTAATTTACAAAGTGGCAGTCTATATTCATGACTTTGTATTACTACGAATATTTTATGAAGGGGTTGCATGTATAATAAAGTCTTGAGATATAATTTATTAATGAGGCCTAGAGTGCAATTATATTTATATAGTGGTATTAAATATAATTAATGGTAACTTTGGACTTGTCAAGAGTTGACAGAAAAGCCCAAGGCCCATTGGAGCTAGTGTCTTATTTGTTCCCTTTTGGTCCCACTCCAAGCCACACACTAAAGCCCAATTGAGAAGGCCCAAAAGGCTAACCCAATTAGATAACCAGTTATGTGGAGAGAAACATACAGAATTTTATATAGAATAAAAATGGTTTGTATGTTTAAAAGTATAAAAATAATATAAGGAAGAGAGACACTCTTTCATATTCTCTCTAGAAACATAGAACTGATTGAGAGACCAAACATCTTGGGCATCAAGTGGAATTGGAGTGAAGATTGAAAGTCTTCCCGAGTACTTCTTCATTCGGTTTTGAATTTCACCGCATCAAGGTACACTCTCTTGTTCTTATTTTCTGAAACCTACATAGTACATGTTATCAATTGCGAATGAAGTAGATCCGTTTATTTTCCGCTGCATATGTTTTGTATGCGATACAAACATGATGATTTCCTAACATTTTTATGAGCACATATTTTGCCATGATTTATGCCATGCTATCTTAGGAAAATGCACATATATATTTTTGTTTTTAATATATAAGTACGGGATATGCTGGAATTTAAATTTTGAAAATAACTTGTGGGATACGAGAAAGGGGACTTACTTGGTAGTCGGGGATGGTGGAAATGGTGAGACTTATGGCACGGCCGCTAGTTAGTCTCGAAATAGGATCGGACAAAGAGAATTGTGTACTGGCGAGAAGTATGGCGCAGTTGCTAGTTAACCTCAAGACGGAGTGTGTGTACGGCATGGCCACTAGTTAGCCCACTTGTAGATCAGGAACTTTAAAGCTCTTTAGGAACTTGATAACTATGATGGTGAGGTGTACAACAGGGCCGCTAGATAACCTTGAGATGGAGTGTAAGCGTACGGCATGGCCGCTAGTTAACCCACTTGTAGATCAGGAACTCGAAAACTCTTTTTGGTGACTAGATAGCTGCGTGATGGCGAGGCGTACGGCATGGCCGCGAGATAACCTCGAGACAGAGTGTAACCATACAGCACAACTGCTAGTTAACCCACTGTAAATCAGAAATTTGAAAACTCTTCGAGAATTTGATAACTGTGATGGCGAGGTGTACAGCACAGCCGCTAGATAGCCTCAAGATAAGATGCGAGCATAAAGCATGGCCGCTAATTAACCCACTGTAGAGATGTACGGCTCGACCCCTAGATAGCCTCCAAATAAGATGCAAGCATATGGCGTGGCGGCTAGTTAACCCACTATAGAGACGTACGGCACGATCACTAGATAGCCTTGAAATAAGATGCGAGCATACGGCACGGCCGCTAGTTAACCCACTATAGAGAAGTACGGCACGACCGCTAGATAGCCTTCAAATAAGATGTGAGCATACGACACAGCCGCTAGTTAACCCATTGTAGAGACGTACCACACGACTGCTAGATAGCCTCAAAATAAGATGCGAGCATACGGCACAGCCACTAGTTAGCCCACTGTAAAGACGTATGGCACGGCTGCTAGATAGCATCCAAATAAAGATGCAAGCAAACAGCACGGCCGCTAGTTAACCCACTGTTAATTATGTATAAGAATCTGCTTTCTCTATTATAACATGTGCATGACATAGACCTGCATGATATGTTTACGAAAGGTGTTAGTTCATTAGTATTACCATTTATTTATGGGCTTACCATTGATGTCTGAATTTCTTGTTGTTTTATAGATTTTGTCTCGAAGAGCGAGTTCTAGGGGAGATTAGGGAAAGGACCCTATGCATGTCGCATCCCAAGGGTACAGTTCTTCTGATGACGAGACCGCTTTAGCTGGTGAGCAGGCAGCTCGGGTTTTGCAAAGCCATTTCGACTACAGGGGTGGCAACCCCAAGTCTACTAGTGGTATACCCATGGAGACCAGGTCTAGGGGATGAAGTTTTGTCAAGATGGCTAGTGTTTCATCTGAGTCCCGTACCATTTCTAACGAGACGACTTCACGGCGCAGGCCAATTAGAGGTAAGGGAGCCTCTGAAGGAGCGGTGTGAGATGATGACATCTATATAGACATAGATGAAGTCTTTGCTAGGCCCGAGGTCCTACTGAAGTTTAACACTCGGAGGCATAGTCTGAGACCGAGGTTTCCACCGCACCAGGCGGGGGCCGACGCCCATACTCAGATTATAGATAAAGACATCCAAGATACTTACCTTCAGCATGGGCTAAAGGATCATCCTTCCGCATCGGCGTGGAGGGGAGAAGTAAGTTGCATTTCCTTCTTGGTCATTCAAATCCATATTATATGCATGTGCTAATGAGTAGCTTCTGATTTCAAATGCAGGGGAACGAGAGACTCCATAGCCGGGGCACCTGGTCCACTTTCTTCCAAACATTGTTCGGTCATGGGACCTATCTATGGTACACCGCGTTTCTGAGAGAGCAGGGATTTGAGGACTTCCTACGGATTCCCCAGCTCACTATGAGGCACGAGATTACAGAGGCTTTGATGTGGCGACTTCACACCAAGACAGGCACATTCCATCTAAGTTGCAGGGAGTATGAAGTCCTCCCTATTGACTAGAAAGCCATTCTGGGTTTCAGGTTTGGTGGCCATCAGATTCCGACAAATGAGATGAGTTTTGACATAGCTTGCAATCTCCTAGGCATCCCTCTCCCATTGACTATTAAGACGAGGGGGTTTTTTAGGCCCATTGCGTCACCACAGATCCATACTGAATGGTTACAGTGCAGTATTCCCTGAGGCGATGCCCCTACTAACACTCATCTTCGTCAGTGCTTCTTGTGGATCCTCGATAGTTGCTTCATGGGCAACAACCAATCGGTGTTGACTTATCAACTATTGTGGGCTATGGAGTAGTCTCCGGCATCAAGACATACGGCTGGGGGTCAGTGACCTATGGCTTTTTCATTTCCTTCCTGAGGCAGGCCTCCTAACGAGACTTCAAGAGTTTGGAGGGATGTTAGCAGATATTGACAAGGTAGGCATATGAGTACATCTCGACTCTGCGGCCTTATTTTACAGGATTGTCCTTGATAGCATACCCTCGAGCATACACATGGGCTCATTGTAGCATCACGAAGGTAGTAGTAGTGTAGCTAGTCACCATTTCTACAGCTCTGGATTGCATCACCTAGGATGAGATCATAGTTCATCCATATGATAGAACACTACTGAGGAGGCAAGAGCTCACTATAGCTATGGGCTAGTTGAGGATCCGACGTTGGTTTTGGGCCTTGACGAGCTGGGAGTTCTTTCTAGCAGAAAGGACCTTTCATCAGGTTATGCCAGCCTATAGAGTACCTAGGGATCCACCTCCTCATGGTTTGTCATTCGAGACCACAGCTTTGGATGACCCGAAGTATGGGTGGGTGCCTTTGATGCTTATGTGGACACGAGTAAAGACTATTCCACTTGGTTTGCAAAGTCTTCTGCGGGGTCTATCATCAAAGATGTTCCTGTGAGTAGGGGTAGAGTGCTGGAAGGCGCTGTTCACGCTCAGGTAGCCATCGGGGTTGAGTGAAGAGCACGTACAGAGACCACAGAGGGTAGAGCAATAGAGTTTGAGGCCCTATTTACTACTAGAGAGGCGCACACACAAGAAAAGATAGCTCGAGCGTTAGCTCGAGAGAGGGAGATCTAGTAGAGAGATAGGGAGATGCTCGTTACTGGGATGGACAGAGAGCAGAGCCAATTTCAGAGTGAGCTAGCCATACATCAGAGCTATTCCATGATCTTGATAGGAGAGTTATGAGTAGCTTGTCTTCTTGTTTCAGCTACCTCCGAGGTTCCCGACCAAGGGCCGATCATTCCTCTGTACGAGCAGAGGTACATGCCAGTTCCACCAGGCCCACCAGGCGATTGGGGTTCTTTTGTTCAGGCTCTGGGTATACTCTCGAAACTTTAGGCGTTGTGGGTCCTTCCACCAGCCCTTTTACAGGCAGCGGTGATGATGATGACACTGATATAGATACGAACCAGTTCATTGGCAGTGATGATTATCAGTAGATTTAACCATTTGTTGTATCATGATGTAGCCCCTGTATGGGCATGTATTTTTCCTTGTATTCTATAAACATTGCCCCTTGATGGGCCAGCTATGTATGTATATTATGTATTGCCTCCTGGTAGGCCTGGACATGTATATATTGTATTGCTCTACAGTGGGCTTTGATGTATTATACTATCTCTCTATAGCATGATGTATGTAAGGAAAACTGCCTCTGATTAGGACTTATATGTATGACTCCAGGGACGCACCTTTAAAAGGGCGGCTAATGTATGAAAAACAATGCCACTGATTAGGACTTATATGTATGATCTGGACAAAAATGCCTTTAGAATGGCGGCTGATGTGTATGAAAGACAATGCCTCTAATTAGGACTTACATGTATAATATGGATAAAACGCCTTTAGAAGGGTGGCTGACGTGTATGAAAGACAATGCCTCTGATTAGGACTTACATGTATGATCTGGATAAAATGCCTTTAGAAGGGCGGTTGTTGTGTATGAAAGACAATGCCTTTGATTAGGACTTACATGTATAATTTGGAAAACAGCCTTTAGAAGGGCTACTAATATCTGTGTAAAACAATGCCTCTGATTAGGGCTTATATGTATCTCTAGATAAAACGCCATTAGAAGGGCGACTGACGTGCATGAAAAACAATGCCTCAGATTAGGGCTTATATGTATCTCTACAGACTGCCTTTGAAAGGGCTGCTTTTGTCTCTGTAAAACATTGCCTCTGATTAGGACTTATATGTATCTTTGGATAAAAACGCCTTTAGAAGGGCGGCTGACGTGCATGAAAGACAATGCCTTTTATTAGGACTTATATGTATAACTCTACAAACTGCCTTTGAAAGGGCTGCTGATGCGTGTGCACTATAGTATTTTTACTGTAGACGATAGTTTTGAACCGGCTTGTATCACACCCACTTGTTTTCACCTCCGTTTCATGGGTTTGCTATCGGCTTTTGGACAATGATCGTCCTGCTAAGGGAGACAAAAAAAGGGAAATCGTGTGAAATAAACTACCCTAGTTTACGGTTTCATGCGATTCTCGACATGAAAGGTATATCCTCAGCGGGACGAACCCATTCTCGTATATTGGACAAAGAAGGAGAGGACCACGCAAAATAAACTGCCCCAGTTTAGGATTTTGTGGGGTTCTAAGCCTGTGGAACGGCTGTAGGTGGTGTCAACTTTACTGGCCATACCATAATGCTGATGACGAGTGCGGACACTCCAAACCAGATAACTTTAGATACGCCATGAGGCAATATGCACTGATTGCTCCTATTATCACCCAAGCAGGTTAGAAATCCAAGAATAGGACTCTTGATGAACCTGCATGGTAAAACTCCCTCCGTCCTCTGAATAAACTAGGAAAGCCGTGGACGGCTGAGATCAAGCTCCAGCATTTTTCTGTTGCAAACTCTAATTATCGGGGGTAAACTGACCCCCTGAACCGAGCGAACTGGGCTTTGAAAATGAGGTTCAAGACATCTGAAGCTGCTAAATGGGACGCAGAAATATAAACTGCTCCAGTGTAGGATTTGTGCGGCCTCGGTTTCACGAATGCGAGTTTTTGATAGTCTGGGTCACTGTTGGGCCGAACACGCATTATGGTGAGCACTAAAATGTGGGAATCTTTGATCCAAAGTGGTCAAAACATGTCAAACAAGGGGGAAAGTGTCAACTTGTGTCTAGGTTTGTGCTTGGGGGACTAAAAAACCCTAGCACGCTTCTCGAGGTCCGGCGATCATTGTAAGGCCGCCGGTGACCTTACAATGGCTGCCTCATCGGGATCCGTGTATAAAAGCTAGGCTTTGCCCATCCCCAGCTCATTTGGTTCCACAATTTTCCTAGGTCTTTTCCTGCCCTTTTCTTCACTCAAAATACTTAGAAAACACCATTTTTCATAGTTTTTTGCGTGGATCTTCATCAGATTGTCAGATCAAGCAGGGCTTGCCCATGGATGTTCTTGGTGCTCATTCCTATGACACCCTTGTTGAGCTTGAGAGGGAGGAGTACCATGAGAAGAAGCTCAAGAGATGGAGGGGCACTTTTTCTTGTCGTGACCGAGCACTCCTTTGATAGTTTCTTGGAGGCGCCACCACTTTACTCCACACTACACTAGACTGGCACTTGCTAGAGGTCATCACTTCCTGTTGGGATCCTACTTTGAGGTGCATCACCAATGGGTTCGTGGATTTGGTACCTACCTTAGAAGAGTATGATCGCTTCCTCTCTCTTTCCACTCTTATGAGCACTATTTTCATTCCACCAGTGCGGACACGATACCGCAAGAAGCTTGCTGATCTGATGGGCTTCAAGAGGCCCATTATGGAGGCACTAACTTGGCATGGCAGCGGGGTAGGAGGGAGCATGTTCTTCGAGTTCCTACATGATCGGTTCCATCTACTAGAGTGCCCTGTTGGCTACCGCGACAATTTCGTGGATTTAAAGAAGCGATAGGCATCATATCAACATCAGGCCTTCCTGGTGGCTTTCTTCGGCGCGGTACTATTCCCTTCATCAATAGAAGCTATCAGTTTTACCGTCCTTCCTCTAGTGAGTGCCCTACCTCATGGTACCTCTTTCATTCCCGCTTTGCTTTCTAAGACTATTAGGTCTTTGTCCTTATGTCGGGAGACAGGTAGGGGTAGACTGGGCTGTTGCATCCATATGTTACAGTTGTGGTTCTGTAGTCATTTGAGCGTTATTGCTAGAGATCAGCCGATGGGTTTTTTCATTAGGAATAGGGTCTAGGCTACTGTATTCCTCGATCTTCCTTTTTCTGGGGATACTGATGGCTAGCTGAGGTATCTGTACAGCCTGAGTCCCATTGACTAGACCTGGAGGGTCCAGTGGGGTGTCACTAGATGGCAGGAACAGGCCTATTATGTCGGTTTGCTTGGTATTCCCTTGGTGGGCATCTAGGTATGCACGGGATATTTCCCAGGCATGGCCATGAGACAGTTTGGGAGCATTCAGCATATCCCCTGACTCGGTGATCTTTTAGCTATCACCTATGAGTATGGGCTGGTGGATGTCGACATAGCAATGGTAGGGCGTGCCCTGGGGTTCTGGAGGCGTGCAGATCGAAAATAGACTTCCCCCTCTATTCTAGGGATGATCAGGAGTGGTTCTTCGCTGAGTTTAAGGTATGGTGAGACACGCGGGATCCCGTCTTTGTGTTCGATTTGTCGGCTCCGGTTTCGACTGATATGCCACTCTCTGCTGTTATACTGAGAGATTATACCCTAGAGTTCAAGATCAGGGTTAAGAGGGCCCTGTTGGAAAATCTGGTTTTGCATCTCATACAAAACACACAGTGGAAGCAACAATCACAGTTCTACTTTATTCATGAGAGATAACTGTTAGGAAAATACATGTTCATATCACATACAAAACATACGCAACGGAAAATTAACAGATCTACTTCATTCGCAATTGATAACATGCACTACGAAAGTTTCAGAATTTAAGAACAAGAAAGTGTACCTTGGAGCGGTGAAATTCAAAACAAAACAATAAAGAAGTTCTTGGAAATACTTTTAATCTTCTCTCCAATTCCACTTAATGCCCAAGATGTGTGGTCCCTCAATCAGTTTCTAAGGAGAGAACAAGGGAGTGTCCAACACTCATATACAAACCATTTCATTCCTTGTGTAATCTTAATGAAAAATACTTATGAAAAGACTTATGAAATTCTGTATGTTTCTCTCCTTAAATATAACTGATTATCTAATTGGACTAGTCTTTTGGGCCATTCCAATTGGGCTCAAGTTGTGTGGCCTGGAGTGGGACTAAAAGAACAAATAAGACTCTAGTTCCAATGGGCCTTGGGCTTTTCTGTCAACTCTTGACAAGTCCAAAGTTACCATTAATTATATTCAATACCACTATATGAATATAATTGCACTCTAGGTCTTATTAATAAATTATATCCCAGGACTTTATTATACATGCAACCCCTTCATTAAAATATTCGTAGTAATACAAAGTCATGAATATAGACTGCCGCTTTGAAGATTGCTACATCTTAATCTTTGAGTACCCGATTTAATCCTTAATGTTATTCATCATATATTTATGAAATCATATTCCATAAATATATACTTTAGTAACTCCTTACTAAAGTGGTTGGGCCCAACTCTCTGAATAACCAAACCTATTAAACTTATCTCAAGGGAATATTTTATATCTCTGTTAAGAGATTATGAATTCCATCTTGAGAATATATGTTCCATCAACACTAAATGCGGCTTCCCAACATACTGAGGTTTTGGCTGTAACTTATAGATCTCACTCCTGATATATCAAAGCAACCTACATCTCATGATCAGGTCCATTTTTCTCTCAGGATTTAGAGTTGATGTAAATAGAAGTCGTGAGATTTATTATTCATTTGACAGTCGTTAGGAGAATAATAAATCTCACAGCGATCCAATTCAATATGTCTTAACTCTTAAAACATATCAACATACCAACTAGAAATCTCCATTTCCATGATCAAGACAAATCATCTTAGTTGATATGTTATAGTTTTCGCAGATGAAACGCCCAATTTCATCACCGACTACGAACTAAAATTCTGAGTTTACAAAGAACTTGTGATTTATATTTTCTGTGACTAAATCACATACAATGCATCTCATGGACTAAGATAATGTCCCATTAGTTTATTTATAGATAGTCTCATATAATTAAACAATTTAATTATTTATGACATGCCAATAAATTGGATATTAGGGCATAAACCCTAACAATAAGATGTAAACTTGAGTTCTAGAACAAAGAATAGAAAGCGTACCTTGATGCAGTAAAATCAAAACCAAGACTTGAGAATACCTTTACAAGGAACTTGTGATTGATATCTTCTGTGACTAAATCACATAAATCACATACAATGCATCTCATGGACTATGATAATGTCCTATTAGTTCATTTACAAATAGTCTCATATAATTAAACAAATTAATTATTTAGGACTTGCCAATAAATTGGATTTTAGGGCATAAACCCCAATAGTCCCTTGCAGACCTGCAGGAGTGCTTGAGAGAGGCTATCAGAGATAGAGACTGCAGTAGAGAGCTAGCTGATTCGTTTATGGAGGATATCAAGGAAATGAGAAGCGTGCAGGAGTGTGAGCTTGCGGCTCTTAGGTTAAAGCTTGATCTGAGGGGGCCAGCCCCTCGAGGCACAGAAGCAGAGTGTGCCCAGTTGAGATCCTGGGTTGCAGGCCCGAAGGACGAGCTAGCTACTCATACTCAGAGATTTACCACTCTAGATCACGCTTGGGATGAGGAGAGAGCCGCACTGGAGGCTGACATGGCCGCAGCTAGCAGCCAAGTTAATGATTTACACTGGAGCTACTACAGGCGAAGTCTTATGTTCATTTCGCTTTGGACATGTAGTATGGGAGAAAGGGCGATGAGCCTAGAGAGCCACAATGGGCTTTTCACTGCCTTCAGACTGAGCTAGCCGAGAGAGAGGAGGCCCTGAGAGTTGCTACTGCGGAGGTGGGCACCTTGTAGGCTTTGCTAGAGGTAGAAAGGCAGAGCTCTTCTTCTAATCCCATACTGGAGAGGGAGTTGGTCCGTCTTCAGCACTCACACGATAGACTTAGAGAGGTAGCTAGAGATCTAGGCTTTGATAAGGCCGGACTGCTTCGTACTCATGCTCAGGATGACCCGATTCTTCACACTAGTTTTAGGAGGCTGTGCCAGGCCATGGCCGATCGTCTGGGCCATGTTTGATCTGCTAATAACTTCTCTATTTACTTTATTTCTACACATGAGATAGGTAGTTAGTATTCCACCATGTATAGAAAGGTCCTTTGTAAATTTCTAAGCAATTGCGCAAGGCCTTCTACTTTTGTTTTGAGTTCTTAAAGCATAGTCTAGTCTGTTAGGCATGCTTAGAAATTGAGGGATGGTGTAGAGAGATGTTCATGATGATATTCAAAAGATATATATGAGATGAGATTTCTTGTTTTGAAATCATAATGCATGAAAGAAACAAAATGGCTTAATACATGCGTGTTAATGAATATGCAGGCAAATGCTTTGAAAATGCAAGACTATACAAATAAGTGATAAATGTAAATTCTATGCATATCAATATCTTATTTTTTCAAGGATGCATCCTGATCTAGACGGATCTTTCCCTTTTTCCCATTAAGGTACACTTTCCATTGGCATAAGCCATAACATCTTTGAGCAGACCACCGAGTTGTGGCAATATTGTAGACAAAGAGCAATCTCGAAGGTGTCTTCATATCTTGACTTGGACGCTGGTCCCCTTAATTTTCTGGTCTTGAACAAAAATTCAAGTAGGTACAACTGGCTGATTTTTCTTTTAAAATGTAACCGAACTAAGATGGCTGCCTATGTACCTTCACGAGGAAGGATTAAGTCATCACGTAGTTCAACTAACTTTTTTGATTGCCTTAATTTTTGCCTAGACCACCCTTTCGAGTTTTCAATCTATCAGGCTCTCTCACACTCTTCCTTTTACTCTCCTTTTGCGTAGGCCGCCCTTTCAGGTTTTCAATCTACCTTTTGTAATTTCTCATGCACTCTTTCTTTTGGCTCTCCTTTTGTGTAGACCGCCCTTTCGGGTTTTCAATCTACCCTTTTACATATTTTTTTTTTTTGGACATAAAGATAATAATGAGGTGCACTGTGCGGCTCCTTCATGCAAAGTATCGTATGACGGCATCAGAATTGGTAGGCATATTGAAGTCATGCCCATCCATGTCGGCTAGAATCAAGGCTCCTCCAGAAAAGGCCATTTTCACCACGTATGGGCCCTCGTAAGTTGGGGAAAACTTTCCTTTATGATTAAGCAAGGTCTAGTTGCATTTCCTCAAGACTAGGTCGCCTTCTTCAAAGACTCTAGGTCCAAATTTCTTATTGAATGCTTGCTCGACGCGGCATTGGTATAACTGTCCATGGCACATTGCGGTCATGCGCTTCTCATCTATCATGTTCAGTTGTTCATATCGGGAAAAGGCCCATTCAACTTCTGACAAATCTGTCTGAGATAAGATCCAGAGCGATGGGATCTCTATCTCTGCAGGGAGGACAGCCTCCATGCCACATACAAGTGAATACAGGGTCGAACTCATGGAGATACGGACAGAGGTACGATATGCGCACAGAGCAAATGGCAAGTACTTGTGCCAATCCTTGTATGTATATGTCATCTTCACCAAGATTTTCTTTATGTTCTTGTTAGTGGCTACCACTGCGCCATTCATCTGAGGACAATAGGGAACTAAATTTTTGTGTTCAATCTTGAATTTTTGGCAGAGTTGCTGGATCATTTTCCCATTTAGGTTTACCCCATTGTCTGTAATGAGCTCTCCTAGCACGCTGTAGTGGTAAATAATGTTATGTTTCATGAACCGGGCTACTACAGCTTGAGTGACGCTTTTGTACAAAGCGGCTTCCACCCACTTTGTAAAATAATCGATGGCCACTAAGAAGTATTCATGACCATTCGAAGCTTTCAAAATCACAAGTCCGATGATATCCATACCCCAGGTTCAAAAGGGCCATGGTGCTACTAAAGAGTGCAATAGTTGCGGAGAAGTATTCTTCCTGTCTTGATAGGCTTGGCAACGATGGCATGTCCTCACATGTTTAATTCAATCATTCTCCATGGTAAGCTAGTAGAAGCCAGCTCTCATAATCTTACAGGCCAACAGGGGTCTACTGGCATAGGCTTCAAGTAAACCCTTATGCATCTCTTCCATTAAGTGATTAGCCTCGGGGGCATCTACGCATTGGAACAAGGTAGAATTGTGATTCCTTTTGTACAGGACTTCTCCACTCAGGAAAAATTGGCAGGCCATGCGCTGAATAAACTTCTTTTCACTGTCGGTTGCACCGGGTACCTCTACTCTTGATATAAGCTTTGATATCATGATACCATGGCTTTCCGTTGACTTTGACTTTAACACTCATGCATTCTTCAATGTTCGTGCAATAGGCTAGAACGCCGCGAACTTCTATGTGCAGTTGCTGCATATCATCTCTTTCTAATAACTTGACCATACTGGCCAGGGTAGCCAAGGCTTCTGCAAACTGGTTGTGTGCCTGGGGCAAATAGGCAAATGTGCTGTTTTGAAACTTTGAAATCAAGTAGCTGTTGAAAAATCTAGATTTGTATCTCTTACAAAACACACAGCGGAAGCAGCAAATATGGATCTATTTCATTCATGATTGATAACATGCACTATGTAAATTTCAGAATTTAAGAACAAGATAGCGTACCTTGGTGTGGTGAAATTCAAAACAAAAGATTAGAAGTACTTGGGAACAATTTTAATCTTCACTCAAATTCCACTTTACGCCCAAGAAGTGTGGTCTCTTAATCAGTTTCTAAGGGAGAATAATCGAGTGGTTTCACTCACATATACACATCATTTCACAATGATGTCTCTCTTTCTTAAAATAAAATTCTGTATGTTTCTCCCTTTATAACTAACTGATTATCTAATTGGGCTAGCCTATTGGGCCTTTCCAATTGGGATTTAGTGTATGGCTTGGAGTAGGACCAAAAGAAACCAATAAGACACTAGCTCCAATGGGCCTTGGGCTTTTCTGTCAACTCTTAACAAGTCCAAAATTACCATTAATTATATTTGATACCACCATATAAATATAATTGCACTCTAGGCATTATTAATAAATTATAGTCCAAGACTTTATTATACATGCAACACCTTCATAAAATATTAATAGTAATACAAAGTTATGAATGTAGACTGCCACTTTGAAGATTACTACATCTTAATCCTTGAGTGCCCGGTTTAATCTTTTAAGTTATTCATCATATTTTTATGAAATCCAATTTTATAAATATATATTTTAGTAACTCCTTACTAAAGTGGTTAGGCCTAACACTTTGAATAATCAAACCCATTAAACTTATCTCAAGGGAATATTTTATATCTCTGTTAAGAGATTATGAATTCCATCTTGAGAATATATGTTCCATCAACACTTAATGTGGCTGCCCAAGATATTGAGGTTTTGATCGTGACTTTAGATCTCACTCCTGATATATCAAAGCAACCTACATCTCATGATCAAGTCCATTATTCTCTCAAGATTATGAGTTCATGCAAATAGAAGTCGTGAGATTTATTATTCATTTGACAGTCGTTAGGAGAATAATAAATCTCACAGCAGTTCAGTTCAATATGTCTTAACTCTTAAAACATATCAACATACCAACTAGAAGTCTACACTTCCATGATCAAGATAAATTATCTTAGTTGATATGTTATATTCTTCACAGAAGAAATGCCCAATTTCATCACCGACTACGAACTATAACTTTGAGTTTACAAAGAACTTATGATTTATATCTTCTATGACTTTTCACATAAATCATATACTATGCATCTCATGGACTATATGATAATTTCTAAATATTCATGTTACCATTATTTTAGATAATAATAATAAAAAATTTATTAATCGTAACATTGAGTCATACATAATGTCATACATAGCATCATACAATAGGATTTAAGGGCACACATCCTAACAGTAGCTGACGCATTTCTAGTATGGAATCAACTTGGTATCTCGAGCTTGCCTCTTCCCCTCGATTTGGGAGACGATCAATAAGGAATACCCAAAGCCTCTCAAGTCATAGGCTCCAAATTCTAGGGCCACTTATAGGCTAACTATACATGCTTCATATTTAGCAACGTTGTTGGTACAACCAAAATTCAGCCTGACTGAAACAGGGATTTGCTGGCCCTTGGGGGAAACTAAGACTGCTCCCACTCCATTTTTGGTAGAGTTGGTGGCTTCATCAAAATAAAGCTTCCAATGCCACGGTTCCACCTTGTCTGGTTCTAGCTCTAGTGCCATGACATCCTCATCAAGGAAGAGGGATTCTGAAAGTTCTAGATCGTTCAATGGCTGATTCGCTAGGTAATCAGCTATGGCTAGGCCCTTGATGGCCTTCCTAGTTACAAACTCAATGTTGAACTCGGAGAGCAACATTTTCCAACAGGAGATCTTCCTTGTAAGAGCTGGCTTTTCAAAGATGTACTTAATAGGTTCCATGCCAGAAATGTGCCGCATGGTGAAGTAGAGTATATACTGTCGCAACTTGCACAATGCCCAGGCTAGGGCACAACATGTCTTTTCAATGGCAATGTAGTTGACCTCACAACTAGTGAACTTCTTGCTTAAGTAATAAATCGCCTTTTCTTTCTGGTTGGGCTCAGCCGCTTGGTCTAACATGCAGCCCGTGGAGGTTTCTTGTACCGCTAGGTAGAGGATTAACGGATATCTCGGCATCGGGGGAACCAGTACAAGAAGGTTCAATAAATACTGCTTGATCTTGTCGAAGGCTGCTTGGCACACATCTGTCCATTCTATCTCGTCATCTTTCTTCAAGAGCTTGAACGGATCACATATGGCGATCAACTGCGCTATGAAGCGAGCTATGTAATTGAATTTGCCTAAGAAGCTGCGAATCTGTTTCTCGATTTGCAATGTCGATACATCCCGGATGGCTTAGAATTTTGCTGGGTCGACTTCAATTCCCCTCTGGCTAACTATGAAACTGAGTTATTTCCCTGAACTAGCTCCGAAGACGCACTTGTTAGGATTTAGTCTCAATCTATACTTGATAAGTCACTTGAACAGCTTTCTCAAATCTACCAATGATCTCTGGTAGTGCAGGATTTGACAATCATGTTGTCTACATAGACTTCGATTTCTTTGTGCGTCATATCGTGGAACAGGGTTACCATGGCTCGCTGATAAGTAGCACCCACTTTCTTTAAGCCGAATGGCATGACATCATATGTATAGGTTCCCCAATGAGTGGTGAATGTAGTCTTAACTTTGTCCTCCTCGGCCATAGTAATCTAATTGTAGCTTGAGAAACCATCCATGAAGGAGAAGAACATGTTGGTAGCGGTACCATCGACCAGAGTATCAATGTGTGGCAAAAGAAAATTATCTTTGGGGATGGCCCTATTCAAATCCCTGTAATCAACACACATACAAACTTTCCCATCTTTCTTAGGCACGAGAACAATGTTGGCAACCCAAGCAAAGTCGGATATTGCGGTAGGTAAACCAGCTTTCAATTGCTTTTTTACTTCTTCTTTAATCTTCAAAATGATCTCTGATTTCATTCTTCGAAGGGCTTGCCATACTATAGGGCATTCAGGCTTGACTGGAATTCTATGCACGACAATCTTAGTATCTAGCCTTAGCATATCTTGGTAGGACCAAGCAAAGATCTCTTTGAATTCCTTGAGTAACGCTATGAGCTCGAGCTTCATGTCTTTAGGAAAGTTTACCCCAATCTTGACAGGTTTTTCATTCTCGCCTTCGTTGGCAAGATTAACCACTTTTGTCTCTTTTATGTTGGGCTTGGACCCTTCGCGCTCTCTGTTTAAAGCTTCCAAAATATCATGAGGTAGACTCAGAATTTCCTTTAATCCTTTAATGTCATGTTCCAATTCTATTGTCTCATTCATGTCATCAACGTCCTCATTATAGCAATAGGATGATGTATCCACTTGGGAATTAGGGCTTGGCGGTCCAATGGCCAACTGTCTCGCCTGGCACATAGGGCCTGATAATAGAAGTCAAATCATCCCCTAGGGATATAATGTCATTCACTGAGAATTTCTCTAGATAAAGACAGATGAGACAAGCCAAATCTGATTCCTCCTCACATAATTCCTGCGCTACTTCTAACCTAATGACCTCGGCTGGATCCGGAAAAGTGACCCTGATGTGGTGAATAGACATCCCTTGGCCAATGCGCTTCCTTTTCTTGCCTCTGGAAGCCTGAAAAAGTTCTTCATATAAGGGGTCGTAGACTAGACCGAAACCTCCTTTGTTGTCTGGAAGTTCAACCAAAGAAGCCTTCCCGTGTCCTATAGCATCGAGGCCTTAGCCTAACTGATAGCAAAATTTGAGCATCTCCTTGGCGACCATTAGAGTAGTGAAGGGCCACGCCGATTTGGGCTTTAAATATCTGGAAATCATGGAAACTAGCTCAAAACTGTGGAAAGTCACCTCTAGAAAGGCATTAGCACCAATGTAAGGGACAAAAGCCTTCTTGAAGAACGTCAGGGGTTCTTCAGCCATAATAGTAACCTGTTGGGGTTTATGCCCTAAAATCCAATTTATTGGCATGTCATAAATAATTAAATTGTTTAATTATATGAGACTATTTATAAAAGAACAAATGGGACATTATCTTAATCCATGAGATGCATCGTATGTGATTTAGTCACAGAAGATATAAATCACAAGTTCTTTGTAAACTAAAAATTTTAGTTCGTAGTCGGTGATAAAATTGGGCGTTTCATCTATGAAGACTATAACATATCAACTAAGATGATTTGTCTTGATCATGGAAATGGAGATTTCTATTTGGTATGTTGATATGTTTTAAGAGTTAAGACATATTGAATTGGACCACTGTGAGATTTATTATTCTCCTAACGACTGTCAAATGAATAATAAATCTCACGACTTCTATTTACATCAACTCTAAATCCCGAGAGAAAAATGGACCTAATCATGAGATGTAGGTTGCTTTGATATATTAGGAGTGAGATCTATAAGTTACGGTCAAAACCTCAATATGTTGGGCAGCCCCATTTAGTGTTGATGGAATATATACTTTCAAGATGGAATTCATAATCTCTTAACGGAGATATAAAATACTCCCTTGAGATAAGTTTAATGGGTTTGGTTATTCAGAGAGTTGGGCCCAACCACTTTAGTAAGAAGTTACTAAAGTATATATTTATGGAATTGGATTTCATAAATATATGATGAATAACATTAAGGATTAAACCGGGTACTCAAGGATTAAGATGTAGTAATCTTCAAAGTGACAGTCTATATTCATGACTTTGTATTACTACGAATATTTTAATGAAGGGGTTGCATGTATAATAAAATATTGGGATATAATTTATTAATATAGTGGTATTGAATATAATTAATGGTAACTTTGGACTTGTCAAGAGTTGACAGAAAAGCCCAAGGCCCATTAGAGCTAGAGTATTATTTGTTCCCTTTTGGTCCCACTCCAACGCTTTTTTTGTGGGAAGAGCTTAATCGCGAGATTCTCTCGAAAATGCATTTGAAGGGAATTTAGAATATTTTCTAAATGTTTTCAAATGTATAAAGTGTAAGGAAATGTGTGATGCGATTACACATGGTTCTAACTAAAAGACCTAATGAGATCAAAGATATTAGTTAAAAAAAACTTTTAGTCCTAAATAGTTTAGGACTTGTCTTTTAAGAAACATTCTAATGAGATTGGAATTTTTGTATGATTATAAGTCCTTAATTTATTTTAATTAGAAGTTTTAATGAGATTAAAGCTTAATTAAAATATATATATTTTTTCTAATGAGATTAGAACTTTTTTTAGTAAATTAAGAATAGAGTTCTTTATAACTAATTTTTGATCCATTAGAGTTTAAGGAATCCTAAAGAATTTGGGACTTCCATTTTAGTTAGTGATTCTAATAAGATTAAAGTTGTTATTAAGTACAAGGTTATTAGTTGTGATGGGATCACAATTATTTAAAGAAAAATCCAAATAATGAGTGGGACTGCTGAAATAACCCTTTTGTTAAGTTTATTGTAATGTGAATAGATACCTTGTCTTGACTTCGAGTCTTGCATTCCATGTGGAGGGTATTTACTTCACGAATTACAAGGTTAAACTTCTTTGTGATTGCGTGAATGTTCGTAACGCTATAGTAACGTGACTTAGTTACATCACAGTGAATTTAAACAATTAAACACATTTGATGTGTAGGGTTAAAATTGTAATGAGATCACAATAATTTCAGGACAAACCACTTGTTTTAAAATTTCTAGTGGGAGAGAGATACAAGGGTTGGATCTCACGGCCTCCATTATTGGTTCATAGTAGTGTGGGTAAGCACCTCGTCTTGGCGTATATGCCTCGCGATCCCAAAAGAGAGTGTTTATTTCATAGTACTTCAAGATTGAACTTACCCATTTAAAGTAGTGTGAACAAGCACCTCGTCTTGGCGTATATGCCCCGCGATCCCAAAGGCGGGTGTTTTGTTTTATGGTACTACAAGTTTAAACACTATAAGGGAGATGAAATGTGGCTACACACGATTCTAGATAATGGTGTACACTAGACTAAGTGTAAAGTTAACCTCCCAAAGGAGCTATGTCATTATTACTTAGAGGCCAAAGGAAGAGCAGCAAATTATTTTTGTTTGGTAAGAGTTACGATAATAGCATTAATAATGAGAATATTTCTCACCTGAACATAGTAATTAGTATGACCTCGCTTCCGAGGAATATTAATTGCGTGATTAGGTTGTCGTTGCACCTAGTATAGTATGTTTTTCGGGTTCCATATTATTTGGTTATGGATGCAAAATATAATGTCCTTATAATTATGTTCATAGTCTCAAAATAAAGTTGTCATAAATTTTGTTCTCTAGCTACTATTTTTATTGAATCACATTAACTAAGAAATAATTTTGGACATGGTGCTTAAAGGAGTTGAAGTACATAAATATGTTTTGATTCAGCATTGTCATAATTTCCTATGCATGACGCATTGATGGAAGATAACTTATGATTTAATCATAGTCTCCATTAAAATGCTAAAATGTTACATTGGTTTCTATCTCAAGTGTGTTACAGCATTAGATGCAAGAGTTAGTACTACACTTAGACTTTAGGTTAAGTCTAAATGAGATGTTTGGTTGAATCATATTGAGTGCTAAGAAAAGCTTAAGGAGTTCCAATTCTATATCATTTTATGAAAATGTTTTAATTTTAAAAATTAATTGCAATTCTTGGATGTAGAGATTAAATATTAATCTCATATGGATATGATCCACAAATCCTTGTTAGAACCATTTAAACAATTCAGATTGTTTTCAAAATAAATTATTTTTATGTTATCTAAATTGATGAGTGAGTTCTATGCAACGGAAGACATCCTAAAAGCTAAAGCTAGGATTAATATGATTTAATTCAAATTCTTAGCCTGAACCGAAAGGTAAAGGTGGTAAAAAGAAGAATTATAATACCAAACACTTGGACAAGCAAGTTGTCCTAGTAGTTGGCAAAAGGAAATTGGACTTAAAAGCATGACCAAAAGGAAAGTGTTTCTGTTTTGGTAAAACTAAGCATTGTCCATGATTATTTTCTAGATGGAAATTTACATGTTTTACTTTTTAAAGAGAAAGTTTCCATCTTTTGTTATTGTATGTATTTGGCACTTATGCCTAGATCTTATTAATCTAAATGATATTCAAGATTGGTAAAAGATGGACTTTTAGAACCATTATTTTGTTATATTTCCATTCTATGAATTCTATTTAGAGGATAATAAGATCTAAGGCTCCTTTATTTTAAAGGTATAAAGTTTCAATGACTTCTTTAAGTCAATGCATACATGAAGGATGAATAAGACTCAATAAGAAATGGTAAAGTACATGATAAGTATTTCCATTTGTTTATTTCTTTTGGAAATATACTCTAATAATTACTATACTTTTTCTAAAGTTGATTTCAAAAGTTTGTTCCTAGAACATTTGTCAAATCGTGGATTGGGTGAAAACCTAGTATATGATACTTCCACTTTTAGAGATGTCCAGCACTTGTGCTAAAAAGGAAGTCTAACAAATTGATATCAAAAGGTAGAAAAATGTGTGTTTATGATGAGTATCCAAAAGGAATTGCAAAAGATTGTTTTGGTAGTCATAAAGAAAACAAGATGTTTGTATAGTACAAATACAAAGTTCTTGATGATGACTATGTGAATAATCTTAAAGCAAAACGTATAATTGTTCTAGAAGAAAGATGTCAGAATTTGTTTAAAGACAACTGTAAAATACATTTAGAAATGAGATGGTTGTATTAGATACACCATAAGGCATTATTCTAAATGTATAGCTAGTACACCGGTACAATATCGTAGTGAGAGGATTATTAATTACGAAGTAAGTTCATACTTTTAGGATAAACTTTTGAAGTTATTCCATAAGGATATCAATTTGATCATCGGTCCTACGTAAAGGCAATAGATGATTTGAATATGGATTACTGGATCAAGGTTATGTGAATAGAATTGGATTCTATTTGAAGTCTAGAACCTATAGAGGCGCCTAATGGCATTAGGCCTATTTTTTTTAAATACGTCTACAAGTAAATGAGATTGATACATTTGAAGATGCAAACCTTCAAAGTCAAGACTAGTGGTAAAAAAATTTATTCAGAACGAAATGGTTCAATTTTGAAAAGATTTTTTCACCAATAGTCAAGATTGACTTTATCAAGATTTTCTTATCCATTATATTTCATTTGGATGAAATATGGCAGTGGATATCAAGAAAGCTTCTTTTAGTAGCAATCTTGAGGAACACATCTATATGATGTGACTAGACTTATACATAGCAAAGAAACAGTAGTGTTTAGTATGCAAGTTTCTTAAATTCCATTTATAAACTAAAGCAAGCATCTGAATCATAAAATATCATCTTTGATCAAGTAATCAAATTGTTTGATTTTGGTCAAATATTAAAATGCCTTATTTGTGTAAAAGCTATATAGAATAATAAATTTCTGAATGCATGTTGATGACATTCTAATCATTTAGAATGATGTAGAGTTATTGTCATCAATGGAGTTTTTGTTGTCTAATCCAGTTTGATATAAAGCACTTGGGAAAGACTAGTCATATCCTAATAATTTAAACTTTGTTACAATTCAGAAATTAGGATATTGAGTCTATCTCAATCTGCTTAAATAGATTAGATTCTAGGCAAGTATAGCATGTAATACTTCAAGAAAGGATTCTTTCCTTTTAAGTTTGAAATTCCTTTATATAGGACTATAGTCCTAAGACATATAAAAGGAGGAGCATATTAAGATGGTTCCTAATATCATATCAATAGGAAGTTTTTATGCTATGCTATATACTAGGCTAAATATCCATTTTGCGATGGGCATAGTAAGCAAATATCAATTGAATTAAAGATTACTTAATTTAGTGGGAGTAAAGCATATACTCATATATCTTAGGAGAATGAGGGATTATATGCTTGTCCACAAAAGTGAGGTTTTGATTGTTACTGAATGTACAAATGCTGACTTGTAGTTTCATTGTGATTCATGAAGTTGGACTTCAAGATATGTGTTCATCCTAGTGGTGAAAATACACATTAAGCGTAAGTATTATCTCATTAGAGAGATATGAATACGTAAGTAGTAGTAGAAAAGATAATTAATGCAATAAATCTGACTGAAACTTGTTTCCAAACCTTGCCTTAAAGTGACTATAAATTACTCTAAATGGAGATAAGTGTCAGATATATGGTAAATTGTCTTCGAGGGCAAGTGGGAGATTATTGGGGTTTATGCCCTAAAATCCAATTTATTAGCATGTCATAAATAATTAAATTGTTTAATTATATGAGACTATCTATAAACGAACAAATGGGACATTATCTTAATCCATGAAATGCATCGTATGTGATTTATGTGATTTAGTCACAGAAGATATAAATCACAAGTTCTTTGTAAACTCAAAATTTTAGTTCGTAGTCGGTGATGAAATTGGGCGTTTCATCTGTGAAAAATATAACATATCAACTAAAATGATTTGTATTGATCATGGAAATGGAGATTTCTAGTTGGTACGTTGATATGTTTTAAGAGTTAAGACATATTGAACTGGACCACTGTGAGATTTATTATTCTCCTAACGACTGTCAAATGAATAATAAATCTCACGACTTCTATTTACATCAACTCTAAATCCTGATAAAATAATAGACCTAATCATGAGATGTAGGTTGCTTTGATATATCAGGAGTGAGATCTATAAGTTACGGTCAAAACCTCAATATGTTTGGCAGCCATATTTAGTGTTAATGGAACATAAATTCTCAAGATGGAATTCATAATCTCTTAACGGAGATATAAAATATTCCCTTGAGATAAGTTTAATGGGTTTGGTTATTCAGAGAGTTGGGCCCAACCACTTTAGTAAGGAGTTACTAAAGTATATATTTATGGAATTGGATTTCATAAATATATAATGAATAACATTAAGGATTAAACCGGGTACTCAAGAATTAAGATGTAGTAATCTTCAAAGTGACAGTCTATATTCATGACTTTGTATTACTACGAATATTTTATTGAAAGGGTTGCATGTATAATAAAGTCTTGAGATATAATTTATTAATAAGGCATAGAGTGTAATTATATTCATATAGTGGTATTGAATATCATTAATAGTAACTTTGGACTTGTCAAGAGTTGACAAAAAGCCCAAGGCCCATTGGAGCTAGAGTCTTATTTGTTCCCTTTTAGTCCCACTCCAAGCCACACAACTTGAGCCCAATTGGAATGGCCCAAAAGGCTAGTCCAATTAGAAAATCAATTATATTTAAGGAGAGAAACACACAGAATTTCATAAGTCTTTTCATAAGTGTTTTTCATCAAGATTACACAAGGAATGAAATGGTTTTGTATGTGAGTATAGGACACTCCCTTGTTCTCTCTTTGGAAACTGATTGAGAGACAACACATCTTGGGCATTAAGTGGAATTAGAGTGAAGATTAAAAGTCTTCCCAAGAAATTCTGATTTTTGGTTTTGAATTTCACCACACCAAGGTATGCTTTCCTGTTCTTAAATTCTGAAACTTTCATAGTGCATGTTATCAATTGCGAATGAAGTAAATCCGTTAATTTTCTGCTGCGTATGTTTTGTATGTGATACGAACATGTATTTTTCCCAACATAACCATCAGATCTTCGAATGGGAACTTGAGTCTCCGATAATATCCTCACACTTCACTATAATGTGCATAGGCAAAGTATGGTCTCTACCTTTGGGTGGTAGTTCATCATCCGTGAAGGAAATCTAGTTGGTGGCCAACATTGTTGAAACCATACCCTCAAAGGCGGTTTCTGTAGCACTTGTAGGAACACGTGTCTCTTTCAAGACTTTCAAGAGAGCATTACGGTGGACCTCAAAGGATAGCAATAACGCCAATATAGAAATCTGAGCATGCGAATTGTTTAGTTGTTAAATCACACTGTACTCTGAGTTTCTGATAACTTTCAAGAACTTCTCAGCTTCTTCAGTTGTGACTCTATTCCTAATGGGTTCGGCGATACCCTTACCCATCTCTTTCCTTCTCTTTTCCAACTCTTCAGAGTATAGCAATGGCCATTCCTAGCGAGCCCATATAGACCCGAAGAGATATTGGAGCAGACCTTCTTCTTTCCAATTCGAGTAGAGATCAGGGACACATCGTATTTCTAGGGGACACGATGGCTATCTTCATAATGGAATGGCTTCGACATGTGAATGATAACACCCTCCTGAGGTTGCAAATTGGGCACTATAAAGAACATCTTTGGATTTATGACCACCAGACGTGGTAGCATGGCTTCGAGGGCCTTTGAGCCAGATACCCCAGAGGTTCCTGAGGTAGGCTTTGGCAAAATAAAAGGATCGAACCCTCGGATAGCGGGAACGATGGTAGTTCCTTCCTGAACTAATGATGAAGTTAGCCCTGTTACTGCAGGAAATGCTAGAACTAGAGGCATGAACCCCTCAATGGTAAGCGGGGCTTTCCCTTTCCCTGAATTTGATGACCCTGACTCCGTAGGCGATTCTACAATTTCATCAATGACCACTGAAGAAGGAGGTGCCAAACCAACTTGGCCAAGGCGTTTTAGTAAATACTCATCCCAATCCTTCCTTAACCCAACTGATATAGCATTACATCTAGCTTTTGACTGGGCAGTTAGCTGGTAGCCATACAGTCACCTTTATGCACAATTTCCCTTTCAACCCAAATGATATCGCGGTCGGCTAAACTTTGCACTTGTGCTCAGAGCACTTTACAATCAAATAGGGCATGTCTGTCTTCATTGTCACTGAATGAGCAGATTCCCTAATCAAATCTTGGGGTTCCTATACCTTTGAGATCGAGGTGGCTCTCTTGGAAGAAGGCTCGAAGCATAGCCTTCCGTGGGAATGTTAGCAAGGAGAAATCTAGAACCCTTTCTTCCACCATGATGATGGCGTTCACATTCCCTTCCTGATGGGGAGGTAAAAGGTTTGTGACAATGTTCAAAGCGACTGCATTATCGAATTGTATCAGCTTGTTATTAATGAGGTCCTAAACATGGTTTTTCAACTGGAAACATTCCCCCAGAGTATGCCCCTCGGCCCCAAGATGATGTTCGCACTTCTGGGACGGATCAAATCCCGGTGGGAGAGGACCCTCCCTAGGCCTTTGAAATAGTGGGGTCACCAACTTCCTTTCCAGTAGGTAAGCGTAAAAATCTACCATGGGCATGGGTAACTATGTGTACTTCTGGTCTTCCCTCCTAAAGGGACGAGGCGGATTTGGCCTTCCTCTCTAATTAAAGGCTTTGTTAAGTGCTTGAGCAAACTGATTCTATTTCTAATAAGGCCTAGCAGCTGGGGTAGCATAGGCAGGAGCGACACCCGTAGGCCTTTCTAATGCGTTATCAACCATTTGAACATCGACTTCCTTGGTCTTACAACCGGTCATCCTCTTGACTTGTTGTTCAACCATGGAACTCAGAGATTCGGCATCCATGATCTTTTTGCTCCAAATACCCTCGTTAATGTACCCCCCAGTAGGGATGAGGTTAGCAAACTGAGCGACTTGGGTACTAATCATCTTCTCATAATAAGGAGGATTGAAGTTGTCAATGAACCACTTAATCATCTTATTTTCCATCATGGGAGGTTGCACTTGTGCAGCTAGCTCACGCCACCTCTGAGCATACTCATGGAAAGATTCCCCACTCTTCTTTTTTGTCCTCTGAAGAACGGTGCAGTTGAGAGCTATCTCGATGTTGAACTGGTAGCATTCTAGGAAAGAGTTGGCCATTTCTCTTCAGCTAGAAGTCTTTTCCAACCTCGCATACCATATGGCCATAGGGCCAGTCAAGCTATCAAGGAAAATTTGGCAAAGCAGAGGCTAATTATCCCCATAGGGAGCCATTTTCCTATAGAACATGCGCAAGTGCACACAGGGGTCTCTTGTACCATCATACTTGACAAACTCTGGTGCCTTGAACTTAGGAGGCATAATGACCTAAAGGAAGTTGGTTCGACTGTCTAAATCAACACTTCCACGGATGCTGGAGCCCTCTATGATACGAATCTTCTAGATAAAGTTTCCACCTGGCTCTTGACTTAGCCATACCCAGATTCGAGGTTCTTATCCTTCGAAAGATCTGTTTCCTGGTCATTGCCCTAGGGTGGTACATTGTGGCCCTGTTCCTGTACTAGAGGAGGCAGATTTTTATTCTCGGTCTGAGGACCTCCTTGGCTATGACCGGAAGAGTTTTGTCCTCCTGCAACTAGTTGTTGCACCATGCGCATTAATTTTGACACTTGCTCTTTCAAAAGAGCGACTTCATGAACAGTTTCCTCATGGGGATCACAGTGTGGTGGTAGCTTAGCCTATTTTCTTTTAGCAATCTTTTGACCCTGAGAAAGTGGGGAATGAAAGAGATGAAGTGCGTTTTACAAAGTGGAAACACAACACCAAAATCAAGTTAGTTTATGCTCTTGCTATTTAACATACACCTACTATTTTCAGAAAATTCGACTTTGCACCCTGGATCGGATATTTATCATAGTGAGTTTCTACTATGATGCAAGATTAATGCACAAGACGGGCAAGTAATCGAAACTTTCATGACATGCTCAATAATGCGGGAAGGACTCTTCCTTTGATTACATGATTGTACAAAATTTTCTTTTTACAATGACGGGTTCAACGGCTTCAACAGTGGGCCTTTTACAATACAAGAAACGTGACCGTGAGGAAAAAGCTCGACTTCTAATAATGCGGACTTCTAAAGGGAAGCTCTTAGACACTTGGACCTCTTGGACCTTTAGACAGTATTGATCTCTTTGGACTTTTAGGTTCCTTGGATTCTTGACATCTAGGACCTTCGGCAATTTAAACCTCTTGGCAATTCAAATCTCTTGACAATTTGTACATCACAGGCCTCTTGGTAATTTGGATCTTTGACCCCCTTGGGCACTTTGACATCTTGCAATCTCTAAAACTTTTGGACAATCTCTTTGGATCTTTTCTAGGAGAACTCTTCAACTCTTGATGCTTTGGGATTCTTGAATGCCTTTTGGCAGCATTTCCTCCTTGGATGGAGTTTCGGTTACTTGCCACATATTTTATCTATGCACAATTAGGTGATGGAAGCAATTAGTGTATGCACGAGTGCCCTCATAGGGTTGTAAACCCTTAGGGATAGGGTATGATCTAGCATGTACAATAACGAGGTTGCTGTCCTAGGGGTTTAATCATTAATGATGTACAAACAGGATAGAGAGAATCTGGAGTAGAGCACAATTTCTTTGGCACAAGCAAAAAGGGCGCACTTGTTACAAGACACTTTCCCTTGACCTCTAGTCCTAGAAGAGTTATCCTTTCCTAGGCTTGGATGTTGACTCTTTAGGTTCCACCTAGTCCTGATGGGCTCTAGCACAATCTAATGCTCACGGGTTTGACATAACTAGGCCAACTGTATGCAAAGGCTTAACTGGTAGATGGTTCCTGTCCAAGGGTATTTAATCGCAATACCCCTCCCTTAATGGAAGTTATGGGGTAGAAACGACCGAGGGGGCCTTTTCAGCTACTCTTGTCCACCCATAGACCCAAAAGTGCCGACAACATCAGCCCTGAACTAACTATGGGTAGCACTGCCGATGTCTGTGTCTAGGCATCTGTAGATGGGTGATGAAATACCCAAAGAGATGTGACTACGCCAACAATGCGGAGCCCGAGTCCAGCTCAAAAAGGGTGTATATGTCATGCAATTCTTAACCAAGGGGAAAGACTTTTCCAAAGCACAGTAGATATATATATATATATATATATATATATATATATGGAAAGCGGATAAAGGTGTAGCAGAAATTAAATTATTGCTACCCTATGTTTGCATGTGAGGAAAGCTATAAAGCATGTGAGGAAAGCGGTAAAGCATGAGGAAGGTGGTAAAGCATGTGAGGAAAGCGATAAAGCCCCTTGTCAAAATACCTTAAAGCCTCCTTTTTTTTTTTTTTTTGAAAGAGGATTTTTGGAAAAAAAGATTTTTGCTCTTTTGAAAATAGACTACTAGGATATAGTAGAAGCCTTTCCCAAAAGGAAAGCCCTAGAGGCCAATGCCAATTTCTGTATTTTCGAAAGCTAATGTCCAAAGATTATGGTTCTATCAAAAGCTCTAAGGCTAAACTCTCATCGATCCCCAGTGGAGTCGCCAGTCTGTCGACACCCGGGTCTAGATTGGGTCCGAATCAATAGGCCAAAACGCAAGAAAAAAGGTAAAGAGACAAAAGGGCTACAATAGCATATGGCAAGACAAACATAGCCGAGGTCTAAGCACACAAACATGGCATGGAGCGCACAAGCACATGGAAGATGGCATAAAGCAAGTAGGACACAGATCTAGGCACAAGAGCATGTAAGAACATAGATCCAGACATATAAGCATGTGAAAACCTAGATCTTAGCACACAAGCATATAAAAATGTAGATCCAGGCATAGGTATGGCAACGCATGTGTAAACACAAATCCAAGCATATAAGCATGTATGGATGTAGATCTAAACATAAAACATGGCAAAAAGCATACAAACACATAGATCTGAGCAAAGCATAACCAAAAACATAATATCAAGCATGTGAGCACATAACCCTAATCATCAACATAAAGCAAAAGGAGGGACAAAACCAAGGAAATGTGGCATAAAACCTTAGGCATGTAGATCTAAACATGCAAGCATATAGAAACATAAATCTAAGTACAAAACAATGCATAAAACCCTAAGCACATAGATCTAAACATACAAGCATGTAAAAACATAGATCTAAGCACAAAACATGGCATAAAGGAACTTGAACATATAGATCGGGACAAATAAACATGTGAACAAGTATAAAAGAACATGGATCTAAGCTAAAAACATGCTAGAAACAAGATAAAGCAAGAAACATGTCAAAGAAAGCAATAAAATATATTTTTATAGCAAAAAGAGCAAGAACATTTAGGAAAAAGATTTACAAGATTAGGGGTGTGGATGATAGCTAAAAAGCTACATCCACACCCCTAAACCCCAAATCCAAGATGTAGAACCAATTAAAGGAAGATTGGGTTCAAAAATAATACCTTGTGTTCTTGGTGGACATGCAAGAATCAAGAAACTTTGATATGCTTTTTGGAGTGTTTTTGAGTATTTTTTGGTGATAAGAAGAGAGAGAAAAATATAGAGAGAGGCTGGGCAGAAGGGATATTTCAGAAAAATGTCTGTCCTTTCTATCTGGGCATGCCTGGGGCTATTTATAGCCTTGGGTGCGAAAATTGAGGCGGGGCCTTTCACTTACCACTGGCCTCAATCCTCCTCTGATCGAGCTGATTTTGACTCCTTTGGATAGATCTTGATTTTCAGTTCCTAAAAAGGTATGGAACTCAAAAATCCAACGATTGGATCAAAAGTTATGGCTCTCGGAAGTTTGTGATGCAGCGATCGGTACATCATTCCGGTTTTTGTGATATCTTGACCGTTTTAATTCCAATTTCATCCCATAAATAGTCATTGGAATGAGAATTATATAATCTTTACAATGGCATTAGTTTCAATATGTTCTGGTAGCCGGATCAAAATTAGGGTTTTTGGACCCATCCGTGATCGACTTCGGGTCAAACTTGGTCAAAGTTGTATAAAAATCTTCGAGAAGCTCAGGTTTGATTTAAAATTGTGGAAAATGTTGTTTTGTGGAATTTTGGACCTTGTTTGATTTTCGGTTAAACCTAGGGCTAACTAGGGGCGTTTTGGTCATTTTAGCAAAAAAAGGCACTTCAGGTGCTCTAGTGCCTAAACGGGTTGCGCCACGTTGTTCTAGATGTTCTCATGACCCCGCAAAGAGAAAATGATATTTTTGGATATTTCGAGGTCCAGTACACAAATCGAGGGCAAACAAAATACGTTATCAACAGCTACCTCTACTGTGCAAGTACTTGGTGCAGCCATGAACACTACATACTTTGAAAACCGATTAACTACTACAAAAACTGAACCCATTCCCTTCGCTTTAGGGAGACCAGTAATGAAATCCATTGAACGGAAATCCATTGACTTTCCAGTATAGGAAAAGGTTATAGCAAACCAGCTTCCTTTAAAGTTAACCCCTTGTCTTGTTGACAAACTAGACAAGTTTTAACATACAACTCAATGTCTAACTCCATCTTAGGCCAATAATAAGAACAAGACAGTAAAGCATACATTCTTTTCTTACCAGGATGTCCTACCCATTGTGAATCATGAGTCTCTTTTAGCAACTATCTACGGATCTTCCCTTAAGGAATAAACAGCTTGCCACCCTTTACATACAGCAACCCATCTTCAAGCCAGTAGTGATGCACTAGGCATACAGTAACATCTTGCACCAATTTTTGGTAAATGGCATCAAGTTTTGAATTTTCTAAAATCCTTTCCACAAAATCTGACTTAACTCTGGTTAAGGCAATAACATACTCTAACAGTTGTTTACGGCTAAATGCATTTGCTACTTGGTTATGCTTGTCAGGCTTGTGCTCCCACACAAAGTCGTATTCTTGTAGCAACTCTTGCCACCTAGCCTGCTTAGGAGACAACTTCTTCTATGTGTTGAAGAAGGTATTGGCCACATTATCAGTTCTCACCACAAACTTGGGCCCTAGCAGATACACTCTCTATGCTAGCAAACAATAAAGCACAACAATCATTTCCTTCTCATGTGCTGAACATTTCTATTTGGCTTCATTCAGCTTCCTACTTCCATAGGCAACTAGATGTTTCTCTTGTACTAGTACACCATCAATTGCTTTGTCAGAAGAATTAGTATAGACTTCAAATGGTAACTTAAAATCTGGCAAACGCAACACCGGCTCACTCGACACAGCAGTTTTGAGCTTCTCGAAAGCTTCTTGGCATGCATCTATCCACACCCATTTCTTGTCCCTTTTAGCAAATCTGTAAGAAGAGCAAACTTCTTGGAGTACCCTCAAACAAACTTCCTATAATAATTAGTCAATCCAAGGAAAGACCGCAACTCAGCAACTTTACTTAATGGAGGCCAATCAAGGATATCTTGCACCTTCCTCTCATCCATCTTCACAAGACCTTTGCTGACCTTATGCCCTAGAAACATAATCTCTTACTGGGCAAATTCACACTTCTATATCTTGACATACAATTAATGTTCCCTTAGTTTGGACAACACCTTCCTAAGGTGTTCCAAGTGATCCTCTAAGGACTCACTATATATCACTATGTCATCTAAGTAAACCACAACAAAACGGTCTACAAATTCATAGAATACATCATTCATCAAATTGAAAAATGTAGCAGGGGCATTTGTTAAAATCGAAAAGCAAAACTAGAAATTCATAAAAACCACACCGAGTTACACAAGTTGTCATTGGTTCATCCCCTTCAACAATCCTCACTTGCCAATAACCCGATCTCAAGTCCAACTTGGTGAAGTAAATGGCCTTGCACAATCCGTCAAACAAGTCTTGAATTAAAGGGACCGGGTATTTGCTCTTCACCGTTACTTTGTTAAAGGCTATATAGTCTACACACATACATAATGATCCATCTTGCTTCTTTTGGAACAAGACGAGAGCACTGTAAGGGGCTTTGGAGGGCTGAATGTAGCCTGCATCAAGCAATTTAGTCAGTTTTTTTCTCATCGTCAATTATTTTCTCATCTAAGCCAACTCCATAAGGGACATTCTGTATAAAGCCTTTGAAAGAGACTTTGAACCAGGAACTAACTCAATCTTATGATCAAAAACATGCCTTGGTAGAAGGGTCTTAGGCAATTCTAAAGGCATCACATCAACAAATTCCTCCAATAATCCAGCAATAGCATCTAGAACTACAACAAACTTGTCCTGCTTGGCTTCAATCATTGTAGCCAAGTAAGTTATCATATCCCCCTTCTTCAACCCATGCTCAACTTGCATGGCTAACACCATTAGCTCTTTCCCCTTGCTAGCCTTGCTATTTCTTGTCACATGCCTAGCAAGGCTAGCAAGGGGAAAGAGCTAATTAGTTCCATGGTTGCTTCTCATCGAAAATCAGCATCACCCCAATGAATGGTAGCAAGGCATCCTTGGCAGCCACAAAGAATTCATCACCCAGAATTACATCAAAGTCATCCAATTGCATAATTAGGAAATTCACCTTTCCTGTCCACTCACCAACCTTAAACTTCACACCAAAAGTAATTCCAGAAATAGGTTTTGCTTTTGAGTTTATTGTCTTGATCTTACTTAGACACTTGCTTACTTTCAAACCAAGCTGTTGGACCATACATTCATCAACAAAATTGTGGGCAGCACTAGTATCAAGAATTGCCTTAGCCCCATTCCCATTCATCTCTACTTGCACATAAGACAGCCCCTTTGAAGTACCTCCTACACTAATTGCATTCAACAATTGAAAGGGGTTCACCCTATTGGGAACTTCTTCATTGGACTGCCCCTTATCATCTTCAGCAACCATTGCATTAAGCTTCTCACACTTAGGGCAATCTCTTTCTCGATGAGGGCCATTGCATATGAAACAACCTGCATTCAACTTGGGCTGTTCTTTACTTTGTTGAGAGGTAGAACTCTCCCCTTTACTCTTGTTACCCCAATTTTTCTTCTGCTTATCCTTGTTCTTCTTGCCATTTTTTTTCTTCTTGTCTTTGTCTTTCTCATTGAACTTATGTTTCTCATCATCCCCACTAGGCTTTAGTGTACTTGTAGTCCACTAAGGCATCTACAACAGACAAAACAGTAGGCAGATCACGCACTGCCTGCCTCTTTAACTCTAATTGTACCAAAGGTTGCAAGCCAGATATGAAATTGAACAGCTTGTTTTCCTCTAACATATTCTTGATATCTAGCATCAAAAAGAACTGAATGTATTGACATATGCTCTCATCATACCAGTGTGCTTCAATTTCTTCAAGGAGTCTCTTACAACCTAAGCAATGTTGGTAGGCAAGAATTGGTCATTTAACTCTTTCTTTAAGGCTTCCCACGAGTCAATCTTCCCTCTACCAGCATTTACATCATCTTCCACACAGGTTCTCCACCATAACTTGGCATCCCCTGAAAGATACATGCTAGTGATAGTTACCATTTCTTGATCAGGCACCTTTGTAGCCTTGAAGTACTGCTCCATATCCTATAGGAAATTCTCCAAATTCTTGGCACTCCTAGCACCATTAAAGGGCTTTGGTTTAGGTACCTTCACTTTGATGGCCATTTCTCCCTCCCAAGGCAGGCCACGCATTGCCCTCTTTAACAATGCAATTTCTATCTCAAGTTGTCTTTGGGTCTCTCTTACTACACTGCCCTAGGCATCCAGTGCAGTAGCCAACTCTTTAACACGAATCAGCACAACATCCCTCTGTTCAGAAATTTCATCCTGTATCACAGGAGTTTCTACAAAAAGTGTCCAATCTGTCACACATAGAAAGTTTTTCTCCCTCTGCAAGAACTGCAAGTATGGTCTCCAAAATAGTCATTCTTGCCTTGGTGTCTAAAAACATTGCAGCCAGGCTCTGATACCAATTGTCATAGGGTCAATTTTTCACTCAAATTTTCTGCCAGTGATGGCCCTAAATCCCTAACTTAGTCTCAGCCAACACCACACACACACATACTACAGTAACACTTAGAACAGATTATATAAGGATGTATACACACACATCACACATAATATTTACAAGGAACCCACCCCCAAACTTTATTACATAATCTCAAGTACAAAGGAAATTATTTTACAAGCCTAGAGAATTGCATAGAATTTTCCCCAGGCTAAATACACTTTGCTTTTGACACCCCCCAACAGCCTTAAGGTTAAATACATAGAATTAACTGTTATGGCAATTAATTCTATACCTAGTAACTGCTTGGGTCTTGGACAATTTGCCACTTGGGTTCCGACTTAAGACACCTTCAACTGATGTTGTCTTTGTCTATTCTCCACGTTTCCAACCCCTACATAGCAGGTCTAATCATCAGGAAAGCTAAGAACTATTTGGTAACTGACACTGTACATGCTGTAGATGCACAGTCCATGTCTCAGCAGGTCATAGGGCTTCTATCCACCATCCAATAGCCCACACAACATGTTCTCACACGTTTTGGGAGGCTTGGCCCATTCTCAAGGCCTCCTCCATCAACAATACAGCCCATACAGCATGCCCACATATAGCACATAAAGTAACTACCATCAGCCCATTAGCACTTGTTCTTGCATTCAGCCAGCACCCACTAGCTCAATGCTTTGCATACAACATTTCGTCATCACAATAGCCCAGCCCTACCTTGCACTCAAGCCACCAAGCCCACACACAAGAAACCAGCAACTAAACCCCTAATGCCATGCACCACCACATAGGGTCAGTACCACATGCTGTTGCCCATCATCAAAATCCACCTCTGCCTACCATGGTCTTCCTCTGCCATGGCCTTGGGACATCATGTGGAGTAAGATGCCTCTATATGCTGCCCCCCCATCATGCTCATCGATTCAACTCGAGTAAGGAGACTGGGCAGGTCCCCCTTAAAAAGTCCTTAAGAGCATTACTAGTCTATCATGAGAAGCCATGAGTGTGTTGAGAAAACATGAAGCCATGTGATTAGTCCAGTGCTGCCCAAACACCCTCATTCCTCATGCCATCATTAGCAACAAGTAAAGCTCCTAAGACCTTATTACATATAGCTAGGATAAAAATATGCATATGGGTATAGCCAAGTAATAATAATGTTTGGTCTAAAAATTTCTTAACCTACATGAAAAAGGCTAGTAAGTTTCATAGTTTTCGATGGTACACAAAAATCATCAATGAGTTGATTGTCCAAACTCACACCAATCGAGTACTTGAAGAATAAAAAAGGGACCTACAGAGAGCATCGGTTGGGTACCGGCCAAGGACCTTCCGAAGGTTAAGTCGGTGAAGGAAGAATCTCCAATAACTCAAAGACGTAAAAGCTAGGAGAATTTTGACGTACCTTAGCTAAAAGGAGGCTTGGTGCTTATATAGTGGTGTAGAGCTAATCAAGATCCCATGAATATCATATTTTTCCTTGTATGGAGGATACAGAGTTAATGTATCGGGATCTCGGGGCCTTACTTCCCATATTGGGAGGATACGAATGTGTAAAAGGGTCTTTGGTAGTGGTGAGCAAGTTATTTCCATGTAGGGATTTATGAGTGGTGTGCATGCAAAGGTTTGTGGGACCCATAGATCAATTTTCAAGATCAGGGGCATCTTCCCGTAGGGCTCGTATCTTTATCCGTCAGGCTTATCTACCCCATATGCGAGGTATCCCATTAATCATCAACATGGTCCCACTTCCTTTCATCGGTATGAACCTAGTCTCGTTTGTCGATTACACGAATAGTAACTTGGTAGGACCTCTAGAAAACAAAAGGATGGTTAACTCGTAAGGAACTAACCAACTTAGCTCGACGAATCCCTGACCCCACGGGACCCATTAAGGGGGGGAGGGAATATACATCTTGAAGGGCGCAATTTTCATAGGTGTATAGTCGAACAAAAATGCCCTTATCAGCTACCCCCTACTCTGTTGTTCGTTAGGATAACTGATGGGATACAGAGTGTCGACGCCCGGCCTCGATCGAAACAAAAAATCGCTGTCGTGGGTCTTCATTCGACCACCCTCCGTGGTGACGCTCCTATGCAGACGGTGCTCGTTGGAGGCCCCTTTCGATGATCGTGTGCGGTTTGCGCGAAGCTTCGAGTGCTCTCTCTCTCTCGGTGGAGGAAGGAAGGTCTACCTATGGAGGTGTGGCAAGAATCTTGGCCAAATTTTAGGTTATTACCAAAGGTGAGTGAAGTTACCACCAATCATTGGATTTTTCTAAGGTGTGATTGGTCACCTGTTTCTAGTTGATTTTATTACGAATCCTAGGCCAAGAAAAAAGGCATTTTTCCTAATCTAATGTGAATGGTAAAAAATCTTGATACTTAGGTCTGAAAGTATGGTTACGTAAAGGGAAGGTGTTAGGAACCCCACAACATCTGTCTGAGGACAGTCCTTTGTTTTGATAAAACCTTAATTTTCGGAGATTGGCAGTAAAAAACATGATTTTGGCATTATTTTTCGGGGCTTTGCAGGCATAGAGGGCTTGGAGGCTTGGCTTTTAAATGGGTGTGGTCCCAATCTATACTTTCCTAAGGCATTTGAGCAAAGTGCCAGATTTCCATAGCAAAAATCTGGCGACATGTCACCTTACTTTTGCGGTGGAAATTAGGCATCGCTTACCTTAGGTGATACGGAATGTGACAATCACACCGAAAGGGGCGAGTAGGTATGTATACATACATCATGCGCAATGCAAGCACACAGAGCAGGAAAGTAAATGCCTACATCCCTAAAGCATGGCCCAAAATATATACGTGTAGGAAAATAAACAGGGGCCGCCATACTCTAGAGATGAGGAGGAATGGTACATGGCATGATATACCTAAGAAAGAAAAGGAGGAGGTAGGAAGGGGTTTAAAAGAGTACCTAACCAAATGGGAGAGGCTAAACTCCTACACTTACTGACTACAGCTGCTTGGCTTAACCACATGCTTGCATCTACACCCTTTTTTGCTTGCGCCTAGGAGACCATGCCCTAGCTCCACGCGTCCTCACTCCATGTGTGTACATGCAAAGGTAAAGACAAAAAACCAGCAGACAAGCACTGGAAGGAAAAAGATGCAAAGAGTATGTGAAAGAGGCATAAGATAAGCATGATAGACATGGCAAGCATAGCAAGAAAGCAAGCAAACAAGTAAAAAGGCAAACAAGAGAAAAAGTAAACAAAAGGTGGTGTCCGTAGGGGACAAATGTAGGTTTGGATTGGATGTCCATAGCTTCATTATGTTGAAGCATGGACGACACATTAGCAAGCAAGACTCATGCAGAGACATGTAAGCAAGCATGTAAAGATGCACATAAGACCAACAAGTGGCATAAACAAGCATGGTAAGCATAACATCGAGCGGAGCAGAAAAAGGGAAGGGTATGCATGGAGCGACCCGACATCCGAAGACGTATCCCAAGTGGTTACACCCGAATGAGGCCTCGTTGGTGTCGGATGTAACCACACAACCACAAACCTGCTAAGGGCGTCAAACATGGCAAAGCCTAGATCTAGAAAGGCTAACATGGAGATTAAGCATAGACATGAAAAATAAGAATGATCCAAACCCTTATATATGGGCCGAGGTGTATGGACGATGACAAAGACCATAGGGTCTAGATCAGGTCCTAGCCATTAGGCCAAAATGCAAGAGAATGCGATAAAAAGAACAAAAGGGCTACAATAGCACATGGCATGACAAACAAGGCCTAGGTCTAGGCACACAAACATGGCATGGAACACATAAGCAAATGGAAGATAGTATAAAGCATGTGGAGAACATCAATCCAAGCATGTAAACACATCGACCTACACATATAAGCATGGAAATATGCATGTAGGCATGTGAATGTGTTAGGATATGTGCCCTTAAATCCTATTGTATGATGCAATATATGATATTATGTATGACATTATGTGAGAAATGATGTATGACTTAATATTGTGTTTAATAAAGTTGTTTTATTCTTATCTAAAATAAGGGTAACATGAATATTCAGACATTATCAAATAGTCCATGAGATGCATAGTATATGATTTATGTGATTTAGTCACAAAAGATATAGATCACAAGTTCTTTGTAAACTCAGAATTTTGGTTCGTAGTCGGTGATGAAATTGGGCATTTCATCTGCGAAGACTATAACATATTAACTACGATGATTTGTCTTGATCATGGAAGTGGTGACTTCTAGTTAATATGTTGATATGTTTTAAGAGTTAAGACATATTGAACTGGACCGCTGTGAGATTTATTATTCTCCTAACGACTGTCAATTGAATAATAAATCTCACGACTTTTATTCACATGAACTCTTAATCCTGAGAGAATAATGGACCTGATCATGAAATGTAGGTTGCTTTGATATATCAGGAGTGAGATCTAAAGTAACGGTCAAAACCTCAGTATGTTGGGCAGCCACATTTAGTGTTGATGGAACATGTATTCTCAAGATGGAATTCATAGTCTCTTAACGGAGATATAAAATATTCCCTTGAGATAAGTTTAATGGGTACAGTTATTCAGAGAGTTAGGCCTAACCACTTTAGTAAGACTAAAGTATATATTTATGAAATTGGATTTTATAAATATATGGTGAATAACTCAAAAGGATTAAACCGGGTACTCAAGGATTAAGATGTAGTAATTTACAAAGTGGCAGTCTATATTCATGACTTTGTATTACTACGAATATTTTATGAAGGGATTGCATGTATAATAAAATCTTGGGATATAATTTTTTAATGAGGCCTAGAGTGCAATTATATTTATATAGTGGTATTAAATATAATTAATGGTAACTTTGGACTTGTCAAGAGTTGACAGAAAAGCCCAAGGCCCATTGGAGCTAGTGTCTTATTTGTTCCCTTTTGGTCCCACTCCAAGCCACACACTAAAGCCCAATTGGGAAGGCCCAAAAGGCTAGCCCAATTAGATAATCAGTTATGTGGAGAGAAACATATAGAATTTTATATAGAATTGTCAGTTCGTTTAGACCCCCGTAAACTTAAATTGAAACACAACAGATTAACCTAGAAAATTAGCCAAGTGATTAACTTAGGTAATTTAATTAAATCTAGGTTAACACAAATAAGCAAAAACAATCATATCAAGTAAAGCAGCGGAAAAATAAGAAACACAAAGATATGATGACCCAGGAAAACCAAACCGATAAAAAACCTGGGGAGGATTTAACCTAGCTATTCTCAAGGTAAAATAGCAAATCCACTAGAAAGAATTGAAGTTTACACAATAGCGACTTAGACCACTAACATCCTATTGCTACCCAAGTGTAGGAAACTTACTACCACGACCCCATGATAGCTCCAAGATCCACGGACTCCTTCTTTCTTTAATCTTTGCAAAACACAAACACCCACGCTTGCGACTTTTAGATCCCACTCAAAGGTTTAGCAACACAAACTTTCCTGTTTGTGACTCCAAGACCACCCTTGAAGGTTTAGATCATCAGCACCTTTGATGACTAGAGAAGGCAACAACTTCAGCAATACCGGATCTTGAGATTCTTCAAGGAACAACACCGGTAGAAGTTATAAAAGAGGTTTTAGGAACAAAACCCTAAAATATAAAAGAGGCACACTCTTCTCTCTCTAAAAAGCCTTCTAAAAAACGTGCTTAGGGTTTCCTTTATATAGTGGGAGAAGTAGATCTGAAATCCTAATCCTTAATGGGCTAGAACTGCTGTTTGGGCCAACTTAAAATTCTGCAGATACGATTCTCGATCGGTTGAGCCTGTTTTTTGATCGATCGAACCAGGCAGATTCTGAATTCTTCTTTTTGCAGCTTGTATGTTCTTGTGTGCTCACGATTTGCCAATTGTTCTAAACTTTTAGAACCTAACAAGAATAAAATGGTTTGTATGTTTAATGAATAAGATAATATAAGGAAGAGAGACAATCTTTCATACTCTCTCTAGAAAACATAGAACTGATTGAGAGACCACACATCTCGGGCATCAAGTGGAATTGGAGTGAAGATTGAAAGTCTTCCCGAGTACTTCTTCATTCGGTTTTGAATTTCACCGCATCAAGGTACACTCTCTTGTTCTTATATTCTGAAACCTACATAGTGTATGTTATCAATTGCGAATGAAGTAGATCCGTTTATTTTCCGCTGCGTATGTTTTGTATGCGATGCAAACATGATGATTTCCTAACAGAATGTACAGCTAAGCAGGTGGATGTAACCATACATGCATGGAAAAACACAAATCCAAGCATACAAGCATATGAAGGCATAGACATAGGCATAGGAGCATAGAACATGCATACAAACATGTAGATCTAAGCAAGGCAAAACCATAGACATGATATCAAGCATGTAAGAATGTAGAACTAAACAACAACACATAAGAAAGAAGGATCTAGACATGGCATAAAGCATAAAAACATGTAGGAAAGGAAAATAGACATGTAAACAAGCATAAAAAAATGTGGTTCTAGCCAAACAACACATGGGAGAGATAGATCAAGGCACAAACACATGGTATGGGACACGGAAGCATGTGGATCTAACATCAAAAACATGGGAAAGAGAAGATATAAGCATAGAAAGCATGGCATAAATTATGAAAATGTGTAGATCTAAACATATAAGCATGTAAGGACATAAATCTAAGCATGAAACATGGCATAAGGCATAAAAAGCAAGGAGATTTAAGCTAGAAGCACAAATAAAGCAAGAAACATGTTAAAGAAAGCAATAAATCATGTTATTCAAGCAAAAAGAAAGGATAAAAAGCTTGATGAAGCTTTAAAGAAAAAGGGGTATGGATAGTAGCTAAAAAGTTACATCCATACCCCTTAAACCTCAAATCCAAGGTATGGAACCAAGGAAAGGAAGATGAAAGGTATGAACACTACCTTGTATTTTTGGAGAAAAGAGAATAATCAAGAAGCTTTGATGTCTTTTTTGTATTTTTTTGAAGAGTAATATGGGAAGAAAAGAGAGAGAGAAAAAAAATGCCCAAAAACGCCCAAAAGAGCTCCCAAAAACCCAATTTTTCAGTTCTGGTCCAATATAAGGTGCCAAGGGCTATTTATAGCCCTTGGCACGCTTTTTGGGGCATGGCGCACCTTCAGCAGCCGCTGGGTTGACCCAACGGCCTTTTAAGGACCGCCACTGATGTCTTCGTGACATCGGCAAATTCATCCTGTTGCACTTTTTCAGTTTTGACTTCAGATGTGCATTTGGAGGTCCTTCCGGACTCAAATTAAGGTGATCTTGGAGTCCCTAGAAATTTCTAGATGTCTAGTTTTCATAAAGATAAGGAAATTAAAATTCCAACGGTTGGATCAAAATTTATGACCTTAGGAAGTGTACTGACACGCTTTTCATGATTTTCTCAATATCTCAAGTTCTCAACCATTTCAACTCTGATTTTAACCCCTGAATAGTCGTTAGAATGAGAATTTGATAATCTTCGCAATGGAATTGGTTTCAACTTTTTCTGATGGCTAGATCAAAATTATGGTTTCTAAGGCCCACAGGGAGTCAACTCTAGGTCAAACCTGGTCAAAGTTGCTAAAAATCTCCGAAGAGCTCAGGTTTGATATAAAACCATGAAAAATGTTGTTTTGTAAGGATTTTGACCTTGTTTGACCTTTGGTCAACAAGGGGTTGACTAGGGGTATTTCGGTAATTTTGGCTGAAAAAGGCACTTTGAGCACTTCGGTGTCCAAACAGGTTGTGCCATGCCATTATATATGTTCTCATGACCCCATGGAGAGAAAATGATATTTTTGAGTTCTTCAAGGTCCAGCACGCAAATTGAGGGCAGACAAAATATGATATCAACATGGAGTATCAAGGAGGAACCTTTATTAAATACCCCCTTTTGAGGTATGTGCCATTCTTGAAGGTAAAATGGTCTTTTGAAGGGGCTGCGTGACACGTTGCGACCTATGATTGGTCAATTCGAATAGTTGCGTCACTTCGTTTCTGGTGCCTCTTCCTCCTATAAATAGCTCAATTCATTTCTCAGCCCCCCATTTGCCTTTTCTCTCTTTTCCTCATTCAAATCAAAGATCTTCCTCCTTCATTGGTTTTCTTCATTCGTTAGTCACTCTCATCTTCAAATTTCCTACGTAAGCTCTTTGCCCCCTTATTGTTTTATTTTATTTTCTTTTATTTTGTTCTGATAAGCGACCATCAATCTTATGTTTGGGAGTTTGAGTGAGTAGATTCTTAATTTTCATTCGTCACTTGTAGGTGAAAGAATGTCAGGAAGTAGTGAAGCGACGAGTTCATGTTCAGGGTATGTCCACATGGAGTCAGGCGGGGAGGAGTATCATTTTTCGGGATGTGAGTATACATCTAACGAGTCGTTTGGCTTCGAAAGGGAGTCATCAATAGGTTCTCCCTCTAAGGAAAAGGTGGAAACCCATCCACCTAGACAAGTCTGCAAAAACATTATCCTCCTCAGCATATGGTCAGTCATTGTCTTCCAGTGAGCATGACGAAGGAGATTTTTAATAGGCTTAGGCCTCGTTTCCAAATACTCGGCGATATCCCCATTAAGAAGGCTGACAAATAGGAGAAGTGTTACGTGGGCCGGTCGCCTGAGGTTGGCTTCTATTAGGCAGTGTTTATCGTGGGGTTGAGATTTCCTCTCAGCTATCTCCATCATCAGTAGTGAATTTTTTGGCATATTCGTCTGTTAAATAGCTTCCAATGCCTGGAAGATCTTCATAGGTACCTAGGTGTTGTGGGAACAGCTTAAAGAGGGCAACCGCTCCCTAACCCTTGAAGAATTTTTTTAATGGCTACAAACCACAGGAGATAGCTACATCAATGGGCTTTTATAATTTTGTGTCGTTGGGCTGCCTTGAGGTTGGTATCTAGGATGCCAAACTCCAATGGTACGTGGAAGAGTAGATTTTTCATTGTCCAAAGGGTGTGTGCAAACTCGACGAGTGGGACAATGTGAGTGATTTTTATCATCATACTTAGGGAATTTTGAATAAGTCTGGTAGGTCGTCCATCGCCTGTATTGGTTCATCGGTTTCTTCTTTTCATTGGACTAACTCGCTCTATGTTATCTTTAGCTAAGGTATTGCTGACGATCACCCCAAAACAAGAAGATTTCCTTGGCCGAGTATTGGCTATCTATTTTGCTCAAAGATCCTAGAAGAGGCTTGTCACCCTTGTGTTGGGGTTTATGCTCTAAAATCCAATTTATTGGCATGTCATAAATAATTAAATTGTTTAATTATATAAGACTATCTATAAATGAACTAATGGGACATTATCTTAGTCTATGAGATGCATCGTATGTGATTTATGTGAAAAGTCACAGAAGATATAAATCACAAGTTCTTTGTAAACTCAGAATTTTAGTTCATAGTCGATGATGAAATTGGACATTTCATCTGCGAAGACTATAACATATCAACTAAGATAATTTGTCTTGATCATGGAAGTGGAGACTTCTAGTTGATATGTTGATATGTTTTAAGAGTTAAGACATATCAATCTGGACCGCTGTGAGATTTATTATTCTTCTAACAACTGTCAAATGAATAGTAAATCTCACGACTTCTATTTACATCAACTCTAAATCTTGAGAGAATAATGGACCTGATCATGAGATATAGGTTGCTTTGATATATCAGGAGTGAGATCTATAAGCTACGATCAAAACCTCAATATGTTGGGCAGCCATATTTAGTGTTGATGGAACATATATTCTCAAGATGGAATTCATAATCTCTTAACGAAGATATAAAATATTCCCTTGAGATAAGTTTAATAGGTTTGGTTATTCAGAGTGTTGGGCCCAACCACTTTAGTAAGGAGTTACTAAAGTATATATTTATGGAATTAGATTTCATAAATATATGATGAATAACGTAAAGGATTAAATCGAGTATACAAAGATTAAGATGTAGTAATCTTCAAAATGGCAGTCTATATTCATGACTTTGTATTACTACGAATATTTTAATGAAAGGATTGCATGTATAATAAAGTCTTGGGATATAATTTATTAATAAGGCCTAAAGTGCAATTATATTCATAGAGTGGTATTGAATATAATTAATGGTAACTTTGGACTTGTCAAGAGTTGACAGAAAAGCCCAAGGCCCATTGGAGCTAGAGTCTTATTTGTTCCCTTTTGGTCTCACTCCAAGCCACACACTAGAGCCCAATTGTCATGGCCCAAAAGGTTAGTCCAATTAGATAATCAATTATATTTAAGGAGAAAAACATACAGAATTTCATAAGTCTTTTCATAAGTGTTTTTCATTAAGATTACACAAAGAATGAAATGGTTTGTATGTGAGTGTTGGACACTCCCTTATTATCTCCTTAGAAACTGATTGAGAGACCACACTTCTTAGGCATTAAATGGAATTAGAGTGAAGATTAAAAGTCTTCCCAAGAACTTCTGATCTTTGGTTTTGAATTCCACTGCACCAAGGTATGCTTTCTTGTTCTTAAATTCTGAAACTTACATAGCACATGATATCAATTGCAAATGAAGTAGATCCGTTAATTTTCCGCTGTGTATGTTTTGTATGTGTTACAAACACCTATTTTCCCAACACCTTGACACTCACCACGCCAATTGTGGTGGACCAGTCCCAAGCCCAAAGGCCTAGTGACTCAACAAAATTTCTTGAATTTGTAAGTGATTTACTCCATCACTTTAATTTTTGTTTCTCCTTTTTAACATCTTAATTTTACATCTATTTAAGAGATAGAGCCTATCGAGAATAAACAAGCAAAAATTAGGGAGGCTACTGCCCTTCCTACTCAATCTTAGGGGGTCGTCGGCCCTCCCATGATCGTTGGTCAAAAGAGGAAACCGACGAAGGATGCAGGTCCAAGTAGTAAAAGGCCCCAAGCCCTAGATATCCTTCCTATTCAGCTAAAGGTCGTCCCTCCTGTGCTCGAACCTCGTTGCTGTGGTGTAGGAAAGTGTTTAATGACTGCTCAGGGTCCTTCTGTTCATCCTCTCATCCCCTTGTTGGTGAAGAGCTAGGAGTTCGCTATTAACACTCCCTCGTCCGCGATGTTGATCTCGATGAGTGCTCAGAGTACGAAGCTGATGCCTTCAGAGATTCGGGTCTCTTTGATCTAATAAGGGTGAGGAGTGGTCCCTTCCTTCGCCGTTTATTATTATTATTATTACTAGCCGAAGGACCCGCGCTATGCACGGATAATGTTGTAAGCTGTTATATGAGAAAGTTAGATAAAATGTTTAACATATTTTTAAGTAATAATATGAAGTAACACCTTTTTCCCAATTCTAATAATTGCAATTAAATATTCAATTAGAATTGCTTACTATACCAGTGACATTAGCTAATTAAACATTATATAAGAAGTTCACTTGGTCTTGGTGATGTAGAGATATAGAACCAAAAGAGGGTGAGTTAGACTCATTAGAATGCATGGTCTCAAATCACCTTATTTTCCCAATATCAATATTCACGTAAAACAAAAAAGGAGTTTATATTGTGTGCCAAAACATAAGTATTTTACTGATCTAGTCAATTCTTCCACCAAAGGAAAGATGGAACAGAATTCACCTAGGTTTATGATTTGCAAAATATGATGCCCGTGCTACATTGAAGCATAAATGCATTGCTTATTTTTCCTGCAGCCAAACTATTAAAATTAGGAGAAAAAAATTTTCAATTATCTTTTGGTCACAACTTGAATTAAAACACATAAAAACAACACCCAGCCTATTAAAATTAGAACCTTGAAACTCATTCAACGACAACAATGGGAATCAGACAAACTGACCCATGCTATGCAATGTTGAAATAACACAACTTTAAAGAGACTATGAATTTCAATTTCCGTGGTATATTTGAAAATAAGAATTCAAATATTTAAAAGATTCGCATTTTTTGTTTAGTTTACAACACTTAAACAATACATTGTCACATTTTAAACCACAATATTTGCAGAAACATATCTACAATTTCATAAAGGCAATAGATCACAAAAGTAATACATATAAAATTTCATAAACTTAAAAGAGTGGAAGTTATCCTTTGCATCAACACAAGTTGAACATTTCTTTTATGAACACTTCGTGGCAAAACTATTATTGCATCAGCCACCCTCAAGTATATAGACTTCCGTCCGTTTGCTCTATATGGTTCATTGTTTTGCCATTGTGCCATCCAGCATTAGCACCCCATAGTTGTGAATAGGTTCTGCAACTGTGAAAGTGAAACTCATCATGGACAAAAGATGAAAATGGTGCCTTCGTTGTGCAAATCACCTACATATTAGTATCTATATTTTTGTTTAAAGGATCATACAATGATGGTTTCTCCAAAAATTTGTTATATATGAGAGAATGACAATGAAATATCCCGCAAAGAAAAGATGAACAACTACACTAAACTACATTAAATACAGAATCAGTTCCAAAATTCAAAGAGAACAACTTCAAGAAACATAGACTAAAAAATGACCCTTCTAGTAATACAAATCTGATCACGAAAGTACATCACAAACATCAAATTTAATATTTAGTATTCAGTGTCTACATGAAAAACAAAAGTTTTATGAGGAAAAAACTCATTAAAAGTTAAAACTATGTTTGCTAGAAAACATAAAAAAATGAAATATTCATTTCCATGGGTGTACATTTATCTCTCTCAAAGTGAAAGGTTCACATGATTGTTTGAAAGAATTTATTCTTCCTCAAAACATACTACCAATAATGATGCAGAAAGAGACAATAGAGAATAAAGGAGAAAAAGGGGTAAATATTTGGCATTAGTATTACTACTCAAATTGATGAACATGGACATCTACCTATTTTAAAGCCTCAATTTTCTGTTATCTAGAGAAGTGAAATATATAAATAAATTAGCAAACATCTTTCCTATTAGTAAAGTATTTCCTTTTACCCATAAACAAAAAATAAATCAATAAACAAACTTTTTCCTAAATTAACGACATAGATTACAAACACTCAAGCGTCACAGTGCTCTAGGCATAGCTTCTAAAATAGACAAAACCTCAACCACAAATCTTGGTTGTTCCCATCTTGTAGTTTCTAAATTGTTCAAAATGATCTTTCAAATATCTCATTCTATCACCAACAAAGCCCATCAACAGAATTCCTCTACCGACCCAATTAAATAAATAAAATAGTACAAATTTTGTTTGCTTCAACATTTTGGTCGAAATTAAATATTTTTTTAAAATGGAAAACTCATTGCTTGTCTTCAAAACTTAAATCTTTCAAAACTGATAAATCGCAAAAAGAAGTTAAGGAAAAAAAAAAAAAAAAAGAACTGAAATTTCCCAAGAAAGAAAGAAAGAATTACACTAAACATAACCCACATAGAAATCAAGTCCACACAATCTTATGTAGAAAAGTCTCTCAAAAATAATTAGAAAATACCCAAAAAATCAAAGAAAAACCGACTGCCTTACATAGATAAGTAGAGTGTTCACGACATTGTAATTGGGTCATAGCAGAACCAATACTTGAGATTATATTATAATCTCACAGATTAGAGAGGCTTTTGACTAAATACTTATAGTGTTAGAGAGGTTTGTAATCTTCAAGAATCATAAGGAATATAAGGAACAAAGGGGTTCCAAATTCAAGAATAGAAGGGAGAAAGGGTGTGATGTGGTGGTCGTGAAACCAAGAGATGAAGGTTTAATGTAAAAGAAGAGAGACTGACGAAATGGTAGCAGATTTAGGGAAGGAAAACAATTAGGCTATTTGACCTTCGAAGTTGTTGTGGACTTTTCATGTCATAATAAGTGAAGAGATTGCTTGCCTCCAGAGTAATTAGGTAGGAGACATCCAAATGCAATCTCCTCAAGTTTCTTTGACAAAGTGAATCAAATTACAATATGAACAATTCAATGTTATAGGGAAATAAACTTTAAAGTGAATCAAATTACAATATGAACAATTCAATGTTACAGGGAAATAAACTTTACTTTTAACTTTAAAACTGAATCCACTTTTTTCTCCTTAACTAAACAAATATTGTATGACAATAAGGTCCAAATCCAAAATTGTCTAAACGGTGACAAAATTCAGCAATTCACGTTTCAAATGCTTCTTCAACCAAAAAAAAACTCATTCATGGACAATTAAATATAGTGTGAGTTCCTGCATACAAATTCAGGCATAACTTCAATGTTGTTTTTTGCTAATAAGTAATAACCAACAACCTCCTATTCTTCTTCTCTCTCTCTCTCTCTCTCTCTCTCTCTCTCTCTCTCTCTCTTGTTTAAGGTTTATGCAGTTTTGGCTCCAAAAAAAAAAAAAAAAAAAGCTGAAAGAGTCTGGCTTGTTTCATTAGCTTTCTCATTAGGTTTTAAAAAAATGTAAAATTGTGAACTAAAACTCAAAATTCCTTGGTTTGATATATATATATATAGTTGATGAATAGGAAAGCAAAATAAAAAGGGAAAGAAAACACAAAGCATTTTTTATATTTATTTTAAAATACCTAGGAAGCCAAAGTTTTGCAACTTGATTGACACTTCAAGTTTCCAAAAACTGCCCCAAAAGCTGTGGAAACTCATTTTCCACAAACCACTATACAAAGGAATCTCAAAGCACTATTTCAAAAAAACCAATCCAATGCAAGTTTAGAAAATAAAAAAATTCGAAAATCCTAGAGCGCATCTGTCTATAATCTGATTTTTATCTTGTCTTCAAAACCTATCTATCAATCTTGACTAATTTTGTAACTTCAAGTTCAAACCTCAAATATGCAATTCAATCTAATTTCCAAGTGAAGATCATCATGGGGAAAATCTAATGGTTCTAAATCAAAGCTTACCATTCTAAAAAGTATAAGGCCAATTGCACAAAAAAGCTTTGCATAAAGGTGTAATATATGCCTTTTGATTTCTCAAGAATAATGCTATAAGAAATTCTAAATACTATAAGAAATTCTAAATGCATCCATATATCAATAATCCACTTTCTCATATGCTTTGACACCAAATGGTCTTATTTAACTTAATTTCACATCACTAACCCAATGCAAGTTCACCAAAGACCACAAAATATGTATATGAAAATCAATAGTTTTAATACTTTACATAGATCATAACAATAACTTTAAATTCAGATCTGTCTTTTGTCAATAAAACTTGAACAAAATTTAGAAACCTACTAATTATGAACTCATGCACAATAAACATAAATATTGTGGTAAACTTATATAATCTCTCAAATTAAACCCTCCAATATATAATTAAATCGCAGTCCAAATAACTATCAGACACCAACCATTTAATTTAGTTCTGCAACTTAAAGATCTGATTCTAGCTACTCTTTGCCCTCAAGATCCAATCTTTCAAAAACCAAATCACTTTTTAGACCAGTTCATCCAATCACTTGAATCTTCATTATTTATAACCACTAAAACCCTGTTAGAGTTCTTTTCTTTTAATGTGAGCTAAAAAAACCACAGGAGAAAGATTTTAGAGAAGGGGAAATTTCAAACAATAAAAAGTAGTCCCTTTCTCATAATAATAATAATAATAATAATAATAATAATAATAATAATAATAATAATAATAATAATAATAATAATAATACACTTCAATACTTACTTTAGACTGATCCAGCTTGAGAATTGGGTAGAGATTTTCTTTAGTAGTCCACTTCTTTACCAAGTTCCCATCATTTAAAAAAAATTTGAAATTTGAAATTTTTTTTTTAACTAATGTTTCGCCTTTTAATTGTGAACGTAGCAAATTTTTAGATCGGTGTTTTTTCCTATGTGTCACAATATCCTTAATTGTAGGAAAGCAAAAAAAAGAATTTCTATGTTCTTTCCTATGAATTCAAAATTCAAGGGAAAATAAAAAAAGAAACACAAATCTAACAAAAAAAACTGCCAAATAAAAATCAAATGTAACCTAAATACAAAAATCAACAAAACATAAATCAATTCTAATTTCAGGGGCAAACAAAAAAGTACAAATCTAACAAAAATCTTCCAAACAAAAACAAAATCTAACCAATACAATAATCGACAAAACATAACTCAAGAAATTGAAAAAAATAAATGGGAAATTAGGGTAATAGGTAGCCAAACCTTAAACCTTGATTGAGTAATCATTTTTGCAGAAGAACCAACGGCTTTGTCTGGCACAAAAAAATCAGTATTCAGCTATTGGAGAAAACCCACTATAGGGCTCCAAACCCATCAATCTAAGCAAATCATTCAGAAGAAACACTCCCAAACAAAACATGAACAAAGGCGAAATACCTGAAGTGAATCATCCATTCTGAGCTCTTCTTTAAACATGTTGTTTTCTGATTCAATTAAATGAGTTTTGAAACCGTGACAAAGAGGAAGAGCAAAAGGATGGGAGATATTGATGAGGTATGAAAGAGTGATTCACTTAAATAAGGAGAAGAAGAGACGAAGAAGGGAAGAGAGACGTTGGAGTTAGAAAGCCAAAAGTCTGAAGTATTGAATATGTCTTTGGAAGAGAGAGAGGTTGGCGTTAGTCATGCTAAAGGTCTGAAGAAGAAGAAGAAGAAGAAGAAAGGGTTGGCGTTTAAAAGAATAATAAAGGGTTGGATTTGGGTTTTAACGGTGGACAGCAACATAATATTTAATTTTTGGGCTTTATGGTTAACTAAATTAAAGCTATTAAGTTTGGGCTTTATGGTGAAGATATGGATAGAAATCATTTTTTTCTTAATAGTATTTTAAAATTAGGGAAAAATTTAGTAAAAGTATTTTAAAATTATAGGAAAAATTAAGGAAAAAAAATTAGGAATGACATGGTAGCTGATGTGGCTCAACGAGAGCATAACAACATTAAATGCTACGCTTCAGCTTTTAATAATATATAGATTATTATTATTATTTATTGGTTGTAACCTATTCATATGTCTGTTGCTCGTCCATCTCTATGCCTTAGTGAGGATGAAGGCACTCCAAGTTAGGTGTGCTACGAGGAAGGCGTCAGTTAAGCACCTAAGGGCTCGTCCGGGGTCTGAGAAGGAGAGCACGAAGAAGTATAAGGAAGTTGTCGAATTTTGAACAAGGAGCTCAACAATCAGAAGGCCCTGCTCTAAGGAAGCGTCAGCCAGGTTAAGAAGTTGATGAAGGAAAACTCTAACCTGAAGAATGAACTAAAGACCCTTCGTAAATATGTGGAAAAAGCCAAGGCCGAGGGCATTGCAAAATTCCAGTCGTCCCAAACATATTTCGATGAGTTAGGAGCCCAATATGGTAACAATTTCAAGGATTTCCACAAGTAGGCAACCCTTGTTCTCGGGAGTGGATTTTTCCCAAGTTCAAATAAACACTACCGTCCCTCCAACCCCCGGTCCTATTGACATGCGTGACGAGGAGGAAGTCGAGCTTAAAGAGATGGCTGACGAATTGAATGAGAAGAAGGCTGACGAGCCAGAGAAGGAGTCCTTGGAGCAGTCGTCTGACCCTACCATGCATACCGACGAGCCTCAGTCCTGAAGCATTTTTCCATTTGCCTTCCCTTTTTTTGTCTATTTAACTAAAAACTCTTTGGGTGCCTTGTTTTGGCACAATCAACATATGAATCTCGTCAGGTTTGACATTAGCAATTTTATGATAATCACTGTTTTTTTTTTTTCTTTTTTTGTTAAGTATTGCTTTGTTGTTTATGATGCTTCGTCTATATAAATAGCTCTAGACCAATAAAATAAGACTATATTTGCTAAATATGTAACTGCCACAATCCCCTAAGGATGGTTTTTTTTTTAATAGAATTTAGTTTTCAACATCAAAAGCTATAATTTCATGCCTAGAACAAATGGAAAGAAATTATAACAAAGGAACAGATTCACTTATCTGCAAATACATACATAAATAAATAAAAACTTCTTAGTAGCTTAACACGATTCAATAAATGGCTTGTCAATATGAATATCAAAAAGATGACTGCCTAGCTAGAAACTCCAACTTATTTTCATATTCAGATGAGATGTTTATCCTCATCAAGTAAAACTAAGCTCCTCACTAAATTATCTGTGTAAATCATACATGCAGGCACTGGAATTGTAATAATATTCTCCTTTAAACTCTCAGGGTTAAATAAAATAATTATTTTTTGAAAATCTTTTATCTTTTGAATCAAGAGCTCTCCATTAAGAGTGTAGCCAAAGAATTCTGTAGCTCCTTTTATTGGTACACATTATTTAGTCCAAGACTGGGCCACACCATACTCCATCACCCATATGTGACATATGTCACTCTCCCTAGTTAGAACTCCACCAATACCAAAAACAATCAGAGCCAACGATTTCAAAAACACTGCAAGACGTTCAAAATATAGAAAAGATTCATCTAAGTGATTTTGAGGCAGAAATATCTCACAGAATCTCTCATCATTGATGTCAAAGGACAAAATGAACCTGTGGAGCCGAAAATATGCTAAAAAGTGCAAAGCCCCATTAAAAAATAAACTGGGTGATTCAGATTCATAATCAATTTATCCATTTGGTCCAGACCAACTAAATGACATCACCAATATTGCATGCCCTATCCAAGAATCTGTACTCAATTTGTAAATGTTGGCCACAGCTGATAATGGTTTATCGTCTCGGAACACAAGATCTGCAAAAGCTTGAAGTCATTGTTTTGAGAATAATATGCAAGTGCAAGAGTGACACTAGGATAAGTTTCAATCAAGCAAGAGCTACCACCTTCAACTCTCTAAGACTTGGGTTCAACAAATACATTGTCATCTTCTTATGATAATATAGGCGGTCATTGTTTTGACCGAAGGATAACTGAAAAAATATTGAGGTTTGTGTTAATTTGTGGCTAGGACCTTCAGTCACATTAGCCATGACAAGCTTTAAAATTTATATCTCATGCTTTACTCCCCCATTCTAAATTATTTTATTTCTCTCTCTATAAATGATGAAGACCAATAGTTAAGCCAATCTGCACATGTTCCTCTTACTTGATATCAACAAATAAGGAAAGCGTGGGTTCCAGTAAGCTCAACTGGTAAAATTTCTGATGGTTGAATAAGAGACCTAAAGTTCAATCTTCGCCTATCCTAAAAACCAATTAGTGTCTTGGTCTAATAATAAAGAGTTATCATCAGAAGTAAACGTCATAGATTGTGAAACATTCAATAAATAAAAAAAATAAGATAATCTCGTGGCAAGCCCCATACACCTATAAGACCCACATATTGTGAGAGCTATGGTTCATGAAATGGTCTAATAACATAATATTTTCAACAAGTGACATGAGAGTGCATAAATTGCATATCCTTTTATTTTATTTTATTTTAAAGGTAAGTTGGTTGTTGTGAACCTAGACATTCCAAAAATCATGACTTTCACTAGAGGATACACCCCAAAAAAAAGAAAAGGAAGAAAATTCCAAACACCAAACTGATATAAAATTAGGGCATTTAACTACAAGTTTGACATCTTTAATGGCCTATTTGGATGGAGGGAGGGAGGAGGGAGAGTGGAGGGGAGTAGAGTAGTGTTAGCCAAAAATAAGCTAATTTTGTACTAAATTTACTCTACTCTATTCTTCTCTACTCTCCCTCCCTCCCTCCCTCTCAATCCAAACAGACCATTAAGAGTTTGAGGTGGAGAGTGGTTTAGGCAATTCAATAATTACTTCCAATTTGAAGGAGCTAAAACAGGATCTCTACCAACCATATAAAGAGTACAACTTATTTTCTATTCCGCCCTTATCTAATGGAAAACTTATTAGGTTTCAGCCTAAGAGCTTAAGCATATCCATTTTTTCTGCACAACTTTGAGTCACAACAACACAAATGAAATGAAATTGTGCTGAATCAATTTTTTGGAATGAATAATTCATTGAACAAGCCGCCAAGGACTACTAACTATTGTACAGAAGGCACACAAAATAAAAGCTGAGGAAAACAAACAGGATACAAAATAACACCACACCAACCACACTTCTAACAGGGAAACGGAGGAAGAAACAACAAACAAAGATCTGAACTAACCAACAACAAAGCAAAACCTGTTACAACTTTCACAGGACAAACAAGGACCAAATGCATTGGCAGAGTCATCCCAATTAACACAAATTAACTTACTGACTGGCAAAGCCTTCACTCCTCGCAGAAATCAACTCAGACCTTGATATCCAACTTAATTGTCTTCAAAATCACATCCTCGAATTTAATAGAACTGTTGTGTAAGTGCAAGCATTCCTCTGAAGCTATATATGATATATAGCAGCTGAAAGTGCCAGATTTTGAGTTCTGATATTAAATCTCTCATCATTCATATCATTTATACACCATTGGATTTGGATAACATCATTCGAACAAAAGCAAGGGTTATTTCCTAGGCACAAATGCCTCACACGAACCCAAATTCTTTTAGATCAAAGGAATTGAAATAATAAATGGTCCCTGTTCTCTAGTTGATTTATGCATAAAACATAAGGGACATAACCCTTATACTCCCAATAGAGAAGCCTAAATTCATAGGAAGACAATCTATTCTTAAGAGAGAGCCAATGAAGGACGAAGGTTTTGGAATGGAGTATGCGAACCAAATCAATTTCCATCGCTGAATATGAGGATGCTCGAGAGTCGAGTCTAATTATATCCCAAGCTGAAGAGCTGGGGACTGTCACATGAATAACAATCTAAACATAAAGGAATACTTCAAACGTATAGCAATAGGAAACAAAGGGCACAAGAAAAAATTATTTGCTCCATGTTGAATAGGATGAAAAAAATCTTCCAATGACTTTCATATGCTACGAAAATGACTTTTCTTCTCCGAATTCACATAATTTGCATTTGCCCCATGAAGTAAAACAAAACTCTCTATGTAAGTAGTTGTATATAAAATCTACGTTGGCTTATATGATACCCAGATTGCACTCATATAGATACTAAGAGTTTAAAGACACAAGCCTGCCAAATCTGTCAATTAGGATTTCGTCATTGTTAACAAACACAAAGAACTGAGAAAGTTGATGTAGTGGTAGTACAACTTGTTTAGTCCAAGACTCAATGCAACCATACTCCATGACCCATATGCAACATATCTCACTCCCTACAATTGCTTCACCTTCACCAAAATTAATCAAAGACAGAAATCCCTTGGATACCATAATACTGTCAAAATTTCTAGGGATTCCACAGAAGTGATTGCCAAGGAACATTATCTCTCGAAATCTTTCCCCAATCACATCAAAATACAAAGTGAACATGCAGGATCCCCAAGAAGCAAATGCCATCCAATGCATAGTTTCGTTTTATGTATATTCTTCAATTTGGATCCTACCTCATAATTATTTCGTTGCCAACCTAAAGAAAATTTCTTGATAATTATTTACACTTGTTGATGGTGCTAGTGATATCTGTGCAATATGCTTTCTCTGCTAAAATTCCTATACAATGGCTAACTATTTTGGAAGTTTTGTAGGAACATAGCACAACATTAGTATTTGAATAAGAATGGTAGATTCGGACAACCCATAAGTCATTAAAATATAATGTTCAGAACAAAACCACCCTATCACATATTTTTTAGTCTTGATTTAAGTTAATTGTTGAAGAAATTCTCCCAAAAGATAAACACTTCACCTCTAAAAGATACAAATTGCCATACATCCCACTACATATTTCCAAACAGATGATATAGATCAAGGAATGACTATTGACTCTTTGGAAGTCATAGAATACACCATATTAGTTTTTATACAATATACTAGCTTAAGGAAGCTTAGATAATTTGAGTAGAATGAAGCTGAGGGGAAAAAACCCAGATAATATTGACTAGGTTTACATTCATGATTTCAAGATGGGGAAGATAATGTACATTTGTAGCCATAAATTTTGGGAATAGAATTTTATTTTTGAAGATAAATAACATTGATAAATCAGATTGTCAATAAGTAGAAAGTGAAGGCAACACAGAATTAGTTATTTCATCCCGATTGTTAATTTCTTATATTCTACAGTGGCTGCTTTTAATTTGTTAGAAAGCAGTCCTTCCAAAAGCCTCTTTTTGGCTTTGACAGCATCTCGTGCATCCAACGCATGCATCAAATGATCTTCTACAAGCATAGTAGTAAGATAACTCATTTCTATGTACCATTTGAGAGAGAAGCAAGGTTGCTAGTTGTATACCCGTCACAAAGAATCAACAGTTTATAGGCAAAACAAATTTTAGTTGTCAATCTGACTCCAAAACTAGTACTCATTAAGTTATGACCAATAAAATGAGATTATGTTGGCACGTATGTTTCACAGTGACACTCACCAAAAATATATATATATATATATATATATATATATATTTATGTTTCAAAGTGTCACGCCATATTAGAGAATAAGCACAACATTTCTCACAAAAATTCAATTTACAAATAATAGCCATTGTCCCCCAAGAGCTCCATTTCTTTTTAGTAAAATTTTTAGATTTCTACATCAAAAGCAACACTTTCATGCCTAGAACAAACCCAGAGAAAATACAAGATTGTAACAGATTCATTATATTCAAAGTACATAGATAACGAAGCTTTCTAGCAGCTGAAAACAATACCACAAAACAAATTAGTTATCAATATGAACCTAAAAAAGATGACTACCTTGCTAGAAACAACAACTTACTAATTTTCTGATTGAGATGAGATGTTTAGCCCATCTAGTAAAACTAGGCTCTCCACAAAATTAGCAGTGTAAATCATACATGCAGGCTCTGGAATTCTAAGAATTTCCTCATTTAAACTCTCAGGGTCAAATGCAAGGCACTGAGTGTGGCCATACTTCTCAATCAGAAGTTCCCCATTGATGGTGCAGCCAAAAAAGTGTTCAACTTCTCCCATCGCCATCGGTACACTTCTTTTAGTCCAAGACTCGACCACACCATACTCCTTCATCACCCATATGTGGCATATGTTACAATTCTCAGCTACATCTTCACCGAAAACAATCAAAGCAAGCGATCCCTTGAACACTGCAAGATTTTCAGTATCCACATAAACTCCATCCAAGTAATTTGGAGGCAGCAATATCTTACGGAATCTCTCGTCATTGACATCAAAGGACAAAATGAATTTATGATCCTGAGAATATGCTATAGAGTGCAAAGCTCCATTAAAGAATATACAGAGTGACGATTCAATAAAATCAACTGATTCATTAGGTCCAGTCCCACAAAATGACTCCACCGATATCACAACCCTTCTCCACGAATCCGTATTCAATGTGTAAATCTCAGCCTCGGCAGGCAGAACTTTTACTCCGCGATGGATAGGAAAAAACACAGATCTCAATCTCAGAATCTTGTAGTCATTGTTTTGAGAAAGATAGCCAAAACCAAAAGCAGAATTATTAAAAGGCTCAATCAAGGGAGTAGCTAGAAGCTTCTTAAACTTTCTAATACTTGGATTCCACAAATATAATATGTGACTAGATTCTTCGGCATAATTAGCTAGGCAGATAATGCCATTAGAGGAACCAACCAAGCACTCATCATAAGAAGGGAATTCAAACCTAGAAATCTCCGTCAATGTGCGGTCGGTATTGCAAACGAACGTACACAAATAATCGCGAGATGAATATTGACCATTTCTACATGGATTGCATAACAGACAACCATTGTTGCTATTGGATAATAAGTTTGCTCGGTCTAAGTGTTTGGTAATGAAATCGGGGTCAGTGATTGTGCAGTACCAAGATTTTGAAACGCACCTGAATCGGATTAAGGATTTCACTGGCAGCCGAGTCAGGATGTCGTAAACGATGTCGTCAGGGAGACGGTGGGACAACGGTATAGATCGATACATCGGTGGTTTGATTAAGATCGTCTGGTATTCAACCGATTTGGGTTTCTGAATTCTAATTTATGCGGCGAAGAATAGATCGACAAGATCGGTAAGGGTTTTATTTATTTATTTTTTTTAATTTATTGTGGTAATTACACTAACCCCCCGTGGTTTGGGCGAAAATCACTTTGCCTACCCGTGGTTTAAAAAGTGTCACTCAACCCACCTGAGGTATGTGCCGTTTGTTTTCCGTAACCCACCTCAGTTCAAATTAAGGGTAAATAGGTATTTTTGCTCAAATTTTATGTCTCTCTCCTCCCAAAACAAAAAATAACACAAAAATACAAAAGAAACAAGATTAAAAAGTGATATTGGTCTCTCTCTCAATTCACATATATCTTGAACACGAAGAACATACCCAGAAGATCAACCTACACAAATAAGAATATAAGAATACTTGTCCAAATCTGAGAAAATTTAACGCTATAAAAAAAAAACACTTTGTATTTATATCCTCATTCTATTCTCTGCAGTACCCATTCTTTTCTTTTCTTTTTTTTCAAATCTCCCAACAACATCAGAGAACGAATAAAAACAGTTCACAAGAAAACATGAAGAACAATTATAATCATCAGAACTCGATTCCCGGAAAATCATTGTTCGGAGCAGCTCTGTCTGGTCTTATAGCCGGCGCACTTCTCATTTCCGGCTTCATCTGCCCAAGATCGGTGTTCCTCGTTGAACCCACGTAGCAAATCGGTGTTCCTCGAGGAAGATCTGAAGTGGTTCCAGACGGTTCTCAAGGACTCATCGTACCTAAAGGCCCACGCGGTCAAGTACCGAACCCAGCTCTCCCAGGCCGACGATCTCCTCTCCTTGTACCGCTCCGAACGCCCCTGCTCGCCGTTCGATGCTTACCTATGTGGCAACATGCAATATCGTTTGGCTCTCGAGAATCTTCCTGACGAGGTGTACGAGACCGAGTGGGATTTAATAATGATCGACGCTCCGAGAGGGTACTTCGCCAAAACGCCAGGTAGGATGGGTGCGATTTTCTTGGCGGCGGTCATGGCAAGGAACAGGAAGGGATCCGGTCCTAACTAAAACCCACAAACCAGTCGAACCCACCATTGCAAAGGCAAAGAGAGAAGAAATCTGCAAAGTGAACCCACCAAATCAAATATTAATTTTCACAAAACCCTCCATTTTGATCTTGTTTCTCTAGTAATTTTTGTGCTATTATTTAGCCTGTGCGTTTTCTTTGCTAAAGGTCAGAACCTGCTCTTGTTTCTCTCGCAAGTTTTGTTTCTCTCACAAAACCCCCCACATGCTTTTTCTTTAGCAAAAGCACTCCCAGAGTCCAAAACTCTCAATAAATGGTTCAAAAGCAAAAGACCCTCAGCAATCACCACATGCTTGCTCGAATCCACCAATGAAATCCTCGAGATCAAACCCACAACTTTCTTTTTCATCTCGAACGAGCTCGAATCAAGCAATTTCTCCAACACAGGCACCACGCCTCGAGCCACAGCGATCATCACATTCTTGTCATCCAAAAATTAATTTTCACAAAACCCTCCATTTTGATCTTGTTTCTCTCACAATTTTTGGGCTATTTTTTGTTTTGGGAGGAGAGAGACATAAAATTTGAGCAAAAATACCTATTTACCCTTAATTTTAACTGAGGTGGGTTACGGAAAACAAACGGCACATACCTCAAGTGGGTTGAGTGACACTTTTTAAACCACGGGTAGGCAAAGTGATTTTCGCCCAAACCACAGGTGGGTTTAGTGTAATTACCCCTAATTTATTTGACCTAATAACCACCAAACCCCCACCCTGTGAGTGTGCGTGGTTCGGTTACCTCGGTTTTTTTACAAAATTGTTACCGAACCGATAGAGATCAGTTTTCTCATAATTAAAACCGATTCATACCGATTAGGGTCGGTTTTTTGACCTATAGCGGTGCGGTTTGATCGGCTTGGTTTAATCTGTTTGGTCGGTTTAACATTAAAAATTCTATTTGTTTTCTTATTTTTATTTTTTTTTTATAAAAAAATCCTGTCAATCTCTATTCAGTATGCAATGGGAGTAACAATATAACACTAAAATAACAATGTAACACTACAAAGTCCAAACAAGTGCTGAAAAATTGATAATAAAAAAAACATTTTACTCAAAAAATAATTATAAATATTACAAAGTTTATAGTTTATAATTTATAAATTTTTTTTTACTAATTTATAGCTTCTATTGTTAAAATATTGTAAACATATCATTAATAATGATTCATTTTTTTTTAAGTATAAATAAATATTAATATATATTATACACCTACCTAGACAATGGTGGGAAATAGAGCAATATCCAACTCTGATACATGAATTTTTCTTTTAAACTTTTCTTTTGTCATTCCCAAAGCTAAACACGTGTAGGGTCATAAAAGTTGAAATGTTAAAAGACTACAACTTAAAAAGACCACTAACCTCTCTGGAAGCCCGTAAAAACTAGAAATTACAAGAGTAATAAAAGACAGACTAGTCCACTGCAGAACAAAGAAGCCAGTGCAAAACAAAGAAGAGAAGAAGAAAAGGAAGAAGAAGAAGAACGGCGGCATGCAACATTGGAGACCATTGATGGGTTTCTAGTTTTTTTTTTTCACTTTTTTAAAGACAAAATCTCGGTAAAACGACGCTGTATCCAAAGTTCCAAACATCAGAAACAGGGGTCGGTTCGGTTCGGCGAGGCTTCGGTTCTAGATATACTGCTCCGATTATTGCACCGCACCGGAGTCGGAACTCTCTTCGCATTCCGTTTGCCGACATCGGCTCCGTCGGTCAGTTGCAGTGGCGGTGCGAGAAGGTCGGCACCGGTCGGTCTTGTCGGCTCCGGTGCTGGTTTGCACACCCCCACCCCCACCCCCACCCCACCCCGACTAAAATGTAAAACTATCCTTTATATTTTATTTCAATTTTCTAATTTTGTTTTCGTTTATTTTAGTTCTCTTAAGTTTCGATTTATTCAATTAAGGTATTTTTGTTAACTTTTTTTTTTAACTTGAAAAATATTTTTCAATCATTAATTAAATTTTTTTAATTTAAAAATTTTGAAGAAAAATTTATAAAATTAAAAAATTAACCACAACATATAACAAAAGTTGATGGAAAAACCTTAATTTTATTAATTTACCCAAATTAAGATTTTTTTTAAAAAAATCAAAACAAAACAAAACGCTGTTATAAACTTGCATCATCACACATGCTAGTTTAATAAAAACTTAGAAATTTATGAGCTCCAGTTAACTCAATTAGTAAAATCTCTTTCATGGTTGTATAAGAGATTTTGGATTCAATCCTCACCTACACCTAAAACTTATTGGTGTCTTGGTTTGATGATAAAACATATAATAAGATAACAGTTTAAATGAAGATTTATAAGTAAATTATAGTATTAAGTTACCCAATTCTAAGATTCTTCTGGTTGTTTAGCAAAAAAAAAAATTCTTCTGGTTTAATAGTTAATACAATAATTTACCTGTAAAGTTATCCAAAAAAATAATAATAATAATCTACATGTAAATATACCTTTGGACTCTTCTGGTTTTATAATAGTGTAAGTGTTGTGGATAATAATAATAATAATAATAATAATAATAATAATAATAACAATAAATTAAAGCCAATTATAAATACCGTGTACATGGCCTTTGGAACTACTATCCATTTTGTCAAGTATCAACCAAACCAAAGTAGTTTTTCATGATATTTAGTCAAACCAAAAGAAGTTTAAATAGATAATGGGTCTCAAGATTCAACTTTAAAAATAAAAATATAAAAATATAAAAATATATATAATAATAATAATAAATAAATAAAGACTCAACTCTCGAGTAAGTCGTTGACTTATAGTTGTAAGGTCAAGCTATACAGTAGCTTTGTTTCATCACTTTGTGCAATGAGACTGTTTAAAATAATAGGCCTCCTATCCATAGTCCATAGACTCCATACTATACCTACTTTAATCCTAGAAGAGCATTTAGATAAGATAACAAAAGAATGAAAGAAATGTAAAATAAAGAAAAATATGAACCATAGTTTGGAATACACAGAAATGTAATTTCTATACTAGATTTTGAGTTTTAAGTTTTAAATAATCGATTGGCTGAAAGGCCTGCATCTCAAAAGAGTTGAGAAACTCATTTATCCCTTCTTGCCACAAAACTATATCATTCTAGTCTTTATATAATATATATATATATATATATATATATATATATATATTAACTCTTTTCTTTTATTGTCTTTTCTATAACCAGCCCCTCCCCCAACCTCTCAGTTTTTTATCAAGGCAAGTGGGTTTTCTATTATTAAAAGATTGCATGTCTGTTTATTGTAAACTAAGTCTTGATTAATCTTGATTTTATTTTTTAAACAATGATTGACTAATAAATTCTCTTTGCAATTTTGTACTTTCTACATTCTTTTAAGGTTAACCCATGCTTAAATTCTTATAAAATCATTTGTTAACAATTTCATGTCAAAGCATATGTGTGAAAAATATTAATAGACTTTCCTTGCAATTTTCCTGTATCAAGTTCTTGATAATTGTCTCTAAAATTAGTGAAAGATTGTTACTTGGAAAGCCACACTCCTTGCTGTGCTTAAAATAGTCTAACCTTTTAGCCAATTTTAATTTGTAGCCAATTTTCTACATGATTTCACTTTCAAAAATGATGCACAAGCCATAGCAATACAATTTTATACCATAGTAAAAGTCTTGCACATTACTAAGTCTGAATCTTTATGTTATTATTTCCTTTTACAAAAAAAAAAATAAAAAATAATAATAATGATAACTACATAAGAGAGAGAAGTATTTTCCAAAAAAAAAAAAAGATAGAGAAGTAAGATCACCATTGCTATAATGCAAGGGCATCTATTTCCCAAAATTCTAAATTATTTTATTTCTCTCTCCATAAATGATGAAGACCACTAGTTAAGCCAATCTGCACATGTTCCTCTTACTTGATATCAACAAATAAGGAAAGTGTGAATTCGAGTTAGCTATACTGATAAAGTTTCTAATGATTAAATAAAAGATTTGGAGTTCAATCTCCGCCTACCCCAAAAACCGATTAGTGTCTTGGTCTAATAATAAAGAATTATCATCAAGAATAAAAGACATAAATTGTGAAACTCTCAAAAAATAAAAAATAAAGATAATCTCGTAACAAGCCCCATACACCTATGAGACCCACATATTGTGAGAGCTATGGTTCATGAAATGGTCTAATAACATAATATTTTCAACAAGTGACATAAGAGTGCATAAATTGCATGTCCTTTTATTTTAAAGGTAAGTTGGTTGTTGTGAACCTAGACATTCCAAAAATCATGACTTTCACTAAAGGATCCACCCCAAAAGAAAGAAAAGGAAGAAAATTCCAAACACCAAACTGATATAAAATTAGGGCATTCAACTACAAGTTTGACATTATGGCCTGTTTGGATGGAAGGAGGAAGGAGGGAGAGTGGAGAAGAGTAGAATAGTGTTGGCTAAAAATAAGTTAATTTTGTGCTAAATCTACTCTACTCTACTCTACTCTACTCTACTCCCCCTCCCTCCCCCTCCATCCAAACGGACCATTTAGAGGTGGGGAGTGGGTTTAGGCAATTCAATAATTACTTCCAATTTGAAGGAGCTACAACAGGATCTCTAACAACTATATAAAGAGTACAGCTTATTTTCTATAGAGCTTAAGCATATCCATTTTTTCTGCACAACTTTGAGTCACAACAACACAAATGGAATGAAATTGTGTTGAATCAATTTTTTGGAATGAATAATTCTTTGAACAAGCCGCCAAGGACTACTAACTATTGTACAGAAGGCACACAACATAAAGGCTGAGGAAAACAAACAGGATACAAAATAACACCACACCAACCACACTTCTAACAGGGAAACGGAGGAAGAAACAACAAACAAAGATCTGAACTAACCAACAACAAAGCAAAACCTTTTATAACTTTCACAGGACAAACAAGGACCAAATGCATTGGCAGAGTCATCCCAATTAACACAAATTAACTTACTGACTGGCAAAGCCTTCACTCCTCGCAGAAATCAACTCAGACCTTGATATCCAACTTAATTGTCTTCAAGATCACATCCTCGACTTTAGTAGAACCGTTGTAAGTGCAAGCATTTCTCTGAAGCTATATATGATACATAGCAGCAGAGAGTGCCAGATTTTGAGTTCTGATATTAAATCTCCCATCATTCATATCATTTATACACCATTGGATTTGGATAACATCATTCGAACAAAAGCAAGGGTTATTTCCTAGGCACAAATGCCTCACATGAACCCAAATTCTTTTAGATCAAAGGAATTGAAATAATAAATGGTCCCTGTTCTCTAGTTGATTTATGCATAAAACATATGGGACACAACCCTTATACTCCCAATAGAGAAGCCTAAATTCATAGGAAGACAACCTATTCTTAAGAGAGAGCCAATGAAGGACGAAGGTTTTGGAATGGAGTATGGAAACCAAATCAATTTCCATCGCTGAACATGAGGATGCTCGAGTCTAATTATATCCCAAGCCGAAGAGCTGGGGATTTTCACATGAATAACAATCTCAACATAAAGGAATACTTCAAACGTATAGCAATAGGAAACAAAGGGCACAAGAAAGAATTATTTGCTTCATGTTGAATAGGATGAAAAAAAATCTTCCAATGACTTTCTCATACTATGAAAAATGACTTTTCTCACAAAAATTCAATTTACAAATAATAGCCATTGTCCCCAAAGAGCTCCATTTCTTTTTAGTAAAATTTTTCGATTTCTACATCAAAAGCAACACTTTCATGCCTAGAACAAACCCAGAGATAATACAAGATTGTAACAGATTCATTTCATTCAAAGTACATAGATAACAAAGCTTTCTAGCAGCTGAATACAATACCACAAAACAAATTAGTTATCAATATGAACTTAAAAAAGATGACAACCTTGCTAGAAACTCCAACTTATTAATTTTCTGACTGAGATGAGATGTTTAGCCCGTCAAGTAAAACTAGGCTCTCCACAAAATTAGCAGTGTAAATCATACATTCAGGCTCTGGAATTCTAAGAATTTCCTCATTTAAACTCTCAGGGTCAAATGCAAGGCTCTGATTGTGGCCATGCTTCTCAATCAGAAGTTCCCCATTGATGGTGCAGCCAAAAAAGCGTTCAACTTCTCCCACCGGTACACTTCTTTTAGTCCAAGACTGGACCACACCATACTCCTTCATCACCCATATGAGGCATATGTTACTATCCTCAGCTACAACTTTACCGAAAACAATCAAAGCAAGTAATCCCTCAAACACTGCAAGATATTTGGTGTACACAGAAACTCCACTCAAGTAATTTGGAGGCAGCAAAATCTTACGGAATCTCTCATCATTGACATCAAAGGACAAAATGAAAATATGACCCCGAGAATATGCTATAGAGTGCAAAGCTCCATTAAAGAATAAACAAGGTGCCGGTTCAACAAAATCAACTGATTCATTAGGTCCAGTCCCACAAAATGACTCCACCGATATCACAACCCTTCTCCACTTACCCGTACTCAATGTGTAAATCTCAGCCTCAGCAGGTGGAGCTTTTACTAAGGGAAGGACACGAATAAACACAAATCTCAGAATCTTGTAGTCATTGTTTTGAGAATGATAGCCAAAACCAAAAGCAGATTCATCAAAACACAGCAAATGAGAAGATTCATCAAAAGGAGTAACTAGAAGCTTCTTAAACTTTCTAATACTTGGATTCCACAAAAATAATATGTCACTAGATTCTTTGGCATCATAATTAGCTAGGCAGATAATGCCATTAGAGAAACCAACCAAGAACGCATTATAAGAAGGAAATTCAAACCTAGAAATCTCCGTCAATGTGCGGTCGGTATTGCAAACGAACGTGCACAAATAATCGCAAGATGAATATTGATCATTTCTATATGGATTGCATAACAGACCACCATTGTTGCTATTGGATAATAAGTTTGCTCGGTTTAAGTGTTTGGTAATGAAATCGGAGTCGGTGATTGTGCAGTACCAAGATTTTGAAACGCACCTGAATCGGATTAAGGATTTCACTGGCAGCCGAGTCAGGATGTCGTAGACGAGGTCGTCAGGGAGACGGTGGGACAACACTACAGATCGATACATCGGTGGTTTGATTAAGATCGACTGGTATTCAACCAGATTTCGGTTTCTGAATTCTAATTTATGCGGCGAAGAATAGATCGATGAGGGTTGTATTTAGATTTTTTTTTTTTTTTTTTTGGACCTGATAAGGCCTTTTTTTTTTTATTAATTCACCCAAATTAAGATTTAAAAAAAAAAAAAATCAAAACAAACAAAACGAAACGTCGTTATAAACTAGCGTTATCGCACATGCTAGTTTAACTAAAACTTAGAATTTGTGCTTTTTCAAAAAAAAAAAAAAAAAACTTAAGAATTTGTAAGTTTTAGTCCATTCAACTAGTAAAATTTCTCATAGTTGTATAAAAAAATTTGGGTTCAATCATCACTTATACTTAAAACTGATTAGTGTTTTGGTCTAATGATAAAGCATATAATACGATAACAGTCTAGAGCAAGTAAATTATAGTATTAAGTTACCCAATTATAAGATTCTTCTGGTTGTTTAAAAAAAAAATCTTCTGGTTTAATAGTTATTACAATAATCTACCTGTAAAGCTATCCAAAAAAAAATAATAATAATAATAATCTACATATAAAATTTAATAACCTGTTTTTAGTAATAAGTTTTCAGTTTTAGAAAAAGAAGTGATATTTAAACACACCCTTAATCAAACCAAAAGAAGTTTAAATAGATAATGGGTCTCAAGATTCAACTTAAAAACATTCACACAAAAAAAAAAAAAAAAAAAAAAAAAAACCTCCTCTCAAGGAGATAGTCGTTGATTTATTGTTGTAAGGTCAAGCTATATGGTAGCGTTGTTTCATCACTTGTGCAATGACACTATTTAAAATAGACGAAAAACTCATTTTTTTCCCTACATTTTTACGCGATCTCACTTTGAACCCTATCTTTTTTTTCATTGCTTTTAGTCCCTATTTTGGAAAATGCGTCTCGTTTTAGTCTTTTCTGTTAGTGTCCTAAAGGCCCTGTCTTACGTGGCAGACAGAACTATTAAAATAATAATAAACAAATTATTTTGGCATTAAAAAATGCCACGTTAGCATCTAAATTAAAAAAAATTATTAATTTTAAATAAATAAAAAATTAAAAACAAAATTAAACATCAAAAATCACATGAATTGAGATATAAATGTGTCTTGAACAAGAACAACAAGAACAAAAACCCATAAATTAAAATCCAAAAATTAAAAATCTCAAAATCACCATTTTCTCAAACCTAGCAAAATCATCAAATCCTAAAACCCCAAAGTACCAAATCAATCCAAAAATGCAACACAACCAATTCAAACAAAAAAAAAAATCTCAAACTCAGAAAAACCCATCTCAAGCAAGTTGAATCCAGCAAACCCACCTCAATATATTTTGAAATTTTGAAATATTTTGAGGTGGGTTTGCTGGGTTCATCTTGTTTGAGATGGGTTTTTCTAAGTTTGAGATTTTTTTTTTTTTTGGATTGATTGTGTTGTATTTTTTGGATTGATTTGGTACTTTGGGCTTTAGGATTTGATGATTTTGCTAGGTTTGAAAATATGGTGATTTTGAGATTTTTAATTTGTGGATTTTAATTTCTGGGTTTGTGTTCTTCGATCTGGGTTTATGTTCTTATTTAAGACACATTTAGATCTCAATTCATGTAATTTTTTATTTTTAATTCTGTTTTTAATTTTTTTTATTTAGTTAAAATTAATAAATTAATTTTTTTTCTAATTTAGATGCTTACGTGACATTTTTTGATGCTAAAATAATTTGTTTATTATTATTTTAATAGTTCTGTCTGCCACGTAGGACGGGGCCGTTAGGGCATGATGGAAAAGACTAAAATGAGACACGTTTTTCAGGATAGGGACTAAAAGCAGTAGAAAAAAAAAATAGGACCCAAAGTAGGAATCGCTTGAAAATATAATAACAAAAATGAGTTTTTCACCTTTAAAATAATAGGCCTCCTATCCATACTATACCTACTTTGATCCTACAAGAGCATTTAGATAAGATAACAAAAGAATGAAAGAAATGTAAAATAAAGAAAAATATGAACCATAGTTTGGAATACACGGAAATGTAATTTCTATACTAGATTTTGAGTTTTAAGTTTTAAATAATCGATTAGAAGAAAGGCCTGCATCTCAAAAGAGTTGAGAAACTCATCTATCCCTTCTTGCCACAAAATTATATCATTCTAGTCTTTTTTTTTTTTTTTTAACTCTTTTCTTTTATTGTCTTTTCTATAACCGGCCCCTCCCCCAACTCGGTTTTTTATCAAGGCAAGTGGGTTTTCTATTATTAAAGGATTGCATGTTTGTTTATTGTAAATTATACAAGAGAAAGTCTTGATTCATCTTGATTTTATTTTTTAAACAATGATTGACTAATAAATTCTCTTTGCAATATTGTAATTTCTACATTCTTTTAAGGTTAACCCATGCTTAAATTCTTATTAAATCATTTGTTAACACTTTTATGTCAAAGCATATGTATGAAATAATATTAATAGAATTTCCTTGCAATTTTCCTGTATCAAGTTCTAGATAATTGTCTCTAAAATTAGTGAAAGATTGTTACTTGAAAAGCCACACTCCTTGCTATGCTTAAAATAGTCTAACCTTTTAGCCAATTTTCTACATGATTTCACTTTAAAAAATGATGCACAAGCCATAGCAATGCAATTTTATACCATAGTAAAAGTCTTGCACATTACTAACTCTGAACTTTATGTTATTATTTCCTTTTACAAAAAAAATAATAATAATAATGATAACTACATAAGATAGAGAAGTATTTTCCAAAAGAAAAAAAATAGAGAAGTAAGACCACCATTGCTATAATGCAAGGGCATCTATTTCCTAATATTATTAATGGAGGATCTACATGGCTATAACTTATAACTATACAAGTTCATAATAGTATTTTCAAGGATGTGCAGCCGTCCAAATCGTCCTTGCAATTTTCTCAATAAATCTTGAAAATTTTCTCAACGCATTAGCGATAAATTGTTACTTGGAAAACCACATTTTTTATTGTGCTTACAATATGTTTGGTTAAGATAGATTAACCTCAGTTAATTAATTCAATTACTCAAGTTGATTCATTAGGTCAAATTACATGCAAATTATGAAGGCACCAACAAATCACCAAATAAACTAAATGCAGCAGAAATTAAATTGACACGGTAATTTGTTAGCAAATGGGAAAAACCTTTTGCAAGGCAAAAACTCCACCAAGTGAATTAAAGGTCACCACTTTCAAGAATCCACTAATCAATAATCAAGCAGTTACAAGTATGAGGAATCTTACCACTACCTTGGCCTATCCCAAAATACCAACCTACAGTTAAACCTTTGCTCCAATCCCAATTAGACTTGATCTTATAACAGACTTCTTTTCTTTGTTACATAAATTTCCAATCTGTGACTAACTCCTTTGCACGGATCCCAATATCCTTTAATTGTTGTGGTTGATTTGCAATAGCTTCACATAGAAACACCAATAAGATCTTCAATATTGGTGCTAGAGAATTTGTTTAATTACAGAATCCAAAGGCGTACAAAAAACGCAACAAAAACTCTTTCTTTAGTAGGTGGAGGCTAGGGTTCAAAAAGAAAACCTTATGAAGCTTTCTAGGGGTTTTCTTTCTCCACCTCCTTATTATAATAGGAGCTTAATGGACTTTTTAAATAGGCTCTCCTATTTCAATTAGATTTATACAAACCTTGGGCTTTCCTAGTCCTATAAGGATTATGCAAACCCATAAACAAATAGCCTTTAAGAATCAAAATGTTGCAGGCCATATCAAAAACCTCGTAAGTTCAATAGATCGAGAGGCATCGAGACAGGTATTGAGTTTTAATAAATCTCGATAGATCGACAAATATCAAGGAGGTATCGAAACCAGCTGATTCAGTTTTTCTTGAGCAGTTCTTGAGTAATCTTCATGTCTTCAATGTAACTACTTGTAATGATCATCTTGAACTTACTTAAATTTACCCAAATATAAGTTAAATACGTTTTATCATAGGATATGCCAATTACATAAAAATATAAACCTAACAATCTCCCTCTTTGGCAATTCATGACAAAATCACAAGAGTATATTGAATGTCCTAGAATATATTCTACTCAAGATTACCAAAAAAAAAAAAAAAAAAGTCTAGTCTAAAAGATCTAAACCTTGGAAGTTGTTGCAAGAAGAAGGCTCGGAATCTTGACTTGGCTTTAACATGTCTTTCCTGAAAGGCACTAAACAGGAAGTATCAAATTACCATGTGAAAAACATTGACAAGTTAAATAAATAAGCTCAAGAAAACTTTTATTCACAATGCTAGCAAAATAAACAAGAATATCTCAATCATAGCATGTGAACGAAGCACAAAGATACACATCTCAAAATATATCGATTTCAAAGTATATCAAACTAACTCTTCCCCTAAGTTAGTTACATCAAAGATTTTCTTCCCTTTAACATGAAGTTCTCCCCCTAAATCTGTTACTTCCTCTAAGAAAAGAAATTCAAATCTTAAATTTCTCCCCCTTTTTCACACGATTGTCAAATGGCATAAAAAGCCAAAAAATTGATTGAAAACAAACAGAAAATTGACATAAAAAGAACAAGGAGAACAAAGAACCATAGACCTACAAGAAAAAACATGAAAACAAGATGCTATGTGTGGACACAATGGGGAGTCGCCACCTAATTTTTACAATGGTCTAAAAATTATATATATAGCGTCCTCTTGAACTTTTTGATCTCACTACCAGAGATATGTGTTTGGAGTTTAGGTACGGTTTTGAGAATGTGTTAGGCACCCAAAACCGCTCAACCCTAAGGTTGGTTTCCTTTCATTGTATCTTATGTCTTAACCCTATTAAAGACACACTTAATATTGCATTCTAACTCACACACACACACACACACACACACACACACACACACACACACTAGCATACATCAAAGCATACAACATGGCATCAATTATCTCAAAAATACCAAATCATTCATTTATCATGGTATACCCTAACATACATCGAGCATACATGTCATATCAACCTAGCAATCACAAGTCGACACATAAACTTGTGAATTTGGGTGTGTCACAATAGTTATTTGGTTAGAAATTGTAAAACCCCCCAAATACTTTACATACCCCATTAAGGCTCCGCTTGGGAGTTCATAAGGGAAGGGAATGGAATAGAATGAAATAATTATAAGGGAATGGAATGGAATAGAATGGAATGGAATGGATTTAAGTAAGGGAAAGGAATGGAAAAGAATGGAATGGAATGGAATTAAGTAACCTTGCTTGGATGTTTTAAAATTAAGGAATGGAAAAGAATGAAAATGAATGGAATGTAAGTAATCTCGTTTGGGAGTCACACGGAGGGAATGGAATGGAATCATTTTATGACAATATTACTATTAGACCCCTATTTTAAAATAAAAGGTTGAATATATAGGGGTATTTTGGAAATTTTAGTAAAAAAATTATTAAATCTAATTCCATTCCCTCCCATTCCTCCCAATTTCGGAGGGAATGAAAATTTGAGGTTTTAAGGGAATAGAAAGGAATGAGTGTTCCCTCCTACTCATTCCATTCCCTCCCACTTAAACTCCCAAGCAAGGGAATGAACTTTCCATTCCCTCCATTAAAACTCCCAAACAAGGGGGAGGGAAGAATATTCTAAAAATATTCTTTTCATTCCATTCCATTCCATTCTATTCCCTCCTCCCAAGCGGAGCCTAAGTGTATCAATGAAGTATGAAATCAGAGAACCAAACTAGCTTTATTTGGACGCCTAGTCTTTAATGTTTCTGGCCTTAAAACCAGTGTTTGCCAAGTTAATGGACCTTATAGAGCTTCTCATTAATCGAAGCCCAAACTATAGCCCAATTAAAATATGGGACAACAACGTTGGGATGGCCCATTGATAATTACATAGGCTTTTCCGACACTAGGATATCAATGTTTTCCGATTTTTTAAAGATTGCACTAAAGCGGGTCTGAATGTGAATTGAAAAACACTGATTTAGTTCAACTCTCTGACTCTCAACCAATTTCTGGTTTATAGGAGGCGAAGCTTCATATACAAGACCAATAAGCCTGTGTGATATCTAAACCAATTGGGCTTACATGGGCTCTTAAAAAAAAAAAAAAACCATCATTTGCTAGATTAATGGGCCTAAATTATTTTGTCACCAATTTACGCTCAAGATTTAAGTTCCCACCATTTCATTGAAGCACAAGTTCAGTCGTCAAAAGAGAGCTTTATAATTAGCTAAGTTTATACAAAAGATAAGCTTGCATAGAGTTTTTTGTTTCTCCCATCCCAAAACAATCGACTTATCAAAAATAAAAAGCTCACTCAGAACTTTTGTAAACATTAAAGATTATGCTTTATATAATTAAAAGGAAAAATTACACTTTTTTTACTTGTAATTTGCTCGAAAAATACTTTACCTACCTATGGTTTGAAAATTGGCACTTTACCCACCTAAAATTAGCTTCGTTTATCTCCCATTACTCACCTCTATTAAAACATAGGTAAAATTGGCATTGATCCAAAAAGTCTTACTTTCTCTTCTTATTGCAAACCACAAAAATTAAGGATGGCAATATGGTCATTCACTCATTTGAGTCAATTCAATTCTAGTCATGGGAAAGCAGATTTTTTTAGAGCCATTTCATTTTTTTTTTTCTTTTTTGAGAAGAAAGTGAACCATTTCTTTATGGTTAAGATCCAAAAGAATAATAATTGAAACATTAATTATATACTCTGGGTGACATGACCCTTGTAACCAAGGCAATAGGCATGTCAAAGGAGATATTTTTTAACAATTTGACCATGTACCATAGATAATGGGGTTTTTTTTTTTTTTCAATTTATTTGAATTTATAACAGCCTCTCCTTGTTACATATAGCTAGGATAAAAATATGCATATGGGTATAGCCGAGTAATAATAATGGTTGGTCTAAAAATTTCTTGGCCTAAAGTGAATGGTGCACTCACATGCAAAAGGCGTAAGTTTCATAGCATTATTATATTTTTATTTATGTGTTTGGTTAACCGTTTAGCCTAAAGATATTTGTCAACAAATTATTTTAGAAAAGTTTTAATATTATTTTTATGAAAAATATAAAAGTCGTTTAAAAAGTTAGTAATTTTTTCTTTCTCGTAAATTTTTTAAAAAAAAATATTTATAAATTAATGTTTTTAAAGTATCAGTTAATTTTTACCTTTATTTATTATAAAAGTAATTAGTTACCAATTAATTCAAAGAATTAAATGGATTGGTTGGTTATAGGTCCATTTCTATACCAGAATTTCTTTGGGCTTAAGAATTTTCTTATTCAAACTAAGACATGAAATGGTGAACCCCACAAAACATTTTTCTTAATTGTTGTTTTATGTAAAAGCAGCCCTGACCCACAATACCCGGCAAGAATCATGATTTTTGAAAAAATCCAAACGTGTGAAGGATCCTTTGTTTTGAATACCAAAATCTTTCGTTGGAGTAAGAGACTGGGTCTGGGACCATTTGTCCCATTAAATCAGCCTTAACTACTGCAATTTGCTAGTGTGCAATGATTATTGGTAACTTGACTATTATATTTGTGTACAATATAAATAATTATAACAAAACCAAAAATAAATAAATAAATAAATAATTTATAGACTTCCTGTATTAGCGAGTGTCAACAATGGCTTTCGGTGTGCCAATGGGGCTGGCACACAAGTTCACCCTTTAAATAAAAATTAATATGACCCCCTAAAGAAAAGTTTCTTAAGTCAAAGTATAATTGTGAATTCAACAAGATTCTTTTTTTTTTTTTTTTTTTTTTTTTTTTTTTTTTTAGTTTCAACTTATGGCGTTTGCTCTTGTATCATTAGATCAAGATACTAATCGATTTTTAGTATAAGTGGAGATTAAATCTCAGATCTCTTATTCAACCATCAGAGACTTTACTAATTCAACTAATTGGAACCCACAAATAACAAATAAGTCACACATCAAAACCCAGTTATAAGACTGTTTGGAATAACAAATAATGTATCTTAAAATCTTGTGGCTTCACAATATATCACATATGTTTTTTTTTTTTTTAAGAAATGTAGGGATACATTTTATTTTTTAACGATATTTTTACTTGGTTTGAAATAAGGGCTTCATTCTAAAAAAGAGAGCATACAGCTCCAAAGCCATTAAACACTACCCCAATGGCAAAATTTCTTCTTATTATATATGAAATTTAGTGACAATTTTTTTATGACCAACTCTAATCCCCATATGATTACTTTTTAACCTTTTTGACTTAAAAAAGTATGAATTTCTTTGTAAAGTTTCCAACATTGGCAAAAGGGATTAGGGATTTATGCAATTATTCTATTTCGCTTTCTTTTGGGTGTTGTATAAATTATTAATTTGGTCCATTACATATATAATATTACTTGTTAAAAGAAGACCGTAAAATCAAATGTAGCCTTTTTCCTCGAAATAGTATAATCTCGAAATCGATCTCCATGAGCATCTATCAAAATTGCCGTTCGAGGTTATGTCCAAATACTATTAAGAAATGTAAACCAAATAAATTACTTAATTAATAAAGGAGTCTTCACCGCAGACCGCACCTCCCACTAAGCTCTAAACCTTTTTTATTTTATTAACTAAATTGAACCAACTGATAATTAATATTAATGCCTGTTAATCTTGCCTTGACCCCTTGTAGTGGAGTAGCGGATCGAGTAGGGTTTAATTCATTCCTTTACATTTATCAAAAACCCTGAGCTATTATTATAGTTTCATAGCATGCACTGTTGTGCTCACTAGTGTAAGACTTATAGTTAAATGATTAAATGCATCATTTTTTAACTGTTCAAATTTATGAAATAATAGATAATTTATCCTAGTATTAATGCCGAACATCTTTAGTTCGTTCCATGTTTCCACTCTTCCTCCCATTAAAATGTTAAAATTAAAAATCTTATGTGTTGGGGCTTTTAAAACAACTAGTAATTTATCAACTAGAACACTTAATACTCTCTCCTAACTTGGTAACTTACGATTTTTTTTTATTTTTTTTATTCTGGCATTTGAACAAACTCAATGAAATTTATGAAGCTGTTTACTAAAAACTCTCCCTTTTTAGTAATTGTTATGATGGATAAGAATGTTTACTAATCGTTTTAAAAAAAAAAAAAATTTGATGTTTACTAATCTAGGTTCAAAGCCATTTATATCAAAGATTCAAAATTCAATTAGACATTTGACTTGATATTAAAGAATAATAATTATATAACAGATACCCTAATTTCAAATCACATCAATTTAAATAAATATAGACATAACACTCATGAGGTCTCCTAAATATAAATAAATAAATAACAAAAAAAAATACAGTCATGAGGTATTATATTATATTTAAGGATTTGACAAAATTAAAATTGGTCTGAATTGTATTGTTTTGTGGGAAATAAAAAATGAAGGACGGCAATAGTTGGCTTTTGAGCTTGTAGCATGCAACAATAGAACAATTACTCCCAAAGACCTACATAATAACAATACTAATCAAGTATCGATCAAAAGCCCCACCATATCTACTCATGTGCTCAACAAGATCTCGTTTTATCATTTAGTCGAAGGGTTGACCTAACGATGATTCCTCGTGGGGCAATATATAATTATATATGATTTCCAATTTCTTTTGTTGGTTAGAAATTATGATTTGCTATAAATTGGTTTATCCACTCCGAACAACTTGTGACTGTAACAACTTGTAATCATACATATTTACCACCCCCCCCCCCCCCCACCCCACCCCAAAAAAAAAAAAAAATTGTCATCATAGTTTATAAGGAAAACCATATGAGAAATTCGGACTTGGAAAAAGAGTTTTTATCCCCTCAACAAATAAATAAATAAATAAAAGAGTTTTTAACTTTCATATTGACTTACACAGTTTTCTTTTTTCGTTAAAGGTGTAAGGTGATGACATCCTTAAGATTTAAATCTAGGATTAAATGATTAAATCTAGGTGAAGACTATTAATTTTCCTTTTTCTTTTTCTTTTTTTATTATTATTATTTACTTATAGATGTTGCAAAATTTTAACTAGGGGTGTTCAACAACCGATCTAGACCGACGACCCAAGCTGGAGCTGAGCTAATCTTACTACAAGATGCGCTAACAGTGAACATGATGGTGGTCGGCAAAACTGCAAGATGCGCTAGAATTTTGAAGGACATGTGGTCGTCCAAAATGTGTAAAATAATAATTTTCTTGCAATGTTCCCCACAGATCTTTTTAATAGCAACCGCATCAGAGGTGGTAAAATTGTGCAAAATACAAAAAGTGGTTAATTTTATACATTTTAATAAAAAAAACACTCATATCAGTACTTGCAAAATTGTGCATATATACAAAGTGCTATAGTAACTGTGCATATATGTACGGTTACTGTAGCTTTGCATACTAATATTTTATTAATTTCACATTTTGCTCCTTTTTTTTCTCTCTCTTCTCTATTTGCAAAACCAACTTAGACATCTTCTCTCCCTCATCATATTCTTCTTCCTTTGATACACACAAACACACCCACCATCCACCCAACACCATCCAACCATCACCACCCAACCACCACCACCATCACCCGTTAAAACAACCACCACCACCAAAACCCGTTAAAACAACGAAAACCCAAACTACAATGAAAATCAAACCTAATCAACCCAAAATCTACAGAAAATCAACTCAAAATTAAACCATCAACTGAAAACTAGTAACCCAAACCCAAAATCAAAATCAAATACAAACCCAATGGTGGCTGAATGCTTGAAACCAAATGAGAGAGATCTTACAATGCAAGCTTTAACGGAGAGAGGGATTACTTCAGATCTTTGAGATTCGAAGAGCGTGAGAGAGAGATCTAATATGAAAACTTGAGCTACTCAAATCTGCCCCTCCCATCATCAATGGTATTGATTAATGAGAATTTTGTGGGTTTTGATTTGATTTGGGTATTTGATTAATGAGAATTTTGTGGGTTTTGTTTTGATATTGATTTGAGCCTCTGCCTTGGGAGAAGAAAGAAAAATACGAAAAAAAGAAAGAAGAATAATGAGAAAAGGAAAGGAAAGTGTTCAGAGAAAAGAGAAAATGGAGTTAGCATGTGTTAAAGTTGGTGGGCCATGGGTAAATGTGAAATAAAAATAAAATGTGAGAAAAATATTATTTAAATAATAGAGGAAGTAGAATAGACAAACTGATATGGGTATTTTGTAAAAGTGTATATGTAAAATAGAAAAAATATGTTTTTTTTTTTTTTTTTTTTGCAAAATAGACAAAAATTTTGTATTGACTGATGTGGTTGCTCTAAGTGTCTTTACACATTAGTGATAAATTGATATTTGGAAAGAGGAAATTATTGTGTACTCCCGGAGTACTATAAATGTGTACTCTCTCCTCTCACATGAATGGTGGGTCTCACTAATTAAATTCATGGTAAAACCCACTATTTATGTAAGAGAGGGGAGTACACATTTATGGTATTTAGGGAATACCTAATAATTTTCCTTTGGAAAGCCATATTATTTAATGTGTTTTATATTATTTAAGAGCATTCACATTAGTGGGTGTATAATAGAAAAATGTGTCAAATTAAAATAAAATTGAACTTCCAAAATAAATAAGAATACAATAATCGGTCGATATTTTAAACTTAAGATTTTTTTTCAAAAAAAAAAAAAAATACTTATCTCTTATATTCTCACGAAAATCCCTAACGTCTCCATCGCTATAGTAATCTTTTTCCCTTCAATCTCTTGACTCTTTAACAATTTCAAACTTTGGATTTTTGTTGTAAACTCTGCTCATTAGCAATTAAAAAACTAATTACATAGTAGAGTAATATATCAATGGATGAATGATTGCTTAGTCACATACATAGAGAAAAATATATTTAAAATTATTGATAATAAATAAATCATAAAATAATTTAAAGATATATTCAAAATTATTAAGAATAAAAAAAATAAAGCTATTTCAAAATATGAAAGCACATTTAGGGTAAGTAATCAAATTATCTTTGGTATGAAAAGAAATGCAAGCCGAAGCCGAGCTAATCTTAACTGCAAGATGGGGTCGCTAATAGTGAACATGATAGGGGTTGGCAGAGGCGTTGGGTTTTCGACACTAAACTAACTAACGTATATCTAAATTCCCACAGACACTTTTTTTTCTCTCCATCTATTTCACATGCATCCCTTTCATTTCTATTTCTCCCCACTATACCCAGCCCCGATAGTGTTGAACACATGCATCGTCGAGGTGACCTCTTAGCATCGTCAGAATTTGCAGAATTGCTAGAGATCGAGAAGTAGAGCCATCAAGGACGGAGTCATTGAAGATTAAGCACCTCTCACGGTGTCACCTACTCAAATCATGAGGGAAAGATTTTGAAAATTATAGTGTTGATCTTTAGATCTATGTGCTGTGTGTGGAATTTGATATTTTGATTTGCGGGGTTTTTGTGTTTTGATCTATGGGTTTCAATTTATGCTTTGTGTGTTTCAATTTTTTCAATTTATGGGTTTCTATCTTTTCAATTCGTGGGTTTCAATTTTCTTATGGGTTTTGATCTGGCTTGATGAATGTGTATTAGAATCTGATTGACCACATCAATAGAAACAACCACCAGACGTAGTCAGAATTCCGATCCTTGTGGTGCAACGAGGATTCCATTTTTTATAAGACCTATTAATATGGTTTGATTCAAAAACACTCTAAACCCTAATCTAACCAACCGATATCCAACCTTAATTTTAACTTATGTTGTCCATTTCATGATTATTTATCTTTATCACCAAGCCAAAAGATTAATTAGTTTTTGGTATAAATAGAGTTCAAACTTCAAATTTCTTATTCGACAACAAGAGACTTTACTAGGTTAATGAACTAGAACCCACATTTATTTGCTTTTTCTTGGTTAAGAGACACCTTGTTTATTTATTTATTACATGATGTAGTTGTCTTCCTTCCTTCAATCTTTCGTTTCTTTGATGTAGACAACATTTAATTTCAAATCTCTTATTTTTGGACAAAAGGTTTCACTAGTTAAGCCAATTACATTCCTAGCTCGTTAAGTTTTTTTTTTTTTTTGAGAGATTAGCTTGTTAAGGCAAGTGAAAAGCACATATGTTAGAGAGCTTATGAAAATCATTTGATACTTACAAAGTACAACAACATGCCCTCCTCTTATATGAATACAGATTTGATTCATATATGAATACAGATTTGATTAGTGAGACCTATTATTCATAAGACAAGAGAAAGTACCTTATATAATTTCTCATCAAACTCAAATTGATTCAACCAATTAAATATCGGTGACCCGGATTTGAGGTTGAATTGAGTTGGCAATGAAAATGTTTGAAATCAAAAACCTAAGAGAATGAAGATGAAAATAAATACATATGGACGTACACTGCCTCACATTGTCAACGTGTACATTATTTTGGTAACTAAGTTAGGGATGTCAAATTTCTCTCCCATTTGATTCACCTTGTCTTGCTCTATCTTGCACGAGTTTTCTCCTCTTCAAAAAGGTGACAAGTTTTACCCATTCTACCTCGTCCCATCCCGTCCTATCCCAAATGTGTGTGTACATACATATTATTTTATGAATATTAATTTTACATATATAAGTTAATCTTTTTTATACATAATTTTCTTGTAATTTTTTTTACATATTCTATTATAATCTCTAAAACACTTGCTTTTGTCTTCCTTTTATCATTCTCTCACAACGTCTATCCACTTCCTCTTTCATCTCTACTTCATTAACGTCGAGACCATTTTATTGAAAATGACCAAATACCTGAAACTTGTCACGAACCCACCTTTCTCCAAAGAGAGGACAAGACACCCTTGATCTATTGTCATCTCTAAATTTAACCAAACTAGTCAATTACATCCAATTTAACTTCCCTTTATTTCGCTTTTTTTTTTTTACAATTTTATCAAATCTAGAAATTTAAATTGTAAATAATTTTTTTTTCTCTACTCAAAATTATTAATATAAATTATACGTAGTACAATCTTCTAATAATAATAATACACCAACCTGCATTAACTTGGCGGTTGAACCAATGATCTAATTATACGATCTTTCAACCAAGTTGGTGTATGAAAGATCAAGTTCATGCATGATCCAGGTGTTATAACTATCCTCATTAATATTAGTTGATCAAGCTTTTATAATAACACTATAATTCTTAAGAATGGGCCTCAAGCTAGACTAAGACTTCATCTTTTTTAGAAGAGAGAGAGAGAGAGAGAAAAACCCTAATTAAGTACCACTTATTAAAGGTTTATATTTTATGTTTTTTTTTCCCCTTCTTTTCTTGCAATTCAGAGTGCATATTATATTTGCTTATTTCCATCTTTGGCAAAGTGATGGTTTTGGCTTGCAGTGTGTGTATATATATATTTTTTAATCTTACTTTAAGTGTGCATGATTTCTCCATGATAACCAGCTAAGATCTAATTTTCTGAGTCTAATATAAAATTAGATCTAATCTTTTTATATTAATCGTATAGATTCCCAAAGCATATCTCAAAGTACAACCGTATCTCTTAAAACTAATAGAACCTCGTTGGTGTGGTGGGTACATTGCATCTCGCAAATAAGCTGACTCATTCTTCAATTAAAAACTATGACATAATTGGTTGCACCTGCTCACTAAATATATTAGCTCTAACCCTTTCTTCTTTCTACTTCTTAAATTTAGTTTTTGGTTAAACCTCTTGTTCATTTGGCCAATATATATATAATTCAGTCAAACATTTTTTTAAGTTATTGTCTGTTTGGAATCCACTTATTTTGCTGAAACTGAAAACTTTTTATTGAAAGTATTGTAAATAAAGGTAAAAGTTAACTAAAATAGTATAGTGAAACCCATGAATAGTAGCAAAAAATACAGTAAGACCCATAAATAGTAGCAAAAATAAGCTGAATAGTAAAATAAGTTGGCAAAAATAATTCATGCCAAACACACACATACATATGAATTGGGTTGTTAGTGTCTTGGTGATATATATATTTTTTTTTATGCATCATGATAACGATATTGCTAGCACGAATTACCTTCCAAATTATAATAAAAAAAAGTTAATGTATAGTTTTATACTTATTATGTGTCTTTGTTTGATATGTGTATGGGTTTAATTTCAATATAAATGGGTTGGGTTGGCACATTTCATTTTCACTATTTGTATGATCACCCAATAGAACCAGGTTCACCATATCTAGTCACATGTTAAAAATTCCTGAGCACATCGATATTGTCATTTCGTTGACATTGACCTAATAAAACTAGTACTTCATTTCATTACAAGTCAAATACTAAATATTCCTCTTAAAAATAAACCTTTTGTATGTTAGGTATAAGGTGTGAATTTATTTTTGGTCAAATGATTCATCAAAGTTTAGAATGTTCATGGTTTCAACTTAGAAGCGTAAAATCCAATGAAAACGATTCTCAAAATTTTTTTAATTTTTATTAATAATAATAATAATAATAATAATAATCCAGAAATCAAATGTAGATAGATGACTCTGCTACTAATTTAATTATAGTTAATTATGTGGAATATCCTCAGCTAATTAAAAGTATGATTAAGTTTTCACTCATAGTCACAAGTCACAACATTATTACCTGTGTTTAACGTGAATTGTTAAAAAAAAAAAAAAAAAGGTATGTCTATGAAGTAATTATTTCTATTGAGAATTTTGTCAGGGGATGTCCCAGATTTTGAATTTCTTTTCTTAGTTTGAACGTTTGCCACCCAAAATCATTGGCTAAATGTGTGTTAACCCTTTTTAATGAAGGGTAGTTAAATACTCTTATTTTCTTGATAATTCGATAATTGAAGGTGAGGTGATTTGTATCTAAAATGTCTTCGTTGAAAATTTTAGAAGGTGCCAGCTAGTTAAACTACATGACTCTTCTCCTTCTTGTTGATGCACATTTTGGGAGCCTAGCAGGAAGAAGAAGCCCAGCAACACAGGCAAAAAAGAGTTAGTAAATGAATAGAAAAACCATTAAGCCCAAGTGACAAGAATAATGGATCACAGGCTCATGAAATCAACAAATGAGTTTTGAGAAGCAAATGGGCCTAAAAGAGCCTAGAAAAAAAAAAGTAGCAAACTCATAGGCAATATGTGATGTAGAAAACTGAGAATAGGCCACGACAAACCCGAAGTAATGCAAGCAAAAAAAGTAAGGGTCTAATGGCAAGCCCATGAGCCCCAAGGATGAGGAATAAGGTAATTGGGTCGGAGAAGCTCAAAGAAGTTAGTAAAAGCTCATGGGAATACTGAGTTGGGGAAAAGGGCCAAGGAAGCTCGAGTAAAGCAAATGGGCTAAGGATGCCCAAGAGGAAACAAATGGGACACAGGAGCCCGTAAGTAATGACCATACCTAGTCATTGGGAAAAGAGTAAACGGCAGGTCCAAAGAGGCCCAGCAGGATTAGGTTAGATGACACCACAGCAGAAATAGCAGAATGACGTGGCAAGAAGAAATAACAAGACCGTAAGAATAAAGCACAAAGAATAGCATGAAAGAGAGAAAGCCCACAATTAGGCAAAGCCCAGCCCCTAAGGGAGCAATCCATAAAGAATGAGAAATCAGGAAAACAGCTCACTCTGTAAGAAGTCAAGGATGAACGACAGAATGGATAGACGAACTCTTAGACCACAGCAAACGTATGAGCAACATACTGGTTTTGGACGAACATGAAAGTGAGGCACGCACAAGGCCGAAACACCACCAACTTGTAACCAGTTTGTACAAAAAGTGGTGGGTCATGGGTCAGAGGTAAAAGGGTATGGTCTGACAATGGGGAGAGGGGAAAACATATTTTGAGGCATTATATAAAGGACAACCACTGTGTGCAGAAGAGGAGGGGGGACAACAATAGCAACCTCTAAGGAGAGAATCACAACAACTAAAAAAACATCAAAAGCTAAAACAAAGAAAGAAAGAATTAGAGAGAACAGGGGAAAAACAAGATAGAGAAAATAAAGTGGCAGGCATGCACCAAATAGATTGATTCCCTCTCTCCCTTTCAAACCTATGCTCTCTACTAACGTCAAAAGGACTTCTCTGGGCACAAGTCATTTAGGCCCGCTCTCTCAAAGCAACTAATTTCTTCTCTGGAGAGATTATTCGCATTGAGGAAATGGCTTCCTTCTTGACTTAGACCCTATAGCGTAACTTAGTATGACAGATTGATATTTATTTTGATCCAATAAGCTTGTTACCACCTCTTCTATATTTACTTTTTGTTGCCGTTTCACAAAATATGTGTTCCTTGCAATGACCCATTATTTACTTTTGTCTAAATAGGGAACGAATCTCTTTTACTATCTTTATTATATTTGTCTGCCGTAATTAGTTTAGCATCTCTACCTGCCATGGGCATGTGATCAAAATCTTGGTAAACGGGATATGGTTTGCGCACAAGCCAGACCAAGGTGGGTTGCAATTGGACCAGTCCTAATTTCAAGATCTAGAACACTTTAGGCCTAACACGGCAGGAAGCAATCCATCCCAATACTGCACAAAAAGGCCCACCACACTTCTTTTTCTAATTTTCAGATGAAAGTGTTGAAATAACATATATAATTATAAATTTTAGATAATAAGAATAATGAATACATAAATGGTTTGATTACGCCTTTGAATTTTAAGCAAGAGAAGTTGTATGCCTGATTCATCTTGAAGTTCATGCAAAAAGCTACATCTTAATTAGTATTTGAAAGATTGGGTTTCAATGAAAAATGTTTTCAAATGGAAATGTTTTTAGTTGAAAACATTTTCAAGGAAAATTGCTTGTTTCTAGTGCTTAAGTGCGCTTATAAAATGTTCTAGAAAATATTTTTTATTGTTTGACTTGTACATAAAACCAAAAGTACAAAATAAATAAAATTATTTGGCTATACATAAAAGGGGCTGGTAACCAAAATACGACCAAAAATATTGTTAGAAAGGAAAAGGTTCTTTTTCAGACTAATTTGGAGTAAAATCCTTCAAACTTCTCATATATTTTTTTTATTGAATGTGTATTTTAAAAATCTAACCATGGGATTATATGTTCTTTATGTTCTTAATATGCATGTCAAATTTCATTCAAATCAAACGTTATTTACAATTTGATCGATAAACTTATATTTTATGCATAACTTTAGACCACAAAAACTTGAAATTACATTTATTTGATGATATAGCAATTGATCTTTGATCTTCTTGAAATTTTGTAAGCATAGGGGATATAATAATAATATGCAATCCAACGGTTAGATTGTCAAAATTAAAACTCAATAATAAGATATAAGAGGAGTTGAAAGGTTTCTCTCCAAACTAATTTGAAGAGAGACCTTTTTCAACAATTAATTTATGCCCCTTGAAAATGTTGTTTCTTGTCAAACCAAAATTATTTTTTGATTGACCAACATTTTTAGTCAGATCAAACACTCAAAAATAGGAACAATGTTTTATGCTAAAACAAATGTAGCCTAAGAAATAATAACGTTGAGGGTGAAATCTCAAATTTTGTGGATTATATTGGATTTTGATTGTATGTGCATCTGTGTTGTGTGAGTATACATCAAAAATGTCCTATAGGTCAATTACATAAACAATTATGAGATACCCAATTATAACTTTGCTAGTCATCTTGTGACATATTGAATAATTTTGCTAGTCATCTTATGACATATTGAAAATGTGAATACCTCTTCTTCAAGTAGAGACAAGGCCTTGAATAATGAGTACAGTCTCAATTAAAATTTGAGTTCTTATAAGTTGAAAAAAAAAAAGTTTTGGAATAGGAATTAAGAGCATGTGAACTAGGGAAAAGTTTATTTATTCGTTGAAGTGGGGTAAAACATAAGTCAATACCATAGGTTTATAATCTTTAATGTGAAGAAATGAATAAATTAAAGAAAAAATTGTGACATTAAATATTAATATAAAAAAGTCCATGCTCTAAATAACAATAATAGATGATGATGATGAGAGCCCACTTTGCAAAAACACTGTTGTACCTAAAATCAAATCTAGGCTTGCTTTTTTCTAGATTAGGAGAAAACAAAATTGAGAGAGAACAAGAGAGAGGGGACCATTGAAATAGAAAGCCCAAAGACAGGGGAAGAGAGGGACCATATATACGCATGCGAAAAAGCCAATGCTAATCAGTTTTCTACCTTTCAAATTCTATGTGACAAGCCATGTGGTGATGCGAGATGCCTCCTCATTCAACTTTTCTATAAGCTTATTCATGTTTCATTGTAACAATACCTACTATCCACAATTTTACTCCTACTTTCAGAAAATTTTAGGTATTCTCAGAGTATGGAGAAATGATATTTTCTCTTCTCACATTTATGGTGGACCTTACCATAGATTTAATAAGTGAACGTTACCATGAATGTGAGATGATAGAATACCATTCTCCATACTCTAGAAGTGCTTAAGAATTACTCCTTACTTTCTTAGTGACTCTGTCATTGCCTTCGTAAGAGAACTGATTTCAACCCAATCACTTCCAAGTTAGATTTGAAGGGGCCAGAGATGAAGGCAAAAATCTAGATGGGTCTAATATTGTCTATTTCATATAATTTTCATTTAGTTTTGTATGTGTATATTGCATGAGAAAAAAATGGCACCCGTCTTACTCACACGCATTAAATCTAAATTAAGGGTTCGATGTGCTTAATTTGGAGTGAGATGCAAATGTAACCAATATGACATGGACAGTCCAATTCTCATGTGTCAATTTTTCACTTTTTCTTCTTACCTACTTTGATTTAAATTGGTAGCTTGGGTAGCGCTCTCTGCATGATAGAGAATTTTTTAAGCTAAACATCTTAAAGCAATATTTCTAAGAACTATAATGAATGATATGAATTTGGCGGCATTGTTTTGCATCTCGATTAAGTTTAGATATGTTTCAATCTAATAAATATATGAAATTAGTGGCCACAAGATGTACGAGAACTTTTTTTGGCCACAATTTTTTTCCAATATATATATATATATATAGAAAAATAGGATCGACATACCCAAAATTTTAACTAAATTTTAATTTAATACTTTCTCAAAAAAATTTAATTTAATAAGTTATCTTTCCATTTTAATCACTCATTTTCAAATAAAAACAAATTAACCATTTAAGAGATTTTAATCCCTATTTTATAAATAAGCGACCTAGAAGGATAGTGCAGAGATATTCTATGGCATCAAAAATAGTTTTTATTTTATAAAAGTTTTTAAGAGTTATTTCATTCCCAATACTAATATTAATAAAATATTATTTTGGTCCCTAACTTCGGACGAAAGGTAGTAAAACCCAATGCAATATTATCTTAAAACACAATATGTCATTTCCTACAAATATCAAAATACATAATAATTATCATAATTGTTTATTTTTAAACATTTTATATTTGTTATGTTTATACATAATAATTATTTATTTTATTCTAAGTGCGGTTAGAATAATTTTAAAATATAAACAACTTTATGTTTATTAAAATTGTTGTTAGTTGTTCTTGTTTTTATGCTATTGGTATTTGTATTTTATTCTTGGTCTACTATTATCATTATCCCAATCCCATATAATTGATTTTGTTTAGAAAATCCAACTTTTGATATAAAATCTTTTAATGCTTTGTGAAACAGTACAAATTTGTAAATCTATCCTTGCTAATTTAAATTCTAGTGAATTAATGATATTGGATTTTTTTTTTAAGTAAATGATAAGTTTTTTTAGTAAAAGGCAAAAGAATAATTCGCTCTATGCTCACCGCATGGCTGCATAAGTAAAGGATAAGTAGTTAAGAATGAAATAGAGGACCAATAATTTGGGATGGATAAAGTACTATCACAAGTGCATAAAATAAAAAACCTTACTCTTTCTTTTTTTCTTTTTTTGAGGAGAAGAATAAAAGACACTACTTGATCATGATGAGTTGCAATCAGTTATAAAGTTTTACTATACGAAGTGAAGAAGGGAATTGGTGCCACCTCTTTGTTATCAACCAAAAACAATTCCACAATAGCTCCAACAATGGGTAAGGAAGCACACATTAAAAATTGTTAGGATGTAGTTAATTAAGGAAATGTTTTTTTGTAAATTCAATTGCATACAACACAATATTCAAGCCAATCAAATGTTGGCTGACTTAAGCTATTGTTTTGACAATTAATGTTTTTCTAAATAGAAGTGACTAGAATGAATTCCTATATCTTGTGAAAGGAAAATGTTAACAAGTACTGTACAGCACTTGTAAAAAAGGTACATATAGTTGATAATTTTCAACTGGTATATAATACTAAATATTCACTCACAGGAATAGAAGTAGATGCAAGTGACCTGCATTTATCACTAGCATACCCAGCTTCTCTCCCTCATTACTTCGAGGCCAACACGAGTTACAGGTTTTGAGGTTGTCGCCTTTTTTATTTCTTCATTTGTCATTAAATTTAGAAACTAGATTGTTTTAATGCTGAAAGTTGATTTGCAATTATTTTTCATCGATGGGTGTGCTAAATTTGTTCTCCAAATTAATAATAATAAAAAAAATTCAACAATAAAATTACCAATACCAAGAAAAATAAAACTAACAATAAAATAAAGCCAATAACCATTTTAATAAAACATAAACTTATGTTTATTTTTTATACGATACTTTACGCACAAATTTTTTTAATTTGAGCCTTAAAATTTCTGAAAATTGCATGTTTTATCTAGACATTAGGAAACTGCATCCCTATTGGATGTTGGTTGCACCAAGTTTATAATTTAGGAGACCAAAATTCCAAAATTACTCCTGTAGATTCAATTTAACGAAATCTATCTTCTAAAGCCATTTAACCAAGTTTGGCCAATCTTGATAGAGGTTTGACCTTAATTTGACAAAATATCCAACATTCCAATTGTGATGAATTCGAGCCCATGTGAAAGATCATAAATTTTTCTTAGAAATGTTGCTTATGGACCCAAATCAGAGTTGAAACATGCAAGATGTCGTAAAAATACTGGAAATCTAACCAAAAGACAATCATTTTTTATAAAGTGTCGTCAAGCTTGGTTATTGTTTAATTGATTTTAAATCACAATCAAACGGCATCAGAGTAATGTGAGAAGATGTTGTAGGACGTAGCTACTATCTAGTGATAAAATTTAATTTGGCATGCTTAAAGCGCAAAATATCTCACAAAAATAAAGTGGAAGGACAAGAAATACCAAAATTGGATTTTCTTTGTCAACAAAAAAAATTATGTTTGGGACTGTCTTCCACAACTCATAACCATGATTTTAAAAACTGAATTGTTCAATGAACTTGAAAACAAAGATGTTCAAGGTCATGAGTTTAGACAGAGGTTCAATCAAGATTGAATTGTAATGATGTCAAAATTAATTTAATAATTAATTAAAATACAAATGAATGTATATTAAATATGTAAAAATATGAAAATTTACCCAATAAAAAAAATCTAAAAAAATTTAAACAACTTTTAAATGAATTTTCATTATTTTTATAAACGTGAATAGAAAATAATAAAATATAAAGACGCTTTAAAAAATTGTGTTTAGTAATCATTCAAATAAAAAACATTTTAATCAAAAATAAAATAATTTTTAACTTAAATTTACAATTTCACATTCCGTGTACTGATGTAAACAAATAATTCTTGAATGCAAATAAATTTATCAAATACTATTAAGTAAATGGTGATAAAATTAGATGCAAGACTATGAATCTTGTAATACAAAAGAAATATAATATAAATTCAATGGAATTTACGAGGAAGGTAGCCAATGTAGTGGTTAATGTGCAGAACATCAATCTTAAATGCATGGGCATCACTGTTCAATACCTCACATCATAACTTTTTCAAATACTATTAAGTAAATGGTGATAAAATTAGATGCAAGACTATGAATCTTGTAATACAAAAGAAATATAATATAAATTCAATGGAAATTACGAGGAAGGTAGCCAATGTAGTGGTTAATATGCAGAACATCAATCTTAAATGCACGGGGATCACTGTTCAATACCTCACATCATAACTTTTTCATATTTCCTTAGAGCAACCACATTAATTAGTGTATTTTACCTATCTATTTTTACACTAAAAACTTAATTTTTTTATTTTACACATCAATTTTTACAAAATACTCACATCAGTTTATCTATTCTATCATCTCTTTTATTTAAATAATCAATTTTCTCAATTTTTTTTATTATTTCCCTCAACTACCCCCTTTACATATGCGCTCTCTCTCTCTCTACTCATTTTTCTGATTGGTTGCTCGCTCTCTATACCCATCTCTCTACCCATCTCTATACCCATTTCTGATATTTCTCTCAACTCTCCCTTAGCTCGGTCAAGCACCAATCAAACTCTCCAATCAAGCCATGCTTGATTCCTAGCGAAACTCTCGAACACAGATCAAACCGGTCAAGCACCAATCAAACCGGTCAAGCATCGATCAAACTCTCAAACACTGATCAACTTTTCGATCAATCTCGATCAAGCTCGGTCAGATCTCCCTAGCTCCGATCAAGCAAGACCCATCTCGGTCAAATATCCCAAGATCCGATCAAGCAAGACCCACAAGCTCTAATCAAGCAAGACCCACGAGCTCCGACCGTTCCATTCAAGCACCGATTGTTCCGATTCAAGCTCTGATCGTTCCATTCAAGCTCCGATCTGTCTCTTTGTTGGTTTGTCTATGTGGGTTTGTTTGTGTGTGGGTGTGTTTGTGTATCTTGATTTTGTCTGTATGGATATATTTGTGTGTGGGTGTGTTTGTAAACATCTGAGGAAAAAGAAGATGAGGAGATTTACTGAGTTCGTTGTACACGGAGAAGAGAGAAAAAAAAAAGGAGCGAACATGAAGTTAATAAAATAACGTATAAACGAGCTACAGTAACCATGTATATTTACACGGTTACTGTAGTAAGTGTATAAATATACACATCTTACACATTTTTAGAAGCACTGATGTGGAGTATTTTTGAGGCAAAATGTGTAAAAGTAGTAGTTATTTCTATTATGCACGATTTTGCACCCACTGATGTGGATGCTCTTCTAACAGTATGTTACTATCCATGATTTCAAAATGTTTCAACCCAAATCACTTGCAAGTTTTTTTTTTCTTTTCTTTTCTTTTCTTTTGAGAAAGATAATTACAAATACTGCTAACCTCACAGTTCGAATCATTTCCTCCTTAAACCCCCAAGCACTTAGTGTATGGGGTGTGTCAATTCAGCTACAAAACCCTTAGCCAATCACATGCAAGTTAGATATGAAGGCCGGATGATAAAGGCAAAAATCTAGATAGGTTCGATGTGCTTAATTTGAAGTGAAATGCAAATACAACCAATATGATATATATACTATATAGTCCAATATTCATGTGTCAACCTTTCACTTCTTCTTACCAACTTTGATTTCAATTGGTAGCTTGTGTAATGCACATTGCGTGATAGCAAATTCTAAGCTAAACATCTTAAAGCAATATTTCTAAGAACTATAATGAATTATATGAATTTAATGTCATTGTTTTGCGTTTTGATTAAGTTTAGATTTGTTTCCATCTAACAAAGATATGGAATTAGAGGCCACAATATGTACGAGAACTTTTTTGGCCACGAAAAAAATTAATGGAAATGAATTTTCAGTATTTTTGTATATATAAAAAAATACATTAGTTAAAAAAGATTTTTAGAACATTAGGATTGACATAACCAATTTTTTAACTAAATTTTAATATATTGAGTTACTGGATAAATTAAAATTGCCATCAAGATTGTGCTCTCCACATCACAGGATCTTTGAGAGAGACAGAGAGAGGACTAAATGAAAATTTAATTGCTAAGCTACAATGCTAGTCAAATTTGACAATTACCGTAGCTCGCATTTGCCTAATGACAAGTTAGCCCAAGAGAACTGATTTTTTAGGTTGGACGTGTAAATTTTAACTAAACTAACTAATCCAATTGTAATGTTTTTAATACTCATCAAACTATAATCTTTTTGTTGGATACTTAATTTGGTTTGGTTTTTTGCTTCTCTCTCTAATGAAGTATATGTATCATCCGTCTATGCCAAAAATCAATGTTCTTGTAGTTAAGTTGGCACCTCTCTATGCATAAAGTGTTTGGAAGTTTAGAAAGAAAGAATTCGAACTGTAGAGTTAATAGCATATTGTAAAAAATAATCTTGAAACATTTTTTTATGGAAAAAAAAAAATTTAACTTGATGATAAAGAGTAATCGTTATAGAATAAATGCCAATGGTTGATGTTCTATTTTATCTATAAAAATGTGAAAATCATAAATAGGTAAAAGACAATTATTCTCAATAAATAATTTTTTCTATTTTGTTCTTTGCCTCCAGCCCAAAGGCTGATCATATACTGCCCAGTGCCTTAAATTAGCCTTCATTGTTTTGTATTATTTTTTTAATCCAACAAAAACATCAAGTCAAAGCCAACTAATTGAGTATTTTTTTTTCCTCTATCCCATTTTATTTCTTTACTCTCCTAATTTGAAATATTTCAAAATTATATGGTTTACTTCTTTTGCCGATTTATTTGATGCACCTGTGCATTACCAATGTAATGGAGAGAGAACTGTACTGAAAATTTTTCTTCTACAAGCTTGGTATGTATTGCATGCTATTAAAGATGGCAGTAGCGTTTGTTGGGCTAACCTGAGGTGACTAAACCTTATAAAAAAATTTTAATTTTAATTCAGATTTTTTTTTTTTTTGAGAAACTAATTCAGGTTTCTAATGTGTTTGTTTTTTGAAAAGAGATTAGTTTAGACTTTTTAATTAACATATTTTGAATTATTTCAATAACAATTACAATATATATTCATAATGCCTTATGATATCTATGAGATCTTGGATTCAAAACTTCTTGTCAGCATTTTGGGACCACCTTTAAAGAAATTTTCCCTATAATAATATGGTGTGTGTGTGTGTGGAATGGAGTAACTATATACACTCGAGGGAAATTATGTGCATATATCTTATGGTCTATTTGGATTAAGGGATAAGGAGGGGAAGTAGAGTAGATTTAGTACAAAATTAACTTATTTTTAGCCAATTCTACTCTACTATCCTCTACTCTCCTTCCTTTCTTCCTCCATCCAAACAGGTCATTGGTTTGAGTAGTTAAAAGTTTATTCTTAACCAAGTTATAGCTATAAGTTCAAAAAGAAATAATTGAAGTTGGGTTGAAGTTGGTTCATGAATCCCTCTTGCTTAATCTTGACAAGCTCCTAAATATTCTAAGATTAAAAAAAAAAAAAATCCATCATACAGAGTACATGGACGGATGGTAGCTTTAACTATGGTTTAAATGTTAATAATAATAAAAATATAATAAAATAAAATAAAACTATGGTTTATAGAGCTTGTAAAAATAATAAAATGAACAATTAATAGAGAATCCCGAGAATGATTTAATGGTCCATGAGCAACCAATGTCCTTGGTGAGACATTGGTAGGGTCAAACTGATGATGAAAAATGAGAGGGGGAACATGTAAGGTTTCTTAAGTAGTTGACAAACACCGTTAGAATCTAACTATTGCAGGGTGGTACCACTGTCCATCATGGTGGAACAATTGCCTAGACCTGTCCTTCCAATCCATTCCATTAACTACCCATTAATCAATTGGGGGCAACACACTGTAGCCATGGATGTGATCACGTTCACTAGACTAGAGATTTGACAAAAAGGTTGTTTTGGGTGAAGATTTTGGCAGAACGGTTCTCTGTCTGTCTCAAATGGCCTTGCTAAATCAAATTACACTTGATTTTTTGTCTTAATCTCGGGTTACTTTTTATAATTAACAAATCATTTGCCACTTCTTTCTAATTCTCTGTATTTTATTGCCTTATATTAAGCCTCAGAACTTTAATTGATCCACTTAGGTCAATTTTGGAACACCCATTGGTTAGCAACATCAACGGTTTAACTCTTTGATTCTCAAAAAAAAGTCATCAAAAAAAAAAAAAATTTTTTTTAACTCTTTAAGCACATGAAAGAATGGTTCAAAGTGCCTTGGTCACCAATAAGGCATTGTAAAGCTAACAAAGTACTACAAAATTAGCTTGGCAGATTCTATTATTATTTTTAATTTGCTTTTAGGATAGCTACATAGTAGGGGGCAAGGGCAGGGGTAGGGGAGACATGAAATTTGAACCATTAATTTGAGGTATCAAAGTAAAGGATGCCGCTAGAGCCAGTATCACTAGGCTATCACCTAAACTTCACTTTATAAGATTATATAATCAAATATCAATGGCTATAAGATCATTTAAGTAGACCAAAATCTTTCAATCATATGGAATAAACTCAAGTACTTGACCTTCAGATAATAGTCCCCTAAAATAGGGGTATGAACTTGTTTAGATGATTTCAACCATTTAACTATAAATGAAGTAGATTTTAATTAATTTAACTAGTACAAAATTTTGTTATCAAATAAAAGATTTAAAGTTTAAAATCGTATATATACTAAAAATTAATTGATATTTTGGCATGACAATAAAAAAACAATCATCATAAAGCAAACACTGTAAATTGAAATTTTATTACACTTATCCAAAAAAAAAAAAAAAAACCGTAAATGAAAAAAAAAAAAAAAAAAAAACTACAAGAAAAAGAAAACTTGGGGGGATGAGGATAGATTAGGCTTATAAGCATTGAAGCTATTCTCAAAGCTATAGTACTAAAGGGGTGTTGTTCTTTAGTACTGTATAAACAATGCAATCCGAACCCAAAAAAATATATATAAAAAAATAAAAAAAGGAACCGACCCGAGTGGGTCCAATCACTTTCGACGAGGCAATTGATTGAAATCGGACTGAATCGGTTCGGGTGTCTAGTTTAATGAGCACCCGGCCTGACCGGTTACCAAGGCAATGACTATTTGTACAGTGGCTATATGTCATTGGATGCACACCCCCTTGCAACCTTTTTGTTAGGATTTTTTTTTTTTTTTTTTTTTTTTTTTTTTTTATAGTTCAGGAGAACATTGAAGTATAAGATTTAACAAAGTTAATTCTTAACAAATATTTTATATCATTCTCAAAAAAAGGAAAAAAACAAATAGTTTATATAAAAAAATATATAGAAACAATTAAATAGAAATTTAATTTTTCTATGGTCTTGAGATAAAAAATAATAATAAATTAAAAACTATGCAACATCTGTTGTAATACTATATTCCAATCAATTGACATTTTCTTTGAACTATATTGATTTTAAGTGATGTTATATTTTAACAAATTATTTATGGAAAATTAAAATAATTGGAATTAGTTGGTTTATATTGTCCTTTTCTTTGATAAGTTCTTTGAAATTTTTTTCTAATTTATCATTGGGATTGTAATAATAAAAATTATATTCTTCATGATTCGCAAAATTTACTTAATAGGATCTTTTAGAATTTTGATTGTGACTCATTATTTTTTAAATGTTTGTCCCTAATCTTAGTTAGTTACAAGTATATATTATAAAATTAAAAGTTATAAAAAAATAACCAATATATATTTTGTTATAAAAAATATATTTTTTATTAACTAATTACCATTAGAAATATATTATAAGAAATTTAAATATAAAATTTGATTATTGAAAACTAAACTGAGAAAATAATATATATTAGAAGTGTAGGAGCATTGGGCCCAAGAGTTCATTATCCATGTATATGTTGGGCCTAAGGTCTAAGCTGAAGACTAGAAGTCGTCCGAGGATGGGTAAATTTTATTAAGGGAGTTTGTGTTAGTAGATAAGAAATTAGCTTTGGACATAATGGCCTAGGAGGGAGTGTTAAGGATGAATGACACATCGGCTAATCAAAACCGAAGTCCGTGTAGGTGGTCTACGATTCAGGAGAACGTCCCAGAGAGTTTTATTGGTACGGATAAGTATTGCAAAAATGTATAGCAGGGAAGAGTCCTAAAATATCAAAGGAGAAAGCTGCTATTACTGCATTAAATACTCTGTAATTAACCCTTTGGCCGTATTAATGTGAAAGTGATACCTGAAAGTGTTTTTCAGCCTTACAGCTATTATGTAAAGACTTCTAGAAGATACTGATGGGACAAATATCAACACCAACCATCAACCCTGCACGTGGAGGGCAATAGAAAAGGGGAAGAAAGTTTAAAATGGAGGAGATGCACAGAGAGCAGGAGATCGGCGGAGAGAGGAAAAAAAAAAACACTGTAGTAACTTAGAACTAAGTTTGTAATCAACTTGTGAATCATTATACAGAAACTAGTCTCCTCGAATTGAGCCAAGGAAGTTTTTCTTTGGATAAATCTATTCTGTCCTTATTTTTTTGGTTGTCTGAATCTATTATATTTGTTCTCAGCACATTAAAGTCCAGTTTTCCTAATTCACTCTCTACAAATTCATTGTTTTGGGCTTTTTGAGCCTAGGTCTATCCATCTTGTGGGTTAGGAATTCAAATTGCTTCCTTATAAGAAGTATTAAAAGTATGAAAATATACTCACTAAACCAAAAGACACAAAAAAGTAAGAAAATATATCTAGACTGTTTTCTATGAGTATTGAACTATTGATTGCTTCTTAAAAAAAAATTATATCACATCCAAATAAGTAATTTTTTATTATTTCAATTTTATGTTTATATATGACTTTACAAAAATCTTCGAATGTTTAAATTAAAGGCAGAATTTTTTTTTTTAATTTTTAAGAGGAGGGGGGGGGGGGGGGGATTGCCCCCTTTTGGCTCCACCTTTGCTTTATGACACATGTCCATCTTATTTACTTCTTCTTTTTTTCTCTCTCTTCCTCTCCACTTCTTTCATTCTCCGTTATTTGACCATTCCTCACACTTGTCACCCATTTTGCCTTTGTTGCCGTCCCTTACCATCCTTACTTGTCATCGGCATCACACTTTCCAATTTTCATGCTCCGCCACATACCTAGCTCAATCCCCACCCCTTCTAGAAGATCCTCACCTTGTTGATGTCATCGTCACCTCTGAATTACTTAATCTCCACTTGATCCCCTCCCTTTAACATCCTCAACGAACCAAACCAATGGAATTGACATTTTTAAAAGGAAATTCAGTCTATAATTTAATCCTTCTACGATTAACATCAGTTGCAAACTTCCAACTTGAGGTGATTGGTCAATTGGTAGGATAATGTTGAACCCGACTTGAAAACAACAATAGTATTCTATTTAGAATGGGTTTAAGAGTTCCCTTATGACCCCTAAACTTAATTAATTAATTAATAGAATAACTTAATATAAATTCTACACAATACAGATAGTCCAACCATGGTTATCAATCACCAACTGTAATAGTAAAATCAATACATAGATCTTGGTGATAAAGTGGAAAAACTATTGAAGAAAGTTTCAAGAAAAATATTTAACTCCCAGGAGATCTCAACTCTTAGGAAATTCACTATAGAAGAAATAGCAACAATAATCTATACTTACAAAGTCTCTACGCAATCTCAATAAATGACCAAACAAATTTAGATGACATTGGGTAATACTACAACAACATTAAATTCTTCTACCTTACACAATACGTGACCAAATTAATGTACTCCATCGATTGACAGCTCAGTCAATAAAGCTTTGCATTAAGAGCAAAATGAATAAATGAAAAGGCTAAAATATACAGCAAATATGTGATGTAAAAGCAAATGTTTGTTCAACACAACAACTTCTACTACTACTACTACTACATCTACAAGGTTGATCGAGCGAGCTAAAACAGCAGGGCAAATCCAGCATGTTTGGGCAATTGCTTATTTGGCCCCCACAAAAATAAGCTTCTATAATCTAGCAAAGTATGGATTATCTGTGACAGGTTGTGCAATGAATTAAAGTGTGTCGGGGAATCTTTGCTAGGAAATAAAAAACAACAGTACCAATTTTAATGTAACATGCTATCCGATGTGGGGATGCACTCCTTGTAACAGGGCCCTCTTTTTAATCAATCTCTTTCACATTTTTTAGATGTGAGCACAGGTAAAATGGGAGGGTACCATCTAACCCAAAATATAATAATGTATATTAAAAAGAGTTTTCCTAGCTTTCACATACACACACACACACACATATATATATATATATATATTTTTTTTTTTTTTTTTGCTGAATAAAAAATGGGGTTTCGATGTGGGCTCATCGACCCCACACTACGTGATGGCAATGAGTAATACCACGTGTACCACACAGGCCTTGCTTAAACTATCGCTCGAACTGCTCATCTTTGGATACAAAACAAGGATTCTTACCATCAAGTCATAACCCTGTATGGTATACATATATATATATATATATATATATTAATTACGACAACAAAAAAAATATTGAAACATAAATTGTCTCCTTATGATAAAAAATTGCAGACTGCAAATTTGAGCGGAATTTTTATTTAATAGTTAAAATACTCTATGTATATAAAAAATCTTTGTAGTAATGTGGTCATATTCGGTATATAATGCATTTAACATATCAATTACATGTTTAATATACATAAATTGTCTCCTTATGATAAAAATTTGCAGACCACAATTTGAGCGGAATTTTTATTTAATAGTTAAAATACGCTATGTATATAAAAAAATCTTTGCAGTAATGTGGCCATATTCTGTATGAAATGCATTTAACATATCAATTACATGTTTAATATTTCATGTTTAGTATAATACCACAATGATATAAAACCATATTTAATTTCCTATTTAGACTAAAAAATTTCTAACCATAAAACCAATCACCAAAAAGTTTCACAATTTTTTTTCCTATCAATTAGCAATAGTCACATCACTTTTGAAAAATTCTATTTTTCAATGGCAATAGCAATTTCCATACCATAAAATCATTTCCAATAGGTTTTTTTTTTTTTTTTTACAACAAAGGAATTTACTAAATTAGCTAATACTGACATTTACTATTTTCTAAAAAGAAATAATACCCACCTTTTACAAGATAAATTAGATAAAAATTGACTGATTATAATCGTTAATATTATGTAGGTATGATACATGAAAAAAGAAAGGAATGTGTATAGTAGAATGACCGCCACCAAAGGTGGGGGTGGTTTAATTGTCATTAGACTTCTCTCAATTGGTTTTGGTGGATACTAGGTCCTTGGTTCAACAACTATAACCGAAAGCACCTATGGATTATTGATGAAACATTGGTATACTTACATCAAGATTTATCATTTGAGAGAAAAATTACGTAAGAGGCACAAAATGTATACACTGTTTCAATGCTACCAAATTAATCTATGTGAAATGCACAATTTAATCAATGATTTCTTTTTTATTTAATCTTCTTTACTTTGTTACTACCAAAAATAACGAAGTTGGGTATTCAAATTGAAATGATTTCAGAAATTTCAGACTTGAATTTACAAAATTTAAAAAGTGGGATCTAATATGAAATATGGCATAAATTTTGGGTCTTTTATATAATTTTCCCAAATTATAAAGTCCTAACAGGATGAATTGTAATTTTTATTATTGAATTATATGTCAAAGTTTAATTTTATTCCTAAATAATTGATTGTGTTTATTTCCTAAATTTTCTTTTAAATCCCATATATACTGGTCCCCGTACTTTTCTTTCACAAAAATACTGACTTTTTGGAATTAATTTTATAAATTCAGTGATTTCTACCTTACTTTTAGTGCATACTAATACTAAACCAAATAGTTTGAAAGAGACTATTATATATATATATATATATATATATATATATATATATTTATTTATTTATTTATATTTTTTCTATCATTTTCCATTTCATAAAAGGTGAAAAAGTAAAAGAAAAAGAAAAGGTAATTTGAACCGTGCCTTCCATTCTTAAATTAACTAGGTTCATTTATAGGCTTCAATTAAAGAAGGGAACAACCCCTACTACATCAGCGACAGCAAAAAAAAAAAAAAAAAAAATTCACCATGTTGTTCCTCAAATTTTACTTAAACTCAATTTTTTGTCCCTCAAATTTAAAATATCACAATTTCATCTATGGAAAAATTTAATTAACACTTAATTAAATTCATTCTAGGTCACTTCAAATTTTTAAATATGCCTCGTCATCGCTCCAATGTCCAATGGCTATGCATGTGTTCCTTTAACTACATATAATCAGGAAGACAAAAGAAATATTAAATGAATTTTTATGAGATAAATTGTAATTTATTAATTTTAATGAACAAAAATCAGCTTTAATCAAATTTCATTCATGAAAATTATTTTTTAAAATCTTGTTTTGTATTTTCTTTCTCAATAAAACAACTAAAAATTACATCTCACCACGTTTTATTCTTTCTTCTTTTTTGACTAAATTTTTTGTTCTTCTTTCAATTCATCTTCCTCGTACAGGATCTGAAAAGATATGAGAGTAATCACAAAAACACTTTGACAAAGAAAAATTAACGCGGATTATCAAAACTATCACAACCTTTAAATGGGGTCATGCCCATCCAATCAAGGGAATGACAAAGGAGTAAATTTTTGAATACATAGGCCATATTGGCCCACTTTTATTGTGCTTTTTTTTCTTTTACTTTTTTTTTTTTTCACTTTATCAAATCTCTACCATGTGCAACATTTTCTTCATCTTTGTGTCCACAAGTCTTATCCTTTATCTATTACTAGGAAGAATGCAAGATATCAGATGATTATGAAGATCTCATCATCATAATGATATTTGACATAGAAGACACACACATGCACAAAAATTATAATGGCTTTGCTATTATAGTTTCTAGAGGGTCAAAATCAGTCTAATAAAATTTCACACACTATGGGTTCTTTGACCCATTCGTTTTACATGATAATCGTGAAGAAACTTCTCAGCTTAAAGACAAAGGAAATCCCATTCAAATATATATGAATTAGAAAAACTTTCCCTGCAGCTTGAATAGCTAGTCAATTTGATGGATTTTCGAAGAAAAATTTGTCCTACTTTATTCATGTAACTTCCTTTTCACAATGCTTGGTGAAATAGGAGAAAAAACGTGTGCACTGTTATACTTTACGACAATCTATCAATATTAGATTCGCAAACTATGTATTAGATTCGCAAACTATGTACTGATGAAACTTGAGGCCAAATCAAGGTAAACATTGATTTTTGCTTTTCTTTTTTTTCTTTTTTTTTATATGATACATTAGGAAATCGAAATAATTAATGTTTAGAAGGAGTTTGTTGTAAATTTTTAATTTTCAAAACAATCTGTCATCATCTGCAACTGAGGTCAAATAGCCAAATACTGCCTCTCCCATTTTATGAAGAGAAAAAGGGAACTCCAATGTAAAGAGGCATTAATTGGATTTTATTTTAAAATTTATGATATGGACTTTGTAGTTGGACACTGAATTTTACTTTTATTTAAATTTTAAGAAAATGACTAGTATCGCTAATGATTCTGCATATCAAAATTTTATTATGGAAAATTTGTCAACCTCATAAGATAGGACAATAATCCTTTCAATTTTTAATAAAATCCTAACCACAAAATGAATACATTTGAAACAGAGAATATTCTATTGTCATAAAATAATGTGTAATAAAAATCTTTCTTATAATAGTGGGTTTATAATGTATAAAATCATGTTATTTAGACTCTTGAGATAGATTTAGAAATTATTCTAAAAAATACCATCTCCTTTCTAATGCTATCTTCATCAGAAAAATTATTAGAATTCATTCCTTTTCAAAAACTTTGAAAAAACATTTCACATTAAAAAATTGGACATTGGAGCACAAATTATATGCATTGGTAGTAGTTAGGGACATGCAATGCATTCTTTTCTCCACGCTTAGCTCCTCCTCATCACTCCTTGCTATTATGCATACACTTATTTTAGAAACACAATTCACATTAATAAGTGTGACATTTGAGCAGAAATTATACACATTGTAGGGAGCTTAGGGGCATGCAAAGCTTCATAATTCTCCAAGCTTAGCCCCTCCTGTTTACTCCTAGCCATTATGAAACCTACTTGCATTTATGTGCCTTATTAGCATAAAATTAAAGGGACCTTTTTCCCCAACCATAAAGTATGACACCGGCTCACATACCAAAAGATCCCGCACAATGTTCATAAAAAAAAAAGAAAAGAAAAAAAAGATCCCACACAATAACTCCTCTCATATTCTAAAATTATTTATCATATTATTATTAAAAGTAGGTAACAGTTTTTTTTTTTTTCACCCTAAGGATGTGCATAGCTAATTCACTTTGATTATATAGAGCTCACAAACTAACCTGTTACCAATCACCAAATCACATTTCAAATATTCATTCATTAGATGATTTAAGTCCAACAACTATATACATTGTGACATCAATTTGAACGACTCTTTTAGGCTAATTTCAAAAAAAAAAAATGTCAAAAGTACTACAAATTTTAGTACTTAAAAACTTACAAATTAATACTACAATGAATATGATCGATGAATGTCAACCATTAATGAATAAACAATTAAATTTTTTTTTTATAATTGATGACACACATTAGTTAGTAAAGATTGCTTAATAAAACTGATAATGCATACGTCATTTACTCATTTCAAGATATTGATTAAAAGAGTTAGATTCCAAAATCTCATAATAGATCACATCAATTCTTTATAATCCCACCAGGTGGCATAAGAGTTAAAATAGGAGATAGTTATATTGGTATATTAATTATAAAAATATATGATATTGGGGATTAGGATGCATGAATGTTTTGTATGTTAATGGGGATGGTGAATGGGGGGGATGGATGGGCATGGGAAGCAAATCTTAAAAGGGAATCAAAAGAAATTGCCCTCTCTTTGCCACCACTCTCCCCACCTGCTCAAGATATGGCAAGCGCCACATGATTTCACACCCAGGGAAAAAGGCACCTCTGCTGACCTCACCTGTATCTCTTGGGGGATTTTCTTGGGTCCCACTCTTCCCCTCCCTTACCCACCTCCCCCACATCACTCTCAACTCTCCTAAACCCTTTCTCTTTTTGCTTTCATCCCATAACTTTCTTTTTTATTTTTCCATTTTTTATTTTTCTCTTTCTGTAACTCTCTTGGTACATGACATATGTAGTAGTGGTGCTATAAATAAAGCCCACCTCCCTTCAACTTAAAAATATTCATTCTCAAAGAATTATTTTTTTGGGTTTGTTTTATTCTTTTATTATTTGGGTCTCTATTTTTTGGGTTCCTTATATATATATATTTTTTCCATTGCTTGCCCTGTAATTCAAATCAACTTGGAAATTTTGGAAGATTTGGGATGAAATCTGGTCGGATCTTGCCTTGTGGGATGTGGGTTTTGGTGGGTCTTATTTCAATACAAAGCTCCTCTTCTTTTCTCCTCCTTCTCATCCCATAGGTCTTACAAATCATACCACCAAGAAAAAAAAATAAAGGAAGTAACAGAGAGAGAGAGAGAGAAAATAAATTCCTCTTCTCTTTTGCTTGGTCTGTGGCTTCAAAGCTTGGTCTTTTATCTTCAATTGGTGCAATGGGGATGGCTACAGAGTCACAATTCCATGTTTTGGCTGTTGATGACAGCCTCATAGATAGAAAGCTGATTGAGAAGCTCCTCAAGATCTCATCTTTTCAAGGTACTTTCTTGGTGGCCAAACATAGAAAAGAGATTCTCAACATTTCTGTGCAAACATTGTATTCATGGGTGGTCGTTGTTTCTTTTGTTTATGTTATTCTGTCTTGCTTTTAATATTGGTACTGATTGTTACATACTCTGTTTTTTTCAATGGCAGTTACCACAGTTGATTCTGGTACTAAGGCTTTAGAATTTCTGGGTTTGCATGAACATGACCAAAGCAAACCAAGTACACTTACTATTTCCCCAAACAATCATCAGGTATATTTCATTTAAGTCCACTCTTTCGGTGTTTGAGATTCCCTACCTTTCTTGTTAATTTTCATCACTTTTTTTCTCTCTCCTGGGTTTCTGAATTTCTTTGGTGTTTTGTGGTTTTGCAGGAAGTGGAAGTGAATCTTATTATTACAGACTACTGTATGCCTGGCATGACAGGCTATGATTTGCTCAAGAAAATCAAGGTATTCTTTGGTTTCTAATGCTTTGTCTTCTTTCTCTACTGTCATAATATTCCCTCCCACTTTCTCCCACTTTCTCCCATATGTCCTATTGAGGATCATTTTTTCTTTCCTCAAACGCTAGTCCATGTCAACACTTTCCCATATTGAAATTCTGCATTCCAACTTGAAAATTGAAATGCTTTGAAAGTTTCCCACCTGGGTCCTTTTCTTGTCTCACCACTTGCTCAAAGAAAATCTCTCAGAATATTTTCCCACCTACTTTTAACCCAAACAAAATCCCTGTTCAAGATATTCCATAGATTTTGTTTTCTTTGACGTTTCATGAGTCTTTCTCAGGCCATCTGTTTTAGAAACATCCATGAAAATTCATAGGATTTTTTTTTCCTGATATTTGCAGGAGTCTTCCTCCCTTAGAAACATACCGGTGGTGATTATGTCATCTGAGAATGTGCCTTCAAGGATCAGCAGGTAATTGAGGATAGAACAAAAGAACAATTTTTGGAAATTTCTTTTCTTGGAATGTTGTAACTTTCTTGCAATTTGGATTCCTGAGGTGAAACTTATGAATGGGCACTAATGGTTTCAGGTGCTTGGAGGAAGGAGCAGAAGAATTTTTCTTGAAGCCAGTGCGACTGGCAGATGTGAATAGGCTTAGACCCCATATGATGAAAACAAAGTTGAAGGATCCAATACAAGAAAAGCTCGAAAAACATGAAGACATAGATGATGAAACAGAAAAGCCAGAGCTTCAATCGCAACAACAACAAGAGCAACAACAACATCAACAACAACAGCAACAACCACAACAACAACAGCACCAATCACAACAGCAACAACTTTCAAGTAGTAACAAGAGGAAGACCTTGGAAGAAGGGCTTTCACCAGATAGAACAAGACCCAGATACAATGGCATCGCCACTGTGGTTTGACAAATTAATCATGGAAAATATTTTCCACTTTTAATTTGAACAATGTAATTTCTATAGTTTTTTTTCTCTTTTTTTTTTTTCTTTTTTTTTACTTTTTTATTTTTGACGTTGGTTAATACAGAGGCCCAATAGAAGTGCAGAGCGAGTTGTTTCATGTACACATTTTACATGGAAATATTTTAATCCAATTTTTGTCTTGCTAATTCTAACCAAAAGATAATAAAATAAAATAAAAAATAAAAAAATGTATTGAAATGTGAGATTCATGGATCTTGTAGATCAATAGATTTGATTTTTTTTCATTTGGGATGGGGTTTACAAGTTACAACACAAACAAAGTCATTTCAATCTGAATACAACGTAGATGCACATTTTGCACCTTGACGTTGAAGTTCAAGTTGTCTCAATGGATAAGGAAATAGGAAGACAGGCTTCGATTGATATGGAGTTCGAAAGCACGTTATGCTCCATAAAAGTCTCTCTGCCTCTCAAATTAGTGGGACTCTTTCAACCACCATAGGCTCATTTTCTTTTTTATCTTTACGGTGAGATAAAGTTCAAGGCTTGGTTTGAAGATAAAAAGGCACGTTTTGCTGCTTTAAGTCCCTCTCTCTAATCTTATGAATTTTGTCCACTTCCAGTTGGCTTATTCAACTGCCGATTCTGTTTTCTCTTTTTTTTTTTTTTTACTTTTGTTTTATTATTTTTTTTAAGACAATTAATTTCAGCCATACGGTATGGCCCATACCATCGTCGCATATATCGCCTGTATATATATTGTAAAAGTTCTTAATTTGAAATCTGTCAGATTTTTTCAAAAGTTTAAATTATTAAAAAATAATTTTTTTTTTTTTAAATTTCAACTTATGGCATCTAATTTTGATGATAACTCTTTATTATCAGATCAAGATACCAATCAATTTTTGGTGTAGGCAGAGATTGAACTCAAATTTTTTATACAATCATCATAGACTTTACCAATTAAGTTAACTAGAACCCACAATTATTAACAAATGGTTAATTATTTAACCACATAATTCTAACACCCACTTCACGTGTGGGCTTAAAATCCTTTTTAATAAATGAGGTCCAACACATGAGATTTTAAATGGGAGATAGAGTGAGACTTTCTGCTCTCTTTAATATTATATTAAATTATCAATCTTCCTAAAAATTTAAGCTATTAGGAAATTGTGAATTTATACAATGTTAAATTATCAATTCTCCTTAAAACTTAAGCTATTAGAAAATGATAAATTTAATCATTTAAACACATAATTTTAAAAGATATCTCTTTATCAAGGCTAGCTCAATATGTGGTCTAAGGCGACAATCTAAAGTAGGAATTGAAAAAATATTAGTTTCCTCCAATATTTTAACGTTGGTACTCGCTAAACACTTCTTTGCAAATCCAGAGATTTAGGGCCTGTTTGGTTTAGGCCAGTTTCCAGTGATATCACTGGAAACTCATAACTCAGTGATGAAAAAATGTGGGACCCACACAATTTTGGTTGTTTGGTTTGATTTCCTAATATAGTTTTCATCACTCAAACTCAAAATTTTTGAGTGAGAGTGATGAAAACTGAAAACACCAAATTGGTGTTTTCAGTTTCTAAAATGCATAACTCAGTGGCAAGGTTGTAAATTTTTTACCTCCGTGGGACCCATATGTGATGATGGCATTACCTCTCTCTTACTTTATCATCTCTCTTTCTTCTCCCACTTTTTTCTTTTTCTTTCTTTCTCTGGTCTCTCTCTCTCTCTCTCTCTCTTTCTCTCTCTCTCTCTCTCGGTTTTTTCTTTCTTTCTTCCTTTGTCTGGTTCTTTCTTTCTTCCTTTCTCTGGTTTAGCCCAGCTCCGCCACCACCACACCAAATTTCGGGTACTCACTCGAAATCGAAGTTGAAGCACAACCATCATTCGAATTCGAGATCTCTTTGGTCTCGAGTCTCTTGTTTTCTACTACCACCTGTTTTTTCTTCTCATTGTTCTGACGCTTTTGCTGGTTCAACCCAGTTCCGCCGTCTGAAGCCAATGACCCAGAAAAGGAAAACCACGAGACCATGATCGCCGGTGCTAGGTTTTGATTTTGTCGCTGGTGCTAGGTTTTATTTTAATTTTGATGAATGGGTTTTGTTTTTGTTGATGGTTGATAAATGGGTTTTGTTGATGGTTGCTGGGTATGTGGTGGTAGATCGGTTTGTAGTAGTTGTTGGTGGCTAGTGGCTGGGTTAGTGGTGGTGGATTGGTAGTGGTTGATGGCGTCGGTGAGTGGCTGTGGGTTGAAGGGAGGGAGAAGATAAAGAGATAGAGATGGAGAGACGCGGGTAGCAACAGTGGGTAGTGTCAGTGGTGGGGTCCACGGTTTAGGGGAAAAGTTGTAGAAATATGTAACTGAGAATTGAGTCCAAACATGTGTTTTGCAATTTTTGAGTGAAGGTTAAGTTTGAGAACTGAGATATGAGTTTTGGGTTTGAGTCATGAGTTTTGAAATCTGAGATATGAAAATTGAGATATCACTAAACCAAACGGGCCCTTAATATTTTGTAGCAGCTCTCTGCCTCACTGATACAACGTCACAAACAAAAAACTTTCAACATATATACCCCTGGCAAGGCCGAACTATGATTTTGTCTTTGAGATCAAAATATGAACAAAATTTTTCGTATGAAAAAAAAATGACATCTTCCCAATATTAATAAAATGAAAATATAAATAAAAGAAAAGATACTAAATGATGGTCTTTATTAATATATTTTAACTAAATTTAGTGTGATATATCAAAGTGGAACTCATTCATTTTTTAAACTGTGAAAATTATTTATGATTAATTATGCATTAAATTTCACTGCAATTAAACTTTTAATGTAGAAATACAACAATTCATTTAAAAACCATCTTTCATTTTGTTGCAAAACCTAGTTTTGAAAATATTCCTAGATTGAAATACTCAATTTGTAATTGCAATGGAAGCAAAAAGAATAAGTAGTGTTACTAATTTCTAAGTAAGGAAAAATACCCAAACACAAAGATAGAAAACTAATAGTTATTCAGCAAATAGGTTTTTTTAAAAAAAAAAAAAAAAAAATAGGATTGTATTTGTTTGTGCTACTCCCAATTTCTATGTGAAACGATTTAATGTTGAAATATTTTATATGAGGCTGTATATAAAGAGTTTTACACTAAATCCTTACTGAATTTAATTGAATTTAGTCAATCATTGGTACAAATGTTAAAAAAAAAAATTGATTCATTCATATTTCTCAATCAACAGATTTTGCACTAATCTAATCTTCAAAGTGTCTCCGATCGATTTTTTTTACCAAAATGTTTTCATAGGTTTTTCTATTCCTCGTTGCAACTTTACCTCCTTCTTCTTCCTTTTTTTTTTTTATTGTTTAAATATTTTTATTTTTTATAATATTAATTTTTTTTAACAATAGGAATTAAAACGTAAGTTATAGGCGAAGACGGGGGATTAAAGCCCAAGTCCTTTGCAACAATTGTTTAACCCAAAAGTTAAAACAAAGAGCAAAACTAAGCAATTGGGCTTGTGGTCAATTTTTGAAGGCCCAAAAAATTTCAATGCAGGTCCGAATCACGAACCTCTAACGCAGATGCTGGGGCCCAAACAAAAGCATCAACAAGAATTTGCCAATGTGTGTTTTAAGAAATTGCTCATTTCTATTGTTATTTAACATGGTGGGCTTAGTGTTGGACTTGAGCTTTTCCATATTACGAACGTACAACAGGCCCGGTCACTTGTGTCACACGTGTAAGATGCTGTAGAACTTGAGGTTGTGTAACAATGTTCATGATTCAAGCATCACATTCCTCATTATCTACAATAAAATATAAACTTTTCGGCTGAATATATATGGAAAGTTTAAACCACTTTTTACATATTTGGCAGAATTCGGATCTTCTTCGTATTACTATAGGAAAATGTTGGGACAAACACAATAATAATAAAACTAGCATTTGAGTATGTGCTCACGCGCGTAGTTAGAGGTTTTTTTTTTAATAATTTGCATAAATTATAATTTGAGATTAATATATTTTTCCAATCACAAAAAAAAAAAAAAAAAAAATAGGGATGTGATGAGAGTTAAACATTTGTGGTGAAATAATATTATGTGATGCAAGTAGTTGCTCAAAGGCTAGTGTTTTTTTATTTTTATGTGATATGAGTAGTTTTTTTTTTTTTAATTTTTTATGGAAGTTTTTTTTTTGATGTTTTATGTTTTAAGATTTTTTTTTTATAGGAGCCATGGGTGGGTAGCCTTTCTTTCTTATTTTTGGTTAAAAATGTGGGGTAGTGGGGCTAGGAAGTGGGAAGTGTGAGGGTAATGGGAGAATTTTAGTTGATTTACCATCTTAAACTTATTTCTCTTTTTAAGGAATAAGAATAGATTAATTAAATTAGGGGTATTTTTGACAGTAAAAAAAAACAATAACTAACTTTCCGAATTTTCTTAATATATACAGATTAATTTAGGGGCATTTTTTACGGTAAAAAAAAAAACAATAACTAACTTTCTAATCCTCTTAATATATACAGATATATATAAATAACACAAAGATAATTTCCTGGCTAATCAATATATATATATATATATATATATATATATAAGCAAAGACTTCATGCTGGAAAGTATGAGATTGTACCATGTGACACATTCCTCGAAGTTCTCTTTATTTAGTTTTCTACTTTAACAAAATTTGCATTTATATTAAAGTATTAATTCATTAAATTAGCCAATAGAGTAAAAGCATATATTAATTATTTATTGTTGTGCATTAATTATTTATATTAAATGAATTTATATGATTATTTTTATAAACTCTATATTGAAAATAATTTTTAGTTGGAATAATTAATAATAATAAATTTAGAATATGACAATCTTACTCATGTTTAGTTGCTTTGACAACAATTGTCACAAAAGCCATAAAAAAATTAAATATTTGTGAATTCACTAAAATTAATATTAATCCTTTAAATTTCCTAACTCGTTTGTATGTGTGTGTGTGTGTGTGGAAATAACACTGTAGTATGTATTTTATGTAATTAGAAAGATTACTAATATATTAAATATGTTTATTTTGTTATATTAATTATTTTAAGCATAATGAAATTTTAATATCATTTTTTTAAGATTTATATGAGAAACAAGTGGTTTTTTTATGTGAGAAACAATTGCTTTGAAATATGGCATTTTTGCTCAAATTTAGTTGTTTTTGCAACAATTGAAACCGTGTCCAACAAAAAGGAGAAATTTTTTTTAGTAACACACAATCAAGAATGTAAAATAATAATAATAATAATAATAATAATAATAATAATAATAATAATAATAATAATAATTGAAGGATTTATGCATTTTCTAGTAGGCATGAAACATGCCTATCTATATCAGCTACTATGTCATGCAATTTTCAATTTATAAACACACACACACACACACACATATATATAGTATGATCAAATCACTATACTACTCTTAGTGTATTTCTATTTTGTCTATATATAAAATAACTAAACATTACAATTTTTTACAATGAAATTTATTAAAATATCTTTTTTTATACATCGATAGTTTGGAGTGGGGATCTGAATCTTGAATGTTTTCATTAGAATTTGAGGTACCAATCAATTAAGTTACAAGATTTTTGGTACAACTTATCGAAATATTAGAGAAAACTAATAATAAGTTGCATCGCACATCATGCGGGATTTCAACTACTAACAATAATCATAATAATAATAATACTTCTCTTTGGGTATGTGTGTGGGGGAAAGTAAAAAGAATTTGATTCGAAAGAATCTTCCTACAAGTTTAGGTTTCTTGTTCTTATATATAAATAGGCTAAAGTAAATAGAGTTTGATTTGAAATAGCTAGACAGGTAAACCAAGTTTGGTCTGTAATAAAGTTTCTATGAAATTGGGAGTTCACTTGTTCATATAAAAATTGAAGTCAATTTTTTATTATTTTTTTCATTCATTACAAAATTGAAATCAAGTTTTTATTATTTCTTTCATTCATTACAAGTTTAAAACCACTACAGTTCATCAATGTCGTCCAAGAATGTCCCATATGATCTAGTCCTCCAAGTTCTCACATGCCTACCTGTCCAGTCCCTTATACAATTCAGGTGCGTTTGTAAACTTTGGGATTCCTCCATCACCAACTACAATTTAATCAGCACCCACTTAAACAAAGCCACTTGTTATGTAACAACGATAACAATCTTGTGCATACACCATAGCAATCGGCTAGTTCTGCTCCCTCAAAATTGTGTTAGTTTCTGCTCCCTCAAAATTGTGTATGGTTACATGCAAGAGTGATCGCACAATCATTAAGGTATAACTACAAGATTGTCAAGATTTCGTGTCTTCATAACCCATTGTCAATCAAAGAAGTGCAGTCAATTGAGGATGAGGTCTACAATTTGAGCACCAATTCTTGGAGAAGGCTCGAACAACCAGAGTGATTAAGAAGAAAATTCTCCAATATTTACTTCTTTTTTAAGGATTGGAAAAACCCATTAAAGGAGCTTTGCATTGGATTGTGTATGCTCATGATGATAATGGCTGGTACCCATCCATTATTTCTCTTGATGTCCATGATGGGAAATTCCATTCGATAGCGATGCCCAAAAATGGCATAAATTTTCATGGGTGTCTTGTAGACTATAAGGGATTGCTGGCTTGGATTACTTTAATTGTTTATACAGGATGCATTGGCACATGTCTATGGGTAATGAAAGAGTATGGTGTGGTCAAGTTATAGGCTAAACAAACTGTACTTCCCCAAACATTTGTTAGATTCCTTAGCTGCTCTAGTATTGGTGAGTTTCTAGTTGAAGGACATGATTATGGTCTTGTTTTGCTGGAACCTGAGACGTGAACCGTCTTGGCATTCAAGGGGTTACATGGATTGCTCGTACAACTAATTCCTTAGAGAGCTTAGTTTTAGTCGAAAAATGAACATGTTGCATTCTACAAAAGAAGAAAATATGTGACCTAGTTTTAAGAACTTGTAGGCTCTTTCTACGTTAGAAAATTATTCAAATATTTTAATAAACCATAATAAGTTTTACAGTTCAACTGAGACGTCTTAATGTTTTTAACAGAGATATCCGTTCAAAATAAACCATTATTACACTATTTCTTCTATATGAGCTTTTGTTGTGACTATTGATGCGTTCGTAATATTTTGTTTGATTTCCTTATGTGCGCAAGACGTGTGTTCCAATCTTCCAATTCATGCCAATGTCACGGTGGTTAAATATAGATTTTTTTTTTCTTAATAACCCTTTATAGTGGCGGTTGTGAACAATAAGTTATTGAAATTTTTTTGAACATTTCTTTTTGACATTGGTTTCAGATAGATTAGAGAGTTAAATACAAAAAGATTCATGCGGTATGGAAAAATTAGTCACTTTGCGTACTGATACCGGTTGTACTGGCCGATATGTATCATACTACCCACTAAACCAATAATAATATTATCTAAAACACACTAGTTTGTGTTGGATGTGCCAATGATGTTTTAGGTGTTTTGATTTTTTAGGTGTTTCAGTTAGTACAAGAAAATTAATTTTATAAAAATTATAAAACATGTTACTTGATCTAACATACTGAGTTAATATACTTTGACTAATATTTGGGCTTATAAAATATCTAAATTTTAAATTATATTTATATATATCGATAATAATCGGTACCAAAATATTCTGTTCTCCTAACCAAACCGAAATGACTTCTAGTATATTGTATTGACTAGTTACGTTGGGTATAGGTCATTATCTCACACCGTCTATTATACAAAATTATTATTTAAACCTTGTAGGATTTAAACTAGTGCAGTTGACCATTTAGTTAGACTTTCACACTTTATTGGGCAAATAATTACCTTAGGGGCATCATATGAGTCAAAATATAGGGAAATTATTGTGTACTCCCTCCTCTCACATAAGTGGTGGGTCCCACTTATTAAATTTATGGTGGAACCTACCATTCATGTGAGAGAGGGGTATGCATTTATGGTGCTCCGGAAGTACTTAATAATTTTTCCAAAATATACGTGCATAACAATTGATTCTCACCTAACACTCTTGTCCATCTTTTTTTTTTTTTTTTTTTTAGTTTAAATTCAATAAGGATACATGTGATGTAAACTGTTTTATATCCTCTAATAACATAAGAACAAAATTTTGCCCCAAACATGGCTTCAATACTCAATAGGAAGATGGTATTTGTCCTTGTCATATGCTATTCAAATTATAATATTAGTTGGGTTAAGTGGATCATATGGATTGCACATGACAAGAACAATTGTCATCTTCCTATTGGCAGTTGAAGCCAAACTTTATTTTATCAATAATATCTTCCTACTTTCTAGGAGATAAGATTAGGAGATTTGTTTATTTGTTATTAGGAGTTATTATCTTCTATTGTTTTTTTCCTTATTTGTACATGTAATTTGAATTTGTTGCAGCAGGTAATCGATGTTTGTATTCAAATTGAGCAATACATGAATAAGAGGCAAACATAAATAAAACTAGATAAAGCTCTCTCTCTCTCTCTCTCTCTCATGTTCAAGAGGTTAGTCACCTTGAATTTGACTAAAATATTATTTAGTTCCTCATATACAATACAATTCATTATAGATTGAGTCTTAAATTTTTTGAAGTTCTTGGGTTAGGTTGAGGTTGGCAAAGATTTCCACCCAAGTAACCTAACGCAACACACGCCATTAATAGCTTATTAAAAATATATGTATTTTAAGTCTATTAATTTGATTTTTTTGGATTTTGAGAGTTAGTATCCGTTCAGGAACAACTTATCTAGATTTTTGTTGAAATTTTTCTCCTAGAAGTACTATAGATAAAATGTAAAAACTAAATAGAATTAGCAGGAAATACATGCAAGACCCACAAATAGTAAGATTAAAAAAAAAAAAAAAAAGCAATAAGTTGGCTTATAATCAAGATCCAAACGGACACTAATTAGTTTAATTTGAGATTTTGTCTATTTATGGTATTTTAATATTAGCCCCAATTATGTGAATTATAATTATTTATTAGTAATGACTTTAAATATTTAAATGAAAACCCAATTTTTTTATAAACAAAATAAAAAAATTAGACTTGATAAAATGGTCCCAACCAGATGACCCAATCCAACCCGATCGCTATGGGTTGGCTTGGATTGATTTTTAAAATAAATTGGGTTGGGTTTAGCTGAAATTTCTCAACCCAAATAAGTCGGGATTAGTTGAAAAATACTCTATATTCAACCCAACTCAGCTTATACACACCTCTAATGGTAACAGGACCAATCAACTATTGCTCAAGCCTGGATTAGTGAGAGTTAGTTTTTTTATTTTTTATTTATGGGATTTTATTTTTTTGTTGATAAAAGGATTGGCATGGGATTGAGTACTAGTAGTTGCAATGGATTGGCACAACAGCAAAGCATGTAGGAGGAGAAGTCTGCCACGAAATTGCCATTTTCTTTGTCGACTTCAAAAAAAAAAAAAAAAAAGTGCTTAATTACTTGTCATTTGTAACATTAGGATGTTTATCCAACGGAGTCTTTAGTTGTTTGGTCCTTTATTTTAGTTCGAGTCCATGGTTTTAGGATCTGATTATTTTTCCCCTGGAAAGCATCTGATTATTGTCAGCTGATAAGTAATCATTGAGGTCTTATATTTTAGTTTTGAGTCCATGGTTTTAGAATCTGATTTTTTTCCCCTGAAAAGCATCTGATTGTTGTCAGCTGATAAGTAATCATTGATTTTAGCTTTTGTACGTGGCTAGCGTCTGTATAAAGCTGGTCACTCAGGTTGTTAAAATTATGAATTATTATCATCCCGATAAACTTAAGGAGAAATGATAATTTCATTATACTTAGAAAACTTAACATTATTTGTATTTTATTGGTCAATCATTAATGAATCCAAAGTGTTTGAATTCAATTAAAAAAACAAAATGTACGACACTTAAGGCTATGTATACAAGTCCCAGATTACCTCAAATCAATCCATCTATCTTCTAATTTATTGAACTTTGCAAACGTTAGATTGTTAAGCTGCCAGAGTCTCAGGCTCCGAGATGAGTAAGAAAGGGTCAATGTCGTCCAAGTATCTCCCACACGAGCTCGTCCTCGAAATCCTCACATGGCTACTGGTCAAGTCTCTTGTTCGATTTAGGCTTGTCTCCAAGCTTTGGAACTCTTCCATCACCAGTAGAGGTTTCATCAACGCCCACCTCAATAAATCCAACCAGTTATGTAAGAATAATGACAAGTCCCATTTTCTCCTACTTACAGAACCAGATAATACTTCGCCAAATTTGTGCATGATTACATGCAATGAAGTTTCTAGATTAGAATTTCCCAATTCTTTTGCACTATCTAGATTTGAATTTCCCAATTCTTTTCCTCCCATAATAGTGGGCGTTTATAATGGCATTGTATGTCTCAGATTTACATTGGAACCAACAATATATTTATGGAATCTTAGTATTCAACAGTTTAAGGTGCTAACAACTACTTGCTTGTCAAGTTATTTAAAGCAAACTGAAATTTCTGAAATGGCTGTTGGATTCTCTTATTTTTCTAAGAACAATGACTATAAGATTGTAAGAATTGTATATCTAAGGAGTCGTAATATGGAGCCATGGATTGAGGCTGAAATTTACACATTAAGTACAGATTCATGGAGAAGGCTACCAACAGAGTCACTAAGATCATGGAAAATACACTATGTTATAATCTCTCGTAGGGATACTTGCCAATTGGTTAATGAAGCTTTACATTGGATGTCACTTGTTTCAGTTTATAAAATCAGATCCAATGGGATCAGGGCATATATCAGAACCTGCCTATCCAGTTTGTGTTTTGATCTCAATGAAGAGAGATTCCGTGAGATAGTTTTGCCTGACATAGATTTTCTTGAGGTGGGGCATAAAGAGTTTCTTGTAGAATACAAGGGATCACTGGCTGTGGTTACTATGAGTGATGCTAAGATATGCCTATGGGTAATGAAGGCCTATGGTGTGGTCGAGTCGTGGACTAAACAAATCGTACTTCCGAAAATATTTGACTGGTTCTTTAGCTGCTCCAACACTGGTGTTTTTATAGTTGAACAAGATCACAGGCTCATTTTGTTAGACCCCGAGACTCGACGTGAGAATAATCTTGGTATTCAAGGGGTTACATGGATTGTTCATGTAACTAATTCCATGGAGAGCTTAGTTTTAATTGGCAAGTGAACTTGTCATTCTTTTCCTTAATCCATGCTATACATCATTTATTTGTTCAGCAATTTCATCAATTATTTAGTTGTGATTCAATTCAAGATTCTATGGTGACATGTTATTCAAGTGATCAGTCTTATAAGTGATGTTTATTTTTCTTTCTTTTTTTTTTTTCTTTTTTTTTTTTTTCCTTTTTTTGATGATTTGATAGTTAAAATAAGAGGATGAGACATTTGAATAATGAACATCTCTCTTGAAAATACTATGAAGTGCCAACTACAAAACTCTTGACTATATAATGTTAATTTTTTATTTTTATTTTCAGTAAACAAGGATTATGCATTAACTAAATAGCAATAAGTTTGTTAGAGGCATGTCCCTCCTTATCCAAGGATAGGACTTCTTCCACCACACCCTAAATTTTTTTTAAGCCAACAAACTAAACTTAGTCCCTTAATTATATCCTTAGCCCTTTAAAAAAAAAAAACCTTGGAAGCCCAATAACAATCTCAAAAAAAGAAAAAAACAAAAAACAAACAAAGAAGCCCATTTGACACAACTCTTTCGCTTAGTCAGTCAGTCCTCACTCCTTCGCTCAATTTTTTTTAAAAAAAAATTTGGCACAACATAATCAAATTATTCAAAATAAATAAATGCAAACCTAAGAGTTTTAGAGAGAGAACATAATCAATTTGACAGTCGCTTTGCTCGTTACTCTCAGTATCTCATCTACCGGTAACTATCACATCTCTCTCTATCTCTCTCGTGAACGAATAAGTTGAGTTGAATTGTTAAATAAAAATATTTTAATCAAATGGAAGATCAGTGGATGAATAATTGCTTAGTTATAGACATTGAAAGAGATGTAGCTTACAACATTGATAATGAAACTAACATGCAATGATTTCAAAATATAAAAACTTGTGAAAGGAAAGTGTAAAATTTTATGCATTTGCGTTTTTTTGACAATATATGAGGTTTTTTATTTATTAGGTTTTGTATAATTTTTTATACTACTTGTTTATTGTCCGTCAATGAGTGATTTCTCTAAGTTTCTTACTGACTACCCTAGAAAAAATTTTTGGAGCCATCACTAATTTGATCCAGGGCAAGTCGAGTCAAATAAATGAATCAGATGGTAATAAATGATGGTCCAAATCCAAAATTCAATCAACTGAATCCCATGAAAAATGTTATGTCCATAATATTTTTACAATAACTTCACAACACATTCTAGGTGACGTTACCTAATATGAAATGTCACCTATGATTTGTTGTGAAATTATTGTGAGATTATTGTAGACGCCATTACTCTGGGCCTATTTGGTAAGTGAGTCCAAATAACAGTTTTCAGTGTTTAAACATTGAAAACTGTGGGGCCAAAAAAAAATGTGTTTGGTAGGAGTGTTTTTTTCAGGAGTGTTTGAGTCACAATTCTCAATTTATGGTGTTTAAACACTGTATTTAGAGAATTCATTCATACCAGTTTTTAATTTTCAAGTAACATTATTCAATGACATTTTTGTAAATATTTTAAAAAGTGTGGGATCCACTTGATAAGACCTAACATATCTAGAACTCTCTCTTTCTCATGCTAATGCAACACGCCTTATCTTTTCTTTTTCTTTTTCTTTTTCATTTTTGAGAAGAGTAATGAGAGTGGGTTCTTGGTTTTTTTACCAAATGATTGTGGTTTTCTTCTTCTGTTTTTTTTTTTTAAGAGGAAGAAATTTTCTGAAGAGGAAGAAGAGAGTAGAGGAAGAAGAAGAAGAACCGAAGAAGACCAACCATAAATAGCGTGGGAAATTCTCTCTACTCTAATAAATACTAATAAAATAATTGTGCATGTCAGAAAGTTCCCACTTAAAAAAAAAAAAAAAAAAGCATACACATTCCAAATACACAATTATGTTTTTTCACATTTTAAAATATATTGTTCTAAATATGGTACCAAACACATTTTTTGCATTATGAGTACTTTAAACATGTATTTTTACAACACTTTTTAAACTATAGCTTTCATATCATTTTGAACAACAATACTTGAAAATTATTATCAAATAGACCCTTGATCTCCCATATTTGCGAACCCCACTCTTTTCACTTGTCAACTATACATGCAAGTTAGATTTGTAAGTGTGTGAGAGAATAGATGATGCATCTAACAGGACATTTAAGTGAAAAGCTTAAGAACAATTAAAAGAAAAGTTTTAACACTTCAACGTCGAGAGAATGGAAAGCATAACATGGAAAGTAAAGAAGGCTTGGGAAAATACGTGGAAAACTATTTGGAATGGATGAAAAATTACGGGTGAGTAAGAGGAGAATGTCCCCTACTCTTTAGAGCTCTCTATTATGTGAAAATGAAAGCCTTTGTATAGGGTGATGTTCTTCTCAAAGAAAGCCTTTTTTCTATCTCACTTTCCTACACAAATTTTCTGCTCTTTCTCCTGTTTTCTCTAGGTTCTTGCCCTAATTGTTCAACAACATGTTCCCCTTATAGTACCAGGAATGCTGTGAGATACATCAAGACAAGTGTTAAACCCTTATTCACCCATTTCAAACCCTAATACAACTATTGTACTATACTATGGCTGGAAGAGAGAGAAAACAAGCCACTGTCAAGTAGTGGAATGGAGGGTGGCTCTGCTACAATGTGGGGAGCAAACCTTAGACAAGGAAAGGGACATCAGGGATACCAAGAGTGATACATGTGTCCTCAACAATGGTCCAACACAAGCTCAGCCAATAAAGGGTGCTCTACAGCATTTGACCATAGGAGGTCGCTATCTTCCTTGCAAGTGCTAAGTATACATGTCAGTTGCAAATCTCACTCTTCTCCAAAATGGTCACACCGTTGGCACAGGCCAAAGATCCCATTCTACAACCAACGTTTCCTTTCCTTTGCTATTCCACGTGTAGGGTCTGGATCTAGCCGCATCAGCACTTTCACATGCCTTGGCTAATGTAATGTACATCAGCATTCTACACTATCTCACCTTACCAACCCACCCAAAAACGTTTATTTTTTATTGAGTGATGTACATCAGCATTCTACAGTATCCCTTCTACAACCAACGTTTCCTTTCCTTTGCTATTCTACGTGTAGGGTCTAGATCTAGCCGCATCAGCAGCCTCACATGCCTTGGCTAATGTAATCAATGTACATAAGCATTCTAAACTATCCCACCTTACCAACCCATCCAAAAACGTTTATTTATTATTGAGTGATGCTACAAACACAATATTTTACATAATAAATTTCAAAACTTTTTGAATTATTATCAACTTTTATATAAATAAATTCATAACTAACGTCACTTTATTATATATCTTTTTTTGATTTGGTATTTCTTTAATGACTCGTCACGTTGTAAAATTTCAAAGTTGTCATGCCTCTAGATTATTGCAGCATTGGTTTGTGAATGAAAAAATAAAAAATAAAAAAAATTTACTTTATATGAAAGCGGATTCCAGCATTGAAAGCGAACATTTGCTTCGTCACCTTTCCATTCACTCTCTCTCACTCTCTCTATCGAAATTCGATCAAAATCACCAATTTGCTCCAAAGCTCTGTCTTAACATATTTCTCAATAAGTTCACATCAAAACTCTCTGCTTTTGGTTACAAAATAATCAAATTCAAACTCTTGGATGTTTGTCTCTCTGTTTTTTGTAATACAAAAGCGAGATCAGCTAAAACCATTAGCTCTTTTTTGTGAAATTTTGTTTTTGATGCGATCAAATCAAAGCGCTTAATTTTCGATTACTTAAAAGGTTTAAGCTGAAAGTGGAGAAGAAACAGGGTGCAAACTAAGCTTCAATTCCAATATTCCTCATAGCGTTCATTCTTATACGACGAGCTTCGTTTTTTTTTTTTTTTTTTCCCCACCCAAAAATGTCGAGCAGTTCACTTTAGAACAGACTCGCCCAGAGATATACAAGTGGTAAGCTTTCCAGATTTTAATTTCAAAATTTTTGTTTTTAATTTTTTTAGAGAAATGGGAGGATAATTAAATATAATAGTATTCTTTTTTATTTTTGGTTTGTGTGTGTGTCAGATTTTCTAGAGATCTTCGGTTAACTCTGTTGTAGAATTATTACAATCTTAACTGAAACAGACGTTAAATTAGTGCTAGTAAATGTTTGTTTGATTTCGAAGGTATAGTATCCACTATGATCATAATCATGTGTATTTGCAAGTGTTTTAATGTTACTTGTTTGTTCATGAATAAATTAATTGAAATAAATGATTTTTGTCTATATAAAAAAGAAGAAGAAGAAGAAATAAACGATTTTGATCGAGTATCATTGGCCTATTGCCCAAACGATTCATTTAGTTTGAATTCTGAATCTTCCTATTAATGCTGCTATTATGGCTTTACTCCAATAGCTTGTGTAATTGTGTTGTATGTTTACCAAGTTTGAACTTGGAAATCTTAAGAAAAAAAAAATGCTCATTGGCCTAGTTGGATATTGAGTCATCAACTAACCCGTTGCAATTGGAAGTCATGAACTGCTGCAAACTTATCACTCCTTTTTATATATAAAGATAGGACTTCCTCAGAGATATAGGATTGCTCAGCCCTTCAACCTTATCAAATACTTGGACAAATAAACCCAGTGCAGTTGCAGCTGCTCTAGCAATTTCTTTCAAAAGAAGAGCAAGCAAGATAAGGCTTTTGTATTGTTGATTCATGATCAATGATGAGAAATGAGATCCATTCCCCCCACAAAGTTTTTAGTGGATTCAAAACAAAGCAAAAAAAAAAAAAAAGATTTCTAAATTTTATTTTTCCCCAGACAATACTATTTACGTATTCGTTGTGTCCTCCCCTTCACAAGCTTGGTATCTAGCTTGTTTTTCAGTTTGGCCGAAGCTGGAAGAAGAACAGCAAGAGTTCTTCAGGGCATATTATCTTAGATTGTTTTTTGATATTTGATTTTTTTGACAGGTTTAAGCTGAGAGTGGAGGAAAATTAGTGTGAAAAATAAGCTTCAATTTCGAATATTCCTCATAGCGTTCGTTCTTATAGTGATTTTCGTTTCGGTCCTCTGCATCCAAAAAATGTCGAGTGGTTCTCTTAGAAGAGTCTCGTGCCAAGAAATACAAGTGGTAAGCTTTTCAGATTGAATTTTTTTTTCCATAAAAAAAATAGTGATGTTAATTAGTAAAAAGTAATTATATAGGTTTATACTTCTTCTAATTGCTCCTTTTCGTGTATTCTGATTATTTGTTTTTAAAATTCTTTGAGCAATTGACTTGTTTAGTTCTGAATAATGATTGTTTTTTCCTCATCCTTTGTATTGTGATTTCAAAAAAAATTAAAAATTAAAAACTAAAATTGTATTGTGATGTGTGTGTGTGTGGTACTATTATTGCTTAGGGTTTAGAGAAATTGGAGGATAAGCTTAAATGTAATCTTCTTATTTTTACTTGTATTTTTTTTTAAATTCTGTATATATATATATATATATATTATATTGTGTGTATGTATTAATGTATGTATGATATAAGGGGATATGGATCAAGATTTTATAGAGTTTTTACAGTAACTCCGTTGTAGAACTATTGAAATTTTAACTAAACAGATGTTAATTTAGTGAACTCTACTTTACCTCTTGTGTTTTGCGAAGGTATAGTATCCACTTTGATCATAACCTTATATTTGCTTGTGTTTTAATTTTACCCTTTTGTTCATGAATAAAGCAATTGAAATAAACGATTTTGATGGGTACCATAGAACCTTGATAAAATGGTAAAGGTTGTACCCAGTGCACAAAACTCCCAAATCCCCCCCCCCCCCCCCCTTTTATTATTATCATTTTTTGGGAAAGGTTGATTCCAGACTCAAACCCGCGATATATGCAACTTTGGATGGAAGGCACTTGATATCTCATTGAAGCCGGTCCATTTTTTTGAAAATTCAATAGTTGGGGATGTGGTGATTTGAACTCTGGATGTCTCTAATGGAAATACCGGGAGTGCCAGTCAGACTACAAATCTCTTTTAGGATGAACCCTACCATAGAATGTTGATGACATGGAAAAATGTAAACCATGGTTTTAGTCCATGTATTGTTTATAAGAAAAAGAATCTGGCTATCCTGATCTTTTTTATTTCCTTTTTCTGGGCATATATGTCTTGATTTTTCAGGTGGAAAATCTTATAGAGCAATGTCTTCAACTGTACATGAGTCAGAAGGAGGTTGTGGAAACTCTATTGGATCAAGCAAAAATAGAGCCTGGTTTTACAAAGCTTGGTAATTATGGATACTTTTTTTATAGTTGTCATTATTTTCATTTTATTTATGTGTTCTGAAACATATATGAGTAGGTTGTATTTGCACAAGCAATATATGGAGATTTCTTGCATAATCAAAATTAAAAAACTGCATGATAATAAATTAATACAGTGTAATTATTTTGATAATTAAGTTAATTCTAGAAGAGTTAGAAAATTAACTCCTTAAATTGCATAGCTTCAACTTTCTTTATCCTTTTTTTTAAGGAAGAAAACAGGTGAAATAATAGCATGTTGAAGACCAATTTTGATCAAGTATCATTGGCCTATTGCCCAAGCAACTGTAGTTTGCATTCTGAACCTTGCTATTCATGCTTCTTTAATAGCTTTCTTTTATATTATTAATTCTAATATTCAAGATGACCATAGCTTATGTAATTGTGTTATATGTTTACCAATTAAGTTTGAACTTTGAACTCTAAAAGGAATTTTTTACTCATTGGCCTACTTGGATATTGAATCATCAACCAACCTGTTGCAGTCAGGAGTTGTGAACCGCTGTAAACTTATCACTCCTTTTGTCTATAGAGATAGGACTTCTTCAGACATATAGGGTTGCTCAGCCCTTCAACCTGATCCAATATCTTATCTTTCCCCAGCGCTTTCCATCCAGAGCTTTATACTAACTTCTCCTTGCCAGTCAACTTAAACAAATAAACCCAGTGCAGTTGCAGCTGCTCAAGCAATTTCTTTCAAAAGAAGAGCATGCAAGATAAGGCTTTTATATTGTTGATTTATGAATCAATGATGACTATTGAGAAATCAGATCCATATACCCACTGTTTTTAGTGGATTCAGGAAAAAAAAAATTCAGATTTCTGAAAGCTTTTTTTCCCCACCTAATTCTATTTACAGTCATTATGCATTTGCTGTGTCCTTCTTCCCTTCACAAACTTAGTATCTTGCTTGCTTTTCAGTTTGGCAGAAGCTAGAAGAAGAAAATCGAGAGTTCTTCAGGGCTTATTATCTTAGATTAATGGTGAAGCAACAAATAAATGAATTCAACAGGTTGCTTGATCTACAGGTGCAGTTAATGTGTCAGATGCAACCAAGTGGAGTTGCTTCACTGCCTACCTGTTATGGATCTCATATCTCATCATGTAAGACCTTTTCTATGTTTAGTAGCTAGGGTTATATAATCACTAGAAGTCCATTTTGGCCCACGGCTTTACTTGTAGGTTTAGTTGTTCTAAGTTTCATTTTACTGTTCTCAGTTTCTCAGCAGCCCTGATCTTCTTTTTCTTTCTTATTATTTAGCACAAACCATATCCATTTTGTTGCAACATTCAAGAACCTTATGCCTGCATATTGCTCATAGTCCTGGTCCTTTAATTAATCCCCGGAATACAATTGTTTAGCATTTGCCTGGAATATATTGCTACTATGTAAGTGGATCATGTATCTTTCTCTTTGGATAACATACAGTTTGATCTGTCACTTGAAAATAGAGAAGTCTTTTCCCATTGCTGCACTTATGAGATGAATATTATGGTTGGCATAGGGGGAGTATTTCCTCCCTAGCACATTTCATTTTCCCTGTTTCTTCTATTGTTTTTTTTTTTTTTTTTTTTTGGGCAATATCTTGAATAATTGTTCACTAGAATTGCACCCCTTTTTCACTTTAATAAATTTTCTTAATAATATCTAGAAGAACTTGGACAGCCCCCAAAATTTTGCCTTCTCCACTACTGAATTACTTGCAAGTGTCGCAGAGGACAATTTATTCTGAGAAATTAGTGTCTTTTTTTTTCCTTTTCTTTTGAATCTTTAAAGCCTGTGGTTTTGGCTTTCATAGGTGGACGGAAGAAAAGGAAGAGGGGCTCAAGTTGCCCCACCATCACGTACCAGTATTTTTCTTTTTCTTTTCTGATGAACTATGTACCAGTAATTTTTAGTTATGGTATATCTCTTGATTGCATTTCATCAGGATTTGTATGGCTAATGGAAAAAACTTAAAAACCTAAAATGTGGTTTAGCAAAAATATTTAAGAACTCACTGCTAGTACTCATTATCAAATGGCTCCAGCTGTATAAGCTTGAGAATTTGTGTGAAGTAGAATGCTATGAGAAATTCTAGAGAGAGTGGAATAATCTTTGATTTTTATCTAATCTAACTGTGACTTTAATTTTAGCTCACATGAGCTTGACCACTTCTCATTGTTTAACTGTTATAAGTCTTGCACTGTTGCATTATTCTGGTGTGGACCATGAGCAGGTAATGCAGAGTAGTTGTTAGGTTGGTTGGTTGTTTACAAGAGATTAACATTCAAAAATTATAATTGAGTGGTCTTATGTAGATTCTCAACCTTGCTCAAGTGTTTCCAGCATTTGATTATCATAATAAAAGCCTCAGAGTTCTGAGATAGAACACATGAGCTTGTTATTGTTAATAAATCCACATTGGTAAATAATCCACAGATTGCTTGCGTAGTTGAAAATGCTGCACTTGCATGTGAACCCATTTATTTAGTAATTGGCACACTGGTGAAATTTAGGCCTCCATTCTCAATGTATTTTTTTCCCAATGGAGAACATCTCAGGAAGTCAGGATGGCAAACTAACGAAGTTGCTACTGGTTTTTATAAAATAAGGACTACTAGTTGGCTGTGTAGAAGCCATAAAATCATATTTCGACCGGATGAATGTTTAATAATTGTAAAATTATGCTTAGAATACACCATAGATCTCAAAAAAGTCAGGATGGCAAACTCACGAAGTTGCTAATGGTTTATATAAAATAAGGACTACTCGTTGGCTGTGTAGAAGCCATAACATCATATTTTGACAGGATAAATGTCTAATAACTGTAAAATTATGCTTAGAATACACCATAGGCACATGCAAACAAAAGATTGATATGCTAATGATTAGAACTTATTGAAAACTGATTGCTGCGTTGGGTTTACAATGAATTGTTAGGTTCAAGAGAAAAATAAAATAAACAAAAAATTTCTTCTTTACAATGATACAGATACATGCATAGATACCATGTGAACAACTTTATTTCAGTTGATAATGCTTAGTGAATAGGTGTTGATCAAGGTGGTTAGAAAAGTAGGCATAGATATAATTACAGTCATGTAGCCAACTTCGTATGATGGGGCATTTGACTTTTTGTTGGTGGGCTGTATGGGGGCGCTTCCTTTGCTGGGCTAATTTTGTTCAAAATTCCATATTGTATTCTGTTACAGATTTATTGGATGGCCTGGGGGACTATTTAGGCACTTCTATTAATGTTTTCCTTGATCACTCCTTTGGACAAATTTCATTTCTAGTACATGCTTGTTATGGCATGTCAAATTTTCATCAAATTGGCAATTGATATTTACTTTGTTTGACAGTGCACCAGAACTCAGCTTGCTATGCTTCAGAGCATACAGGACTAGCCGTGAAGGCAGAAAATATGCACAACCCTATTGTTTCTGGTTTGCCTAATGCATTTACTAATGGTGTGCCTTATGCATTTACAAATGGTGGATCATTGTTGCACCCAAGTATGCACACTGCTGATCAAATGCCTGCTCATTCTAGTAGGATTGATGCCCCACCAAGTATGCTATCAGCTCAAAGCTCAAACATGGGTATGATTCAAGGAATAAATGGGGGCATGATCAAATCAGAAACTGGATATTCTGGCAGTTCCCCTTACATGTATGGCTCTGACAGAAATGTCCTGGAAATGCATCCAACGATTGAAGATGCATCTGTTGCATCTTTCCCCAGTGTACAGTCTAACTCACAGCCCCTGAATGAACAAATTCTGGATATGGAATCTTCTTCTTTTGGATCTTTAGGCCAGAATTCTCGAAATTTCAGTCTCTCTGACCTGGCAACAGACTTTTCACAGAGTTCGGGTATGTCCTCTCTCTCTCTCTCATGAACCTTTTTTTTATTTTGGCTCAAGATTACTGTTCTAGTTGGTGAGGCAGCTGGAACTCAGCTAGTTTAAGTGGAACAACTATTTTGTTCATATATTCATCTGAGAAAGAATGAAAACCCTCTCAGCCAAAAATGTAAAAATAAATATAAGCTCCATTTGGATAGCTGATGACTGATTGCGTTTGGCATTTTTGCCTTCTTTTTTTTTTCAGCTCAACGCCTCTTGCACTGTTCATAGGACATGAACATTGCATTTAGGCTTTGCTACAGTGATAAAGGAGTGAACAGTATTGCAGAAATTATTTTTTTATTGTTTTCAATTTTCAGTTTTTAGCAAAATAAGCGATATTCAGATGCACACATATACCGTTATACAAGAAATTATAGACTGTTAGGTGGAAGTGCTGATTGGGTCATAAGTTCAGTTAATGACAAATAACTCAAAAGTTGTCCATTAACTAAGTGCATGAGTTTTTGTGTATCTTCAATTAACTAAAATTATGAACATGATCTTATTTTGTTGGAGTAATTACAGTTTATCCACATGTAATAATTAGGCCCATTTTAATAATGCCAACCCATGGTTTGGACTTTATCACTTTATCTACCTGATGTGGCCTCCGTTAGGACTCCGTAACCCACCCCTCGCCTCTCCATTTAAAAACCCTCTTTATTATGTAAGACAAATTAGAACTAGGATCCGAGAGATATTTCGTTCGAATTCTTCTCCAACTTTCTTAGAAATCAAATCTCGTGACTGAAATCACATTTCATGATTGAAATTTTGTGAGATTAACGCAAGATTCAGCTTTCTGCTACTGACTGCAAGCAAGGAAATATAAGTTTGACCACCATTCTTGTCTCTCACAGGTAAGTGCGTGTTCTAGGATTTCAAATTTTGAAAAAATTGTACTGATGATGGGTAATGTTTGATATTTGTCCGTAGGAATCAAAAATTTGTGTCCCACTATGTCTTCATCAAGTGATTTTTACTCGAGTTTCAGTCACCATTTATGTTCGAGAGATAGATGCGCGCAAAGGACATCTTTGACACTGGATAATTTTGGGAGGAGGTTTTATGGCTGTTGCTTTTATGATGAGGTGAGTTATATAATCATCTTCAGTTTGAAATGCTTTTTATTTTTAAAACCCGATTAATGTTGATTAAGTTGTTGCAATTGGGCTGTTTAAAATGATTTGATTTTATGCGTAGAAAGAGGTACAGACTTGTAAATTCTTTCAGTGGTTGGATCAAAAAACTTGTAAGCGTGGGTCTGAAGTTGCACCAATAGTCTTGGCAAAATTCAAGAGGTTAGAGAATGAGGCAAAGGCCTCCAATGAGAGGGAAAAACTAGCTCGTGAAATGGAAGAAAAGGCAAAGGAGAGGGAAAGGATAGCTAAGCGAAGAGAAGAAAAATCAAGGGTAAGAGAAATGATTGCCCGAGTCAGAGCAAGAATGTATAGAGTTACACTGGTTGTGTCATGGGTTCTATTTGCTTTCTTTGTATTTTCTAGCAGGATTGAGGATGTTGGATTGAGTCATTGAGTCTTGCATAAAGATTGTGGTATATGATGTGAGATGTTGTATTTTAATGACTTGAAGACAATTTGTAATGAATGTCATTACTTTTATTTTTTTAGGGAAATGAATGTCATTACTTAAAACCAAATTTTTTACCAAAACCATTGTTTTCCTCAATATTAGAATTATTACGATTTTGGCACGTGTCATTATCTTATGCTTTGACAAAAGAACACTTGTTGTCATTGCATGCATCCTCTAGGTGTGAGTTATAATTAGATATGAGCCCAGTTTTTCCTAAAATTTATTAACTCGACTTGTCTGCCAGGTCGAAGATAATATGGTGACATATGTTATCTGTGGGTGATAGGCATCTTGTGCCAGGGGCATCTCAACCTTTATTCTATTAGAATAGAATATAGTATATCTATTTTTCTTATAGTATAGTATAGCAAAAATTGATAATAATAATAATAATAATAATAATAATAATAATAATAATAATAATAAACTAAGGCCCCTCATTTACCCCCCCCCCCCCAAAAAAAAAGCCCCCTTTATTGAACAATTGAATGCATTATCTATTGTGTGTAAAAATTTTAATTAAAGCCCAAGATTTAAATAAAAAATAATTTTAAAAATTAGCATCTTTTCAAATGTTGTGCACTATAAATACATTTTACTCTATTTGAAAATTTTCAATCTCCCAGACACATGAAAGATGAATAGACTCATCACTGCTTATATCAAATTAAAATCAAAATTAATAGATTTTAAGAAAAATTTATTACTAAAATCTAATGTTCAATGCTAAAATCAAGTATTACCAAGAGAAATAGTGACTATCTCAAACATTGTATTTATTATGATATTGATGGTTTAGATTAATTTTCAAATTTAAAGGTCTGAAAAGAAGTTTTACAAAAAGATTAAAAAAAAATACTCCAATTAATGTATTAAATTTTATAAAAAGACTAGATTTTTTTTTTCCTTCTGCGTGTGTTGCTTATAGAATATGGCTAACATTACATCTTACACTTGTATGTGGTGAAAGAAGTTTTTCAAAATCAAAATTGATAAAAATCATGTTTAAGATCAACTATATCATAAAAAGACTAAGCAGATTAACCATATTGATAGTAAAAAGGGAAACATAGGCACAAGTTGAATATATGAAAACATAATTAGTATAAATTTTGCATCTCAAAAAGAAAGAAAAGTATATTTTAGATGAAAAAAATATAAAAATATTATTCAATTAATATTTGAATATATGAAAATATCCAGAAGCGCAAATCCCACTTTATATCACCCCGAAAATTATTTCACAAAACAATCCATCTTTTTCAGGTTTATGGGTTTTGTAATAAAAAGAATATAGTTTTGTTACTTCTCCAACTATCTCCCCATTAGGTAGGATTTTATTGGCCCAAACGTCACTTTATTATCACCTTATTTTCTAAAATGTGTTAAGTTGAGCACCTGTTGTGTGTCTTCATGCATGTATTACACGTTTCACATTATGGTATTATAGATATGTAGGTCCCACTATCTGCTAGACATGTGATGCATACATCAAAAAATATAAAAAGATCATTTTTTCTCAATGTAATTTTTGAATTGAGAGAAAAGCCAAAATTATGTCATTTTAGAAAGGTTCGTTCAAACCACAAGGCTTTATGAATGATATTCATGAGATTTTGAAATTTCTTGCCAATATTTTAAGACCATCCTTATGAGATTTTTACTTGTAATAACTTGACATGTATGAAAAGGGAGGCTGCATACATTCGAGAGAATATTTGAATATTCGAATGTTTAGATACTTTCATTTGTTTTAAAAAAAAAAAAAAAAGTCAAATATGAAACCTGATTAAAATAACAAAAAAGTAAAATTTAAGAGAGCAAAAGAAAATTTACCAAAATTTAAAGGTATATAATTTAATATTCTTGCATTGCCAAAACTATATACAAGGGACACAATTTTAGAATCCTATTCTAAAATAATAATTGTGAAGCATAAAATGATACAAATGAATTTTGCTGTGGCCTAGTGACATGGAAAACTAGATATATCTAACGCAATTTTAGAATAGGACTCCTAAATCCTGATTACCCAATCTACTATCAATTTATCAAGTCTTGGAAATGTTTCTTCTCAAAAAAAGTCTTCTGGAAGTGTTTTTTTACGTGCCAGGCTCATCCTCGAGTCTTTGTCTTTGACCACAAATTGACTCAATCCGATCCAAGTATGCAAGTGTAAACAGCAAGAAAAAACCCGCCCCCAGCCAAATAAAAGAATTCGATCTGATGGTAATAATGAGAGTCCAAATCCAAATATCCAAATCACCTGATCTCCCCATGCCTGTAGACCCCACCTTTTTCTACGTGTCACCCTCCAATACTATCCACTTCATTTTTGCCAACCCGTTCAAAATCTTTTTAACCTAGAAATGCGGACACAACAGTTTTCTAGATAAATTTCTCAATTATTAAGTTGACGAGTTAATATTAGTTAGGCCCGTTCCAAGTGGCGTTACCATTAATACTATTTTCTTATTTATCATTAATATATTGTTACCTTTCATAATTGGGAAATTTGCAAGTGAATTTTGTTGATCTTTAATAACTTCTAATAACTCAAAACAAATAAGTTGATTTTTTTTACCGCGTTTTATATTATTTATAACGTGATTTCAAATTTTACTGAAAGAAGATGTCTTTTAACAAATGCATAAAAAGTAGGACTTAAAAAAATTGATAAATATTATTTTCATAATATTTTACAACAAATTTCATTTTTTACCGTACAAATTTTAAATAATAGATTGAAGTTAAAACTCTTCCCAGCTATGACGTCTTTTATAAAATAAAAAAAAATTATATCAAACCGATTCCACCATAAAAGGGAACACGTCACCTTCCCATTTTCTCTCTTTCTCTCTCGAATCCAATTCCGGTAAGTTCCATTAAAATCATCAATTTGCTCCAAATTTTTCTCTCTACATATATTCACAACTCTATTGGTTTACCTCACAAATCTGTGCTTTTGGTTACATAATAATCAAATTCAAACCCTTGGATTTCATTCTATATTTTCTTGTAAGCGAGATCAGCTAAAATCATCAGCTTCGTTTTTTTTTTTTTTTTTTTTTTGTTGTTGTTGCTGTGAAATTTTGTTTTTGATTCGATCAAAGCGATTTAATATTCGATTATTTTGATAGGTTTAAGCTGAAAGTGGAGGAGAATCAGCGTGAAAAATAAGCTTCAATTTATCGAATATTCCTCATAGCGTTCGTTCTTATATAGTGATTTTCGTTTCGGTTCTCTGCGTCCAAACTATGTCGAGCGGTTCCGTTAGAAGAGTCTCGCGCCAAGATATACAAGTGGTAAGCTTTTCAGATTGAATTTCTTTTTTCTTTTCTTTTTTTTTTTCTTTTTTTGCTTTAAAAAAATAGTGATTTTAATGAGTAAAAAGTAATTATATAGGTTTATACTTCTTCTAATCGCTTCTTTTTGTGTATTTTTTTTTTTAATTCTTTGAGTAATTGACTTGTTTAGTTCTGAATATTGATTGTTTTTCCTTGTCTTTTGTATTGTGATTTCATTAAAAAAAAAAAAAAAATTGTATTGTGATGTGTGTTTGTGGTACTATAATTGCTTAGGTTTAGAGAAATTGGAGGATAAGCTTAAATATAATTTTCTTTCTTTTTTTTCTTGAATTAAATTTTTTTTTGTTTTTTTGTTTTTTTGTTTTTTTTGTTTTTTTTTTTTTTTTTGTTTTGTAATCTTGTGTGTCTATGTATGTATGATATAAGGGGATATAAATTGAGATTTTCTAGATTTCTTAGGGTAACTCTTTTATAGAATTATTAAAATCTTAGCTAAACAAATGTTAAATTAGTGCTAGTAAACGTTTATTTAAATGGGAGAATTGTACTGTATCTCGTGTTTTTCGAAGCCTGTATTTGCATGTGTTTTAATTTTACCCATTTTTTCATGAATAAATCAATTGAAATAGACGGTTTTGATGGGTACCATACCCTAGAGTTATCATAGAACCTTGATAAAATGTTAAAGGTTGTACCCGGTGCAACAAAACTCCCAAATCTGTGGAGTCTGGAAGAAATGATTGGTAGGTAGTCTTACCACACACAAACCCCAAGACATATGCAGCTTTGGGTGGAAGGCACTTGCTATCGCACCAAAGTTTGACCCCCGTTTATTATAATTCAATAGTGGGGGATGGGGTGATTTGAACCCTAGATGTCTCTGTTGGAAATACCAGCAGTGCAAGTTGGACTGCGAAGCTCTTGGGATGAACCCTACCGTAGAATGTTGATGACATGGAAAATGTAAACCATGCTTTTAGTCCATGTATTGTATATAAGAAAAAGAATCTGGCTGTCCTGATCTTTTTTATTTCCTTTGTCTGGGGCATATATGTCTTGATTTTTCAGGTGCAAAATCTTATAGAGCGATGTCTTCAACTGTACATGAATCAGAAGGAGGTTGTGGAAACTCTATTGGATCAAGCAAAAATAGAGCCTGGTTTTACAGAGCTTGGTAATTATGGATACTTTTTTGATAGTTGTCATTATTTTCATTACATTTTTGTGTTCTGAAACTTATACAAGTAGGTTTTATTTGCACAAGAAATATATGGAGATTTCTTGCATACTCAAAATTAAAAAACTGCATGATAATAAATTAATACAGTGTAATTTTTTTGATAATTAAGTTAATTTTAGAAGAGTTAGAAAATTAACTCCTTAAATTGCATAGCTTCAATTTTCTTTTTTCTTTCTTGTTTTTTTTTTTTTTTTTTTTAAGGAAGAAAAAAGGAGAACTAATAGCATGTTGAAGACCAATTTTGATCAAGTATCATTGGCCTATTGCCCAAACAACTCGTTTAGTTTGCATTCTGAACCTTGCTATTCATGCTTCTTTTATGGCTTTCTTTTATATTATTAATTCTAATATTCAAGATGACCATAGCTCATGTAATTGTGTTATATGGTTACCAAGTTTGAACTTTGAAATCTAAAAGAATTTTTTGCTCATTGTCCTACTTGGATATTGAGTCATAGACCAACCTGTTGCAATCAGGAGTCATGAACCACTGCAAATTTATCACTCCTTTTATCTATAAAGATAAGACTTCTTCAGAAATATAGGATTGCTCAGCCCTTCAACCTAATCCAATATCTTATCTTTCCCCGGTGCTTTCCATCCAGATCTTTATACTAACTTCTCCTTGTCAGTCAACTTAAACAAATAAACCCAGTGCAGTTGCAGTTGCAGTTGCAGATCTGTGCACCCACAGTTTTTAGTGGATTCAAAAAAAAGAAAATTTTATTTCTGAAAGCTTTTTTCCCCCACCCAATTCTATTCACAGTTGTTATTCATTTGCTGTGTCCTTCTCCCCTTCACAAACTTTGTATCTTGTTCTCTTTTCAGTTTGGCAGAAGCTAGAAGAAGAAAATCGAGATTTCTTCAGGGCTTATTATCTTAGATTGATGGTGAAGCAACAAATAAATGAATTCAACAGGTTGCTTGATCAACAGGTGCAGTTAATGCGTCAGATGCAATCAAGTGGAGTTACTTCACTGCCTACCTCTAATGGATCTCATATCTCATCATGTAAGACCTTTTCTATGTTTAGTAGCTAGGGTTACTTGTCAAAAAAAAAAAAAGTGTAGTAACTAGGGTTATTTCTATAATCCCTAGAAGTCCATTTTGGCCCACGGCTTTACTTGTAGGTTTAGTTGTCTAAGTTGCATTTTACTGCTCTCAGTTCCTGAGCAGCCCTGAATTGCATAATACTAGCCATTAAATTAATCCTAGGAGTAAATTTGTTTAGCATTTTCCTGGAATTTATGGCTGCTTTGTAAGTGGGTTATGCATCTTTGTCTTTGGATAACATACAGTTTGCTCTGTCACTTGAAAATAGAGAAGCCTTTTCACTTTGCTGCACTTATGAGATGAATATTATGGTTGGCCTAGAGAGTGTATTTCATCCCTAGCACATTTCATTTTCCCTGCTTCTTCTGTAATTCTTTTATTTTGGTCAATTTTGTATACTTGTTTACTAGAATATCACCCCATTTTCACTTCCTTAAATTTTCTTAATAATATCTAGAGGAACCGGGACAGCCCCTAAAATTTTTCCTTCACTACTAAATTGCTTCCAAGTGTCACAGAAGACAACACATTCTGACAAATTAAATGTCTTATTTATTACTATTCTTTTGAAATTTGAAAGCCTCTAGTTTTGGCTTGCATACGTGGACTGGAGAAAAGGAAGAGGGGTTCATGTTGACCCACCATTTTGTACCTGCTTTTTTATCTTCCTTAATTATTATTATTACTACTACGAACTATGTATCAGTAATTATATGTTATGTATTCTTCTTGTACCTTTTGGGTTTGCTCTATGCACTTTTTGCATAGAGCAAACTTTTGTATATATATCATTCTTACTTATCAAAAAAAAAAAAAAAAAAATCTCTTGATTGCGTTTCTTAGGGGTTTGTATGGCTCATGGAAAACTTAAAACCCTAAACTGTGGTTTAGCAAAATATCTAAAAACTCAATGCTAGCCCTCATTATCAAATGGCTCTTGCTGTATAAGCTTGAGAATTTGTGTGAAGTAGAATGATGTGAGAAATTATACAGAGAGAGTGGAATAATCTTCAACTTTTATCTAATCTAGCCGTGACTTTAGCTCACATGAACTTACATCTCATCATTGTTTTACTGTTATCAGTCTGGCTCTGTTGCATTAATCTGGTGTGGACCATGAGCAGTAATGCAGCTTAGTTAGGTTGGTTGGCTGTTTACGAGGGATTAATATTCAAACATCATAGCTGAGCGGTCTTATTAGTCTCTCTCTCTCTCTCTCTCTCTCTCTCTCTCTCTCTCTCTCTCTCTCCCTAAATTTTGATAAATATTATGTAGTTTCTCAACCTTTTTCAAGTGGATCCAGCGTTTGTACTATAACAAAACCCTCAAATGTTCTGAGATAGAACACAGGAACTTGTTACTGTTAATAAATCCACATTGGTCAATAATCCAGAAGTTGTATGCGAACCGTTTTATAGAAGTTGGCATTCTGTTGAAATGTAGGCCTCCATTCTCCATGTATTAAATGGATTTTTTTTTCCCTAAAAGAGAACATCTCAGGAAGTCAGGATGCCAAACTAATGAAGTTTCTAGTGATTTATATAAAATTAGGACTACTTGTTGGTTGTGTAGATGCCATAACATCATATTTCGACAGGATGAATGTCTAACAATTGTAAAACAATGCATGGAATACACCATATGCACATGCAAACTAAAGAGTGATATGCTAATTATTGGAACTTATTGAAAACTGATTGCTGCATTGGGTTTACAATGAATTGTAAAATATTTTTTCTTTAAAATGACACAGATGCATGCTTACACCATGTGAACATCTTTTTTCGGTTGATAATGCTTTGTGAGCAAGTGTTGATCAAGTTGGTGACAAAAGTAAGCATAGAATGTGATTTAATTACAGGCACGTAGCCAACTTCATGTGATGGGGAATTTGGCATTTTTTGGTGGGCTGGGCGGGGGCAAAGGAGGGGAGGGGGGACATAATTTGGTCTTTCCTTTGTAATGCTAGGCTAATTTTGTTCAAAATGCCGTATTTTAGTCTGTTACAGATTTATTGGATGGCCTGAGGACTGTTAAGGAACTTCAATTAATGTTTTCCTTGATCACTCCCTTGGACAATTTCATTTCCAGCACATGCTTGTTATGGCATGTCATACTTTCATTAAATTGGCAACTGATAGTTACTTCATTTGACAGTGCACCAGAACTCAGCTTGCTATGGCTCGGAGCATACAGGACCAGCTGTGAAGGCAGAAAATATCCACCACCCTATTGGTTCCGGTTTGCCGAATGCATTTACTAATGGTGTGCCTAATGCATATACTAATGGTGGATCATTGTTGCACCCAAATATGCACGCTGCTGTTCAAATGCCTGCTCATTCTAGTAGGATTGATGCCCCACCAAATATGCTATCTGCTCAGAGCTCAAACTTGGGTTTGATTCAAGGAATAAATGGCGGGATGATCAAATCAGAAACTGGATATTCTGGTAGTTCCTCTTACATGTTTGGCTCTGATGGAAATGTCCTGGAAATGCGTCCAACAATTGGGGATGCATCTGTTGCATCTTTCCCCAGTGTAGAGTCCAACTCACAACCCCTGAATGAACAAATTCTGGATATGGAATCTTCTTCTTTTGGATTTTTAGGCCAGATTCCTCGAAATTTCAGTCTCTCAGACCTGGCAGCAGACTTTTCTCAGAGTTCTGGTATGTGCTCTCTCTCTCTCTCTCATAAATGATGCGGGACAGCCTAGGCTTCACCACCTTAGAACAGTCCCACAGTTGTTTGGAATCACCACCAAATACAAACGCAATTTGCACAAATGAATATTCTTAATCAGAATAGTTTGAATACAAAATAAATCATTTGGAGCTTTATAGAGCTTCCAAGAAATAAGAGATAAAGATAAATGACTAATCCTAAGCTGAACTCAATTACTAATCCAAATACTAAACTAATCCCTATTTAAGAGCATGAAATTTAATCCCTATCTCAATTCAAACTTAGAAAAAACTTAAAATATAAAATTATCCAATGATAATCCTAAATAAAATATTGAAATAATTTCTGGTTGTACTCTTGCATCAGTTTTTATATGCTCCTTTATTTTTGCTCAAGCGTACTCTTCTAGTGAGTGAGGTAGCTGGAACTCAGCCAGTTTAAGTGGAACAACTGTTTTGTTCATAAAATTCATCTGAGAAAGAATGAAAACCCTCTCAACCAAAAATGTAAAAATAAATACTGTAATACACACAATTATACTGTTAGGTGGAAATGCTGATTGCGCTACGAGTTCAGTTGATGATATCAACTCAAAAGTTGGCCATTAACTGTGCGCATGAGTTTTTGTGTAGCTTTAAGTAACTAAATTTATGAACAGGATCTTACTTTGTATTAGAACATGTATGTATCTAGGTGTATGCATAGCTTTAATCATTCCAAGACATTGTATGTACATTTATTATTAATGTAATACATCTGAAAATTTCAGATATACTGGAGACTTACCCTCGATCACCTTTCCTAGCAACAGATTCAGAAAGCTTTCTTGATTCTCGTGACAGAGAACATCAAGGTTAGATTTTTGCCATATTTTTCATGTTTCATGTTTCAAAGGTTGAAACTGATATTGGTGTGTTGGCCTTACACTAGACAATAAAAGGTTGGAATCTATATCAGAGGGCTTGAGTTGTGAAGACTTTGGGAGTGAATAGTGAATAAGCTATATCTACCGGTCTGCTATTTGAGGTAGTTGCTGGGCTGCTTTCACTTATATGCCATCACTATCTCTTCACAACGCAAATTGCCGGCTGTAGTCAAAAGCCCTTAGTCCTTGAAAACTCAATCCTGGCACTCCTTAGTAATTTTGTGAGTCTTATAGCGCAATTAACTGCTCATCCTGTGTTTTATTGCTACAGGTCTAACAGGAACCCAAGGATAGAAGCGTCTGTACATAGCATTGTAGAATTGGAGAGACTGGATTTTAAATTCCTTGAAGGTATTAATTGGTGTGTAGAAGTTCATTGACGTTATGTATTGGTAAGAATCTACATTTGGAGTGCTGTAGGAAAAGAATTTGGGGGGAAGTTAAAACTGATGTTGAAAATAGGTTTTCAGTGACCATGAGAAGGTGATCTTACTGCACAGTCTGTGTCCCAGAAACAAATATTGGTACTTTGGTATGATGATGATAATTTGTGGATAATTTTTACTATCCTTTCATTAGAATTAGAGGTTGACAGTTGACAAGGACGTATAGATGCGTCTAAGGATCAAAATCTTCCATGTGGATTTTAAAGTTTTGGTAATGTCTCTTATACCCAATGCAATAAGAATGTGAATTGGATAACATGTGCTTCATGATACATTTGAAAAGGCTTTCTTATTCGTTGATTGGTGCATGTGTCTCAGAAAAATTCCAAGTAAAAGTTTAATCTCCGTTCCATTTGGTCTCGAGTTATCATGCTAACATGAAATCCTTAGAAAACTTGAATTTAAATTATTTACAGTTTTAGAATTCCTGAAAAAAGTGAGACCCTTGCCACAAGCACAAAAAAAATAGCAATGCTATAGATACAACAGTTTTCACAATAAATTTTACACCCGTTAAGTTGACAGGTTATTATTTTTAAATACAAGATAGAATTCTACTCTAGCTTAATCTAGGTGTATATGTGTGTGAAATTCCCTCCTGGAGACTTGAATTCTAGCCTTTACCCCTCACACCCCACAAGCACTTATACTTGTAGAGTGACCATCGCACTAAGGGTGTGCAGTGGTGAGTTGGCAGGTTATTATTGATTGCACACTAGTGACATTACTTTATTATCCACTATTAATAACTTGCCACCTCGTATAAGTGTGATATTTGTTATCAATTTTGGTGGGCCGATAAACTTATTCTAGAAAAAATCATGGAAAATTTTACTCTTTAGTACCATTGGGTAATTTTCAGTGAATGTTTCTGTGATTTTGTGCTGCTAGGTTTTTTGGAATAAGAAAATAAAACCTTATGGTATCAGTCAGTTGTTTTGCAGATTTGTGCCATGGGGAAAGCTAGGGCGAGAAGTGGGACTAGAATGTAGAAACATTAATGAAATGAAGACAATTAAATACGTTGTTTTTTTGTGCTTACTCTTCCCGGTTTGTGGGATTCCAGTCATACATCACGCTTTTAAGCAGTCAATATGGACAAGAAGCTGAGTGGGAACATGGGGTCCTGTCTCTCTGGCAAATAGTTGTTTTCCTATTTCCATAGCCAAAAAGAAATGGTGGTAACGGTTTTATCAATGAATATTTGTTTATAAAATTAGGTTGCCTTATCTGAATTTTAGGAAATTGATACCGTTCCAATGATACAAGTTAACCAAGACTTCCATTGGCAAAACCACTCTCTCTTCATCTTCTTACTAGCTCACTTTCCACGCTCTTCATACTCAAAACAGTAACTCTTTCAGTCAATTGCCACTATAGAGCTATAGCTGAAATGGTTTCTAGTTTGTACACAGATTGGGACAATCGGAAGAAATCTAACATCGACTTGAGCTAGTTTGGACTGTTCTGAACATGGTTCTAACCATTCACAAATTTATATTTTTAGTGCAAATCAATCCCAATCAATTTTCATTGTAAAATTTCAATGCAGTTGTGTTGCTCTGATCTCGATTCAATTTTCACGCTGTATATGATACTATGATCTGCCAGTGAGAAGAGAGAGAGCTACCTTTAGTATTGTGTATTATTTGGATTATTATGTAATCACCCTCTTATATAGGAGTTGTTCCCACTAATATGTCATAATATGTCATCCAACCCATGTTTATGGCATGCAGCCCCTAGGACATCCGTTAACATGACTCTTACACTATGTACCATGGCAATATGGCATGTAGGAAAAATTATTGAATACTCCGGAATCATAAATGCGTACTCTCCTCTCTCACATGAATTGTGAGTCTCACTACAAATTTAATTAGTACTAGCCTCTGGGCACGCGCTCACTCGCGTGCTCAGAAGCTCTTCTATTTTTTGGGTAAAAATTAATAATTTGTATTTATTATAATTTAAGATTTCTATTTTTTCCAATCACAGAAAAAAAAAAAAAAGAATACGTGGGGTAAGTTTTGTATATTAAAGGAGTTTTAAAACTAACAAAAGAGTGATCCTATTTTGTAGGGAGTTAGTGAGTAGAAGTAAGAATTTAAATCAACGTAAAAGCAGGAGTTCGTTAGAAGTAGGAATTTAAATCAACGTAAAAGTAGGAGTTTATTAGAAGCAGGAAGGCATTTCAACGTAGAAGTAGGAATTTATTATTTTTGTCAATTTACTATTTTAACCCTATTTCTAAGTTTTAAGTAGGGGTATTTTTTATAGTAAAAAAACAATAACTAACTTTATTTTGCCAATTTACTATTTTAATCCCACTTTTAAGGTATTGGTTAATTAATTTAAGGATATTTTTGACAGTAAAAAAAATAATAACTAACTTTCTGAATCCTCTTAATATATATTGATGACCCACAGTTATGTGAGAAGGGGGAGTACACATTTATAGTACTCTAAGAGTACCCAATAATTACCCATCATGCAGCCCCTAGAGAATTATGGAGGGATTGGCTGAGTAATTATGTGGTATTGCACAAAGCAGTTTTTAATTCCTCCATCTATGCAATTTTTTAAAGGATTCTCTTCTTTAAACTCAATTTTTTGAATTTCCTAAAATACCAGCAATCAGTTAAATTAAAATTTTTCAACCAATGAGAATAAATAAGTTAAAAAAAAAAAATTTAAACCCCAAATTTTTTTTTTTTTTTGAAAGGAAAAAACTCCCAAAATTTTAAACAGCGTACCCTCCACTTTTTATATAGTCAAATTCAAATTAAAAAAGAAAAAAAAATCAAATATTGAAATAATACAACTTCTTTGAGATAAACTTAAAAAAATTATCACTATTTTTTTTATCCTCTCACCTTTTTTTATGTTTTCTATCTCTCACTATAACTTTTTTTTTAAGATTCTGAGTTATCTTTTATATATATATATATATATATAATATAATTATTAAAAGATAGAAATCTCTTCTTCTTCTTTTTTTAGTAAAATATCAGGTTCATCCTTTTTTGGATATTCTCAAATGATCTTATTGTTTTTATTTAGAAATCCTAGCTTATCTGCCATAAAAAAAAAAAAGAAATAAAAACAAAAATTCCAACTTTTCCTTTTTTTTTTTTTTTTTTTTTTTTTTGATTGATACAATAAAATTTCATCCTATAACGTCCACTCCAAAATAATTTTTCTTTATCATTATTCTAAGATACCAATCGATTTATAATGTAGACGAGATTCAAACCTATATTTCTCATTTGAAATGCTGCGTCTATAATGTTTTCACAATACTTTCACAACAAATTTTAGATGGTAAAGTTGTTACTGGTTTCAATTTGAACCCACCAATAACAACCAGTAACAGCTTCCTATTTAGGATTTTCTGTGAAAGTGTTTAGAAATAGCATTTCTCAATTATTTATTAAAAAAAAGTATTTTAATTGTGTTTTTTTCTTAAAATTTATATTAGAAACAGTTGGTATGAAATATGGTCTTTTTACTCAAATTTAAAGCAACTGTTAAACAAAATTCAACAAAATACAAGAGCAAATTTACCCCTTAAGAAGCAATTAAGAATATATAAAAATAATTGTGAGAATAATATAGTGGAAATAATCAAATATTTTTCAATAAATTCAAGAAATATCTTCATAGTCTTAATTATATTATTAATACTAAAATTTTACATTTCCTTATTTTTCTAACAGCATATAATCTATATTACTAATAAGAGAATTCTTTTGTTTTGTCTTTAATTTTTGGCGTACTAAAATATTCTTATATAAATTCTAAAATAATATACCTTTTAGTTTAATTTTATTTGCTATAAAAGACAACAAAAAGGTTAAAAGCGTAATTCGAAATTATTCAAACTATCCAAGACTTTATAATCACGTTCATCTCACTACATGTTAGAATTCAAATCCATCTGTTCTCTATTTGATAAGTTTGTTTCCTATTTGAATTCAAATACTCTGTGTTATCCTTTAAAAAAAAAAACTCTTGGTTACTTTAAAGAAAAAAATAATGCAAACTCTCTTATCAAGAATGGCTCTATCCAATTCCTATCAACAACAAAAAAAAAAGGATGGTTCTATAAAAAAAAAAAAAACCAAGCACGTTTTTTTATTCTTTTTTTTTTTAATTTTAATCTCAAACAAATGTATACCACTAATCTATACTACTTACAAACTAAATTACCCGTTTCTCAACAAAAAAAAAAAAAAAAACAAAAAAAAAAAAAAAAAACAAAACAAACAAACAAACAAACTAAATTACCCTTACAAACAAACGTAAGAATTAAAAAGTTAACAAATTGTAATTAATAAGGGGAAAATAAGTCATATTACCAATTTTTAAAATCTTTGAGTTTAGATAAACTTCTACTCTCCCACTACAAAAATTCAAATCTCTTTAAGTTTATCGCAACAAATATTTTGGACATATTTACTTCAAAAATTAAAACCGTCTGAAACTTCTCATATATTTGAGTTTTAATTCAGTTTATCATCTATTTAACAATTATCACTAATCTCCATCCCTCCTACTTTTTTTTTTCTCATGCAAGATTCAAAAGTTAAAATCACGTCTAAAACTTTTTTTTAGAAAAAACACCACGTTCTTTCAAAAACCTTCACATTTAAAACTATTATAATCACAATTGGATAAAATATGATCATTTTTAAAATAAGAAAACTACCACACCCAGCACACAATATTTTCCCTCTTCATTGCTCTATATCTCCAATTCCTCCATTTTGTGCCTATGATCTTGATGCGAGGTGGGTTTTTCTATATTTTTCATGTTGATTGATAAATGGTTTCTTACTTGATTAGTTGTCTCTTATCAGCCCAAATTTTCATTAATATTTACCTTTTGAAAGTGCATAAGTATTTGATTTTTTATTTGAAAAAAATAATGAGCATATTTGACCTTTTTTTTTTTCGTTATGTGCTTAGCTATTCTAATTTTGGAATAGTATTTGATTCTCAAAAAAAAATTTGGAATATTATACGATGGGATTAGTATGCCTTCACGTTCGTTGGATTAAGGTATCGTTTTTTTTTTTTTTTAATGTCATTATATCATTTAATTTTGAATATTATTTGTCTCCTTCCTTTACCTTTTTTTTCTTAGTTTCGGGTTCTAGAATACAAATTTATTTTATATTGGATCTATAATTTGAAGTAGGAAAAAAATCCAAAACAAAATTTGATTCAAACATGCGCTGGATAAAGGTATGGTTATTTTCCCCCCACTTTTTACATTTAATTTTTTATCCTATCATTTCACTTTTGTTCAATTGCTCACTTCATTGCTTTACCATTTTTTCTTCATAATTTCATATTCACTTTTGTTCATTCACTTTCTATTTTATGCTATTCATGGTTCTTGAGAATCTTGAAAAATATATGGAAACATTGAAATAGTTTGGGCAAATAGTTTCGTGAATAATTATTATTTTAATTAATAATCAATTAGTGTTAACCGGCCCACTTTTTGATTTCTTTACGAGTTGAAATGATAGATTAAATGTCAATAGGCTTTTTTTTAAATGTCAAAATTTTCATTGACCCCAATTTGATGTTTATGTATTTATCTTATTACATTTATGCTTTGTTACTCATTGATTTGTAATGCAACCTAACATAAAAAAATAAATAAACCAATCACACAAAATAATGACTTCTTCGTCTTTTTTTTCTTTTTTTTTTTTAATTTGATAGTTACAACAAGAGAGGGGCTTAGAATGCCAGATGTTTCATTTAGAAATACCGATTGAGCTAAGAAAAATGCACCAATCAAGAATTATGATGAATGAAAAGTTTTGTCTTTTAGAAAAAAATAATAATAGTAGAAGAGCTTCTGAGCACACACAACGTGTGCTAAGAGGCTTTATTTCTTAATTTTAGAATCGAATGTGGGACAACATCATAAATATTCATCCAAATGAGTTATCAAAAATTAAAGAGCTTAGAATAAATAAATCGTAAAAAAAAAGTGCTTCACAATAATAAATAAACATGAATAATTTACATTTTATATTTAATAATATCCTTACAAACTTTTTTAAAGAGTTAACAAAATATAAAAATGACTATCAATAGTATTTAAATTATATATATATAGGAATTATATTATGCATCATATTGTATATTTTTTAGTGTATTCATGCATATGTATGGAGTTACAAACAGTTTTAAAATCAATGCATAGGATTTTAAAACTCAACGTAGAGTTAAAAACTCAAGAAGATCCTAATACCCTTTCTTGAATTTTTTGGAGAATAAATTGATCTGGGTCAGCTTCGTATTCAAAAAGTTCCCTTACCCAGATCCAGAATGATCTGGGTTAGCTTCAAACTCCAAAAATCCAACTGCTCAGGACCTGACATTTCACCCAAAATGTGTTTGTGGCCGGACTCTTGAAATGGATTTGCAAATTTTATTGTTCAGAACCCAATGGGCAATGGTCTTGAAAAACATAGTTAAGCAGAGGAATTAGAAGGAGCAGGGGCGGCTTTACATTTAGACCAGACCTGGCCGAAAAGAATTCAATAAAGTGTTTTTATTTTTTTACCCCTAAAATAAAATTTTGAACACCTAACCCTAAGGGCCTGTTTCGTAAGGGACTCCAACCAAACATGCGTTAGAAGCTTGGCATATCATATTTTCTTAAAATTATAGAATAAACACTTCCATTTTCAAATACAATCATAATATATGACTATATTAATCTATATATATCTATATATTACTAAAAGCTGACATAGTATTTATTTTTATTATGCTCTTGTTGAGCCACATCAGCATTCAAGTCATTTATTTATTTTTAATATTTTCTTTTTCTCTATTTAAACTTTTCTTCCCCCTATTTTCAAAAAAAATATATATATATTCTTCTCCTTATTAGTTCACACACTTACTGTTACACTTATTCCAACATTTTCCTCTCCTTTTTGTTTCTTTATCTCCCAACTACTTTACTGTTATATCTACTTATTTTATTTTGTATAAATTTGATATCGTTTTCCCATTCAATTCTTATTTTTCCCATCAGAAAGTCTTCTGTTTCCCTTTTATAGCTTTGGTTGAATTTAGTTTGGGTTAATACTTAGGGTTTTTGGAAATAAGAATTTGAATATGCCTACCAATTGTTTAAGTAATCTATATATTACTAAAAGTTGAAGCGTAGCATTTATTTTTTTTACGCTTTTGTTAAGCCACATCAGCAGTCAAGTCATTCATTTATTTTTAATATTTTCTTTTTCTCTATTTAAACTTTTCTTCCCCCTATTTTCAAAAAAAAAAAAAAAATCTTCTCTCTATTAGTTCACATACCTACTGTTACACTTCTTTCAACATTTCTCTCTCCTTTTGCCTCTTTATCTCCCAACTACTTTACTGTTATACTTCTTTTCTCTTTTTTATATTTTGACTCTTCTTCTACTCATTTTATTTTGTATAAATTTGATATCATTTTCCCATTCAATTCATATTTTTCCCATCAGAAAGTCTTTTGTTTCCCTTTATAACTTTGGTTGAATTTAGTTTGGGTTAAAACTTAGGGTTTTTGGAAATAGGAATTTGAATATGCCTACCAATTGTTTGAGTAATAAATTATTATAAAGCCTATTATTTATTCCTTTTGTTTCGTATTAATTTTGGCTAAAACAACATTGCAATGTTGTAATAAGTTTTGATTATTATGATCATTTCCTTATTCCTTAAGAGATGAGAAATTTGAATAATAAATTTGAAACTTATAAAGTTTAGTTGTATATTAAGCAAATATAATACACTACAATAAAAGTTAGAAGAATATGGTTCACCTTAAAAAAATAATAATAAAATGATATATTTGTAGAAATAAAAAGATTAAAAAAAAATACTTGTAGAAATCTTTTTTTTTTTAAATAGACAATACTTGAAATAATGATTACTTTTTATATATTACACCTCATGACATAATATTTATATTCCCACGCATCGCGTGGGTCTGCGGCTTGTAAGTAATAATACCACCGTTCACCCTTGGCACAATGGTCACTTCACAAGTATAAGTACTTGTGAGGTGTGGAGTGTAAGGCTGAGGTTCAAGTATTCAAGAGAAAACTTCACACACATATGCACTTAGATTATATTATAATAGAATTTCTATTTTGTATTAAAAAATAATAATAATCTATGTATTACTAAAAGCTGAAGCGTAGTATTTATTATTGCTATGGTCCTGTTGAGCCGCATCAGTAGTCATGTCATTCATTTATTTTTTATATTTTCCTTTTCTCTATTTAAACTTTTCTTCCCTTTATTTTTAAAAATAATAATAATAAAATAAAATAACTCTTCTTTTCCTTATTTGTTCACACACCTATTGTTACACCTCTTCCAACATTTTCCTTTCTTTTTTGCCTCTTTATCTCCCCACTAGTTTACCATTATACTTCCTTCCTCTTTTTTATATTTTAACTCTTCTTCTACTCATTTTATTTTGTATAAATTTGATATCGTTTTCTCATTCAATCCATATTTTTCCCACACAAAATTGTGAGTTCTCTCTCTCTCTCTCTCTCTCTCTCTCTCTCTCTCTCTCTCTCTCTCTCTCTCTCTCTCTCTCTCTCTCTCTCTCTCTCTCTCTCGATGAATTTTTGTTCTTTCTTATAACCCTAATTAAGGTTGATGTTTTTTTTTAATATGTGTTTTGGTATTGTGTGTGTGTGTTTTTTTTTTTTAATATCCCATCAGAAAGTCTTTTGTTTCCCTTTTATAGCTTTGGTTGAATTTTAGTTTAGGTTAATTCTTAGTTTTTTTTGGAAACATGAATTTGAATATGCTTACCAATTGTTTGAGTAATAAATTATTATAAAACCTATTATCTATTCCTTTTGTTTCATTTTAATTTTGGCTAAGATAACTTTGTAATTTTGTAATGAATTTTGATTATTATGATAATTTCCTTATTCCTTAAGAGATGAGAAATTTGAATAATAAATTTGAAACTTATAAAGTTTAGTTGTATATTAAGTAAATATAATACACTACAATAGAAGTTAAAAGAATATGGTTCACCTTAAAAATATATTAAATAAACATAAAAATAAAAATAATAAAATGATATATTTGTAGAGATAAAAAGATATAAAAAAAATACTTGTAGAAATCTTTTCTTTTTTTGAAATAGACAATACTTGAAATAATGATTACTTTTTATATATTACACCTCATTACATAATGTCAAGGACATATTTTATGTAATTAGCTAATCTTTTGATAAAATGCATTTTACTTATAATTTGGTAGATTTAGGATAGGTTTAGTACTTTAAGAAACAAGAGTTCAAATCAAATGTAAAAGCCATAAAGATCTGACCAAGAAATAAGCGAAGAAAAAGCTATTCACTAAAGCTTGATAGAAGTCTCGACAGAATCCTTTCTATCGAGAATTAATGTTGAAGCTCGACAGAAACTCGACACAAGCTATTTCTGTCGAGAATTACGAAATCAGACTTTTCAGATTTGATTGCATGCAGATTCTTGTATATTTATGTAGCGTTTCTTTTCTCACAACCTTAGAAATATATAAGGATTATTTTAAAGACCGTCGCACATGCATTTGAGTGACCTAGTGCCTTATTCTCTCTGAAGAAAGCTACTGCGTTTTTATGCTAAAGAGTTTTGTAACCAAGGAACTTCCTGATCTTCATTGTGCATAAAGTAAAGTACTTTGCAACCAACAACCTTCTTCAAGTTGCTAGAGTTAGTCACATACTGAGATCCGTGCATCATTGGTTAGTCACGTACTGAGATTTGTGCATTAAACGGAAAGAGTGCCACTACAAGATCAAGTCCAATTGGGTATTAGAGTGAAGATTCAACTATAAGTTGGTAATTTGGGATAGACCAAGGGTAGTGGTAAAATTCTTTTTACTTATAATCGTTTGATTATTGATTAATGGATTCTTGGGAGTGGTGACCTTAAAATCATCCGGTGAAATTTTTACCTTGGTGATTTTTCCTATTCGTAAAAAAATCACCGTGTCAAATTTAATTTCCACTTCATTTAGTTTAGTTGGTGATTTGTTTGTGCTACCACGCCATTGCATGTAATTGAACCTAATTAATTAACTTGTGTAATTAATTAATTTGCAGGGGTCAATTGATTTTTGCCTTATCACATAATATTTATATTCTCACGCATCACATAGGTCCGCAACTAGTAAGTAATAATACCACTGCGCACCCTTAGTGCGATGGTCACTTCACAAGTATAAGTGCTTGTGAGGTAAAAAGGCAAGGGTCGGAGTTCAAGTTTTCAAGAGAAAATTTCACACACATATACACTTCGATTAAGTTAAAATATAATTTCTATCTTATATTAAAAAAAATTAATAATAATAACTACCATAATTTCTAATTTTTAATTTAGACATAAAAATAATAGAGAGGAAAAAATCATATTATGTTAAACTTTCTCATGCATGTATAAGTTACCGACTAGTATAACATATAAGAAAAATCTTTAATTAAAAGCTATGTCATTAACAAGCCAAAAGAGGAATTGAATCGATAACGTTTCTTATACTTTTCAAGCAAACATATGCCTACATATACATATAAGTGTGTGTCTAGGGGGGGAGGGGGGGGGGGGTTAGAATCATTTTCTATTTTGTCAATTTGCAGCTTAATATTTTGCCACTCAATAACTTTTTATAAGAGTAATGGTTTGAAAATCCCACCATTAAATTTTATGTTCTCTATATTCTTAACACAAAAACCAAATTTCATTTCAATCAAATATAATTTTGTTTATTTTATTTATAAACTTATGTTTTGTATATAATTTTGAAGTTCAAAAAACTTGAGATTTGAACATTTTATAGACGAAATAATTATTGTTTTTTGATCTTATTCTTGCAATTGTGTGTGCATGTAGGGTACATATAAGGAGATATTGTAAACTTTTTTGGAGAAATAAACATGCTCACACACAAGGGAGACAATGCAATCTAACAATGGATTTGTCAAAAAAATGCATCCAATAAAAAAGTACTAAATTATGTAACTTGATCCAATATTATAGTCCAGTCCTTCAGACAAAAACATTAAACATCACTTCACTTCTGTTCTGAGATGTCTAGTATTACCTGCTTAAAGGTAGCCGTTTGGTAAAGCGGTGTACTTGTTGCTTTGTAAGGATCAAACTTGTTCTCAAAATGTAGTACCACGGTTGAAATACTTGGGTCCTTTACTTCTATATCTGCAACCAAAACCCGACAGTTACCAACCACAAAAATGATGAAAAACCAAATATTCCGATAGAATCAACGAAACCAAAACCATATGTATATCTTGATATCATCAATGTGACAACCACACATACTATTTAAGCACTCTTCAACACCATCAACCAAATCGGATTTGCTGCCCATTTCTCTGTCAAGCTAGCAATTCAATTTAATGAATCCAAAACCGTTAACCCCTAAACACAACAATCAAAACCTCTGGTTAATGGCCCACAATATCAACTATCAAGGAAAACAACTTGAAAGGAAAACATCAACAACAACTTTAAGTCCTTTTTCTCTGTTGTGTAGTTTTTTCAACAAAAATACACGCGCTTAAATTAAAAATACAAAGTTTTCTCCACTTGCAGCCGCTCTAGCAAATTTCTGCAAAATGTAGACCAAGCAAGACAAGGCTTCGATATTGTTAACTGTTCATTCATGAATCAAATATGAGAAATGGGTTCCATGCATGCAGACATATAGTTTTGAGTCTATCATGTAGCCAAATGATAAAATACTGCAAGAATATAGAGAATTGGTCACTTGAACACGAAATATATATAATATAATTTCAACAAAGTGGATTTGATCAGCAGGTGCAGTTACTGCATTAGATATATTCGACTAAGTAGACATTAATATCTTACCATGCATGTGTTTCTTATGTTAAGTAGTTAGCTCTAAATAATGCATAAAAATGGCCGGGATAAGGTGTTGGATGGGGCCATAAAATTTATTGTTTTGAGAAAATTACACTTTTAAACCCTATATATAGTTCATGAAGGTTTGAACTTAAACCCTATAATTTTAGAAGTTATAAATGTTACATATTTAACCCAGAACTTTTATAATTTATTGAATTTCTTGACCTTATTCAAGTGGATCCTGCATATGATCATTGTAAAACAGTGCCTGTGACAATATTTGTGTGTATGTATTTGCATAACACAACCTAGAGAGAAGGGGGAAAACTAAATAAATTTAAAGTAAAATGTAAATATTGACCAGTATGCTTTAAGAAAATATAGTATCCCTTCAGAATTTATATCTGATTCTAAATTTTAAAACTTATTGTTATTGTTGTTAATTATACTTGTACCTAAAGGGAATGGGGGAAATTGGTATATTTGAATTAATAAATATTATAAGCGCACTGATTATTAAAGTTGAAAGTGTATAAAATCATAGGAATTATTAAGAGGAAGACTGTTGATCAACGTAGAGATGTAATACAATAAGATTAATGATGATAGTTATTCACCATATACACAGATTACCACGTTTCTCATGAAATTGTGTTTTTAAAATACGACTTCACACAATTTTATAATTTTAACTGAAATATTTTATAAAAAAAACACAATTTTAAAATGCAGTATGTACAGAATGTGATGTATAATAAGAAGTGTATAATAAGATTTTTCGAAACAATAATTGGTCTGGCCTAGCTCCCACACAACCCATATGAGTAGCTTTATGGAGTGGCTAATGCACATGTTCTAACACTGAAACCTCCATGTCTTTTAATAACATTTTGCAGATGTACAACAGATTAGCCAGGCCTTTATTATTGCGAATATCAGCATCGATGCGCGGGACCCCATATTATGGTGTGATAATGAAGGGACGAAAGGCAGACTGTTCTGTCAGTGTCGGCCAATAGGCGCTTTCCCACTTATCCCTCTGCACCATGATTGCGTCTACATATAATACAACACTATATTTGGCAAAACAGAGGGATCCAGAAAATAAAGGTAGAATTACATTCTCTATAAATATATGAACACAGCTTGATCCATGTAAAACTCAGGTACAATTCTTTAGGGTAAAATGGATATTTGCTGCTAATTTATAAACTATATAGTAAAATGTTCATATTTTGAAACTATTTAGCAAAATATCCTATTTAAAAAGAAATTAAGTTCGGTATAAAAATCGATATTCTCAAAATCGAGTTTTATGTATATTTTTAAGTAAAACTCGACATTAGCAATGTCGATTTTTACTTAAATTTTCAAAAAAATTTAAGTGGCAAAATATGCATAGAACTTGACATTGCTAATGTCGATTTACACATCTAACTCGATTTTGTTAAAAACGAGTTTCAAAAATAGGGATATTTTACAAAATAGTTTCAAAATATGGGCATTGTACTGTATAGTTTGTAAATTAGGGGCAAATGCCAATTTTTTCCAAATTCCTTATATGTAATACATTAAAGGATAATTATTGGTTTATATTGTACTATAAATGTAAGATTGTAAACTAAATAAATGTGTACAATATTGTACATTTTTTGCAAATATGTAGACATTTTTGTATCTATAATGTAAATCTTACATTGATAGTACAATGTAAACGAATAATTTTCGTACATTAAAATTTTCAATTGAATTCAAACACTTGATTAATTAGAATTTATTTTTTTTCTAGGAAAATATAACATTGTTTGTGTCTTATAGGACAATGCAACCAAGTTGTGATTGGTACACAATAAGCAAGTGTATAACTAGGGGTGTAAAGAAAGAATTGGATTATGATGTGGATCCTATGTGCAACTCTCTCTTCTCTTTTATTTCCTTTCAATTTAGGAGGACAAAAAAACGGTAGGTCCAAGGGAGAATCATTCCCTCCATTTTCTTTTTACTCCCTTAATTTCTATCAACCAAACAAATTATTTTTCTTATCCTCCCTCATATTTCTCTTCATTATTTTTCTATCTTTTATCTTCCCTCCAAGTCTCCAACCATACATATGGTTAATGTAGACGTAAGAAACAAGAAAGAAAAAACATTTTTACTAGTCATGGTTACTAAAATCCTATAAAGATTTAGGATAATTCTATAGTGGAGTTCATAATGTTATCCCTCCATTTTAAAATAAGTGAATTGAATTTTTCCGTGTTATCAAATTTAAACACACCTTAACTATCACAATTTGCATGTGTATTTAAATTATTGATCATTATGTGATAAAATTCAACTCATTTATTTTAAAATGAATAGATAAAATTTAACAAAATTACTCTAAGGACTCTAGAAGATTCTAATCTATACTCCGATTGGAAACTTAAATGGTCAATAGTTTAAAGTTTGCTTAGTACAAAGTAATTTGACCATTGTAGAGCACACATAAATATGAACTAACCAATTAATTAAATCAACTAAACAAATCTAAACAAAGTAAAAATTAATATACTAGTGCCAAGAGTTTTGTAGCTCAATTGCAACATCTTGGTATGTTCAACGGAGATGTTTAGAGTTCAAATACTCAATACCATTTGAAATTTTCATGCTCTAGGGCTTCTAATTCCTTTCAACAACCTGTCTTGACTGTACAAATCTCATTGATAATTATACATACAATGGAGTGTTTGGATAATTAATAATAGATAAATAATAGTCAAAGATGGAGATTGAAGCAAAAGTAAGGAAATTTTCAAACAATATTAAGTAACATTTATGTGAGTAAATTGAATATTTTTGAAAAGTTTTCGTAGCACTTGACATTAACCCAAATCTCACAAGTAGATTTTGTATTTTACCCTCTTTTTTTTTGGCAAAGGAGGGAATAAATTCATTAATTAACAAAAGGTGCTACCCTTCTCACCCTTTACTCTCCTTATTCTCTCTCTTCTTCTTTTTTTTAACTTTTCTTACTATATATTAGTTAATTATTTAATCTTACCATTACTGTAGGTGTGAAGTACATAAAATATATAAGTTACAATACAATAAATTAGATATGCCAACAAAACCTAATAATACAAAAGGGAAAAAAAATCCTCATTATTATTAAATGATGGTTTTTTTTCTTTTTTTTATGGGATTGTGTTCATAACTTTTATATAATATAAACTTGATAAATAGTTAGATATATCTATTTTATAATACTGATATAAATATATATAGTGAATCAATGATAACACAAAATGATACACCAGGATATTTAATAATTATTTTTATTTTTTTTTTTTTTTTCTATTAGACAAACCGAATAGTCACCAGACCAAAATTGACATCTTTGCCAGTAATGTGCCAATTAACACTTTCATGACAAAAGAGAGACTCGGGGCTTATAAAATGGCATATATATTACCAGAAACTGACCTCAAATGAAACAATGCAAACAATTTTAATCGCTTCTGGCGTCAATATCATCTGAAATTCACTTGTCTGCCTATGAGAACAGGCATACACAATTACACAGTCCTTGCAGAAACTGACCTCAAATGAAATCTCAACATTTCAGGATTGGATTAAATCCATGCACAGCTCATGAAATTAAAGAAAAACCAGTTTTTAGGCCCACAAAGGAATTTGAGATTTTAAGTCTAGAGGAGCAGTCATGGATAAATCTCAAAATTCACTCTCAAAGACGGCTTTGACTAACACATAAAATAGCATTTACAAGTTTACAAGTTACAACCGTATAAACTAAGGTGCTGATTTGGCCCAAAATGCATTTTCTCTTAACTATGAATACATATCAAAAGAACCTCAAAAATATTCTTAAGACCAATCCAGACTAAGAATAATAATGCACCTAAATCCATTATAAATTTTAAGCACGAATCATATGCTTCGTATGTTAACAATTGGAAACAGATTCAGGTCATCGTCGCAGCCAAGTGCTTAAAGGTTGGATATCCAAAAGCACCTATAGAGGCCCAGTCCTAAGAGCATTGTCTAAATCAGCAATTAGATCATTTACATCCTCAATCCCCACTGATATACGAACAAGATCTTCAGTTAAACCTCTAGCCTCACGCACTTCAGCTGGTATGCTTGCATGAGACATAAAGCAGGGCATGCTTATGAGGGACTTCACACTCCCTATGAATGAAACATAGATACAATTACAGAAGTTAAGAAATTTTCAGAAAATCAAATCCAAACTTCATAATTGGTCAGGCAAAATCAGTTTTATGGAAATCATAAATCCCATGTTGATTTTTACCCAAGAATTATTTTTTTATATAGGAGAAAACAATACATATCACACATTAATCCAAGATAATGTCACAAGAGATTCACAACCAAAGATCATAGAAAAATCTAATTCAGAATTTGATTAGGACCAAAGTCCGTAGTATCTTATCATATATTTTGCATGAAAAACAATACATTTCACACATTAATCCATATCTTAGCAGCTACAAGATACAAAACGACACAAGTACAATATAACCACTGCTCATTTAGTTGTATACTTCAAGATAAAAAAGATATATTGTTCCAACTACATAGGTAAAGAACCACATGATTTTTTTTTCCGAAGTGAGATGTCCACAATCTCCTTAAATCTAAATTTATAAAGTTTTGTCAATGCTAAAGATTTATGTAATAAAATTTCAAATTTAAAAGGGAAATAAATCTATTTCAAATTTCAAATATAAATCTATCTCATGCAAGATAACATCCAAGACAAGTGCAATGCAAAGCACATAGGACTGTCACACCAAGTGACAGTTAGGGAGAGGGAGAGAGAGAGGATAAATGGGTAGATTTTTAATTGGTGCCTGGGTAATTATTTTCCGAAAAATCAGTATGGAGAGAAAAATGTGGATTTTTTTTGCATAATATATACTCAAGATGGATGGATGGAACACTACAATTTTATCATCAATTTTCTTAACCATGTGATACCCTGGAGAAACCGATGTTAAACCAAAAATTTTCATTTTCATTATCTGTTAAGGCTTGCAGGAACTTCAGGTGTGGGAGTGATTACCAAAGCTAACAGTTATGCTGAAGTATTTGGTAGTCTCCACAATATGCTTTGAGAGTGCCAGTGAGCCCGTCAAAAAGCTAAGCACAGACCCTGCACCCTTTGCCTGTAAGAGGCATACATATAAATAGTTTCAGGAGTGGGTATTGGTATTGCAGTATTAATCTCAGAGATCTATCAGTACCTGAGAATAATGTAAGTTGTGTCCAGGATGATCAGGAAGACCAGCATAGTAAACTTCCTTCACTCGTGGATGGGACGCAAGGAACTCAGCAATTTTCTGTGCATTATCCTGCCAAAGAAGCATAAACATTGAATTTCAATAGGAAAACCCACTTGCAACAGAAAACAATGCAGAAGAACAAAGGCAGCACAAAAATAAATTATTACATATGTACTACAAAAATGATAATGATGAAATTCCAGATTCTAAATCATATTATATTCTAGAAGCAGAGGAATTGATAAAGACCCCAACCGAATATTTTCAACAAGAAGTCTCAAATCAATAATGCTAATTCTGTAGCCATCAAAAAGACAAATTTACTAATTATATGTTCTATTCCAATGCTGCAACAAGAATGAATAGAAATAACAATTATATTTCCAGGAATACCGATTAGGATAGCAATTCCAATTCCTTTTGTATTTCTATTTTTTGTACCAAACATGCCCTAAGCCTTTGAGGTAATAGAAGTATGCTGAAATCCAATAAATACCACATGAGAAACAAAATTTCATATATCATCGGATAAAATATTTAGAAAGAAAAGTACAAAAGGTACTCAAAGAAAGTTTGAAATAGCACCTCTTGCTTCTCAACTCGTAAGGCCATTGTTTTTATCCCCCGTAAACAGATCCAACAGTCAAATGGAGCTAACCCAGAGCCTTCTGCATTTTGTATGAAATACAATTCTTTTGCCAAGCTGAAAAATATGAGAAGAGTGGCGAAGTTGTAAAAGCAAATGTGATAAGAAAAAATTCTGAATTACCGAAACTAGAACAAACATGCAAAAATTAGAAGAGAAAAATGACAGCACAAAAATAACAAAGTACTGTACATAATACCCAGGTTTAAAACAAGGTTTATCACACAGTGGAGCTTGGAGCAAAGAGTGAGAGAGGAGTCAAAGCATGAGTGGAAACTTTCAAATTGAACCTAGGGTCCACACTCCACAGCCTCTCAAGAATGCATTTGTCACGTCCATAATACATGCACAGTACTTAAGAAGCTAAGTAGCAGATAAGCTTAATGATTTAATAATTTTAGGTGTGTAACTGTAATGAGCTTTTGAGGTCGAAGCTCTGCTGTGGCCTGTGGGCAATGCATATAGTTTACCACTAAAAGCCCAGTTTGCATGTAAATTAAGACGTCAAAGGACCAGATTTGAATCTAATCCCCTTAATCCACATATTGCATTACAGTTTGTCCATTGCCAAACAGATTGCATATTGTCAATTATTTATTTATATACATACATAAATATACATACAGAGACGTCTAGGGTTCAAATCCCCCCTTCCCCTATTGTAACTATTGAAGCATCAAAAAATAAAATAAAATAGATGCAACTCACATGCATAGGACCACAAATAGGGAAGCCAAAACTCACTCTAACAACATAACACAATAAGCAAAGACATAAAAAACAACTCCTACCAGTAAAAGGTGTGCTCAATGTTAGACAATACTATTCATAGATAAACAATTAGCAATGGTTTCTTAGCTATTTTTTATCATGGAGTTGAGTGGTCACTGACTGAGTGGACCTTGCATCAGACCACCATCATGAAGAGCTTCACCAAATTTTGAAGAACTATCTTTTTAAGGTGTTCAGTTCATAAAGTGCATGAAAGCGTTCTATTTTAATCAACATCAAGTTCATTGCTCACTTCCAAATGGATTCATAGCTTTCCAACAAATGAAATAATTTTTTTTCTTTTTTTGGCACAAGGCAACAAATTGAAATGAAAATTAAATAGTTCAGATAAAACAACTTACGAAGATGCGTGCTATATGTTCAATCTGAAAGCACAGAGTAAGAGGTATTACCTTTCCCCATTCACGGCAAGCACACCTGCCATGAGATCGCTATGTCCAGCAATAAATTTTGTAGCCGAGTGCATAACAATATCTAAAAGGAAGAAGGACCAGTTAAAAAATAGAAGATTATAAGGAGAAATCTAACAATTGCAAAAATCCCAACTTTACATCCATAGTGGATGGTTAATAACCTGCTCCAAGTGTCAATGGTTTTGATAATACAGGGGACATTATACTATTATCCACCATCAGAAGAGCTCCATGTGCATGAGCCATCTCTGCAATTTTCTGATATGGATCAACACAAAAGAATTCGGCCATTAGAAAGTAGTGACTTTCTATATGTTTTTATCAGCCCAAAGAAAGAAGGAATACTATTCTGAAAATTCTATCATATAAACATGAAGAAACCAATCATAACAACTGGGCACAAAGATTCACAGCTACAGAGAAATGTAAAAGTTTATCCAATTATTTAAAATAGCTACAGATGCATCTCTTTACATTATCAGTAATGATGTTCTATGTCAAATGCAATACCACCGTCAAGTAAAGTCAACCTAAGTGGTGTAATGCCTAAAATAAGGTAATAAAAACTGATAATAAAAAAATTGAGGGACCACTCTGCAATATGTAAAGTCTTACTGATGGTATGTCCTTGGCCAATGAAATATCTCACAAGACCAATTGGGGTCAACCACATGTATTCTTTTTTGCCATTCTATCCTATCCAAAATCATGCTCTCTATCAACTCCGTAAGTAATATGGCCTTTTTTACTACTTCTACTAGTGTTATATTAGACTTCCCCTACCTCCTTTTGTTCAATTGACTTGAATCAAATCACTCTTCCTCCCCAGCGCATTTATCGCCCTCCTCTGCACATTACCAAGCCATCTCAAGTGACTCTCCATTGTTTTTTCCTTAATAGAAGCCACTCCTATCTTTAAACAAATTTCTTCATTTCGTATGTATTATTTTTCTTTAGTGTGTGTATATATATATAAGTGAAAACCATTTATTCCCATATGCCGATAACAACAATTATCACTATTATCACCTTACATCAGCTCCAAGAACACAAACTTCTAAATCCATAATTACACTTTACCACCCTAAACTATACTCTAGATTACTTTGCACCCTAAACTATTCGAATGCACAATTTGCACCCTAAGTTATGATCCTTGTTACAGTTTGCACCACGATGTTAGTTTTATAGTTAAGTTTGATAGAAATACGAATCATGTGACTTTCACATATGTATTGCTTAAGTGGCACAAATTTAAAAGACCAAAAGCCCCTTCTTCCTAATCAATTAAAAACAAAACCTTTTTTTTTTTTTTTCAGGTTTCTCATGTGCATATGCGTATTAGCCCCTCCCCCAAATCAAAATCCTTGCAACCCTAAATCCCCAAATCAAAATCATCTTTGACACCACTACCACTCCGCTACCATTATTCCCAGAAGTATCAGTCTCTGGACTTCATGTCTTAGATAACCTTCTGGAAAAAAAAAAAAAAATGATCTAGATTTCCATGCTCGTTGCAGCTTTAGTATTTTTTTGCTATTCATATTTATATGGTTGGTAGTGTGCTTCAAGGATGGGAAGTGTGTAGATATGGATGACATTTGACATTCTTCGATCCTGATGCCTAGGGAAGGACAAGAAGATGCTATTCCGCGGTATTAATAATTGGATTATGTACAAAGCTTTCAACTGAATTTTTCTATCATCATTTGCTGTTCTTTGTTGTTTGTGCACATATTTAGTTTTTTACAGCAATCCAGGAAACTAGCATGGAGGGTTATTCTGAAAACCATTACTCATTGCTCCACCGTAACAGCTTTTCCTTCAAAACCATTCAGGAATTTTCACTTGCTATGTTGCAAAATCATCAGCTTATCTCAAAGTTGATAAATAAAATGTGTTGCTCCACAATTAAGAGTGGTGGAGGAATGGGGTAGTGCTGAAGATGATTTTGATTTGGGGATTTATGACTGCAGGGATTTTTGATTTGGGGAGAGGGGCTGGTACGCATGAGAGAGCTAGGAAAAAAATTTAATTGATTGAGAAGATGGGGGGTTTTTGGTCTTTTAAGTTTGTGTCACTTAAGTAATACACATGTGCAAGTCACCTGTTTTATATTTCTGTCAAACTTAACAGTAAAACTAACGTTGGGGTGCAAAGTGTAACAATGGTCATAGTTTAGGGTGTAAACTGTGCATTCAAATAGTTTAGGGTGCAAAGTGTAATCTGTGGCATAATTTAGGGTGGTAAAGTGTAATTTTTCCGACTTTTTTATGCACAAGAATCTCAACCTCAAAATTAAAAAGAGTCAAAATAAGTTGTGAAGGGTAGATGCTACCTTGACCAAAAGCTCCTCTAATATCCCCATTTTATGTTTCAATTATAAACTCAAAACACCTATATCCAACAAAGATGGAAATATAGAATGAGCTTTTTTATTAGAAAAGAAGGTTGAGTCTAGGATCAACTAATTAATCAAGAAACTAATCACACTTCTTAAACAGGCAAGAATCTGCTATATCCTTGTAAGTGTTAAAGCAGCCCTTCAAAGAAGATTAATTTCGGTGGCTTGGCAAAGAGAGTTTGCTTTAGAAGGAAATTTGATGCAAGTTGATGGATTGATGAAGTCCACAGACATATGAGATACAAGGACTACACCAGGCTGAAAGACTAGTTAGTAGGCCAAAGAGCATTTTTGGTGTAAAACAGGGAACCAAATAAATTTCTAGAACAGTTACTGGTATACCAATAGACCCATTCAACTCTCTTTATTAAACTGGTTTCAATGGCCTCCAAGCCTTGGTGTCACAGACTATTTACTCTTATTACCTGGTGATTTAGTTTATACCCAATTTTTACCAAGAACCATCTGGATGGCTAGCATGACTCCATGGTTCTCTTTGATGTTACATGAAGTTCTAGCTAGGCAAGGCTTTAGTGAATAAAAAGTCTAGTAATATTGAGCCTTAAAGGGCTTGAATGTTATTTCCCTGTCAAAAGCTTTGTAAATCTGATGAGTGCTGACGATTCTTGTTCACAATTATAAGCCTATCATATCATCCTTTGAAAGATCATAAGCTACGTTTCTTATCCAACAAAATAAAATGACACAGAGATGCAGCCAACAATGAGACAAAGAAGCATCCAATGTTCACAATCTGCAACATTGTTTACCTTTCAAGCCATGAATCTGAATTCTTAGATTCTAGCCTCACAGACTCAAAATATCTAATACATGAAATATAGAACAAAGCACAAAACATGGAATAACCAATTACGAGATCAAATCTTAGATTCCATCACCCAAAAAATCAAACTGAATAAATATTTATTAGAACAATGTGGTAAACATTTTTTTTTTTTTGATAAGTAGAACAATGTGGTAAACTTACCAGAGTCAGTGTTTTTATCTTGTTTCTTCAGATCTTATAAAATCTAAATCCAGAAATATGGAATCCCTTAAGAGCTTAAAGAAACACAAACCAGGAAAAATGGAAGCACCATGCATCCTTAGTCTTATCACAACCAGTCAAGACTCAAAGTGGTAGTAACTTTAAGGCAAAGACCCTATTTAAAGGAGGTGGTATTATGTGTAACGGTTACATGCAACATCCTCTCTCACATGGGAATGGGTCTCACACTTGTGGGGTCCACTCCAATGTGAGAGAGATGCAGCATACAACCATTACAAAATTAATAAACCCATTTAAAGTCAATGTCCCTTGGTACCTTGACCACCTATTCAAGCACTGTTACCAGGAACACACAACATATAAGCTACTACACAGAATCTTGGCAGATTAATAGTTATACAGTTTTATTGTCTTCATTGGCTACGATCTTGTCCCAGTATTAAATAAACCAAAAAAAGTAATCAGTAACCTACTTTCAGAATTTTAGAACCAAGAAATCATACTCTTATATCAGATATTTGCTGTCGAGGGTTGGTCGGAGTCTCCAGCCACACAAGCTTTGTCCAGGGCCCTATGGCAGATGCAACCTCATTTAAATCACTTGTATTCACTCGCCTGCACATTGTAAGCAATGAGTTATAATGTTCAATATCAGTTGTAGCTGAATTAATATGAGGAAAAGAGAAAGATATACTAACTTCACCACTATTCCTTTCTTAGGAATGATTTTTGACAGCAAACGATCAGTACCACCATACAGATCATCTCCAGCAACAATTTCCTCACCTAAAAAGACACTGTTAGCAATTAATAAAATGAAAAAATAATAATAAAATCAGGCAGCCAACAATTTGACAATCAGCAAGGATTTTACAAACCCAATGGACATCAATGCAGCTAATTTGACAGCACTGAATGTTAATTTGAGAATCTAATACATGTATACCAAGAAAATTAAATACTAAATATTAATGACAGTGGGAAGCACCAGTTCCGACAAGATGAGAAACAGCAGCCAAAGCAGCCATTCCACTAGTAAAGCAAAATGCTCGATCTGCTTTATCAAGCTTTGCTAGAAGGCTGAGAATACAGAGAGGTGAAGCTTATCAGAAATAAAATAGAAATGGCACAACATAAATTGAGAGAGCTGATTCAACTGCATTTGTACACCAAACAAAAAAATCTACCTTTCTAGAGCATCCCGTGTAGGATTTCCACTTCTGGTATAGTCATAGGGGCCATTTTCTGTTGCCGAAGGCTGCATAACAGAGTATTAAAGACCATTTGAGTCAGAAAAATAGATGAGGCGATCCAGATATTATAAAAGGTAGATAAATGCATAGGTGTGATGACCAATAAGCACATTTTCTCATATGATATATAGACATCCAAAGTAAAGATGGGTTCAAAATCTCATGTTTTATAATTTTTTTTGATAAGTAACTGAAAATATATATTAAAGAAGAACACATCCCCGTACATAGGAAATGTACGAGGAAGGCAAGAACATCAGGAAACCAAATTACAATGATCGAACAAAATAGGAAGAGAAAAACAAGAAAAAGAAGGTAACACAAAACACCATTTGAGAAGAGTAAAAAAGAAAAAAGACTTAAACTCAAGAATGGACCGTTCGCGACCCTCAAAACTTCTAGCATTCCGTTCCCGCCAGATACACTACATCAAATTGTGCGGCACCATCCTCCAAATACCTATATTACGATGACGCCTGAAGTTGCAAGACCAACAATCCAACAAATCCACTACCCTTAGCGGCATCACCCAACAAATACCAAACAAGCAAAAGACCGTACTCCACATCTCCATAGCAAAAGGACAGTGAAGGAGGAGATGATCTATAGATTCCCCACATCTTTTGCACATATAACACCACTCAAGAACAACAAAATGCCTCTTCCGAAGATTATCAATAGTTAGAATCTTACCTAAAGCAACAGTCCAAGAGAAAAAGGCTACCCTGGGGGGAACCTTCGATTGCCACAACATTTTCCACGGGAAAGAAATGGCGGTATAGGGGGATAGGGAGTGATAAAACCCGCTCACCGTGAAACCTCAACTGCTAGCTGGCTTCCAACAATGTTTGTCAGAACCAACACCTCGGACCTTAGTGGAATAGATCAAAACCATACACGAATCCAAAGATTGTGACTCTTGATCATTCACTAATCGGCGAAAATGTAAGTCCCAAAATACTCCCATTTGCATAGCACATAACCTCAGCGACCGAAGCATCCCTTGTCCTACTAATATTATACAAATCTGAAAAAGCCTCCTTAAGAGGACGATCCCTACACCACACATCATCCCAAAACTTCACACGAGTACCGTCACCCACATCATACCGAAGGAACTTAGAAAAATTCAGCCAACCTCTTCTAATGGACTTCCACAAACAAACACCATAAGCCCCAGACACGGATTTTGAACACCAACCACCCCACTCATTTCCATACTTCGCCCCAATGACCCTTCTCCAAAGGGCATCAATCTCCACACCATAACGCCACAACCATTTGGCTAATAAGGCAGAATTAAACCTTCTCAAGCACCGAATGCCTAGCCCTCCATTCTTCACTGGCCTACAAACCTTCGACCAATTTACTAAATGAAGTTTACGATCGTCACCAATACCATTCCAAAGAAAGTCTCTTTGTAATTCCTCCATCCGCTTGGCCACCTTAACTGGAATAGGGAAAAGAGAAAGAAAATAAGTGGGCAGACTAGAGAGAGTACTCTTTTTTTTGATAAGTAAGATGAAATATATAAATGAAAGGCTGCTCTAAGCAAAAGCTAAGAGCAAGCCCTGAAAGTACAAGAAAACAAGAGAAACACACAAGAAGACAAGACAGCACAGAAATTACAAAAAAGAGAGGGAGCAAAGAAAAGAGGGGAGGGAATCACTAGACGTGAGTCCCCACGCCCGAGACCAATCAAAAAGGGTTCCACAAAAAGTGGCAAGCAACTGATCCCCTGAGCTGTCCAAGTCCTCAAAAGTCCTCTGGTTTCGTTCCATCCAAATACACCAGAGGATGCACGATGGGACCAAGTTCCAAACTTGAGAAGAACGCTTCCCCAACCAATTCCACCAGCCAAAAAGCACATCAGTAATCGACTTAGGAATCACCCAACACATGCCGAAGGTTATGAAGACAAAGCTCCATAACCGGTAAGCCCACTCACAATGAAGAAATAAATGGTTTACCGTCTCTCCACCACGGCGGCACAAAATACACCAATCCACAAAGTCGAGATTCCTCAATCTTAAGTTGTCACCCGTAAGGATCTTATTCCAAGCAACACACCAAACAAAAAAAGAAACTCGCCTGGGAGCCTGAACTCTCCAAATGGCTTTCCAAGGGAATATAAAAGGGGGGGCAGCCCTTAATTTATTATAAAATGACCGGGTGTCAAAAAACCCATTGGATTTCAACATCCATCTCATACGATCTCCAACACCCAAAGGAGGAGTCTTGGCTCCCAGAAGACGAAAGAACTACAGCCCTTCTTCCATCTCCCAATCATTAAGATCTCTAATAAAACGGACATCCCAACATCTTGTCTCCTCCACCCCCTGCCTTTGTAAAGACGAATCAACAGTCACCTCCCTATCAGCAGCGATACCATACAACCTTGGAAAGGCCACTTGAAACGAAAGATCCCCGAGCCACACATCCTGCCAAAACCTCACTCTGTTCCCCACCCCAGCAACCAACTGACAGTGCTTGTGAAATTCCTCCCACCCCTTCCGAATGCTTCTCCACAACCCACAACCATGAGTACCCCTACCCAACTTAGAAGTCCACCCCCCCCAATCTTCCCCATATTTTGAAACCACCACCCTCCTCCATAATCGGTCCTCTTCCTTCCCAAACCGCCACAACCATTTTCCCAATAAAGCCTTATTGAAAGTAGTAAGCTTCCTAATACCCAAGCCGCCATTGGCTATAGGCGTACAAACTTTATCCCACCCAACCAGATGGAACTTACTGCCACCCCAAAGAAAGTCCCTCTGCAACTTTTCAATTTTATTAGCCACGTGAGTAGGAATCGTGAAAAGCGACAGAAAGTAAGTCGGAAGACTCGAGAGCGTACTCTTAAGGAGCGTCAGACGACCCCCCTTAGAAAGATACAACTTCTTCCACCCAGCTAGACTTCGCTCCATTTTTTCCAAGATCGGATTCCAGATTGAGGGGGAATTATGAGAAGCCCCCAGAGGCAATCCAAGGTACGTCATAGGCAAAATACCAACCCTACAACCCAAAATTCTAGCCAAAGCATGAACATCATCAACCTCCCCAATTGGAACCATTTCAGACTTAAGCACATTGACCTTCAGACCAGTAACCGCCTGAAAACTGAGTAGCAACAGTCGAATATGAAGAATCTGCTCCACATCAGCATCACAGAACAAGATAGTGTCGTCTGCGAACAACAGATGAGAAACACTTTCCACACCATCCCTCCTACCCTCAAGACTAAAACCACGGATCAAGCCAGCACCCTCCATTCTTTTCAACATCCTACTAAACACCTCCATCATAATCAAAAACAACAAGGGAGATAGCGGATCACCTTGCCTTAAACCCCTTGAACTACCAAAGAAATCAGCAGGAGACCCATTCACCAGGACAGAGAACTGGATCGTGGAGATGCAGTAACGGATCCACTTACACCACTTAACTCCAAAGCCCATCCTATCCAACAAGTACAGCAAAGCCTCCCAATTCACATGATCGTAGGCTTTCTCCATATCAAGCTTACAGATGACTCCAGGAGCCCTACTCTTCCCACGACTATCCACACACTCATTCGCAATAAGAACCGAATCAAGGATTTGTCTCCCACCCACGAAGCTATTCTGGTTCTCCGAGATCAACTGGTCTAAAACCACCCTCAACCGATTTGCCAAGACCTTAGCCAAGATTTTATATACACTCCCCACCAAGCTAATAGGCCGGAAATCACTAATATTAGAGGCAGCATTCTTCTTAGGAATTAATGTGATGAAGGTAGCATTAAGGGATTTTTCGAACTTACAGTGATGGAAAAACTCATCAAAGACCGCTAAGACGTCTTTCTCAACAACCCTCAAACAATTTTGATAGAACGCCATGGTAAACCCATCCGGACCAGGGGCTTTGTCCCCATCCATGTCAGAAACAACTTGAAGAATCTCCTCTCTCTCAAAATTCCTCTCGAGCCAAACCTTCTCCTCATCCCCAATGCGGTCAAAGTCCAACTCATCCACAAAAGGCCTCCACCCCTCATTCTCTTTGTACAAATTTTTATAAAAATGAACAATTTGGTTAGACACCTCCGGCTCATCCTCAAAAACCACCCCATCCACCTCCAAGGTCCTCAAGTGATTAAACCTTCTGTGGGAGTTGGCCAGTTTGTGAAAAAACTTGGTGTTATTGTCCCCTTCCTTAATACACAACATCCTTGACTTTTGTCTCCAGGAAATCTCTTCCAAGGAAAGGAGATGTTCCACCTGAGACCTCAGATCAGCCCTATGACAATACTCCTCGCTGGAGAGGCCAAAATCCCCATCCTTAGCATCTAGAATTTTCAACTCCTCCAGAAGCTGCCTCCTTCTACGCTCTACATTGCCAAATTCTTGGCGATTCCATTGCACAATGGCTTCTTTCAATGCCTTTAGTTTCTTAGCAAAGACGAAACTAGGCGTGCCTACAAAGGAGTGCTGATTCCACCAAGAATGAACTTTATCCACAAAACCCTCCGTCCTCAACCACATATTTTCAAATCTGAACGGACTCTTCCCCCTAACCATCCTCCCCGTCTCCAAAAGAATGGGGCTATGATCAGAGATGGGACGGGGTAAAATCCTTTGAATCACATCGGGAAAGTGGTCCTCCCAATCAGGGGAGACCAACGCTCTGTCAATCCTAGACATCGCCGGTTGTTCAGAACCACTCGACCAAGTGAAGCTACCTCCTTCCAAAGGCAAATCAACTAGGTTCATATCCACAACAAATTCAGAGAAATTTTCCATAGCCAGGGTCAAGCGGGTCTCGCCCCTACGCTCACTAGGAAAGCGGACAATATTAAAATCCCCAACGCAGCACCACGGGGTCCTCCAAACCTGATGAATACCCGCCAACTCATCCCACATGTGCCCCCTAACATCATTATCATTTGGGCCATAAACACCGGAGCACGCCCAAATGAAGCCGTCCCCCACCCCTTGCCACAAAACCGACACTGAGAAAGAACCAACCATAACCTCCATCTTCGTCAGAACCCTTTTGTCCCACATAAGCAGAATGCCACCAGCAGTCCTATCGGCCTCCAAAACCGCCCAATCCACATAAGGGCAGCCCCACAGACTGCGAACCAGCCGCCAATTCATGCAAGCGATCTTCGTTTCTTGTAAACAAACCACATCACACTTCCATTCTCTCAACAAATTCTTCACCACAAGCCGCTTCCGAGGATTATTTAAACCTCTCACATTCCACGAAATCATCTTTAGCTTCATAAACACAATGGAATCCCCCACTACTGACACCAACACACATCCAACCTCTATCTTCTATCGTAATTCACCGAAGAGATCAGGTTTTGCAGCTCTCTATCTCCCTTGTTTTTTGACTTAACCCCTTTTTTTCTACCCGGTACTCTCCTGTTTAGAACATTGGCTGCCTCCATCTCAGATTCAAGCCTCTGTAAAAGGGCAATGCACATCTTCTCATGCCTAGACATTGACAACCCAACCAATTTACTGAAACCGGGAATTCTGTGTTTTACCCACCCGGAAATATCAGACTTGGATTCAATACTCAAAACCTCATTGACGACATTGACCTCCTCCAGCTCTGCCAAAAGGTTCGAGCCCCCCGGAACAATGGTTTGTAGAGGAAAACCCACTGCCACATCTGATTCATCAGAATCAAATGCTTCCCCCACTGTCATGACCTCCCTAGAAGAGCTGGAAAAATCATAACAGAGAGAAGGAAAAACCTCCTGACCCAACACCCCAAGGCCCGGATTTCCATCTTGCAACAACACCATAGAAAGATCAGGTGGAGCAGAACCAGCCCACCGCGGCACAAAACCGAGAGCCACCGTCCTCTTACCTTCAAAACACGACCCACCCATCAAGGAAATGGAGCCTAGGACACCATTCCAGTCAGAACTGAGCCAGAAAATCACCACCGGTGGAGATCCGGTGAACCCAGACCCCCCAAACAGCAACCCACAGCTCCGATGACGCGAGCCCACCTGCAACCCGGGCCGTCGCGCCACCGATGCCGGCAAAACAGGGTTCGCCGGAGCTTCCGAAGTCGCCGGAGCCACCGCCGAGCCACCGCTGCAGCCTGGGCCGTCGCGCCACCGCTGCGCCGGCAGCTCAGGCCTTGGCGAGCTCGACACTGGGCTAGGCGAGCTCTCCTCAGGACTCTCCCCCACCTCATCAAGCAACCCGACGGAGAAGAAGGCCTCATCTGCAGTTACGGAGCACTCCCCATGCTCAAAAGCTGATGGGCTTGTCCCTACTGGGCCTGACCATGACACAGATTCATTATTTGGCAAATGGGTTGCCAAATTGTTAGGGCCCAAGCCCAGGACACCCTTGCATTGATCCTTTTCAGTCCGAGAAACCCATCTCAAATTCTGATTTCCCCCCTTCTTTCTTCCCCAGAAAACACGTCTCCTCCCTATCCCATCAACCTCCACGACAAGACCACTCCCTGTCCAGCATGGTCTTCTTACACCTCTCTCCTTCCAATGAGCTTTTGAATTCAAACAAGGGAAACGTATCCCTACCTGATTTTGCTCACCTACCTCAGACTTCTCATTAATGCACATCTGCCTCCTATCCCCTCCTCCCACCACCAACTTAGCTGGCTTGCCCACCAGTAAACCTCCCACCTTGGTACCAGTAAGTCCTTGTTTCACCACCATTTTCTCCTTGGCAGTAGATACAAGCTGCTTAGGCAGCTTCCTAGCCATTCCATAGGAGGCTTGCACAACTTCAGCATAAGTTCTATGATTTTGAGCCTCCACAGAAGGCCTAAGCACCTGAGGAGAAAAAGTTGGAAGACCCATTCCAACCTCTGCATAATGGGAAGGATTCAATAACTTTCTCAGTTCCAGCCCAAAAACCCTCCAACCATTCTTATCTTTGCCAACAGGGATGATGACTGACCTCCTATATCCTCCAACCTTGAGTTCAGTCAACAGAAGAAACTGACCAAAAGAATTGGTGCTACATTGAAGCGTATAAGCAGAGTTGTTGTCCCTGAGAGAAAAAAACAGTTTGGGACTAGCCTCAACCACAAAGTATTCTAAATACTTCATCAACCACTGAGCTACAGTCTTACCCATGAAGACTGACCTCATAAAGAATTTACTCCTCTCGTAAATCTTTAACAAAAAATATCTCCCCCCTTCCTCAGCCACTAACTGAAAACACTTGGACTCAATAACAAAGCTTCGAAGACCCCCCATTTTCTGTATTTCTTACTGAATATAAACTCTTTATGGAATAACTATTGGACAAATCAACATTTGACAAACGATGCCACAAAGATAGTACCAAGATAGGATTCCTCAGCCACTAACTGAAAACACTTGGACTCAATAACAAAGCTTCGAAGACCCCCCATTTTCTGTATTTCTTACTGAATATAAACTCTTTATGGAATAACTATTGGACAAATCAACATTTGACAAACGATGCCACAAAGATAGTACCAAGATAGGATTCCAACATTTAAACTCTTCCATCCAACTAGCCTTCGCTCCATCTTTTCCAAGATAGGATTCCAAACCGTCTTATCTTTAAAGGAAGCACCCAACGGAAGACCAAGATATTTCAGAGGAAGAGCAGACTCTCTACAGCCCAAAATCTCCACAAGCTCATGCAGATTAGGCACATCCCCAACTGGAACCAATTCAGACTTTCCTAGATTAACTTTTAGCCCAGACACCTCCTCAAATATAGAGAGAATCCCACGCAGAGTTGTTAAGTGGTTTCTGTCAGCATCACAGAAAACAAAAGTATCGTCCGCAAATAACAAATGAGACACCGTCAACAAGGAACCAATTGCATTCCCCACTGAGAAGCCCAAAAACTGACCTGCCGCAGAAGCTGCATCCAACATACGGCTCAAAGCCGCCATGACAAAAACAAAGAGAAAAAGGGATAACGGATCACCTTGCCTCAGTCCCCTAGAACTCCCAAAAAAGTCAGACGGACAACCATTGATCAAGATGGAGAATTTAACAGTTGATATACAACACCTAATCCATCTTCTCCACTTGTCGGAAAAGCCACACTTTTGTAACAAAAACAAGAGAAACTCCCAATTCACATGGTCGTAGGCTTTCTCAATATCCAGTTTGCATGACACCCCCGGAACCCCTGCCTTCAGTCTATTGTCTAAACACTCAGAAGCGATAAGAACAGAATCCAAAATCTGACGACCTTTCAAAAAGGCGCTCTAAGATTTTGAAATAAGACCGTGAACCACCCTTCGCATTCGATTGGCTAACACCTTAGCAATAATTTTGTACAACCCTCCCACCAAACTAATAGGCCGAAAGTCTTTGACATCCACAGCGTCATTTTTCTTAGAAATGAGAGCAAGGAAAGTAGCATTGAGACTCTTTCTCAATAACCTCATGTTTTATAATTAATACAAATTTACAGGCAGAATCCTTGTGTGTGTGTGTGTGTGTGCGCGCGCGCATGTGTCAAGCACAATCATAGGTGCATGCCTGCCAAAAAGGTGGCACAAACTACAAGATGATTGTAATTTACAGCCAACAGTGAATTAGTAATTATCACAACCGTCTTTGTTCAGTCCATCTGAAAAAGTACACATATTTTTGTGATCTAAACATCCAACACTCTAAAATAAAAGGGTTGAAAATGAGACCTTTAAAATTTGAAGGGAAAAAAAAGGTTTGGGCAACAATTGAATTATGTCCAATTAGAAAAATCCTTAAGCTTTAAAACACTGACAACTTTGATTGGGCATGAATTTGGAAAAGTAGAAGCAAAAAAGAAAACAAAAAGGAGACAACAAAGAAGTAATGAAAAATGTAACATAGATTTAAAAGGGAGAGTTACAATACGTACTTAGAACATTATATAAATCAATTTACTAATAAAAAAATAATAATAAAAAAATAATCATATAAACCAACCTTTCCTCACCCTCTAAAAAATTCAACCATGCTAGGAGAAGAAAAGAAATTAGATGAGAAGGACAAGAAAACCTCCTTAAGATGAACAACAAATACAATTTCAAGGGTACAAGCTAGTTAGACTAGATGACACAAAATGGAGAGTGTGCAAGGTCGCCCATCACCTTACTTAAACCATTTGATGAAATCACCAGTTCCCCTTTCACTAATTAAGCAAATATCTCATATCTCCAACCTTTTGCTTCAGTAAGCACCCACTGTGCCTTAAAGCAAAAACATTGCTCAATAGCTTGAAATAAAGAAATGTTAATGACATCAATAGTCCTTCATACAACCCTACCCACCCCTTCCCCCACCCCACCCCACCCAACTTTTCTCCCAAAAGGGTTCAAATCCAAAAGTTTTTTAATAAATATAATTAAAGATATCACATTATCAAAAAAAGTTAAGTAATCACAGTTTGGCCCCGCATTTAACTTCTTAAATGAGTCAAACTCATAATTGGCTCTCTTGAATAATATAAACAAAAAAATTCACAAAAATTAGCAAGAATTTCTCAAGTATTACCTGCTTAAAGGTAGCTGTTTGGTATAGTGGGGTACTCATTGCTTCATAAGGATCAAACTTATTCTCAAAATTCAGTACCATTGTTGAAATACTTGGCTCCTTCACCTCCATTTCTGCAACCAACAAAACAAATTAACCACAAATACGATGAAAACCCATAAATTTGGATAGAATTAACAAAATCATATATCTTTATTGCCACAATATGACAATTACACATACCATTTAAGCACTCTGCAACACCATCAACCAAGGCAGATGTGCTGACATCCATTTCTCTGTCTACCGAGCAATTCAATTTAAATGACTTCCCAACTAACAACTGGTTTCCCTTAAAATTGGTATTCTTTTTGAACCCAAAGGTTGGCAAGAAGTTCCTTGCAGTTAAATCCTGAGCAACAACCAATCAGAATTAGAATCAAAACAAAAAAGACCTTCCTGAAAATTAAAGAAAACAACATGAAGGAATGGAAAAAATTAATAATAATACCAACCTTTTCTTCTCTATTTTTTAATTTTTCAAAAAAATAATTCTAAATAATTTTACAGTTAAAGTTTTCTCCATTTCCACAACCAAAATAATAAAACCTCCAAACATTTTTGCTGTTTTCTTATCCAACATTTTCTCTACAACCAAAGGGAACAATCACCCAGAATAGTGATTACCAAGAACTCAACAAATTTATAGAACTTAAATTTCAAGTTGCAATAATTTCTAATAAATAAAAAATGCACCGTCAATGGGTAAAATAATGTTTTCATCTCCAACTGAGCATGGATTTTATAGCGTAACAATCTCCCACCCCGCCCCAGCCCCCCCCCCCCCCTTCCAAAAAAAAAAATCTTAAAAGAGTTTATGAATCTGCTTTCCCACACATTCTCAACGAACAAAGAGAACATCCATTCTTCCATCAAAGACAAATAACAATCAACAATCAGAATTATAAAGCATGAAACCCTAACCCTCCATTCATCCACCTAAAAAGAAAATACAAATAAAAATCAAAGTCTGACTCCTATTTCTCAGACCTCTTTATTTCCTCATATTAAATTTCCCAAACCAAGACAACCTCAGTATAAAAATGGAAAGAAAAAATATCCTTTTTCTTTTCTACATTTTTTTAGGGAACCAGACACAGAGTAATGCTGCACAAATAAGTTTTTAGAGAACCAATTGAACATGAATGATGTTTTAGTGTATACCCCAACTCTCGAAAATGTCATAAATTTCTCTGCTTTCCCACAATTTCTCAGCAACCAAACTGAACATTCACTCTTCTAATCAAAGACAAACAACAATCAATCATCATAATCAAAACACATAAGAGTAAGACTTGGGTGCAATATACTAGGATCCCAAATAAGTTCAAACACATAACTGCATTGGATATAATTTTTCTTAGCAAAGATAACACTTTTTGTGCTTCAATGGTCAATGCAACCACACATTTAAATTTAATTCGGAAACTTAATGTACTGCACCCAAATAGCTGTATTTAAGTTTCAGCCAACACATAAAACTCAAACAGAGAGTAACACACAAAACAATCCGCTATTCCTCAACATTTCTCAGTTTCCTCATATTAAATTTTCTCAACCACACCAATACCACGATAAAATGGAAAACTTTCTTGTCATTCCTAGTCTTTTCCTGCATTTTCTGGGGAACCAATCAGAGAGTAACACACAAAAAAAAAGCTCTAAAATAGTACAGTCAAAAATCAAAACAATCTTAATTATTGAACAAAAACCCTAAACCTCTGCTTATCCATCTAAACAGCAAGAAACCAAAAAAAAAACAAACAAACAAAACAAAAAAATCAAATCAAAACAAGTTCGGACTACTATTCCTCATGTTAAATTTTCTCATACATGACAATCTCAGCACAAAATGGAAAATTTTTCAGGCATTTTCTGGGGAACCAAACAAAGTAACACACAAAACAAGTTCTAAAATAGCACTGTCAACAATCAAATCAATCATAATTATGGAACAAAAACCCCAACCCTCTGCTTATCCATCTAAATAGCAAGAATAAGAAATATGATAAAAAGTAATAAAATCAAATTCTGGCTACTATTCCTCAGTCCTCTTAGTTTCCTCATGTTAAGTTTTCTCAAACACGGCAATATCAGCACAAAATTGAAACTTTTTTCCCGCATTTTCTGGGGAACCAAACAGAGAGAAACACACAAAACAAGTTCTAAAATAGTACAGTCAACAATCAAATCAATCATAATTATGGAACAAAAATCCTAAACCTCTGCTTATCCATCAAAATAGCCGGAAAAAAAAAAAAGAACAATCAAATCAAATTCTGACTACCATTCCTCGGTCCTCTTAATTTCCTCATGTTAAATTTTCTCAAAAACGATAATCTCAGCACAAAATGGAAAATTTTTTCTGGCATTTTCTCGGGAAGCAAACAGAGAGTAAGACATAAAACAAGTTCTAATATAGTACAGTCAACAATCAAAACAATTATAATTATGGAACAAAAACTCTAACCCTCTACTTATCCATCTAAATAGCAATAAAAATAAATAAATAAAAGAAGAAGCAATCAAATCAAATTCTGGCCACGATTCCTCAGTCCTCTTAGTTTTCTCATACTAAATTTTCGGGCATTTTCTGGGGAAGCAAACAGAGAATAATGCAGAAAAAGAATGAGTACGGAGAGGAAGCTTACGTGATCGCTGAAATCAGTGGAGCCGAAAAAGCATGGGGTGAGAGAGAATGAAGAGGTGGAAGCCATGAAAATTGAAGAGGAGTTATGGAGGGTTTTTACTTCTAATAAGTTATTATGGGGTTTGGGCTTTGGGTTTTGCTAATGTAAGAGAAATGCTAGTTATGTGTGTGTTTGAACTTAGAAGTTGGGGGGGGGGGGCACTGGTCTGGTTGGTAATGAATGTACAGAGTCGCCATTTTAAGGTTGGTACATCTAGAGACTAGGGCTTGGTGAGTATTACGTGTGGGATTTTGTTTGGGTTTTAGTGGGAAGAGCGCAATGTTATTGTAACCCTTGTGGGTGACACAAAACAAGTTTTTCTCATTTGCATTGAGAAATTTAGGGCCTAAATAAATCATGTCATTCATAAACAACTTAATTATATAAAAATTTCATTTATTTTTGTCTATTTATAAACAAGCTAAGTCTGAGCTTGAATAAATACGTGACCAATAGAGCTCGATAAAATATTGTTCATGATCAGGATTGTGATGATCAATAGTGTTTGATAAAATACAAGCCAAGCTTAGGTTAATTCATAAGCTTGGTAATAAAATTGATATGAGTTTGAAAAATAAACTTTATTTTCCTAAGCCTCTAATTAATTCAAAGTTTGGACTTATAGTCCAAACTAAATGAGCTTGATAATGTACTTGTTTTGAATATCAAGTTCAAGAACTTAATATTGAGCTTGAGTTTAAACTTGAGGTTGGCTTGATTAATGAATCAAGTCAAGCTTAAGTTTTTGAACCTTTTGACGAGCTCAAGCTCAAACAGGCTTGGTTTATGCTCAAAACAAGCTTAAACATTTTCATTTGTTATTAATTCAAACCTAAACATTCAATACTTGACAAAAATCGACTCGCCTTACCAAATACTCAATAATGGCATTTACTAATATACTAAATATATTTTGATAATGTATTTTTTAATACATAATTTTAATGTCTTAATATTTGAGTACATGCATTTGATACTACAATTTTTTTGAGTAAATGCACAGTTTTTATCATTATATATAAACAGAGTAAATGCATTGTTTATTAAAATAAGAAAAAACTCAAACTTTAATAGTTTGGCTCTACACGAAGGCACAACATAAAGATGGAATTAGATTCAATCTATGAATCTGTGTCTTAGTGGCATCTCCTAGTTTTTATGGAGTAAATTTTGATTTAAATCACTTTACCCCACTTACTAAAAGAAAAAACAACCTAATCCATGCCTATGGAATATGTAATAGAGAACAATCCAACGCCACATAAGTTTAACTTTACGATGTCTAATATATTTGTTGAAAAAATACATTTAAACTCGATAATTTTTTATAATAATTAATAACAAAATAAAATTGAACCTCATGGGTGGACGTCTTCAACTCTAAAGGGAAACTTCGGTGTGAAAATGATGAGCGAAATTTGCAAAATAATATTTTTTATAATAATTATTTAAATTGATACTGAAATTATTTGGGAATCTAGTTTATATATATATATATATATATATATGTGTGTGTGTATATATATATATATATATATATATATGTATATATGAAGTGTTTTGAATATCTACTAAAAAAACTGCCTGCAAAACATGTTTATTTAGTTAACACCTCCTCTAAATCTAAGGTTAGATGGTTTGGGTTAATACCAGTTATGTTCATCATTTTTTTTTTTTTAAATTACAAACTTGGTTTTTAAATTTAACTTTTTTTTTTTAACAAACAAAAATGTCTAAACTTCTTCAAATATTTAATTATTTTCTCGAGTATATACAGATCCTTCCTCCCTCTCCACATAATTATTATACGGAGGAATTCTATGGAAATGCCCCATCCATGAACCAAACTTGAACCTTAATACTTGTATTTTTTGTAAGAGTAACCAAGTTAACAATTTTTAAAAAGTCTTGAACTTGGTAACTGTATTTTATTTTTACCATTTATTCTGTGTAAATAATTAATATATAAAATAAAAAATTTGGCAAACGGCTTAAAAAACAAAAACAAAAAGACAATCTGCAAATAAATGTGAAGAACAAAAGGTGCTTTTCACAGAGAAGAAAGGAGAGAGAAAAGGGACGCGTCCATTTCATTTTAGGTGGGGATTGGGGAAAGGCTTCAGTTGTGAAGTGTGTTGTGTGTTGTACTGTCTAGAAGATAAAGCAATAGCAATGGCTGCTAATCGGCTACAGATCCAAGGGGACGATTCCGTGCTATTGCGTGTTACCCACGCCAACCTCAAGACCTTCTCCGCTGACATTCGCTTCTCACTTCAGGTACCAATCTTACAAACAAACCTCCTATATATTTTTCATATATCAAACATAAATTTGAAAACTTTTTGTGTGTCTCTCTCTCTCTTTCAGTCCACAGTGGATTCCGTCAAAGAAAAGCTCTGGAAAAAATGTGGGACTTCTGTTAATTCAATGTGCCTTGAGCTTTATGACGATACCAACACCAAACTTTCCGACCTGTCTGACAATTCCAGGCCTCTTGGTTTCTATTCTCCGCTTAATGGGTATACCCATTTCATTCCCTTTTTAAAAGTTGCTTTTTTGTTGTTGTTGAAAGCTTAAGAAACATCTTTAGCTCAATGTGGTTTATGTTATGTTTTGTCTTGAGAAAGTTCATTAATTTATGATGTCATTGAACCCCAGTTGTGTGAATGTATGTATGTAACTATGTATGTGTTTCATTTTGTGACTTGTAGCTGGTGTTAAGTGCTTTTGAAACTCACCCAACTATATGAATATTGCTTTCATTGTGTTGTTTTGGCATAACGATATTTGGGGTAAGACTGCCTACCAATCACCTCTCCCAGACCCCATAAAAGTGGAAGATTTGTGTACTGAGTACGACCTTTTTATGTTGTTTTGGCATAATTTGGGAAATCAAGAGTTGCAAAGTGAGTTTGGTCAAGATTTATGCTTTGTTATCCTGTAATGATTTTTTTTTTTTTCTTTTCATGTTGTGCATTGTGAAGAGCAGAACCATTGTTGGTTTTGTCTTTATTATTGGCAATGTGATGGTTCCTTGGTTTACTGATTGACTGGCTTTTGTTTGTTAAAAGGTACCGCATACATATTATAGATCTTGACCCTTCATCAGTAACGTCTGGTGGTTGGCTGGAAGACACTTCACTGGTGGAGAAATACTCGATTTCAGAAGAAGCTTACGAGAAACGTGATGGTAAAGTTTTCAAGAAAGCTAATTCTTTTTGTTTGAAGGAAAAAGCATTTGGGTGAAAATACTTATTTACTATGTTCAAGGGGGAATTAGTAAAGTTGAAAACTTGAACTCATGTAATATATTTAAATAATTTACAACTCTTATTTTTATTTGTTTTATATTTTGTCTGTTTCAGGCACTTTTAGAAAATTTAAGGGAAGACTGGCCTCTCAAAATCCATCAGCTCTTGGGAACAAGGTAAGTTCATGTGTGTTTGTTCTCTTTACTTTGGTGGTAAGGATAGCATTGCTTTATGTTAAAGTCTCTCTTTTCAAATTAACAAACTTGTGTTTATTGTAAGCATTGTGCTATAGTTAATCACATTAACTAGATATTTGTTTACAGAAACCAGACAACTACATGGAAGATCTCTGTGCCAATATCAAGGTTAGTTGTAAGCATGTGTGTTTGTATGCTTGTGTTTATTACCTATTTTTTCCCTCAACTGGCTATTCCGGAACCACTGAAATGTAATAGTGAAGATTTAGTCCATTAAAGGAAATTGGAATTAGCTGAAATGATGACAAGAGGCTCTAGGTTCAGCAGCCGCCTGACTCCCCCATGGGTGAGCTTGGGTTCAAAGCCGGTATGGGGCAAAGTCCCTACCTTAATAGTCAAAAAGGTATTAGCTGAAGTGGTGTTGGATGTTAAAGAAGTAATTTTTATGGGTGATAAAATAGGATATAAAACTTAAAGATGAAAGAAAGAATTTATGTTTATTGATTTTTGTCATATGCATTTCCTTTTAGAGGTTAGCATCATTTTTTTTTAATAATAATTTGATTTCCCCTGAAAACAAACAATGCTTCAAATAATCCATGAGATAACTTTTCTTCCTATTAATTATTTGAAATTTTATTTTATACAAACCGGAGAAGACTCCAATTTGTATGAGTGTGTATTCCACACTTCACTAGCCTTATCTCTTAGAAATTTTTAAGTACGGAGCAAAAGAAGTTGGCTCAGCTTTTTGACAGATTGATCCTATTATTGTGGCTGGCTTCTTAGCCTTGGAAGAAAGGCAAATGGTAAAAGATATAGCATTTGAAGGTTCAGTAATTTCAGTTACATGAATGCTTCTTTCTTTTTGTGTGTTTATGTGCAATCGTCATTAATAGACCTTCCATCACATTTCGCTTGTCCCTTTTTGTAAATTCCAACTTTAAGGGGGCATCATTTGTCATTCCATTTCTAGTAAAAAAAATTATTACGTTCCAAACTAATCCTTGTTTGGTGCTTTATTCTATTTCTAACAAAAAATATAGGAATTTTTTTTAGGGTAGTCAGATTCTTGCGTGTACTGATTTATATTTTCTTTTTTTGTTTATTATTGGACATATCAAAAAGGAAAAAAGTGACAATAATTAGATAGAGTGATTAATTCATCAATTGTGTCAAGAACAAAAGGTAATGTACAAAACTTATAAAAATTAAAAAATTACTGAACATACAAAGCACATGAATGGACCATGCTAATTTGAACTTATGTTTTTCTCATTCTTCCTTTTTCAACTTTGTTTTTCTCATTCTTCTTTTTTATTATGACTAAGGTTGGAGATAGATGCGAAGTTGAACCGGGGGAGAAAAGAGGTGTGGTAAAATTTGTGGGTCGGGCAGAATCACTGGCACCTGGTTTCTGGGTTGGAGTTCAATATGATGAACCATTGGGAAATCATGATGGCATGTAAGTTGCCACTTAATTCTCATTTTTGTGAACTTATAGGGAAAAAAAAAATCTCATTTTTGTGGTTTGCTTTCTGTAATATTCTTTGTGGTTTCCTTAGACAACTTCATAGATAGTCTTAAAGATTGTAATTCTGTCAATTTTGTATTCCTCGCATCTTTGTTTAACAAAAGTGTTTTATTTGTCCAAAAAGAATCCTACAACTTCCTATTGAAATTATGATCATATGTGTAAATGCAAGCCAGCCAATAATAGAAAAAAGGTGTTCGAAAGAAGAATATTAAATATACTCATGCTAAAGGTTGTTTAGCAATACCAATATTTTATTTCATCTTGATTATGGGAACCTTTGTTGATGCACCCCTAATAGGGCTGCAAAATTAAGAGGTTTGGTAGCAGATAAGCCTAAAAGTAGAAGGGGGAGTAATTGATCAAATTTTCTGTCAAAGATAGTCTGTTATCTTCATATTTTTGCTGATAGTTATAAGTGGTTAATAAGCTTTACTAGTGAAGACACATAATAAATGCTAGATAGTTTATTTAGTCTAAGACATTCCCAAGACACAAGTTAGTAACAATAATGATGCTAGACACATTCTCATGTACTCCACACCTTGCTAAATCGTCACAAAAAATTTCGCAAAAAATGAACTTAACAGCCAACACTAATACCACAAAGAACTAACTGATTATTAATCTGATGAAGACAAGGAAGAGCTCAAGGCAAAAAAAAGATTAAATATACCAAGATTCAAGAATTGTGATATAGTTTTGATGTCAGACCCTCTTAGCACCTTTGATAGCTGGATCAGTTTTAATTAAGTTCTATTAGAATAAGGGCTATTTGGTAATTTCTAGAAATCTAGAATGAGCTGTCCTTGGCCTTACCAAAGGCCCATGAGTCTTATTTATGTTTACATATTATTAAGTCTTTTAATTTAATTATTATTAGTATTCCTATTAATTCTAGGAATAGGTTATTTAGAGTCCAAATCCTATTAGGAAAAGGATAACTATAGCCTCTATATAAAGGCTCTTTTGTACTCATGTTATTTCAGAATATATTTTGATTGATTAATAAAATTCAGTAGCTTATCTTAAGCTTTGTTTCTCCAAGGTGTGATGCCAAGGAACCCTAGGTGTGATACTTAGGAAGACCTAGGTGTGATTGCCTAGTGTTTTATTTATATATTGTGATGCTTAAAAAAAAAATTATGTTATTTTCTGTTTATCCCCTGTTTCAGCCCCAAACAGCCGTCAACATTCATTCTTTTCTAACCTAAACTCTTAAACATCAATCCTTATTCAAGAATTCATCAAGAAACCTAGTAAAGTGCTGAACTTCTTAACAGTCCTGCATCAAATCTTTAGACATCAAAATATTTAATTTATTCAAAGCACTTAATTGCCATTTTTACCCTTTATGCTGCTGCACTTGTTGTGGAGTTATTCACTTAATTATTTTAATTGGGAAAGGACGACAAGTATTTGTAGCTCAATTTTTTCTTTTGATAAGTATTATATGTAGCTCAAATATTTTCAATAAATTGATGTCATCAACTATGGGCCAAAGAGCTCTAGCTCAAATGGCATCTCCTCCCCTTGTAAGAGCAAGGGGAGGAGCGGATCAGCCTTCAATGTCTAGGATAGATAGGGTGTTGGTTTCTCATGATTGGGAGGATCACTACCCGGATGTGACCCAATGGGTTCTAACTCGTCCTATCTCTGACCACTTCCCCATTTTAGTGGAGGCAGGGAGGCTTTTGAGGGGGAAAAGTCCTTTTAGATTTGAGAACATGTGGTTAAAGTCGGATGGGTTCAAAGATAGGGTTCGTTCTTGGTGGAATCGTTATTCTTTCTCCGGTACCCCTAGTTTCGTTCTTGCCAAGAAGTTGAAGGCATTGAAGGAAGATATTATTCAGTGGAACCGAAGTGAGTTTGGAAATGTCGTGCATCAGAAAAATGATCTTTTGGAGGCTTTGAAAGTTTTGGATGTTAAGGAAGGGGAGTTCGGCCTTTCTGTAGCCGAGTTAGGCGAGAGGAATGTGTTGAGATCTCAAATTCAGAACCTTCTCTCTTTGGAAGAAGTCTCGTGGAGACAGAAGTCGAGGATGCTTTGCATTAAGGAAGGAGACAATAATACCAAATTTTTCCACAAGATGGCCAATTCTCGGAGAAGGCACAATCATATTACCATGTTGGAGGTGGATGGGGTTATCTATGAGGACGAATCTGAGATGGCCGACCAGGTTGTACTGTTTTATAAAAAATTGTACAAGGAGACTGAGGTGTGGAGGCCTTGTGTGGAAGGTTTGGAGTTTGATCAGATAGAGGGGTTGGAGAGAGACGCGCTAGAACGGAGGTTTGAACGGGAGGAGGTTCTTCGAGTTGTCAAAGAGATGGAAGGAGACAAAGCTCCCGGTCCGGATGGTTTCTCCTTGGCTTTCTATCACCATTGTTGGGAAGTGGTGGAAAGCGAGGTCTTAGCTGTGTTTGAAGAGTTCTATCAACATAGCAAGTTTGAAAAATCTCTTAATGCAACTTTCATAGCCTTAATCCATAAGAAGAATGGGGCTTCGAATATTCGAGATTTTAGACCTATTAGTTTGGTAGGAAGTGTTTACAAGATCTTGGCTAAGGTTTTGGCTAACCGCCTGAAAAAGGTTTTGGACCCGCTGATATCTGAGTCTCAAAACAGTTTTGTAGGTGGCAGACAGATCCTTGATTCAGTTCTCATTGCTAATGAGTGTGTTGAGAAAGCTTATGATCATGTGAACTGGGAGGCTCTTCTTGATTTGTTGAAGAGAATGGGCTTCGGGGGGAGGTGGTGTAGGTGGATCCACACTTGTATTTCTACAGCCCAATTTTCTATCTTGTTTAATGGGTCTCCAGTTGATTTCTTTGGGAGTTCGAGGGGATTGAGACAAGGGGACCCGCTATCCCCCCTTTTGTTTCTGGTTATGATGGAGGTCTTCAGTAAGATGATGAAAAGAGCTGAAGAGGTAGGTTTGTTTCGAGGCTTTAGGGCTGATGGAAGTCGTGGTGGAGGGGTTTGTGTCTCGCATCTTTTGTTTGCAGATGATACAATTCTGTTTTGCGATACCGAAGAGAAGCAAATTCTTCATGTTAGGATGCTTCTCCTTTGTTTCCAAGCAGTGACAGGTTTAAAGGTGAATGTGCTGAAGAGTGAGATGGTTCCCATTGGGGAGGTTCCTAACGTCTATGTCCTGGCAGAGATTTTGGGATGCCGGATTGGGTCTTTGCCTATGACCTATCTTGGTATGCCTTTGGGGGCGTCCTACAAGTCCCCCACTGTTTGGAACCCTATCTTGGAGAAAATTGAGTGTAAGTTGGCCGGTTGGAAGAAGATGTATTTGTCAAAAGGAGGTAGACTAACATTGCTTAAAAGCACTTTATCTAGTCTCCCCACTTATTATTTGTCCCTTTTCACCATCCCTATGCATGTGGCCAATAAAATTGAGAGGCTGCAAAGGGATTTCTTGGGGGGGGGGGGGGGGGGGGGGAATCCAAATTTCACTTGGTGGGTTGGAACAGGGTGTGTGCACCTGTGCAATTTGGTGGGTTAGGAGTAAGGAAAGTTACTACTTTCAATAAAGCCTTACTTGGGAGGTGGTTATGGAGGTTTGGAAATGAGAAGACAAGGCTCTGGAGAAGGGTTGTAGCTCTCAAGTTCGGGGAAGATTGGGGAGGTTGGACTTCCAGGTTAGATAGAGGGATTCATGGGTGTGGTCTGTGGAAAAGTATCCGCATGGGATGGGAGGCTTTTAGCAGGAATATCCGCTTTGAGGTAGGAGTGGGGGATAGAGTGCAGCTTTGGACAGATCATTGGCGTGGGGATTCTCCACTTCATTTGACTTTCCCGAGTGTGTATGGGATTGCCTCCAACAAAGGGGCATCGGTGGCCTCTTCTCTCGATCGGTTGGGGTCTGAGGAGAGGAGAAGCTGGGATGTTCATTTTACTCGGAGGCCAAATGATTGGGAAATGAGTGAGGTGGTTGATTTTCTCCGTACCTTGGACTCTATTCTGCCCCCCACTGAGAACGGAGATCGTATGTGATGGAAGTTGACAAAAAATGGGGATTTTGATACTCGATCGTTCTACAATAAGTTAAGAAGCTCCTTACCAATTATTTTTCCTTGGAAAGGTGTTTGGAAGGTTACGGCTCCTCGACGTGTTTCCTTCTTTGTGTGGACTGCTGTTTGGAATAAGATCCTCACAGGTGATAATTTGAGGGGTAGATGGGATTTTGTTGACTGGTATATCATGTGTCGCAGTAATGGAGAAACGGTGGACCATTTGTTACTGCATTGTGAAACGGCGTATCGGGTGTGGTGCTTGGTGTTTAGATCTTTTGGGTTTTCTTGGGTCATGCCAAGATCGATTGCTGATACTCTTTTCGGTTGGTAGAATTGGCCTGGAAAGCATTTGTCTAGCATTTGGAATTTAGCTCCGTTATGCGTGATGTGGTGTCTTTGGAGGGAGCGCAATAGGAGGACGTTTGAGGACATGGATAGTTCGGATGACCAGCTTTTGGCCTCTTTCAGCGGCACTTTGTTTGACTGGGCTAGGGCTTGGAGACTCACCTCTAGTGACTCTCTCTCTATGTTCCTTAGCTCTCTATTGTGTTCTTAGTTTCTTTTCCTTTCTTTATCTTTCTCTCTTTCCTTTCACTTTGTAGTTCTTTCTCTGCCTTATGTTTTTTTCATAAGGTAGTGTTTTTTGAATACAAATTTTTTTTACCTATAAAAAAAAAAAGAGCGAGGTGGAAGGTGATGTCATGGGTTCAAGACCCATTGGGTGCATGTGTAACTTACAAATTATTTGTAAAAATAATAATTAAAAAAAAAAGAAGCAAGCTTATGATTGGGTTCAGCAATTTAATAGCCAAGAGTAGGATAACCAGAAAAACCTAAAATGGAAAATGGAAGATCTTTGGGATTAAAATGCAGAACTTTAGGCCCCTTTTTTTTTTTAAGTAATTTTTTTATTGAAACTGGAAAAGGAAAAGACATAGAATAAATATGCGCAATCCCTTTCCAAAGAACTTTAGGCCATTACAAAGCTGTGTAAACATTCTGAGTATACCTTGAGGACTGAGCCATAATTATACAAGCCATCCTTAATAAATCTAGAAGTTGGAGGCAAGCTTAGTGAGAACCTCAAATATCTTTAATTACTTAAATATTTGTGATTTTACTGGTTCGAAGCCTGGAGAAACTAGGGTAATCTCAATAGCATGATTTGGAATGTGATTCCTATATGTCTCATGTGGTGCATTTGAAAAGAAAGAAGTGCGTCAACTTTTATTCAGTGGCTAAGTTGGAGAATCTGATTTTAAAATTACTTTACAATTGGGTGACGGTGTCTACTAGACTAGTAGCTTCCATTCTTTCCATTCTGGGACTTCTTGGATTTGTTATTTTTGGGAGTTATTACAGTTCTTCTTGTTTCTCTTTTCTAGTGTTTTTCTTCTATACTTCCCGTGTACTTGGCTAGTACACTTTTGCTTTTCCATTGAATCTTGCACTTCTCAAAAGAAGGGAAACTAGCAGCTGTAATGAGATGGCTAATGTAAAACTCATTCTCAACATTTATGAGGGCTTATTTTGATAATAGGCTGATTTTCATGGTTAGGTTGTGTTTTTGCTAGTAAACCAATCCCCTAAGGTGAAATAGTCAAAAGAAAAGGGCAACAGACAAAAAAACTGGTCCCACCATAACTAGTTATTTATAATATTAAATAAATAATTTTGTCAGTGGTAAAATTATGAAGCGCTATAGTCATAGTGATCCTCCTTTGAACAATTTCAACCTTTAGTCCTTTATGTTTTATTTTATTTTATTTTTTGATAAGTAATATAATTTATTGAGAAAAGAGGAGATACCTTATGCATGCAGGATGTGTACACAAAGTACTCCTAAAAAATTAAAAGCTCTAATCATTACAAATGAAAAGAAATGCAATATATAAAATCCATAACAGAAGTTGAAACACTATTCCTTTGTTTTTGGCTCTAGCTTTTTTTTTTATAGGTAATGAGACTTTTATTGAAAAAAATTGAATATCATGTTTACGATGGTGATCACTCTGAACACAAAACAAATACAATATAAACAAGAACTAAAGGAAATAGAGACTAAGAATTCAGATGAAGTGTGCGTTTGGCATTGGCTTAAAAAGTCAGCTTTTTTACTATTTAGCTTATTTTTGTTACTATTCATGGGTCCCGTTACATTTTTTGGTACTATTCATGGGTCCTATTGTACTATTTCAACTACCTTTTTTTTTTTTTGATAAGTAAGAATATTATATATACAAAGGGCTACTCTATGCAAGAAAAACATAGGGCAAACCTAGAGAATACAAGAAAAGAAAACAAAGAGAAAACAAAGGAACCAGAAAGCAAACAAAGAAACTACAAAAGAAAAAGAGAACAAAGAAAAGAAGGGAGAGAGTCACTAGTCGTGAGTCTCCAAGCCCGAGACGAATCAAAAAGAGTCCCACAAAAAGAAGCAAGGATCTGATCTCCTGAACTATCCAAATCCTCAAAAGTCCGCCAATTCCGTTCCTTCCAAATACACCATAAGATGCACAATGGAACTAAGTTCCAAATCTGGGACGAGTGCTTTCCCAACCAATTCCACCAACCAAAAAACAAGTTTGGGATCGATCTAGGTGCTACCCAAGTCACACCAAAAGTTATCAAGGCAAAGCTCCACAACCGATGTGCCGTCTCACAATGGAGGAGGAGATGGTCTACCGTCTCTCCACTCCGACGGCACATAATGCACCAGTCTACAAAGACCAGTCTCCTTAACCTCAAGTTATCACCCGTTAGGATCTTATTCCAAACTACGCACCAAATGAAAAAAGAAACCCGTCTAGGTGCCTTAACTTTCCATATACCTTTTCAAGGAAAGACAATTGAGGGAGGATTCCGCAATTTGTTATAAAACAACCGGGTGTCAAACTCCCCATTAGGTTTCAACTTCCATCTAATCTGGTCTCCGACATCCAGAGGAGGGGTAATAGCTCCCAAAGTGCTAAGGAAGTGCAGCCCTTCATCCAACTCCCACTCATTAAGATCACGAATGAGATGAACATTCCAAATTTTCCTATCCTCCGTCCCTTGCCTCGACAAAGAGGCTTCAACAGATGCCTCCTTATCAAGGGCAATACCATACATCCTTGGGAACGCCAGACGGAAAGGTTGATCCCCATACCACCCATCCTGCCAAAATCTCACTCTATTTCCCAACCCAACAGCAAACTGACAATTTTTGCTAAAATCTCACTTTATCTATAGTACTTTTAGCAAAAAATTTTTAGTTTCAGCTAAATAAGCTGTTTTCAAACAGACCCAATGAAATAAAGTACCAAAGAGGAGAGATTTTAGATGATCTTTGTTTTTTGCTCTAGCATTCTGGTTAGATTATGCTATAAGTCAGGGAGACAATGCATCGACAACTGATTGATTTATGTGACATGGATATGCTGGGCTGTGTAATATATAATTTGGCGGCCTACAGTAGCCTTAAAATTGATTATTGTGAAGCGTTCTTGTTCTGTCTGAAACTTTGCAGATACAACCTTGTTCCATTCTGAGATTTGCCTCTGACTGTCTGCTACTTTAGCCTTCATTCTTTCTTGTATCATGAGTTACTTATTTTCAACCATATCAGTTTGAACTTTAATTGGGACTCTGCTTCTCATGCTCAGTGAATGCCTCCTGCTGGTTGCTTGCATAAAGATTGTTAAATTTAACTATTTTCCTTTCTTAATTGATTGACGTGCTTTGTTCTCCATATCCATGGGTTAGAATTTGTCTTGGTCATGTTGCAGGGTGAAAGGAGTACGTTACTTTGATTGCCCTCCTCATCATGGTGCAATTGTAAGGCCAGACAAAGTAAAGGTTCGTGTGCAACTATGTTCTAGTGACACTTCATATAGGAACTTTCACATGCATGCTGTTCATTGTCCTATTAAAATGCAGAGGCATCTTACTGTCTTGCCATCCACGGATCACATGGAGTATATGCATAATTAGTTTACCTTAATGAATGTGAACCATAAATTCAAGGGCTGCAGTCGTGCGTCTTCACTACTTAAGCCACTTTCATGAGCAAAAAGAGTGGCTTCAGGACTTGTCTTTGAGCCCTGCCAAGTTTACTACATTGCTATCCACTGATATATATATATATATATATATATATATCAGTGGATAGCAATGTGTGTGTGTGTGTGTGTATTATTTTCACCACAAACCATTTCTTTATGGGATAAGATAAGAAAAGGATTGATTCACCTTTCCCTTGTATGAGAGCATTGAAGCGTCTAATGCTTGTCTGCAAATATCTAAGAATGCCATTCATTAATTTGTTCTAAACTTTGATTTAAATAATTGACAAGAAATCTCTTCCAGTTCGGGGTGTAAGGAAAACAGATCCCATTGTCAATTATGATTGGAATTCTCTACTCCCTGTAAATGGTTGCTGTCAGTGTTAAGAAAACTGAGAGTCTTGGTTTGAAACTGATATTCCCCCAAACCAACTGATATGGCCTGAACCAACCGATATGCTCCCGCTTCTTATTCTTTTACCAATCTTAATCATCATCATCTTCTTCTGATCCTGTCTTTCAAGTTATAGATTTGTCTGCATCTTTTTCACTTGAAAACTGAGTTCAAGTACCGATCTGTCAGTGTTGATTTCATTGTCAATCACCACTGCCTTTGCCACAAAGCCAGCTGAAGAAACTGACATTTTCAGGGTTGAACATTATATTTCAACCTTTATTTTAATATTTGATGCATAATGCAATTGCATTTCAATACTATACAACTGAGAGCATAGCTTCCCAATTCATTAGCCTTTTTACTAATTTCAACTTGATCTCTTGATGAATTTAGATGCTGATACAAATCTTATCATGTTCCAGGTTGGTGACTATCCTGAACAAGATCCCTTTGAGGTGGATGAAATATAAGGTCAAGAAGAGAGCACTCCTATGCTTCCAGTTTTTACATAATGTTGATAACCTTTCTGTGTGTGAGACAGCAATTTCTTTATTTGCAGTTGGTGCAGTTGAAACCTTTGGGTGAGGGATTGATGTGAACCTGAAATTTTTTGAGGACGAATGTAGCTAGCTCTCTGGGCTCAAGTGTGCTAACAGTAGTATGGGAGTGTTTAACATTTAATATTAAATGGAAAACAAGAAGAAAAGAAAATCAAGAACAGAAGTGTTGAGATCATTTAAATTGAATTGCCTCTAGAGTAGACCTCTAGAATAGAGAATTCTAATTTCAATTGGCTTTCATTTTTGGCATAAGCTCTTTCTTTTAGCTTTTTATTTTTATTTTATTATTTTTTTTTGCTCATATACAACATTTTAAAACCTTTCACATCCGGGTTGGTATAAATGTTTTTATTTTACCATCTAAAAAATGTCCTCTCTCCTCTCTAACTTCCGTCTGTCTTCCCTTCTCTCTCTCAGCCACCCACAATATTTTCAAAATAAAAAAAAAAAAAAAAAAAATCTTTACAACTTACTACAGACTGTAACATGGATGTAAAACAATTTAGATATACACACCTGGATAAATTGGGTTTTTTTTTTGTTTTGGGAATGTAAAATAGCAATTTGGAGGTTGTAAATGCTTTAAGTAAACCATACTTTAACTAACTTTTGGCAAATTAGCAAATAAACAGAAGACTACAACTAAACAATAAAGGTCCTTGCCAAGTTGCCAAAAGATTCTAGGAACTCTTGCTACAAGGAGTGAAATGTCGGCAAACGCATCTCAACATCTTTTTACCAAAATTGAGCCATTTCAGGAGCAGCAAAACTGCTTCTGAATCACTGAAAAACGGTTTCTAATTGCTGGTTGCATGAAGTTTCTCTCCTTAGCAAACCACTGGGTGCCATTTGGTTCATTCTTGCTCTTGTATTAACGTATGTGCCAGACGTGTGCAACTTCATTAACTAAAATTTACTATAGTGAACTTAAAAGATCTTAAATAATTAACTTCAAAATCAGAATGCATACAATACCACACCTACATACCAGTTCCTAATTCTGCTGTGTCCAGTGAAACATGCTAATTTCATAGAGCAGTCATAATAAGCAGAAAGGTAAGCAAATGCAAAGGTCCAGAAATAATAAGCAGCAACGGGTATGAGATAGCAAGCAAATGCAAAGGACCAGATATGAGATAATAAAGCAGAAAGGTAAGAGCTACTAATGTTTGTGTCTTCATTAAGCAGAGCAAGATATATACATGACTCACAAACATCTTTCTTTTCTACTGGTCAGATAGATATGTAATATGTTCCACCCAACCCCCCACCCTGCCCCTTTTGGTACTCTTTTACCTAACTCAAGCAACAGTATTACATCAAATCATTACAATACAAACACCTTCTACAAAACAACTTCTCGCTTCCATTCACAAAAAACAAAACAAAACATAGGATTGATCAGAATAATTTCGCACCCTTCATCTACCTGCATATTCATGAAAATCTGTTAAATAATTTGTTGCGTACAACATAAATAAAAGATGGGTGAGCTTCAGTGATGATAAAAAATGTGAAATCTATATTATTGATTCTTTGATGCATCGTTCAAGAATATCACTTCTTGCTGGAAAATTATTTCAGTAAAGATCTTAAAGCCCCCTGACTGACTCTTTCTAACCCCCTTCCCAAACCTTATGCTGACTTCACTGCCCTCACATCTCCTGTCCAGGTCATGCCCTTTATTTGGGATAAGTATTACCAAAACATCATTTGCCTTCTATGTAATGCATGTTTATAAACAGTAAAATATCATACCATAAACATCATTTGAAACATTTTGTTTGTCTCAAGTTCATTATCCCCATTTTTTAAACTAGTTTGAGTATGAAGTTAATGCTATTAAATTTATCATGTGCCCTTTTACATGGTGTTAAAAAGAATGCAAATTTCTTGTACAAAAGTGGCCTTCTTGAAAAGCTGTTTCACAATGCAGTTTCTAATCTATGCAATATGCTAAAATCACAAAATAAAGCATGACTTGATCAGTAATTTACTTGGCATTTTCAAAAGCAATTTGCAGCATTTATATCATAATTTTGAATGGTGTTTGCTGTAGAAATAAAAAGTCCAAAATGATAACCAAATTGCATATGCAAAAATTGTTTTATTGGTAAATTTATCCCAACTCTAATTAACCCTCTTGCATTAATCATTTGTAATGATGGCAATCCATCCACTCAACTGCACACAAGTTTGCTTGCATCACTATTCATAACTTGCCTAAAGAACCCCTATTCATCATGTTGAAAACCCTCTTGATGTAAAGGTGTAATAAGTCATAACAAATTTAAACATTTAACAATCGCCTTGATAGAAAGGCAGAAGTTCTAACTATGAAAAAAATATATACATTTTTCATGACAGTTTTCTTGATATATTACGTTCATGACTACATGCAATGCTGGAAATAGCACATGACCAAAAAGGCAGAGAGAGAGAGAGAGAGAGAGAGAACTACAGATTCTACCTTCGCTTTGACCTAATACTTCTTTTGGTGGATGCAGAAACATTGCCCTTTTGATCTTTCATGCTGCTTTTCTTAGCTCTGGATTTAGTGGCCCCTGTCAATGGTAGTACTACTTCAATGCCATAGAACATGGAAAATAAATTGATAAATATAAAAAATTTTTCCTTCTTAATTTTGCATAATATACATAAAGTAGGATAGGGCTTAAACTAATTCTAAGTTTAACTTTTGGTGATTGACAGAGTCAGAACCAGCTGACATTGAAGTTCAATAACCAACACAACATTTCACAACATTTAATTAAACAATCAAGCAACAAAATTATTCAAAGAAAGCAATCAATTGCAAGAGACTTAAAGAGATCTTTCAAGTACAATTAGGTCATGTAGTTTTTAATTCTTAGCAAAATATATTTGAATTTCTTACTCTAAGAAATGGCAGAAGCCTAATCCTAAAAGAAAACCTCATTACACGGAACTGGAAAAGAAAGGGAGAAAAAAAAGATGTTATATCTTGCTGCTTGCATAAAGAACTCAAAGAAGTGAGTGGCTGTGATGCTTGAAAGAATATATTTAGAACATCAAAAGATGCATTTGATTTACTCTGATGAGAAAGGATTAAAATTATTTATAGCAATATTACATGTTGTGGGAAAACATATGATAAAATGTCCAACTAATACTATAAAGTCCTTAAGCATGTTGTTAATACGCCAGTCCTTACTCAACTATATAATGCATCAAAGGAAACCTCATTGCAGCACATCATCACAGAGTATGCTTTACTCTTATGTGTTTTCAGGAATAAAAACCATATCTGTATCATTAACAGACTAATAAAAGGCAATGATCAATTTTTCCAGCAATGTTGTTTAAAGCTTCTAAACTAGAGTGCCATCAGCATCATGAAGAAAAAAAAAAGTATAAGAAATTAACATTAAACCATAGCAAAAGCCAATTGAAGTAACCTTCAGTATCAGATTCTGCAGTATCTTCTCCATTGTTCCCAGATACTGGTAAACCTTCCATGCTACCAAATCTCTGCTGATGAATTTGGGCATTTCTTGCAGTCACTTCTTGCTCCTTCTTTTCCACGTGAAATTTATTAAGTTTATCCTCAAACTCCTCAATGCATGATTTCAGTTCTGGTTTTGCAAACTTCTTGCTCTGTTCCCCCAAACCCCCCAAAAAAAGGAGTTAGTGTAAATAGAAAACATATCTTGAACATTTTGAATGAGGTGAAACATGAAAATAAGATAAATTAATGCCTTGTTTATTATAGTCTTGAAATGGTCCATCACAGATTCCTCTGATAAGGCATGTTCATATGTCTTGAATGACTCCATGAGTTTTTTCATTCCTTTCTCAGTAAATGCCAGCTGAGAGAGGCAGTAAGAAATATGTTCCCATTGTGTGATATCTGCACCAAAAGAATAGTCCCCCATTGTAAGTTATATTTTGATCATTCATGAAAACAGAAAACAGCAGACAGCTAAAAAACCAAATTGACTTCTTTTGGTCTAATGGCATTTGGGACCCATTTCAGTCTCAGGAATATCAGCAAGGATATGTGGCCCTTTCAAAATTTAGAAAATAATAACTTAAGGTATTCTCAAAAAAAAATTATAAGGTGAAAATGAGAAGCAGCCTCCCACATCCCATACTTGCTATTAAAAAAAATAAAAATATAACAAAACTAGAAGTGAAATGACAGCCTACTGGTCTTAAAAATATGAGCAACGTCTTATCATGTGGATATAAGACTCAGAAATGTATGAAATTAGTAAGCGTATATTAGAGCTCATGCTTAAATTGTAGTTACAGCTTTCAAATGGCTCAAATTACTAAGAGACTAGAAATAGCAGGGTTATCATCAACTGACCAATAGCAAGGTTATCAATGACTGACCAATAACATTCTATACTCATGTTGAAAGCATCTGCTACACCATACGACACATGATTAAGAAGGAAAAAAAGGCACAGCATAAACTAGATATGAAATCACTAAATCAATGCAATAGCAAACATGAACCAGAACTTGTCAGGTTAGTGAAATTGCTCTACCAAAAAGTACAATAAGTTATGTTTTCAATCTGAAAAACTGCTATTTCATAAATCATAAATGCTTCAAAAATATATTAATGTTTAAAAGAAATGAAGAGAGACATGATTTAGCTCTTGCTTGTTACAACAGTGTCATATTCTGAACTCTGACAAGAGTGGCATCACCTTCGCAAATGGTTCAATAAGAATAAAGTACAAGAACTGAATGAATGCATACCTGTAACTCCATTAAATCTATTGCAGAGCTTTTCAACAAGAGCTTCCATTTGTTTGTCCTGGAGCAATTTCAAAAGATAGCATCTAGTCATCATTATGAAAAATGCTTGGCAATTCAACCTAGTTAAACAATCTAATACCTTCTTGATGGAAGCAATTAGGAACTGCATGATGTTGCAGAAAGACTCTCTCTTCAGATTCCGGATAGATAATTTGCCAAGTATATCGGGAAGCAAATTATATATTGGATTGCTTCCTGTTGGCATAATAGGAAAAAACATTGTTCATTTGACCAGGAAAAAAAATGACACAAGACAAGATAACAATCAGTACATTTTACTGGATGTTTCAAAACTTACCCTTCTTAGATAACTCATGGAAAAAAAGTTTGGCTAGACTTGAAATGCGCTCTTCTTCATCTTCTAACTGTATAGCCATTTCATTTATATAACCTTTTACCTGATCAAGCAAATGACCACATCAGCCTCTAGATCAATATAACAAAGCTAAAGAACAAGTAGAAATAAGCCAGTCTCTCAGACCTTCATCATGTCATTCAATATGAGATGCGAAAGCACCAGAACAGCATTCTTCCTAACAGAAACTGAAGCATCCTGTAACCGGGCATACATGTTCTCGGTCCATGGTTCTAACAGGTTAGGAAACCGAACTGCCAAATCTCCAAGAGCAATAGTGCAATTGGAACGAACAGTTTCTGAGGATGCATTCTCCACAACAGTGAAGAGAAGCTGTAGGTTCGCATCACTGAAAATTAAAGCACTCAAAAGCTCAAGCATCATGTTTCGTTTCTTTATGAGAGAGAGAGAGAGAGAGAGAGAGAGAGAGAGAGCACGAGAACTCACCAAAATTTTGCATCAATGATCATAAATCGACATAAAGCAAGCATTCCAGATGCTTGTAGTTCCGGATACTGAAAAGAAAGCAGAAGTATTGGACAAGATAAGAACGATTACTCAAACAGTAATGAGCTAAATGAACACTTGTATGAAGAACTTTTATCAAATTATATTTGAAACAATCATATCATGTGTTATATTGTAAATTTGTAGCCTTAGGTGTGACATCAGTCCAATTTTTTTGGTTATATGGAAGCTTCATATTATTATTTTTATTTTTTTGAACACGTTAATGACATCTAAATTTAACTGAATGAACTACAAAGCCTGATTTCAAATTTAAATAATTGGACTGATGTCACACCTATGAAGCTTTATGGGAAGATCATACTTTGATACAGTTAAAGAATCATGGAACCATTGAAATGGAGGATGAGAAAACTGAGGCAATCACCTTTTGCATCAGACTAAAATTTCTGCAAAGCTTTGACAGGAAAGGTGCACAATGTCCAATCAAGTTCTTCTCACTGGAATTACCAGAAACAATCTCTTTTTCTGCTTTGTCAGATAATGTATCAAGCATTGCATCTGCAGATGCAGCAAGACCTAGCTCAGCATTGATATTATTGTCCTGCAAAACATTATCAAAGGAAGAAATCTTCTATATCAAACCAAAAAATTAATAATGAAGAAAAATGAAAAAATCAAATATCAAACAACCAATATTGATACCCTATTCCTTTTCATTGATAAATAAGTACAGAATCTGATCTTACCTTAAGTGTATCAGCAGGTGTTGTGCCATTACTTTGTAAGTTGTGACGATCAATATCCGCCTTTTCTTTTGCAGCTCTTTGTTTCTGGATCTTTCGAGCACAAGATTCGACATATAATAATTGATTCATGGCAACATGACTTGCAATGAATAAATATCTACTCAATTTCACAACTTGCACTGTGGTAAGTATGCTGGCACTACCACTGTCAATGTCATTGTGCAACTCATCTCCTCTTCTACAATCAAACACAGAACTAAGAGATTTCTTCACTATATCGGCAGCTAGTGTTTCTGGAGTGGGATGAATTGTATATATGGCAGCTATTGCTTTATCAGCAGCAGCATACCATATATTCTCTGGAAGCCAAGATCCTGCAATTAAGCTTTCCAGCATACCAAATACACGACTGCCATTAACTGATAGCAACTTTTTCTTGTCATCATCAGATAATCTTTGAAGAGCAGAGCATGCTGCTCTAGCAAGCAAAGGATCCACTTTAGCCCAACGACCAAACCCGATATCAATAATGTCTTGTAAGTGAGAACCAAGAATAACAGGGGATGATTTTGCTGCCATGCAAAGGACAGATAAAGCACCACGACTTTGCTCTGCAGTGGTTCCACTAACACTAAAGCAAAAGAAATCCCATAATGCTGATATCTGCAGAAACAGTTACTTTATTGAGGAACCACTTCTTCAAGTAATGGTAGAAACATAGTTTCAACAGAGCAAATTCTCAACAATGCTAAAAACTGATAAAGCATTCATAAAGCAGGACAGACCATGATCCATGATAGAAACTAGCTCTCTGAATAAATTTCCAAAATTAGATCTGAAACCCTCTCTCAGTGATCATCATCAAACTCAATTATCACAAATACCTTCTATTTGCTTCTCATTTCCAACATGTTTATCCAGTCTACGACAGATATTCTCGTTGAAGAAATTCAAGCAGAACAGAAGTGTCTACTCAAACAATAAAAATCCAAATATATTCTTAGCTATAACCAATTTTGTCAAAATAAAATAAAAAAGAAGATTAAAACTATTGGAACAAATGGATAATTTTGTGTTTGAATATTTACCCAACTTTTAGTCAAGTGGCTTCAGAGTGTGTAGTGAAAAGCTCAAGAAAGGTATTAGAAAAACCTAATGTTCAGATTATAAGGCAGGGCATAAAAGTTCTTAACTTGGCACAAAACCTGAGCAGAATTGCACAATCTCCAGTTTGTCCATAATAGGCTTACCTACGGCTTAAGCTGTTTAGCTTATTATTCATTTTTAAAATTTGTGTGTTCATGTGTTAGCCCCTATAATTGAGGGCTAGAAATTATACATCATCTTTGAAGCTAATTTATAATTTATTTTATACCTATTTAAATAGTAGATTTTAAAGGCTGAAACAGTCATCATTTTATGCATTTTTGTGTGTCAAAATCAAGGAATGTACTAGACATGATGCGAACCTCTCATCAAGACATGTTAGAATAAAAGCTCGGAACTAATTGATACAAGATATTATTCAGAAACATATACTCCACTTACCATGCCAGTAGATATATCACCTTTGGACACCAAGGCCGCAACAATAAACTCCAGAGCTGCTAGATCTCCTATATTTGAATCTATGGCAAGACTCAAAAGATTTTTTGCAGTTTCTACTGGGTTTTTCCTTATATAAATTGTAACAAAGGCATTCTCCACAGCCTCATAGATGGATTTATCCTGGGAAAATACCTACAAAAGAGAGCAAATAAATTGCTATTAATTCCAAATATGGATCAAGAACTAAATCTATTGGGTAAATGACAGCAAATGCATATGGGAAAGAGGGTGGGGAGGAGTATAAACGTCTTGACTTCCAAAGAAACTTTTAAGACTGTTTCCATGGCATGACCAAAAATGAAAGCCTACCAATGGCAACATCTTGCGGAGGCAGGCTTCTGAACCATCAATCTGGAACTGTTTGCACCTCATCAACAAGAGAATTGTGTTCTCAACATCAGAGGCAGAAGATGAAGCCATTAATTGAACAAGTGTAGGCATTGTGGCAGAGACACACTTAGAAAACCTTAAGCCAGCCTCAAGTGATGCAACCAAGGCCCTGGTCTGCTCCAAATTCCCAACATCTGGCACAGAATTATCCTTCTGAATAATCTCTTCTTCCATCTGAGTCAAACAACTATCAGTTGAACTTTCCTGCTGCTCTTCAGCCAGAACTTGAGCATCTAAGTTATGAACTTCACCATTTTCATTGCAAGTATCATTATCAGAAGGTAGATCATCCACAACACTTTCTGCAGGCACATCTGGTTCAAGCTCATTCAGCTTCTTCTTATACTGCTCTAAGGTTGCTTCAAATGAAGCTATTCGAAGTTGTGGGCCAAACGGATTGTGCTGCAACATCATTATAAGCAAATTCAGTGCAGATTTCCTGACAATTGCAGACTTATCCTCCAACCTTCCAGCAGCAACTTCTGCAACCTCATTCCACAAACCAATTGAAACAGAATGCTCTTCACATAGTTCAGCCCAAACCTGAAGAACGCGGCTCCTAGTATAAGCTGAAACATCTCGACACCGTTCAAGCAAAATTTCCAACATTGCTTGCTTGGTTCGGAGACGAACAGATTTAGAACTCACTTCACCCTCATCATCCTTAAACGCCTTTGCAACTAACTTTCCGAGAACCCCAACAAGAGCATTCCTTATCTTATAAGATTCCCCACCAAAGTGTGGGACCAGGACTCCAATATTGGTTGAAATCAGCTTTGGCAATCGGTCAGCAATCTCTACCAGAAAACGCCCAATATTTTCAGCCCCAGCAGTGTCCTTCACATAGTCTTTTGGGTTAGTCCTACCAATCTCTCTGACAAGGGCACTGGCCAGGCTTCCATCAGCATACTTCTTCTTAGCACCAGCAACTGCTTCAGCCATGGGGATAACAACAAAATCATATTTGTGAATTAGGTGCATGATAGAAGCACACGATTGTGCCAAGTAGTGGTATTTTGTAGCGCATGACCCAATTATACGGCATAGAGCATCTTTTGTGTCGGAGTCTTTTAAAAGAATTGCATTCTCAAACATAGAGAATGTATGCCTACAAAAACACAAATCATAAAATTTCAACTTTAAGTCCATTCACAAAACAGTAAAACTATACCTAAAATATAATTGTCAGTTATCCAACTTACTTCGCAATGAAAGACAGATAGTTTTCATCTGGGTCCGTTGAACCAAAGAGCAACGCAAGGTTGATCTCTAGTGAATTAGCAATCAAATTGAGTATCCTACCCCTCTGAGGCTCCCAATTCCATGAGTTTTTGATGAGTTTCTTCCTTGTAGTTGCTATTGCCTAAATCCATGGCCAAAAGGCTTCACCAAATTGCCAGCAAAAGTTGCAATATCGCACCCAAGATTGCCACATACATGAGAACATGCAAATAGTAGAGAGAGAAAGAGTACCTTTGGATTGTTGCTGGAACCAGCATTGGACTCCTCAGCAAGAACAACATTGATGAGGAAAAATGTGTAGATTTTAAAAGCATTACGATGTGAAGCAACCCTATCGTGCACCAGAGTGTCATCATCCTGAGTTCGAGTAAGCGAATCAACATTTGGAAGAAGAACACTGAGATTGGATCGAAGACTCTCTACGAGATTCAATTTACAAGATGAAGGGAGACTAGCATAACCACGAATCAACGAATAAACACGATCAAAGATATCTTGATCTTCAATGCAAAAGAGCTCCTTGTCGGAAAGATCAAAAGAAACACCTATTCAAATAGATAAGGACAAAAAAAATTTAAAAAAATTAGTGAGATTTCTATCATGAAGGGAAGAAATTTGGTTGTGCAAAATTGAAACATAAACTACCTTGTTCTTGCAAGTACAATAACCCACTACATGTAAACAAATTAGTTGAATTAATCTCGTTCTATTACTTCTTCGTATCAAAATATCGCAATATGTGATACTTGTAATTATCTCTAAACACCAAAACAATAATCAATAAATAAATAGTCTAAACTTTCAAGTTTCCAAAATAGCTCCCTTTTCTTTTCGTACATTTTCTCGGAAATGAGAAACTACACTAAGATATTTGTTTGTTTCCCGAGAAAGATTTGAGTTTTAAAACAGAAACAAAAACAAAGTAAAATCAATTTGACGTCTTGCACATACGCTTCTTAGTTCCTGAAAGACATAAAATTCAGCAAACTGTAGCCAAATGCAGAGTAAACCACTCCCTTTTAAGTTGATTTTTTGCTTTTTCTCACTTCAATATCAACTTTCTTTTCATTTCTACATATTCCTAGGAAACAAACATAACTTTACCGTTTTTTTAGGGTTTCATAAGGAAAATAAAAAAAAAACATTAAAAAAAAAAAAACTCAAGCACTATTTGATTGCTGAAATTATTGAGGTCAAAAACAAAATTTATAAATTTCACTTAAAAGAAGAAGAAGAGGAAAATTTAAGTTAAAATTATCCAAATAAATGTACAAAATTAATCAAGATTGGAGTAGAAAATGAGTTTTGAGTTTCGTTTTCATTTTCTCAGAAACCAAACGGAATAGTTAAGGAAATGAGAGAGAGACCTTTGACGAACTCTTCAAGTTCAGAAGAACGAAGCGAAGCGACATCGATGGAGTTCTGAGCGTAAAGGCGGTTATCTTCGTGGTCTTCTTCTAGTTCTCTGAGGCTCTGTGGGAAAACGAAGTGAGGAGCCATAGCCAGAGAGAGAGAGAGAGATTCTTTCTCTGTTGGATCTTTGAAAATTTGGAATTCGGATCAAAAAATTCAAATGCAACTGAGCAAGCGGGAATGTGTTTGTGACTGAAAGCAGACGAGCCAGGCCGGGTCGGGTTTGATTTTCTGGATCTGGAATGGGGACAGATAACTAATATAAAAACTCAAGTGTCATAATTTTCCATTCATTTTCATTTGAGACATTTCTCTCTTCTATCCAATTAAATTATATGCATAGTAAATTTTATTTTAGACATAAAAAATACATTTATTAAAATGAAAAATAAAAACCAGTATAAACAGATGTGAAGAGAAAACAATTCAAACACTAACATAAATAAATCATTAAAAAGAATAAAAGAGAGTACATTAAAAATCACATTTTTTTAATAATTCAAAAATAAAGAAGAAGAGATTTGAAAAAATAAAAACAAAAAACATTTTTTTTAAAGTGAGATTAGAATTTAGAAGAAAGGAATCCGAAGAAAAAAAAAAGTGAAAACGATGGGCTTAGTGGTCCTATTTTATAGCCAAAAAAAAAAACCTCTATCTCTATTTTTTATATATAATATTTATTTTGAGAATCTAATTATGTACAAGGATCAAATTATACCCTTTTTTAGAAGAAATTAAAATTATACATGGTATTAGCTTATACCTTTTTTAAACCATAGTCCATAGATTTCTAAAATATGTAATGATTTCTCGTATTATATATATTATATATATATATATACTCGTCGATTTTTGTACTCAACAAATCACTTCCTATTCATCAAAAATAAATAAATCACTTGCCACAAAAATTTAAAAATTAGATGGGCACATGGCGCATGAATTGGATTCTAATTGAAATCCTATTTAGAATCTAATTAGATTTGGACATTTCGAATTTTACAATCAATAATTCACTTGACACAAAAAATAAAAATTAGATGGGATATATGGCGCACAATTGGACTCCAATTGAAACTCAATTTGGATTTTAATTTGATTTTCTTTTAGTTTTGGTTTATATTATATACTTGTATGTAACTCGTGCTTACATACGAGAATGATGAATTGTAGTGATGCTATTGATGTTAGCTTGGGTTATAAAACATATGAAATATTAATTCGACTACGATATTTGAAGATACTAAAATAGTTTTTTCTTGCAATTTTTATGATATTGGCAAGTCAAGTTTCTCATTACACTGCTATTATGTATATAATTTTGAAAATTACTATTGAATACTACATGTACAATATCAATTCACAATCACTGTTTTTGAAATTCTACTAAATACAACTCAAAAATAAAAGAATAAATCAATCCAATAGTATCTCCTAAATTGAATGGGAATAGGTGCATGAGATCATCCAACTTAATTACAATTTGTTACGTTCAAGATCCTAGCATACAAAATATCTAAATATATAAAAACAATATATAAAATATGTTCATTAGTTTAGAGAAAAAATAACAGTAAAAATCTAAATAATTTAATTTGTATGGAAAGCTAACAAAAGCGAAATTCAATTTTGAATCTAATTAAATTTTCTCTAAGTATTAGTTTATTTATATTGAACTCCTCGTTTTCTACATTGAATTAATTCACTTGGCAAAAAAAAAATGACTATACTTAGTATAGCAAATAAGAAAAAATCTATAATAATATGTATTACTTATTAAAAAAAAGCCTATACTTTTTTTTTATATATAAATAAGTTAGAATATCAATCTATAGCGTTTATTCTAGATGATTGTTCATTTGTGCTTTATCATCAAGTCAAGACACGTATCGGTTTTGGTGAGATGACAACTAAATTGAAGCATGAAAAATTTCTCCTACACTAGATTTAATGTGCAATCCACTCAACCATTCTGTTAATTTTGACATTGCAATTTCTGAATTTGTCCCCTTCTTGGACACTTTGTCGTAATTGATCCTTGATTTATTCTTTTCCATGCTTGAAGAAAAGGGTTTTTGATGTAGGGATTTGAGAAAAAACTTTTGGATAAATGTCTAATCTTACTCACTAAGTATAAAATTATGACTTTTGTTTATGCTAAAATTGACGAAATGGCCGAGTGGATTGCACATCAAGCCGAGTGTAGGAGGAAGAAAGAGGCAATTTGAGTATAAGGAAAGAAATATGTAGATTTTATTCTAATTTTTTACCATTTATCCCCATCTTGCATTGCGTGAGAGTTAAAGGAGATCTATGGCAACGAATTAAGAATGCAAAGGCAAACTCACCAAAAATTGAAAGTATATCTATGTTTGTGAGTTATATGACCATGGACTAACTGGTTTTAATAAGTTTTCTGTTGGTTTCTTTATGTTAAATTTAAGGAAGCCTTAACCCAATTCTTAGGAGATGCAAGTGGTTTGGTGTATTTAAAAAAACAAAGCTAGATGGCACAAGTTAACAAAGATAAGATGCAAACATGTTAAAATATTATGGAAAGTGTGGATGCTAGTTCACTTAAACTGACCCAAACACATTGCACAATTTTGTGGATTATCAATATGAAACCTTTGCATGAGGTGATGAAAATTCATACATTCATTCAAATTAACGAATATTTGGTGTAAAACTTGTAAAATGGTATGGTCATTATCAGTGAACTCATCAAGAAAATCTAGCGAAAAGAACAACCTAAAAGTGTTAGAAAGCTTCTCCAAAATCTCACTAGCGAATTTACCAGGGTAGTTTTTCATCAACACTTTCACAACAAGTCTCCAAAAATGTTTCAAATCAATTATAATACCGGTAGAGAATGCTACCAATCCTGGCTTTTAAGAAGAAAATGGATGAGATACATTCCCCTCTGTAGAGTTACAAACCCGATTCCAAACAGCCCTTGAAAATAGATCTCTCTTCTTAAAATAATACACAAGTATTTGACCAAGATCGAGAAAGAAGCTTATGTTTATTTTTGGTTTGTATCCAAAAGTGGTTGAGTTTGCAATGAGGGTGAAGCAAAGTAACTCAATTTACAATGCATTTGTTTCTATTAAACATTCTTCTGACTGGGATAGACTTAGCGAGGCTCGTAAACATATCGTAGAATGTAAGTATAGTAAAGAAGTCTATTAAAAAAAAACGACTTTTGAGATTTTTTTTTTCTTGTGCAATGTTTTTAGGTCAGTTTAAGTGAATTAGCATCCATACTTTCCATAATCTTTTACCAGGTTTGCATCTTATATTTGTTAACTTGTGCCATCTAGCTTTGTATTTTTAAACACACCAAGCATCTCCTAAGAATTAGGTCCAAGCTTCCTCGAATTTAACATAAAGAAACCAACAGAAAACTTATTAGAATCAGTTTGTCCATGGTCATATAACTCACAAACATAGATTTACTCTCTATTTTTGGTGAGTTTGCCTTTGCATTCTTAATTCGCTGCCACAGCTCTCCTTTAACTCTCACGCAGTGGAAGTTGGGAATAAATGGTTAAAAATTAGAATAAAATCTACATCTTTCTTTCATTATACTCAAATTACCTCTTTCTTCATCCTACACTTGGCTTAATGTGTAGTCCACTTAGACATTCCGTCAATTTTGGCATAAACAAAAGTCATAATTTTTATAGATTAGACATTTATCCAAAAGTTTTTTCCCAAATCCCTACATCAAAAACCCTTCTCTTCAAGCATGAAAAAGAAGAAATCAAAAATCAGTTATGACAAAGTGTCTAAGTAGAGGACAAATTCAAAAATTACGATGTCAAAATTAACGGAATGGCCGAGTGGACTGCACATCAAACCAAGTATAGGAGAAAGTTTTCATGCTTTCAATTTAGTTGTCATCTCACTAAAACTAATTCAAGTCTTGCCTTGATGATAAAGAGCAATCATCTAAAATAAACAATATAGGTTGATATTCAAACCTATTTACAAAAAAACAAAGTATAGGCTTTTTTTTAATAAGTAATAAATATTATTATACATTTTATCTTTTTTTCTATCCTAAGTGTGGGAGGGATTTTCATCCAGGCCCCAATTAGAAGGAATTGTCTGCTATGAGCTCAGGCTTGGAAGTTGGTTTCCCACATCGGGGAGAGCCGCCTCCCATATGTGCCTTATAAGCTTAAGCTCATAGGCACATGTGTACTACTACTACACATGTGTAGTAGTGGTACACGTGCCTATGAGCTCAAGCTTATAAGGCACATGTGGGAGGCATCTCTCCCCGATGTAGGGTTGAGCAAAACCGTGAAGGCAAAACCGGCTTCCAAGCCTGAGCCCAGAGCGGACAATTCCTTCTAATTGTTGGGGCCTAGGACGAAAATCCCTCCCACAATATTTAAAAAAAATGACGTGACAGCTGATATGGCACAATGTGAAAGTAACAATATTAAATGTTACGCTTCAGCTTTTAGTAATATATAGATATAGATTATATGTATTAATGAACTCTTAGATTGTAGCTAACGTAGATGCATACTTATTTCATTTCATTCAATTTAAACTGAACTTCACCTCATCTGCCTAGGTTTCCTTCTCCTACTAATTTTTTTTATTTATTATAAATTATCAATTTACTTATATGTATAATTCTGTATTGTTTAAATGAGAAGCGTGTTATTGATATCTTAATTATGTGTATTGGTGAACTCTTGGATGGCAGCTAACGCTTGCAAGTTGCAACATGTGCATCGCATTCAATCAGCTCTTCATCTGCAATGAGGATTATCCATTTTGCAGCGTTTGCACTGGAACTTGGTAATACATTGTATGTGACTTTAGAATTTCATGGCTTCTTTGATGTGAGGATGGAGCTTATGGGCGTTGATCAACAACAACATCTTCCCTTACTCCTAAGGCTGCACAAGTCCGCAATCTAGCAAGTATGGGTAACACTTCCTAAAAAAGAGGAGGTGTTCACCAAACTACATATTCATCGTGATCATCCGCCACTCATCGGTAGATATGAGAAGATTTCAAAAAATTGACTATTACTTCAAAATTTTCAAGGCTCAATCTTTACTTTTCATTATTGTTAAACATATAATGTTAGGGCCATATTTTCTATATAATTGGCTAATCCTTTGACAAAACGCACTTTGTTTATAAATTGGGTAGATCTAAGTTAGGTTTTATACATATCAAGTGGTTGTATTAAAGACATGAAGATTGATCCAAGAAACAAGTGAAGAAAAGCTGTTTTACTGAAGCTTGACAGATAGCTCGACAAAAAGCTGCTATTGAGATTTAATGGCTCGACACAAGCTCGATCTATCGAGTTTTATGAATTCAGAATTTCCAAATCTGAATTTTAGCCTATGTTGATGTATTTGTTTAGTGTTTCTTTTTTCACAACCTTAGACATATATAAGGTTTATTTTAAGAGCCGTCACACACGGATACAGAGATCAAGAGTTTATTTTTCTTTGTGAGAAGCTATTGTGTTTGTACGCCATAGGGTTTTGTAATCAAGTGCTTCTTGATTTTTATTGTTGATGAAGTGAAGAACTTTGTAACTAACAACCATTGAAGTTGCTTGAGTTACTCGCGTATTAAGATCCATGCAAAAGAGTTAGTTACAAATTGGAAATTTGTGCAACAAATGAAAGAAGGCTACTACAAGATCAAGTCCAATTGGGTACTAGAGCAAAGGTTCAATAGGTTGGTATTTCGGGATAGGTTAGGGTAGTGGTAAAATTCCTTATACTTATAACTACTTGATTGTTGACTAGTGGCTTCTTGGAAGTGGTGACCTTAAAATCACCCTGTAGGTTTTTGTCTTGCGAGAGGTTTTCCCCATTTATCAAGAAATCACTATGTCAAATTTATTTTCTGCTGCATTTAGTATTTTTGGTGATTTGTTGTTGCCTTCACGATTTGCGTGCAATTTAACCTAATTAATCAACTTGGGTAATTGAATTAATTAACCAAGGTCAAGCTATCTTAACTCAACAATAAATATTCATTAACTCATATTAACTATTACTAACATGATGTCTAGACTTTGAGACGATTGGCTACGCTCAACTACACCCTCTTCCACCACTACGCACCCTTTGGCATGATAATTATTCCATAAATACAAAGTTTTTGTAGGCAAGAGGGGGGAAGGGGGGAGAGACAAAGGCCAAGGTTCAAATCTCTAGAAGAAAGCTTCACACACATATATACTTTTTTTTTTTGATAAGTAACTTAGAAAGACTGTCATTAAACCGAATCACCATACCAATTTGTTACATCTTTGCGTACTTGTTCAGCTATAGTGGGCGGGGTATCCTCGACCCAAATGATACAATCAGACAAAGAAATAGCCTCCCTTGCCATTATATGCGCAGCTGTATTTCCGGTTCTGCGCACATGAACAGCCCTCCACGCCTTGAAACAGCGAAGACTCAACATAGCTCCTTCAATCACTTTGGAAATGGCCCATGGTACAACATCAGGGTTCAACAGAGCTGATACCACCAACTGGGAGTCACTTTCAATCTCTATCTCCCTCAGCCCCAAGTCCCAAGCCAGCAAAATTCCCTCTTGCACAGCTAGAGCTTTAGACCCCAAAGCCTTCAGTGGTAGCTTGACCCGTTTGCTCATTGCCCCCATAAGCAGACCTTCATCATTTCTGATGACAACCCCAACACCACAACAGCCAATTTCTTTAAAAACTGCGCCGTCTGCATTAACTTTGTACCAGCCATTTCTAGGGGGGGACCAAAGGGGATTTGCAGCGGCTTGGGGTTTGTCAACCTTGTGATTTTCCTGTCTGATTTCTTTCATATATTCGGTTATTTCCTTTGTGATTCTGACTGCATTTTTGCATTGCCCTCCATGCTTGACCGCATTCCTGTGATTCCACAAACTCCAAGCCGTGACAGCAAAGGTCTTCCAGTCTATGTCAGGCTTTTTCTCCTTAATCTCCCATACAACCTCAATAAATTCCTACATCTGGTAGGGGAGGGAGGGTAATTTTAATTTTGACTCACTCCACACCTCTGATGCAAGTTTGCAGCCCCACAGAACGTGCCCAGAAGATTCACTTGAGCCACATTGGTCACAACAGTCCTCTACACTGATTCCTTTAGACTTCAACCTTTGTTTTGTCGAAAGAATATTTCTGCAAGAGCGCCACATAAATTGTTTAATCTTGTTTGGGCATTTTAGGTTCCAAATCATTTTCCAAAGGGATTGCATCCGTGATCTATCAGAGGTTTTCCCAGCATCTGCCTTAGTACCTCGCTCCTTCAACCATTTTTGTGCCACCTTATATGCACTTTTCACCGAGAACCTACCATTTTTGGTCCACGCCCATATTACAGAGTCATTTAAGAGGCGAGGGCTAATGGAGATCCCAAGAATAGCCTCGGCTTCATGAGGAAGAAAGGAGTGTCTCACTTTATCAACATCCCGCGACCTTGTAGTAGTATCCACCAAGCAAGCCACTTTGTCAGACTCCAAATGGACTCTCGTACTGACCAGTTTGAAGGTATCCGGTGTGGGAATCCACCTATCCTTCCAAATGTCGACATGCTCCCCATTTCCAATTAACCACCTGGACCCTAGTTCCACAATCTCCTTGGCTGCCATAATGCTTCGCCAAATATAGGATGGTCTCTGCCCCAATTGAGCTTCCCTAAAGGTCCTATCTACGAAATACTTTGCTTTAAGCACCTTATGGGCAAGAGAGTTGTTTTGTTGGATTCGCCACCCTTGTTTTCGCAAGGAGGGCAAGATTAAACGCTCTAAGATCTCTAAACCCCAAATTACCCTCCTCCTTTGGAATGCAAAGCTTCTCCCATGCAACCCACGCCAATTTCCTCTCCTTATCCTTCTGCCCCCACCAAAATTTGCTCATCATTGTGTTTAAGTCCTTGCAAAGTGAGTCTGGTAACTTAAAACAACTCATTGTGTACGTTGGGGTTGCTTGAGCAACTGCCTTGATGAGAATCTCTCTCACCACACTTGAAAGCAATCTACCCTTCCAACCGGCAATTTTCCTCCCCACTTGGTCCTTAATGAGATTAAAGGCATTTCTTTTGCCCTTCCCCACTAGCAGAGGCAAGCCAAGGAACTTTTCGTGATGTTGGATAACTTGGGCTCCGAAAATCTGCTTCACTTGATCTTGAACTTCACTCTTGGTGTTCTTGCTGAAAAATAAGGAAGTTTTTTCCTTGTTTAGTTGTCCTGACTCGGCTTCATATTCCTCTAGTACTCTAAGGACCCTTCTTCCCTCATCCACAGTTGCTCGGCAAAAGACAATGCTATCATCCATGAAAAATAGGTGAGATATCTGTGGAGCACCTTTACAAATTGCAATTCCCCGGATATTTCCCAGCTCTTCTTCTTTCCTCAACATGGCAGACAGCCCCTCAGCACATAACAAGAACAGGTAGGGTGAGATTGGATCGCCTTGCCTTAACCCCCTTGAAGGAACAATACTACCTCTAGCCTCTCCATTGATTAAAACAGAGTAAGTGACGGTGCTAATACATATCATCATAAGGGAAATCCACCTCTCATTGAACCCCAATTTTCGCATTATAACTTCCAAATACCGCCACTCCACCCTATCGTACGCCTTGCTCATATCGAGCTTTAGGGCCATCAATGGATCTTTACCCTTTCTCCTTCCGTTAATGCAGTGCATAGTTTCAAACGCCACCATTACATTGTCTGAAATCAGCCTTCCTGGCACAAAGGCACTCTGGGACTTGTTAACCACTTCTGCAAGAATTCTTTTCAACCGCTTAGCAAGAACTTTGGATATTATCTTGTAGCTCACGTTGCATAGGCTGATAGGGCAGTATTCAGTGATTTTTTGGGGGGATTTGACCTTTGGAATGAGGCAGATAAATGTTTCATTGAGACCACTATGCATCACACCCGAATTGAGTGTTTTCAAGACACAGTCAATAACTTTTGGCCCTACTACATCCCAGTACTTTTGGTAAAAAATTGGAGACATACCATCTGGGCCTGGGGACTTTGTAGGGTGCATCTGATGAAGGGCATTCCAAATCTCGTCCACTCTAAACTCGGCAGTCAGGGAAGCATTCATGGCCAGGGTCACACTGGGGTGTATCGCACTAAGACTTGCTTCAAAATTTGATGGCTAATCTGATTTAAAGATGGAGGCAAAATAGCTTAAAATGATTCCTTCCACCCTCCGTGGGTCATCCTGCCACGTTCCACCTGAATCCATCAATCCCAGTATGCTATTTCTCTTCCACCTTTGACTAGCAGTAGCATGGAAAAATTTCGTGTTACGGTCCCCCCATTTGATCCACATAGCTCTTGAGCTCTGGTTCCACATTATTTCCTCCCTGGTTAGAGCCTCATTAATATCAGTTTTCAATTGCTGGACCTCCTCTGCCTTGTCGTGGAGGCCATTTAGGGACTCCAAAAGTTGGAGTTTCTCACGCTTCTGCTTTATAGTGTGCTTCACATTCCCAAACTCTCGCCAATTCCACTTCTGAAGGTTTTCCTTGCAACACCTCAGACTGTCTACCAGTTCACACTCTGGATTCCCACCAACAGAGTCCCAAGCCATCTCCACCATCTCCCTGCATCTGTCATCCCTTGTCTACATAGCCTCAAACAAAAACCTCTTCTTTGGTTTCACCTGATTCTGCCCTTTGTTTAGACTCAATTTAAGAAGGCAGTGGTCTGAGATTGACATTGCTGAATGAAAGACTCTGGCCTCCGAGAAGCACCTCATCTAATCAACATTAGCCACCATCCTATCAAGCCTTAGTTTTGCTCTACTATCCCCAAACCTTCCATTACACCAGGTGAATTTTTGCCCCACAAACCCCAAATCAACTAGGCCACATCTATATAGGCAGTCTCGAAAAGCCTCCATCTGCCTAGCCTCCCTCACCACTCCGCCCAGTTTTTCATTTGAGTACATAATTTCATTAAAATCACCAAAAACAACCCAGGGCATATTACATTGAGCGTAAAGAGAATCAAGGAGTTGCCAAGAAATGTACCTTTTATTGGCATCGGGGTGACCATAGAACCCAGTGGCACGCCAATGCTCCGAGGGCGACAACCCATGGACAATCACGTCAATATGGGAGTTTGAACAACTCTTGAAAGAGATATCAGTGCCTTCCTTCCACAATAATGCTAATCTGCCGCTCTGACCATCGCTTGGAACAATAATCCCCTGGGAGTACTCGAGTTTTCGCTGAATACCTTTGATACGCTTCACGCCAGCCTTCATTTCAGCTAGGAAAACCAGTGTTGGATCCGTCGCCTTCACCTCGTCGGTGAGTATACAAACCGCCAGGGTGGATCCCAACCCCCGACAGTTCCACGCTAGGAGTGTCATTGGGCTCGGCGGTGCTGCCTCGCAGCCACCGCCACATCGCCAACCGTTTGGACATTCTCTGTTTCTTCTCCCGCTTTGCTTTTTCCCCTTCTACGCTTCAGCTCTAATGCATTAGGATCAAGTTCAGACAAAGGTGTTGGACCTTCCCTCTTTTGTTTGATTGGGCTTACAACTATTGAGACCTCATTTGGTTTTTCACCCCTTGCCAGCCTTTTCCAATGTTTGCTTGAAGGGCCGAGTTTTTCAGCAACCCAGCCCACTGTTAGGTCATACGACAAAGCCATTGGGCCTAACATGGGCTCGGGTTCATCCTTCTTCAACACAGAGACCGAAGAGGGAAGAGTTGGCGCCTTCTTGAAGTCAAAACTTGGTTCGCCTTTTGATGTCTCAGAAGCTTCCCACTGCATTTCTGTCCCTTTTGCAGCCTGGGTTCCTTGCAAGTCCAAAGTATTTTCACTTATTTGGACGACCCTCTCTTCACACTTTCCCGGTACTCCATTGGTTATTCCCAATTCGTGAAAACCTTCCCCCTCACCCCTCTGACCCTCTGATTTTGACGTTTCTCCCAATGAGGCTTTGTGTTTCACGTTTGGGGACAGCTGCACGGGACCACCTTCACTTTAATCTCCTGTTTCAGTTGACCCTATTAGCTCGAATTGCTTTTCCAAGAAAACTCCAGCGAGCTTTGGACGTACAGCAGACCCTTTCCCGGATCCGCCCTGTGCTGTATCCCATCCATTCTTCCTCCTAGGCTCCCCCCTCAACCAGGCCCCATATTGCAAAATACTTTTTTCGATCAGGCTCTTCTCCGCCCACCCCTCAGGACAGTCCTTAACAGCATGGTTAAGTAACCCACAGCCATAGCAAAAATTAGGAAGTCTCTCATACTTGAAAAACACCCATCTGCTCTCTCCACCCTCAATATTTATCTTCTTTCCTCAGATCAGTTTTTTTGTGAAATCTATGTGGACTCGTACCCTTAAGAACTTGCCCCATTGCACCCCTGAATCCGAGACATCCACCTCCATTACCTCCCCTATTTTTGAACCAATAGTCCAACTTGTTTCCTTTGTTCTGCTCTTCAGAGGGAGATTGAATATTTGGATCCAGAAGGGCGCCCACTTCATGACTATATCTTTAGGGATCAACTCTCCCTCAAACTCATGCATGAGGACCGATTGTTTTTCGAAACTCCAAGGACACATATCTAAGATCTTCTGTTTGTCCTTTCCATTGCCAAATTCTACAAGGAAGAGGTCATCCTCAATTTTCGAAATCTGAACTCCCCTGTTGGTTTTCCATAACATTCTCAGATTCTTCCTCAGAGCCTCCAGACTTACACTTCTGGTAGTGTGGACCTTCATCACTACACAGTTCCTTCCTATAGCCCTTGCAGCTTTAGTGCAATTGCTACCAAGAGCTACATCTTCGTCTTCCTCCTCCGTAAACGAAAGCTTACTCCACATCTTCTCAAGTTCCTCCGCCATAAGTTATCCAAAGCACACCCAATACTTTCCAAAACTCTCTTACTCTGTTTACCTATTGAGAAAACAGAACGCACGACCTCACGTTGAGGAGGTCACATCTACTCCTGTAAGGAAACTACAGGACTCGCTACTGCTGCCACATGCAAAAAGCATGAGAGCACCTTTTTTACACATATATACTTAAATTATATTAGAGTATAATTTCTATCTTGTAAAAAATAAAAAAATTTCACCATTTTTCACAAGTCTAGATGATTGATTGTGTATCGTTTTTGTGATACGTGCCTAGTGTACAATGAAAAGGACAAAAAGAACCCCGTGTATTTACTGTTTAATGAGTATTGAATAAAAAATCTACTTTATTTGCTAAAATTTTTGGACAAGATGACCGGATTGACTTATTTTGACATGGTGATGGACTAAATTAACCAAAATAAGAGTTGGGCCATAGGAGTCGTGATTGAACCTAGTGGATAGCTTCTCTCTCTACAACAAGTTGTTACACTTTCCTTGCACCAGGTGGTTACCATCTATCAAAGACTTTGGTAATTTGCATAATTCTCATTGAGTTTTTTTATTACTATTTTAAATTAAACCCTAAATTTTAAATTCATTAAAAATGTTAATATAGTTTAGTTTAAATGAAAATTTTTAACCAAAGTCTCAGAAAATTTAAAATGCTACTTCATCAAAAACTCAATTATTAAGTTTAAAGAAATCTAGAAGAAGTTTAATTATTTATTTTAAATTATTTTATAATTCATGAGTTTTTTTAAACTAAAACTTGGTCTTACCGAATATAAATTCTTCATGTAATTTGAGGTACTTTTTGTTCTTTTATTTGTACCATCTATTTTATTATTTATCTTTAATTTTATTAAAATATTTTTTTTAGTTTATATATGTTTCTTGGTTTGCATCTCACATATATGATTCTATAAATATATTTAAATATAAGCTTAATAAATAATTACAAATAGATTCCAATTACACTATAATTTTGTGTCAAGTTCTTCTCCAATTTAAAATTACTTTAGCTCATTCCGCTTTAACCTCATTAATTCAAACTACCTTGCCAAAACTTATTATTATTTAAATTATAAACGTGAATGAAAATTTTACCATATTCTAAAATTTGTATTCATTTTCAATATATTTTTATAATAAATCAATCTTCATATATTATTTGAAAAAAATTAAACATTATATAAATTCATTACATCGCCATAACAAAAATTATGTTAATGAGTACAAATTAAATAAATACTTCTTCTTCTTAACTAAAATGGATCAACAAAAAATGGATGATTTGCATACTCTACTAAATATTATTCTACAATCTGTTATTGATAGTATTAAGTTTAGGTACAAATGCTAATATGTATTAAATTGTATTTAATTTTAAATGCATTCGTGCGTATCAAGGGATATAAGGTAATTACAAATAATAATCTCTTGGGGGTGGCTCAAATATACTAGCTAAAGGTTTTGAATGCTAATTAGCGATTTCAAACCTAAGACTTCATAGATCTCAATGTCTCAACCCCTTGAGGTCAAGAATTCGATACACCTAATTCTTTTTCCTTTCATTTTTATTGATATTAATAAGAGATTTTACTAGTCGAGCTAACAAAAAATTACCCTTTATTATTTCATACCAAGTATATAAAAGCAAATAGATTTTCACCATATAATAGTAATCATCCAATGATTCATTATTACCTTATTGATCACGGCAACAACAAGCATCATTATATTCTATCACAATTACCATTCAAATAATTGTTTTTCCCTATAAAAAAAATAGTATTAGATCTTTTTTAAGCCTATGATTAATTAAGATTTATCAAAAATATTTTCATTCTAAAAAATATCGTTTCACTTATAATTTCTGTATGGCCTAAGAGCATCATTTTTCTTATCAAATAAATTATCTTGTTAATAATAATTTACCCTTGCAATTAATATAGCATGGCACAACTTGTTGCGAGTCCCCATATATTTTTATAGAAGAGAGTCCCCAACTCCCCATAATTAATTATGATGATTAAACGGTTTTTTTTTTTTTTTTTTTGCCATAAGGAATCCAAACAATACACCCAATAATTCTAACTTCGGTGTGGTTAGTTTGGACTCAAAGGAACCAGGTACGTATGAACCAACCTAGCATTTGTGTCCATCAGATTCCGTCGTCGGCAAGGGAGCGTGTGGCTGAGTTTGAATTGTCCCAACCTGCACCTCCTTGCAGTCGGCCTGTTCTTTCTTCAATGCGGGCAAAGTGGCGTCCTCCGAGGCCTGATATGGTGAAAATAAATTGCGATGGAACTATTTTCAAGGAGCAGAAAAAATCAGGCATCGGTGTCGTGATCCGAAACAACAACGGCCTGGTCATGGCCTCAATGTCTAAACTTCTACCTCAGCAGTACACGCCCCTGGAGATTGAAGCGCTGGCAGCTTCAACAGCCCTCGAGTTTGCTGCGGAGTTGGGCTTTAGTCGGGCAGAACTGGAAACAGATGCTTTGATGTTGTTCAATGCGTTGAGAGATGAAAACACGCACCTGTCACCCTTTGGCTTATTACTTGACGACATTAGGTGTAATACTAGTTTGTTTAATAAATTACTTTACTCTCATGTAAAAAGAGAAGGTAATAAGGTAGCACATAATTTAGCAAGACATTCTATTAATATTCCTGCGTTTTCAGTGTGGATGGAGTCTGTTCCACTACTCTTTGTTTCTCTTGTACTAGCTGATACAGCTGGAATTCCGTAATACAGTTGATCGCATTTCCTTCTCAAAAAAAAAAAAAAAATTCTAATTTGTCAAAAGTTATTAATGCAACTCATAAAATAATGATTTTTTGTAGTTCAGAAACGTTAACTAATGCCCTATATTGGTACCGCAGACATCATTTTGTTGTTATCACTGCACACTTTTTGTACGATGATCATTCTACAAGTATAAATATTTGTGGAGTGTTGGGAGTAAGGGCCCGGATTCAAGTTGCGAGGAGGAAGTATCACACATATATATGTTTAAATTAGGTTAGAGTAGAATTGCTATTTTATATAAAAAAAAACATTTTATTATTGACAATCTTTTATATATTCCATGAAAGAAATATCAAAACTTTCATATTATATTATGATTTATTATCGATTAACCTCGTTAACGGTTAACAGCACTATTTACAATAAATATGGGTTCATGCCTTTAATTGCCTACACATTTTCCGCCTTTTGCTGCAACCAAAGCCCATTCATAGTTGTGCTGTGCCGCAACATTGTGGGGTTACTTTATGGCATTTCTCATTGGCAATTCAATCCAATCCAATCCAATCTTTCATATCATAAAAGCTTCTTTCTAATTTCTTTTTTATTTATCAAACAAACTTACAATTTTTATTTATAATTATTAAGTTGAAACTTAACGATTATTTAAAAAAAAGAGTTGAGTGGATAAATTGTAAATGATGAATAATAAATGGTCAATGGTAGACTCATATGAATTTGCTATGACACTAATTATCATAATTTGTCATCTTAACAAAAATTTAACTGATAAAATATGATGAAATTTATAGTGTTATATAACACATTAAATTTATTTTTCTGTGTGATTAAAATTTGTCATCACTTTTTTTTTTTTTTTTTTCGTTTGAGAATCAAAATTTGTCATCACTAAATATGTGATATTATCCTTATCTTATCAAATAGTGCCTTTTCTTTTTCGGTGGGGTGGGACTGGGACATGTAGTTTGGACTTTGGAGTAAGGGACATCAAAAGAAAGGTAAAAAGAAAGAAACCAAGCAAACCCAATTATAAGCAAACCCAATAAATTATACCCCACATGGCCACATGTCTTGACTTGACCCTTCACACTTCATCTGTTCTTTCCTTTTCCTTACACTTCACCTTTTCAATTCTCTTTGGGTATAACTCTAATTTCCTCTATTTCTTTCCAAATAAAGGGGCTGATCCTCAAATGGGTTCTCTTTGAATCCCAAAACAATTACTGGGTTTTGATTGAACATTGAACAACCAAAACAAAGAGAGAGAGGCTGAGAGGGAGAGGCAATGGCAGTGCCATGGGCCATGACTCTGTGGATGGCAAAGATGGTGTGGGTGGCTCTGTCTGGGTGGGTGTCTTCCTGTTTGACTGTTGCTGATGAGGTTGCTGGCTCTCTTAGAACCGGTGATATTGGAGCCTTCCATGTTGGCTGATTGGACTGTCAAATTCACAAGTCCAAAGCTTTCTGGTTTGTCTCTAAAAACCATGCTGATCATTTGTGGTGTACTGTAATATATCTTTCTCTTTCTCTTTAATTACTATTGCACTTTGTTGATCCTTGCAAAACTATAATTGTTTGGTTATTACAATTTCTTATATTTCTATATCATGCTGATTATTTGTTGTGTACTGTAATATATCTTTTTCCGTCTCTTTAATTCCTGTTTTACTTTGCATGATCCTTGCAAAACTATAACTGTTTGGTTAGCACAACCTCTTATATCCCTCTAAAGTTGTGGGCTTTCCCTATAATTGTTGTTGTTTTCGTTTTTTCCTATGATGGGTTTGTTGAATGATTTATGGATATGGTCATCTCATCGGCTCAACAGCAGTGGTTTTTGACTTTTTGTCTGGGAACTTTGCGGTTCATATATGGGATTTGCTTAATTGCAAGGTGCAAGTGTTTAGATGAAACATAAAAATTTGGAAAAATTGCAAGCTTTCTTCACTTTTCAATGACATCTTGGTAACTAAGTGGAGCTATACAATCAAATTTTTGTTCTTGAATTGTTACATTCTGGACACAGTGACAACTAACATATCTTAATGACAAAGGGAAAATAATACCAACCCAGAAAAGAAAGGAAAAGATTGAGTGAAATAAAAAGGAAAAGCAATGAGCAAAATGTTGATGACACCTAAGAAGAAATTTTGGTAGAATCCTTAGTAGCGAATGGAAGACAGAATCTAAAGGATCTAGGTTTTGTTGGAAATGAAATAATGAATTGGCTATTCTTTTACTTATAATTATTCATGCTTATTGTTGAATGTGAAATTTGGCAAAGTCATTGTCCCATTGAACAAGTCTGGTTTCTGGCTTGCGACCATTACTGATGATATGCATGTGCTTAATCAATTGGAAGTTTTAGATCTTGTCTGCTTTGTATACTTTGAGTTATGCAGTGTTATATTGAATTTGAAATTTGCTGCCGCCTTCTTCAATAGGCAGTTCTTGAAATCGGATGATGATTTTGAGGTAAACATTGTGACGGAAACTTTATTGTAGGAGATTTTAGATTCAAAGACAACCTTAGATTTTAGATTCAGAGACAACCTTATTTTGGATCTGTAAATTGCTCTTTTGTCCAACATATGAAGTTTTGAGTTTAATTGTGCAGCAACACTAAAAGCTGTCTGGGCATCAGGAATGATTGAGATTTAGTCTTAAAAATAAGCATAAATATACTTATGCAGCCATTGGAAGTTGATATAAATTGAAGAGTAAAAAAATGGAGACACATTATCGCTATTTTATTATTTACCAATGGTTGAAAATTGTAGGGTACAGGGTACATTAGTGGTGCATGTTCCATGGAACACTTTAATCTATGTCCGTCTGAAATAGGATCGGTAACTGTAAAAAGTACTAATTCTACATGTAAGATACTGCGTACCTTAGTGGTGTTTGTTCCCTGGAGCACTTTAATCATTATCTATCTGATAAAATGCAACATCTTTAGTGCAACTGTAAACAGTACTCATTCTATGCATTTAACTTTTGAGAGACAATACAATCTAGGCTAGTGAATTAGGGTATGGCCTTGACATGTGGGACGGAGAACTATCAATCAATTTTGTTGTGATAGATAAATATTCAGAGAGTTACATCCACCCCTTTATTTTTACACTCTCTGTGGCATACAAGCACTTGCTTCATACATAATAGTATATATCAGGATTCTTTTATGTTTTTATATTCTATGCTGCATGAGAGATGATCAGTGTGCTACTAATTGATGTGGTATAAATTTTTAATTATGTCTTCTTATACATAGTCTAACATGTTGAGGTTTGAAAAGAATAAGAGTGTATTGGAAACAATGACATTTTGTTGTTGTTGCATTATCCTGCTTAAAGGCATATGATATAGTAAAATCAACATGGAGGATTGAAGGGTGTGAAGGAGATTTCAGCATACATCTTTTGTTGAATGCTTAATGTTTAGGTATGTGAATGCACTTTAGCTTCCAGTTATGATAGGGTAGGTAATAATTCATTTGTGTCCAAAGTTTGTCTCCTTTATGTACTCTTTGTTTATTTATTAACTTTCTTTTTGGGGATAATTACAACTACCACCCCTATGGTACAGAGGTACCCTATGGTTTGGTTTGTGATATTTCACTCCCCTGTGCTTAGATCCATAAGTCAGTTTGGTTAACTTTAGTTAAATTTAGATGTGGCAAGTGCTTAAATCCCTTGTTTATAAGGGCATTCTATGTGGCAAGTGCCAGTTTGTTGTTTTGTGGGTTTCATCATGAATCCTAAGAAAAAAAAATTAAGAACTAAAGATCAGTTTAAAAAAGGCAAGAAGATTTTCAGCTTATTAGTTTTATGTTCACAATATACTGAGTATAGCTTGTAAAGGGGGCTCTGACACATGATCTTACATCTCATAATGCTTCTTTAGTCTTGAAGGACTTTGTCCGCCCCTACAACTTTTTTGTACATGTTAGCTAATGGTCATACTATTCCATCTTTGATGGTCATGATAGCTGCATTTTTAATGGTAAGAATGTTAGCTGGTCAAAAATGATTACTGATTGTGGCTTTCGGTCTTTGTGGCTATTATGTTGCATGGCAACTAAACCTTGTTTTTTGCTTGAATAGAGGTAACCTCTAATAATGCTTAATTTTTTTTTCTCATCATGGTTTCTTACAAAATTAGCCTGCAATATGCTTCTGAACCTCATCAAACACTCTGAAATGTAGTTAGTTACAACTTGCAAAAAAGATAGTAAATGATACTTGGTTTAAAAGACAACTTGGGCATAATATTCATTTTCTACCTCTATTATTTTTCTTTTCTTGTACTAGTGCCATTATTTTTACATCTTATGTCAAATTGGTCTCCTTATGCATTTACGTGTCCATCCTAGATGCCACTCATACCTCTTTGATGTGCACACTAAAAAAATTCCCATGTGTGTTTGATCATAAACATGTCATCTCGTTGACAAAAATGAACCGTGTGAAAGCATCCTGGTTTGGTTGAGATCTTATACAGTTTTATTGTGAAAATGATGTGAAAGGGATGAATATTGAAAACAATGCATATGCTTTTTATGTTTCACAAATTGAAAAATCTGAGGATCTTCTTGTATGGCCAAAAACCTGCCCTAAGTTGCTTCACCCCACTACCTCGTTATATTTTGATTTTAAGTAACATCAAGCTTCCTCCAAGTAAATCATATTGAGAAGTGAAGTAGTATATTGTTTTAAAAAAATTCTGTACAAGTTAATACGACATTGTGTGCATGATCTACAATATTTTTTTAATTATTCTATTATATGATGTAAAGATGGAAAGAGATCAATTTCTTTCTGATTGATAGCCAATAGAAATGATTGGGATAAATGTGAATTTTGGATTTATTATCATTGAAGATATAATGCCATTGTTTAGAAGATTCTTTCAACCAATAAGTGTACTTGTAAATATCCATGCCTTATCTTAGTTATATGAAAATTCATATCCTACTTGTTTGTTCACTCCTCATAAACATGTTTATTTAAAATATGGCTTATAAATTCCAAAGTCAAACTCATGGTTGTTGATTCTGTCATTAGCTACTATAGGCATAATGAAAGGAAAAGAAGGTGAATTTGCTACAGGGAAAAAACTACTATCAGTATTTATGACTACCTTTAGTGATTAAAAAGGTTTTGCTGCTAATATTCTAGCTTTCTATAGTTCTGTTGATTTAGTTGAAATTTGAGATGACTGATTGCATAAATTATAATGTTTTTCCCTTTTCATGGACAGATCAGCTGAGGCTAGTTGGAAACAAGAGAGGAGATTGAATACGTGGTTTGGGGATTTAAAGCCATCTCTAAGTTCAGTAGTTGAATACTCTGTGCAAATCTTCTTAAATGGTTTATGATTCATTTTCCATTTTAAAACAAATTGTAAAGCTTTGACATACTTTACAAGAGGTTTGATATTTGTTATTGGGGGGGGGGGGGGGGGGTATGATGGTTTGAATTGGTGTGGTGCTTTAGGTTCTGTAAAATAGACAAGGTTGTTTAACAAATAACTGTAACAATGTCTTGATGCTCCAATATGGTTGCTGCATGACATTGTATTTGGTGGTGTTCTGAAGAGACCCACCATTCAGTGGGGATTGTTCTTCAAATAAATAAAAATGAAACATAAATTTTTGGATTCCAAATAAAGGCCTAATCCTTGATTTTAGTCATGTTTGATATTTAGGGAATGAAAGTAGTTAGTTTGCCCTTTTTTTTAACGCAGTTAGTTTACCCTTTTTAGGCAGAGAAAGGCAGCGAAATGCTAAGGACACCAATTTTGGCACAACTTTGTGCTATAACTCGCCATGAATTCGCCACATAGCGAGTTGTGATTGGTAAAGGTGTGCGCCAAAATTGGTGTCCCTAGCATTTCTCTTTTAGGCAGGGTAGGCTCGCCTTTTCCCTCAGTGTGGTTAATTTTTTTTTGGCTTTGGTGTTTTCACAATGTATTGATTAATAGGCTTTGATCATGTTAGCCTGAAGTAGTTAGGACTTAGGGATTATCATTGGGTTTATGCACTGACTTCCTAACATAATATTCCATCTCTCTTTAAAACAATTCTACACAACTATGGAAGAAATGCACTTAGACTCTAACAAATAAACAAAGTAAATCATCATTCTAGGTCATTGATTCTTATGATTAAACCTAATACCAACTTTCATGCTTCGTTACTCGAAAGAAAGTACAAGCACTACCAGCATAAATAGCTGCGCTCAATGGATTTGTCAACTATAATGTACAATTCAATGATGATTTCAAAATCTACATCAACTTTCTTTGAGGCTGAGGCTTCACAAAATGATACTCCTTCTAAAGTTTTAACGAACATGATACAAACTTTGACCAAACATGATACCTTTTCCGTGAGGATTTTAACTTTGAAAAATGATATGTCCACAATATTTTTACAACAAATCCTAAGTGGATGGTCGTTACTGGTTGTTATTGTTAGGGCAAAAAGTAATCTTAGTGTTAGGTTCAAATTTGAATCAATAACAACTAACCACCTATGATTTGTTGTGAAAATATTGTAAAAATGTTGTGGATGTAGTACATCTCTTTTAACTTTTTATAAATACACAATGAGATTTCTTTAAAGAAATATTTAATTACAAAATAAATAAAATAGTCTCACTCACTTATACAAGCCTTTAAACAAACCTCCGGAGGGAATGTCTCTCCCTGCCTTTCCCTCTCTTTCTCTCTCCAATTTGGAAAGAACGAAAATAGTAAATTTTTGGGGACAATAATGAGAAATTCTATAGACATAAAAATTTTGATAAATTTTTTTTTTACAACTAACTAATTTTACTTATTGTCAGTAACAAGTAAAAAAATAATGTTAATGATAGGTCCAGTCAAGAACCAATAAAAGTTTATCAGCTTGTGAAAACTTTTGGGATGCATTTGCTCAAAAGAAAATCCTTTCAATTAATTTTCCTCCTCTTCACTTCCAAGTTCCACCCATTTAAACAACAAAAAGTTCCTTTTCCCTCTCTTTTCCTTACTCACATTCCCTTCCACCTCTCTTCCCTTGAACCAAGCATAGGCAGTCCATCATTCTCTCTTTCAATTCTTTCGTTCCTCTTATTCTCAAATTCTCAACTCGGTGCATAGGGCTATTAACGAGCTAAGCTATGTTGAGTGGTGCATGTTTGAGCTTGGCTCTTCAATAAAAATCAAATGCTCAAGCTTGCCTTGAGATTGAAACAAGCCTAAAAACAATGTTTGAACTCGAGTTTGTGAGAATGTCAAAAAGTTTGAGCTCGGCTTGATTAATTAGTCAAGCCAAGCTTGAGCTTAATATCAAGCTCAAACTCGAGCTTAAGTCAAACTTTTTAACTTGGGATCCAAAAAAATTGCATTATCAAATGCAAAAGATTGACATTGGATAGAGACATTGAGGGTGACAAGTAAGAATCTTAGTTTTGATAGACTGGATTGTGAAGTCAGGCAAAGACTAGAAGTTACATTTGTAACCGAATGAGAAAACTTAAATAGTAACATATTTCACAAATTTACAAAGATTGTGGGTGGGGGAAAAGCCATACATGGGCCCACTTGGATTAAAAAAAATGTAATTTAAGTCCAAAAGTGTTCCGCGGTCAATTTAGAGGTAGTGTTAAAAAAAATTAGAGGAAAGAAATTAATGGGTAGTGCTAAGTGGTCTCATGTGGGCTATATTATTATTAAGATATGTGCAATGTAATAATTATGAGTTTATTTAGTAAATGTATATCAAGCTATAAATGAGCCTAAGTTCGGCATATTTTGTATTGAGTCCTATTATTCACGAGTTTGCTCATGAATAATTTTTTTTTTTTTGCTTGGGCTCAACTTATTTATCAAACAAGCCTAAAACTAATGCTCAAGCTTGATTTATTCATAAATAAACGATCGTTAATGGGCTTTCTATAAAGTCGAGCTTGAGTTGTTCACGTACAACTTGATTCGTTTACGACCCTAACGGTGTAGCACTACCAAAATCAAAGTAAAAAAAGAAAAAGAAAAAAAACTTACTAATGCATTCATTTAGCTTCAGCTTCTCAACGTAAGATAAAAGATTGCATTTCAAAACTACACTTTGTTTGTTTTGATGTAAAATAAAATATTTTAACATGTTTGTTAAATCTGGCCAACTGTAATATTTTACAGTCAAAAGAGTAAAATTCAGCTTTTACACACATTTTTATTTTACTTTATTTTATTTATCTTTCATACAACTCTCCCGCTCTCTACGACAAACACTGTCCCCTCTCTCACTCTTCGCTCTTCCCACACAAACCAGACCACCGAGCCACTCATCACCGGCCACCGATCAATTCTTCGGAGACACTCATCGCCTAATCCACCTCCGCCATAGTGTGCTACACCCACAGAATCTCGGTTCGACCCTTCGTAAGTTTTCTTCTTCGTTTTTGGATGGCTTTCGGGTTGTGGTGGGTGGCTGGGTTTGTGGGCTGCGGTGGGTGACTGGGTGGTTTGTGGGTGGGTTCGCAGTGGTGGCTGGGTTCGTGGGTTTGTGACTGTAAATGAAAATATTTTACTTCGAATCAAACAGAGGAGTTACTTTTTGCTAAAAGCTTTGTAGCTTGAAATGTTAGCATTTTTTCATGGGATACAGTAATAGGGATTATTAGTTTCTAGCTTGAAATGTTAGCAATTTTTCGAATATCAACCAATGTGACAGTGAGACAATTCAGCAATATCCTTAGATCACCCATTTTTAGCTGTTGTGTCCAATATGTTATTCCATTACTGTGCAATCTTAGGAATTTTTGTGGAAGACCCAGAATTGGTCTTTATCACTCGATGAATGAGCCCGGAATGGCCAAATTTGAGATACCCAGAAGAGATTCAAGTGCCAATTCGTATTTGGCAAGGACTAATTGGCTGATCACCAAGTTTTTTAGAGAGGGTAGAATTGGGGATGCACGCCGAGTGTTCGATCAAATGTGTGAGAGAGATGTGGTCACTTGGACAACGGTGGTCACAGGGTATGTTAAGCGTGGGATGGTTGAGGAGGCAAGGAGGTTGTTTGATAGAGTGGATGCTAAGAAGAATGTGGTTACTTGGACCGCTTTGGTTGGTGGGTATATAAGGTTGAAAAGGTTTAAGGAAGCTGAGAGTTTGTTTTATGAGATGCCGGTTAAAAATGTGGTTTCTTGGAACACAATGATTGATGGGTATGCGAGAGATGGAAAAGTTGATTTAGCTTTGGACTTGTTTGATAGGATGCCAGAGAGGAATGTGGTTTCGTGGAATACTGTTATTACGGTGTTGGCGCAATGTGGGAGGATTGATGAGGCACAGAGGTTTTTTGAACGGATGCCTGAGAGGGATGTGATTTCATGGACGGCAATGGTTGCGGGTTTGTCAAAAAATGGTAGGATTGAGGAGGCACAGTTACTTTTTGATAGGATGCCTGAAAGGAATGTGGTTTCATGGAATGCTATAATTACCGGTTATGCGCAGAATAAGAAGTTGGATGAGGCTCTTAGCTTGTTTGAGAGAATGCCTGAGAGGGATATGCCCTCATGGAATACCATGATTACAGGATTTATTCAGAATGGGGAGTTAGGTAGGGCTTGGAAGTTGTTTAATGAAATGCCCCAAAAGAATGTCATATCTTGGACTGCAATTATCACAGGGTATATTCAAGATGGGCAAAGTGAAGAAGCCTTGAAGATTTTCTCCAAAATGCTGGTGGCCGATGGGGTGAAACCTAATGAGGGAACTTTTGTAACAGTTTTGGGTGCTTGTAGTGATCTAGCAGGTCTTAGTGAGGGACAACAAGTTCATCAGATGATAAGTAAAACAGTCTATCAAGGTTGTGCATTTGTGGTATCAGCACTCATAAACATGTATTCAAAGTGTGGAGAGTTGGGTGCTGCTAGAAAGATGTTTGATGATGGGCTGACAAGTAATAGGGATTTGATTTCTTGGAATGGCATGATTGCAGCTTATGCGCACCATGGATGTGGCATAGAGGCAATTAGTTTGTTTAATGAAATGAGGGAATTAGGGGTCCAACCTGATGATGTCACTTATGTGGGGTTGCTCTCAGCATGTAGCCATGCTGGTTTGGTGGAGGAGGGGCTAAAATACTTTGATGAGCTTGTTAAAGATGGGTCCATTATCGTGAGAGAAGATCACTACACATGCTTGGTTGATCTCTGTGGCCGTGCAGGGAGGCTTAAAGAGGCTTTTGATTTTATAAAGCGGCTAAGGAACAAACCATCAGCATCTATTTGGGGGGCTTTACTTGCTGGATGTAATGTTCATGGGGATGTGAACATAGGGAAGCTAGCTGCAAAAGACCTTTTAGAAGTGGAGTCAAAGAATGCAGGCACTTATCTATTGTTGTCTAACATATATGCTTCAGCTGGGAAATGGAGGGAAGCAGCTAATATGAGGTTAAAAATGAAGGATAAGGGGTTGAAAAAACAACCTGGTTGCAGTTGGATAGAAATTGGGAATAGACCATATGTGTTTGTAGTTGGTGATAAGTCTAATAGTCAATCTGAGCTTATTTGTTCTTTACTTCTTGATCTTCATGGAAAAATGAAGAAGGTTGGATATGTACCAGATGATGATTTGATAATGGATGAGGATTTTGCAATAACATAAGACTTGAATTGGCATAAAGTTTGATGGTACTACTATAGGTGACATGTAGAAATGATGCTTGATCAGGAGCATCTACCTATTAGTCGGCCATATTCAATTGGATGATGCTCTGTTCATCTAGGATGATTTATAAGTTAAAATGAACCAAAAATTGGAGAGAGAAGGGTAATGTTGTACTGTTTTTTTCACTTTTATGGGTCAAAGTCCCCTCCTTTCACTTATACAAAACAGAGAGAGAGGCAATGGCAATGCCATTGGCCATGACTCTGTGGATGGCAAAGATGGTGTGGGTGGCTCTGTCTGGGTGGGTTTCTTCTTGTTTGACAGTTGCTGATGAGGTTGCTGGCTCTCTTAGAACTGGTGATGTTGGACCCTTCCATGTTGGCTGATTGGACTGTCAAATTCACGTCCAAAGCTTTCTGGTTTGTCTCTAAAACCCATGCTGATTATTTGTGATGTACTGTAATATATCTTTCTCTGTGTCGTTAATTCCTATTGCACTTTGTTGATCCTTGCAAAACTATAACCGTTTGGTTATTACAATTTCTTATATTTCTTTACCATGCTGATTATTTGTGATGTATTGTAATATATCCTGTTCTCTCTCTTTAATTCCTGTTTTACTTTGCTGATCCATGCAAAACTATAACTGTTTGGTTATATCACTATAAAGTTGTGAGCTTTCCCTATAATTGTTTTTGTTTTTGTTTTTCCTATGATGGGCTTGTTGAACTATTTATGGATATGGTCATCTCATCAGTTCAAAAGCTGTGGTCTTTGAGTTTTTGTCTGGAAACTTTGTGGGTCATATATGGGATTTGCTCAATTGCAAGGAGCAAGTGTTTAGATGAAATATAAAAACTAGGAAAAATTGCAAGCTTTCTTCACTTTTCAATGACGTCTTGGTCACTAAGTGGAGCTACACAATCAAATTTTTGTTCTTGAATTGTTATATTCTGGACACTGACAACTAACATATCTTAATGACAAAGTGAAAATAATACCAACCTTGAAAAGAAAGGAAAAAATTGAGTGAAGTAAGGAAATGCAATGAGTAAAACGTTGATGACACCTAAGAAGAAATTTTAGTGGAATCCTTAGTAGTGCATGAAAGACGGAATCCAAAGGATCTAGGTTTTGTTGGAAATGAAATAATGAATTGGCTATTCTTGTACTTATAATTTTTCATGCTTATTGTTGATTGTAAAGTTTGGCAAAGTCATTGTCTTGTTGAACAACGCTGGTTTCTGGCTTGTGACCATTACTGATGATATGCGTGTGCTTTAATCAATTGACAGTTTTAGGTGTTGTCTACTTTGTAAACTTTGAGTTCTGTTGTGGAATATGAATTTGAATTTGGCTGCTGCCTTCTTCAATAGGCAGTACTTAAAATCAGATGATGATTTTGAGCTAAGAAAACACTGTGATGGCAACTTTATTGTAGGAGAATTTAGATTCAGAAACAAGCTTATTTTGGATCTGTGAATTGCTCAAAGAATAAGGATTCTGTTGTCCAACACATGAAGTTTGAGTTTAATAGTTCAGCAAACACTAAAAGCTGTCTGGGCATTGGGAATGATTAAGATTTAGTCTTAAGAATAAGCATATATATACTTATGCAGCCATTGGAAGTAGATGTAAATTGAAGAGGAAGAAAATGGAGATACATTTTTGCTTTTGTATTATTTAGCAATGGTTGAAAAGTTTAGGGTACAGGGTACATTAGTGGTGTATGTTCAATAGAACACTTTTTTTTTGATAGGTAATATAAGAACTATTATTGATGAAAAAATGAAAAAGAAACATACAATGTGTTCATGCGGATGAACACAGCAAAGCACAAACAGAACACAAATGAAAGCATTCAAGAGACTAAACTAAGAGAAGAAATAAACTGAATAGTAGAAGAACAATCTGCAAAACCCTAGCACTGAGACCAATCAAAAAGACTTCTCTGGCACAAGCCTTTTAACTCAACCAAAGACTTCTCAGAATCTTCAAAGGACCAACGATTACGTTCCGTCCATATAGTCCACATCAAACATCCTGGAATTAAATTTCAAATATTTGAATCTTGTTTCCCAAGCCAATGACTCCAACAAAATAATAATTCTGCCACAGAGCCAGGCAAGACCCACTGAATACCGGAAGCCTGAAGCATAAAAACCCATAAAGAATGCACCACATGATAGTGAATAAGGAGATGATCCACAGATTCCCCACTGCATCGGCACATACAACACTGATTTGCCAAGGGGCGACCTTTAAGCATGAGATTATCCAAAGTAAGAATGTGATTAGGAGCTGCTCTCCACAGAAAAAAAGCCACCATTTTGGGAACTTTTGCTTTCCAAATGCTCTTCCAAGGGAAGATCCATCTGATATAGGGCAAAACCCATAGTCTGTAACTGTAAAAAGTACTAATTCTACATGTACGGTACTAGGTACCTTAGTGGTGTATGTTCCTTGGAGCACTTTAATCATTATCTACTGATAAAATGCAAAATCTTTAGTGCAACTATAAACAGTACTCATTCTTTGGGTTTTAGCTTTTGAGAGACAATACAATCTAGGCTGATGAATTAGAGTATGGCCTAGAGTAATGGGACAGAGAACTATCAATCAATTTTGTTGTGATAGATAAATATTCAGCGAGTTACATCCGCCTCTTTAGTTTTATACTCTCTGTGGCATACAAGCACTTGCGCCATATATTTTAGTATACATTGGGATTCTTTTATGTTTTAAACTTCTATGCTGCATGCATGCCTTATCTTAGTTATGCACGCATGCCTTATCTTAGTTATATGAAAATACATGTCCTACTTGTTTGTTCAGTCCTCGTAAACATGTTTATTTAAAATATGGCTTATAAATTCAAAGTCAAACTTATGGTTGTTGATTCAGTCATTAGCTACTATTGGCATAATGAAAGGAAAGAAGGTGAGTTGATACAGGGAAAAAGGTTTTTCTGCTAATTTTCTAGCTTTCGTTAGTTCTGTTGATTCAGTTGAAATTTGAGATGACTGATTGCATTAAGTTTAATTTTTTTCCCTTTTCATGGACAGATCAGCCGAGGCCAGTTGGAAACAAGAGAGGAGATTGAATACATGGTTTGGGGATTTAAAGCTATCATCTAAAGTTCAGTAGTTGAATACTCTGTGCAAATCTTCTTAAATGGTTTATGATTCATTTTCCATTTTAAAACAAATTGTAAAGCTTTGACATACTTTATACGAGAGGATTGATATTTGTTATTAGGATGAGGGAAAAAGAGACGTGGTGGTGGGGTGGGGCTGAATTGGTGCTTTTGGTTTGAAACCAGTTATGTAGAATTGACAACAAGGTTGTATAACAAATAACTGTGACGATGTCTTGATGCTCCAATCTGGTTGCCTCATGACATTGTGTTTGGTGGTGTTCTGAAGAGACTCACCATTTATTAAGGATTGTTATTCAAACAGATAAAAATGAAACATAAACGTTTGGATTCCAAATAAAGGTCTAATCCTTTTTTTAGTCATGTATGATATTCAGGGAATGAAAGTAGTTTGCCCATTTTAGACAGGGTAGGCTCGCCTTTACCCTCATTTTGGTAAATTTTTTATTGGCTTTTTCACAATGTCTTGTTTAATAGCTTTGAGCCTGAAGTGGTTAGGATTTATGGATTATCATTGGGTAAATGATACCAACGTCTCTTCAGATTTTACGAGATGATACCCTTTCTAAATTATAGACAAAATATTCCCTCCTCTTAGAAGTTTATATAAATATGACATATAAAATAATACGACAGTTTCTTTATTTTCTATAAAATCTCCTTGAATTTCATCCCAAAAAAAAGTACGACATATGATATAAGTTTAATATGAGTTTATGGACGACTTCCTCACATAATATTTCATCTCTCTTAGAACCAATTCTATACAACTTTGGAAGAAATTTTATGACACTGCACCTGACTCTACCGCTCTGTTTGTTTCAGCATTAACATTTTTTGGAAAATAGTTTATTTCTCAAAAAGCATTTTCTAGAAAACTGTCTCATTTTTTAGTGTTTGGTAACGACTTTAAAAATGAGTTTGAGAATGTTTTTTGGTGTTTGGTATGCAATTTTTTTTAAAAAATATTTCTTGTATAATTTAAAACATGTATATTATGTAAACTAACTAATGTAATCATTATAAATAAATAAAAATCAAGAATGAATTTGGTTTTCATACTAAAATTTTGACAATAGATACAATTAAAATTAATTAATTGTCAAATTTTCATGATCTCTACCACTTATCTTGTTTATATATATAGACAGTAACGTACGTACATACACACATATATCAACCATTTGTATATATATATATATATATATATAAATTTGACAGGGGAATACATTTTTAATAGGTATAAATAACAATAACTTTTAATTGTTTACTCTTTTTGTTGGTATACTAATTGTCTACTATAGTTAACTACAAGTCTTCAATATTACTTTAAATTATGTATTTACATAATGTACTGTATGATGGGGAAGACAAGTATAGCTCGTCCTTGTGTTGTTGTCCACAAGAAACGAGCTCGTCCTAAAGTTTAACTTCATGGGACGAGTTACACAACAGCCATCCATCCGTCCTTATAGTTTTCCTTAAACTAGGATCAACAGGTTATCTAGAAAGGTCGTCCAGATATTGACGGCAACACTCTTCCAAGCATGGACGAGCCTCACATGCTATCCTACCATGCATGGGAAAATGTATGCTACGTGGAAGGATCCCAGGACATCATTGTAACCTCCACAAATATTTCAACTTCCTATTGCAATTATCTCCTGACATTCACAAATGAGGGGGAAGTTATAGGATAGTAACCGTTCCTTTGGCCCTATATAAACACCTCTCTCTGACAGGAAAAGTAAGTCTGAATCTCTCTAGACACTTGAAAGAATTGAAAGTTTCTTGATTTTTGAGGAGGAAAACTAACTTCATGATCGGAGGGTCTTAGACCGGCCAACCCCGGTCTCATTTGATTCTTCATTTTTCTTTACAGGCCTTCAAGATCATCAAAGTCCAAGCGTTCGGCCTACTGATTCGAAAGAGCATCATCAGTTGGCGCCGTCTGTGGGAAGGATTTTGGTGTTTGTATTTTTCTTTTCACGTTTTCCCAGACAAAAAGGATGTATAGTTCGGACAATATCAAGGGCCACTAGCTTGGGCCACCAAGAAAGTAGGGATGCTTCTAGCAATCCCCACCGAGATTGCCAGTCTGCGCTTGTCATGCAACCGTCTTCAGTTCAACATATACAATCCATGGTAGCCGCCATGGCAGAGTTAACTTGCCAAAACCAAGAGTTGACAAGGGAGATTAATTTAAGGAGACAACATCATGAAGGATACGTTGAAGGACAAGCCCAGAGTCAAGAAGATAGAGGGAATCCTGGGCTAGAAAGCCAATCTCGGGGCGCCACTTCACGGAGGGTGCCACATTTGGAGAAAGAGATGGATCAGATGAAGAAAGTCATGGATGAGATGCGGGAGAAAATGAGAAAAGAAAATCTCGTAGAGGACTTAGTCCATCGAATAGACTCCCCTTTTACGGCTGCAATCAATGGCCATCCATTGCCTCCGAAGTTTAAAATGCCTTCCCTAGACTCGTATGATGGAACACGGGATCCATTCGACCACATTGCCATTTTCAAGATTACGATGCATCTCCAAGGGGTCCTTGACGGGATTATGTGTAGAGCCTTCCCTACCACCCTTAAAGGACTAGCGTGGGTGTGGTTCAGTAAGATATCTCCGAAAACAGTAAGTTCTTTCGAAAAGTTAAGTAAATTTTTTGTTAACAATTTTATTGGGGGACAAAGGCACAAACGTTCCTTATCCAGCCTGTTGACCATCGAACAAGGAGAGAATGAAAGTCTGCGATCCTTCATCACCCGTTTCAATAAAGAAGCCCTGATGGTAGACGAGGTAGATGAAAAATTGCTATTGGCAGCCTTCCACAATGGAGTAAACTTTGATTTGTTCATTCACAAGCTTTACAAGAAAGAACCTCAAACTATGGCCGAGCTCGTCCACTTGGCCCAGAACTTCATGAATGCAGAAGATGCAATCATAGCCAAGAAGAGAAAAAGAGCTAAGAGAATGGAGACGAATGCCGCGCATCACTCCGAACAAGGTCCTCGTCCAAAGAAGGGACGAATAGAAGATAAGAGAGACCAGGACATTAAGAAGGTAAGCCCCTCAGCAAGAATCCAGCAATACACGCCGTTGAATGTGCCGCTGGAGCAGGTACTCATGCAAGTAAAGGATGACCCCTCTTTGAAGTGGCCTGAAAAGATGAAGGGAGATCCCAACAAGCGCAATAGAAACAAATATTGTCACTTTCACAGAGACCACGAGCATGATACCGACGAGTTTTTTAACCTGAAACAACAAATAGAGAATCTTATTAGACAAGGGAAGTTAAGAAATTTCCTTGGACGAGATCACAAGGACGAGAAACTGAAAGCGAAGGCAGAGGAGTCACCGCGCCCCCCACTTGGAGAGTGGGGGTGCAGAACGTCCAAGTCAAAGAAGTCATACCTGAAGGCAGTGCAGAACGTCCAGCTCTACGGACGACCGTTTGGAGCAAGGGCGACCAGCGAACAAGCTATCACGTTCACAGACGAGGATGCTAGAAGGGTTCACCACCCCCATGACGATGCCATCGTCATCACTCTGCTTATCGCAGACTACGCAACAAGAAGGGTGTTGGTGGACAATGGAAGTTCGGCGGACATTTTGTATTATCTCGCGTTTCAGCAAATGAGGCTTGGACGAAACCAACTTCGTCCAGTGAATTCTCCTTTGGTGGGATTCGGAGGAATGAAGGTGCAGCCCCTGGGCACTGTCACCTTACCTGTGGTGATAGGCACATACCCACAATAGGTAACCAATGACGTGAATTTCTTGGTAGTCGACTGCTCATCCTCTTACAATGTCATCATTGGAAGCCCAACTTTAAACAGTTGGAAGGCAGTCACGTCTACTTATCACTTGTTGGTCAAGTATCCTACAGAACATGGGGTAAGACAAGTACAAGGAGACCAATTAGCAGCGAGGGAATGCTACCTGGCTATGTTAACTATGGACGAACAAACACAAGTGATGAACATTGAAGAGAGACGAGTTGTGGCAGAACCAACTGAAGCACTAGAAGACGTTCCTTTAGACCAGGATAAATCCGAGAAACATACAAGGGTTGGAGTGGATATGGAAGACAAGGTGAAACAAGACCTCGTCATGTTCTTGAGGAAAAACATTGATGTATTTGCATGGACGCATGAAGATATGCCGGGTATAGACCCTAGTGTCATCACCCACCGTCTCAATGTACATCCCTCCTTAAAGCCTATACGACAGAAGAAAAGAGTGTTCGCCCCTGACAGAGATAATGCCATCAAAGAAGAGGTCCAAAAGTTAACTGCAGCGAAGTTCATTCGAGAGGTTTACTATCCAGATTAGTTGGTCAACGTAGTGATGGTTAAGAAGGCTAATGGCAAGTGGAGAATGTGTGTGGACTTCACCAATTTAAACAAGGCCTGTCCCAAAGATAGCTACCCGTTACCACGCATTGATCAATTGGTAGATTCGACTGTGGGACATAAGTTGAGTTTCATGGACGCCTTCTCCAGTTATAACCAGATTAGAATGGATGAAACAGACCAAGAGAAAACATCGTTCGTCACCAGCCAAGGCCTGTTTTGCTACAAAGTAATGCCTTTTGGTTTAAAGAACGCGGGGGCAACGTATCAAAGGTTGGTTAACCATATGTTTCGGCCCCAGATTGGTCGAAATGTAGAAGTTTATGTGGATGACATGCTAGTAAAAAGCATGGACGAGAGGAAGCACTTGGATGACTTGCAAGAAACTTTCGACACGCTCAGACGATACAACATGAATCTAAACTCCAGCAAGTGTGCTTTCGGAGTTTCGTTAGGAAAATTTCTTGGGTTCATGGTGTCACAAAGAGGAATTGAAGCAAATCCTGACAAGATTCAAGCAATATTGGATATGAAATCTCCGCAAAACACCAAGGACGTCCAGTCTCTTGCCAGACGAGTCGCTGCCCTTAATAGGTTTATCTTTAGAGCCACTGACAAGTGTTTACCGTTTTTCAGGATTCTTAGAAAAGCGTTTGAATGGACAGACGAATGTCAGAAAGCTTTCAAAGACCTGAAGGCATATCTCACCACAGCTCCTTTGTTGAGCCCATCAATTCCTGGAGAAGAATTGTACTTGTACTTGGCGGTGTCTCCTTATGCAGTGAGCTCAGCTCTGATCAGAGAAGAAGCAAAGGTGCAGAAACCGGTTTATTACACTAGCCGAGCACTCAAAGGGGTAGAAGGACGGTAATCCATAATGGAAAAGTTAGCTTTTGCGTTGGTTACAGCCTCTAGGAAGCTAAGGCATTACTTCCAAGCCCATGTTATCAACGTCCAGACAGACCACCCAATAAAAGGCGATGAACAAGGTAGAAGCAGCAGGACGACTTATCCAATGGGCTGTGGAACTTAGTGAGTTCGATGTCAGATACCAACCAAGGAAGGCGGTTAAAGTACAGGTGCTGGCAGATTTCATTGCGGAGTTTACCCTTGGACAAGGAGAGCTGGACGAGCTGAGCGAAGATCAAAAGTGGGACATCAATGTGGACGGGTCATCCACGTTGCATACTGGAGGAGTTGGGGTTGTACTTAAATCACCCAAGGGGGATGAGTTAAAGTACGCCGTCCGTCTGCAATACAAAACCACTAACAAGAAGGCCGAATATGAAGCACTCCTCAAAGGGCTAGATTAGCCAAGTCTCTGGGGGCGGAGTCCATCATCGTCTGAGGAGATTCTCAGTTGATCATAAATCAAATAAATGGAGCATGTGAAGCCAAGGAAAACCGGATGATGAAGTACCTAAATAAAATAAAGCAGCTCATCAAGGGATTCAACCAAGCCAGTTTTGTCCAACTCTCAAGGGAGGAAAACATGGAAGCAGACACCTTGGTGAAAGCAGCCTCGTCAGGAGAAGCCATGGATAAGATTGATGAAATCCAGTACATGCCAAGCATAGACCTTCCGAAAATGCAAGAAGTAGAAGAGAGAGAAAACTGGATGACTCCGATAATTGTCTATCTTAAAGACGAAAGGCTTCCACAGGACGGGGACGAGGCAAGGAAGGTAAGAATTAGAGCTGCCAAATATGTTCTTATAAATGAAGTGCTGTATAAACGAGGTTTCTCCGAGCCCTACTTGAGGTGCTTAGCCCCAAATGAGTTCAACTATGTGTTGAGAGAAATTCATGAGGGAGTGTGCGGCAACCACTTGGGGGCAAGAGCATTGGTCCATAAGGTAGTCCGTGCAAGGTATTATTGGCCAACTATTCAAGCAGATGCAAAGGCTTACGTCAAGGTATGTGACCAATGCTAACGCTTTAACAACATCCCCCGGCAACCAGTAGAATATCTAACTCCAATGATGGCCCCATGGCCCTTTGCACAATGGGGATTGGATATCTTAGGTCATTTCCCACTTGGAACCAGACAAATGAAATTCTTGGTGGTTAGAATCGACTACTTCACTAACTGGATAGAAGCAGAACCCTTAGCAAAAATAACACAACAAAATGTCAAGAACTTCGTTTGGAAAAATATAATTTTGAGTTGTTCATGTACAACTTGATTCGTTTACGACCCTAACGGTGTAGCACTACCAAAATCAAAGTAAAAAAAGAAAAAAAAAAAACTTACTGATGCGTTCATTTAGCTTCAGCTTCTCAACGTAAGATAAAAGATTGCATTTCAAAACTACACTTTGTTTGTTTTGATGTAAAATAAAATATTTTAATATGTTTGTTAAATCTGGCCAACTGTAATATTTTACAGTCAAAAGAGTAAAATTCAGCTTTTACACACATTTTTATTTTACTTTATTTTATTTATCTTTCGTACAACTCTCCCGCTCTCTAGGACAAACACTGTCCCCTCTCTCACTCTTCGCTCTTCCCACACAAACCAGACCACCGAGCCACTCATCACCGGCCACCGATCAATTCTTCGGAGACACTCATCGCCTAATCCACCTCCGCCATAGTGTGCTACACCCACAGAATCTCGGTTCGACCCTTCGTAAGTTTTCTTCTTCGTTTTTGGATGGCTTTCGGGTTGTGGTGGGTGGCTGGGTTTGTGGGCTGCGGTGGGTGACTGGGTAGTTTGTGGGTGGGTTCGCAGTGGTGGCTGGGTTCGTGGGTTTGTGACTGTAAATGAAAATATTTTACTTCGAATCAAACAGAGGAGTTACTTTTTGCTAAAAGCTTTGTAGCTTGAACTGTTAGCATTTTTTCATGGGATACAGTAATAGGGATTATTAGTTTCTAGCTTGAAATGTTAGCAATTTTTCGAATATCAACCAATGTGACAGTGAGACAATTCAGCAATATCCTTAGATCACCCATTTTCAGCTGTTGTGTCCAATATGTTATTCCATTACTGTGCAATCTTAGGAATTTTTGTGGAAGACCCAGAATTGGTCTTTATCACTCGATGAATGAGCCCGGAATGGCCAAATTTGAGATACCCAGAAGAGATTCTAGTGCCAATTCGTATTTGGCAAGGACTAATTGGCTGATCACCAAGTGTTTTAGAGAGGGTAGAATTGGGGATGCACGCCGAGTGTTCGATCAAATGTGTGAGAGAGATGTGGTCACTTGGACAACGGTGATCACAGGGTATGTTAAGCGTGGGATGGTTGAGGAGGCAAGGAGGTTGTTTGATAGAGTGGATGCTAAGAAGAATGTGGTTACTTGGACCGCTTTGGTTGGTGGGTATATAAGGTTGAAAAGGTTTAAGGAAGCTGAGAGTTTGTTTTATGAGATGCCGGTTAAAAATGTGGTTTCTTGGAACACAATGATTGATGGGTATGCGAGAGATGGAAAAGTTGATTTAGCTTTGGACTTGTTTGATAGGATGCCAGAGAGGAATGTGGTTTCGTGGAATACTGTTATTACGGTGTTGGCTCAATGTGGGAGGATTGATGAGGCACAGAGGTTTTTTGAACGGATGCCTGAGAGGGATGTGATTTCATGGACGGCAATGGTTGCGGGTTTGTCAAAAAATGGTAGGATTGACGAGGCACGGTTACTTTTTGATAGGATGCCTGAAAGGAATGTGGTTTCATGGAATGCTATAATTACCGGTTATGCGCAGAATAAGAAGTTGGATGAGGCTCTTAGCTTGTTTGAGAGAATGCCTGAGAGGGATATGCCCTCATGGAATACCATGATTACAGGATTTATTCAGAATGGGGAGTTAGGTAGGGCTTGGAAGTTGTTTAATGAAATGCCCCAAAAGAATGTCATATCTTGGACTGCAATTATCACAGGGTATATTCAAGATGGGCAAAGTGAAGAAGCCTTGAAGATTTTCTCCAAAATGCTGGTGGCCGATGGGGTGAAACCTAATGAGGGAACTTTTGTAACAGTTTTGGGTGCTTGTAGTGATCTAGCAGGTCTTAGTGAGGGACAACAAGTTCATCAGATGATAAGTAAAACAGTCTATCAAGGTTGTGCATTTGTGGTATCAGCACTCATAAACATGTATTCAAAGTGTGGAGAGTTGGGTGCTGCTAGAAAGATGTTTGATGATGGGCTGACAAGTAATAGGGATTTGATTTCTTGGAATGGCATGATTGCAGCTTATGCGCACCATGGATGTGGCATAGAGGCAATTAGTTTGTTTAATGAAATGAGGGAATTAGGGGTCCAGCCTGATGATGTCACTTATGTGGGGTTGCTCTCAGCATGTAGCCATGCTGGTTTGGTGGAGGAGGGGCTAAAATACTTTGATGAGCTTGTGAAAGATGGGTCCATAATCGTGAGAGAAGATCACTACACATGCTTGGTTGATCTCTGTGGCCATGCAGGGAGGCTTAAAGAGGCTTTTGATTTTATAAAGCTGCTAAGGAACAAACCATCAGCATCTATTTGGGGGGCTTTACTTGCTGGATGTAATGTTCATGGGGATGTGAACATAGGGAAGCTAGCTGCAAAAGACCTTTTAGAAGTGGAGTCAAAGAATGCAGGCACTTATCTATTGTTGTCTAACATATATGCTTCAGCTGGGAAATGGAGGGAAGCAGCTAATATGAGGTTAAAAATGAAGGATAAGGGGTTGAAAAAACAACCTGGTTGCAGTTGGATAGAAATTGGGAATAGACCATATGTGTTTGTAGTTGGTGATAAGTCTAATAGTCAATCTGAGCTTATTTGTTCTTTACTTCATGATCTTCATGGAAAAATGAAGAAGGTTGGATATGTACCAGATGATGATTTGATAATGGATGAGGATTTTGCAATAACATAAGACTTGAATTGGCATAAAGTTTGATGGTACTACTATAGGTGACATGTAGAAATGATGCTTGATCAGGAGCATCTACCTATTAGTCGGCCATATTCAATTGGATGATGCTCTGTTCATCTAGGATGATTTATAAGTTAAAATGAACCAAAAATTGGAGAGAGAAGGGTAATGTTGTACTGTTGTTTTCACTTTTATGGGCCAAAGTCCCCTCCTTTCACTTATACAAAACAGAGAGAGAGGCAATGGCAATGCCATCGGCCATGACTCTGTGGATGGCAAAGATGGTGTGGGTGGCTCTGTCTGGGTGGGTTTCTTCTTGTTTGACAGTTGCTGATGAGGTTGCTGGCTCTCTTAGAACTGGTGATATTGGACCCTTTCATGTTGGCTGATTGGACTGTCAAATTCACGTCCAAAGCTTTCTGGTTTGTCTCTAAAACCCATGCTGATTATTTGTGATGTACTGTAATATATCTTTCTCTGTGTCGTTAATTCCTATTGCACTTTGTTGATCCTTGCAAAACTATAACCGTTTGGTTATTACAATTTCTTATATTTCTTTACCATGCTGATTATTTGTGATGTATTGTAATATATCCTGTTCTCTCTCTTTAATTCCTGTTTTACTTTGCTGATCCATGCAAAACTATAATTGTTTGGTTATATCACTATAAAGTTGTGAGCTTTCCCTATAATTGTTTTTGTTTTTGTTTTCCCTATAATTGTTTTTCCTATGATGGGCTTGTTGAATTAGTTATGGATATGGTCATCTCATCAGTTCAAAAGCTGTGGTTTTTGAGTTTTTGTCTGGAAACTTTGTGGGTCATATATGGGATTTGCTCAATTGCAAGGAGCAAGTGTTTAGATGAAATATAAAAACTAGGAAAAATTGCAAGCTTTCTTCACTTTTCAATGACGTCTTGGTCACTAAGTGGAGCTATACAATCAAATTTTTGTTCTTGAATTGTTATATTCTGGACACTGACAACTAACATATCTTAATGACAAAGTGAAAATAATACAAACCTAGAAAAGAAAGGAAAAAATTGAGTGAAGTAAGGAAAAGCAATGAGTAAAACGTTGATGACACCTAAGAAGAAATTTTAGTAGAATCCTTAGTAGTGCATGAAAGACAGAATCCAAAGGATCTAGGTTTTGTTGGAAATGAAATAATGAATTGGCTATTCTTGTACTTATAATTTTTCATGCTTATTGTTGATTGTAAAGTTTGGCAAAGTCATTGTCTTGTTGAACAACGCTGGTTTCTGGCTTGTGACCATTACTGATGATACGCATGTGCTTTAATCAATTGACAGTTTTAGGTGTTGTCTGCTTTGTAAACTTTGAGTTCTGTTGTGGAATATGAATTTGAACTTGGCTGCTGCCTTCTTCAATAGGCAGTTCTTGAAATCAGATGATGATTTTGAGCTAAGAAAACACTGTGACGGCAACTTTATTGTAGGAGAATTTAGATTCAGAAACAAGCTTATTTTGGATCTGTGAATTGCTCAAAGAATAAGGATTCTGTTGTCCAACACATGAAGTTTGAGTTTAATAGTTCAGCAAACACTAAAAGCTGTCTGGGCATTGGGAATGATTAAGATTTAGTCTTGAGAATAAGCATATATATACTTATGCAGCCATTGGAAGTAGATGTAAATTGAAGAGGAAGAAAATGGAGATACATTTTTTCTTTTGTATTATTTAGCAATGGTTGAAAAGTTTAGGGTACAGGGTACATTAGTAGTGTATGTTCAATAGAACACTTTTTTTTTGATAGGTAATATAAGAACTATTATTGATGAAAAAATGAAAAAGAAACATACAATGTGTTCATGCAGATGAACACAGCAAAGCACAAACAGAACACAAATGAAAGCATTCAAGAGACTAAACTAAGAGAAGAAATAAACTGAATAATAGAAGAACAATCTGCAAAACCCCAGCACCGAGACCAATCAAAAAGACTTCTCTGGCACAAGCCTTTTAACTCAACCAAAGACTTCTCATAATCTTCAGAGGACCAACGATTACGTTCCGTCCATATAGTCCACATCAAATATCCTGGAATTAAATTTCAAATATTTGAATCTTGTTTCCCAAGCCAATGACTCCAACAAAATAATAATTCCGCCACAGAGCCAGGCAAGACCCACTGAATACCGAAAGCCTGAAGCATAAAAACCCATAAAGAATGTGCCACATGACAGTGAATAAGGAGATGATCCACAGATTCCCCACTGCATCGGCACATACAACACTGATTTGCCAAGGAGCAACCTTTAAGCATGAGATTATCCAAAGTAAGAATGTGATTAGGAGCTGCTGTCCACAGAAAGAAAGCCACCATTTTGGGAACTTTTGCTTTCCAAATGCTCTTCCAAGGGAAGATCCATCTAATATAGGGCAAAACCCATAGTCTGTAACTGTAAAAAGTACTAATTCTACATTTACGGTACTAGGTACCTTAGTGGTGTACGTTCCTTGGAGCACTTTAATCATTATCTACTGATAAAATGCAAAATCTTTAGTGCAACTATAAACAGTACTCATTCTTTGGGTTTTAGCTTTTGAGAGACAATACAATCTAGGCTGATGAATTAGAGTATGGCCTAGAGTAATGGGACAGAGAATTATCAATCAATTTTGTTGTGATAGATAAATATTCAGCGAGTTACATCCGCCTCTTTAGTTTTATACTCTCTGTGGCATACAAGCACTTGCGCCATATATTATAGTATACATTGGGATTCTTTTATGTTTTAAACTTCTATGCTGCATGCATGCCTTATCTTAGTTATGCACGCATGCCTTATCTTAGTTATATGAAAATACATGTCCTACTTGTTTGTTCGGTCCTCGTAAACATGTTTATTTAAAATATGGCTTATAAATTCAAAGTCAAACTTATGGTTGTTGATTCAGTCATTAGCTACTATTGGCATAATGAAAGGAAAGAAGGTGAGTTGATACAGGGAAAAAGGTTTTTCTGCTAATTTTCTAGCTTTTGTTAGTTCTGTTGATTCAGTTGAAATTTGAGATGACTGATTGCATTAAGTTTAATTTTTTTCCCTTTTCATGGACAGATCAGCCGAGGCCAGTTGGAAACAAGAGAGGAGATTGAATACATGGTTTGGGGATTTAAAGCTATCATCTAAAGTTCAGTAGTTGAATACTCTGTGCAAATCTTCTTAAATGGTTTATGATTCATTTTCCATTTTAAAACAAATTGTAAAGCTTTGACATACTTTATACGAGAGGATTGATATTTGTTATTAGGATGAGGGAAAAAGAGACGTGGTGGTGGGGTGGGGCTGAATTGGTGCTTTTGGTTTGAAACCAGTTATGTAGAATTGACAACAAGGTTGTATAACAAATAACTGTGACAATGTCTTGATGCTCCAATCTGGTTGCTGCATGACATTGTGTTTGGTGGTGTTCTGAAGATACCATTTATTAAGGATTGTTATTCAAACAGATAAAAATGAAACATAAACGTTTGGATTCCAAATAAAGGTCTAATCCTTTTTTTAGTCATGTATGATATTTAGGGAATGAAATAGTTTGCCCATTTTAGACAGGGTAGTCTCGCCTTTACCCTCATTTTGGTAAATTTTTTAATGGCTTTGTTGTTTTCACAATGTCTTGTTTAATAGCTTTGAGCCTGAAGTGGTTAGGATTTATGGATTGTCAGTGGGTAAATGATACCAACGTCTCTTCAGATTTTACGAGATGATACCCTTTCTAAATTATAGACAAAATATTCCCTCCTTTTAGAAGTTTATATAAATATGACACATAAAATAATACGACAGTTTCTTTATTTTCTATAAAATCTTCTTGAATTTCATCCCAAAAAAAGTACGACATATGATATAAGTTTAATATGAGTTTATGGACGACTTCCTCACATAATATTTCATCTCTCTTAGAACCCATTCTATACAACTTTGGAAGAAATTTTATGACACTGCACCTGACTCTACTGCTCTGTTTGTTTCAGCATTAACATTTTCTAGAAAATGGTTTATTTCTCAAAGAGCATTTTCTAGAAAACTGTCTCATTTTTTAGTGTTTGGTAACGACCTTAAAAATGAGTTTGAGAACGTTTTTTGGTGTTTGGTATGCAATTTTTTTAAAAAAATATTTCTTGTATAATTTAAAACATGTATATTATGTAAACTAACTAATGTAATCATTATAAATAAATAAAAATCTAAGAATGAATTTGGTTTTCATACTAAAATTTTGACAATAGATACAATTAAAATTAATTAATTGTCAAATTTTCATGATTTTTACCACTTATCTTGTTTATATATATAGATAGTAACGTACGTACATACACACATATATCAACCATTTGTCTATATATATATATATATATATATAAATTTGACAGGGGAATACATTTTTAATAAGTATAAATAACAATAACATTTAATTGTTTACTCTTTTTGTTGGTATACTAATTGTCTACTATGGTTAACTACAAGTCTTCAATATTACTTTAAATTATGTATTTACATAATGTACTGTATAATATATCATCACTGCATAGTATTTGCCAACAAAAAAAAGTATTTGCCAACAAATGCAATTCTCCTAAAAAATCATCATTCATTAAATAACAATATTATTAGTCCACAGTAAAGATTGTCCCATGTAAAAGCAATTTAGAGCAATATGGGTACTATGTTTAAAATTTTCATCTTTTACTTCATTCATTCTTTCTTCTTCTACTTTTTTTTTTAATTTTATTTTTTTGAACTTTATTTACGAAAAAAAGTAACTTCTCCTTGGAATCTATCAAACCAAAAATTTCTTAGAGAAAAAAGAAAATCGAGCTTGAAATTCAAAGCAAAGAATTGAGATTTTGGTAGAGAGGAATAAAATAATTATCACTGCAAATTTGTTCTCCTTTGCAAGTCGGAGCTATTGATCGATTAGTGAAGGAAAAAAAAAAAATCTAATTAGAGAATTGTGTTACAAAGGGGAAGAGGAATATGGAGAGAGAGAGAGAGAGAGAGAGAGAGAGAGAGAGAGAGAGAGAGAGAGAGAGAGAGAGAGAGAGAGATCTATGGGAAGAGGAGAGACCAGAGTTAGTGATAGTGAGGGTGTGAGAAGAGAAAAAGCAAAGGGAAGAGAGAAAAAGTGAGAAAACTTACCATGAGAGAGAGAAGGCGCCAAAAAATTATATTTCCCACAGTTATAGACGAAGATAATATTTATAGGAGATACAATGTGTGAGAGAGAGATTGTTTTCCCAAAAAAAAAAAAAAAAAAACGAAAACAACTTGTAGAAAATAAGCCTTATTTTTATTTGAGTTTTCCGTTGACCAAAGATAATTTTTTATTGACTAGGTTTTTTTGTGCTACCAAACACTGGAAAATGTGAAAAACTATCTTTACAGAAGGTTTTCCAGTGAAACAAATAGAGCGTACGCTCCGATTTTTTCGATTGAAAACTTTGTGCAAAGATAGTTTTTCGTATTTTTTAGTGTTTGGTAGCATAAAAAAAGATGAGTCAAAGGAAAATTATCTTTGATCAACATAAAAAGTATGGCTTATTTTTAGAGATTGTTTTCCATTAATTTTTTTTGGAAAATAACTCTATCTAACAGCAAGCTAATTAAGGAAAATTAGGAGATTGTTTTCAACTCATTTAAAGTTATTACCAAACATTGAAAAATAAGATAGTTTTATAGAAAATGCTTTTTGGAAAATGGCTTATTTTCTAGAAAACATCATTGCTGAAACAAATATAGCGTAACATAAAATAGAGTATATGATCATTCTAGGTCATTGATTCTTATGATTAAACCTAATCCCAACTCTCATCTTTCCTTGAAAGAAAGTACAAGCACTACCAGCATAAATAGTTGCCCCCATTGGATTTATCAACTATAATATACTAGTTGATGTCTTGTGCAATGCACAGGTACCCTATAAATTTATTTTAATATATTTTATAAAAAACTATATATTTTATATATGAAATTATCTTTATGACCATGCATAATACATATTATTAATATTGGTATCTCTACCTTTGCTCTCAACCATAAATTACCTTCCTCCTTAGATTAAAACTTCTGAATTCAAATTTTTCTCCCTTTGCAACTCAATGCTACAAAGCGACTTGTTATCATCGTAAATCAAAACTCCTGCTTTTGCTTTATTATTTAAAAATAGCTCCATCAAAATTTATTTTGAAGGACAACTCTTAAGGAGGTTTCTATTTATATTTGATTAGACAAATGTGTAGAGGAAAATAATTATATTACCCAATCCATTAAATCTGACTCTTACAATTCTATATTGAACTTAGTTCTTGAATGATAGCTTTTAAGGGAGTTGATATTTATGCTTAACTGGTCAAATGTTTACAGAAAAATAATCATATTATACCCAATCCATTGAATTTAACTCTTACAATTCTACATTAAACTTTGTTCTTATGCCAAAAAAAAAAAAAGTTATCATTGACTCTATCTAAAGCATTTAAAATAATAAAGACATATTAAAGATTTAAATTGTTTGTCTAATTTAAAACATCAACCCATTGTTTGGAATGCAATGGGAAGAGCATAATTTTTGTTATACTCTTGATTGCATGTATATCAATTATTGCCAAAGAAACTAGATATATGAGCAAGATAATATCATAATTTAAATCAATAGTAAAAAATAAAAATAAATAAAAACATTTTTGAATATGGCTTAATATATTCTCACAGTCATGGAACAACAAATCAATGGATACTAATTTAACTGATTACACTAATTATAGTTTTAATCCATTGGAGTATGTTTCAAACTTGCAATAACATAAGCGCTTGTTGAATAAAATATTTCTAACAAAACAACTTACATATCTCAAGATATGACACTACCAAGCTGCCCTTGATGGTTCTTCCTGCCAAAATCAGTCTTGAGCACAAAAACTTCAAAACTACACATTAAAATTATTAGTCACAATGTAAAATTATATTGCATGCATTTTTTATATTTTTAAGAAATGCTTTTTTAAATTGTTCTTGGCCATTTAGTAACTTTAGCTCAAGGAGGTAAATGTTAGCATACTTAATTTATTTATAAAAGATATATGTTTGTGTGGTTTCTCCTCAAACACGTATCTTTTTGCAATCATCGAAGTGTTCATGATGGCTAAAACTTTTAAAATCTAAAATGAAAATGAAGCACATAACAACCTCAATTTTAATATATCTTTATGAAATTGAAGTATAATGAAATGGAGTATCCATGCTTTGTGTATAATGAAATTGAAGCATTGGCTTAACCCTTATACTAACTTGAAAAACCAAAAGTGAAAAGGACCAAGAAAACAACAAATACGCTCATTCCACTGAAGTTGAATGATATATCCTTCTACATATATTGAATACGTTGATGAGTTTAAAAAGTTTTATATCTATCAAAAACAAAATGTAGAAACACAAATAATTAGAAAACCCCCATAAGTTTGTTATGTTTAAAATTAACCCAAAAAAAAAAACTTAATTTTGACAATCTTAATCTATTAGCAGAACCTGATAAAAATCATAAGTAGCAAATGAAAAATGGGATAAAGAGCATCTTATTATATGACTATGTCACTTTATAGAGCCCCTAAGAATGATAATTAGCAAACGAAAAGTATATGCAAGTAAAAGAGCATCTTGGTACAATTTAAACAAAAAAAACAATACCATATAGAACCATGACCATTATGACATGAAGCAAGTGGAAGATGAGCATTATTGTTGTTTTTTATTTCAGATAAATAAACATATGTTTTTTTGGAAGATTCATGTGTTCTTCAATAATTTGAATGCTATTTTAGTTTGTGCAAATTATAGAACATAGAATTGGTAATTTAGCAACGCATAGGAGAAGGCATATAGTGGTTTAGGAAGAGTAGGCATTTATTTTTAAGGGAAGAGGAGTAAGCATAAACATAAGAAACCTTTGGATGGAAGAATAAGGAAAACAAAGAGTTTTTGATGATTAACATCCCTTTATCTTATCCATTAGTCTTATTTGTTAATAATTGAAATCTATTGAGTTTAGTAAATAACTGATGTGGCATCTAATAAGTGTAATAAATTGAGAACGATGTATTTTATTTCAACCCAAAAAAAAAAAAAAAGTTTAGTTATCTTTTCAAAGAGAGTGCCATCTGACAAAACCTTATGCTATCCCGCATGAGATCTCTGCTTTTATATATATATATATATATATATATATTGATTGATTGATTGATAATTCAATGATGATGACTAGTCTACATCAACATTCTTTGAGGTTGAGGTTTCACAAAATGATACTCCTTAAAAAGTATGAACAAACATGATACTTTCTCCTTGAGGTTTTTATAAATACAACAAATAAGTCATATACCCTCTCAGAATGAGACTTCCTTAACGATTTTAATTTTAAACAAAAAAAATTCCCACTCATTTATACAAGCCTTTATACAAACCTCAAGGAGGGAATATACAAGATTTAAATCTCTCTTGCTACTTTCTTTTGTATTAGTTGTCAACTATTATTGGTGAAGCTTCTATCCCTCTTGTTGTTCATTTTGTAATTCATTTAAACCTTAAATTGTACTTCTTTATGAGGTTCTCTTGTATAATCCTTGTGTATTTGAGTTCATCCCTTCTCACAAAAAATTTACTACTTGTCTCCCAAAGGAAAAAGAAGTAGAAGATAAAGATGCAGCATGTATTGCTAAAAACATGCACAGGCAATCGAGCATTCAAGGAAGCTTGAGGTGAAAAGGCAATCAGCTTTGTTTCTATGCTTTGATAAGCTTGCTTACTAATTTAAGATATATGATCATCTAATATTGGGGTAGGCTACAGTGATTAATTATCCTCTCAACCGAATGACTAATTATTATTTTGAAGCTATGGTTCATCAGGTGGGACTCTGAGCGACTGTAAGAGTGCAACAAACTACAATTATTAAGGTGATTAAAAGTTGGAGAATTAGCCATTTCTGCAATTCTAAAAAAAGTTTATTCGAAGGTATATCTCTTCTTTTAGTGAGGTGCCAAAGGTTGCTATTGTAGCCACTCTTGCTATTAGCATTTTGAGATTGGGCTGTGATTAATGGTTTTTGGGTTTTATTTATTGCTTCTTTCTTCATATTTTGTAATTTTTAAGCAATGGTGAAGCTAAGGTATACAAGACAACAAATCATCCTACTTTTCTCTTCTATATTATAATTTGATGTATAAATTATATTGCCAGAATGTATATTGAAACTTGGAACATGTTTTCAATTTCCATATCATTTTTTTTAAAGGCTCAATTGCCATATTGTTAAGTATCTATAGCATCATGCCATAGAATATGAAAAAGTATCTAGCGTTTTGAATGCATATAGCATCATACTCACATCATCTAGGCCCACACTTGTCACGAATGTGATATTGCATGCATCCCAAACGGTAGATATCGTCTCTTAAATACAACCTGAACAAACATGCCAAACCAACATTAATTGTTTTTTGACCATCATGATCAAGACAATTACGTTAACCAATCTAGTGCTTGTTGGCTTCACTAGATAATGACATTGACCAAGTCACTTACCACGCAAATCTTCCAAAGCTAAGCATGAGCTTGTTTGTCAGCATTTGATAATTAAAAGATGCATTTGGCTCATGAACATTGGTGTGTCAGAAGCTGAATATGATGTGCTACTTGTGCATGTAACAATTTAGATATTTCCTTCGTCCCTTCGAAGACACTCGGGTGGTGAGTTCAATAAATTTAAAGGATGTACTATAAATTTGACTGTTTCAAGTTTTATTTATCACACTATCAGTCAATAAAATTTCCGGAGTGTTTTATGGGTAAAAAGTGAAATAGTCTGACTACTTATTATATATGTTAAAAAAAAAAAATTCCCTTTTTTGAAATTTGAAATAGCATAACAATAAAGTGGGTGCGATTATGACTCTCTTGGTACCAGAGGCCTGAGCAGCACATTGAAACAAAAGAGTCATGGTCTGGTCTGCGTGGCATTAGGCCTCAATTGGTGCAAGTGGTCCAGGACCTTATCATATGTCCATTTCTATATGTTAATTGGGGTGCAAATGATGGGAACCTTTGAATATTTATTCGCTTGAATTTCATCATGTCTTTCTGCTTCCTTTTATCTTGCCAGATGAACTGACAAGGAACTATCATTCTTTCATTACCTAATAAGCTTTCAGCTTTGTTTGTATACTGAAACGCGGAGAAAATTAAACCAAAAAAAGAAGAAAAGTTTTGTGGTTTTAAGTTTTAACTGTTTCAGCTTTCTGGGAAAAATGCACACACTCTCTTAGCATAATTATAAAGCATCATCTGGATGGGTACGAAATGTGAATTAAATCCCTGCAAGAGGAGAAAAATTTGGAAAAAAGAAGAAGAAAAGAAATCTAAAATAGATCAACTTGACCAGCTTTGTAACTGGTAGTGTGGTTAAGATTAGTCTAACCTAATAGATTTTAGTTTTCCTCTTGTCATGAATTCTGAAATACTTTAGCCTAGCCTAAAAGGTTAAGCTTGACATGATTAGACAAGTCTTCTAAAAAATTACATCTTTTCATTTAATTTCACTATAAATTCTGTGTTCTAAGAAACTAAAAAGAGTGGAAATAAATTAAAGAATTGACAATTATATCAATAACATAATAAATTAATTTTCTTTTTGGTTTTGTACTTGAAAGTTGACATCACAGTTCATAAGATTTATGTAATAAAATTTGTAGCATACTTACATTACTCGATTTTCTATCTATAGCATTGGGTTGGATAGCTTCTTCTCAAATTGTAATTGTGTTGGTGTAATTTTTTCAAGATTTCAATGAGTTCATTTTTTTTTTCCTGCAGAGTTTCAATAAGTTCGACATTTAATTAAAAAAAAAAAACTATTAATGAATCCAACAATCCTGTTACAATTTGCAACACGAATTAGACTTGGCTATAAAGTATTCTTCTTTTTATATAATCAATGAAGAGAAACTTTCAGTTCATGTCCAATTGAATCCAGCAAGGCGTTAGCTAGACGTTATAGGGAAAATTAAAACTTTCATGAGAAAGTGTTCCTCGCTTTTACTTCCATGAGTGCCACTTTCTTTGGGAACGGATAGCATAACACATTAATCATTTCCACGAGACATTGCCAAAAGGATGACAATAATTTGTCATCACAAAGTAGTTCACAACAAGAAGGTCATGTTAATTGGGTTGAATGTTGACAATAATTTGTCATCACAAAGTAGTTCATAACAAGAAGGTTATGTTAAATTGGGTTAAATGTTTGATCTCACAATTATGTAATATAGAAAGTCATAACATGACTCTGTAACTTTACATCAAAATTATTTTTATATTAAAAGCATCCACAACAGTGAAGCTAAAAATTTAGCTATTTGGTATCATAAGAAGTTATTTTATTTATTTTACCTACACGCATGCTGCAGCAGTAGATCTATTTTAGCTTTCAATACAAAAAATAATATAAATATCACAATAAAATAAGATATCTACTACAATAAAATAATATATCTATTATAATAAAATTCTAACCATAGTGTGAACACAAATAAAATAAATTTTTTTTTTTTTACTTTTGAGCTACCGTGCACGTCTATCTTTAGATGCGCACTATAGCAATGAAACTAAAAAAAATACTTTTAACTCCACTGCTGTATAATTGATTTTTGTGTTTTGGTGGAACTAAAATAGCTATTTAGCTATATTGCTACAAGTGCTCTTAAGTGTACAAATTGGAGCCCAAGTTATCTTTTTTTTGGCAAACTAGCAAGTATCACTAAGTGACCGTTTGGATTGCACTGAAATGAAATTTCAGCGCGTTTGCATCTTTGTCAGTGGGTCCTGTGCACTATTCACAGGACTCAGAAATTGTCTAATTCACCAAAATTTTCATTAAAACTGGATCCCATAGCACTATTCATACATTTAAAAATTATTTTGTATAATGTTTTTAGTTTTCAGTAATAAGCAGTATCCAAACAAACATTACACCTGGATATTGAGTATCACTAAATCTCATATATATTGACATTTCAAATGACTCATTTAGTTTAATAGAATGAGATAGGTAATAAGATAGTTATGGGAGTGATCATGATGTATTAAGTATTAGTCAGTGGCTTTTGGTCCAAATTGAACTTTCACTCCCCAAAGCATTGTGCATTGGGTGAGAGTAAAGGTTAGGATCATGTCATAATCTTATGGTCACATTTCTCTTTGTTTGATGTTCACAATTTTTTTGAGCCTCAGGTTGGGTTGGATTCAAGCTATTTTTTTTTTTTATAAATTTTTTATTAAAGCTATTTGACCCGACTTAACATATATAAATTTATTTATTAACCTTATTTATTTATTTAACTTATTTTGGTATTTTGACTCTCTCAAAAAAAAAAATTTTTTTTTTTTGGATTTTGATAAATATTTTTGACGAATTTGGAATATAATTTAATCATATCATAATAATGTATTAAAAAAATTTATAAAATTCCAATTTTACAAGGCATGAAATATTTATGCTAAACTTGAATTGTACGTGTTGAGATGGTTTCTACCCATGTAATTGGTTAGATTAGGTTGAGAATTTCTCAACCTAAAAAGATCGAATTAGGTTGAAAAATCTCGGATCCGACCTTTGCAGACTCTAAAACTAAGGTCATAGACTCATAGGGTGACAATAATTTGTTTATAGGAATGCTAAGTTGGACTCAACTGCTACCCATCAGATATGCTTGAATAAAGAACAAGCCAATTAGAACAGAGTTAGAAAAGCAAAATCTAACAACATCCACTTAAAAAATAAACTTGCTGTAACACAATTTGCCTTCTGCTTATTCTTTAATTGCTTCCATTACGGAGAACTAAATTTAAAATTCACGTGATTTTTAAGTTTTATTCAAGATTTGTATTTTTTTTTTGTCTTGGGAAACAGTTTTAAGTTTTAACTTACCAGACTATGACACCAATTGATTTTTAGTGTAGTTGTCTAAGTGGAGTTCAAGTGTAACCTAAAACATAATTATGAAATTAGTATATATATATATATATATATATAACTATAAGACTTGCTTCAATTTTTTTATGGAACTTCCCTCGAGTAATTCATAATATAAAAAGAAATTTATTACATTTGGTAAATTAAAAAAAAAAGTATCAAGTACTCCATTCAGATCTGAGCAAATTAAGTATTGTTTGCCAAGTATTCATACGTACAAAAATCGAAACAGAAAAAGATCTTTTGCATTCTTTCCGCAAAATATACATGAATGTTGGTTATTTCATATTTTCCACAAATGCCAATCAAGGTTTTAATGTTTTATATTTTCTAGCTCCAACTCTGTTCCATCTTTTTTTTGAGAAAAAAATTGTTTCATCTGAGTATGACATTACATACCAGCCAATTTTTTCAACCGTATTTAACTCTTGGAACTTTCCGAAAATGTAAATATTATTAGGAAGAAAAAGAACACATTCTTTGAGGCATTAACCAAAAACACCATAAATTCAAATCTTTCCAATCTAATAAGTAATAATAATGCCCCTAGTAGCAAACTTAACTGTCTGTCAATTATTGATTTCGTCAAACAGATCATAACAACATTGATTTCATCAACCCCTCCCGCCCCCACATCCAACCCATCTTGAAAGCTCCTTATCACCAACAAGACTATTCTCTCTCTCTCTCTCTCTCTCTCTCTCTCACACTTTCCCTCCAATCCTTCCCTCCATGTCTCCAAAAGCAATCCCATCTCTCTCTCTCTCTCTCTCTCTCTGGAGATCTCTTCTCTTCCTAACAGCAATCAAAAAATTCCCACAAAAAGGCCTTTTCCAATTTCCAGAAAAGCACACTCCCAAAACCAAACAAAACCATCCCCTCAAAACAAAAAGCCTCTCAAAGGAGACACAAACCAAAAACCAAACCAAAAAGTTTTGAGAGAGAGAGAGAGAGAGAGAAAAAGGCAGAACACACTTTTTTGGAGTTTTGAGTTTGAGTTGACCACTTTATCTCCATTTTCTCTCAATCACTCATTCTTTCATTCATGGGTTGCTCTTCTTCAAAACCCAACACCCATTTCCCAGCAGAACTCCCATCATCTAACCCTTCACCATCATTATCATCATCTTCTGCCTCAGCTTCACAATCACACTCACACTCTTCAAATTCATCACCACCAGTCCCCAGAGCTCTCTCTCTCCCAACCTCACTTGTCCACCACCCACCTCTCAGGAAAGGTGACACCCACCACCTTGTTTCTCTCACCTCCACCACCTATGGTTCTCTCCTCCACATTGACCCCCCTAAACCCCATCAAAATCCTACCTTTAAAACTCCAATCCCACAACCAGACCCAAATACAAACCCAAACCCAGAAGAACAACACTCACTGTCCCCTGTCTCTGTAATCAACACCTGGGAACTCATGGATGGTCTCGAAGACGACTGTGAACTCCCCAGTTCTTCAATTTTCGACCACCCAATTGTGATACAGAAAAAACCCAGTTCGTGCAGGTACCCTACCTCTGATGGGTCAGCGCCGAAACTGTTTGATTTAATTGAATCTACGAAAAAATCTGAATTTTTGTCTCAGAAGTCATCGTCTTCAGTGAAACCACTTTGGCAGCATTTGTCTGAGGAAGCTTTGCTGTCTAAAATGGACCCCAATGTGGTTTCTAGCTATAGGCGTGCGTTGTCATCCAGGCAATTGAATTATACTTCTTCCACTAAAGGTATAGCAAGATCATTGGGCTCTAGTCCCATGACTGGTAGTTATTCATTTTCCAATAGTTGGTATAGTTTGCCTGGCTGTGAAGATAAGGTTGTGATTTACTTTACAAGTTTGAGAGGAATTAGAAAGACTTACGAGGATTGTTGTTCGGTTAGGATGATACTTAGGGGCTTTAGAGTGCCGGTAGATGAGAGGGACATATCAATGGATGCAGAGTATCGAAAGGAGTTGCAAAGGGCTCTTGGAGGGAAAGCAATGAGCTTGCCACAAGTGTTTATTAGGGGAAAGTATGTTGGGGGTGCAGATGAGGTTAAGCAACTCAATGAAGTTGGAGAATTGTCTAATCTTTTGGAAGGGTTTCCTATGAGGGATCCCGGGTCTGTATGCGTGGGGTGTGGAGATGCGAGGTTCGTGCCTTGTCCAAATTGCAATGGCAGTCGGAAGGTGTTTGAAGAGGAGGAAGGAGAGTTGAAGAGGTGCCCGGATTGCAACGAGAACGGGTTGATACGGTGCCCAGGTTGTTGCTGCTCATGAATGTGTACGGACGCCAATAAGTGATGCATATATTGTTACGATTATGTTTTGAGATTCTATAAAATGTTACTATTTGTAGTGCTACCGCTAGATTGCCATGAATTAATATATGTTTAGGTTTTGCTTCGAGATTTTTTTCTTTTCTTTTCTTTTCAGCTGTCTATATTATTATGCTTTTGCTTTCATTGTTAATTCCCTTTCTGAACAATATTTAATAAAACCTGGCATTTTTGCTTTTAAAATTTACTTATCCATTTGGTTGAGTTTGTGGAATTTTTGTCTGTATATAAGTATATTTTAAGGTCTTTGTGGTTGTTTCTTTGTCTTTATGGGAGCAGAAATGTATTCTGCGTATTTGATTTTTCAGGCTCTTGATTGGAATTATTTAGTTGGCTATATTAAAAATGGACTCTTTCATGCTGCATTTTGCACTTTGTTAATTTTATTGCTAAACTCAAGAAGGTTCTTCTTCCTACTCATTTAGTTGCTTCCTCATTATCCATTGGAGTTATAGTAAAGACTGCTGAAGCATTCCTAAATATCATAGTCAGGACGTAATAACTAACAAGTTTAGAAGAGGCCAAACTTTTGAGAAGCATATGTTTATTACTATTCAAGAGTGTCCCCCCATGTGCATTGCTGAAAGCTTTCCTTATTTACATATACATTCAGTCTATTATGAACACCCAACAAGTGTGTGTGGTCGTGTTTCAGTGCATTCCTATTTGGTAGGTTAGTTTGAGTAATGTTGTTTGGGTGTTTTTGATATACGTGTGGGTGAAAAGTGTGTTGAAATGTGAGTAAAGTTGTTTAAAATGTGAAATGCACGTACAATGCAATGGCAATAATTGTCAGGAGCCCCCCGGATTTTACTATTGATTCATCAAACTCATTTTGAGCATGAAGTTTTCATTTTGACTTTTCCCTTTAGCATTGAACCAACCTTTTTTTCCTTAGAATTTATCCTAGTAATTATCTAGTGTGAAACAATGGGACTAATATTCAATTACTTAAAAAGAGTTCCAAATAACTGATTAGCAAAAGATAAATAAATAGTCATGGCTTTCTTTGCTCATTTTCTTGACCATAAATTATATTATACAAGCAAACGTTGGATACTCACTTTTCATGGCTTTCATTGCTCAGTTTTGCATGGTCTGTCTGTATTTTTTGTTAAGATGTGATAGATTCGTGTAATTTGTGTGATTGATTGTATGGTCCCTGGCTGTACCCATATAATCGGGCGATTCTCTTTTTTGATATCAATAAGAATTGCATTACTTGTCAAAAAAAAGTTGGATTTTATACTGTAATGTCAAGTCATTAATCATTATAACATCTAAAGAGTTCAAGCTGGCAATTGTCTGTGTGTCTCTTGCATTTGACATTTCCTAGTATCCCATTCTTGGTTGTATTTGACCCCAAAGCCAAGGACCATGTGCTCTTGGAAATCCAGATGCCTCCCATGTGCTGTTGTCATGTTAATTTGCAGCGTTTGGTAGAGAGGTAGGTGCTAAGTAGTCAGAGCCAAACCAAAAGCAAACTTTTTGGCAGCAGCTGGAAACCTTGATTTTCTTTGGAACTGGCAGTGATTTAATTTTTTAGTTGTATTATGGGGAAAAAGAGCTACATTTTTTGTGTATATATTAGCTGTACCATAATATCTGGTTTAGAATAAATTTTTGCAATGAAAAACCTTAGCTAAACCAATTCTTCATTTCTAATATGCCCCAATTGCGAAAATAATCTGGATTAACTTTCCATGGCCTTTGAAATTTGAAGACTTAAAACCCGACTGATTCAAAAGACAGGATTCAACTCTTGCTAAATGCCAACAACAGGTTTGGCCTCTTGAACGAAGAAGCAAGCAACCTTCTTCTATTCTCAGCTGTATTTTGTGATTAAATCTGGATTCTTAGAATTAAATTTTGAAAGGAGAACATTTGGAACTCTCAGAAGACTTGTATTTAGCAGCAGATATCTTGGAAGCTTACTTCTTCCATTTTTAAGCTTGAAACTTGGGACCCAACACCATGATAAAATACTAAAGAAGAAAAGCCTCATCTAATCTTATAACAATAATTATCTCATCTATCCAATACATATATCAATACATTAATCTCTGCTTTGGGGCCTACTTAAAATTAATACGTGGGATTTACATGCTCTTACTTTGGGGCCTCCTCAAAAATAATACGTGGGATTTACATGCTATAAGCTATAAGAGGAAGGATGTGTACTATCATACATGAAATACCTTCTTCCTGCTTTAGGCCACCTCGCTGCTGGCAAGGCACCATGCCAGAATCATACCGCCGCAAAATCAATTTTGACACAGCAAGGCAATATGCCAGAATCATGTCGTCTAGCAACGATCTGCAGAAATCATGGGGACAGTGAATAGTTGGATTGATAAAGATCTCCCAGGTGATACTATCTGGGCTGAAGGCTGAGGCAAGAGTAGCCTTAATGGATGTTAAATTGAATTTGGCAGCTATAACCCTGAAGGAGATGCAGTCCGCATCACTAACCCAATTCAAAGCACCAATTGCAAATCAGATCAACTAATAGCTCCAATTATGACACCAATTGAATGCTAAGTCCATGACCTACTAGCTCCTCGTTTACTATGGTTTATTATCAATATTATTGCAGTTTTTAAAAGGATAACGAATTGTGATTCATATGAATGTAGGCCTGTGCAACAAACCTTCGATCCGACCAAACCACTCAATTCACTCCGCTTTGCACTGTCTCGTATGGATATGATATTTATTTTTAAGCGGGTTGGGTAGGTTCAACTATTAAAGTGGCTAGCACTGCCTTGTATGAATATGATATTTATTTTCAAGCGAGTTGGGTAGGTTCAACTATTAAAGTGACTAGTTGATTTTTTTTTTTCAAACGCCAAGACTCGACCCAACCACCTATGTATATGTGTGTGTATATATATCCATCTCTATTTAATCTTTATCTCATATCAAATTTAAAGTGTGCTTTTAAAAAAAAATTAATTTCATGATTTACACATGTCAATATGAAAAATGTGATACTTTTTCAACTTATTTATAAACATACATAATGACATCGATATGGTAAGAAACTAAGCATAGCCTTTTTTTTTTTGTTGAGAAAAAGTTAGAAAGTACTCATACCTTAAAGACATGTGTATTTTGATTTATGAGAAAGTGGACACTTCCTATGATTTCCTTTAATGATTTATATTTTTGTTGCAAGTTCTTCAATGGCTTATAGGATTTAGAGAAAATAATTTTTAATTTTTATTTGCAAATGGTAAAATAAAATTTGAAGTGTACACTTTGCTTATTTTGCTGTAAAATGTTTTCATTGAAAACCTTTTACATTTGAAATCAATTTTGGTAAAATATTTTCAGGTGTTTGGTGCGACATGTAAAATTTGTTAAGCACAAACCACCAAAATTAATGGCTAAGCCATTAGAGCCGCTAGCACCGGCTACTCAATTATCAACTTCTGTCATTGAAGACCTAGGCGTCTAGCCATCAAATATTTTGGCCGGGGGGGGGGAGGTGTTTGGTAGGGGAGAGAGTTACTGTGTGTTTTTATAAAATGTTTTACCTTTTTTTTAATGTTAAAATGTTTTGCAAAAAAATTTATGATCAACATAAAACATTTTCAAATTTAACTAAATTTTACAATGAAATAAAAACAGTAAAATGCTGCAAAAATATCTTTCGTAAATTTTTTTTTTCAGCGAATAAATGGACTATAATTAGTATATAGTACATAACTAAAACTAACCCGTCTAATTCACCCAATCCACCTAGTTGAAACCACCCAAATTTTCAATTTAGCCGCCATTTTAGTAGGTTGGTGGGTCGGCGGTGGTTTGAAAATTTTCCAATCTGCCAGTGGTGAATTAGTTGAAAAAAAAAATTCTAAAGAAAAATAGCCAATTAATTCTCTACGAAAAAATGTTATTGAAATATACTTATATGATCCTAATCTTTTTTTTTTTAATTTTTTTTATTTGGGTTCATTCTTTGAGTGTTTTGCTCACAAGTAAGAAAGACTTATTACCGCTTGATTTTTTTTTTTTTTTTTGAGAATCACTTGAAAAATTTAGGAATACAAAAAAGGTATGTTGGGTTGATCCAACAAAGGAAGGCGTGAGAGTGCTCTTCACTTAAATAATTTTATTAGCTAAAAATTGAATAAAACAAAACCAATGAGCATTTTTACTAGTACTCATTTTCCTTTTCATGGTAGTATCATGACTCACCTGTACCAAACCAATGAATAACTGATTGTTTTATATTTCATAAAAAAAAATATTGTTTTACAAGACATACATAATATTTTTATAATAAATTTTAAGTACTAAATTACAATATTATCAGTTTTAATTTAAAAAATTAATTTCTTGACCATTAGGAACAAGGTATAACAATTTGTTATTTCCCAATAAAAAAAAAAATTTGTTATTTAAAATTTGTTATAAAAGCATTATAAAAATACTGTGAAGAAATTTTTTTTCTTGTTTTATTTATTTAATAAATCGGACCAATTAACACAAATGTAGAATAAAAGGGTGAAGCCCATCAAAGATCAATCCAATTGGAGGGCCGGCCATTTTGTGAGTGGACATCAGTGAGGCAGTTGATGTACATGTACCACTTGATCCAATCCAACCCAAAGAAATAAAATAAAATAAAATTAAACAGCTATGTTGACTTGAGTGAGTACATGTGACGCGCTATATTGCGCGTGGAGTTCGATGAAAGCAGAGACAGAAATCTAAGACAAAGTCCAAAATCCAAGAAAGTGAAAGTAACGCACGCACCACGAGCAATTAGTGTTACGGTCAGTAAAACAGTCAATTCCTATGCCTGAAATAATTTCATAACCTTTTTTACATGACCTAACTTGCTAATTTTACCGTCATAAAAAAAAAAAAAAAAACTATCTAGTTTACCCACTGTACAGAGTCTCTCTCATTGGCCAATACAATACGGCAATACTCCCTTCAATTTTCAGACATCAAAGAAATCCCTGAACTCCATTTTACTTTTTCAGTTACAAACTGAAACGGTAGATTCGAAACATAAAAGGAAAAGTTAGTTTGTGACTTTGCAGACCAGAGCTCCAATTAGACTCTTTATGATTGGAGGGGTTTTTTTTTTTTTTTTTTTTTTTGTGCAAAAATTCTAATGTATGGCCTTGGCTCCATTTTTCAATATTTATATTTTTTATTTAACAATAATAAATTTTATTAGCTGAGTTAGTTAAAATTTATTTCATAATTAAAGTTTAGTTAATGCATTAAGTTTATAAATTAAATTCAAATACATAACTGTATTGTTTTTTATTATCATTGAAAAATATAAAATAGAATGGAGCTTTAATAAAATGGAACCGTCGAAGTATAATATTTGTTGGAATGAAAATTATTACCATTATTTTAAAAAGAAATAGAGCATTTGTTTAGTCCTCCTATGCCCTATTTCACAGCTAGGAATCACACACTTGGCTGTGGAGTTGGATGCCAAGGTGGTTGTGGACCTTATTCTCTCAAGGAAAACCCCCAAATGCTTATATACCTCCATCCTTAATGATTGCAGGTACTTACTCGGGAAGTTTCAGCAGACTGCAATCAGACATGTGTTTAGGGAGGCTAATAGAGGAGCAGACAGCCTTGCTTAAGGAGCTTGTTCCTTAACTTCTGATTTTGTTGTACTTGATGCTTCCCCTACCCTTGATTTAAATGTAATTGTGAATTCTGATGCAAATGGTTTGTACTCCTTAAGGCTAATAGCCAATACGTTGCCTTTTGTGGCTAGTTAATATAATTATCTCATCTGTTGACAAAAAAAAAAAAATTATTGTATTCTCCGAGAGTACTATAAATGCGTATTCCTCCCCTTTCATATGAATTGAGAGTCGCACCAAGAATTTAATTAGTGAGATTCACAATTATGTGAATAAGGAATATATATATTTATGGTACTCTGAGAGTATTGTATAATTACTCTTTCACGTGCCATTTTATTACATAAAATAATATTTTTTTTATGTGGCCCTAAAATGCTAGTTGAAGATTTCGAATCTAAGAACTCTTAGTTAAAAGTTATCACAACTTACACTTAAAAAAATAATAATACTACAAAATTTTCACACACATATTCTTATGGTATATTGTAGTAATCTTTGTGTTCATTTTGAATAGGCCAAAAATATTCAACTTATTTGTAATTTTAGCTTATTTTGCTATTATTTATGAATTTTATTATACTTTTTGATACTATTCATGAGTCACATTGTACTATTTAACTTATTTTTCAAAAAAAAAATTTCTACACTTTTAGTTAAAAGTATTTAACTTAAGTTAAATAAGTGGTTTTCAAAATGGATCTTTTGTTATAAAATAAAAAAAATATTAGAGCTCATGATGAGGTTGGTGGGCTTGCCCTCATTTTATTTTTTTCCTCCAAAGTAAACTGTGGTTATAGATTGGTCATTTTGGTGAGACATTAGAAATACAGACTCCGGGGAGCTTGTTTGGCTCTTTTGTTCAGAAAGAGAAAGAGAGAGAGAGAGAGAGAGAGAGAGGGAGAGAGATGGAGGGTGCTGGTGTTGAGGCTGAGGGGCAGGGTGAAATGAATGGGGATCAGGAGATTCTAGGACCTTGTATGAGCAGCTATGTGGACCAAGAAAGCACAGAGAGTCACAGATACTACCTAGCTCGCAGAACTGTGCTGGAAATGATCAAGGACAGAGGCTATTCTGTACCCGCTTCAGAGATCGAGCTCTCTCTCCAAGACTTCAGAGCCATTCATGGCCAAACTCCCGACATTGAGCGCCTCCGCCTTTCCGCCACTCATCGCACAGACCCTCTCAAAAGAGTAATGCTTTTCTGGGTTTGTCTTTGGTTTTTCCGATGAATCAAGTTTTTTTGATTCTTTGTTTCTTGTGTCTTGGACTAGCAAATAGTTATAGTAGTAAGCTTTTTCTGGGTTTGTCTTGGTTTTTCGATTTAATGAAGTCTTGGACTAGGAAATAGTATATACTACTGTGCTAGAAATATGGTTCACTTAGTTCAGTTTCTGGTGTTTTTTGTGTGCTAAAATGTATAGTTTTAGCCCCCCTTTTCTTAGTTTCTGTGTAGGCTAGGCATTTTGTTTCTTCATTAGGTGAACTTAAAAATTTGCATGTATATTCATTGGTTAAAAAAAAAAAAAAACTAGGAATTTGCATGTACATCAGGTTTTTGTTTTGAGCATTTATGGATGAAAGTAACCTGCAGATTTTATTAAAAAACACTCAGCTGAGCTAAGCTTAAAAAAAAAAAAAATTCTTTGTTACTTTTCTTGGTCTAGTAAATACTAAATAGTTATGGTGTGCTAAAAATACGATTCACTTTGTAAGTTTTAGCCTTTTTTTATTTGCGTTTCTGATTGTTTGGTTGCTGTGTATGCTAGGCACCTTGTTCTTCATTAGGTGAACTTAAAATTTGCATGTACATAATAGGTTTTAGTTTGGAGGATTTAAGGATGAAAGGAAACTCCAAATTGTATAAAAAACACACTCAGCTCAGCTAAATTAGTATTTGTTTTAATGTTCATGTTGAGGTCTGTTGCATTAGTCATTCTCACCCTCTATCTTATATGCCTGCACTTTCTTTAGCCGCACTAAACTCTTCCTCTCATTTTGAGTCCAATTTGTTGTACCTTTAATTTTGTTAGAAGCTAATTTCATCTCCTTTCACGCCAACATGCATTATGTGCCATCTGTTTCTTGTGTTTATTTTTGATAAACTTCAGTATGGGTTTTCAGATTGCATTTGTTTACTTTGTTTCTGATATATGGTACAGTAAATATATATAGCATATGATCATAGTTCAAATTGGTATAGATTTTGTTGTTAATTTTGCATCTGTTATTGGTTAAGATTTTCCTGCTTAATTTTTGAGCTGTGTTTGGTTTTAGCCTATTTCTTTGGGTGTAAGTACTGGTGTTTGATGACAATATCTAATGCTAGATTGTCTTGACATGAGAATTTTTATTGAACAGAAATGAATTATTGACAGGCTTAACGCTCCGTTTGTTTTAATAGAAAACCCTATGTGAAGATAATTTTCCGCATTTTCGTGTATTTGGTAGTATCAAAAAAAAAAAAAAAAAAACTATTTCTTAACTTACCTTATTTAGCTTGGTGTGAGATAGAGTTGTTTTCCGCTAAATTTTTTTGAAAAACAATTATATCTCGCGTGAAGCTAAATAAGAGAAGTCAACAAATTGTTTTTCAACTCATTTTAAGGTCACTACCAAACATATGAAAATGAGATAGTTTTCTAAAAAATGCTTTTTGAAAAATGATTAATTTTCTAGAAAATTTTTACGTTGAAACAAACAGAGCGAAGTGTCAGAAAAAAAAGGCAGCAATAGGAAATGTTGTGTTATTTATTTTTTGGCACTTTATTTGCTTTTGAGATTTAATTTTAGTTACACATCAAGCAGTCCTTATTTGATGAATCTAATGATGGTTTTTATTTTTATTTTTAATTGCAGATTTTGGTCATTTTTTGTGGCCCAAGTATGGTAAAAGTTAATTCAATCCGTCTCATTACAAGTCAGATTGCGAACAAGGAGACTTTAAGTGGGTTGATATTAATAGTGCAAAACCATATAACAAACCAAGCTTTAAAAGCTGTGGATATTCTTCCATTTAAAGTTGAAATATTCCAGGTTAGTTAGCCCTTTGCCGTTTTATATGCCATCTAGTGTCTTGATCTACTTATACTTTTTCCGTGGTCTGGTTTCAGAAAACTTAGGTTTTTCATGGGCCATATGCATTGTTGTTGTGTGTACACACAAATCTGGTGCTTTCTTCATCACTAAATGAGAGGATATGAAATAAACATTTAATATAAAATATTTTTTTTGACCATGTAGAAAAAGTTGTCTCCACATTGTGCCTTCAACAATTTTGAAAGATGTTTCTCAAAAAAAAAAAAAAAAAAAAAAAAAAAAAATCTAGAAAGATACTTTGTCTAGAACAAAATCTTCTATTCTTCAAAGTAACATAGAGTTCCTAAACTACTGTTGGGCACCTCAAGTCAAAAAATAATTGACTAACTTGTTCTTCTTATAATGTACAGTTATGGATGTTTGAGGCACATATAGATCCCTGTCTTTTTTTAAGACTGAACAGGACTGCATTATGTGGTTTTGTGTGCATGAAGTTCTTTTGAATATTCTCACTTTTATTAAACTTGTTTACTAATCCTTGAGTCTGAAGTTAATAATCTACTACTTCCAAAAGCTTGAGTTGATGAGAAATGTTAAATTTAATCATTTATTGATCTCATTCCCCAACATTTTCACCATGGGTTTGTTTTTTGTCAGATCACTGACATGCTGGTTAACATTACAAAGCATGTGCTAAAGCCAAAGCATCGCGTTCTGACTGACCAAGAGAAACAAAGGCTCTTAAAAAAGTACAACATAGATGAAAAGCAGGTCAGTTTTTTATTTGATTTTATTTTATTTTTGGATAATAAAATCTGGAAAAGCTATAGAGGAGAGATATCTCAGGAAACAGAGCTTGTTTGACTTATTTGGTAAATCTGGCAGTGGATTATTGCTTTGTGTGTGTGTATAATGAAATTATTCTTTACATCAAATGTGCTAATAGGTGCATGTTTGCATCTGATGTACTCGTATTGATACTTTGATTTCTAGAATAGTCATCCAAATATCCAATGCTTCTTCAAGACTACTCAATTCAACTAAGCCTTGGTCCCAAGCCCCATGTAAATGGGGCTGGCTTTTGGAAGGGAATGGATTAATTTTCTTCATCTAATTTTTTTTTCCACAATAAATGGATTGTATGGTGTGCCTAAAAATTTTTGTGATTCTTTGGTGGATAGGCAGGGGAAATAAGAGGAAGACTTAAGAATTGTGGCCATCATAGGTGTATAGCTTTATCTTAGTTTAAGAAATTGTTAAAAAATTTTAAAATTAATTGTGGACTTGTTTGGAAATTTTTAGACTTATGAGATGGTATATTATGAAATATACTAAAGCAAGAACAACAATTTAGCATATGTTAGATCTGAACTGCAATTTGCATTTCTCATGCTACAAGGGTTTGTGTTACAAAAAGTACATAGTAAAGGTACTATTCATTATGATTTATGAGGAGTAGCTGCATTGTACGTTACACTGGTACTATTCATTTTTTATTTATTTATTTATGTATCACGATGATGAAGGAAGAGAAGTGATGATCTTTGTCGTGTGTGAAGAAAGAAAAACAATTAAAAATTAAGAAAATTTAATATTTTCTTAATTTTAGTGACCTCATACTGTCTCAACAGTGCTATGCAGCAATTTCATATTTCTTGTCAATGTTCTCTGTTTGTTTGTGAAGAAAGAACATTTTTACCATTACCAAACTTTCAGATCTGAAAGATCTGTCTTGGTTTAGGATTTCCTCCCAAATATATGGCATTCTCAATGCTTCTACCCTTTCAAGTAAAATATACAGTATGTTACTTCTCGGGGTGACCATGTATATCACAAATCCCCTGAAGTATGTAAAGAGTTATTTCTATTGTATCATTCTTGCTATCCTTTGTTGGAAATGTGATTCAAATTTCATATTTCCCTCCATGACAGTTGCTGAAAACCTTATTGGGGTAGTTCCATCTTAAGCTACTCTTTTTATAGAATTTATGCTTTTGAACTATGGAATGAATTAACTGCTACAACTGGTATATAGCGGTATGTTGGCTGGGCTGGGTGCACTACAGGATTTTATCGTCTAAGAGTGGGGTATTGCTATCTTGATCTGCTCTTTGTACTAGCTACAAACCGTAAGCATAGCACAACTTGAAGGGTGAAAATTCGTTCTAATCCCCAATAAATAAAATTTTTTCCTCTTTGAAGCAGGAAGCTAAGAAATCGATTCAATTTCCATATTTTGGGCTACAAGAGTTTGGCAACTTCCATTATGTGGGGAACTCAAATACTTGGGTGCACTGCTATTGCGTTTAGATTCGAGGATTTAAAATCAAGGAAATCATTTAGCCATATCGGTATAAATTGCTTCATCAAAATTCTAACGACAAACATATGATGGATTTAGGTTACGAAGGTTTGCCTCAATTGTATTATGAATCTGAACTAACATCTCACACCTGATCATTTCAAACTCATATCAGTAAGGCATAATTCTATCCATGATAAAATCAATGGAAGAATCTTAGAGTTTTCTTACTCAAATGAAACCAGTTAAAACATTCTCTTATAGTAGTTTACTAAAAGGCCTGACCCCCCAAAGAGAGAGAGAGAGAAGACATATAAGGAATGTTACTTCTAATATTTGATAATTCCTTCTCATCACGTAAAGTTGGTTCATGGTTAAGTTGTTGCTGTTTTAGCTTGACCAAAAGGTCTTTCTTAGTTTGGGGATGGAATTGATAATCCTTAAGCTTTCTTTTGTCTGACAAGATAGAAATGGTACAGTTTCCTCTTAATGCTGATTTTGTTTCTTCTGATGGTAATTGATAAGAAAATAAGGCAATGAACTTATGTCTTTAGGTTGTGAATGTTGTTTGTTGGCCAACTCAAAGTTGACATAGGTATTATTAATTTAGCCAGCGTGTAATTTGTTGTCTGCAGTGCCTTGGTAGAGGAAAACTGCTCTTTGTAGCCAATAGATAATGCCAAAAACTTATCACTTCCCATTTAAGGCATATGAATTATGATTATGTGTTGATTTATTTAAATCGCTCACAGTCAGTGTTATATTTCACTTTGGTTTTCTTTCCTCAGCTTCCTCGAATGTTGCAAAAAGATGCAATTGCAAGATACTTTGCACTTGAGAAAGGGCAGGTGGTGAAGGTTACCTATGGCGGTGAAATTACCCAGTCGCATGTTACTTACCGATGTGTCTGGTGATGCCTTCATTTTGCAGTTTTCTTATGTATCTTCCTCTGGAAGTTCTCCTGTATCATCTGATGTATGCTTTATGAACGCTTCAGGTCACACTACCCATGATGCTTGGTAGTGATGTGTGCTTTATGAAACAGTTTGGGTTACTATGATCCCCTGTAGTTCTTTAACAGTCTTATTTTCATGTCAATTTGGATCTCTTAATATGGTTTACTGCCTTTCAAAAGATTTTGCATCCCCAGTCCTAGCTAAAACGCAAGGCATAGCTAATTGAAGAAAAATACTATATATATTGAAGTTGCTAGAATGTCCGTTAAATGATTAAATTCATTATTTTCTAACCATCCCAAAATCAACTATTTATGATTTTGGAATGGCAAAACGCACCCATTGGTCTAAAGATAACTGTGAACCTATTAGGCTTGTTTTGTTTTCTTTTATATTATAATTCAGTTGTTAAATTGGGCATAATGATCCATGTTTATTCCCAAATGGCCGGACCCATTCTGTTCTCTATTCTCAGCTCAGCTAATGAAAAGATTTAGCAGAAATTTTTAATGTGAAGCTTTTTGAGATAAGAAAAAGCTTAGGTACAATTTTTTAGTGTTTTACTTTAGGTTTTTTAATTAAATTTAGTCATATAGTTGTAATGGCCATTGAGTCATATAATTGAATTTAACTGTCTATGAGCAAAAGTAACGTTTAATACTGTCGTGTGGTTGAATTTAATTGATAAAAAAAGTTAATGCTTAAAAAATTATATTTAAGTTTTGTCGCAAGAAATAATTAATGCTTAAGAAATTATATTTAAGTTTTGTCCTTTTACTATCGTCTTTTTTATTTATTTTTAATAGAGTTCAAATATAGAGAAGTATTACAATATAGTTTTACTGGTTTTTTTTCCCCATAATTGAGGGTTTGTAGCTTAATTGGCATATTTCCATGTACAAAATGCTTAGAGGTTTAGGGTTAAAAGGGTTCAAGATGTGGGGATAGTAGCATATTTTAGTTATCTAAAAAAAAATTGTAATATGGTGTGTGTTTTTTTTTTTTTTTTTTTTGAGAATACTAAATATTTTAAACACACACACACACACATAGAGAAAGGGGAAAAAGTTTTTAAAGAAATTTACAGTGGTGTATATCTAAAAGGGTCTAACTCTTGAATATGGTGTGTTATAAGTTGCATTTGTAGCAAGGAATCTATCTATAGGAAAATACCATAGAATATCAAAAAATGGCTTCACCTTGTGATTTAGGTGATGGTCTCCCTTGAACAAGTTTTTGAATTGAGAAATGTTACGTCCACAACATTTTTCACAACATTCTCACAACAAATCCTAGTTGGCAAGTTATTACTTGCTATTACTAGTGGGTAAGAAAGTAATTTCAGTGTTAGATTTAAATTTAAAACCTGTAACAACTTGCCCACTAGGATTTGTTGTGAGAATGTTGTGAGAAATGTTGTGGACGTAGGATTTCTCTTTTGAATTTAAGGAATCATCAAACTTAGCTTGTGCATTCATGAGTTGTTTATTTGTCATTATCAGAACGAAAAGATTTCTGAGATACTTTCCTTACAAAAGAATCTATCCATAATGATGTAGAATAATTATATCAAATTATCAAGAGATGCAACGTATGCATATTTTGCAATAGATGCTACCACATGATCCCGTTTGGTCATGTGATTTCACATAGAAAACAAGTGATTTTTTTTAAAAGGGACGAAGTTTAGCTCCTCAAATCCACCGTATGACAAATTTTTTGTTTTACATTTTTCTTTTTTAGAAGACATTGTATGGAAATTCAATCAAGACTAACCACATATATTTTTTGTAACATGAGTCACGTGATTTACTTAAATAATTTGATCTTGTTAGTTTTATGAATCTCTATGTAATGAGTTGGACAAAAATTCCTACAAACTTATTTAAATGGAACCCTATACACTTAAAAAAAATTATTATTATTATTAATATATTTTATACTAAACCCGCTAAACCATAGAAATACATGTTTTAAGGAATATTATTTCAAAATATGTTACACTTAACCTCTATAACATATTTTAAGTTTGATGAAATTTTTAGTCATTGAAACCAATTTACCTTTGTTGGTCATTTTGGTTTTTAGAGGGGGTAAATTGGATTTTCAATACAAAATTCTGTCATACTTAACATTAAAATTGATGGTAAAGAAACATTGAAACATGATTATAATTTCAGGGGAGGGGGGGGGGGTCAATTGTGCATTTTGATAGGTCAAAAACTTAAGGGTCTGTTTGGGAGGAGAGAATGGAATGAAATGGAAAGGAAATGAATAAAAGGAATATTTTTAGAATATTCTTCTCTCTCTTTGTTTGAGAGACTCTCAAAATACCTTTATATATTCAACTTTTTATTTTAAAATAGGGGTTTAATAGTAATTGTGGGAGGGTTTTTCGTCCCTGACCCCAATTAGAAGGAATTGTCCTCTTTGGAAATGGTTTTGAGCCTGTTCTTAAGGATTTGCTCAATCACACATCGAGGAGAGACACCTCCCACATATGCCTTATAAGTTTGAGCTCATAGGCACATGTGTACCCACATCGGGGAGAGACGCCTTCCACATATGCCTTATAAGCTTGAGCTTATAGGCACATGTGTACTAGTAGTGGTACACATGTGCCTATGAGCTCAAGCTTATAAGGCATATGTGAGAAGCGTCTCTCTCCGATGTAGGATTGAGCAAATCCTTGAGGACAGGAGCCATTTCCAAAGAGGACAAATTCCTTCTAATTGGGGTCAGGGATGAAAAACCCTTCCACAGTAGTATTGTCATAAAATGATTCCATTCCATTTCCTCCATGTTATCATTCCATTTCATTTCCTTATAAACTCCTAAACAGAGCCTAAGTGATTTCGGTGTGAAAGATTAAGATGAAGAAGTATAAATTGCCCCAATAAGTCAATAAATATCCTAACTTTTTTATTGTACTATCCTAAGTTCCTAATTTAATAATTTTACTAATTTAGCTTAGAGTTTTGTAAGTCAACTAGTTGACAGATTCTAATATTTTTTAATATAGACTTCCATAATTCAAATGGAATTTATATTAAATTTAAATTAGGGTAAATTTCACTGACATACCTTGAGATTTTAGTTAATGCTAATCAGGTCTAAAATTTTTTAAAACTAGTCAGATTGATTACTAAAGCCAACTTAGTCTCTAAATAGTTATTTTTTTAAAAAGAAAATTTCAACTGTTTTAGAGACTAAATTGGTTAATTTTAAAAAGTTTTGAATCTAATCGACATTAGTTCAAATACGAGAAGTTGTAAATGAAATCTATCTTTTAACTTAATTATTAAATAAAAATAAACTATCCTTTTATGTATTTATTTATTATTTTACTATTACATTACATGATTTACGTCATCGTTCTTCCCTTTCTTTAAAATAATAAAAAGGAAAAAGTTCTGTTAATAAAAAAAAAAAAAAAAGAAAAAAAAAGAAAAAGAGAAAAAGTTCAGACCGAGTCACATTCAAAAACATCTCAAACTCAAAACTCAAAAACGTATTAACGGTTCACGGAGTCGACTCAGCCGGCTAACTCTCGAAACGTACTCTTCTTCACCTTCCATTTCATCAAATTTCCTCTTTCGTTTTCCATATTTGATCGAATCAGATTCAGATCCCACATTTTTTTTTTGATTGGATTGTAAAGAAAAGGAATGAGTGAGAGCGAAGCGAAGAGTGGTGGATCCGATGCGACGCGAATATCGGACGTCGAGAAATGGCTAGCGGCTCGATTCGGCGATGCCGGCAAAGAAGTCCCCGATTTCGAGTACACTCCCAGAAGTGTCTCTTATTTGCACAATCTCATCACCATCTCCGAAGCCAAAGAAAAATCCGCCGATATTGTCGCCAAAGATTTTCGCCGAAAAGCCGCCGAATATCGCTCTCAAGGTCAAACCCCTCTCCCTCTCCCTCTCTCTTTTGGCATTGATGCTTAGAATAGTGAATTATCATTTTAGTCCTCCAAGTTTAATTTTTGTCATTGTTGTTGCCACTAATAGCTGTATCTTTTGACAAACACTATGCAAATAAGCTACTGGGAATTACAGGGTACCCAAATGGATGCTCCGTTTGGATACGGCTTATTTATTTTGCTGAAAGCGCTGTAGATAAAATGTAAAGTTAAATAAAATAAGTAGGTGACTTACACGGGATTTGCAAATGGTAGCTAAATTAAGCTATAAGCTTACTTATTAGCGTATCCCAAATGGGCATTACTCTATCTGTTCATTGCCATTTGACAAACATTGTTAACTCTTTTAAGATGACATCCTTTTGAATCATTTTTCAATATTACAAACTGAAAAGTCGTCGTTTTAGGAAGAGAAGATTCAAAATGACAAGATTCAAACCTAGTGGACTAAAATGACAATTTGCCAAACTTATAGGGTGTAAATTGTGATTTTGCCTAAGATTTATTGCATGAATTGGTAGCAGTGTTGTAGGAAACTTGTAATATTTGGAGTAGCAGTTTTTTTGTTTGTTTTTTTACTTGGATTTCTAGTCTCATAAAGCTGTTGTTTTGTTAATATGGTTGTAGCTGCTAGGATCAGGGAGATATTGGAGAGTGTGGGGTTGGCGCAGGAGAGTTTGCCATCGAATGTGGTTGGATCCGCCCAAGTTCTTGCAAATGTGTCTAATTTGTTGAATATAAGAGACACTGAACTAAGTAGGTGGGTTTTCTTTTTTGTTTTTCTGTAAGTTTTTTTGTCCTTTTAGCTCTGCATTTATTTTTTTGGAGATTAACTAGGAGAAATGTGTTTTTATAGCTTTCTTGTAGCAATGGGGGATATTTCTTTAAGGAAGACTGGTGTGGAGGAAAAGAGGGCTAAAGTACAAAAGGAGTCCAAAATTCTTCTAGATTTTACTCGAAAGGCAATATCTAGGCTAACTTATTTGAAAAGGTAAAATTTTAATGGAGATACATATTTATATGTTTTCTTTTAATTTTAAAAGCATTGCAAGTACTGTTCTTATTTTGTTAAATTTTTATGTGGTATTTCGAAAAATAGTTTCACTTTATGAAAGTGATGTTGATTGTCTGTTTTATTTTTAAAAACCATTTTTTTAGAACGCTGGCACAGCTAGAAGATGATGTAGCTCCGTGTGAGGCTCAAATGGAAAATTGGAAGACAAACTTGCAAGTTATGGCTGCGAAGGAGCGGCAATACCTGCAACAGTGTGCCAACTACAAGGTATTTAAGTATTATAAATTTTATATTTTGTTCTCAGTATTGGTCACTTATCATGAAAAAAAAGTGTAAAATACTATTTTGGTTTCTAAACTTTATCAAAAGTTTGTTTTTCTTCCTTAAACTTTAAGAATTTCTAGTTTTTTTTCCTAAACTATTGAAAAGTTCATCTTTCGTCCTTTAACTATTGAAAATGTTTTATACATGTCCTTAAACTTTACCAAAAGTTTGTTTTTCATCCCTAAACGGTTAAAAAAGTTCTTTTTTCATCCCTATTTTTGACTCTAAACTATTGAAAAAACTCTTTACAAAGTTTAGGGATGAAAAAAGAACTTTTTAAAGTTTAGGGACCAAAAACAAACTTTTTGTAAAGTTTAAGGACCAAAATAGTATTTTACCTAAAAAAAAAATGTTGGTCACAATCTAGGGGACATTAAGTTTCATAATTAATGACAAAAAATGTGAGTCCTTCGGTGGTATGATGCATTTACAAGAGGTGAAGTTTCATGCAAAGCCTATGTGGTTTGAGTAATATCAACAGAAATTCAAGTGGTCCAAAACTAATATGAAATGTGAAGGTAAAATAACTTAAGGGCACCATTCTGAGTGCAGATTTAACTTCAGATTTTTTGTTTTTGTTTTTGTTTTTTTTTTAAATTTATTGATGAAACTGAATGTAATTGCATGGTCAGTGAGTTGTTAAACTATTTGGTTTTTGGATTCATACTGTGTGCGTTCTCTAACTCTCCACATGATTGGTTGGATGATATTGTAGAACTAAATTTGTTGTAAAAACTAGATATAATATGAGTTCCTATTAAGCTTAGCCAGTCCTCTACTACTCCTAGCTGCCTTATGCTCTTTGACAGTGTTTTGTTCTTAGACTGATGTATTATGTCTATGTGGATGATTCTGAAATGGCATAGGACTCTTTTTTTCAATACTTGTAGAGTTACTCTTGTTTGCAGACATTTGGGATGCAAAAATGGGGTGCCATTACACTTATACTTGGGCCTCAGTTAAAAAGCAAGGTTATATGTGAAACATACTTCATCAACAACAACAGCCTTATACATGAAAAAAAAAAAAAAAAAAAAAAAACGGAATAGGAGTTAGCCTTTTGTGATGCGTTGGTTACAAATTTATGAGTCCAATGAACGGAGTCTGCCAGTTAGAAGTAGGCATATTTAAAAATTAGGTGAATATGTTGTGTGTGAATGTTGGATTTAGTGTTGGAATTCCTTCATATTTTGGAATCCAATATCCCTTCTACTGAAAATGGGGATCGCATGAGATGGATGTTGAAGAAGAATGGGGAATTTGATATCCATTAGTATTATAATGAGCTGTGAGGTCCTTTCTCCATTGTATTTCCTTGGAAAGGTATTTGGAGAGTTAAGGCCCCTCAACAATTTTTTCCATTGTGTTTTGTTTGGACCACAGCTTGGGATAAGATACTCATGGTTACAATTTGAGAAGTAGGGTTATCGCTTTTGTGGATTGGTGTGTCATGTGCCGTTGTTGTGGGGAGACTGTGGATCATTTATTGCTTCACTGTGAGAAGGCTCATCAGTTGTGGTGTTTTGTCTTTAGATCTTTTGGGGTCTTGTGGGTCTTACCAAGTATGGCATCAGATATTCTTTTTGGTTGGGGAAGCACTCGTTAGACATTTGGAGAAGTTCATACAAGTCAGCCACTTCATGTCTGGAGAAGTTCTAGTTGAGTTGTGGGAGTACTTATTAATTATTATGCAACGTTACAGCATTTTTTCATAGTATTAAAAGGAGTCCATGGCTTCTAACTGCTATTGGCAATAGTTTATTTAGAAGTGTAGGTTTGAGAATTTAGATGAATGCAGAGGCTAAGACATTGATCAGAGCTCGGTTAGGGTTAGGGTAGTTTGGTGTTTCAAGTGGGTTCTTGAGGTGAAAAGTGTTAAGGGTATGTGTGTGGATCTTCTAGTATTTTGGTTACGTCATGGGTTCCATGAGAGTTTGAGTGGAAATGGGCTTAGGTGACTACTTCAAGGGAGTTGCAACCTCCATAAGAAATTGAGAGGAGAGAGAATAAGCAAGACTTAGATAGAATGAGACTTAAGCAAGAAACAATTCGTCAATTTTATTATTCTTCATTATGACTAGTACATGATTACAATGCTCTATTTATATACTTTCATGCCCCACTCCCATTGGCATTACATGCTTCATTCCAATTGGCTTATGCCAAACTAACTCATTAGACACGTGCTCGAATGAATTTCCACATGTCAATGGGTTATATATGCAATGTCTTAACTCCTAACTCACTATAAGTCTATAGCTCCTAGTCATTTAGACGTGCTAACTTTTCCCTAATCAATTACAACATGTGTTACAATTCCAAATCAAGTACTGGCTGTTATTAGAAGCTTCCTGTGTGCAAGGAGTTGGCATGAGCTATAGTATTAAACTGTCAGCACTTTGATAACGACAAAATGCCAATTGGAAGCTTCTGCTGCCTATTAGAGCAAACTGTTTCCTGATCTACTGTCCACCTTGGTTAGGTTTTTCGATTATTTGTTTTGGCTTTGTTTGGGCTCCTAACAGACATGTTACCTCTATGTGAGTTCTTTGGGACATTTGGAGGCAGTCACTGTTTTTGTTGATGAAAACAAGTAGATTGGACTTAAAATGAACTTTCTCATCCAATATTTATTTTGAATTTGATTTATCTACATATTTTGAGGATGCTATTGTTTGGTTTAACCCACATTTTTCTCCTTTAAAGTTATTTTGTTTGCGACTCATGTTGAACGCTTTTTGGGACAGTCTGTACTCAATCGTGTGGGCTATGCCCCAGAAATTAGCCATGGGATGCTGGTTGAAATGGATGAGCACAGGAAGGAGTTGGAGAAGAAAACGAAGCCCATACTTGAAACCTTGAGGAGTTACCAGGACTTGCCACCAGTAAGTTTCTATTTCAGTAACAAAGAACAGTTGGCATGTGTTGGATTTCTTTTATTTTTGGAAAGATTGTGAAATTTTAATTTGTTTTTATTATTTTTCATACAGGATAAAGCTTTGGCTGCTTTGGCAATTGAGGACAAGAAAAGGCAGTATGCTGCCGCTGAGAAGTATCTTGAAGATGTACTGCATTCAGCTCTTTCCACTTCAGAGTAAATTCACCAAGGGATAGCTTTTGTTATTATTTAATTGTGGCTTATGTCTGGACAATGGATGAGTATGTATATACTGTTGATCTGATGATTTCTACTGAAGGATGTTGCCTTGTTGAATTTACCCAATTGTCTTTGGCTTCTAACAATGAAATTTTCATTATTATAGATTTTGTGGAAGAGCAAAACTGATGGAGACTGCATTGTATCTATTATAAGTTATAACAAATTGTTGATATGTTCCTGAAGAATTTTGAACCATTTTTATTCATTAAAAAAAAAACCCATCATTTTTGGCTTATCAACTTCGTACCATATCAAGTCTCCTTGAATTAACACTATTCATTTCAGTCAGGGCATGTAATCTGAATACCTCACAAACGGTGCTAGAGTACTTAGTTAGAGCTTTTTTGGTTTCACTGAAAACACTTCATTTTCAGTTTTCATTTCTTGTTTGCTGTGAGCCCCACCACCTCAATGTTTGTATGGTTTCATTTTGATTCTCAGTCTTCGGAACCCATCACCCAAAAAAATGAGAATGAGAACAACATTTTGGAGTTTTCAAAAGTTGAGAACTGAGTTAAGTGCCATTTTTGTAATACAAATACCTGTGCCATTAATTGAGCCTAATGGATCTTTTTATTTTTTTTAAACTTCCTCAACAGTTCGCCCATCTCTCTCTCTCTCTCGGTTGAGTTCACATCTCTCTCTCTCTCTCTTGGTTAAGTTCAATTGGTGGTTTAGGTGTGGTGTGATTGTGGCCATTTGTGGTGGGGTTTGTGCAGGTCTTGCCATTTGTCATTTGTGGCAGTGATGGGTTTGCTGTTGGGTTGAGTTTTGAGTGGGTTTATGGGTTGGTTATGTGGTTGTTGCTGAGTTTGTCCCTGTAGCTTATGCTGAAGTAATGAAAAAGCTCAACGTTTGTAGTTAGGACATTGGGATTTTAGAATAGGTGCTGCCAAATCCTGGACTTAAAAGAGGGAAAAATTCGCCTCCAGCCTCGTGCCTTTTCATGCTCTCCTCCCATTGCTTGCATTTCAATCCCTTAATCAAGTATGTTGTAGAATAGGGGTGGAATTTTGTTTTCCCCATTGGTGTGGTTGTGGGTGTGGGTGTGGCCATTGGTAGTGCTTAGATTTGGCAAATCGGGTTAGAATTTGCTGACTCAACCCAAAAAATGCCTAACCTAAACCTAAATTTTTTGATCCGAAGCAAAAACGAGTTAACCTATGAATTGACCATTTTATAAAAAAAAAAAAAATTCACTAAAAAATATTTAGACCATGCCATGAGTACTAGGTGCATAAAGCACAAAGTATCGCTGGTTGACAGCGTACTACCAAGTCAATAGTCAATAAGAGTCACATGACAAGATGACAATTCATTTGACATTGATTTGACTATACATTAGTCTAACACTACTAAGTTACTAACATAGTAACCTTACTTGTCTACTTACAAAAAGTGACAAAACAAGTTGAAGCTACTAAACTTAAAAGAGGGCCAAACAAGCAAACCTAACACCTAATCTTCAGACCACACCTACGCCTACGCCTCCACTGCTTCACGGTTTCTTTCTTTCTTCTTTTATTTTTATTTATTTATTTATTTTTTTTATTTTAGTTTTAATTTTAATTTATTTTATTGTGGGAATGATATTGTTAGTGGTGTAAATTTGAAATATATACTTTTGGTGCTCCTTAAAACTGTCATGCTCAAAATTGTCAGAATTGGAAGGATATTAATAATTGGCATTAGGTGCAATTTATTTCTTTGATTAATTTTATTCATTCTCTCTAAAAAGGTTGTCATTAATTTGTTTTTGTAATTAAAAAAAAAAATTCGTTTGCAAAATACGGGTCAACCTGACACGAAACCCGATTGACCCGTTTAAAATGACCCCTTTTTACCCGCAACCCAATTGACCCAACCCGAATCGCATGTTTGCCACCTCTAATACTAGTGCTAGTGCTATTGTGATTGATGATGTTGGTGTGGTTGTGAATTTTTAATTCATGCCAAACAAAAGTAAGTGACCTTTTGAGTTGTGAAAATGGGTTATGAAAACAAAGTTTCGAAATTAAAAACTGAGAACAAAAATTTGAGGAACCAGACATGGCCTTTAAGGTTTCATAACATTAAAATGAGGAAATGACATCTCTAGTCTTAAAAGAAAGAAGCCGTCTCATTACTTCATCATAGACCTAGCATGTGCATGCCACTGAGCAAAGAAGACAAACGAGAAAATTTAAAGGGAGGTTGAGGATTGAAATGTGTAATTTATGAAATTTGTTAGACAAATAAGATCGACTACGGTTGTACCTTGTGTTATATATGTGGTACCATTCTAGTAAGGGTTAGGAAGTCGCTAGGAAGTTCCCATGGGGTAACCCTACAAGCTATCCCTTTTTCCTATATAAGCAATGAACAGTATGAGCATTGGACAGAATTCCTGCATATCTTCCCTATGTGCTTCTATGAATCATTTACACATCATTTGTTAACAAAATTGAATCCTTTAATTGTTGGCAACAGGTCTAATTTTGTTGTGGCTAAAAGGTCAGCCATCTTGTCCTCTTTTTATTTTTTGGGAAAATTCTAGATTTTTAATTTTTTTTAAAATAAAAAAGTAATGTTAGTTGTGAGTTCAAATGAGAATTTGCGAGAATTGGCCATAATAGTCGTTTGTGTTTATAGCATTACTTTTTTTTCTTTTTTTTTTTTCAAATTAAAATGGCTTTCAAAGGTAATATTGGTTCCACCAATACAAGTTTTAAAGGGCAACACTATGTTCGGTTCGGGCTGTTTGAACACTAATATGGCAAACAAATGTTCGATGCTTATTAAGATGCGCAGGCCAACTAGATTCTCCCTTGTGAATATTTAGCAAGGCAGCACCTTTCGATGGAGATCTAAAATGGTGTAGATTTGCCACCTAGGGCAGTAGTTTCTAATAATGATGTCATTACAAATTTTTGATAAGGTTTAATAATTTTCTTTGGGATAATAACACTTCTCTCTCGTGAGGTTTGAAAAAAAAAAAAAAAAAAAAAAACCACTCCCTCCTTGACATCTGATCGACCAAACTTTGTTAAATTAACATTAAAAATGTTATGTACTAACCTATCCTTTGTTTAAGGGCAAGTTTCAAGAATTATCCTCCATTTCAAAATTAAAATTCATTATATTAAGTTTTTAATTGAAGTATATTTTAAAATATTAAGTACAATTTTTTTTTTCTTTTTTCAATGGCTTATGGAGAGATTTTTCGTTGCAAGTGTTTTGGTGCTTGATAAATTTTACATTTTTATTCTAAATTTAATAGTTATTTTTATGGACAAAACTTAGATACAGTACTGTGAGAGTCCTTTTTTGGACAGTGTCCAGGCCCAAGTTGAAGCAAAGATCCCAAGTCTTTTAGTTGTTGTTTAAAGGGGCTGGGCTTGGTTCATCGCAGCTAAGTGTGCTGTTTACAAACCAAGTAGTGCACAGAGTAAAAATCCTACAATACATACATACCAACAAGCAAGAATATTTATGTATTGAACAACAAGAAACAGTAAAGGAACAAGGTAATAAAGAGAGAGACAAAATAATTGTTAAGGATCCTAAAAACACTATGAAATATTTCATTACTTTCATTAGTTGTAAATTACAATGTGCTCACTAGGACGTGTCACAAGGTCCAAATGAGCTCAAAATTTACAGACTTAGATTGGCTATCTAAGCCTCTAAGATTTGCAAAGTTTGAATCCTTTTGAATCTGACTATGTTCTATAGTGGCTATTTTTGGGATACTGGGCGATATTCCTCTTTCTTTTACTACTCTTTTTGAGTTTTTGACAGAGTTTTCTCAATGATTTCGTTCTGATTCATTCTTGCTAAATGCCCCTTCAATGTTGGCTGCGTTCCCTTTTTATAATATCATTTCAGAGTTCTGAGGTACCACTGATTCCCTTCCTTTGCTTCCCTGGGTACTAGAGCCCCTATTGCGCCAGCAACTTTGGTGGCTGATCCCTTCCTTGTTTTCTCATAATTTTCTTCTTTTGGTGCTTTTCCCCCAAAAGCCTCTAGTTCGCTTTCCATTTTGTGGTGTCTCTAGAGAGTTGACCTCTAATCTCTCTTCCTTCAAGGCTTCTAAACCTCACTTTTTTAGACTCAGCCTTTTAGCTGCCTTTCCTTTTGTCATTTTTCTAGAGTGAGCCGATTCCATCCTTGCTAGGTTGAAAATTTTCCTAGTTACTTCCCTTCATGGTTTTTCTTTCTGGGTTCCTCGAGATACTAGCCCTTTGTTCATGAATTGTTAGTCTCAAAGCTTTTTGATTCCTTTCTGCATCATTGGGTGGCTGATAAGGACGTGTCTGTTTTCGTTCCTTGTGTTTCATGGTACTCCTTTCGAGCTGTCTTAACCTCATTCTAGTTTTGCTGCACGTCCCGAGGACCCCGAACTCCTTGGCAGCCTCTGGGTATCCCGGCCCAGTTCTTACCATTAGACTCCCTTTCGACTTTCTGATCTGGGCCATTTTTTTTCTTCCTTCCCTTCATTTCATGGGCCCTAAGGCCTATCCCTTCATGGGTCTTGGATTTAGATTTTTTTAATGGATTCGGGCCTACCATCTTTTTTACTTGTTGTGAGCTCAAGCTTTTTATTATTATTTTCCATGGAATTCAATTACTGTGTTATTTTTAGACCTCAACAAGTACTTAGGTGTTGTTCTTTAGGTTCCCCTTTAAGATTCAACTTTGTGATTTTTTTTTTCTCATGAGATAGAAGTGTATTTTTAATTAAGTATAGCTACATGACGAAATCTTGAGAGGGGAAACTTAAGGAACAATACCTAAGTACTGTACTTAAGTTTTGTCTTAAACTTTTGTAAAGAGATTCTTATAGAAATTTAGAATATTGTTACTAATATAAATAAAGAGGGGAGGGGAGTGTTAATTTTTTCATACTTCAAGGGAAGAGTGTTTTTCCCAATTCAGGTTTGAGGTTGAGTATCATTCTCTCTAATCTCAAGAGAAGAGTGTTATTAAACCCCCCCCCCCCCCCCCCCCCCTCTTTTTTTTTTCACATTTGCTAACATAATCTATATTCTATTGTGATTGATACATAATAAAGTATTGATGAGCTTCTGTAAAAATGATATTACTTCGATCACAAGTTACAACTACAACCTTAGCAAGTGAAAAATTTTGTGTATCCTAGCATTGATATCTCCATAAATGCATATCTGGCTCGTAAGAGACTGCCGGGGATCCCATCATGTTGAACTTTACATGGTTTCCTGGTCTTTGCTATAATTGTAGAGAATCTGAGTTTCTATAAGGACTAACTCATCCACTTCTCACGGTAACATAAACGAAAGCCAGGGCACATGAAAGGGCATTTTGGTTTCTGTAATGTATACTATGATCATTGTAAATTTCTTCATCCACCAATAGCAACCATGATACCAGTTACGACTAAACAGAGGATGCCCAAATTACATGAAAGTAGAAAACACAATATGCTTGAAAATGAATACCTTACACACAAATTTACAAGTTCATATTCAAAAAGCCTACTTCCATAACATAAACGGTGTCAAACTTTGATAATTGTTTATATTCTAAGTATAGTCAATTAATACGTTCTTTTTTTTTTGGGGGGGCGGGGGAGCTCAAACCATTAAAATAAGCCAAATTTGGAAGCAGGTCATTATGCACATTGTTAAAAATAAAATTTCACTTCTTGCGAGCCAATGCTGCAGCAATACCACCAGCTATAAGTCCAACGGCAGTGGCAGTGATGCCAATTCCAATAACACCATCTGCATTCCAACAAAAGTGTTTAATATTACTTCAGTCTAATATGCTTGCTATGTATTAAAAAATATGTTGATGGAAATTCCAGTCTTTACCTTTAGCAATTTTATCTTCAATTGCCTTCTTAAGGGTAAGAGCCTGCCTCCAATCAGGTGCAATCTACAAAATCAATGGTTTCAGATAATAGTTGATAGTAGTAATAAAAAAAGGAGCATACATTATTTATAAGAAAATAATCAAGCAGTCAATAATCAAAACCCTAATATACAAATGATGAATGTCCTGAAAATATCATATCATATAAGCTAATAAATGAAATTTTCCTACTTATTACAATCAATCACAAACATTTGGTACTATGATGAAAATGGTATAGCTCCATGCACATTCAAAAGTTTAAGGTAAGGAAAAAAAGCCCATACATTGTGAGCAGACCAGCAAAAGAGAAGACATGCATTGTTGACTATTCAAGAAATGAAATTTACAACTGTTGGCCAAAGCTGCCTACATTTGCACTAAATTTAAAGCATAAAAAGACTGCAATGCTCTGCCCATTTGTACCAAATGTAACACTGTTAACTCAAGCAAATGCCAAATGTAAACCACGAATGCACACATAGAAGAAGAGGGGAGATATATACAAATAAGAATAGGATTTTACATTAATTAGTTGCAATCTAAAAAGTAGAAAACACCAACCCCTAAACATTGCTCCACAAGCTGCCGACTCCTGGAATATGCACCACTTCTGTAATAGCCAATGGCCAGCAGATAGAGCTTCTCCCTCTGCTGCAAAGGGCTGCTTGTATTGTTCACCAAGGAATCTGCAAATGACAATGTTACATAGTACAGAAAATAATTTTCAGGTTAGCAAACCCCTGCATTTCCTAATATCTTATATCAAAAGCTCAATAGCATCAAAGACAAACAAAAACATGAGGTCCTTCAGTAAACAAGCCAAAGAAACGATTGCATGACAGGAGAAAAGTAGGTAATAGGATTAATCTTTCTTCTTTTTTAAATGGAAAAGACAATTCAATTAAACAGTGGAGTAAAGAAATGAATATTAAACAAACAAAAGTAAACATTTAAAAATATGTACATACAAAGGATCAGCTTCGCCTCTTACATTATTTTTACCCCACCTTTTCTTTTTAGCACTTTGTAGAGGATCAGGTTCCAATTGCTTGTCTCAGGGCAATGTATGGAGCAAAGGGCCTTGGCAAATGTAGAAGTGCATTTGACTTTTAAGGGGTTATAAGAAATCCAGACAAGAGATGACTAGCAATATGCAACTTTACTATTTTTTGCTTAGTAAAAAGTTCATTCTTTTTTGGGTAATAGGTAAGAAGTTCATTAACTACAAAACATAGAACAGAACAAGTACAAAGGGGGTGTACAAGAATATCTCTTATTGTTGCAAATTAAGATTTAAGAAAGAGCATGACTCATCCAAACTAAATCACCAGCACTTCCACAAGACTTCATCCGCTGTTGGCAAAAGGGAAAAACTGGAGGTCCTACGGGAGGAGAAGTGGTAGTCACTCAGGGTTGTTCCCCATAGAAAAAGGTCATGGTGGGCTCAAACTCATCCAAATTGAATCCTAGTCGTTTGAAATTGTATTGGAGGGGAAAAAAAAAAAAAACCGGGAGGGGGGGGGGGGTGTTGTGGTTTAACATTTTCACATTAAGAATTCATTGAGGGAAATATTTCCTATGCTCAGTGTTCATACGATGAGACAGTGTGAGGTGGCTTATCAATACATTCATTGAACTTACACAAGAAAAAAGCTCTAAGGTTTTCTTGAGGAGCAATTGTGAGGCCTCCTCATGGTCCAACAACGAACCAACACGTTTGACAATTTCATAACCAAAATAAAGTATGGAAGGGATGGTGGTTATCCTGGAAGGCAACTCAGGATGGATAAATTTTGAAATGACAAAACAAAGTTTAGCTACAAAATTTGTTGTAACCTAAGGTTACAAACTTAATCAATAAAATAAACATTACTATATATTTTGAAAATATAACCGTTAAATTGCATGTTCTTTATACTTTTAATACACATGTTAAATTTCGTGTCAATTAAATATTATTTACTATATTATTTATAAACTTATATTTTATGCATAATTTTAAACTACAAAAATTTGCAATTTAAACAATTTATTGATGGCATAGCTATTGATCTTTAATTTTTTGAAAATTTTGCAAGTATGGAGAATATAAGAAGAAAATGTAATCCAATGGTAGATTTGTCAAAATTCACCTTTAATAAAAAAATGTTGAGTAAGATTGTAGCCTTAGGCTATAACCAATTTTGTAGCTAAACTTGGTCCATTTTGGAATAGAAGTGTGGAAACTGCCAGAGCCACAGTGTTATGCCAATCTGAAAGCACCTGACCAACCAGCAACAGTTACAATGAACCACTGGGGACAAAACAAAAAAATTCACAACTACTAGATACCAGATAAGAGGAGGAACCACAAGGACACAAACCAGTAGAAAGAGGGCAACTAAATCCAGCGGGAGATCAGGGCAGGCGGTATATCCATTTTATGCGGTTGCGGTATATAAGGTAAGCAAAGACAAACTCCACAGATTCTGGAATGGAATCAAAGGATATACAAGAAGAAGGGGCTAACGGTGACTCCAAGGGTAAAATTCTTGGGCAGAACCTCATTTTGGCTCATTAATCCATGATTCTAAAATCACAAGAAGAATTGGGAGATCCATATGAAAAGGGAAGGGCCTGTTGCTACTATCATGTAGCTAGAATAGCGTCATGAAGGAATGTGTGGGGGAGACATGAGAGGATTTGAAATTTACTGAAGGAATGGAAATTAGATGCAGTCATCTGGAGCTTTCATTAAAAAAGAAAAAAAAAGAAGCATCTGGGGAAATCAATTTGTGGATTAACTCCACCTAAATTCTGGGGAAGCTTCAGGATGTGTTTCGGTACTATGGGACACAAGGGTAGTCACTAAAGTTGATGAAGCTATTGGTGATTTTTTCCGTATCATGCAGATTAAAAAATGTACTAGATGATTTCTATTAGGCATTCTGTGGGGTTTATAAAGCCATTGAGGACACAGAACGAGATACTGTGGGAGGATTTAGCAAGGGTGCACAATTGGTGGGGATCCCAGGGAGTAAAAGGGGGATTTCAATGTAACCATATTCCAAAGCGAGATAGTGGGTTCTGCTAGAGACAAATCTGCGATGTGGGATTTCTCATATTTTATTTCTGAGCTAAACTTGGTTGACCTACCCTTGGAAGGATGTTCATATACGTGGTCTAATAATCATGATCCTTGTTATCACGCTTAGATAGATTTTTGGTTTCCTTGGAATGGGAGGAGCAATTCAGTAGTCTTTTTTAAAGACTATTTCCTAGATTTTTGTCTAATCACTCCCTACCATACTTAATGATAATGGTATTACAAGAGGTAGTGGGTCTTTCAAATTTGAGAACACATGACTTAAGGCTGAAGGATTTGAGGAGGAGGTTAAACAATGGATGGCCACTTATAATTTCCAAGGCAACGCCAATTTCATTTTGGCAAGAAAACTCTAAACTTTTGAGGCAAGATTTGATGCAGTGGAATAAGGAGGTGTTTGGTGATCTGAAGGAAAAAGAAAAGAAAAGAAATTCTTCATGGATGTTATCATTAGATCTGATTAATAGGAGGAAGATAGGCCACTCTCTGTTGAGAAGAGAAACTAGATTCTGCTAAGGCAGAGTCTGAAAAACTCATTCTGATGGAAGAAATAATTTGGAGACAAAAATTAAAAATACAATCAATTTGGATAAAGAAATGTGATTGCAATACCAAATTCTTTTATCAAATTGCCATTTCACACCGATGATACAATCATATTAGACAACTGCAACTTGAAGAAGAGATTTTTCGGGCCCTCAAAAGTCTGAATGGGGACAAGGCACTGGGCCTAGATGGCTATAGCATGGCTTTTTCCCACCTATTCTGGAGCGTCATAAGGGAAGTTTTAGTAACTTTCCTCAAGTATTTCCATAAAAGCAATATGTTTGAAAAGGGCTTGAATGCTACATTTATTGCTCTTCATTAATGTTAAAGATTTTAGACCCTTTAGTCTTACATGTAGTGTGTATAACTCTCTTACATATTTCCAAGAAAACTGTAGCCAAGGAGAGGATGTTGAGAAAATGTCTATATGAACAGAGAAGATCAAAGAAATAATCATAGGGGAAGCAATTGAGTAACCCTAATATACTAGGGAAAAATAAAAATAAATAAACAAACATGCAACACACACATACATATTATAAAACTACTTTATGGGCGAGTAAAAGGAAGAATGCCAACACCAAGGAAGCCTATAAAGACCATAAATGGAACCAGAATGAGACAAACATTCTAAAAAAATGATCAAGGACACAAACATTTGAAAAACTTGAACCAAGAAAGAAAAGAACTTTTTTTTTTGGGAGGGGGGACTTTGAACTTAGATTCTCCCCATGGGAAGAACCGGGCAGTGCCATTGCGTCACAGGACTCTTGGCACAAAGAACATTAACTACTTTAGAGATTTATGTACCTTCAAGCATGGCTATCCCACGCTGCACATCTTCTGGCTGCCTTGAATGAACAAGAGCCCATGACAACCTCATAATGCTATCACTCTTACGTTCATCTGAGTCACCAGCCTCTGCAACTTCTCTCTCACAGCCCTGCCAAGACACAGTAGAGTTTTAACCAAAGAATAGATGAAAAAATGGAAAAGGATTTAAATAATGTGACTATGGCAGTATGAAGACTAAAGTAAACATCAATTGATTGCTTCTTATATCCTTAAAACACGGAAACTGACTTTGAGCGGCATAGATTACACTTAAATGTTAAAGGCCAATTCCATTATAATCATCAAAACTTTTTAATACATATATTTTTCCCCCCAGGCCCCAACATATTTCACGTCTCTCACATGAAAATTTGACATGACACAAGTGGGACAAATATATTGGAATAGGAAATTCCAACTCCACATTGTGATTCCCTATTTTGCAGTTAAGCCAAAAACGGCTGCACCAACTTTGTGAATCCCTACTTTGCAGTTATGCACTTATGCCTAGAAAAACCAATTTGGGATCCACCAATGAAATCACAGTTCAAAGAAACTTCCCATAGCATCAAGAAGTTGCTCACGGGGAAGCAAATAAATAGCAATCACCATAAGATTGAAAGAAGCAGAGAAAATCGATTAACGTCAACAACTCTAGCATTGCTTTCATCCCAACCCACCCCCTTCCACAGCATGTCTCTTTTGATCGCAGCAACAAGATAAAGAATCTCCAGCAAGCATGTAGTCATTTCTACAGATGTATTGCTTCTTCTTTTTTATTTATACGTATTTCTACAGATGTATTGCTAGGAAGAGAAACTAACTCGACACCCTGTCTCTCATGAAGGGCTTGAACACCCTTCTAGGGTTGACTATCCTCTAACTACGCAATAAATCAGGACACCATATATCCACATAAAATTCCTACTATACACATTGCATCACATGACACTCAAATAACATGTTTAGGCAAGATGCAAACGATTCATGAGTGCTTGAAAAACCAAAAGACAACCTTACAAAATGTCAATTTCAACAAACCCCATTTGTTCATTAATCCAACATCACCAATAACTTACCCAATTTTCCCAAAAGCCTAAGAGGATTGGAAACCGTGAATTTAATCACTTAACCAATATTCTAACAATCACAATTCAAATCTAGATTTAATTTGGTTAGTAAAACTTCAAATACTGAATAAAAAAGTTTAAATAGAAAACAGACCCAAAATTCAGTATTCTTGGCTGAAAATAACAATGATCTCATCAAAACTCAGCCACTTCAAAAAATTCTCACACCCTGCAGACCTCAAATCCAAAATGAACACTTACATGTTATCAAATTAAATCTTTTACAGTTAAATATGAGGACCCAATAAGGAAAACCCATATATGAATTCAAGTAAATATCAAACTAATAATGTTTTTTTTTCTCAGATAAAGAAATACTATATATATATAAACAAGTAAAACAGAACAACCTGGTAAAATTTGAAACCCAATATATCTGTGACCCAAAACCCGTAAAAGGAAAAAAAGAAAGCTTACGGCGATGATGTCGCGGTCGCACCAAGGGATCTGATCGCCGCCGCCGAAGAAGGAGCCGACGGAATCGAAGAACTTGCCGATCTTGGAGTCCATAGTGTTTGCTTCTTTGCTAAGAGTTTTGGTTACAAATAAAAAATTATCAGTACCTTTTAAATATTTTGATTTTATGTTTTTGCCTATTCAATTCGGTGAATTGGAAGAAAAAAAAAATATTTATTTTTTAATTTTCTCATTTATTTTATTTATTTTTTCAATAAGGATATATTACATTAACACGTGTCAGATTCAGAAGTGAAAGACCTGGTCCACGGGGCATGACATTTCTAGTTTTTATTTATTTATTACTAGTTATGATCCGGTGCATTGCATGGTTTAATAATAAAAAAACTTATAAAATAAATGTATAAATAATTATTTATTTTAATAGATTTAATAAAGATAAAAAAAAAATTATCAAGTGTAAATAATTATCTCACTAAAATAAGGGGTAAGATTTCTTCCTAAAACTAAATTAAATTGATAATTATTTTAAAAATACGTACTAAACAATTGATAAATCTAAAATTAATATAATTTTGATAATATTATAAATTAAAGTTGATAATTCAAGAATACACATGTAGAACATCTTAATAATTTGATGTAACATAAAAATCAAATAAGAAAATTGTTAAAATTAATCTATTAATTCTAACCATATTTAATCATTAATTCTAAGACCCTAACCCTAAGCATATAAATTAGATTAAAGCTAAAAAAATTAGTTTAAACAAAAGACGACCAATACACGAAACCTAATCAATTTAATAAAAACAAAATACAAAAACAAAGAAGGAGGCTTTAGAAATTTGACAATGTTTTCGAATGTTTTGAATTTATTAATTAAAATTACATGAAAACAAAAAACGAATAATAACACTAAAGAAAATAAACAAAATGAAAATAATAATAATTGTAGGGATACATTTTTTGAAGATTTGGCTCACAAATGAGATGGACACAGGCCCAACACAAAAACAAAATCCTTGCAATGAATTTGTAGAAAGTGGGCCAAATAAACTGGGCTTAGTATGAGCTTAATTGCGGTCCAGATATGGTTAGGATCGAATCAACAGAAATAGAACGTTGATATTGTATAAAACTGTCCTTGGCTTTATCCGAGGAGGGGTGTATTACAGTTGTTTTGAATATCTATAACTTTGTCTCTCTCCTTTTATCTCTGTTGTCTCTCTCTTTCTTCCCCAATTGTTCAATGGCCTCCTTCCTTGCCTCCCGCTCTATTTATAAGCCAATTCCTTTTACGTGCCAGTTAGGTGATTTTTCTTTTGATACTTGTCCCATTAATTTTCCCTTTAAATCTTTACACGGCAGCTGTAAAGGTTGAGAGTCATTGTTCAGACATCCTTTTCCCATTAATGCGGCCAGAGAGTTAGTTGCAGGGTCATTAATGTGGTGGTAGCAGCTGTCTATATAATATCTTATAGTTTCCACTTGTCCTATGTGTTTGCTGGACATTCATATACCAGAAGGATCCTCAAAAATATCGTATTAAGTGCCAGAGTGTACATTTTAGCATTCTCTTTGATTACCTGAAGAGGTAGTCCTCCTCGGACAACTCTTCTCTGTTCACATGCTGGCCAAATCCTTGCGAGGATTGTGGCCATGTATCTTTCTCGTAGTTCACCGTCCTCGGACGGATGTGCCTCCTCGGACAGGCCCACGGCTCAACATCTGAAATTGGGCTTTTGACCCCTACAATAATAATAATAAAAGAAGAAAGAATGCATATTTGCATTGTCATGAGATTTAGGTATTCACATGTTGAAATAAGCTTCACTAAAAAAAAAAAAAAAAAGATTATATATATTGGTAGAGTTCCATTTGAAATATAATTCATTTAAATTTTATGGAAATTAAATATATTTAATCAACGTGTTTGTTTTTATCCCATAAAAATTGGAATTAAAAAAAGTCATATGAATAGAATGAAAAAAAAAAATTTTGATTCAACATAACGTAACATATAAAAAATTAAAAATTAAAAAAAGAAAAAGAAAAAGAGAATGTGGTTGATAGCTATAAGGAATTTTGATATATATATATATATATATATATATATTTAAATGTCATCAACGTAAAAATTTTCAAATTAATGGAGATATATACTGTTTTTTGGAATAGTTAGAGATTATCAAATTATTGGAGATATATACTGTTTCTTGAGATAGATTTATATTAATCACCTCTTGAAGAATTTGGATTGTGCTTATCCCTTAATAATAAAGTTTTGTAGCTTGATATTTTGATAAAATAATATTAATTTAATAATATTAAAATTTTGAAAATTTAGATGATAAATATTATCTAAATTAAATTTTTGTATGTTAAATATTATCCCCTAGTTTAAGAAATATATCCTAACAAATAAAAAAATAAAGTTAATTAGATGATAAATATTATCTAAATCAAATTTTTGTATATTAAATATTATCCTTTAATTTAAGAAATATATCCTAACAAATAAGAAAATAATGTTAATCTAATTTTATTTAATGATAAGAATAAATTAGAGTCCTGGTAGTATACTATTCCTTTTTAATTCTTTAAAAATCTAAAAATTTAATAAAATTTATGTAATTTTGTGAAGTCACGTGGCGCAACTATGGCGTATAAACCCAACTTTTATTATATACTAGTATTATACACGTGCGATGCACGGCTTAATTAAGAATCGTGTGTAAATTTATGAAAAAAAATTATTTTAATTAAAATTAAATATATAATAAAAATAAAGTAATCTTTTACTCTCTTTTTTTATTATAAATAAAGTAATATTTTACTTTAAGTTATATAATGAATGCATATTGTGTAAGATTAAGTTTTTATGTTAAAAAAATCAATATGAAGTCCAAAATTAATTGAATGGAATATAAAGGGAGTCTGCATAATTAAAGCACATATTTAAACGAAAAACCTTGAATTCAATCATTTAAAAAAATAATTAAAAGTATATTTAAGTGGTAATCTCAATTTAATAGTTAAGAATTATGAACAATCCAAATTGCTAAACATTAAAAAATAAAAGTAGATAAACTTACGTAAGAATTAAATTTTTCTCTTTGAAAGTGAGGGAGGAGGCACCGAATTTCACCCTATCAAAATCAAATGTATAAATATAAACTTCAAGAATTTTTTTTTGAGAAAAAATCAATACCAAGAGTATTGTTTGATCAAGTGTTTCGAAACCTCAAGGAAACTCCCTGAAAAAATATTTTTTTAAAAAATGATTAATGAAAAAAAATTGGGAATTTATTTTTTGAAGCAAGGAGGGACTGAATTTGAGAGAAAAACAAAAAACAAATAAGAAATAACCCTAAAAAATGATAGATATTTGGACGTTTAAAATATATATTAATAAAAAAAAATCATGAATCTGACCTTATTATTTATTGTCATGCTAATTGGGTCTCAACTACATATTTTACTCCTAACTTATAATGATCAAAGAAGTAAAATTCACCAAAAAATTGGGGAAAAAAAAAAAGACATACATATGACATACTCAATAAAGAAAATACAGAAACAACCTTGCATTTTATGCTCCGCATGATTGGTTTCATAGAACCCTTTATGAATCTGAAAAATTAAATATTTATGAATCTCAATAAATCAAATGATGAACAAATAAATTATATATATGTATATATATATATATATATATATCAAAGAGCTTGGAAATAGCAGCAAAGGCAAGAAAATCTTAGAGAAAATCTAAGATTTGAAGTGTGTGTATATATATTGTAAGGACACAAGTTTCGAAATCCGACCCAAAGGTGGGTGGATTTGCCTAAAAGGCCCAACAACAATGAATTTATAGAGAGTAGGTTAGGAAGGACTGGGTTAGTAAAGATTAGATTACCAATTGGATGGGCTAGGATTACAGATTGGGAAGAAACACAGGTTTTTGGCTTAAAGGATTGTTCTCGGCCTACGTTTGAGGATAGTTGTCTGGTGTAAGTATTGTTTAGTAACGGGTGCAAATCTTATCCATTCCCTTGGGAGTAGGTTGAGGTAGAATACCGAATAAAATGGAGTTTTAGTTGAAATAGAATTTACATATATAAAATGAAACTTTTGGTTTTAGTTAGAATTTTAGTTGAAATAGAATTTTATATATTTTAAAGCTAAACTAATAGAGTTTATTTTCAAGATAATTATATTTAATATAAGAAATCTCTTAGCCATGTAACCGTGTGTTAAAAAAAAAAAAAAAAAAAAAAAAGAGAAGTTGTCTTGTGTTTATCCAAAAAATCTCTTAGCCGTGTAGCTGGGCGAATATATCTCCTGCCATTAACAAAGGTAAAATCAATTCTTATTAAACTCTTTGTCTCAAACTCAAACTCTTAAACATTAAACTTCCCACCTTGTTACAAACGTTTGAAGTAAAAAAAAAAATGTTGATGTCAACATTAAGCTTTTGTGCCTATCCAAAACTAAATAGAGAAAATGTTGATGAGAAAAATTAAATTTTTGTGTCTATCCAAAGATTGGTAGATGAAAGTTGATAAGAATAATATATTTGTGATCAGATTAAGATTTTTATCAACTTAAAAATTATAAGAGAAGAAGATAAACACAAAAAAATTATATCTATTTTTTTAAAAAAATTCTAAAATATTTTCTGCAATTTGGTACAGCCACTTGGCACAACCATAGCTTCTAAATCCAATTTTTATTATATAGTATATGATATAATATGATATGATATGATATGATATGTTTTTATTATGATGAAAAAAAATGACATTTCTAGATTCTAGTACCTACGCATTTGCTTGCACATTGCATTTAAAAAATAGTCTGATTAATAATTTATTTTAAGAAATATTTTATAAAAAATTGAAAATTTTGTTTAAAAAGTTAATCATTTTTTCACTATTTTATATAAAAAAAAAATTCTAAAATGGTTTACTAACATATGTCTTAAGGGCATATATTAGTAAAACCTTTTGAAAAAAAAACTAACAAATAACAATAAGTCTAGAAATATAATAAAAAATTTAAAAAATAGTAAAAATTTACCAAATAGTAATTGTGAAAAACTGAAAATTACTGTCTTTATAACATTACATTTTCTCTTTTTTGATAAACTTTATAGTATTATTCAAACAATACATCTATGTAAAAAAAAAAGTTCATAGAAGATATTTTTTAGAATTTAATACAAAAGACTAATACCAGTTTAATTTAAAAATATGAGTAAATTATAATAATATTGTTAATTAAAAATTCACATTTTACTAAAATAAACTAACTTTTTTTCTTTTAAATAAAAAATATATAGTATATGACCAAAATAATTTAAAATAAATGATTAAACTCTTTTTTAAAAATCTTTTGAAACCTTTTGATGAAAGAGTTTTAATTATAAAAAAAAGCATTTTAAAATTCTTAAAATTTAGTAACGACGGATGCACAACTTGTTATTGTAGTTTTTTATTTTTATTTTTTTAAACAGTATAGGACCAAATAATTTAAAATAGATTATAAAACCTCCAAACCCCCTACCCCCCTCCTCCAAACGTTGGTAAAAGAGTTTAAATAAATACTACTTTTTTTAATGAGAAAATAAAATTCTACTTTAAACATTTTATCATATTATTATATGCGATTTTTTTTTGATGAATATTATTATTATTATTATTATTATTATTATTATTTTGAGAAAGGATGAATATTATTATATGTGATAGTGTCCTCTATTTTAAAATATAATACTACAAGTATTAATTTTGTTTTTTTTAACCTTAATTTTGAGATAAATGGTAACTTTCAAGGATAATTTGTTTTAGGTAAGAAAGAATGAAATATATTCATGTAATTAGCATTATTCTTAAGAGAGATGTACACATTATACCGTAGTCAATACAACAATTGTATTATTTGTCACCCAAGGGTCTTTTCAGGAAGTTAAATTGAGCAACTCATGCACGGTTCATTTACTGTTTTTGCTAAATAATTTATTTTGACAAATTTTTTGGTTAAAAGGTTTCTTTCAAACTTATATTTAGACCTAGCAAATGGGTCAGGTGTCGGGTCAATCGGGTTTATATAAAAAACAGATTCGAGTTAGAAAGGACCATTTGGTCAATCAAATTACGAGTCAGGTTTGGTAGACCAAGTTTGATCAAGTTTGGATAACTTTAACCGAGGTTTGCTTGAGTTTTAATTGAAATCTAACTATTCGGTAGAAGCAAACTTGTTGCCATTTTAAAAAGCATGGAAAAACTATTGAATCAACTGTCCATGGATAGGAATTAGAGCACTAACAAGTAGGATGTTGCGGAGTCAATAGAAAAATGACCAAAAATTTTAGAATATTTTGCCACTTGGACTTTGGGCACGTAATCTAATTTTGGGACAACATTTGCTCACAAATGTCACTACAAAAAACTGGACTATTGCGGCGGGCCAAAACCGCCACAAAAGCCCAAAAAACCGCCGCTAAAGGTCCATTTGGCCTATTGCGGCGATTCTACCCGCCAGCCTTGTGGTGCAGCAATAGCTCTATTGTGGTGGTAACAAAAAACGCCGCAATAGATCTGCCATTTAGCGGCGCTTTTAGTCTATTACGGCGGGCTGAAAATCGCCACCATATGAAATTACCATTCGGGTCAAGTGACCTTTTAATGGCGGAAAATGCGTGCCACTATAGGTGACAACCTTTAGCGGCGGGAAATAAGTGCCAAGTCTTCAATTATATCATAATTTAAGTCCTTTAGCGGCAGTTTTTGCCCACTGCTATAGGGTTTTTTTTTTTTTCCTCTGGGTTCGAAAACCACATTTCTATTATAAATAACCTGTAATATTTTAGCTCCACTAAGACAATACCACAAATGTAACTAGATAACACCACAAATGTCTCCAAACTAATATTATATTAACATAAAAATATATTATCAAATACATAATATTGTCTATAACTATCATCAAAGTTCCAAGCTAATACCACAATTAAAGTTCCAAAGTGTTTAAAAATATCCTTCTACACTACCAAAAATTGCGGTTGTTCAAACTACAAGGCTTTACTTCCTTAACGTGTCTAAGGACAAACATTAATTCTAAGATTTTGTTTAAATTATATATTTTAAAGGAAAAATATTGCAATCTTAATTGCTTATATATAAGAAGCCTATTAAGTTAAATTTTACTTTAAAAGTTAATTTATAAATATATTGACTAAAAGCTTTCTTAAAATAGATCCAAAAAGATGCAGCTTTCTTAAAATAGAAGGAATTCTAGCCAATGGTTGAAATGATGCAAGTCTAATCGTCTTTGAAAGAAGAGTTCAAGACTTCTATGATGATGACACCAAAATCACTCAAATTGGACTTAGGAAGACCTCTGATCAAAGCCGAACTCAATATGAAAATTCAATTTCTAAAACATAAAACATTAATAAGCTAGCTAGTTGCTAGCTTATCACGTTAGAACAGGGGAACAAGATAATTATAGCTTCCAATAGAGATAATATTCAAACAACACATTCAGGAAACGTAAAATACAATGATTGATGATGCCAAAGATCGACTCAGTAAGCTGCAAGGCCTTCACGTACTTCGGAGAAACCTGCACAAGTAGAAAGAACCTCAAAGGGGGGTACCGGCGTGGTACCGGCCAACGACCCTCCGATGGTTAAGTTAGTGTTGCTCACAACTCTAGAGTGCCAGAATCGGGGTAAAAACATGCGTACCTCCATTTTGGAGGGCGTGGAAGTATTTATAGTAGTAATAGGAGTCCTTGGACAAGGTGTGCTGGAGAAGATATCACTTTACCGAAATTGCCCCCAAGTAGCGTGGAGTGCAAGATACTTCTGGGAAAATCCAGCGTGCTGGGCAAGACACTCCTTTGGGAACAATTGTACTCCACAAGATATCTGTCCAGATAGTAGCGTGCGTGACAAGATTCATTTTCTCAGGGTAGCGTGCGTGGCAAGATAGGCTTTGGTGCCCCTTGCCTCCCTCCGTCGACGGTCTCCCCCGTCACCCCATTCGAGGGTCGTGTCGTCAAGGTCCATCGTCCGTCATCACACATCGCACCGTCACCCCGCGCAGGGTGCCGGCGTCGTAGTGGAAGTTTTATCCCTATCAGGTGCCCCCTCAGCCCATTAGTCCGTGAACGCACAGGAGACTGAGTAATGGGATGACGGTCCCCATTTGCAATGAGAGAGCCGAATAGATAGGCTGTCATTCAGTAATTAATGCGGGGTAATTAATACAGGGCACGTGTCGTCGACTTAATGTCCGTGTGCCAAAAACGAGGCGCCCCTTCGCCTTTCGTGCTACCCCCATATATAAGCCTCTCTTCTTTTGCCTCATTTTTCACTTTTCACTTAAATCAAGCGATCAGAGCTCATCCGTTCACTCGGCCAGAGAAGCATTTGATCCGTCAACCTGTTTGCCCGTCACGTTCTCGCAACCGTCCTTTACACCCTTCAGCAGCGAAATCGACCGGTAAGTACTTATCATTCCCTCGTTCACTTTTACCACCGTCAAGTATCTTTAGGGCAGTTGAACTTAGGGTTTTCCGTCATATGTAGGTGTAGATGTTTAGCGCGTCCAGTAATCAATCGTTTGTTCGCGAGGGAGCGGGCTACGATGAAGTTAATCCGTCGGGTCCAAAGGATCCTACAACTTCAAGTGAAGAGAGCTCGTCTACCTCCTCCTCTTCTTCGAGTAGTGGTAGGACGGAGAGTAATTTTAGTGACGGACTAGGGGAAGGTGAACAAAAAATCCAATCCGTCATAGGCACTGATGGGATGAGGAAGTTCATCATGCTCTCGCTATGGACGGTGAATGATTTTACGTCCACAATAAAGGAGTTACACTTCAAAACACTTAGGAGCAAGTACCAGATACCCGACAATATACCCATCCGTCTGCCCAATAAGTTAGAAAAGTGTTATTACCACTGCGTCAAGGGCGTCGGGATCTACGAGCAAATGCTTAAGGCTGGGTTGAGATTTCCCTTGACTCAACTGCACCGTCATCTCCTTCATTACTTAGGATTGTCCGTCAACCAGGTTTCTCCAAATGCCTGGAGGGTTTTCCTTGGGGTGGAGGTACTGTACGGGTCAATGTCCAAGGGGAAGAAAAGGTTAACAGTGGAGGAGTTCTTCCACTGCTACCGTCCGATAGAGATTGTAAAATCATGAGGGATGTATAGCTTTGTTGCTAGGAGCCCGTTGTTGAGGTTAGTGAGTGATACTCCAGATTCCAATAGGGACTAGAAGTCTAGGTACTTTTTTATGGACAGGGATGAGTGGATGTGTCATCCAGGGGAGATTGAATTTATGCCCGTCGACACAACATGGGGTGTTTTACCCCCGTCTGGTATGCGTCCGTTCACGTTCTTCTCTTTTTTTTTTTTTTTTTTTTAAACACTTTCGATTTCTGACCGTCTTCTTTTGCAGCCCAGGACTGTCCACAAGTTTCTCTTGAACAGTGAAGTTTTTTGGAGAAGATTTTCCAAAAAACTGAGTTGACGGAAAGATCTTGGGCCACGTTGGTGACGTTAAAAACAATCTGTTGGCATTGTGACGGGCCTGAACCGTCTGAGGAAGCACTAAAGTATGAGATACAAGTCCGAGCACGTAAGTCCGTTCTCTTGAATTTCAAGTTTCTATTCTTTATCATCAACTCACCGTCTACTTTTGCAGAGATGGAGGAAGCAAAAAGGAGGGCTTTCATCAGGCAACAAGCTGCTGCTAAGAAGAAAGATGCATAAGCAGGGGGGACGGGCGCGCCCAAGCCGTCCATTACAAAGAGGAAACCCGGCCCTGAGGCGGACCGTCACGCCAAGAAGGCGAAGGTCGCGTCCAAGACCGTTGTGGGCTTGGAGGCGGAGGTGAAGGTCCCCGTCAAGCATGGCAAGGGAAAGGGGCTGATGACGGGTGGTTCGGTGCCCAACGTTGAGAAGCCACCCGTCCTCTTGCGCGAGGATTCCAAGTATGTTATTGAGAGGCTGTCCTCAATCCTGACGGCGGAGGATTATGAGGACCTTGGAAACCACTCGACGGAGGCAATGGGTGAGACGGGCCTCTTCAACCTTGCCCAGGTAAACACGTTACCCGTCATTATCGCCATTCCGTTCATTTTTATTCATCGTCATTTTGACTTGACATTTCTTTATTCTAGGCCGTCCTTATGATGAAGGGTCTCATGGACCGTTGTGTTCATGAGGAAACGGCTATAAGCCGTCTACGGGCTAAGGCGGCCTCGACGGAGAATGAACTTGCTCAGTTTAAGGCCTGGAGGGTGCGTATGGAAAAGAAGCTGACTCTGTCCGAGCAGGAGAGGGGCGAGTTGGAGAAGCAGATGGAGGTGCTGCAAAGAGTCCTTGAAGATAAAGAAAAAGAGATTCTATCCGTCAAGGACCAACTCCGTCAAGCCAAAGAGGACGCCGTCAAGGATTATCGGGACTCTGAGGCTTACCTGACGGAGTTGGGCAGCACCTTTGCTGACGGCTTTGACGACGCCCTTCGTCAGGTAAAGGCCTTGCACCCCGAGCTAGATCTTTCAAAGGTTATCATCGACGAGGCCTAAGCCCAGACGTCCGTCCTCCCTGAGGCCTCGGGTAGCACTGATCATTTGTTCGATGAAGATCAAGATACTAAAGGTGCCGGGACCTGAGAAGACGAAGCAGGGACAGCTGGCCATGATCACGCCCAAAGCCGAGATGACGAAGTGAAAGTCGTTGACTCCCCCGTCGAATGATCTTGTAACTCTTTGTAATAATATTAATTCTTGGACCGTCATGAACAGTTGCCTTTTAAGGCATTTTAATGTGTATTAATTTTTCACCGTCATGAACAATGTTTCCGTTTAAGGCATTTTAATGTGTATTAATTTTTCACCGTCGTGAACAATGTTGCCGTTTAAGGCATTTTTATTAATGCACTTTTTATTTCATACTTGTTCTTGTGTGTATTGCCTGCTTTTATTCGAGCTTTGTGGACGGTTTCCCTTTCTTCTTTTATTTTCTTCATGGTAGCTTAATTGTGGATCCTTGATGCTTCTTGTGTTGGATTCACAACCGTCATATGCAATGTTACCAGGCTTTTATATTTGAACCGTCGACCTTAGGCCGTCGTCTTTCAGACTTAGGCTCCTGTCTTTTGCCATTTTTATGATAACGTCGTGGTTTTGGGTCGTTGCCTTTTTACGCCGTCGTCTTTTGAACCGTCAGCTTTTATGCTTGACCGGTTTTATACTTTGTAGATTCTTTTTAGATTGTGGCTTCTAAGCCGTCAACTTTTATGCCTTATAGATTCTTAGTGGCTTCTAAGCCGTCAGCTTTTATGCATGACGCTTTTATGCCTTGTAGATTTTTGGTGGCTTTTAAGCCGTCAGCTTTTATGCTTGACGCTTTTATGCCTTGTAGATTCTTGTACCATCGACTTCACATGTTTGGATGTTCAACACTTAACAAAATATAGAAGAGACTTTGGATAAACCTGTGTCTTGCATAATTTTTTAAGAAGGGGGAAAACATGCCCTTTGAGTACCAAAAATACATTAAAGCAGGTTACAAGTAGGGGGTTGCCATTCTTTCTTACTGGTAGTACTTTCGTAGGTGCTCGGCATTCCATGGATGGTGTAGCTTCTGCCCTTCCAGTGTTTCCAAATAGTATGTGTCCTTCCTTTGCCATGTTGTGATTCGGTAAGGTCCTTCCCAGTTGGGGCCGAGCTTTCCTTGGGCGGGGTCTCTGATGGCGCCCATGATCTTTCTTAGGACGAGGTCTCCGACCTGGAATTCCCTGTGTCTGACTCGGGAGTTGTAGTGTTTAGCCATGCGATCTTGGTACCGGGCGAGTCTTTGCTCTGCTACTGCTCTATTTTTGTCGATCAGGTCGAGCTGTAGGCGCAAGGCCTCGTTGTTCCGGCCTTCATCGTGGGTGTTCACCCTGTAGCTTGTGAGTCCTACTTCGGCAGGGATGACTGCCTCGCTTCCGTAGGTTAGCCGGAACGGTGTTTCTCCTGTGGGGGTCCTTGCTGTCATCCTGTATGCCCATAATACACTTGGGAGCTCTTCAAGCCATATCCCCTTTGCCCCCTCGAGCCGAGTCTTGATAATCTTCAGCAAGGATCGGTTCGTTACTTCGACTTGACCGTTGACCTGTGGGTGGGCGGGGGAGGAGTAATGATTCTTTATTCCCAGCTGCGAGCAGAATTCTCAGAAGGGACTATTGTCAAATTGTTTCCCATTGTCGGAGACTAGTACTCTGGGTATTTCGAACCTGCATATGATAGACCTCCAGACAAAGCTCCGTATGTTCTTCTCTGTAATAGTGGCTAATGCTTCAGCTTCTACCCATTTTGTGAAGTAATCTATGCCTACCACTAGAAACTTCAGCTGTCGCATAGCTATTGGGAATGGGCTCATGATGTCTAGTCCCCATTGAGCGAATAGCCACGGGGCTGTCATGGGGGTCAGCTCTTCTGACGGTTGCCTGATGATGTTGCTGAATCTCTGGCACTTGTCGCAGGTTTTGACATAAGCCTGCGTGTCTTTTTGCATATTCGGCCAGTAGTATCCTGCCCGAATCAGTTTATGCGTCAGTGACCGCGAACCCGAATGATTCCCGCATATTCCTTTATGGACTTCCCTCATGACATAGTCTGCCTCTTCGGATCCCAGGCATCTTAGGTATGGGCGAGAGAAACCCCTTTTGTACAGGACGTCCTTTATTAATACGAACCTTGCCGCTCGGACCTTCAGCCTTCTAGCGGCTTCTCTTTCGCTTGGCAGGACGCCATCTTTCAGGTAGGAAATTAAGGGCGTAGTCCAATCGCTTTCGGAGCCTATTTCCTGCATATCGACAGAGTCTATTAGCGAAGAAACCTGCACAAAAGAGAGCACACCGTCAGGGGTGATCCCATGTTCCGACGAGGAGGCTTTGGCAAGGCGGTCGGCTTGCTCATTTTCTTCTCTGGGGATCTGGACTATCTCTGCCTTCAGTTCATCCAACATTCTCTTTGCTTGATGGAGATATTTTTTCATTTTGTCGCCTCTGCACTCGTAATCTCCATTTACTTGGTTGACGATGACTTGGGAGTCGCAGGAGACTATCACTCGAGCTGCTCCTGCTGCTTTGGCGAGGTCCAACCCGGTTATCAAAGCTTCATACTCCGCTTCGTTGTTGGTTGTAGGGAAGTCCAGGCGGATTATGCATTCGACTTGATCTCCTTCGAGGGAGTGAAGCACGACACCTACTCCACCGGCCTGTCTAGTTGATAACCCATCTGTATGTACACTCCATGTGGGGTAGTCGCTTGCCCCCTTGTCGTCTCCGCTGGTGAATTCGGCTATGAAGTCTGCGACAGCCTGCCCCTTGACAGCGGTGTGTGGGCTGTACCGGATGTTGAACTCGGTCAACTCTATCGCCCACAAGGCCAGGCGACCGGCGGCCTCGGGATTGTGCATCGCCCGCTGCAAAGGCTTGTCGGTTAAAACGACAATGGTATGGGCCTGGAAGTACGGCTTGAGCTTTCGTGCCGCAGTAATCAAGGCGAAGGCGAGCTTCTCCATGGGCCGATACCTTTCTTCTGCTCCCTGAAACGCCCGGTTGGTGTAGTACACTAGCTTTTGAGCCCCGTCTTCCTCTCTGATCAAAGTCGCGCTGACGACCACTGGGGAGACAGCTAAGTAGAGGAAGAGTTCCTCCCCTAGCTGCGAAGGACTCAATAATGGAGGTGAGGAGAGGTAGGCCTTCAGTGCTTCGAACGCCTTCTGGCATTCGTCCGTCCACTCCAAGGCTTTTTTCAGCGTGCGAAAGAATGGGAGGCACTTGATCGTTGCTCTTGATACGAATCTGTTCAGGGCTGCCACCTTTCCGTTTAAGCTTTGTACCTCCTTTGCGTTCTTCGGGGGGGTCATCTCTATTATGGCTCGAATCTTGTCCGGGTTGGCCTCGATGCCTCTCTGGGACACCATGTAGCCGAGGAATTTTCCTGCAGTCACTCCGAACGCGCATTTTGACGGGTTGAGTTTCATGTCGTAGGAGCGGAGGGTGTCGAATGTCTCTTCGAGATCCCTCAAGTGGTCCTCCTTCCTTCAGTTTTTCACTAGCATGTCGTCGACGTATACTTGAACATTCCTTCCTATCTGGTCGGCGAACATCTTGTTCATGAGTCTTTGAAAAGTGGCGCCCGCATTCTTCAGTCCGAACGGCATTACCTTGTAGCAGAAGAGTCCCTGGCTGGTGACGAATGAGGTCTTTTCTTGATCTGCCTCGTCCATCCGGATCTGGTTGTATCCTGAGAAGGCGTCCATAAAGTTCAGAAGCTGGTGCCGAGCCGTAGAGTCTACCAGTGTGTCGACTCGAGGGAGGGGGTAGATGTCTTTGGGGCACGCCTTATTTAGGTCCGTAAAGTCTACACACATCCGCCACTTCCCGCTAGCTTTTTTGACCATCACCACATTGGCCAACCAGTCAGGGTAGTATACTTCCCGGATGAAGCCTGCTTCTCGTAACTTGCCGACCTCCTTTGCTACCGCTTGGTCTCGCTTTGGGGCATACACCCTCTTCTTCTGTCGCACGGGTCAGTAGGTTGGTGACACGTTCAGCTTGTGCACCATAACCGACGGGTCGATTCCTGGCATGTCCTCATGACTCCAGGCAAATACATCTTGGTTTTCCTTATGGAAAGCCAAGAGCGCCTGGCGAGCCGCAGGGCTGTTGAGAGCACCGATCCTGGTGGTTTTATTAGGCCTAGATTCGTCGAGTATTACCTCTTCAAGCTCCTCCACAAGTTTTGCCCCTGCTCTCTGCTCTATGTTCATTGTTTGTAGTTGGCTGTTCATTTCTACCATCGCGACGTAACATTCTTGCGCGGTCACCTGGTCTCCTCATAACTCCCTTACCCCGTGCTCGGTAGGGAACTTGACCTTTAAGGCATAGGTCGAGGTTGCAGCCTTCCAAGCGTTGAGGGTGGGTCGTCCTATGATTGCGTTGTAGGCGGAGGAGCAATCAACGACGAGGAAGGTAACATCCCTAGTGACCTACCGAGGGTATTCCCCGACAGTGACAGGCAATGTGATCGAGCCGAGGGGGTATACTCTCGTCCCCCCGAATTCGGTGAGCGAGCCTTGGTAGGGACCAAGCGTTCTTTGTTGATCCGCATCTATTGGAACGCTGGATAGTAAAGGATGTCCGCGGAACTTCCGTTATCGATTAGGACCCGGTATGTGTTATAGTCTCCTATCCGGATGTTGACGACAAGGGCGTCGTTGTGCAGATGATGAAGGTGCTGGGCGTTTTCTTCTGTGAACTCTATAGTGGGGCTGTTGATCCGTGGCTTCTTCTGGGCAAAGCTCACAGCCTGAACATTCTGAACTGCTCTGAGGTGGGATTTCAGAGCCTTCTTGGTTGAACCGACGGCTAGTGTACTCCCAACGATCATCCTTATGTCCCCTATAGGTGGTCTGGGACGCTCATTGTCCCGGCAGGGAAATGGTTCCTGTCGAGGTGCTTCTATTCTCTCTCGGCTGACGAACCTCTGTAACTTCCCTTGCCTAATCAGGGCTTCAATCTGCTGCTTCAAATCGTAATAGTCGGCGGTGTCGTGGTCGTGGTCTAGATGGAAGCGGCAATATTTGTCTTTAGGACGTCTGTCTGGGTTCCCCTTCAACTTTCCCAGAAATGTCAAGGACCCGTCGTCCTTGATCTGTATCAGGACTTGATCAATCGGAGCCATCAATGGGGTGAAGTTTGTGAATTTCCCGGCTGGTGGCTTCGTGCGTCTGTTGTCTCGGCCTTCTCCTGTCCGAGATGCCTTTCGCCCCTTATCTTGTCGTGCGTCCTCCTGTCTGTCCCTTTTCCTGGGAGGCTTCTCTTCCCGGGCCAGTAATGCATCTTCCGCATTCATGTACTTTGTTGCCCTGTAAAATACATCCGACATAGTCTTCGGGTCATTTTTGTATGGAGAGAACAAGAATTTACCCTTCCTTAGCCCGTTTGTGAATGTGGCCACCTGTATCTTATCGTCTGCTTCATTGATTGAAAGTGCCTCTTTGTTGAAGTGGGCTATGTAGGATCTGAGTGTTTCATTCTCCCGTTGCCTAATGTTCATCAGGCACGCGGTGGATTTTTTGTACCTGTGTCCCCCGATGAAGTGCGTAGCGAACTGAGCACTCAGCTCTCTGAAGGTACCGATAGAGCCGGGCGTCAGCCTGCCGAACCAGGTTCTTACGGAGCCCTTGAGCGCCACCGAGAAGGCCCGGCACATAATTTGGTCCGGTACGCCGTGCAAGTGTATCAATGTCTTGAAGGACTCCAAGTGGTCTAGCGGATCCTTCGACCCATTGTAACTTTCTATCTGGGGCATGCGGAACTTCAGCGGTGTGGGGAACAAGATGACCGGTGTGGTAAAGGGGGAGTCCATGCTTTGGACGAGGTCGTCGAGGTCGTTGGACACCCGTCCTTTGAGGGCGTTCGTCATGAGATCCATGCGTTCCCTCATTATTTGCATTTCCGCGACCACGTTGGGCGGGACATGGCCATCTGCAGACGGGTGATTCGTCTCCTGTCCCTCGGGTCGACTCAAGGCATTGCTTCCCTCAGGGCCTCCATGGTTCCTCTCCTCGGCACTGTTGCCCTCCTGGTTCTCTCCTTGGTTGTTAAGCGTCGCGTTCCTCCGTTGTAGCTGTTCTTCCAGGTCGTTGTTACGTTTTGTGAGGCGTTCCACCGCGGCCGCCAGAGTTTGGACCTGCCTCTTGAGTGCCGTGGTGTGCTGTTCATTGCCTTGATCGTTCATGGTGGTTGCCCTTGAACGTGTGAATACCATGCAACTTTTTGTCCGGAAAGCACGAAACACAGTGTACGTACGTTTCCCACAGACGGTGCCAACTGATGATGCCAAAGATCGACTCAGTAAGCTGCAAGGTCTTCACGTACTTCGGACGAACCTGCATAAGTAGAAAGAACCTCAAAGGGAAGTACCGACGTGGTACCAGCCAACGACCCTCCGATGGTTAAGTTAGTGTTACTCACAACTCTAGAGTGCCAGAGTCGAGGTAAAAACATGCGTACCTCCATTTTGGAGGGCGTGGAAGTATTTATAGTAGTAGTAGGAGCCCTTGGACAAGGTGTGCTGAAGAAGATATCACTTTACCGGAATTGCCCCCGAGTAGCGTGGAGCACAAGATACTTCTGGGACAATCTAGCGTGCTGGGCAAGACACCCCTTTGGGAACAATCGTACTCTACAAGATATCTGTCCAGATAGTAGCGTGCGCGTCAAGACTCATTTTCTCAGGGTAGCGTGCGTGGCAAGATAGACTTTGGTGCCCCTTGCCTCCCTCCGTCGACGGTCTCCCCCGTCACCCCATTCAAGGGTCGCGTCGTCAAGGTCCATCGTCCGTTATCACACATCGCATCGTCACCCCGCGCAGGGTGCCGGCGTCTTAGTGGAAGTTTTATCCCTATCAATGATGATAATAAGCAAAATATTCTCTCACACTCATTTACATTCATTATTTCACACACACATCCGTAACTGATGCAAAAATACACACATTGAAAAAATGTCAACAATTCAAACATAAAAAAGTGGATGTAAAAAACATTGAAGTAAAAAAGTGGAGGTGGGAGTAAAAGCCTATAGTAATTTTGCTTGATATTCGGCCAGACATTTGAACCACTACTTTTTTTTTTTAATTAAAGGATAAATTTTTATTAAAAGGAATAGAAAGCAGCATAGAAAAACACTACAACTTAGCCACAGCAAAAAAACTACAATATGCCCTAAAATCCAACATTTGAATCACTACTCTTAAAATTTAGTATGAGGAACCAGCATAATAGGGCACATTGTTGGGGTTTATGCCCTAAAATCTAATTTATTGGCATGTCATAAATGATTAAATTGTTTAATTATATAAGACTATTTATAAATGAACTAATGGGACATTACCATAGTCCTTGAGATGCATTGTATGTGATTTATGTGATTTAGTCACAGAAGATATAAATCACAAGTTCCTTGTAAACTCAAAATATAGTTCGTAGTTGATGATGAAATTGGACGTTTCATCTGCGAAGACTATAACGAATCAACTAAGATGGTTTGTCTTGATCATGGAAGTGGAGACTTTTAGTTGATGTGTTGATGTGTTTTAAGAGTTAAGACATATTGAACTGGACCGCTGTGAAATTAATTATTCAATCAATGACTGTCACCTGAATAATTAATTTCACGACTTCTAATTTAATAGACTCTCAATCCTGAGAGGGTAGTGAACCCGTTCATGAAATGTATGTTACTTTGATATATCAGGAGTGAGATCTAATATTCACGGTCAAAACTTCAGTATGTTGGGTAATCACATGTAGTGTTGAGGGAACACATATTCTCAAGAAGGGATTCATAATCTCTTTTTATAGAGACACAAAATATCCCCTTGAGATAAGTTTAATGAGAACTGGTTATTCAGGGCGCCAACTTTAGTAAGTAGTTACTAAAACTTATATTTATTGAAATTGGATTTCAATAAATGTGAATGACTAAAAGATTAAACCGGGTAATCAAGGATAAAATAGTTGTTTACAAAGTGACAATTTATTATGAGTTTGTTTACTATGGATATTTCATGGAAAGGTCAAATGATATCATTAGAGTCTTGGGATATAATTTATTAATAAAGCCTATAGTGCACTTATATTTATATAGTAGTATTAAATATAATTAATGATAACTTTGGACTTATCAAAAGTTGACAGAAAAACCTAAATCCCATTGGAATTAGAGCCTTATTTGTTCCCTTTGGTTCTATCTCAAGCTACAAACTAAAACCCAATTAGGTAGGCCCAAAAGGCTAACCCAATTAGATAACAATTTTAATTAATAAGAGTTATTAAATAAAGTAACTATTAAAGTAGTTAGAATGTACATATGATGAAAAGAAAAGAAAATGGGTTTTCTTTACAATGAGAAGAAGAACTTTCTTTGAGAATCAATGTACAAAAAGACTGATTGAGAGACCACACTTTTTAGGCATTATGTGGAATTGAGATGAAGATTAGAGGTATTCTCAAGTCTTGGTTTTGAATTTCACAGCATCAAGGTACGCTTTTTATTTTTTATTCTATAATTCAAGGTTATATGTTATCTCTCATGAATGAAGTAGATTCGTAAACCTTGTATTTTGGCAGAACCTTTAGCAACATTAGTGACCATTCTCTTAAACTTTTGAGGATTCATTACCCCATTTTTGGAGAAACTTATGAAAGATGGATAATTAAAATCATATGATGGGTTTAAGCAACTGTGGCTTCTTGATCTAGTAAGAATATCAATATCACTCTTGTCCATAAAATGGCATAATTGATTGACATAATCTTGTGGAGTCGCATCATAAATCAAACTTAGGTCAAGTGCTTTATTGGGATCAATTTGGCCTGCTCCCATGCCTAGAGGTGATGAATATTCAATTTCGGCTCCATGCTTCTCTTTAATTGGGTTTAGGTGTTGTCAAGTGGGTTTGCAGTGGTGATAATGGCAGACGTTATAGCAGCTGGGCTCCATTCTGGGTGTGCAACTTTTAGACGTGCAACCACACCTGCAGCGTGAGCGCAAGCAACAGATGTCCCAAATGTCAATTGAAAGTAACTTTCTGGTGTACCATTTGGCGAGATTGTAGCACCTAAAATTAAATGACCCGGTGCCATTACATCTGGCTTCAAGACCCATGGAAAACTCAATGATGGTCCTCTTGAAGTAAAAGGAGGCACAACTGGTGCAGGCTTTGATTTTGTAAATGTCTGTCGGAACTCCATGCTTGCCAAAGGCTTATAACTAGATCTTGCATAAGAGAGCAAATCCCTTGCTTTCCTTGAGTGAACCACAATACATGGACAACGAATATCTATAATGATTGACAGATTGATAGGATCATTTGAGATAAGTATTGCTCCGGTTATATTTGAACTGACAATAGACTTTGCTTGCAACTCCAATGTCACTTTAGGACAGTGCCTTTAGACACTGCATGTAACAAAGAATAAGAATCACACCTTGATAAGGTTTTACTGTACACTGTACACTAGTGGTAAATTTTCTAGCACGGTTGCACCTACGAACATTGACCCTCCAATAATTTTTAGCCCATTGCTCGTAGTTAGAGTTGCGCCAAGCAATCGATCCATGGTACCGGCTGTAACTGTTAAGACCCATGGCATCCCATTCGATAAACTTCCAAGATGTGGTCCGGTATTTCCTGCAGCCGTTGTGACAGATATGCCCTTCTCAATGGCAGAGAATGAAGCTTTTGCGATAGGTTCCAGTGATAGCTTTTCTGTTGCTTGCTTGTATCCCCATGGCAATGCAGATCACATCAACACCATCAGCAATAGCTTGATCCATACCAGCAACGACATCAGAACATCTAATGCCTCCATCCCAAACAACTTTATACATGGAAATCCTAGCATATGGTGCTACACCTTTTGTTGTTCCCTCAGCATAGCCATCAAAAGACACCCATTTTAAGAAATTCCCAGCACCTACTGAAGACACATAGGTCCCGTGGCCTGTAGTGTCCCTAGCAGAGTCTACAATAGAAGACCTAAATTTTCTTTTCAATGCTGCATTAAAGTACCTAACTCCAATCAGTTTGGAGTTACACATTGACGAATTAAACTATTGTCCTCCTTCACACTTTCCCTTCCACTTAGATGAAACCTTACCAGCAGGCCTGCCATTGTCTTCAAAGCTTGGATGTTCAGGCCAAATACCAGAATCTGTTACACCAATTATAATGTCTTTACCATAATTTGAGGCAGGCCATAAACTAGTGGAGGCTTTAAGGGAGAGGAATTCTGGGCTATAGGTGGTAGCAAGCTTGAAAGGCTTATCAGCACAAGCTGAAATGAAGCCTAAGGGCTTATTTATAGTCTATAGTTCATCCAAAGATAAAACAGCGCCAAAACCATGAAGAACATTATCGTTAGTGTATAAAAGTAATGGTGAGGATAGACTGGTATGTGGTGATTCAAGGTTTGTGAACTTGAAGGAATCAATAATGGACGAATGCCAATAGTGGTGGCCAGAAAATGCCTTAGGCATAAGAAATTTATCCATGTAGACAATATATGTGGACCCCTTTGGCATCAATATTATATTGATTTAGCACCAAAAGCCAACGAAACACATAAGAGAAAGAAAAATGATGGAATTAGAGGATAGTTTCTCATAATTTTTTCTCTAAACATTTTTGCTTTGAGATGAAAGTGGCAATAAGTTATTTAAAGCATGAGTTAAACATACAAAAATATAGAATCTATAAAATTTAATGAAAATTTTGTGGTTAATTATTGTTTGAAAAATAAAACTAGGACTTTCACTTGTGTAAGGTACAACAAACTGAAACATTCCGTCACTGCAATCTAAAAAAATATCTTGCCTTTTTTTTAATAGTTAAAGGTCATAGAAAGGTGTGGTTGTAGAAATAAGTTAGAAAATACGCCATAGGAAGGGGTGGTTGTAGAAATAAGTTAGCAAATACGCATCAATTCTTCTTTAATAAAGCTTTAGTTTGACAAGTCTTTGAGGTAACTTGAATTGCATCAAGCATAACATTAATTCAATGATGAAAACCTTGGACAATGAAGAGTTGGGGTTCGGAAGGATTTCTGTAAAGAGATTATTATATCCATCATTGTGTAATCCATGCCAGTTTCGGATTAGAAGCAAAAGAAAGTCATTTTAAGAAAACAACTAAAATTAGTGGCAAAACGAGACACAATATTTCAAACTGTACCAAAACTATGTCAATCCCAAGTTTAGATTTCCTTCAACATTGCCTGGTTGGTTACTACCAGTTTTGTAACTAAGCAATATGCTAGACGAATAAACCTCTCTTACGCCGGCAACTTATAGTTCTTCCCCAGTACTGAGAAAGCTATACCTGTGAGTTACAGCATTCCAAGAAGTTGCAGTATATACAACTTTAGAGGAACCAAAGAAGTTTGTTGCTTTGCCATTTTAAAAGGTTGATGAGCTCTCTAGTTCTTCTTGTACCCCTTTTTGGGCTAATTCCATTTGCCATTGGTAAAGCACACTTGCCTAACATTTCTAGTTGAACTATAGTACATACAGGCACAGCCACTCTCTCCGAAGCTTGATAAACAAAATCACAACCTTAACGATTATATTCAGCAGCCATCATTTACTTCCTAATCAATAGCATTCAAAAGCATAATTCGATTGTATAAAAAGGCAATGTGACATACACAACTGATTTATTGCTCCCAATTTTATTGACAATAGATACGGATCCACAAGACTATCATTCCTTTGAAACAAAATGGTTTATTTCAAATTCCAATAGATGCACCACAATTTATCTAAACTAGTCTTTTGATTTACAAATTCCCCACTTTTCCAATCCTAAGATAAATTGGAAACTTAACAACCTTCTTGTCTAAACCATCTTCAGTCCAAGCATTCTTAAATTCCTCAATCACATCATTGGTCAAATGCTCCACACCCTTCTCCCTTGCAATTTGATATGCTGACCTTGATCTAAAGTATGTAAAATAATCATCTAAATCCATTAATCTTTCTGTTACAAATTGAAATGGCCCAGTATGATCAGCTCCATCCACTGGCTCAAATGGAAAATCGATGGTCCTATACATGTCGAAAATAAATTTATGTGCTGCATCCCAATAGGGGTCCACGGAAACGTAATGAAAAGGTTGGAAGAGTGCGTCGACTGATTCATTAACTTGGGGCAGAGTGTAGCACCATGAAGCTATGACACCATGAGGTTTTTTGAGTACCCACTTCACTTGTTCGTAGAAATTTGGGAGGTCAAACCAGTGGAGGGCTTGTCCAATAGTTACAACATCAGTGCTTGATTGAGGTGCAACATTGGATTCAAGCTCGGCACTAGACATGGTGGGAGCCGTATGTTGGTATCTAACATTGGGTAGCCTTGGCGCGAATGAAAGCTGCTTTGAGCTTGTATCCGTGGCTATGACATTCTTGAAAATACCAGCTAGCTGAAAAATAAGGTTGTATTAGAAAGAAAGAAAAAAAAAGTATATGAAAAAAACAAATGTTTAAGATGGAATTAGATGTGTCTCTCTACTCAATAACAACAAGAAACCAAAGCACTTAATATTAAGGTATAAAGGGTGTAGAAAACCAAAAGTGGTGTTTACTAATTCGGGGGTTTTTCCAAAAACAGTTTTGACTATCAAACTATGCTTATAAAAAAGAAATATGTTGATATTTTATAAATATGTTGATATTCTATAAATATTTGATGAGGATATTGTATGGAAACATTGACTATTTGTTATATGAAAAACTTGTGGGACAACTTGAACTTATTTAAATTTGTATGTATGGATAAATCTTTGTATTTCTGAGTACTATGACTGGATTTGTGTAATTTACATTTGTAATTGATATTTTCAAGTTTATGTGATGTGAAACTTATTTGTTGTGAGACCTTGAATTTGTTTTGAACCCTGTAGCAAGTCATGATTAAAAGCAAAGTAGACTATTTATAGCCAATATGTTAAGATTTTAGGCATAATATGACAATGATTCCTTTGCTGTACACGCTTGAATGATAGGAGGGGTTGTTAACTTAATTTACTTAGTGATGTTTGGAATATCATGAGTACCTCCCTCCATAACAAGGGGCTAACACATAGAATAGCCAACAGAAGTACAAAGTCTTACAAAATACAAACCATTGTGTTAACTTTTGTACATAACTAAAAAGAAATTACAAAATCTATTTATTTTGTTCTTGATGTGGTACGACCAAATTTATTATCATGTTAATATGTAGATTTCTCATTTTTGTAGTAAATAAACTGTATTTTCAATGTTTTCCTAATTAATTTTACAATTGTTTAAATCTTGTAAATTTTAGTTAGCTCAATTGGTAAATTTTGTCATTGAAATTCTAATACAGCATACATCTTTGTCTCATGATAACCGAACTGCTTATATGTTTCCTATCACAACACCAACGCTGTATCTCATTATTTTTACCTTAAATGGTAGGTGTCAAAGAGAGATTCTAACTAAAGTTAACTTCTTTTCTTGATCATACAATTTAAAGTTACGGAAGGGGGAAAGAAACTCACAGATCGGGCAGCTTGGCCGCTTCCGGTGCCGACGTCCCATGCAAGATCGTGACATGGTGTCTTGGAAGCAATGAAATCAAACATTTCTGGAGGATAACAAGGCCGGCCCTCTGCATACTGCTCTGCCTGCTTGATGTACAACTCTGCCATCTCTCTCTCTCTCTCCAAGTTTCCAGGTCGGATCTATTCAGCCTTCAATCTTGGCTACCATTTATAAGTTCAAATAAATAAATCCAAATCAAAGTTGGTAAATTTTTAAATTAAAAAAAAAAAAAAAACGAAGTATCATCCAATAAAATCTTTGAAAACGGCAATAGAAAATTTTGGCTTATTAAATATAGGAATAATAATTATGTCGACTCTAGAGTGATAACTTTTTTAAATGAAAAGATGCTTTCTTTGTTGACTTTTTTTTTTGGCCATGTTTTTCTTCGATTTCAATTATGTGAGTGAATTAAGGACGTTGTCTCCTGTGTAGCGTGTAGTAGTCGTTCTCTACGTAAGGAGGTCATATATGGTGTTCTAGTGCATGCATCTTCCCTCATGTGAGAGGAAAGATGCATGCATCGGAATCCCTATCTATTTTCTCTTATGTAAGACATTTTTTACCTATTATATCAAATCATCCAAATAAGTGAGAAAGTAATTCAAGTAGTGTAGTGAGATGGCAAATAAGTGTAAAGAAATAAGAAAGTAAGAGTGAAATAGTGAAGAGTGGTGTGTGTAGCAACGTGCGTATAATATTTTAAACATCAATAAAAAAAATTAGATTTATTACAAAGTTTTTATGCTGGAAAATACTTTCTTCATGAGTGCTAAATTATTATTATTATTATTTGTGTTGAAATGGACGCTGAATTTATTGTTTTCCTTGTTTCTAGTCCCTCAGTAGTCAATCTTATGTTTGAACCTCTCTTAACTGACTGCAGGAACTTGATAAAGACCTTCTCTAATCACATGGTGACACATGTGTTCAGAGAAGCTAATGGTTGTGCTGACTGCCTTGCTCGCATGGGTGCAGCTCTCAACCATGATTTTGATGTTCATCTTTTGTATAACCCACCGAATGTGGTGGTTGATTTACTGGCTATAGAAAAAGTCAGAATTGCTTATTGTAACAGACTTATTGTTTCTTAATTTTAATTCAAGCGTCGTTCACCAAAAAAAAATTATTATTATTACAAAACTTCCGCAGCAACAAATCTCAAGCCGCCTCAACACCACTTTAGCCACTACATGACAATCTCTATCTTAGTAGGCGTGCATCCTATCTGACTATTCACTTTTAGACGGTTAAAAGTCTTCATATGCGTGTGAACTTTAGACTAGCTTTTGAGTCTCCTACAAGCACTAAAACATAAAATAAACTTTTGTAGAGAATTAACCCGAAATTTTTAACCTATGATAAACGAAAATATAAAAAACACATACCAAAGAAAAATAATTATACTTACAAGATAGTATTTACGTGGTTCGACAATTTACCTACGTCCATAGAGTTGCAGAAATTTCACTATTATCAGGAAAAAATACAAGTGAGATAATACAGTTTTTTTCAGTCTCTCAAAAAACTACAACAATGAACCCTAATTACCAAAACTGCGTTTTCTACATCCTGCGCATAGAATTCACAATGGGCTACAAAACGAGGCCAAAAATTTTTTCCATTAAAACCACGCAACATTATTCAGGGTCGGGTCGTCAACCGGATTAAACATAACTAGGCTCTACAAAGCCCAACAACTTTCTCTGTGTTTTCAAAACTTTAAAATTATGATTGATTACCTGAAATATTCTCCCTCAATAATTCAAAATAGCATGTAGATCTACTATCTCTCCTTGAAATGGGCAGCTCCTTAGCAATCTCTTGAACAGTTAAAATTTTGGGCCTGTTTCGTTAGAGATTTCTAGTATTGTTTGTTTTAGTGTTGTGGAAATATGTGTGAGTTAAAAAATGTAGTAGAAATACGTGTTTCAGTGTTTAAACAACGAAAACTTTTGTTTAAACAAATGTACTTCCTCTCTAGTTTTTTTTTTTTTTTTTTTTTTTTTATGACATGGCTTCCTTATTTTACTTCCTTATTGTTTGGTAAAGTATGGGAGAAAGAAAAGCTATGTTTTGCCTTAGTTTGACTAGTTTTCCATCTTTTAGGTGACTCTAATTGCGTCAAGCATAACATAAATTCAAAGTTGAAAACCTTGGACTCTGAGGAATTGTGGTTGGTAGGATTTGTGTAAAGAGATGATTTCTGTCAGTTTTGGATTAGAAGAAAAATGCATAAGTCATTTTAAGAAAAGGATTATAATTAATGAGAAACGAGACACAACAATTCAAATTGTACCAATACAATGTCAATCCCAAGTTTAGATTTCCTTCCACAAGCAAGATGAAAAATCCCTCTCATGCCCACTAATCCTAGTTCTTCCCCACTGAGAATGCTATAGTTGTAGAGTTACAGCAGTCAAAGTGTTTTTTTGCAGTATACTATAAACAACTTTGGAGGATCTAAGTGGTTTGTTGCTGTGCCATTGAAGATTTGATAAGATCTCTGGTTCTTGAACAGTTGAACTCACTTTCGACCAATTCCATTTTCCATTGGTAAGCACACTTGCACTTGTGACATAACATTTCCAGTTTAACTAGCACATACAGGATACAGCAACTCTGCCACCAAATTAAATCAAATAAAGGCTCTCTAAATCAAGAGCAATCCTCTTAGAAGCTTCATAAACAAAATCACAACCTTAACCATTATATCAGGAAGCGATCATTTACTTTCTAATCAATATCATTCAAAAGCAGAATTAGAATGTATGCAATGGCAATGTGATAAACACAACTAATTTATTGCTCCCAATTTTATTGACAAAGGAAATGGATCCATCAAGACTATCACTCCTTTGAAACAGAGTGGTTTATTTCAATTTCCTATAAGATCTAAACTAGTGTTTTGATTTACAAATTCCCCACTCTTCCAATCCTCAGATAAATTGGAAACTTAACAACCTTCTTGCCCAATCCATCTTCATTCCAAGCATGCTTAAAATCCTCAATCACATCATTGCTCAATTGCTCTACACCCTTCTCCCTCGCCATTTGATATGCTGACCTCGATCTAAAGAGTGCAAAATAATCATCTAAATCCATCAATCTTTCTGCTACAAATTCAAATGGCCCAGTATGATCAGCTCCCTCCACGGGCTCAAATGGAAAATCGATGTTCCTATACATGTCGTCCATCAATTTATGTGATGCATCCCAAGACGGGTCCACAGAAACGAAATGAAAGGGTTTGAAGAGAGCGTCGACCGAATCATTAACTTTTGGCGGGGTGTAGCACCATGCAGCTATGAGGCCATGAGGTTTTTTGAGCACCCACTTCACTTGTTGGTAGAAATCAGCGAGGTCAAACCAATGGAGGGCTTGAGCAGCAGTTACAACATCAATGCTTGATTGAGGTGCAACATTGCGTTCAAGCTCGGCACTAGACATGGTGGGAGGTGTAAGTTGGTATCTGATATTGGGTAGCTTTGGCGCGAATGAAAGCTGTTTTGGGCTTGTGTCTGTGGCTGTGACATTCTTGTAGATCCCGGCTAGCTGAAAAAATGAAATTGTAATTGAGCAATCAAAGCACTGATTATTAAGGTATAAAGGTAGGCATTCACAATATGTGGAACATGTAAGTAAGCTACATATCAGGGACTGTTTAATAACCTTTTTATTTTTTGAGTTCCGCCTGTACTACTTTTTTTTTTTTTTTATTATATGACGTCTGTTTTTAACGATAGTTTGCCCGTTATTTCCTTAATACAAATTTCAACATGTTAAATATTTTCCAGATTTATAACTGTTTTAACTCACTTGACAGTTAAAAAAAAAAAAAAAAAAGTGGGTATGACTCAATATGAATTTTCTATTAGCTAGTCCTTATTCTCAATTAATTACTTAACAAAAAAAAAAAAAAAAAAAAAAGAGAAGGTGAGGTCAAAATTCTAATATAGCATACATCTTTGTCTCATAATAACAAAAACAACCATGTATCTTCTGATTTTGTTGAACATACAATTTTAAGGTACGGAAGAAAGAAAGGAACTCACAGATCGGGCGGCTTGGCCACTTCCGGTGCCAGCGTCCCATGCAAGATCGTGAGAAGGTGTCTTGGAAGCAATGAATTCAAACAATTGTTGAGGATAACTAGGCCGACCCTCTGCGTACTGCTCTGCCTGGTTAATGAACAATTCTGCCATCTCTCTCTCTCTCTCGCTCTCTCTCTCTCTCCAAGTCTTCAGATCGGATCTATTCAATCTTAGCTTTTAAAATATATATATATATATATATATATATATAATATCAAACAAACCTAAATAGCAGCCACATAGTTTTCTTTCTTTTTCATTTTTTTTTTGTCCCTTTTTGTTTATTTCATACTAGCCTATCAGCAAGGGGAAAAAAATCTTGAGGTCCTATCTGTACGTGAGAGAGATGTCTCATGTGCGCAGCGCGTGAGATACTCTCTCCGCCCATGTTTAGAGGCTTCTTTTTTTTTTCCCTCAAAAGTTAGTCATATCTATTTATTAATATTGGGAATTACTATGTTTTTGAATCACAAAAATATTTAATGTATAATGAGATTTATATAAAAAAAATTATTTCATTCACAAATGTATAAATTTCATCGAGTAATGTTGGTGCAACATAAAATGACAACTTGTACTACAACTCGCCCATGTGACGAGCTGTGAATAGTAGAGGTATGATGGTGAATGCATGTGGAGATGCACGTCTAGATACATCTCTACCACTCACAATTCGTCACATGGGTGAGTTGTGGTATAAGTTGTATCATTTTATTTGGAACCAACATTACTCAGTATCATTAGAGTCCGAATTATGATGAATGAAAATTATTAACCTTTAGGGGGAAAAAAAAAAAAAAAAAGCTTCTAAGCAAGCGCGTGCTCAGAGGCTAGTATCTAATTGAACACTTTCTATGTATTTGTCTAGTGAGATTTATGTATTTGCTAAAATGTAGCAATATATATGTATATATATATATATATATATATATATTAAAAATAAACTAACAGTTAAACACACACACTTAATTACACTCTCACCAAGTTAAATGTAGCAATATGAAAGCTAAATTCGTAATGGTTTAAAAAAGAACGACAGTCAATGTAGTTGAATCAGTTGATGAATTATACATATATTTAGGAAATTTGAGAAACAATTTGGCAAGTTTCTAATTTTAATTTTATCTAATTGAACCCAGTTTTCCCTTGCCCCCTTCCCCCAATTAAATAAGTGTTAAATGGCGAAAAATGGGTACGTAAAAAATAACTCCTCATTCCTCATATTATAAAGAGGACTAGAGTTGGCTGCACGTGCAAAGCACGTGCTGCCCCAGTAGTGAAAAAATTAATAGATTTTGTGTATGAAATCGTGAATTTTAGCTCACCCAATTTGACTATATTAAAAAAGAAGTCTAAGAATACAACAAAATATCATAATATTTTCACAATATCTTCATTTTTAGGATCCAAATAGATATTTTTTTTATTTTATTTGAGAGAAATGCTACATTCATAACATTTTTAGAACAAATTCTAAATGACAAGTTGTTATTGGTTTTAAACTGATAATATTGTTATTGTTATTCTCAAAACATTTATTTTCAGTTGTGGTTAGTCACAATCTCATATTTTACTATTTTATTTCGACTTATAAGAAATTGATACTTCAATATTTGTAAAAATATTATGAAATTTGTTGTGTCAGTATAACAATATATATGTCAGCTTACATAAATATTTAAAAGAAAAAAAAAACACAAACCGATTACTGGGAAAAAAAAAGTTTAGGCACTGTAGAAATTAATGTTAAAATGTTGTGGACTTAGCATTTTTTTATTTGATCTATAAGAAACTGAGATCTCAACAATTGTAAAAATATTGTGATAATAATAAGTGTTATAACATTTTCTCAAAACATTTATTTTCAGTTGTAGTTGGTCACAGTCTCATATTTTATTGTTTTATTTCGACTTGTAAGAAATTGACACGTCAATAATTTTGAAAATACTGTAAAATTTGTTGTGTCAATATAACAATATATATTTTAGCTTACATAAACATTTTAAAGAAAAAAAAAAACACAAATCGATTACTGGAAAAAAAAAAATTCTTTACACACTGTAGCTACAGTGCCAATTGAATAAACCAAAAGCACTATAGCTCCAGTGCTATCCATCAATAATAACTTACCTATGATTTGTAATGAAATTAATGTTAAAATGTTGTGGACTTAACATTTTCTTATTTGATATATAAGAAACTGAGATCTCAACAATTGTAAAAATATTGTGATAACAATAAGTGTTGTAACATTTTCTCAAAACATTTATTTTCAATTGTGGTTGGTCATAATCACATATTTTATTTTTTTATTTCGACTTGTAAGAAATTGATACCTCAATAATTGTGAAAATATTGTGAAATTTGTTGTGTCAGTATAACAATATATATGTCAGCATATATAAATATTTAAAAGGAAAAAAAAAAAAACACAAACTGCTTACTGGAAAAAAAAAAAAAAAAACTTAGGCACTACAGAAATTAATGTTAAAATGCTGTGGACTTAGCATTTTTTTTATTTGATCTATGAGAAACTGAGATCTCAACAATTGTGAAAATATTGTGATAACAATAAGTGTCGTAACATTTTTTCAAAACATCTATTTTCAGTTGTGGTTGGCTACAGTTTCATATTTTATTATTTTATTTCGACTTGTAAGAAATTGATACGTTAATAATTGTGAAAATATTGTGAAATTTGTTGTGTCAGTATAATATTATAAATGTCAGCTTACATCAATATTTAAAAGAAAAAAAAAACGCAAACCGATTTCTGAAAAAAAAAGTAACTAACTAAACCATAATTGTGAAATTTATTGTGGCAGTATAACAATATAAATGTCAGCTTATATCAATATTTAAAAGAAAAAAAAACACAAACCGATAATTGGAAAAAAAAAAAAAAAGTGATTCACAAAAATGACACTGTAGATGAACAGTGCCAAAACACACTGGATGTACAGTGTGAAAGCACCATAGCGGCATTGTCAAAATATCTATTTTCAGTTGTGGTTGGCTACAGTCTCATATTTTATTATTTTATTTTGACTTGTAAGAAATTGACACGTCAATAATTGTGTAAATATTGTGAAATTTGTTGTTTCAGTATAATAATATAAATGTCAGTTTACGTCAATATTTAAAAGGAAAAAAAAAACACAAACAGATTACTGAAAAAAAAGACTAAGTAAACTGTGGGGACCCGAGCTTGAGTTCTGGGCCCAATAAGGTGCAAGAGCTCAAGCTCAAGGACTCCTACAATAAATTTGTAGAGAAGTGGGTTGGAAGGATGGGCTAACGTGAGCAGGACAATAGGCCGGACAATGTGGGGATCACCCGGACTCTATCAGGGCAAATTCTCTTTCCTTCTCTCCCAGAAAAATCTCCCCTTTCCTCTATTCCCTTTTTTCGTTCTATCAATTGATTTTTTCTCCCCCCCCTCTCATTTGAGAGTCCCTTACATTATATACTCTCTACCTGGATGATCCTGAGCTTCCACTTGTTGATCATCCGGGTCACCACTTGAGTACCTGTCCCATCAGACACCCACCCTGGCTTTTTGTGAGTTGCGGTAGCCAAGGTAGTACTGTTCAGGGGGTCTCCTCCACATTAATGCGGCCAGAAAAGTAGCTGCTGCGCATTCAATGTGGAGGCAGTGGCCTGACTTTTCCTTTGTGCCCCTGAAGTGCACGCCTGTTGTTGGAGCTCCTCGCGCCCCCTTTTTGGTCAGTAGGCTCGGACCCGAAGTGGGATGCATGTGTCCGAGGAGGTAGATCTCTTCGGATGGGCCTAAGGCCCAATATGGCAGCTGAAACCAGGCCCCCACAATAGCCCCTCAAAAGCCCTGAATTTCTTCTATCCGAGGAGAAATTTGGGGTTTTGACCTGAGGGTACGCGTGACGCGTTCAGAATCCCCGATTAATGCGTCCCCCCTTTATTGCGGTTACTGCTTCATAATTAGCGGGCGGGCTAATAAATGCCTTGAGCGCCGCTGTGACGGCTGACATTTGTTCTTGGAAGTCGAGCAGGGGAACTTTCACACGAGTGCTTTTCCTCTCCCTCTTATAAAAAGGGGGTCAAGAAGGAGTGATCGCCCTTTATTTTATTTGCTCTCCAAACTTTCAGTTAACTTCAAGCGCTTGACATCTCCGTGCTTTAGGCTTTTCTTTCCTCCGATTTAGGCTCTTTCTATATCCTCCTAGAGAGACTGCTACGCCGGTTCTTCCCCCGCGACGCAGACCCGACTTGCTAGCTTGACTCAGTAAGTGCCGCCTTTCTTAGGATATATCCTCTTCTCTCAGTCGTATCTCCCGATCCCTCTTGCCCGTAGGATTTCGCCGTACAGCGATCCCCCTTTGCTTCTATGGGTAGATTCAAGCATTTAGTGGACTCTCCGGCTGGGTTAGAAGGCTTTAGGGCCAAGTACCATATCCCGCGGGGAGTGGGTTTGAGGTACTGCTCCTCGGACTAAATTCTGACCGACCAGAGAACTGGCGAGGTTGCTATCCCGATGATCGCCTTTTTGGAAGGAGGGATGACTATCCCCATGGGTAGGATTACCAGGGAGTATCTGACCAATTACAGGCTGTGCCCCCAACAATGTGCCCCCAATATGTTTAGGATCCTAGGATGTATAGATGCTCTTAGTGAGCAGATGAACCTCGGGCTCACATGGCACGATGTTGCGTACCTATACGAGTGCCATGCCTTATCAGGAGGGTACTACCTCAAGTCTCGGTCCGAGGAGGTGAGGCTAATCTCCTGCCTCCCCAAGTCCAACAAAGGCTTGAAGGACGACTACCTGGTCGTTTCCGGAGATTGGCACGACGGTCTTCACTGTCCCGTCAGGGAGGGAAAACCAGGTGGGATACCTTGGGACAGCGCCCTTAGGTCGGGGCTTAGCTCTCCGAGATGCTGCAGTGTTGCTCATTTGCTTGTGTTTTGCTTTGCTCTTCTTTTTTGTTTCGGCTGTAAACGTTGTGGATCTTACTTGTTGGTGATTTTTGCAGACAAAGACCACGTCTCTCCCAAGCTCGGCCTGGTCAACGTGAACACCCTTAACTATTTACTGAGATCCGAGGTGTTCATCAGTGAGGATGGACAACTGCGGACCGCCCATTTGATCTTGGAGTACGAGCCTTTGTCGAGGGACTTCCAAGCCATCGGCCAGGCAATCAGAGCAGGAAGTAATCGGCTCGCTCGGATAGACGTGTCGAAGCCCAAGTTTTTGGCCAACCGGGATCTTCCTCTTGTTACTCCGCCGCTCCCGAGTATCCAACCGCCAGTCCCTATCCCGTCCGAGGGGCTCGCATTATCTCCTCCGCCCTTGGATACGGAGATTGATCAGTTCACGCTTGGAGAGGCTCCTGCCGAGCACGCGGTTGAGATTTCGGATTCCGAGGACGAGGTTGAAGAGCCTGAGTCCGAGGGCCCTCCAAGGTTGTTGCTAGCTCAACCAGATCCTAGTTCCGAGGAGGAGGAGGAGGGCATGGATCTGAAGCAGAGGTCGGGACTGAGGGGCCTCATGGCTGGGAGGAATAAGGGGGCCGGATCGTCCTCCAAGGAGGTCCCGAAGACCCAAGCAGCTCTCCCTTTGCCTCCTTTACCACCCAAGCCTATGGTCGACCCAGGCCAGAAGGCAAAGGATAACCTCAAGAAGAAAAGGCCCGTGGAGGCGCCCGAAGAGGGAGAGGTGTTGCCCACCAAGGGAGGGAAACAACAGAGGCGGGCAGACCCCCACGAAAAAAGGGATAGAGTGGGGGAAGTGTCCGAGGAGGCTGCTTCACGACGTGCGCAGCGCGCGTGGGCCCCTCGGCTGGAGCTGGGGGGTGCTGCTATCCTTTGGGACGCCACACTTTGGGAATCCCAGAGGGATAGTGCCGGAGCTCTAGCCGATGCCTTGGAGCAGCCCCTACTCCTTCCCAGGGACATGGAGTGCCTTAGGTGCATTCGGCAGCCGGATCTTTTCAAGTCTGTGAAGAGGGATCTGGCGATGGTGGGCTTCTTGGCCCTTCCAAAAAAATTTTAAATTAAGCCCATTCGGCCGAGAAGGTTTACTAATCCGTGTTCCCCTTGCTAATTGTGCAGGTTACTCAGCAAGTGTTCGTGATTGAGGAGTGCGCCAAGAGGGCACATGAGGACACTAAGGCCGAGGCCAATCTCCGTGCGGAGGTCGAGAGGCAGCTCAACGCCGCAAGACAAGAAAAAACTGACCTCTCAGGCAAGTTGAAAGAGGCCGAGAAGGCTCGCCTAAGTGCTCAAGCTGGCCTGAAGTCCGTAGAGAGGCAGGCCGAGGATCAGTGCCAGCTGCTGCATGTGACCGAGATCAATTTGGCCACGGAGAGGCAGAAGGTGCTTGATATAATGGCCGAGCTTCGGAAGGCCAAGGAGGAGACTCTGAGGGCCAGGGAAGTCGCTGCGGCCGCGGTGGAGGCCTCGTATGAGCGCGGAGTGGCTGACACCGAGAAACGGCTCGCCGAGGAGGTGGCCGTGGTGTGTAGGGACTACTGCACCGAGTCCTGGGGGGTGGCCATGGATCGGGCAAGGGTCCCTGCAGACTCGGAGCTCAGGAAGGCTGAAAACGTCTTCTATCCGGAGGATATCCGCGAAGTCGCCGATCCTGAGCCCCTTCACGCCATTGAAGCCCCCGTTGCCGATGACAATGTTCCCGTAGGGGTGGAGATGGGCGAGGGGGGCCAACCTTCTCCGAGAGCTCAGCCTTCTGAGGACGAGCTGACTATTACCCAAGTGGTTTCCAAGGCCAAAGACGCCGAGGCCGAGCACAAAACCGGTGACCTGCCCTCCGAGGCGCCTAAGGATACCCAGCCTGGAGCTTAATTGTAGGAGTCGTATTTTTTGTTTTGTTTTGTTGTTTTTTGTTTGTAACAGAACAGCCGTTGTACTTTCTTTTCTATTTTAATGAGAACGGGTACTGCAATTTTTTGTGTTCATTTGAAGAAAAAACTGTTGTCTTGTGTATTTGTCACTATTCTTTTTGTTCTCATAAGCTTCTGTTTGAACACTTGTGAAATTGAATGCAGTGTTAATTTCCCTTAAGAATGAGGTCCGAGGACGCTGCACTTGCTTAAGTTCTGTTTGAACACTTGTAAAATTGAAACGGAGTGTTAATTTCCCTTAAGAGTGAGGTCCGAGGACGCTGCATTCGCTTAAGTTCTGTTTGAACACTTGTAAAATTGAACGTAGTGTTAATTTCCCTTAAGAGTGAGGTCCGAGGACGCTGCATTCGCTTAAATTCTGTTTGAACACTTGTGAAATTGAAACGGAGTGTTAATTTCCCTTAAGAGTGAGGTCCGAGGACGCTGCATTCGCTTAAGTTCTGTTTGAACACTTGTAAAATTGAACGTAGTATTAATTTCCCTTAAGAGTGAGGTCCGAGGACGCTGCATTCGCTTAAGTTCTGTTTGAACACTTGTGAAATTGAAACGGAGTGTTAATTTCCCTTAAGAGTGAGGTCCGAGGACGCTGCATTCGCTTAAGTTCTGTTTGAACGCTTGTGAAATTAAAACAGAGTGTTAATTTCCCTTAAGAGTGAGGTCCGAGGACGCTGCATTCGCTTAAGTTCTGTTTGAACACTTGTAAAATTGAACGTAGTGTTAATTTCCCTTAAGAGTGAGGTCCGAGGACGCTGCATTCGCTTAAGTTCTGTTTGAACACTTGTGAAATTGAAACGGAGTGTTAATTTCCCTTAAGAGTGAGGTCCGAGGACGCTGCGTTCGCTTAAGTTCTGTTTGAACACTTGTGAAATTGAACGTAGTGTTAATTTCCCTTAAGAGTGAGGTCCGAGGACGCTGCATTCGCTTAAGTTCTGTTTGAACACTTGTGAAATTGAACGTAGTGTTAATTTCCTTTAAGAGTGAGGTCCGAGGACGCTGCATTCACTTACGTTCTGTTTGAACACTTGTGAAATTGAAACGGAGTGTTAATTTCCCTTAAGAGTGAGGTCCGAGGACGCTGCATTCGCTTAAGTTCTGTTTGAACACTTGTGAAATTGAACGTAGTGTTAATTTCCCTTAAGAGTGAGGTCCGAGGACGCTGCATTTGCTTAAGTTCTGTTTGAACACTTGTGAAATTGAAACGGAGTTGCAGCAAGAGAAGTACAACAAGTAACGACTAAAAGGGGACTTTCATTAATAATAGTACCTTTTCAGGTTGTTTACATTCCATGGGCGTGGTACAGTTTTTTCATTTAGGTCTTCGAGGTAGTATGCACCAATGCCTGCTACCGAAGTGATGCGGTATGGGCCTTCCCAATTGGGTCTTAGCTTCCCCTAGGTGGGGTTCCTGGTACTGCCCACGACTTTCCTCAGCACCAGGTCTCCAACCGCCAGGGGCCTTAGTTTAACATGAACGTCGTAACCCCGCTTGAGCTTGTTCTGGTAGTACGCTAATTGTACCCTGGCAGTATCCCTTCTCTCGTCTAGTAGGTCCAGGCTTTTCCCCAGTAGCTCGTCGTTACTCCTCGGGCTAAAACAAGTGGTTCTTAGCGTTGGGAAGCCGGTTTCCAGTGGGATTACGGCCTCGGCTCCATAGGTCAACGAGAAAGGGGTCTCTCCTGTTGATCTCCGCGGCGTAGTCCGATAGGTCCAGAGGACATGAGGTAGCTCTTCCACCCACCTTCCCTTCGCGTCGTCCAGCCTTTTCTTGAGACCATCCACTATGGTTTTATTTACGGCCTCGGCTTGTCCGTTCCCCTGCGGGTAGGCTGGGGTGGAGTAACGATTCTTAATCCCAAGGCTGCTGCAATAGCGTCGGAAGGCTTTGCTGTCAAATTGGAGGCCGTTATCCGAGATGAGGGTGTGGGGGACCCCGAATCGGGTGACGATGTTCCTCCAAATAAACTTCTTGACGTCTACGTCTCTAATGTTTGCTAATGACTCGGCCTCTACCCATTTGGTAAAGTAGTCCGTCCCGACCAGTAGGTATCTTCTGTTGCCGACAGCTTTGGGGAATGGGCCAACGATGTCTAAGCCCCACTGAGCGAACAGCCACGGCCTGGACAGCGGGTTAAGGACTCCGCCCGGCTAGTGCATATTTGGCGCGAACCTTTGGCATTGGTCATACTTCTTTGCGTACTCTTGGGCTTCCTTTTTCATATTAGGCCACCAGTAGCCTTGAGTGATGGCTCTGTGCGACAAGGACCTCCCTCCCGTGTGGCTTCCGCAAATCCCCTCGTGCATTTCTTCCAAGAGTGACTCCGTTGCTTTGGGGTGGACGCACAGCAGGTACGGTTCGGAAAAGGACCGCCTGTACAGCTTCCGCTCCTCCGATAGCCAAAACCTTGAGGCTTTCCGTCGGATCTTGTTAGCTTCTCCCTTGTCCTCCGGGAGGACGTTGTCACTTAGAAATACTGTCAGCGGGTCCATCCAGCTGGCACCCGCCCTGACTTGAAGGACACGGGTGGTATCATTCTTTGCCCCCGTGGGCGCATCCAAGTCCTCCACGACTATGATCCGAGGTAGGCTATGGGCCGAGGAGGTGGCCAGCGTGGCCAAGGAGTCGGCGTGCGTGTTGCCGCTTTTCGGTATGTGCTGGAGCATGAAGGATTCGAATTGTGATCTTAGGTGTCCTGCTCGGCTAAGGTATTCCTGCATTCTTCCATCCCTGGCTTCCAGGTCTCCGTTCACCTGGCCCACTACCAACATTGAGTCCGAGAACACATTCACCCTTTTTCCGCCAAGTCTTTTAACCATGGACATCCCCTTCAGTAGGGCTTCGTACTCGGCCTCATTGTTTGTAGCCGAGAAGCCCAGTCTTAGCGCTTTTTCAATAATGAGCCCCTCGGGAGAGGTGAGAACTAGCCCCATTCCCGAGCCTCTTTGGTTCGATGCTCCATCAATGTAGACCTTCCAACAGGCCGACTCTTCGATCAAGATCAGGCCAACAGCCTTCACGTCGGCGCCGGACTCTCCGGATGTCCCTTCTAAAGATGGCTCGGCGAACTCCGCCACCAGATCGGCGACGACCTGGCCCTTGAATGAGGTGCGCGGCATGTATTTAATGTCAAAAGCCCCTAGGATCGTTCCCCATTTGGCGACTCTCCCTGTGTAGTCGGCGCTACGAAGCACGGACCTGAGTGGGAGCTGTGTGAGGACGACGATGGTATGGGCTTGGAAGTAGTGGGGAAGTTTTCACGTGGCATGAACCACCGCCAGGATGGCTTTTTCCAATGGCAAGTAACGAACCTCGGCCTCGTGCAATGACTTGCTAATGTAGTAGACCGGCCGCTGCACCCCGTCGTCCACCCGTACCAACACTAGGCTTACCGCGTGTGGGGCCACAACTATGTAGGCGAACAGAACCTCGTCGGCCCTGGGGCTGGACATGATCGGTGGCCGAGAGAGGTACTTTTTGAGCATCTGGAAGGCCGAGTCACATTCTTTCGTCCATTCGTACCCTTTCCACTTGTTCATTAAGAGGAAGAAGGGTCTGCACCTGTCTGCCGATCGGGAAATGAATCGGCTCAGGGCAGCGATCATTCCCGTGAGCTTCTGCACTTCTTTGGGATTCCGAGGAGGTTGTAGGCAGTTAATGGCTCTGATCTGGTCAGGGTTGACTTCGATTCCCCTGTGGGTGACCATGTAGCCCAAGAATTTCCCTGACCCGACTCCGAACAAGCACTTGGAGGCGTTGAGGCCCAATTTGTGCTTTCTCAGGGTTTCAAACACACCCTTGAGGTCCTCCACGTGGTCGGACTCTTTCTTGCTCTTTACCACCATGTCGTCTATGTACACTTCTACATTCTTGCCGAGCTGCGGCTCGAACATCTTGGTCATCATCCTTTGGTAAGTGGACCCTGCGTTCTTCAGCCCGAAGGGCATTACTTTGTAGTGGTAGTTCCCTGTGGGCGTGACGAAGGCAGTCTTCTCTTGATCCTCTAGAGCCAAGGGGATTTGGTGATACCCTTGGAAGGCGTCCAAGAAGCTCATCCGAGGGTGGCCCACAGTTGCGTCCACTAGTTGGTCTATCCGGGGCATGGGGAAAGGATCTTTTGGACATGCCTTGTTCAGGTCGGTGAAGTCCACGCAGACTCGCCATTCCCCGCTCTTCTTCTTGACAACAACCGTGTTGGCTAGCCACTCCGGATAGAAAACTTCCTTGATAGCCCCTGCCTCTTTGAGCTTTGTCACTTCGGCCCGCACGGTGTTGGCGTGCTCGTGGGACGGACGCCGAGGCGGTTGCTTTTTTGGGATGATGGAGGGGTTAATGTTTAGGCGGTGGCATGCGAAATTTGGGTCGACGCCCGGGGCCTCATAGGCGCTCCATGCAAACACATCCAAGTTCTCCTTGAGGAAGTTAGCCAGCCCCCCTTTCTCCTGAGGGGGCAGCTGAGAGCCGACCTGGAAAAATCTCTCGGGGTCATCTCCGATCAAGACCACCTCCAGCTCCTCGCACCTTGACTCTTCGGCAAGCCCCTCGGTCGTCTCGCCCCGGCCCTTTGATTGCCATAAGTTCTTTTGGGCGGGGATCGTGGGTCCCGCTTCCGGCCGGTGCGTGATGGCTGCCACCAAACACTGTCTCGCCGTGGTCTGACATCCGACGATTTCCCTCACCTGTCCTCCGGAGGGAAACTTCACCTTTTGATGCAGGGTGGAGGCGACAGCCCCCAGCGTGTGGAGCCAGGGCCTGGCGACAATGGCCGTGTAGGGGGAGTAGGTATCCACCACGATGAAGTCTACCTCCACAACTTCCGGGCCCGTTTGCACGGGTAGCCTAATCTGGCCTCTTGGGATAACCGTCTTTCCGTCAAAGCTCACGAGAGGGGAGGTATACGGTGTCAGATCCTCGGCCTTGAGGCCGAGCCCCTTATAGAGGTCAGGGTACATGATCTCGGCGCCACTTCCGTTGTCCACCATAACCCTTTTCACGTCATACCCGCCGATCCTGAGTGTTACCACCAGAGCGTCATCGTGAGGTTGTATGGTCCCCACTTTGTCTTCCTCCGAGAAGCTTAGGGCCGGCGTTCCATCCGTTCTTGCCCTCTTCGGGTTTGGGATGCTGTCCTCGGATTGGGGTCGGATCACGGACATTATTCTTGACGGGCATGAACCGGTTCTCCGTGGCGCTGCGAAGATGACGTTTATTGTGCCCACTGGGGGCCTCATGACCGCGTTTGCTCGGGGCTGGTTCTGCCCGCCACTGGTGTGGTGCAGCAAGTGCCCGAGCCGCCCTTCTCGGACAAGCTCGTCGAGGTGGTCCCACAGGTTTCGGCAGTTCTCTGTGGTGTGTCCCGGCTCTTGATGGTATTGGCAGTACAGGTTCCTGTTACGCCTCATGGGGTTTCCTGCCATCTTCGGTGGCCATTTGAAGAATGGTTCGTGCTTGACCTTTTCCAGGACCTGGTGCACAGGCTCCCGGAACACGGTGTTAACCGCCCGCGCGCTGGCATTCTCGAGTTAGCCGGTGAACTCTCTCCTCGGCCGACCATCCTTGTATCCGTCCGACCTGAAATCCCTCCGCTCTTGGGGGATAACCTTAGCCTTGCCCTTCCCCTGCAGCTGGTCCTCTTCGACCCTCTTGTATTTGTCAATGCGATCCATAAGCTGGCGCACGCTAGTGACTGGCTTGCCTGTGAGGGACTTTCTCAGCCCATGTTCGGCTGGCAGGCCGAGTTTGAAGGTGCCGACAGCAACCTCGTCGAGATCTCCATCTATCTCGTTAAACATCTCCCAGTATCTGTCGGAATAGGCTTTTAGGGTCTCCCCTTCTCGTATGGATAGGGACAGAAGCGATCCCAGGGGTCGGGGAACTCGGCTGCACGTGACGAAACGAGAGCCGAATGCCCTGGTGAGCTCTTGGAAGGAGTTTATGGACTCGGCCTTAAGGCCATCGAACCATCTCATCGCCACCGGTCCCAGGCTGGACGGGAAAATCTTGCACATTAGGGCCTCGTCCTTGGAATGGACCGCCATCTTCTAATTAAAGTGGCTGACGTGCTCCACGGGGTCAGTTCGACCATTGTAGAGGGTGAACATGGGTTGGTGGAAACGTCGCAGGAGACTCGCTGCCTCGATCTTACGCGTAAAAGGTGATTTGGAGATCTGGTACAGCGCTTTGCTCATGGCGTCACCTCCCGGGCCTCCATGAGATGAGCCCTCGTGCTTATGCCCGTGGCGGGGCTCTTCTACGTGTGAGAAAGACTCGCTCGGGGGAGTCCTTGACCTCCTCCTATAATCATCGTCTTCCTCATCTTCGGAGGAGCTACTAGGGCTTGGCGAGTCTCGCCTCCGTCGAGCGCTGCGTAGCCTCTTTTTTAGCTCGTTGATTTGTAGTTGCAGAGCCCTGGTATCGTTGGGCCTCTGGGAGGCGTGGCTCCTTGCTCGGGAACGGCTTCTACTGCCATGCACGGTACGTGCGTTAGTTCTGCGGTCTCTCTCACGTTCGAGGTTTAGAAAACCGTCCTGTTGCTGAGACTCCGCTGACTCTGCTGGTGGTGAATTTGACCTTGCCATGCCGGTCTGTCACGCTCACGGTTTTGCGAAGCAACCTTCCTACAGACGGCGCCAATTGTGGGGACCTGAGCTTGAGTTCTGGGCCCAATAAGGTGCAAGAGCTCAAGCTCAAGGACTCCTACAATAAATTTGTAGAGAAGTGGGTTGGAAGGATGGGCTAACGTGAGCAGGACAATAGGCTGGACAATGTGGGGATCACCCGAACTCTATCAGGGCAAATTCTCTTTCCTTCTCTCCCAGAAAAATCTCCCCTTTCCTCTATTCCCTTTTTTCGTTCTATCAATTGATTTTTTCTCCCCCCCTCTCATTTGAGAGTCCCTTACATTATATACTCTCTACCTGGATGATCCTGAGCTTCCACTTGTTGATCATTCGGGTCACCACCTGAGTACCTGTCCCATCAGACACCCACCCTGGCTTTTTGTGAGTTGTGGTAGCCAAGGTAGTACTGTTCAGGGGGTCTCCTCCACATTAATGCGGCCAGAAAAGTAGCTGCTGCGCATTCAATGTGGAGGCAGTGGCCTGACTTTTTCTTTGTGCCCCTGAAGTGCACGCCTGTTGTTGGAGCTCCTCGCGCCCCCTTTTTGGTCAGTAGGCTCGGACCCGAAGTGGGATGCATGTGTCCGAGGAGGTAGATCTCTTCGGATGGGCCTAAGGCCCAATATGGCAGCTGAAACCAGGCCCCCACATAAACCATAATTGTGAAATTATTGTGAAATTTATTATGTCAGTATAATCGTATAAATTTTAGCTTATATCAATATTTAAAAGAAAAAAAAAACACAAACCGATTAATGAAAAAAAAACGACTCACCAAACCGGCACTGCAGATGAATAGTGCAAAAACACTGAATGCACAGTGCCAAAGCACTACAGCGGCATAGCCGCTTTTATATATAAGAAATTTGTTGTGTCAGTATAACAATATAAATGTCAGCTTACATCAATATTTAAAAAAAAAAAACACAAACCGATTACTGGAAAAAAATAAGTGACTAACTAAACTATAATTGTGAAATTTGTTGTGTCAGTAAAACAATATAAATGTCAGCTTACATCAATATTTAAAAGAAAAAAAAAAGCATAAACCGATTAATGAAAAAAAAAATGACTCACAAAAACAGCACTATAGATGAACAGTGAATAACACTGTATGAATAGTACAAAATCATTGTTATATAAAAATTTGTTGTGTCAGTATAACAATATAAATGCCAGCTTACATCAATATTTTAAAAAAGAAAAACACAAACTTATTACTGGAAAAAAAAATGTGACTAACGAAACTATAATTGTGAAAGTATTGTGAAATTTGTTGTGTCAGTATAACAATATAAATGTCAGCTTACAGCAACATTTAAAAGAAAAAAAAACACACAACCCGATTAACATTGGGTGCAAAGTGCTGCACAGTGATTAACATTGGGTGCAAAGTGCCGAAGCATTGTAGCTCAGTATAACAATATAAATGTTAGCTTACAACAACATTTAAAAGAAAAAAAAAAAAAACACACACACACACACACACACAAATCGAATACTGAAAAAAAAAAAAAAAAAGACTCACGAAACGAAGGCACTGTTGCCGCTACAGTGCTGCACAGTGATTAACACTGGGTGCACAGTGCCGAAGCACTGTAGCGGCATTGCGGCTTTTTATATATTATATCAATATTTAAAAGAAAAAAAAAACACAAACCGATTATTGGAAAAAAAAAAAAAAAAAAAGTGACTCACGAAAATGGCACTATAGATGAATAGTGCCAAACACACTGGATGTATAGTGCGAAAGCACCACAGCGGCATTGTCAAAACATATATTTTCTGTTTTGGTTGGCTACAGTCTCATATTTTATTATTTTATTTCGACTTGTAAGAAATTGACACGTCAATAATTGTGAACATATTGTGAAATTTGTTGTGTCAGTATAACAATATAAATGTCAGTTTACATCAATATTTAAAAGAAAAAAAAAACACAAACTAATTACTGAAAAAAAAGACTAAGTAAACCATAATTGTGAAAATATTGTGAAATTTATTGTGTCAGTATAACCGTATAAATGTCAGCTTACATCAATATTTAAAAGAAAAAAAAAACGACTCACCAAAACAGCATTATAGATGAACAGTGCAAAACACTGAATGCACAGTGCCAAAGCACTGCAACGGCATAGCCGCTTTTATATATAAGAAATTTGTTGTGTCAGTATAACAATATAAATGTCAGCTTACATTAATATTGAAAAAAAAAACACAAACTGATTATTGGAAAAAAAGTGACTAACTAAACCATAATTGTGAAAATATTGTGAAATTTGTTGTGTCAGTAAAACAATATAAATGTCAGCTTACATCAATATTTTAAAAAAAAGAGCATAAATCGATTAATGAAAAAAAAAAAAAAGTAACTAACGAAAACAGCACTATAGTTGAACAGTGAATAACACTGCATGAACAATACGAAAACTTTGCTATATAAAATTTTTTTGTGTCAGTATAATAATATAAATGCCAGCTTACATCAATATTAAAAAAAATAAAAACACAAACCGATTACTGAAAAAAAAAATAATGTGACTAACGAAACTATAATTGTGAAAATATTATAAAATTTGTTGTGTCAGTATAACAATATAAATGTCAGCTTACAACAACATTTAAAAGAAAAAAATAAACACACAAACCGAATACTGAAAAAAAAAACATACAAACCGAATACTGAAAAAAAAAAAAAAAAAAAAAAAAAAAACTCAACATTTAAAAGAAAAAAAAAACACACAAACCAAATACAAAAAAAAAAAAAAAAAACTCACGAAACGAAGGCACTGTTACCGCTACAATGCTGCACAGTGCTTACAGTGATTAACACTGAGTGCACAATACCAAAGCACTGTACTGGCATTGCGGCTTTTTATATATTAAGATAATAGTTTACTTGTAAGTTATATCACTCTCCTTTTCAAAAAAAAAAAAAAAAAAAAAAAAAACCCTATATCGACTCTCCTAAAACTTTTGCTACTATAGAGGTGAGCCTGTAAGACACATGAGGCGGCGGTCTCCCTCTGGTCCAAAGACAAAAAAATTTGGGACCGCCCAGCCCAAAGACAAAATAATAATAATAATAATAATAATGATTTTATATATATATATATATATATATATATTTTTCTAGAGTTCTGTCTACTCTTTCAAAAACTTAAATTCTCTAACTTTTTAATTAGCCTAACCCAGCTAGCAACTAAATACCTAACAAAAAAAAAAAAAAAAAAAAACACTTAACAAAAACAAAATTTTAAAATAAAAAATAAAAAATCTTAGTCAGCTCAGTATTAGAGTACTAGTATTAGGTGTTCTAAATGATAAATATTTAATATTTAGAACACCAAATACCAACACTACCATACGAGACATTTCAAATTCTATATTAAAGTAACAAAAGTAAGTTTTGGTTTGTGAATTTTTTTTTTTTTTTTTTTTTTTGCAACAGTTGATGCTCTTAAGAAACAATATTATTTTGTATTATTTTGTCTTTTGCTAGTAAATGATTGCATTTTAATGTATTAAGAAACAATAATTTTGTGTATTGATCTTGATTGATTGTTTGTTCCCTAGCTTGAAATCCTAAGTTTGCACCTATTATGGAGAACACCATATTTATATTTCTTAAATGTTATACATAAGCACAAATGTTCAGGAATTTGTGAGATATAAAATTATATATTTGTATCAAACACAACCGAAAAATTTTACAATTATCAATACTAATGGAGACTTAGTTTAAAAAAAAAAAATCTTTGAATTAATGCTAAATCCATTTAGTAATGCACAAATGGGCTGAATAATATGAGTTGAGTTCAAGTTACACCTGATATATTTTGACAAATCTATCATTAGATTACATTATCTTTGTATATTCTCCATGTTTACAAAATTTCAAGGTAATTAAAGATTAATAGCTATGTCATCAATCAATTATTTAAATTCAAATTTTTGTAGTTTAAAATTATGCATAAATATATATAGAACAATGTTATAACTTTAAGTAATGTTACACCAGGTGTAACTTGAACCCAACTCGAATAATATATATCCATTTATGTAAAATGCAAACCATTGATCAAAGCAATAAAAGAATGTTCGTACAAATGTAAAATTAAGGATGATAATACTGCATTATATTTCAATACCATGAATCCAAAAGTTAGGTCATTTTGGATATATATCACTGTCAATTTCTTTAAAACATTCTCCATTCTTTCCGTGTGTGTGTTAAAAATACTTCGTATTTTAAATATATATATATATATATATATGAGTTGAGTTTAAGTTACACTTGGTGTAACTCTAAACGATATTACACCATTTAATAACTTATTATTAGATGCGAATTTTGACAAACCTACCGTTGGATTACATTATATTCATATACTCTCCATGCTTGCAAAATTTCATGATGATCAAAGATTAATAGTCATGTTATCAATCAATTATGTAAATTCAAGTTTTTGTAGTTTAAAATAATTCATAAAAGATGAGTTTATGGATCACAAGGTAAATAATATCTAATTAGCATGAAAATTGGCATGCATGTTAAGCACATATAGAACATGTAAGTCAACGGTGAGATTCTTAAAATATGAATTTAATAATAAGTTATTGGGTTCAAGTTACACCTGGTGTAACTTTAAGCAATGTTACACCACTCACAAGGTAAATAATATCTGATTAGCATGAAAATTGGCATGCATGTTAAGCACATATAGAACATGTAATTCAACGGTGGGATTCTTAAAATATGAATTTAATAATAAGTTATTGGGTTCAAGTTACACCTGGTGTAACTTTAAGCAATGTTACACCACTCACAAGGTAAATAATATCTGATTAGCATGAAAATTGGCATGCATGTTAAGCACATATAGAACATGTAATTCAACCATGAGATTCTTAAAATATGAATTTGATAATAAATTATTGGGTTCAAGTTACACCTGGTGTAACTTTAAGCAATGTTACACTACTCAATATTTTTTAATTGGATGCAAATTTTGACAAATCTACCGTTAGATTCCATTATCTTCGTATATTCTCAATACTTTCAAAATTTCAATGTAATAAAAAATTAATAGCCATGTCATCAATCAATTTTTTAAATTCAAGTTTTTGTAGTTTAAAATAATGCATAAAAGATGAATTTATGGATTAAATGGTAAATAGCATCTAATTGACATGAAAATTGATATTATTGTTAAGAATGAATAGAACATGCAATTCAACAATAGGATTTTCAAAATATAAATTTTATAACAAGTTATTGGGTGGTGTAACTTGCACCTAACCTATATAGGTGTGTGTATATATATATTTCAATATCACGTATGTTACAAATTAATTCCATTTGTGCTCTTATAGCAGGACTAAACTACCAAACTTCTCCAATTGCCACTTAAGTTTCCATTGATTTGCAGCCGAAGATAAGGAAAGCAACAATTCAACATTGTCATCTGCTTCATTTTTAAATTTTAAATCTCCCCGTTAATGTGGCCCACTTGCTAACAAAAGTTAATCTGTAACATTACAAAGAAACCCTGAAAAAACAATTCATTGCAGGCATGGAGCAATATAAAAATTAATATATAGAATCCTGAAGAATGAGGGGTCCTTGTTAATTTGTTCAAGAACATCAGTAGCATAAACATTTTGTTAAAAAAAAATCACCCATCATATATATGCAAAAGTCAAAATTTTCAAAATAAACGTGCAAGATGAAAAGAAGCATAGACATAAAATTAGGAATTGAAAAATTAAGAATTTCCCTCTTCGTTTGAAATATATATATATATATATATATATATATATATTTAGAAGGAATAAAATTTTGTAAAAAAAAAAAAATTTAAGGGCCATAAAAAGCTTATATAAATTTAGTCTTTGGAAGAAAAAAAAACAATTATATAATCACCATACGTGAATGGATAGAGTAGAGACATTTAGGCCTTGTTTGGTTTAAAAAAATGGTTACTCATCACTCAATTTTCATCACTCATCAATCATCACTCATTACTCATCACTTAAAATACCTTACTTGTTTGGCACCATCACTCACTTGTCATCACTCAATATTTTTTACATTGTTTGTAAGCCCCATACCTATCATTCAGCTTTTTTTTTTTTTTTTTTTTTTTGGTTGTACCCAAACTCATTGAACCCAGTGAAAAAAAAAAAAAACTGAAGACCAAACTAGTGAGTAAAAAAAAAAAAAACAAAAAGGGAGGAAGAAGAGCTGAAGACCGGACCCAGGAAAAAAAAAACTTGAAAAAAAAAAAACCTGAAGACTGAAGCCAGAAAAAAAAAAAAAAAAAAAAAAAAAAAAAAAAAGCTGAAGACCAAACCTAGGAAAAAAAAGAAAAAAAAAAAAACCTGAAGACCGAACCCACCCAGGAGAAGAAAGAAAAAAAAAAGTCAAACGGTCAAAAAGTGCGGTTGTGGGGTCTTTCATGTGCGTTTAATTACAAAAATGCCATTGAGTTATGAGTTATAAAAACTGAAAACAGATAAAATGTGTTTTCAGTTTTCATAACTTATCACTCAAAAAACAAAGAACTGAGTGATAAAAACTATAACTCAAAACTCATCCAAACAAAGCATCTTGCAATTGAGTGATGAAAACTGAATATTGAGTGATGAAAACTGAGTATTGAGTTATGAAAACTCCCAAACCAAACAAGGCCTTACCATCTCAAGGGAAACTTGGTTCCCTCCTCAGTGATGGAGCAGCATACTGTGGAAGTGCCATCACTAACGGGAAAAATTGTAAAAATCAATAATTAGAGGAGAAAAAGTCTTGTGCCATTTTTTTTTTCCAAAAAGCAATCCTGATAACCAAAGGGAAAAATGTTTCAAAACTAAAATCATATATGTATTACAAATTAACAATAAATATACAAAAGAGTATTTTAATTACGCCTAAAGATATATATAGTTTTAAATAAATTTATGATAATCCCTATTGCAAAACCAAAAACTAAAATTTAGAGCTTTCCCATCAAATCAAAGTAAATAAAAATAAGAAAATAAATGATATTAAACAAAGGTAAAAGAAAGCCAGTTGTACTCGCTAATTGGTAGGATGCGTTTATATATCATCTCATTTTTTAAAAGATGACTATATGCTCGCTTAAATGGCACACATAATAAGGTAAAATAAGAGTTAATCGAAAGTTAAATGTGATGAGTAATAGATAGATAATAACAATAGTAGCAACAATTTGAAGTAATTAATCAAATGTAAAAATAATATGAAGTGTGGAGATTTTATTTATGAAATGAAAAAAAGTACCTAAAAAAATTGGTGTAGTACAAATCTTGTTATACAAAATTCTCCAGTGAGAAATTGAGAGAGGAAGAAAGGTAAAGACATGTTTTGTGGTTTAACCTTTTTTCTTTGAATCTAAAGTTTGGATTATAAACAAAATATATTTGAAGAAGAGTGGTAGTTATTCTAATTTTAAGTTGTAGCTGCACGAGATGATTTTGCAAAAATAAAATTATAACCTAAAATTTAGGATTTTAAAAAATTAATAATTTTTCTTAGAAAAGTGAAAAAGAGTGGTGGATAAGTAGAAATTATTTTACCTACAAGAAATAATCTCATAAGAAAAAATAAATAATACATGGATGATAAAGAATAATCTCATTAAAAAAAATAAAAATAATACATGGATGATGGGATGAGGATGAGGGGTTTTTTTCAACTTTAATTTAGCATTAAAATCTAACCTAATGTGGGTTTTTTTTTTTAAGAAAAAAAATTATTTTATAACCTAAAATTTAGGGTTTAAAAAATTAATAAAATTTATTTAGATAAGTGAAAAGAGTGATGGATAAATGGAAATTCGATAATCTCATAAAAATTATACATGAATGATGGGATAAGGATAAGGGTTTTTTTTTTTTTTTTTTTCAACTCTAATCTAGCTTTAAAATCTAACTTAACATGGTTTTTTTTTAAAGATTTTATAACCTAATGTAGGAGCATTGGGCCTAGGAGTTCAGTATTCATGTACATGTTGGGCCTAAGGCCCAAGCCGAGGATTAGGAGTCGTCCAAGGATGGATAAACTCTATTAAGGGAGTCTGTGTTAGTGGATAAAGAAATTAGTTTTGGACATAATGGGACAACTATCAGCGTCAACCATCTAGCTTGCACGTGAAGGGCGAAGATGAAAGGGGAAGAGAGTATAAAATAAAGGAGAGGCCGAAAAATAAGGAGGACTGTAACTATCAAGAACAGACTTTCTAATCAAACTTGGAAGAAATATATAAAACCTGATCTTCTTGGACTGTGCCGAGAACGATTTTATCTAGTTTAGATCATTTTATTATCCTTCTCTTGTCACCTGAATCTATTATTCTTATTGCTCAACTTGTTAAAGCCCAGTTTTCCAACCCACTCTCTACAAATTCATTGTATCGGGCTTTTTGGACCTACGTTCATTCATCGTTTGGGCTGGGAACTCAAATTGTGACTTTACAATTGGCGTCGTTTGTGGGAAATTACTGGTGTTATAGTGAGTATGACGTTCAATGATAGTAGGTTCAGGTCCAAACCAGGCAGAATCTATGGGGTCTCAATGCCAAGATCACTTCCGTGATCTTGAGCGAAGAAGGGATCGGGAAGGGAGTATGCATACTACCCATACTAGTAAGAGCCATTCTCGGAGTGGTAGCCAACTTTCTTATGAGAAAAACACCAAAGCTATGTAGCAGGAGATTGATCACTTAAAGAGAAGCTTACGCCACGAACGGCAAAACCAAGTTCCTTCCAATTCCGACTTCTCTTTTGATGATGAAAAGGATAGTAGCTACAGGCGCAGGTCAAGGACCCCTCCTAGCTAGTCTTTTTCATATGATGAGCATTACCATCATAAGCATAGAAACAGAAATTCATCCTCGAGAGGCCTGGAGAATGATGCTATGAGTAGGGCACTCAACCAAATTTTCAGATCACCTTTCACGCGCAGAATTAAGGGAGGAAGACTTCCTCGGAGCCCACATTCACTATGTATAATGTTCGAATTGATCCTGCGAAACATGTTAGCCACTTTAATCAGAGAATGGTTGTACACTCCAAGAATGAGGCTTTGATGTGTAAGGTATTCTCATCCAGCTTGGGGCCTGTGGCAATGAGATGGTTCGATGGCTTGGGAGCAGGTTCCATTGATTCCTTTAAGGAGCTCACTCAAGCATTTGAATCTCGCTTTATTACGTGAAGCAGGGTTCCTCGGCTGTTAGATTCCTTACTGTCCCTATCCAAGAGAGAAGGAGAAACCCAGAAAACGTATTCGGATAAATAATGGGAGATGTTCAATGAGATAGATGGTGACTTTGACAACGTAGCCATTAGGACTTTCAAGGTCAGCCTATCTGCCAAGCACGACTTAAGGAGGTCTTTAACTGAGAAACCTGTTACTAGTGTATGCCAGCTTATGAATCGGATTGATAAGTATAAAAGAGTTGAGGATGATCAACAGCAGGGTAAGGGAAATGGTAAAGTTATCCCTCAAGAGAGGAGGGATTTCAAGTCGAACCGCTATAACAATAACAGACCACGAAGGAATTTTAATGGACAATTTGGATTTACACCTACCCAAGTAATTAATACTGTGTTCCGGGAACCAGTGTATCAAGTCTTGGAGAAAATTAAGAATGAGTCATACTTCAAATGGTTAAACAAAATGAGCGAGGACCCCTTGAAATGCAATCAGAGTCTTCATTGCCAATACCACCAGGAGAGAAGGGAAACCCTTGAAAATGTATTCAGACAGATAATAGGAGATGTTCAAAGAGATAGATGGTAACTTTGACGACGTAGCCATTTTTACTTTCAAGATTTGGCCTATCTGCCGAGCACGGCTTAAGAAGGTCTTTAACTAGGAAACCTGTTACCAGTGTACGCTAGCTCATGGATCGGATTGTTAAGTATAAAAGAGTTAAGGATGATCAACAACAAGGTAAGAGAAAGGGTAAGGTTATCCCTCAAAAGAGGAGGGATTTTAGGTCGGACCGATATAACAATAACAGACCACGAAGGGATTTTGATGGACAATCTATATCTACACCTACCCAAGTGATTAATACTGTGTTCTAGGAACCAGTACATCAAGTCTTGGAGAAGATTAAGAATGAGCCATACTTCAAATGGCCAAACAAAATGAGTGGGGACCCCTTGAGATGCAATCAGAGTCTTCATTGCCAATACCACCAGGAGAGAAAGGGAAACCCTAAAAACGTATTCGGACAGATAATGGGAGATGTTCAATGAGATAGATGGTGACTTTGACGATGTAGCTATCAAGACTTCCAAGGTCGGCCTATCTGCCGAGCATGGCTTAAGGAGGTCTTTAACTAGGAAACCTGTTACCAGTGTACGCCAGTTCATGGATTGGATTGATAAGTATAAAAGAGTTGAGGATGATCAACAGCAAGGTAAGGGAAAGGGTAAGGTTATCCCTCAGGAGAGGAGGGATTTCAGGTCGAACAGCGATAACAATAACAGAACACGAAGAGATTTTAACGGACAATCTGGATCTACACCTACCCAAGTGATTAATACTGTGTTACGGGAACCAATGCATCAAGTCTTGGAGGATATTAAGAATGAACCATACTTCAAATGGCCAAACAAAATGAGCGGGGATCCCTTGAGACGCAATCAGAGTCTTCATTGCCAATACCACCAGGAGCGAGGGCATACCAGCGAAGACTATAAAACCTTATGGAATCATCTGGAGCAGCTGGTCCAAGATGACAAACTAAAGCAGTTCTTGTATTGGCCCAACGAACGAGGAAACCAAGCACGTTCAGGGACTTAGGGGAATACTTCTTCAAGGCCCCCTTTGAACACTATCCACGTCATCCTTGCCGCTCCAGGGAGAACTGGATCTTGTCCGTCTAGGGTAATGTCGGTGGCTAGGCCATCTGCCGAGGATTTTGAGGATGAGCCAAAGAGGGCTAGGATGGGGATCCAAACAGCGTTAAGCTTTTCGGATGATAACAAGGCTGGGACCATACAACCGCATGATGATGCCCTAGTGATCACCATTAGGATTGAAGGGTATGATGTGAAGAGGGTACTAATAGACCAAGGTAGCGGAGTTGAGATTATGTATCCAGATTTGTACAAGGGGCTCAACTTGAAGCCAGAAGATTTGATGAGTTATGATTCACCTCTAGTGGACTTCGATAGGAAGGTTGTCGTTCCAAAAGGACAAATTAGACTACCCGTGTAGGCTGATTTAGAGGTGGTGGAGGTAGATTTTATAGTGGTGGATGCTTTTTCTCCATACTCGACCATGTGGTGCGGCCTTAGCTCCATGCCCTAGGGGTCGTTTCTTCCACCCTTCATCTCAAAGTGAAGTACCCATCTAGGGATTGGATCGAGGAGCTGGTTGGGAGCCAATTTATGGCTAAACAATGCTTAGCGGCTACCATTATGCATCAGCTCAAGATCGATTCCTCGGCCCTTGTTGATGAGGGTTTGTAGCAGTTAAAGACAGTGGCATTACCCTTGGGTGGGGTAGCCGGGGAGGCGAAATGTGATAATTTAGAGAAAGTTATCATAAGTGATGATCCAGAGAAATTTTTCCAAATTGGAGCTCAACTACCTCCTCAGGAGAAGGAAGAGCTGGCGAAATTTCTTAGGGAGAACATTGATGTGTTTGCATGGAATGCCTATGAAGCCCCTGGGGTAGATCCGAGCTTCCTCTGTCATCATCTGAACATCAATACATCTGTCATCCCCAAAAAGCAACCACCTTGGCGCTCATCAAAAAACCATTCTGACGCTGTCAAAGACGAGGTGATGAAGCTTAAGCAGGTCAGGGCTATTAAAGAAGTGTTTTACCTTGAATGGTTGGCCAATACTGTGGTTGTGAAGAAGAAGAATGGAAAGTGGCGGGTGTGCATTGACTTCATAGATTTGAACAAGGTCTACCCAAAAGACCCTTTCCCCATGCCTCGAATTGACCAGCTAGTAGATGCCACTGTAGGTTACCCCCGGATGAGCTTTTTAGATGCTTTTCAAGGTTACCATCAGATACCTTTGGCTTTAGAGGATCAGGAGTAGACAGTTTTTGTCACTCCCACTGGGAACTACCACTATAAAGTGATGCCTTTTGGTTTGAAAAATGCGGGGTGTACTTATTAGATAATGATGACCAGGATGTTTGAGCCACAACTAGGAAAAAACATTGAAATTTATATTGACGACATGGTGGTCAAGAGCGAGTTGGAATCTGAGCATGTTAGTGATCTCGGGACTATCTTTGAGATCTTGAGGAGATATAAGTTACGACTTAATGCATCAAAGTGTTCTTTTGGTGTCGGATCAGGGAAGTTCTTGGGGTATATGGTTCCACACCGCGAAATTGAAGTTAATCCTGACCAGATTAAAGCAATAAACAAATATGCAACCACCTCAGAATCCTAAAGAGGTTTAAAAGTTAACAAGGATGACCGCTACTCTAAACTGATTTATCTCTCAGTCAACAGACAGGTGTGGACCTTTCTTTAAGTTGTTAAACAAGTGAAAGAAATTTGAATGGACCGAGGAGTGTACCTTGGCTTTCCAATAGTTAAAATAATATCTTTCTCAGCCACCCATTATGTCCAGACCCGAGGTTGACGAGGTTTTATTTGCTTACATTGCAGTGACCTTCCACGCGGCAAGCTTGGTGTTGGTACGGGTTGATAGTAGTGTACAACAGCCAGTTTATTATGTGAGCAAGTCATTGCATGAGGCTGATGTCCTTTACTTACCACTAGAGAAAGTCATTCTAGCAGTGGTGCATGCTATGCGTAAGCTCCCTCACTATTTTCAATCACATACGGTTGTTGTCTTGACCTAGCTCCCGTTGAGATCTCTACTTCAGAGAGCTGATTACATAGGGAGGATTACAAAGTGAGATACTATCCTAGAGGCCTTTGATATCAAGTACATGCCTTGCACCTCTGTCAAGGGTTAAGTCCTCACTAATCTGGTGGCTGAATTTGCTGAAACCCCATTAGAGGAGAAAGTGAAGAAGCAGGACATGGATGAAAAATGAGTTAGTACAATCTCCTTACAAGAGCCTTTGTCCTGGAGGGTCTACATCGATGGTGCGGCGAACTACAGAGGATCTGGAGTGGGGTTAGTTCTGATATCCCCTAAGAGGATTACAATTGAGAAATCCTTGAGATTAGGCTTCTTGACCACAAACAATGAAGTTGAGTATGAAGCTCTCCTAGTTGGGATGACTATGGTTCAAAGGATGGGTGGAAAGACAGTGGAAATATTCTCCGATTCAAGACTGGTGGTAGGCCAAGTCCAGGGAGAACTGGAAGCCAGAGATCCCAGAATGCAGGAATATTTGAGCCAGGTTAGACATTTACAGTCTGGATTTGAGTCTTTTAATTTATCACAAATCCCTAAAAGTAGAAATACACATGCAGACTCTCTTGCCACACTGGCAACCTCCTTGGCACAAAGTTTACCTAGGCTGATCCTTGTGGAGGACTTATGTAAATCTATTGAGGTAAGAGGAAATATGGTTCATGTTCATCAAATAAGGGTGGGTCCTAGCTGGATGGACCCTATTGTGCTATTCTTAAAGGAAGATGTCTTGCCCGTGAATAAGTTTAAGGCGGACAAGGTACGGAGAAAGGCTCATCGTTTTTGGCTCGAGGACCAAAAATTGTATAAGAGATCCTTTTCAAGCCCATATCTGTTGTGCATACACCCTGAAGCAGTTGAACTACTTTTGGAGGAATTACATGAAGGGATTTTTGGAAGTCACATAGAGGGCAAATATCTGTGTCACAGGGCCCTCACTTAGGGGTATTGGTGGCCAAACATGCAAAGGGAACCACAAGAGTACGTGAAGAAATGTGATCAATGCCAGAGATTTGCACCAAAGATTCATCAATCAGGAGAAGCCCTTAACCCTCTGTTCAGCCCTTGGCCTTTTGCTTAATGGGGCTTAGATATTGTAGGTCCTTTCCCCAAGGCAATAGGGAATAAGAAATATTTGTTGGTCGATATGGATTATTTCACCAAGTGGGTTAAAGCTGAACGACTGACAGATATCAGGGATGTGGATGCTAAGAAATTTGTTTGGAAAAATATTGTCACTTGGTTTGGAATCCCCCATACCCTCATCTCGAATAATGAACTTCAATTTGATAGTAAAACCTTTAGGAGGTAATGCTGCGACTTGGGAATAACTAACAGATATTCCACTCCGGCTTATCCACAAGGGAATGGGCAGGCTGAGGTTGTAAATAAGGTCATAGTGAGTGGACTCAAGAAAAGATTGGATGATGCGAAGGGAAAATGGGTGAAAGAGTTGTCACGCGTCTTTTGGACATACCAGACTACACCTCGTAGGTCTACTGGGGAAAACCCCCCTTTTTAATGACTTATGTGGTCGAGGCTGTTATTCCATTGGAGACTGGATTCCCCACGCTGAAAACGAGCTCCTTCACTTTGAGCAACAATGATGAGTTATTAGAGAAGAGTTTAGACTTAATTGAAGAACGAAGAGAAAATGCCATGGTCCAATTTGCCTATTATCAACATAAGTTCAAGTAAGGGTATGATGCCAACGTAAAGCTAAGACCACTGGCACCTGGTAACTTGGTGTTGAGAAAGGTTGTGGGTACTGCAAAGAACCCAGCCTGGGGGAAGTTAGGGCCCAACTAGGAAGGACCGTATCGTGTCACATCAGTGAAGGGAATATGTGCGTATTATCTTGAAGATCTAGAGCAAAAGGCTGTACCACGCCCCTGGAATGTAAATAACCTGAGAATGTATTATTATTAATAAGAGCTTACTTTACCATAGTTGGGTTTGTTATATTGCGTGTCATGTGTTCTGCTATCTATCCAAGTATCAAATAGAACTTTAGTCATACCTAGCTCCTCGAACCACATACCATAGGCAAATTGATATTTTTTATTATTATTATTGTTCTAAGTATTAAACAGAACCTTAATTATGTCTATCTCCTCGGACCACATGCTTTAGGTAAATTAATACTCTATGACATCTATCCAAGTATCAAACAGAACCTTGGTCATGCCTAACTCCTCGAACCACATACCTTGGGTAAATTGATATCTTTTTATCATTGTTCTAAGTATTAAACAGAACCTTAGCTATTTCTGGCTCTTCGGACCACATACTTTGGGTAAATTAATACTCCATGACATCTATCTAAGTATCAAACAGAACCTTGGTCATGCTTGGCTCCTCGAACCACATACTTTGAGTAAATTAATATCTTTTTGTCATTGTTCTAAGTATTAAATAGAATCTTAGCTATGCCTGGCTCCTCGGATCACATACTTTGGGTAAATTAATACTTCCCATCATTTCTAACAAATGTCAGGGCAAAGCCTTGGTCTATCTCAGACTTTTTGGACTACATATTTAAGGTAAATATGTTCTTCTTATTGATTGCTTGAATGTCAAATATGATCAGCTACTCTAAACAGCAAAGATCTTCATTGTGGTAAACAAGCTTAAATGGATGCTCATGAGCATCACTTAGAGCATGTGCAGGCATACTTGTATTTGTTTAAGGATTGATTATCCCTTTAGCCCTTTAAACTCACTAATGGGTCGGGAAAGAAGTAAGTTTAAACTTGTATGCATACTACATCAGTTTGTATGGTCTTGAAGTTGAATTTATACTTTGCCAAGGTGATGCACTTAGTGGGTTTAACCTGGTTTGCTGCTAACCATATGAAATGGGATAAATTTTCTATTACTTAAGCATATTGATGAGGAGAATTCTACCTCACTATCATTTTCACTAAGTGTTAAGCAAAAATAGAAGTTATATCAACATTAGTGAAAGAATCATGGAAATAAGGAAAATGTTCATAACTTTCATTATTTGAAGCCTTAGAAAGAGGCAGATTAGATACAATGGTATCACACTAATTACAAACTTTGAAAGTACAAACAATATCTAAAAAAAAAAAAAAAGGAAAAAAAAAAGAAAGAAAAACTACACTAGAAACTATTTTTTCTTTATTACAATCTTGTCTTTGGAAAGACTGTGGATAGGCTGAGTTGAGGTTGCTTTTGGGGCCTTGGGCCCTTGCTTGCTGGATCAGCCCTGGTAGGCAAGGGAAGAGTGGCCAAGACAATCTCCATCTTTTTTTGTTGAGCCTCTTTCTTGGTAGGAGGGTCCTGGGTGACAGCTAGAGGCTTCATTGCATTAGGGGCCACTACCTGGTTAACGTTCTTTTATTTTTCTATGACCCCGGGATGCTCGGCCTCCTCGGCGGGTTTATCAAAAGAAGCTGGAAAATTAGCGGAGCTGTCCTTGCCCACTTCTGTCTCCTCGGAGGTGGAACCAGTCCTCGAGCCAAAGGGAGTAGACTCTCGGATGGCAAGGGGTAGAACACACTCTTTGCCCTCCTAAGTATAGATGAAGCCTCAACCCCAGCTTGGTTGAGTGCTTCACTTCATACTTGGGAGTAATAGGTCCTGCACACCCTGGAGACCTCAGCCTTAAGGGTTTCTTCGGTCTCCGCCACTTCTAGGTAATATCCATCTTGCTCAGCCTGATCCCCAGCCTTCTCAACCAGTTCCCTTGCCTTCTCGGTCTCCTTCAACTTCTTCTTTAAAGTAGTAATTTGAGTTTTGGAGGTGGCCAGCTGATCCTCTGCGTTGTGAAGGAGAACCCTCTAACCCTCAGCTTGCTTCTCGGTGCTATTTAGAGTAGTTGCAACACTTTTTCTTTCTCTCTCTTCTTCTAGCAGCTTTTTCTTCAGCTCTTGAATACTTCTTTCGGCCACATTAAAGGCCTTCACGTCGACATTACGCCTTCCCTCCTCCTCTTTCATCTGCTGGTGGCAGTAGTTGGTTAGCTCCTCCACCTGGAAGGAGGCTTGAACAGCCTGCCAAGGAAAGAAGCATGGGTTAAAAAAGAAGAAGAGGAAAGCAAAAAAAAAAAAAAAAAAAGATCAAGTAAAGAACATACCATTGCAAGATATCTCTTTAGGCTGAGGAAGACCTCGTGCTTCCTCATGGACCGGAGCTCGGCCATATCCTCGGGGAGCAGCAGAGCCTGCTCCACCGCATCGGCTACATAACCGACCTTCCCTCCTTGGAAGTCCTTGATAGAGGCACTGGCTGGCATAGGAGCCCTATCCAGCATTGGGGCAGGGAGCTAGGTTGCAGGCTTGACCTAAGGGTCACTTCTTTTGTCAGCGCCCTTCTGCCCCACCTTAGCTTGCTTGGCCACTCTTTGGGCCTCGTCCTCTTGGGAGGGGTGGATTCTTCCAACTTCCACCACCTCCTTACCCTTTGGCTCCCTCTTCCTTTTCAAATCGGATAGTTCTAGTCAGAAGGGTTGGGCAAGTGGGGGGGGGGGGGAGGGTGGGAAGCCTGGTCTAAACTCCCTTCCCAAGTGCATTCCCCTCTGGTTAGGACTCCAACAGCTCTTGCAAGGTGGACCTTGGTTTGCGTTGGATGCCCATAACGCCTGGAATGGAAATAACTCCTTAGTGTTAGCTGAGCTGGGTTGATGAAGAATGACCGAGGTCACCCAATGAGGTCTCAAGAGAGAAGGGTTGGTTAAAAACCTCGTAAAAGTTGTCTTAGTCTAAGAGGTCTACCACCTCATTTTCCTTTTCTTTTTCTACCTCGCCTTCCTCTTTGTCGATAGGTTGGGAGGAGGTAGCTTCACTAGTGGTGTGTGGAGGTGGAAAAGCTACTTTGGGGATGCCTTCTAGGATAGGTTGAGTGACGAGGGTGCCTTCTAGGATAGGAGTGCCCACGGGAAGGAGAAAGCCGGGGACGACAGCTTATCCACAATTGGCAGTGGTCATTGGCTTTTATGATGCGCTTAGGCACCTGAAAGTTGGACAAGATCGGCTTGTATCCTAAGATCAAGTGAGCCACTTGTTGTTGACCGTCTTTGCTTTTAAATACCTCGGCCTTAAGAATCTTGTCTAGACTATTCTTGTTGACCAGGCTAAAATTCGGTTCGGCGGCGTGTTTATCTACAAAATCATCAAAGAAACAAAAACAAAGAGATTTGTTAGAATTAGAAGCGGCATAAATCCAAGGGAACAAGACTATTATAAAATAATCTTCCTAAACCTAAATCCCCACTTGGTTGGCCCTTTCTCGTCGGGCAGGGGAGGCCATCGTGTCACTCCCCTGATACGATCAAAACATCTTTATTCAGTCCCTTGTTGGATTCGAGAAGGCACTGGATTAGCCTAACCTCGGGGTACCTTGATTTTAAATAGTACCCTTGCCCCTTTAGATGGTGAAGGTTATAGACCCAATTGACATCGTAATGGGTCAGACCTAAACCCATTTTTTCATTAAGGGCGTTTACACTCCTTAATATTCTAAACATGTTTGGGGCACATTAAGTGGGAGCTAACCTATGAGCCCTAAGATAATCCCTCATAATGGTACCCATGAGAATCCTCATCTCACCTTCTATAAAGGCAATTATTGGGATCACCACTTCTCCCTCTTGTCTTCTTTCATGCCACTCACCCTCCTTACAATACCCAATGGACACCCTTGTTGGGATCCTATGAAGAGCTCTAAAGCTCTCTATGGCCTTCTCAGAGTCTACCAGGCTCTTGAATCTACCTATTTCTAGAAAGGTTTGGGGGGAACTAAGAAGATTGAGAGAAGAAAATGGGGTCGAGAAAGAGAAAAGTACTGAGAAAGGAAAAATATATGGAAAAACAAAATGTAAAGGTTTGAAAAGACTTACAGAAAGAGGGGAAGTAACCTCAGACAGGCTTTTTGTATTTGTGAGGGCACAAGTGAGCTAGGTAAATTGACATGTTTAGTGTATGTATGCAAGAACGAAGTGAATGCTAAGATAGGATATGTGATTGATTTGAACTGTATTTATACCAAAGAAAGAGTTGGGAACGGGAAAGTTCCAGCTCAGTACCCCGCAAAATCTTCAGCCGTTGATTTTGCATCACGCCGTAGAATGTGGGGGATAAGGAGTCGTAAAAATTTAATGAGGACGTGTCTCGAAGTACACCGAAGCATTAGGAGCATGCCTTGGGTAGTTAAAAAGGCGTCTTCACATGCAGAGGTGGGATGCGATGGGTTCAGAGCAACTGTAGGGATATCGAAATCCTCCTTTTTTCTCGAGGAGCTAGAAAGAAGTATCTCGAGGGGCTATTATAGGAGCATTGGGCCTAGGAGTTCAATATTTATGTATATGTTGGGCCTAAGGCCTAAGCCGAGGATTAGGAGTTGTCCGAGGATGGGTAAACTCTATTAAGGGAGTCTATGTTAGTAGATAAAGAAGTTAGTTTTGGACATAATGACCTAGGAAGTAGTGTTGAGGATGAACGCCACCTTGGATAACCAAAGCCGAGGTCCGTGTAGGTGCTCTGCCATTTAGGGGAATGCTCTAGAGAGTTCTGTTGGTACAGATAAGTATTGCAAAAACGTATGGCAAGAGAGAGTCCTAAAATATTAAAGGAGAAAGCTGTTACCACCGTATTAAATACTCTGCAACTAACTCTCTAGCCGCATTAATGTAGAAGTGATACCTGAACAATGGTTTTCAGCTTTACAACTACTAAACAAAGACTTCAAGAAGGGGCTGATACAACAAGTATCAGCATCAACTATCTAGCTTGCACGTGAAGGGCAAAGACGAAAGGGAAAGAGAGTATAAAATAGAAGAGAGGTAGAAAAAGAAGGAGGACTATAACTATCAAGAACATACTTTGTAATCAAACTTGGAAGAAATATATAAGACCTGATCTTCTCGGACTGTGCCGAGAGCGATTTTATCTAGTTTAGATCATTTTATTATCTTTCTCTTGTCACCTGAATCTATTATTCTTATTGCTCAACTTGTTAAAGCCCAGTTTTCCAACCCATTTTCTACAAATTCATTGTATCGGGCTTTTTGGGCCTACATTCATTCATCATTTGGGTTGGGAACTCAAATTGTGACTTTACACCTAAAATTTATAATATTAAAACTTAAGAGTCTTACTTAAATAAGTGAAAAGGAGTGGTAGATAATAATTTGATTATTCACAAAAATATTTAGGAGTGTGGTGATATTTATTTGGGAAAAAATTATTTCACTCACAAATAAATAAATAATTTTTCCCGAATAAATTTCATCACACACTTATGTAATTTTATGATTGAAAAATGTAACACCTCCTAATTATGATAAATGTAAGGTATACCTTTAGAATAAAAAAAAAATAGAATAGCTTCTGAGGCTAGCTTAGAGTCATGAATCCTTGTATCCGAAAAATTTAAAAAGTCTATAGTCTAGTGGTTTTATAAGAGAGTCAAGAGACGGTGTGAATGTAAAAGGAAAATTTCCTATGGTTTTGTGTAATGGTCAAAAGAAATTACCTTACAATAACTATCATGGAATTGCCTTTCAGTCTTACACAATATTGTATATAAATAATAATTATTAATAAAATTATTTCAATCATGGTATTGCATGTTTGGGCATGGGTCAAAATGAAGTTGAAAATTTTCAAGGATAATAAGTTGTTTGGGGGGGGGGGGGCACTTGCAACTTTTGTAGGTCTTTAAATATCCCACTTAATTTTCTCAAAAGAAAATATATATATATATATATATATATATATATCCCACTTAAGTTCTCTAAATAATTAAGACAACTACACAAAAATCCTTTAAAATGAAAAAACCACTACAACCTAAACACTATTCACTTTTATTTCTTCATTTAATTATACATCTATCATATATATATATATATATATATATTTTACTAATTAAGAGTTTTATTTTAAGTTTGCTTCATTAGTATCAGAGCTTTGAAGCATGTTATTTTCCTAGTAAAGCCATGCAAATATTTTTTTCTATTCTACTCCACAGGCCCACAAAGAAAGAAATTCTCGTCATCGAATTTGCTTCAGTATTTCTACTGCATTTGGAGTTGTTGACCCTACATTAAATTCTTGAGAAGAAGAAGTTTGCTAGAGAAAGGTTACCCACTTACCCTGAGTCGAATAGCATTAATTTAGAGTTTGGACGTGCATGGCTTTTGTGATTATAAGGTGGGACTCTTCACTCTTGCTAGTTTGGAAACATCGTATGAATATTAAGCTCTCCATTTACTTTTTATCTCCATTTAAAATATTCATTATTTTTACTCCCTATAGTATTCTACTGACCCATCAAGATTTATCCACTACACGTACAAAACCCTAATTCTCTCAAAACAAAAAAAAAAAACAAAAAAACATATTACTATCACATTCACAAAAAAAATGTGGCCCATTCCACAGTTCCTCAACCGCCGATCCAACGTCTTCGACCCATTCTCGGAGCTAGACATGCCACAATACTCTCACTCCATATTCCCCTCCGAAACGTCGTCGTTCACTGCAGCTAAAGTGGACTGGAGGGAGACCCAGAATGCGCACGTGTTCAAAGCCGACGTGCCTGGGCTGAAGAAAGAGGAAGTGAAGGTGGAGATCGAGGAAGGTCGAGTTCTCCAGATAAGCGGGGAGAGGAGTCGAGATCAGGAAGAGAAGAGTGACACTGACACTTGGCACCAAGTGGAGCGGAGCAGTGGAAGGTTCTTGAGGAGGTTTACGCTTCCGGAGAACGCTAGGGTCGAGGAGGTTAAGGCTGCTATGGAGAATGGTGTGCTTACTGTCACTGTAACCAAAGAGGAAGCCAAGAAGCCTGATGTTAGGGCCATTCAGATTTCTGGTTAGGAATTTTTATTATTCTCCCTGTCTCTTTATCACTGCTGTGTTTTTTTTTTTTTTTTTGGTCTGATTGATATGGTAAACAATGGCTTTTTGTTTAGTTGTTAGTTTTTTTTAGGTGAAAATCGGTGTTTGGTTTGGGATCTGGAAGAACTTTTTTATGTGAAGTCTCTGGATGAGTAATTTTCTAATTTTGCATTAGTTTTTTTTACTTACTCAGTGTTTGATTCTAAATTGTATTATTTTATTTCCAGTTATAATCGATGGGCAGAATGGTGAGGAAAACAAGTTTTTTCTGCTTTTGTTAGGAAGATGATTTGACAAAATAGATTAGCGGTTAGTTTAATGTTAAAATATGAGGGATTTTTGAGTAGTCAACTTTAGAATCTAGCTAAGAGCATTGGTAGTAAAAACAATTTAGCTTTTAATGCATTAAAAAACTATTTTATCAACTCATTTTATAATACATTTAACATTAAAGTTTCTAGTTTTTACTACTTTATTAAAAATAATATAAATAACTCATTAAAAAAATAATAAAAACAACCATCACAAAAACAGCCACAACCACCTCCACCGTTAGCCATAACCACAACCCACTACCAAAAAAAAAAAAAAAAAACGCACAACCAAAATTAACCACCACCACCACCAACATAGCCAAAATCCACGAAACCAAAACCCAAACTTAATCACCACCATAGCCAAAATCCAAAAAAATGATACCCAAAATCAACCACGACCACCAAACCCATAACCAAACCAGTGATGACGAGCCAAAATCAATCACCACAACCACCAACATAGCCAAAATCTACGAAATCCACACTCAAAATTAATCACCACCACTAAACCCACAAAGATGGAGAGACATAGAAAGAGGAGAGAAAAAGAAAGAGAAAGAAGGAAAAAAAAACCGGTGAAGAAAGAAAAAAGAAAAGAAAGAAAGAGAAAAGAGCGGAATGGTGAATAATAAAAAAGGAGAGATAGAGAAACATTATTATTAATTTTTTTTAAAGAAAATTTTAATTTATGGCGATCGTTCTTGATGATTGCTCTTTATCATTAGACCGAGACACCAATCGGTTTTAAGAAACATTATTTTATTTGATAATAGAATAAAGTATTATTATTTTTTTATAACTTGAGAGCTATAGTAGACTAACATAAATAGCAGTTTATTGAGCTCATTTCCAAAAAATTTAAGAATAATACTCTCAATGTAACATTTTTTTTTGTAGGTTATTAAAATTTGTTTTTTAGCAATATAAGAGCATCATTGTGAATGCTCTAAACCATCCACGTTTAGGTGAAGTTGTTTCTTTTCAAATAATGTTCATTGAAATGAGCCTAATTTGATTTTCTTTTTAAAGGGTGAAAAAGAAAAAATAAATTAGTGCGTTTTTGCCTTGCAAAAGAGATTTAAAGGGGAAAAATGGGTAGGTTACCATGTTTTGATAGGGGTGATTATAGCATATTTGAATTTTGGCAGTGGTTTAGTTGACCAGAAAGTTTTGAAGACACAGGTTAGTGGGAGAGTGGTTCTATTCTGTATAAGCAATTTTTTATGTGGAGTTAGATATGTATTTTTATAAGGTTTTCCCTAAGTTTTGTCCCTTCTTAAGGATAGGGTATAAATGTATTTTTGAATCACATAATTGTCCATCTCAAACAGGAGAAACTGCTTAAATAGTAGTACATAATAGATATAGATAAGTGATAGTTATAAACACATCTGGATTCCATATAAAGCCTTAGAGCATTGGCATCATCTGTTGTGTTTTGCAAAATGTCATTTTAACACATCAAAACTTACTTTTTCAAATTTAGTACAGTATTTTACAATACACTCTATATCAAATTTTCTATTTTAACAGTAATACATAATAGATATAGATAAATGATAGTTATTAAACACATCTAGATTCCATATAAATCCTTAGAGAATTAGCATCATCAGTTGTGTTTTACATTAAAATAATCTAAAAAACTCAAATGTACTAAAAAATTTATAATAAAAAGAAAAAGAAAACCTAAGCAGAATAGTCCATCACCCCTACAACCATCCACCACCACCATTAGGTCCATCAACAAAGGGAGATTCAGTCCTAGATGAGAAAAACAAGAATAGGAAAAAAAAAAAAAGAGAAATAATAGAAGAGAGAGAAGATGGTGAGATTGGCGGCCATTGGTGGTAGCTTCGTCGGTGTGCTTCACTAATTTACCTCCACTTCAACCCACATCCCACATCACAAACCCACAGCCACATCAAGACCCACAATCACCGATCTTAACCCCACCACCACCATAAAGCCGATCTCAAACTATTAAAAAAAATAAAAATAAAAACCATAACCATGGCAAGAGACGAGAGATGAGGGTGAGAGAGAGGAGAGATTTCTGAGAGGAAGAAGATAGAAGAAAGAAGAGAGAAAAGAGATAGAGGAACAAGAGAGAACAACGATGTATCAGAGATGAGAGAGGACAGATAAAAAATGGTTTTTTTTTTTTTTTTTTTTACAACATGCTACAATACCCTTCTACTACAATACCCTTTTACAAGTTAATGAGTATTATAGTAGGCTTGATTTTTGGTGTTTGGTATGCCAAATGCTAAAAATTTAGTATTTGCCACAGTTGATGCTAATACTCTTAGTTATCAAATGAACATTAAAACTTAATCGTTCTTTATTTAAAACTTATTTATTATTTGGATGTAATGAACTCTTTTTTATTTGGTTTTGTTGAAAGCTTATTTTGTAGTTCACAAGGATGATTATTTTGTAATGTTAATATGAAATGGGTTTAGTACTTTTTGTTACATTTTGGTATTTTTATTTTGTAAATATAAGATGTAAAAGGCTAAAAGGTCACATAAATTCTTTAAAAAGGTGTTATATATTTTTTAACTAAACATATTTACTACCATTAGTTTATTAGTTATATATACATTATCTATTTTATAATTTAAAAATGATTAATTAAATTATTTATGATGTTATTGGTTCAATTCTGGTTAGATCATAAAACTGGTAATTAGTCAAATTTTCAGTTCTTTGACCAGTCCAGTTTTTAAAACCGTGTCATACAACAAAAAGGTGGGATATCTCTATAGACAAAGATTCTAAAATAGGGAAGTCAAGTTGGATGATGCATTACTGAAGGGAAAAGCTCATTAGGTAAGGTGGAGTGAGTAGGATTTGTTCATGGCCTAAAGAGAGGCCTTGAAACCCAACTAAGATGCAAAAACTCACATGTGAGGGGGAGATTGTTGGGCTACACGTGTAAGTGAAGTCCCACATTAAATAATGATGAGAAGAATGAGTAGTTAATATAATATAACTGAACACATATTCATTGGGTTTAGGCCTTTTAGGTTAAAGTGTGCCTCTATATATTATATTCATTTACTCAAGGAAGCTCCTTAAGGTGTCTATCTCCCCAACATCCTCATCCACGACCATCTTATCGAAGTTAGCCACCACCAATAGAAGTCAGTCATTACTAATTGAACCCAGCAATACAAAACGTTATGCCTTCGATTGAATCCAGCAACACTAAACCCAACTACAGTTGGGATCATTTCATATTATTTTGATTGAACCCAGTAGCACAAAACGATTTGGATGTTATTAGTTAATGAAATTTGAGAAAAAAAATGGGTTTCTTTCAATCTTGCACCTTCGTCTCTCTCTCTCTCTCTCTCTCTCTCTCTCTCTCTCTCTCTCTCTCTCTCTGTGGCATAAGATTTTGGGTTTTTTTTTTCTTTATAAAAGAGTTGGATGTTGTTGGTTGATAAAATCTTAGCAAAAGAAAGCTTTGAATCCATTTGATTGATGAAAATAGAGAAGAGTTTTGAGTGTTTGTCGGTCGATAAAATGTATCAGGTTTTGGTAGAAAAATAAAAATAAAAAGTGAAGAAATAATATTGAAATGAAGATACAGAAATGATAAAGAGTCTATTAATAACTAGAAAAAAGGCAAAAGTAATTATTCACTCTTCAAATAGTGCAAAAATTTGGAGAGACTGCCAGAAATGCTCCAACACTTGGTTAAACCAAACTACTGTAGAAATGGTCACACTTTTTATAATGACAATAGAAGTGGAAGTAGATGGTAAATTAATATAGAGAATAAAAGTCTGGAATTTTTTTTAAGACTTTTAATAATAGATTTAATATATATATATATATATATATTACATACTTTAAACTTTAGTAATAAGGTTATTGAGTCTTTTTACTAGAAAGAAAAAAGTAATAAGGTTGCACAACTTTTTACTATGTATTTTTTCTAATGAATAGTTGGTTTTTACTCGGATGTGACCTTTTGCTATATGTGTTTGGGCATGCAAGTAGAGAAGCTCGCATGCAAGTAGAGAAACTAGTGAGCCATACGATTGTTATCTCAACCCATGAAAGCACTAGTGGGCAATGAACAAGGGCATGATGTTTATTTCTAGGCGCTTTCCATTGTAAGGATATTCAATATGTGGCAATGGTGGTTTTGAATATTGTTATACAATCTAAACAAATATCATATGTTTAATTTTTTTTTTTTTTTTTTTTGCATAAATGCACTTTTAGTCCTTTCATTTTTATTCTATTTCTATTTTGGTCCCTACATTTTCATTTTACCACTTTTAGTCCTTAAACCAATTAACATGTGTTATTTTCGTCTTTTCTGCCAGTCAACAGACAAATATTTGAGGTGGCTAACAGACGAATTAAAATATTATTAAAAATCCACCATGGCACTCATCATCCATGCCATTATAATTTAAAAAAAATTAATTTCTCAATTTTAACAAAAGAAAAAATATGAGTTAAAATAATAATTTCTCAATTTAACAAAATAAAAAACAGAATTAAAAATGAAAAGTAACATGAATTAAGATCTGAATTTAACTTGAACAAGAACAACAAGAATACAAACCCAATTCAATATCATCTATTAAACCTAGCACATACCCAAATGTTAACAAACTCAAAATACCTAAATATGAACAAAATACCAAACCAATTTACAACCACAATTTTAATCAATATTAACACACCCAAAATAAATAAAAAAAATTTAAACACATGGCTTCCATGTGTGCGTACATCTCCCAATTCTGAATTGCCAAGCATTAACATGCAGGTTTTTAATTAGATTTTTTGGAAGAATAAATTCTTCCCAAAGAGCATTCATATGTTCTCTCTCTCTCTCTCTCTCTCTCTCTCTCCCATAGAAGCTGATTTTCATTTATGGAATTTTAGTTTTCTGGGTTTGTTTTTTGGTGGTTGGTTCAGGTTTATGGATTTATGGGTCTTTGATCTTTCTCTTTTCCTTAACTAATTGAGTGCTTGAGAATGGGACTTTGTCTAGATCGAATCTCACACTCGGGCCCACTTTAACAATGGAGTTTAATGGACCAGTGAAGGCGGCCAACCACACCAAAATTGAAGACTTCAACACCTCCACTTGATGACTCGACTTCTCAAGTTCAAAATCTCAAATCTTTGGTTATGGTTTTAGTTTTATATGGGTTTGGGTTCTCAGTTTCATATGGGTTTGTTTGTATTGGGAAATCGCAAGGATTGGTTGGGTTTGAAGGGATCTTGCTCTAGTGGTCTTTGTCTGTTTCAAATTTTTAGTTCTAAAATTTATGGGTTAATTTGTTTTCTAGGTTTGATATTTGTGGGTTTGCTCTAAATCTGCTGTTGGGTTTATGTTTGTGTTCTTGCTGGAGATCGGTTTGTGTTTGGTTTAAGTTGATTTTGTGTTGGTTTCTCAGAAAGATGAGAAAATCTGGGTTTGAGTTCTGATTTTTGTATATCTGGGTTTTGTGGTTTAAGAAAGAGAAAGAAAAATGAGGTTGAAGGAGACGGTACAGGGTCAACACCGTACAACTTGAGAAGAAATTGAGAAGAATTTGGCATTTGCAAGGGCATAAATTGGTTCATATTTTGCAACATATTGGGCATACAAAATTGCCCATTTGGAAAACCCATATTTTGATTGAGCTGTTGGTTTGAATTTCGCATATTATGCACAAAAGCAGGCAAAGAAACATCGGCTTGGTTCGGATTCTGCACCATATTGCAGAATTGCCCATTAACCGAACACCCTTGAACCAGGTTCATATTGCATACCTTGTTTTGTGGACTGAACCCCACATGGGACTGACCTGGTTGAGAACCCAAATGGGGCATACCCAAATGAGAATTTTGCAAAGGTGGGTTCATGAAACCCAGTCGATTTATGGAAGGCCTCATATTGGGGTTTGAATGGGCATTGGAATTATTGAAAGGGACTTGAATTTGAGGATTGTTGTTCATGCCAAACTGGGGTCGAAATTTCATGGTGTTTTGCACTAAATTAGATGAATTTGCATTTGAATGATTAGGTGGCACAACCTGAAGAGTGAAAAAAAAATAAAAAACAACAGGAAGAAAGAAGCTTCAAATTAGAATGAAGTATTTATTTCACAGGTAGTCTAGCGTTTATCTTGGTGGGGCTACAACTTTAGATCTAGGTTGGTATTCTTGTTCAAGAAACTTTTAGATTTTATTTCATGTGAATTTTGGTTTTTAATTCTGTTTTTAATTTTTTATTTAGTTAAACTTATTAAATTAAAATTTTAAATTTATATGTTGACGTGTCATGGGTGATGTGGATTTTTAATAATATTTAAGTCCTTCGTCAGCCACCTTAGATATTTCCGTTCGTTGACTAACGGAAAGGAAGGACCAAAATAACACGCATTAATTGATTTAGGAACTAAAAGTGGTGAAATTAAAATGTATGGACTAAAATGGAAAAAAGTCAAAATGTAGGGACTAAAAGTGCATTTACACCTTTTTTTTTTTTTTGTATGCTTCGTAAATGAAATTTTTGATACTAAGTACTTTGTATCATAAATTCCTTTGTAAATATTTTGTTCACTTCTCTAAGAGGAAGAGGATTTATGATACATAGACCAACATTTCTAAAATTAAATAATTACTAACAATCTATTAAATTTCTACTAGATTATTAGACTTTAAGAATGTCATAATTGAATGTAATTACTTTAATTTTTGTCTTATAATTATAGATATTAAGAAAAGTATTTAACTTAATTGCCTAACTCAATATTTGCTTACGTTGTATTATAACTAGCGTTCTTCCCGTATTTAATGAAAAAACCTATAAAAAGGTTATAGGTATATATCATTTCAATATATATATATATATATATACACACACACACACACATACCATTTATAATTACTTCTTTAAAGACAACATTTAAATAAATAAACATAAATATAAACATTAACATATAAATACAAATAAAAGAATAATTTTGTACCCATATATTTTTTTTGTTTGAAAAAATACAAACACATGAAAAATATGAATTTATTCTATTAGTATGTGAATTTATTTAACTTATATGTGCTGGGGGGGGGGGGAGACTCGAGATTTAAAGCCTTTAGATTCTAAGTAATTTTTTAGAGTTTAATTAATCACCATAAAAAAAAAATTTCTCCTACATTTTGAGGAAACCTAGAGTATGGCGTTGGATGTCCAAGATATGATTTTTTGTTCTATTGAAAAGATATTCTAAATCACAATTGTGGTTTTTAAATACATATATTAAAAAAATATGAATATGATTTTTTTTAAGAAGGTGAGAAAGAAAAAAAAAAAAAATATATATATATATATATATAAGCGGGTTTCTACCTTGCAAAAGAGATTTAAAGGGTGGGAAAACGTGTAGGTTGTAGTGTTTTTGATAGGGGTGATTGTAGTAAATTTGAATTTTGACAGTGGTTTAGTGAACGAGAAGTTTTGAAGACATGAGTTAATAGGAGAACGGTTCCATTTTGTAGGTAGCTTTTTACGTGTAGTTAGATATATATATATATATATATATATATATATATATTTTATTAGGTTCTGCCCAAATTTTGTCACTTCTTAAGGGTGGGGTGTAAGCGTATTTTTGTACCACATAATTGTCGATCTCAAATAGGGAAAGTCTTTTAAATAGTAGTATAAAATAGATAAAGATAAATGATAGTTATTAAACACACCTGGATTCCATATTAAGCCTTAGAGCATTGGCATCATCAGTTGTGTTATGCCAAAAGCCATTTTAACACACAAAACTTACTTTTTTAATTTTAGCACAACATTTTACAATACACTCTACATTATATCTTCTATTTTAACATTACACTATATTAAAATAATCATAAAAAACTCAATTGTATTAAAAAAAATTATTAAAAAAAAATCCAAGCAAAACAATCCATCACCCCTATCTTACCACTACTGTCCATCACCCCTAATACCCTCCACCACTACCATTGAAATCCATAAACATAGAGAGATTCGGTCCTAAACGAGAAAAACAAGAACAAAAAAATAAAAAGAAAATAAGGGAAATATATAGAAGGGAGAGAAGATGATGAGGATAGCGGCCATTGGTGGTGGCTTTGTTGGTGTGCTTCATTAGTTCACTACCACTTCAACCCACATCCCACATCACAAACTCAAATCCACATCAAGCTCACAACCACCATTCTCACCCCCATCTCTCTTGTCCTTAGCGATGGTTGTGGTTTTATTTTTTATAGTTTGAGATCGGCTTTGTGGTACAATTAAAAATAATTATAATTATACGGTTCAAAATTTACATGGCATTAGCTTAAACTTTTTTTAAATCATACATTTCTAAAACTAGATATATAATTAGTTTGTAAAATTTGATATTCATATTTTTTCTAAGTGTGAGTAATTTAATGGGAGAAACCATCATCAATTGATGCATAGTTCAAGAGAAAAATGTTCATGTTCAAAATTTGAAGGCTATTGCATAATTGTTTATTCCAAATACTAAAACTTTAGATTTTGAACTCCTATAAAAGCTCAAAGATGTGAACTTAAAGAAATAGACATTGCGTTCATTCGAACTTGACCCTAGATTACAACAACCAATATGAGAATTAGTTTTTGAGGATAGTATAACTGGTAAATATAGGAAAAGAGATTGCTAAAAGATTTTGTACGCCCCAAAGTGGATGAATGGTCGAGCCAACCTACAATTGGGCTTACAATCTACTTGTTTTTGTATGGGCTTTGGATTTCCTACTACTGATGACTCAATGCCTGAAACCTCACAGCCTTCCGGGCTTAGACTTCATTGTAATGTCTCTCTCTCTCTCTCTCCTTCTCCTTCTCCCCCCCATTTTCTACCTCAGCTCCACCTATTTATACCCTGAAATCTAAAGGGATGTCATGATTGCCCTGGTGGTTAATGGAAGGGGAGGTCCAATGCTATCGAGGTTGAGTGAGTGTTTAGGTGGGAGTGGGACGAGGCGGAAATGGCCTGGGGACTAGTTCCCAGTTCTGCTAGTTGCTCGGCATAATATGACTTAGAAGTTGCCGGTCATGTGGCATGCAGCTCAAATGCTCGGGAGGTTGCCCGCTTCGGCACGCCCCTAACGAGTGATGCATGATACGTGTAGAACGTCATTATGTCCAACGGCCAAGCCAGCCCAATGCCCGGGCCGAGAGCTTACGGGCCGTTGCAGGAATGGGCCGAAAGTTATGATGGCCCCGGAAGCTTGTGCCGTACAATAGCCCCCCCTTGATTCGTGCCTGGTTACCAGGAAACGAATCAAGGAGTCTAAAGGTCAATTATCGCTCGGGGAGTTGGAGGGGGCAGGTGCGAGTCGTTTGAAGAACCCTTTAATGTGCTCTCAAAAGGCACGTCATGGCTGTCCATCAGTCTGACCACATTCATTGCCTGACGGTTCGTGAACCGAGGTGAGGAACGTGTGGCAGTTTTGGGTAAGGATTCGAAGGGTTTCCCCCTTAATTATTAGCATTATTTGTCTTCCCTCCTTCTCTTTTCACCTTTATAAATAGTTCCTTCCGGATCTGTGTCTCACTTTTCGCTCCTCATTCTCCAAACTTCCTCTCTGCCGTGCACTAATCTTCGCGAGCTCATCCTCCAGCCCAGAACACCCTCTCTAGAGCCTAAAGTAAGTTTCCTCTGCTCTTCTTATAATTCTTTCCAGTTTCATTTAACTTTCGTTTAATCGTACATTCGAGGACCCAGTTCTGGAAATGGGTTTTTCTCATCTCCTTTCTTCCAGAGCCACTTTGGCCACCTTTAGGGCCACTTATAATGTTTCTGAGGATGTTGATATCGCTTATTGCCACGAGGGTGATATTGACCTCCAAAGGCGTCGAGGTGTAAACACAGTCTTTTTTCCTTTGATGGCCATTCTAGAGGGAGGGGTTAGGTTTCCTGTTGACCCCCTTATCATAGGCACCCTTAGGTTTTACGGGCTTTGTCCCGACTAACTACCCCCCAATTTTTATAGAGTGGTGAGTTACGTAAGTAGGCTGAATCAGTTGTTTGGGCTGCAACTGAATTCCCATGATATCAATTTTATGTATAGTTTGTGCGGTAATATAAAGTCGGGTTACTACCTAAAGACTAGGGATATGAGGGTGCGCCTCATTTCGTGCCTCCCTGACTCCAATAGGAACTCCGCCGGGGAGTTCGTTCGTGTGAGCGACAACTGGTTTGCCGAGGAACTCCCCTGCGCGTTCTCCCCGCGTAATGTTGGTCAGTACATATGTTTTTTTAGTCGCATCTTTTTAGTTTTGATTTAACCGTGCGTTTATTGACGGGCTCCTATGTTTGTTTCATGCAGAAAGTAAAAGATTTAAGCCAGATCTCAGGATGGTCAATGTTCGGGACCTAAACTTTATGCTCCGGTCAGAGATTTTCGTTCATTAGGACGGGCAGCTCCGAGCGTCCCACCTGATCCTCGGTGTAGAGCTAGTGTACTCGACTTGGCAGATGTTCAGCCAAGCCCTATTAGTTGACAGCCCTCTTCTTTCCTATGTTGATGTACGACAAGCCAGTTTTCTCTCGCCCAAGCTCACGGTAGGCGAAGCACGCGAACTTGGCCCACGATATACCTGTTCAGACGAGCTTGCGCCATTGCGAGACGACTCGGCAGAACGGGTATCCCGACGACGTCGCGAGCTAATTCACGTGTAGATACAAAAAGAAGCCCCCGTTCACCAAGAAGACCCTGCCGACCCGGAAGCTTTCGCTGAAACCGCCTAGGTAGGAATTGAGTCGATTAGCTCAGCAGATACCACCGAGTAGGGTCAAGATATGATGGCAAGAAGAACGTTGTCGGTTAGTCATTTTGTGCCTGGCGCCCCGCAGAGTGTACCCCAGCCCGAAGCTCAGGGCCAAGACCGAACTCCAGCACATAGATTTTCTTGCGAGCACGCGTACATGCGCTCGGGTAATCATGGCGTTTGAGAACGGATTACAATGGGTTATCTCAACGGGATCGAGAACTAGGATAATATGTTTAGCTGCTTGTAAGATTGAGTCGTGGACGAGGCTTTCGTCCTTAGTGCCCATCATTAGGTTCCCGTCAGTAACGTGTATTGTTTGGTTTCCACATGCTCGGTGATGGGAACCGACCGTAGTTTCAGGTTTCAATCCTGGGCGTTTATTGCTAGGTTTCCACCTGCTCGGTGATAAGGATTGACTCGAGTTTCAAGTTTCAGTCCTTTGCGTTTATTGTTAGGTTTCCACCTGCTTGGTGATGGGGATCGAACCGAGGGTCAGGTTTCCGTCCTGAGTGCATATCATTAGGTTTCCACCTGCTCGGTGATAGGGATCGACCCGAGTTTCAGGTTTCAATCCTTTGCGTTTATTGTTAGGTTTCCACCTGCTCGGTGATGGGGATCGAATCGAGGGTCAAGTTTCTGTCCTGAGTGCATATCATTAGGTTTCCTCCTGCTCGATGATAGGGATCGACCCGAGTTTCAGGTTTCAGTCCTTTGCGTTTATTGTTAGGTTCCCACCTACTCGGTGATGGGGATCGAACCGAGGGTCAGGTTTCTGTCCTGAGTGCATATCATTAGGTTTCCACCTGCTCGGTGATAGGGATCGACCCGAGTTTTAGGTTTCAATCCTTATTTCAGTAGACAATTACAAGGACTAGGATGGATCCCACCTTTATGTTGAACAAAACATATTACAGGGGATTACTTTTAACTTGTCTCTGTCTTCGGATGATTAGTGATAGAATTTTTTCAAGTTGTGTGCGTTCCACAGCTGGGGGAGTGGTCTTACGTTCAAGTCTTCCAAGTAGTAGGCTCCCACGCCAGCAATGGCAGTGACCCGGTAAGGTCCTTCCCAGGTTGGGGCCAGTTTCCCGGTGTTCGTGTCCCGCATATTCCCGATTGCCTTCCGTAGCACCAAATCTTCGGCAGCAAACTCCCTCGTCTGTACACCTCGGTTGTATCGTCGGGCGAGTTTTTGTTGATACTCAGCCAGCCGTACTGTTGCTGCTTCTCGGTATTCTTCCTGTGAGTCTAAGCGTTCTACCAGCAACCCATTGTTCCGTTCGGGGTCGAAGTTTGCAACCCGTGTGCTATATAAATTTACTTCCGTTGGTATCACAGCTTCAGCCCCATAAGTGAGTGAAAACGGGGTCTCTCCAGTAGACCTCCTGGGCGTCGTTCGGTATGCCCATAAGACGTTGAGAAGTTCCTCGGCCCATCGGCCTTTTGCGCCGTCTAATCTCTTCTTCAACCCACTCATGATTGATTTGTTGGCGGCTTCGGCTTGCCCGTTGCTCTGGGGATATGCCGGGGTGGAGTACCTATTCTTGATGTCGAGGTTGCTGCAGAATGCACGGAATGCCCCGCTGTCAAATTGCAAACCATTGTCGGATATGAGAGTGTCTGGCACCCCGAACCTCGTGACTATGTTTTTCCATACGAACTTCCTAACATCAACGTCTCGTATATTAGCTAGCGCTTCCGCCTCGGCCCACTTAGTGAAATAGTCAATGGCTACCAACACGAACTTTCGATTACCTGTGGCCAGGGGGAAAGGATCGAGTATGTCCAGCCCCCACTGCGCGAAGGGCCAGGGGCTGGTGACCGGGTTTAGGTGTCTTGCCGGCTGATGGATCAGGGGGGCATGTTTTTGACACTACTCGCATTTGCACACATACTGGGCTGCTTTCGTCTGCATCTGTGGCCACCAGAACCCCTTCGTCATTGCTCGGTGCGCTAAAGATCGTCCTCCCACATGACTGCCACAAACCCCACTATGTAGCTTGGCTAGGATTGTACTAACCTTCTCCGAGTGCACACATACAAGATATGGTCCACCGAAAGATCTCCAGTAAAGCTTGCGATCCGAGGACAGCCAGTACCGAGGGGCAACTCGGCGAATCCTGTTTGCTTCTTTTTCATCATCAGGGGTCTGGTCATCGGCCAAAAAGTCAATGATTGGGTCCATCCAATATGGCCCATTCGCCGTAATTGCCGCGACGCCGATACCACTCGAGGCGTTAATGCTTGGTTCAGCTATCACCTCCACCTTTATCAACCGAGGTACGTCTTCTATTACTGATGATGCCAATGAAGCAAGGGAATCGGCATGTCTGACTGCCCTCGGGGAACCTGTGCTAGCTTTGTCGTGATAAACTTGCCCATGGCCTGCTTTACGACCTGGAAGTACTCCTTCATTCGAGAATCACGCGCCTCAAAGTTTCCGTGTACCTGGCCGACCACCAGTCGGGAATTTAAATAAACTTCTATATCCCGAGCACCCATCTCCAAGGCTACCCTCAGCTCGGCAAGCAAGGCTTCATACTCCGCCTCATTGTTAGATGCCCTAAACCCCAGCCTGAAGGAATGCTCCAACCGGATCCCTTCCAGGGTGATGATAACGATCCCAGATCTCGCCCCTATTGCGTTCGAGGCACCGTCCACAAATACCTTCCACGAGATCGACTCCACATGGCACACCACCTGCCCTTCGTTTTTAGGAGAAAATTCTGCGACGAAATCAGTAAGGACTTGTCCTTTGACAGAGCTCCTTGGCCTATACCTTATGTCAAAGGACCCTAGCCGAGTTCCCCATTTGGCAATCCGGCCCGTGAAATTCGATCTTTTTAACAAGGATTGAAGGGGGTACTCCGTGAGGACATAAACGATGTGAGCTTAAAAATAATGAGGCAGTTTTCTCGTGGCGTGCACCAAGGGGTAGATACCTTGTTTCTGCGTCAACCAAGGTTTTACTGATGTAATACATAGGCTGCTGGACCCCGTGATCCCTTAACAGCACGGCACTCACGGCATGGTCAGATATCGAGAGGTACATGAACAGATCGTCTCCGGGCATAGGGGTCGTCAATATAGGCGCCTTTGCTAAGTACTCTTTCAAACCCTGAAAAGCTCTTTCACTATCTTCGTCCCAATGGAAACCTTTCCATTTCTTTAAGAGTTGGTAAAACGGTTGACAACGATCGGCGAAATTAGAGATGAATCTGTTAAGAGCTGCCAACATCCCGGTCAACACTTGAACTTCCTTAGGGTTGCCCGGCGATTTTAGACGCCAAACGGCTTCTATTTAATCGGGGTTAACCTCTATTCCTCGGTTAGTGATGAGGTAACCCAAGAACTTGTCGGCCCCCACCCCAAAGGTGCATTTATCCGCATTTAGGCGTAGTTCGTGTCGTCGTAGTATTTCAAACACTCCCTGGAGATCCTTCGTGTGTCGCGCATCCTGTTTACTTTTGACCACCATGTCATCGATATATATTTCAACTGTGCGACCGATCTCTTCCCGAAACATTCTTGTCATCATTCACTGATACGTGGCTCCCGCATTCTTTAACCCGAAGGGTATCGCGGTATAATGATAGTTCGCGTCAGGGGAGATGAACGCTGTTTTTTCTTGATCCTCGGTAGCTAGGGCGATTTGATGATAACCCTGAAAAGCGTCTAGGAAACTCATCCTTGGGTGGCCGTAGGTGGCATCCACTAACTGATCTATCTTCGGCATGGGGAAGGGATCCTTAGGGCATGCCTGGTTCAAGTCTGTGAAATCTACGCAAACTCTCCACTTCCCGCTCTTCTTTCTAACTACCACGGTATTTGCTAACCACTCCGAGAAGAAGATTTCCCGTATTGCACCGGCCTCCTTCAACCTCCCAACCTCCTGCCGTACTGCTTCAATGTGTTCCTTGGCCAACCTTCTCGGCCTTTGCTTTTTCGGGGGGAACGACGGGTCCATGTTAAGCTTGTGGACGATAAACTCAGGGTCAACCCCGGGGACCTCATACGGACTCCAGGTGAACACATCAATATTTTGCACGAGAAACAATAACGTTTCTACCCTGTCCTTGGCATTCATACTTGCTCCTACCTAGAAATACCTTTCTCCTTCCGGCAATATCTTTACCCTGACAAGTTCCTCGGCACCACCAGCCCCCGTTCCTTCCCGGGGTTTTTGTAGTTGCTACAAAGGATCCTTCCCTTGGGTTTCCCTTAGTTCTCCCTGCTCGTTCTTCCGGTCAACCGCGGCTACTAGACATTGTCTGGCCGCTTGCTGGCTTCCTCTTACTATGGCAACACCATATTCGGTGTAGAACTTGATCTTTACGTGCAGGGTGGAAGGGACCGCCCCCATGGCATAGATCCAGGGCCTCCCTAAAATTACCGTGTAAGGAGAGAATGACGTTATGACCATGAAATTCACTGTTACTTCTTTTCCCTCCATATTCATGGGAAGCGATATTTGCCCTTCAGGGATAGCCACTTGTCCGTCGAACCCGATCAGTGGCGTGTTATACTTCGAGAGATGCTCTTTCCTCAATCCCAGCCCCCTGAACAGATCCGGATACATCACGTCGACCCCGCTTCCTTGGTCTACCATTACCCTCTTTACTATGAAACTGTTTATCTAGGCAGTCACCACCAGCGCTTCATCGTACGGTTGAATAGTCCCCTTCAAATCATCGTCGCCAAAAGCGATGGGGTCCCGTGCTGTTTTTGCCTTCTTTTCTGTGGGCCATTCGTCCGAGCAGTCCCCCGCAGTTGCAATGGTCAGTACTCCCTTTTTCTCGGACACAGCCGTGCTTTTTGGGACAACATGGATGACTTCTATTACTCCCAATGGGGGTGGAAGAGGGTTCCCTCCCTGTTATGGGCCCTGTCCAACACCCTTGTCCCCCGAGTCTATTACGAACTCCTTCAGATGCCCGACCCTTACTAACTGTCCTAAGTGATCTTTCAGCACCCTGCATTGATCGGTAGTGTGTCCTTTATCCTTATGGTAGGCACAAAACAAATTCTAGTTTCTCCGAGATGGGTCACCCAACATTTTGTTCGGCCATCGGAAGTATGGCTCGTTCTTGATTCGGTCTACAATCCTATGCACCGGCTCTTTAAACGTCACATTCACTTCCCCTATCTGCAACTCCGGTCCTTGCAGGCTCAAGTCCTTTTGGAGCTTCGGCTGAAAAATGCTTTGCCGAGGTCTACTTGCCAACGTGGCTTTGCCCTTACTTTGTAGCCGATCATCTTCCAGGCGTTTGTACTCCTCTATACGCCTCATGAATTGCCTCGTATCCTCGGGAGGCTTTTTCGTCAGCGAGTCCCGTAGCTCGAAATCCTCGAGTAGTCCCATCCTGAAGGTACTTGTCGCGATTTTCTCATTCCCTCCACCGATCTCATTGTAAAGCTTCCAGTACCGACTGGCGTAGCTGCGGAGAGTTTCCCCTACCCTCATCTTCATAGACAGCAACGCGTCCACGGGCTGCGGTACTCGGCTACACGTTACGAACCGGATACCGAACTCTTGAATCAATTCGGCGAAACTGTGAATGGAACCCCTTCGCAGCCCGTTAAACCATCTCAGGGCGGTGGGCCCGAGACTCGAAGGGAATACCTTGCCCATCAGTGCATCATCGTGGGCGTGTAGAGATATCATTTGGATGTAATGGCTGACGTGCTCCACTGGATTCGTCTTCCCGTCATAGAAATCGAACGGGGGGCGCGTAAACCTGCTCGGCTTTCTGGCCCGCTTGATATCATCTGAGAACGGCGACCGGGCTGCCCTTTGCAAGGCACGACTCATTGCGTCCATAACATCATTATGGGGATGTTGCACTAGGGAGTCTGAGCCCCGATTTGCATGCCCCCGTGAACGTGAACGTTCTCTGCGACGACGGGACTCTTGGGTATGTGAGTGGTCCTGGTGTCGACGGGAACCAGACTGGTTGGAACCCTCATGACGGTTTCTTCTGCTGTCAGATTCCCCCTCCCGGCGGTCACGTCCCCCCCTCCTTCATCCGTCCAGGGCCTCAAATTCTAAATCTCTTACCAGCCGCCTCAGCCGCTCAAGTTCCTCGCCTCTTTCGTCAAACTGCCCGTGCCCCGATGCTCCTGACATTGTTTGGTGGGTTTGGTAAAACCCTTCTCCCAGGCCGGACTGCTCTTCTCCATGCTCACGACCCCTATCCTCCTGTTTCTTTTGCCTCCGCTCTCGCCAGGAAGAACCTATTAAACCACTTTTGGAGTGACTCGAACGTCCGTCAGACATTTTGCCTGGGCGTGAGTCTCGGTCGAACCACCACTTTGTAGGAGATTCCCACAGACGGCGCCAATTGTACGCCCCAAAGTGGATGAATGGTCGAGCCAACCTACAATTGGGCTTACAATCTACTTGTTTTTGTATGGGCTTTGGATTTCCTACTACCGATGACTCAATGCCTGAAACCTCACAGCCTTCCGGGCTTAGATTTCATTGTAATGTCTCTCTCTCTCTCCTTCTCCTTCTCCCCCCTATTTTCTGCCTCAGCTCCACCTATTTATACCCTAAAATCTAGTGGGATGTCATGATTGCCCTGGTGGTTAGTGGAAGGGGAGGTCCAATGCTATTGAGGTTAAGTGGGTGTTTAGGTGGGAGTGGGACGAGGCGGAAATGGCCTGGGGACTAGTTCCCAGTTTTGCTGGTTGCTCGGCATAATATGACTTAGGAGTTGCCAGTCATGTGGCATGCAGCTCAAATGCTCGGGAGGTTACCCGCTTCGGCACGCCCTCAACGAGTGATGCGTGATACGTGTAGAACGTCATTATGTCCAATGGCCAGGCCGACCCAATGCCTGGGCAGAGAGCTTACGGGCTGTTGCAGGAATGGGCCGAAGGTTATGATGGCCCCAGAAGCTTGTGCCGTACAGATTTGTTTTAAGATCAATTATAAATGATTTTAGTACCAGTAGAACAAAACTTTTGTTGAGTTAAGCAAATTTATATAATAATTTTTAAAAAAAATTTAAGAATTGTTATATTTAGCTTGAGCTCCTTAGAAAAAATTCTTAGCTTCACTACTAGGTTTCATACTACTTTTTATCTAAGATTTATTTATAATGGGAAATGTAAACGAATGCTCTAAGGACATTGGCTTAAGAACTATTTTTAGAAACATTTTAACAGTTTTTTTATATTTTTCATGACAGTGGTTGTAAAAAATTTCCTAATGTGGTTTATTAACAATGAGATGTGCTACATCCACAATATTTTCATAACAAATCATAGGTGATTAATTGTTATTAGTTCAAATTTGAACCTAAAACTAAGATTACTTTTTTGCCCCAATAATAGAAATCAGTAATAATCTATCACTTATGATTTGTTGTAAAAATATTATAAAAAGATTGTAGACATATAATTTCTTATTAATAACTACTCTAAAAGCATCTGTTAACATGTCCCATTTATAATATATAATATAAGTTTCAGCATTTTTGAAAATAAGCTAATTTTTAGCTCATTGGGTCCGAAGTCTAAAATCTTGGGTAACATATAGTTCTAAAACATGGAAAACAATAGCCCAAGTGAAGTGAAGCAGACACACTTGCCAAAAATATAATGGGCCTGCCCAACCTCTAGGGCACTCATAGGCCTTAGCTTTGGCACTGTAATACTCAACGCACAACAACTAATGCTTTTTTGGCCGATTTCAATAATAAACATAACTTCTTCTTTTACAAAAAGAAACATAAATATGCTAGAAAGTTCTAAACAAAGATTTATTACTTACTAGCTTCTTCCAGTTCCTCAGCATACACTCCATATTCATATTCATAACCCTTTCTGTTCTTCAATCTTCCTGCCGATAGTTCAGACTTGAGAGAGAAAACTAAAAATGGAAGCCGCCAACAGCAACAGTAAGAGAGAGAAAGAGGAAATCGTGGATGTGAGGTCGGTGGTTGAAGCGGTCTCCGCCAACGACGCCGATATCGCCCCTCTTTACCAACTCGAAAGTCTCTGCATGCGTTGCCACCAAAATGTATACACACACACACTTTCTCTCTTTCTCTCTCTCTTTTCTTATTTCTTTTAGTTTTTGGATTACAACAACTTGTTATCACTTTGAAACAGGGAATCACAAGGTTCCTATTGACATTAATTCCACATTTTCGAAAGGTATGCACTGTACAGTCTCTCATTTTTATTTTTTTATTTATTCTTCTAATTGAATGTTCATTATTATTATTATTATTATTATTATTCCTCTTTGCAGATTTTGCTGTCAGCCTTTGAATGTCCACACTGTGGTGAGAGGTAAACTGTATATATATATATATATTTTTTTTTTTTTCAAATTTACAATTGATTAAATTTAGGTCCGATAACAAAATTACTGTTAAGTATGTAATTAACTAATGAAAAAAAAAATTCACTTAAAAAATCTATAAAATATTCTATAATGGCAATTTTTTAACGAAATTGGATGGTGGAATAAATTTGAAACTTAGAGACTCAATTGAAGGAAGGTAAAGTTAGAGTACAAGTTTGGTTGCAATTTGCATTTTAGCCTTTTTTTTTTTTTTAGCTAATGCTGCTTCAGTTAAGTTTTGATCATGCTTTGTTTGTCCTATAGGAACAATGAAGTTCAATTTGCCGGCGAGATTCAACCTCGGGGGTGTTGCTACTGCCTTGAAGTCCCTTCGGGTGATCCAAAGGTTGAGTTCATTGGAATTTAATTATTATGAATTGATGTCTCTCATTTTATGTGCTTTATGGTTGCAAATCATGCATTTCTTAATGAATGAAGCCTTTCGCTAAACTCAATTTCATCATGCTTGTTTATTTCAGCTGTTCTCTCTGGTTGTCTACTCTTTCATGGGAATGTCAAATTTTTGTCAATTTATTTATATAGAACATGCAACAACCTTTTTTTCTTCTTGGGATAGAGCCTTCTTTTCTTGTTCTGATATGTTCATAAAATATTTTGAGTTTTGTTCCTTTCCACTAGTCCATTTGTTGTTTTCCTTAAAATTCAAAGCCATGGTTATGGAATATGAGTATGCCTGGCTGATGGGATTTTTTTTTTTTTTTTGGATGCAGATGCTTAATCGTCAAGTAGTGAAGTCGGAATCTGCAACGATTAAGGTGCTTCAATATATTCTCATTGCAGTTTCTACATAAAATTTTTGGCATTTGCATTGTCATTTTCATAGTCTACTTTTGGAAGCATTGTTATTTTGTATTGAAGTATTAGTTGTTGTTTCTGTACATTACTGTCTATATAATTGAACTTTTGATCTTACAGATTTGGAAACTGCATTGAAATTTTCTATGGTTAGTGATCTTTATAAATGTCAAGAGTGTCAAATTGGATCAGTAACAAGGCAGTCAGTTTTCTAATTTGTTTTTTGCTGGTATTCCCTTAATGTACTTTCTGAAAGTTTTCGATAAATTGAGGTAATTTGGAATGGCAAGTCTAATAGGAAGCAATTTGAATAATGCAGTTATGATGTTATCATTTTTTTAATTATATTGTGTACCTAATACTCCTTGCTAAATTGGTTGATTGATTTTTGGTGATTCTGTGAATTTTAAACACTGATTCGTTTTGCCAAAAAATTCCATGTTTGTAATTTTTTTTCATGATTTAGTTTTCACATGTTTTACAATATGCTCCACACTGTCTGTGGCTTCCTGTCATCTTAGACCATTGTGAAATTTTCCCTGTAATGGTATAAACAAAAATTTTTGCTCTTTAATGGTGTAAATGAACTTTGGTACCTGGAATAACATGACTTGGCATCTTTCTTTTATATATTTTTCATTGATTTAGTTTTTCAACAAGTGGAGACTTACTTTGGCTGGTAAACATGGAATATTTTCTTCTTGCTTTCCTGTATTTATTGTATTGGTGTTAAGGATATATATCACTACAGGTTAAATAAATGTTTGATTGTTTAAGTGACTCATTTAGGTCTCTTTTCTGTTTTTGTGTGTATATATATGTATATTTGGTTATATTATCTGCTAGTCTGCTCTGCATGTGATTACACTGTCACCTCAAACCATGGTGTTAAAGATTTTTTGGGCTTTGTGATGGTGTTAAAAGACCTTGGTAAATTTTGGAGTCTGTGAAATGAATTGGTATTTTTCTTCTATGTTTTTGTTTACTTTGTATCATTGAAACTTATTGTTGATGACTGTAAATAAATGTATTATTTTTTCTATGCTTTGCTGTTAGTTACATGTGTGTAATCACTACAGGTCCATTTATTTTTCGATTCTTTAGATTAGTCATCTTAGATTTTTACCCGTTTTTCCTCCATCTTTACTTGGTTTATATTTTGCATGATAAATCTAGAGCGGACCCAGGGCAATGCATTGAAGTATTGTGTTCCATCTCCCCCCCCCCCCCCCCCCCCCCCCAATATTTATTTATTTATTTTTGTGCTGCAAGGGGTGGTTGGTTATTGTTTACTGTTTAGGTGAGATGACATGTAGTAAAGTTCTTTTTTATTTTTAATTTTCCCTCCCATTTTTTTGGTTGCGTATAAATGTGCACGGGTGTCACATTACATTATCTATAGATCACTGTTTGTTGCGACTTGCAAAGAGTACTATTGCTGGTGTTCTGTACACCTGGTTTTTGTTGTTTTATTGGAATTGTAGCTTGTAGAACTTTTTTTTTTTGGGGAGGAGGGGGGGTGGGGAGGTTATGTTTCACGATTCCTGTGACCTTTCTAGATGAATAAATTGAGGAAAAATGAGAGCATGTTAGATTCTTGCAATAACAGAAAACTTCTGACTTTTATATCATCATGTTGTGATTTCCTTCTGTGCATTGGCTCAGCAAGTTTCCTTTGAATTTTTTGATATTGAGCTATTGAGATTTATGTTCCCTTTCATTCTTTATATGTGCAGATTCCTGAATTGGATTTTGAGATTCCTCCTGAGGCTCAACGTGGTTCTCTGTCAACGGTATCTTCTTTAACTCTACCCTTTTTTTTTTTTTTTTTTTCCCATTTTTCCCCCTTCTAGTTGCCTTTTTAATTGGCTTTGGTTTGTTGATTAAAACCTTCACTTTCTGTTTTTTCTCATTCTTATGAAAATAGTTTAGTAGCGGCTATGACACAGGCGGAAGCCTTAATGGACTTTGATACCAATTTTGATGTAGAATTCAGCACTAAATTCAGGTTCTTGATGAGATCTTGAAGGGTTCTTGAATAGGGTTTGATGTTTAATAGTTTAGGTAGGTATGTAATAAAAAAGATTGGATCTTGAATGAATTTGATGGTTTCTTGGTGTTAAAACAGTGGAACAAGAAACAAAAAGATTGGATCTTGAATGAATTTGATGGTTTCTTGGTGTTAAAACAGTGGAACAAGAAACAAAGAAAGATAAATCCTAGGGAATCATACCTAGGCTTTTTAAGCAATCACACTAAGTATGCGTTTAGATATCGCTTATTTTGCTGAAAACTGAAACTGAAAAGAATAAAAAATAATTTTTTACTGTTTAAATTACTGTGCTGCACTGTTCATTGGCCCATTTCACTGTTCATGGCCAATGAACAGTGCCATACATGCTGAGCTTAAGGAGGGGGAGAAAAAAAAGTAGAAACGCGCAAAACGCGGCAAACGTGCTGCAATCCAAACAAGCACTAAGGAAGGAAAAGACATTTGCACCCTTAAAGCTTAAATAAGCTGTAGGAATTTATTGAATTCAATTTCTCTATTTTGATTGTTTATTGAATACATAAAGACTCTTTTATAGGCTATTGCAATACGGACTCCTAAATAACATTTTCCAAGAAAGAGCAGAGAGGCATTAAGAATTTCAAGATCAAATAGAAAAAAGGACCCAAAAGATAAAACCAGACTCATGGACCTATAGAACTACCCACTACAGCATATCCCAGTAAATCTGGAAATTAACAAACTACCCCTATAAAAGACTAGGATTCCTAATAATAACAGAAAGGCAATAAGAACTTCTAGACCAAATAGAAAAAAGACCCAAAAGATAAAACTAGAATATGGACCTATAGAACTGCCCACTGCAGCATATCCCAGTAAATCTGGAAATTAACAAACTACCTTATTTTAGTAAGACTATTAAAACTGAACCAACAAATTTTTAATGTAAAGAAACTTAAAACTAAAACTAAATAATAAATAAAGTAGCATATGAAAGGTGCAAAGAAGGCTTCACGTTGAAACTAGACCATAAATCTTGAATATTTTGGGATTTAATCTTTCTTTTCCTTGTAGTCTTTACTGTTTGCATCTGGCTAACTGTTGCTATACTTGAACAACTCTCTAGGATGATGTTACTATTAAATCCTTTGTAGTATTAGGAGGCATAGAAATATAACGAAAAAAGGATTGATCAAATTCTGTTGACTCTAAATAAAAAAAAATACATTTCAAATCAAGAGGTTGGTCTAGGTGTTGGTGGTGTTGATTTCAGTGGGTGTTTTATTATTTTGTACGCATCTATAAGAAGTGATCCCATTTTTTTTTTTACATCTGAGAACTTTATATCAATTTTCTGCCAAGTATCTGATTGTATTTATGCAAGGTAGGCGCCATTCTAATTGTTCTTACGAGAAGTTTAGTGTTCCATTTGTGTATTAATTGGAGGGAGGGACATGAAATGTTTAAATGATTGTTTTTGTGATTCAAATGACTAATGTTGTTAACACTAAGGCTTTAATTTGAATGCGGTTTGGAATTGGAATGCAGGGTCACAATTCTACTTCTAAATTTATCAGAATTGATATTGCACCAGATTAATGTTTCTATTCCTTGGATTAACATTGGAATATGTAACTTGAGAGCTCTGGATGGGTCAATAAATTCAGAAAAGAACATGTTGAAGAAAGTAATATCTAGAGAAAATATGATTTCAAGTTTTGTTGTTCTAAGAAATTTAATAGATTAGGCCAAGTAAGTAATAGCAAATTTCCTAGTTTTTTAATTATCTAAAACATAATATAGGAATCAAATTCGAAAAAAAGTCAGCTATGCATTTTCCACCATGAGAATCTGACTTGAATTTACTGAGATCAATCCTAGGGATTAGTGATAGTGGTTTAGGAGGAAAAAGAAACAGGAAAAGACTAAAGATCCCAAACAGAAAGAAAGATGAGTGAAATGTTGCAGCATCTGCAAAGTGCTGGGCGAAATTTTGAACGTGTCTGTCGTCATGTTCTCTGCAATAACACATCAATATCATGACCTATTCCCCTTGCCAATGGTTCTCAAATTGTCGAATTTGAAAGAGAGAAAAAAAGGGGGGAGGTGGGATGACTGCAGTACATGGGGTTTGAATGCTGTCAGTAAATGCAGCTGGGCATCGAGGCTTTTTGGGGAGAGAAATAGCTGCAGTCATTACTCATTAGATACTTGGACATTGTCGAGAGTTGTAGAAGCGAGTGCTCAGGCTTGCAATGCTGTCATTAAAGCAGCTGGCCATTGAGTTGGAACCTGTGCTAAGGATGTCATAACAATGGGCTGTACACAAATAGAAATGTGGTGGTACCTAATAAGAATTGGTAATTCAATAATCTTAGTTATTTGGAATTGTTATTTTTAACCCTCCTGGCCTCCCCCTAGAATCATATTGATGCATTTTTTAAGTCGCAGAACTGAACATGGAAGCAAAAATCTAACTTTTGGGCATAATCAAAGAAACAGAATTGGAATTGGACCCCCAAACCCCCTAAGGGCCTGAATTCCAACTTCGCATCACAATTTTATGGCCAAGACCATTGTAGTCAAAGGTGAGCTGAGCGCTTGCGCGTTGAGCTCTAAGCCAAAGCACCTTTGGTGAAGCACTCTCCTTTAGACCCTAGGCAAGCAAGGTAACCATTTTTAAGCCATGAAAAAGGCGCCAAGGCGAGAGACTTAGGGTTTTTTTTTTTTTAAATTTTATTTTAATTATTATTATTTAAATAATTTTAATTAATTAATTTTAGAAGTTTGTTGTGAAGCCTATTAAAAAAGGCATGTTGTAGAACCTATTGTTTGTTAAATTACTTTACAAGAATTTGTTGTAAAACTTATTGTTATATAGAAGCATGTTGCAAAACTTGTTGTTAGAATAACTAATAGAGCCTAAACCATGTTAATTCTATTTTGAAATAATTTGATAGACCTAATTTTTTCATGCAACACATTGAAAAATCTGGAAAGCATGGGTGCACTTATTGGGTTGGCGCACCTGAGTCTGACATGCATAGATGCATCGTGCGGCCGTCGACGTGGCGCCACACAAGTCTGTGATGAATTTTTTTTTCGTTTTCCGATTCAGGCCGATACGGTCTGAAACGGGCCCCGAATCGGACTGATATGGGCCCAAAAATAAGTGTTAAAAAAAAAAAACGTAAAAATTTTTGTCGAAACACACCGTTTTGACATCCTAGTTTAAAGGAAAAACCCTAAACTCATCTCAAACTCTCTTTGATGCTCTTGTTCTCTCTATCTCCTCTCTCTCTCTCTAACCCACGGCTTTCCCTCAGACTCACACCATCTACTATTGCTCTTAAATTGGTATATGTTTATATATATGAAAAAAAATATGCTTAGCAATATATAGAAAATATAAATATAAATATATTTAATAATTTATTAATAAACATATCCTGCTATACCCGCACCCTACTTTTTCAAAAATTGCCAAGTTGCCACACCGCACCTGCACTCGAACCTGAATCCGCACTTGCGTTTCGTAGTGAAAAATACTTTCATTATATTATTTTAATGCACTAGGTACATATGATTTATGTTCTATATGTATAATTAATATATTAAGAATTTGGCACCTTGCTTTATTCGGGCTAGCACCTTTTTGTTGCCTCACGCCTCGGGCGATACTGGCCTTTGGCCTTTGACAACCTTGGCCAAGACTTGCACCAATCCCCCCCACCCTCCCCCCTCTTTTCTCCTCCAAGAGGAGTGCCTGGTTGATTCTTCTGTTAGGGAAAGATATCTTTAATTGTTAGAATTACAAATTTGTTGCTAATACGATCATGCAATTACCTTGTTGTTGACCATTATGTGATACTTTATGCACAAGAACCAAGGTGAGAGTGGTTCAATCTTTTCTACATTCTACACTGTAAGGTGGCCTGGGAGTTGTGGTCATGCCTTATTCTGTGTTGGAAGGGAAGTTTTGGAAAGAGCAGTAATGGATAGATTTGGAATGTCATTCCTTTGTATATAATGTGGTGTCTTTGGAGAGAGAGAAATGCTCGTTGTTTTGAGGGGAAAGAGCTGAGTTTGGTGACGCTGAAGTTCTTAATTTTGAAGAATATATGATTGGACTTCAACTTTTCATATTTTTTCTACTATGAACTTCCAAGAGTTCCTGGGTAAATTGAACTTCTGTTAGTTATTATTGTATTTTTATTTCTTGATTGTTCTTTTATTTTTCTTGGGCTTTCATTTGTATACTTACTGTGTACTAGTGTTGATCCCCTTTTGTGCTTTTTAATGATTTTTATCACTTTTATATAAATAAAGAAGCATACAACTACAATGCGGGAAACTTCACCCTAGCTTAAATGATACTTCCTCCCCTTGTAAAAGAAGGTGGAGGGGTATGGTCATAGGTTCAAGACCATTAGGTGTGTGTGCGCAACTTACCAAAAAATCAAAAGAAAAAAAATACTAGTCATATTGAATGGTTTCGACTAGCCTGCACCAACTCTTTTTACTTGAAGATGGGCTGTTGCATTTGCTTTGAGGCAAAAATTTTTATGCCAGAGGCTGGATAAATTTTGTTTTTATTTGTTAAGGTTTCTGGTGCATTTTTACTTCAGTATTGGAACAGTTTGATCACATTGTGTCCTGTTCTATAAGTTTTAATCATGCACATTGTATCTTCCAGGGATTTCTTTGCTGCACTCCTTTTCAAACATCTTATGTCTGATTTCATTATTCTAGGTGGAGGGCATATTGGTACGAGCTGCAGATGAGTTGCAGGCCCTTCAAGAAGAACGCAAGGTGGATATTAATTAGGAGATTCACAATATTCAATATCATGTAATATCTCCTTCAATATCTTAATGCTATCTTCTGGGTTTTCCAGAAAGTGGATCCTCAGACTGCTGAAGCCCTAGACCGGTTTTTGTTGAAACTGAAAGCTTGTGCAACAGGAGATTCATCTTTTACCTTTATCCTGGACGATCCTGCTGGAAACAGCTTCATCGAGAACCTGTAAGAGAGAACTTTATGTGATAGGGAAGCTTTAGTTATTATTACATGATAGGGGAACTTTATTTTTCTGAACTGCTGTTCTTTTTTATGGTTTTGTGTGTTATTTTATTTTATTTCTTTTTATAGCTTATTTTGTTGGTACTTTTTTTGATTGGTCCTATGCTAGTGGTCTCACCAATAGAGATTCCATTCTAATTTTTATTGAGTCTCTATCTCTTTGTACATAATCTTTTGTATATTTTGTAATTCTTTAGGCTACTGCATGCCCTTTTTGCATTCTCATTTCAATAAACAAAGAGTTGTTTTGCGTGTTATTCTTGATGGTTGGACTAAACTGAATGCTATTATGGTTGCATAAATGACCCCTGCCAAGAGTGTTGTAGCTTAGTGGCATTGCCTAGTCTCCATTATAAGGAGAAATAGGGTTCAAATCCTCAAACCCCCACTTGTTGCAACATTTGAATTATCAAAAAAAAAAAAAAAAAAAAAGACCCCCCTTGAGGTTTCTCATGGATGGGAGAATATAATTAACATGTAGCTGGGACCAAGATTATTATAATTGTGATTCAGATTGTACATTAGTATGATCCTACGTTCGCACTCTGTTCAAATGATCCATATTGCATGGTGATTGGTTGAGAAGCAAGATTGGAGGGGATCACAGTAGGATAGTGGGATTGGTAAGGGCACACTGATCCTACCATTTAAGCCTTTGTGGGCTTTATTTTTGCTTTGGGCTAACTAAATTTTGGACTGTTTTGATTGTGCTTTAATTATTTAGGTTGTTTTAGACATTTCTTAAGCAAGGAAAGCCCTAGAATAGATCATATTTACCCTATCAAAGGATCTCACTTCATTTTTCAAGCTCGAGCTTTGATCTTCCACTTCCACAGTGCAACCCATCCAGCTTTAGTCGGTTGTCTAGCTATGCTTTTCTTCTTTGTCTTCTTACATAATTCATATTCATTTTTCTTGATCATAGCCACTTTTTGTGAATGGGTATAGTCAAACTCAAAACTTTTTAATTCAGACTTGACTCTTTTGTGTGTTTGGGATAATTTAATATTTATAGTCAAATATATGTAGAATATTATCTTATTTCTGTGTGGGTCTATGAGTTATTTTATTTTCTGTAATGGGTCTTTTTAATTTATCTTCTTTATAGTGACGGTACAAAACTTTGTAGTTTAAGTTGTTATTTAGTTGGCTCAATAAGTAAGCAAAATTTTGTTTGGCTGGTTTAGGTCCTCATTTTGACTATTTAATGTATAGAGATCACAAATTGGGTTACATTGAATCCTCAGCTACTCATGTTTTAGTTTAATCTTCTTATAATAATCTGTGAATAGGTATGCTCCATCCCCAGACCCATCTTTGAGTATCAAATTCTATGAGCGAACTCCAGAGCAACAAGCAACATTGGGATATTCGGTTGATCCTTCACAATCGGGAGATCATCGTGAGGGAACATCAATGGAGCAAATAAGTGGTGCTTCTGATGAAGTAAGAAGAGAGCCACATGGATCCATTGGAGCGACAGCTGCTCATCGGGCTATTGCTCAGAGTAATACCGCAGAGATTGTGGATACTGTATTTCGATACACTGCACCAGAAGAGGTAAGGCAGTTACACAATGTTCAGTCAATTTGAATTCTGGCATCTTATCCCATGTAACTTAATTTTTTCAGAAGTTTATTACATCACTTATGCCTACTTGCGTTTGCCAGGTGATGACTTTCCCATCAACCTGTGGAACTTGTGGCATTGCGTGCGAGACTCGAATGTTTGTTACTAGTATCCTTATTTCATTTGACAATGCATAGTTTCCTGATGTTCATCCTCTAATATTGGGGTGAAAGATCTTGACAGTATTTGTATACAGTGATAATTCTAGTCATTTCTGTTTCCAGTTAATTTGTCATGTTAATTGTGCTTGATTTAGTGCATTATATCCTCTCTCTCTCTCACAGACCTTATAGCCCTCTAGGTTTGAGAGTGTAAACTTGTTAAAGAATAGTAGCATTTTAAACTTGTTAATGTTGGTCTCACTGATGGGGAGAAATGTCATAGGGCTGATTTGAGGTCCCAGGTGGAGCATCTTCTTTCCTTGGAGGAAATCTCCTGGAGACAAAAATCTAGGATGTTATATATCAAGGAAGGGGATAATAACACCAAGTTTTTCCACAAGATGGCTAACTCTCATAAAAGGTACAATCATTTGAGGACATTGGAGGTGGATGGGGTGGTTTTTGAGGAGGAGTCTGAGGTAATTAATCAGGTAGTCCAGTTTTATAAAAATTTGTACAAGGAATCTGAGGGGTGGAGGCCTTCTGTGGAGGGTTTGGAGTTCGATAGTATTGGGGATATGGAGAGGGTCTGGCTTGAAAGGAAGTTTGAGAGAGAGGAGATATTTCAAGTCGTAAGTGAGTTGGAGGGAGATAAAGCTCCAGGTTCGGATGGGTTTACGATGGCGTTTTATCATCATTGTTGGAGAGTGGTGGAGAAAGACGTGTTAGCGGTCTTTGATGAGTTTTTTCAACATTGTAAGTTTGAAAAATCTCTCAATGCTACCTTCATTGCTTTAATTCCGAAGAAGAATGATGCTTCTAATATCAGAGATTTCCGGCCTATTAGCTTGGTGGGGAGTGTGTATAAAATCTTGGCTAAGGTTTTGGCAAATCGTTTGAGAGTTGTTTTAGATCAGTTGATCTCTGAGACTCAAAATAGCTTTGTGGGGGGGAGACAAATCCTTGACTCGGTTCTTATTGCGAATGAATGTGTGGATAGTCGAGGGAAGAGTAGGGTTCCTGGAGTCATTTGCAAACTTGATATAGAGAAAGCTTACGATCATGTGAATTGGGGGGCTTTGCTGTTTTTGTTGAATAGAATGGGCTTTGGAGTGAAGTGGTGTAAGTGGATTCGTACTTGTATTTCCACAGTTTAGTTCTCTATCCTGATTAATGGCTCTCCGGCTGATTTTTTTGGTAGTTCAAGGGGTCTAAGACAAGGGGATCCGCTATCTCCTATGCTGTTTTTGATTTTGATGGAGGTATTCAGTAGGATGTTGAGAAGAGTGGAGGGAGCTGGCTTGATCTGTGGTTTTAAAGTTGAGGGTAGGAGGGGTGGTGGGGAATGTGTTTCACATCTTTTGTTTGCAGATGATACTATCCTATTTTGAGATGCAGATGTGGAGCAAATTCTTCATATTCGGTTGTTGCTACTCAGTTTTCAGGTGGTAACAGGTCTGAAGGTCAATGTGCACAAGAGTGAAATGGTTCCAATAGGGGAGGTTGATGATGTGTATGCTCTGGCGGAAATTTTGGGTTGTAGAGTTGGAACTTTACCTATGTCTTATCTTGGCATGCCGTTGGGGGCTCCGCATAACTTCCCTTCAATTTGGAATCCTATTTTGGAAAAAATTGAGCGGAAATTAGCCGGGTGGAAGAGGTTATATTTGTCTAAGGGGGGTCGATTGATGTTACTCAAGAGTACGTTATCTAGTCTTCCTACCTATTTTCTTTCTCTTTTCACCATTCCTACTTATGTGGCTAATAAGATTGAAAAGTTGCAAAGGAATTTTCTATGGGGTGATAGCAAGACTCATCTGGTAGGCTGGGATAAAGTTTGTGCGCCTATAGCTAACGGTGGTTTGGGGATAAGGAAAATAACTACTTTCAATAAGGCCTTATTGGGAAAATGGCTGTGGCGGTTTGGGAAGGAAGAGGATCGTTTATGGAGGAGGGTGGTAGTGTCAAAATATGGGGAAGAATGGGGGGGTTGGACCTCAAAACTGGGTAGGGGAGTTCATGGGTGTGGTTTGTGGAGAGGTATTCGCATGGGATGGGAGGATTTTAGCAAGAATTGTCAGTTCGTTGTTGGGTTGGGTAATAGAGTAAGATTTTGGCGGGATGGGTGGTATGGGGATCAACCTTTCCAAGTGGCTTTCCCAAGACTGTATGGTATTGTTATTGATAAGGAGGCATCTGTAGAAGCTTCTTTGTCAAGGCAGGGGGCGGAGGATAGAAGAGTTTGGGATGTTCATTTTATTCGAGAATTTAATGATTGGGAGATGGATGAAGGGCTGCATTTTCTTCGTATCTTGGGTGCTAATACTCCTCCAATGGATGTTAGAGACCGGATGAGATGGAAGTTGAAATCTAATGGGGAGTTTGACATCCGGTCGTATTATGACAAATTGCGGGAGTCTCCTTCAATTGTCTTTCCATGGAAAGGAATATGGAGAGTAAAAGCCCCTAGGCGAGTTTCTTTTTTTGTTTGGTGTGCAGCTTGGAATAAGATTCTAACGGGTGATAATTTGAGAAGATTGAGGGGCTTAGATTTTGTAGACTGGTGCATTATGTGTCGACATTGTGGAGAGACAGTAGACCACTTACTTCTCCATTGTGAGATGGCTTATCGGTTGTGGAGTTTTGTTTTAACAACTTTTGGTTTGTCTTGGGTTATGCCTAGATCGATTCCAAATTTGCTTTTTGGCTGGTGGAATTGGTTGGGGAAACATTCGTCTCAGATTTGGAACTTAGTTCCGTTGTGCATCCTATGGTGTATTTGGAAGGAACGAAATCGGAGGACTTTTGAGGATTTGGATAGTTCCGGTGTTCAGATGATCTCCTCTTTTAGCGGGACTCTTTTTGATTGGTCTCGGGCATGGGGACTCACGACTAGTGATTCTCTCCCCTCTTTTCTTAATTCTCTCTCTCTTTTGTAATTACTATGTCGTTTGGTTTTCTCTTTTGTTTTTCTTCTGTTTTCTTCTTCTTGTATTTCTGGGTTTGCTCTATGTTTTTCTCTTGCATAGAGTAGCCTTTCGTATATATAAGATTTTTACTTATCAAAAAAAAAAGAAAGGCAATAAAAGGAAGTATGTATGTTATCCTTTTAGGGGATGTCTAGATTTCAAAGCCATCTTAAGCATAGATCAATGGGGACTACTAGGATGCATGTAGACTCTTTTTTGGGAGAGGAATTTGTTAAAGGACCAAATGGTACAAGGATGGGGAGAGTTAAGGATGTTAGATGTAATTCTTTAATTGAAATTGCTCCAAGCAAGAACTTTTTGAAATGAAGAAACATGTTGAAGGGCCAGGTGGATGGACTAGCTGAGCATCTTGAAATTTTTATAAATAGTTATTGTCTCATTGGAAAAATCTCAGTATTTTGCAGTTTACTATGAAATAATAATTTGATAATTTTGTGTGTGTATGTGTTATGTATTTTTTTAAAAAGAAAATCCATTTATATGTAATTATAAATAAGTAGATGCAGAAAATTTGTGTGTTTTTAATGTATATTTATGTATTTATTTCTTACGAAAATTTTTTTCTTTCTATATTTATAAATACATAGATGCAGAAATTTCCTGATAAATTCTATTTTTAGTTATGAACTATGGGATGAATTTAGTTCTTGAGAGAGAAGTTAGCTACTACACAGTGTTTTGTAACCTGAAGATTGCAATTAGGATTGTCAGGGTTGTCAAATACTAGCATGATGCTGAAAGTTGGGAACAAAACTTGGGATAATTTGGTTGAGTACTTAAGTATTTTTTCAAATTGAATTATGTTTATTTATTTATTTATCTTTAATTATCTATCATTTGGATCAGAATTAGAATTTACCTTGTTGAACTTAAACCATAAATAGAAATTCCCTACTTCCAAGAAGTAATTGTCATGGCATCCACTTGTGATGCTTGTGGTTACCGCAATTCTGAGGTTTGTAGTAATTTTTTAACACTTTATTTTCTCTTTCCTTCTTTGATGATTATCATGCTTTGCTGTGCAGTTAAAGCCTGGTGGGCGAGTTCCTGAAAAAGGGAAGAGAATTTCTCTCACTGTGAGGAACAATAAAGATCTTTGTCGTGATGTAATAAAGGTTTGTCGTGATCTTAATCTGAATTTTGTACTGTTCTACATGCAACATAAAGAATATGCTTTTATACCACTGAGTTTTTTAGATGGCTTTGGTTCACACCTATCCTGATTTATTTTATTGAGAATTCAGTATTAGTATATTACGTAGTATTCTATTTGTAATGAGTAATGATGAATTAATAACTTGAATGAAAAGAGTGCTGAAAGGAAAGTGAGACTTGCCATGAAGGGTTACATTAATTACGCTGATTGTGGGGATATAAGGAGTTTAAGACATTTAAATATTGAAACTAAGGCCAACTAAACATTGGGATTATTTTGTGAAAGGAATGTTAATATTCCTATCATTAATTTTTTATCTACATCATGCAAAATCTGAGGGACTTGTTCCTATGGGAATTCCCCTTGGTCTATTACATTTATGATGAGATTGATTTCACTAAAATTGCAGCAGCTAATTCTCTTTGAGGGTGTGAATACCTTATCTTATGTGTGATTGCGTAGGAAAACCTAGGTGTGATTGCTTAGTGTTTAATATCAAACATATTCAAGACCAAACTTTTAAATATCTAAAACCCTTAAACATTAATTCTATTTAAGAAATTTTCGAGATACCATCAAGAAGTCTAATTTAGTGCTGAATTGCTAAAAATCCTACAACAAAATTGGTGTCAAAACCCATTCAAGCTTTTGGTAGAAAGATTTACCCTCAATTATAGGTATATGATGGCTTGACAGTTCATTCTATTATTTATTTTTAACATCCTTTTAATTTTAATTTCAATTTTTTTTAAACAAAAAAAATGTGTTGGGCCCGTTTGTTTTAAATGTCTCTTTTTTATCTTTTAATTTTAAGTGTGGGGTTGTGTAAAGGCAGTTTGAACAATGACAGGGAGAACATAGTCAATTGTTAGGATTATTTGATTGGCTAAAAAAGACTAATGTAGTGAACCCATGTAACTGGGATAAGCTTAGGGTTTTGTATTTTTTTTTTTTTTTGGGGGGGGGGGGGGGGGGGGAGGCGTTTGAGAGGAAAGATAAGTTTGTTGTGTTGGATTTTTGGTTCATCATACTTCTCCTCCTGTTGTATTTTCATTTTTTTTCACATGGTCTTCACTTGCATGGGTTGAACTTCCCAGAAATTCAATTCCCTTGTGCATGTGTGCAATTTTTGTGCAGACATGCCAAGTCATTGTGTGTATGCACATGTTTTTACATAAAGGTAATTTTTTCTAACCATAAAGGAAAAAGGCATTTTTGACTGACTCAAGTATTATATTAAAATTTATATGTAGGGAGATGTTTTGTAGGCTTTAAGCTAGCATGGTTAAGAATAGAACTTTGAACATATTGAAAAAGTGTAATGAAACAAGGTTTACCCATATAAAAATAAAAAGTAAAAGAAATAAGAGTTTAATGTTTCTCGACCAAAAAAAAAAAAAAAAAACTCTATGAGGTTGCATTAAATCTATGGATGAGATTGAGGAGCCTAGATCATTGCTAGATGATGAAATCTGCAATGTAAGTAGGCCAAAGTGTAAACCGAGAAAATTATGTTGATGGAAGAAATTAATTGGAGACAAAAATCTCAGATGCTGTGGTTGAAGGAAGGGGATAAGAATACGAAATTCTTCCACAGGCTTGCGAACTCATACCGTTGCAATCACACTATTGGGAGGCTAGTGGTGGATGGAGAGGAGATTACCAACCAGGTAATCATTAATGCAAAGATGTGGAATTTTATAAGGGTCGAGCTTGAAGTGAAGCTTTTGGATGGGTTAGATTTTTCAGCCCTAGAGGATGAGGCTTCTGGCTGGTTGAAAAGATGTTTTTACGGAGGATGAGGTTTATGAGACAGTTTGCAATAAGAATGGGGATAAAGCTTTGTGACCAGACGGGTTCACGATGGCATTCTTCCAAAATTGTCGGGCATTTTAAAGGTGGATGTTATGAAGGTTTTCCACTATTTCCATGCACATGGAACATTTGAGAAAAGTTTCAATGCTACTTTTATAGCTCTTAATTCCAAAAAATCCCCTGGCAGTGGAGATCTCTAATTATTTGGATTTATAATATCATGGCAGAAGTAATGGAGAACCAGCTTAAAATGGTGCTCTATAAGGTGGTATCAGAATCCGAAAATCCTTTTGTAAGAGGGAGACAGATTCTGGACTCAATGTTGATTGCCAATGAATTCATTTAAATAGCCTTCTAAGGTCTGGCATACCATGGGTGTTGTGCAAGTTATTTCTGGAGAAAGCATACGATCATGTGCATTGGAATTTTTTGTTATATACATGCTCCAGTGATGTGGTTTTGGTCATAGATGGAGGCAGTTTTTTCATGTATATCTACAGTTCATTTTTCTGTGCTTGTGAATTACAGCCTGAGTGTTTTCTTCTGCAGGGGCTGAGACAGGGAGATCCTTTATCCCCTCATTTGTTCAGCATTGTTATGGAGGTGCTTAGCAAGATGTTAGTGAAAGTGGGGAGAGGAAATTACATATAAGGGTTTTCAATTGGTGACCGTTCTGCTTGTCAGTCAGTAATTTCATGTCTTCTCTTTGCGGATGATACTTTGATTTTTTGTTGGGTAAATCCATAGCAAGTTTGGCACTTGAAAAAGTAGTCTTTGTGTGGTTTTAGATTATATCTGGTTTGAAGATAAATTTGGAAAAATCTGAATTGGTACCGGTTGGTGTTGTGCCAGATGTTGAATCTTTGTCTGGTGTTTTGAGATGCAAGGTTACCCATTTCATATCTGGGTCTCCCCTTAGGCTCCACTTTCAAAAAAGTTGTGGAATGGAGTGTTAGAGAAAATGGAGAGATGTTTGGCCTGTTGAAAGAGAATGTTCCTTTCTAAGTGGGTTTTAATTACATTGATATGAGCACTTTATCTAGTCTACCTACCTGTGACCTATTTTTTGTTTCTAATCCCAATGAATGTTGCTTGAAGTATTGAAAAATTACGAAGGGATTTTATGTAGGGTGGGATGGGAGATGAGTTTAAGTATCACCTAGTTAGTTGAAGGGTTTGTGAATCAATTCAATATGGGGGGTTGTGCCTTCAAGATTTGGTTCTATCTAATTAGATTTTGTTGGGAAAATGGTTGTGGCATTTCACAATGGAGAGGGATGCATTGTGGAGAAGGGTAGTGGATACCAGATATGGCAGTATGATTTTTTTTTTGGGAAGGGGGGGGGGGTTGGTGCTCTAATAGTGTGTAGGGACCTTATGGGGTTTGTCTTTGGAAGAATATCAGATTCAGGATGGGGTGGGACAGTTTTCATCATTTTGTCAACTTTAAGATGCGGGATGGTTCTTCTGTTAAAATTTGGCATGATTCTTGGTGTTGGGGGCTTCCTCTAAAAGATAATTTCCCATAACTATACGATATTTCTTGTAATAGGGATGCTTTTATGGATTTGATTGGCTTAGTGAGATTGGATGGAGTGGATAAGCTGTGCTGGAGAGCCTCTTCCTGGGAGATATTTGAAGTTAGATTCTACTATTGCCTCGTGGGGCATTTGGCGGGAGGGTAATGCTCCTACTTTTGAAGGAAGTAATAAATCAATTTAGGACTTGAAGCTTTCTTTTCTCCCAAACTTTATTTGAGTGGACAAATGCTTCTTACTTGATAGTTGTACTTTCCATGGATCATAGTTTTTAGACTTTGTTGGTCCCTTGGTACATTGACCGTGTGCTTTGGTTCATTGTATTCTTTCATCTATTTTTCAATGAAGCATTATTACTTCTCAAAAAATAAACTAAAACTTTGACAATAAACTAGTATTTTTTGATAGCATACAAAAAGATAGTAAAGTTTAAGATTACTCAAGCCTAGAAAGTGTATAATCTATTGGTGTAGCGTTTCTGAGCTGCATGTAAAGCTATGCCTATCATATTATGGCATTTCTATCCAGTTGCTGTTAATCCTTAATGTGAGTATAAATTCAAATTTTGTTGCCTCCTGGGCAGGAGGATAAGCTGCTTAGCCCATCAGGGTTGAAAAGCCCCTATATTACCTGGTAACTAGTTTTGGTGGGTGGGGTCAGTTGCTTGTAGGAGTTTGATTAATAGTGAGGATTGTTATATAGTATGCTCTGCGGCGTGCAACTAATCTGAGTGAAGTTCTCCTATGTCATAAAAAAAAAAAAAAATACAAATTATGTTATTTACCTCTCTTCTTGTTCTGGTTATATCTGATTATACTTCTTTTTGACCTGGGATGGAGAAAACAGGCTGTTCCTTTCCTTTTAGAACTCTTTGTATATAAGGCTACACAATCTTGTCTAATAAAAGTCTATGGGGTGTATCAGTCAGATACTGCAGGTGTGAAGGTCCCAGAGCTTGACTTGGAGTTGGCTAGTGGCACTTTAGGGGGAGTTGTTACAACTGTTGAGGGTTTGATTTCAAAAATTAGTGAAAGTGAGTATCACTTTTCACCTCTCTCTTCTTTGTCACTCTGTTTTTCCTGGGCATATGCTTAATATCTCATCTGTTTGCCCTTCATTAAATTATATAAAAAATAAATACTTTTTAAAAGAAAAAGATTTGTGCTAGATAATTTTCCTGTTATTTGACCTAACGCACCTCTTTTCTAGCTTATAATTTGTTTTTGTGGTACAAGTGGATGGTGCTATTACAAATTTTAAGTTCTCGAGGTCATAAATTCTGAGGCGAGCTTTAGGTGGACCTTTTTGTGGGATCTTCATAAATCATATCTCTTCCAAGGGTAATTGCTAGTAGTATTGCCAGCAGGGTTACCAATTACCAGAATAGGAAATTTCACTATGGAAAATACAACAAAAATAAACTCTTGCCATTTATTTTCGAGGCCAAATGTACTACGAGAATAAATAAAGTACTTCCAATTAATATGATCTTATTTATTCTTTTTATCTAATTTACATATCACCCATGAGCAACTACTTCTCATCCAACTATCCAAACATTCATCAGCATTTAATTCTGAAGTCCAGAATTTGCCTGTTATTGCGGGAGCATTTTCTCTTTTAGAGCCCAAACTCCTCTTCCACTGCCCTTTTAATTTGTTTGCCAACACCTTAGTCAATAACTTACAAATGCTACTCACCAGCTCAATATGTTTAAAATTTGTTCTATTAGAAGCTCTGGATTTCTTAGGCACGGGTGATGAAAGTGGAATTGATCAAACATGCAAGAGCTATGAAATTCCAGGAAAAAACACATATTGTCAGCCTTCAGGATCTCCAGCAACCTTGAAAGGAAGCCAGAGTGAATCCATTTGGACCTGAAGCCCTATCACCATTCATGTCCCACAATGCTACTACAACCTCCTCTTTTTTATAAGTGCTCTATAATCTCCTGCAATCCTTCAAGCCAATTTTGGAAAAGTCTGAATCAGCAGCCCAAGGTCTCCACTTGACAGATTCCTTACAAAAGTTTTCATAAAATTGACTAATTCATTCTTCACTTCACTCTCCATTGTAAAACAATATCTCAATCAAATTACCTCATTTATGCAAATTGCTAACCTATGGAAAAACTTACTATTATTGTTGCCATCTTTAAGCCTGGTTTTCCTTGATTTTTGCTCCCAATAAAATTCCCTCCAAACAAGCTAAGTCTTTCTACATATCCTCCCATTAGTGAGACTTCCATCACCCTCCTCCAAATCTAATATCTTAATTTGCCCAAACGCCTCTTTTCTCCATCCGTTCATTCCCTAAAAACATACTCCATTTCTTCAAATCCTCCTACAAAGGTTTTTTTTTTTTTTTAGCAATCCCAAAGCTTGGAAAGCCTTGGTCATATAACTATTCCACTGGTGTCAGTAACGCCATTTGCCTTTAGCCACATATTTTCAAACCTGAATGGGTTTCTCCTCTCCTTATCAAAGAGGATAATTGTCTAGGAAGTAATTGCTGCACTGCATCCTTGAGATGCTCCTCCTATTCCACCAGGGAGAAAGCGATTACTGTTTTTGACTGCATCTGATTTAATTTTTCCTCTGCATTCAGTCATGCAGCCTTGTTTCTTTTATTTCCACTGTACTTCTCGTTTGATGCGGTCATGCATTTATTTATTATTTATATATATCTCTTATCTCTTTTTGATGCATTATTTATGCTAGTGTGTATCCTTGGTGGATGCACTTATTTTAAATCGTATGATTTACATGTGCAGGTTTAGAGAGAGTGCATGGATTTACCTTTGGCGATAGTCTAGATAATCATAAAAGAAGCAAGTGGGAAGACTTCAAAGCAAGGCTAGATAAGGTAAGAGCATGATACGGAAATAAATTTATTTAGGAAATAATAATGTAAACTTTGGTTTTTTTGAAATTCTGTGATAAATAACCACGTACATATTCAAGGTGGTGCAAAAACAAATGTTACCAGCTCAGGAGAAAATTGTAATAGCTGATACCTGAAGCCTCATATGGGTGTTTGTGTCCATTCCTTGTGGTATTTCTGAACAGCAGGCTTTTAAATTAACAGTTGGCACTGTCTCCATATTGTTCCCTTTCTTTTGAACTTTTTGCTGAGATATTTATTGTGCTGCTTAAAATGTGTGTGTGTGTATATATTTTGAGAAGTAAGCTGTATACCAAGAACTAACAATGAATTAAAAAAAAAAAAAAACACAAAAACACAAAAACAAAGAGAAAAACAAGAAATACTTCCTCCGTCCTAAATTGTTGGTCCTTTATTCTATTTTAGGATGTCCCAAAATGTAGTCCTCTTTGAAAAATCAGTTAAGAACATTCCTATCTTACCAATTGCTTTATTTAAAAAGTCAATACCATTCTTTCTCTAGAGTTTAAATTAATGAAGGTAGTTTTGGAAACTTGTACATTTTTAACTAACAGACAACGCATTAAATAATGTTTGCTTAAAAAGTTGGATTTTCTAAATAGGACCAACAATTTAGGATGATGGTAGTAAATATAAAAAGAGGATTCATCTTGTGAGAGCATTTCATCCAAGAAGTCCATGAAAGTATTGGTGGAGAAATTGGAATTAATATTCCACTGATATAGTCTCTTTAGAGAGTAGAACTTAAGATGTGACAATGGTAATTCTTTTCCTTCAAATATCTGTCTGTTCCTCTCTTTTCAAATTCAACAAGAGGCATGAAGAAGTGGTTATCCTAACTGCCCCACTTATAAAGTTGCCCATCAACCCCATTCAACAAAAACCAATGTGGCAAGTACTTGTTTAGGAATTACCCATGTGACGCTGAATACGCATAGTAGTAAGTTCCATAAGTCCTTAGCAATAGGATGATATAGAAAAAGATGATCCACTGACTCCCCATTGGCTTTACACATGCAGAAACAATTCACTCCACACTCTATTTAACTAAATGGCTGCTCTAAGTGGCCATTCATTCTCTAGTTTGCTAGAATTTTTGGACTTATGCCCTCTTAGCTGAGTTGTAATTCAACCTCTGTAGACTTCCTGTGTACAGTGTCAGCTCTGTTTTTTGTCCTTAATAAAGTTCTTACCTGAACTGATAAGGGGAAAAAAAATATATCACCAACAAAAAAGAAAAAGAAGACTGAATGGCTAAATTATGACTGCTCAAGGCACCTGCTTAACTTACAATATAATAACTCATCTAATATGGGATTCATGGATAAATTTTGCATCTGTGTGCGCTTATAGTGGTTAGGCCCCAAAGTTGATTTCTTTTTTTGCTAAGAAACAAGGCGGCCCCAAAGTTGAAGTTGGTCATAGGCTTAATGAAATGTAACATTATTCAGCATCTTTCTTTTCTTCTTCTTCTTCTTCTTCGTCTTCCCTTTTTTTTTTTTTTTTCTTTTTTTTTTTTTTTTTTAAAATAACTGTGTGAAGTAATCTTCTGGAAAAAAATCTTGGTTGGCTTGGCTTTTGAGGGGTGGTGTCAGCTTTACTTTTGAGCTTGTTTTCCGACTAAGGTATCCCTTTCATGTTTTGCAGCTCCTGAGTTTGGAAGAGCCATGGACTTTAATTCTTGATGATGCTCTAGCAAATTCCTTCATTGCGCCAGGGACTGAAGATATTAAAGATGACCATCAATTGACATGTAAGTTTTGGTTCATAGAAATCTTTGTCTATTCTGTTAAAACAAATTTATTTAGTTCCTACAGTAAATATTTTGCCCATTTGAGGATTTCACCTAGGATGGATAATTCTTTTGTCAAAGGGAGGTATTTTTTTCATAGTTCATGGCTCTTCATCCAAAACTTTTTTTTTTTTTTTTTTTTGGGATAGATAACGAAAAATTTTATTAATAAAAAAATAGCCAACCTGAGTACATTGGGGATGTACTATGGGGGCAAAAATCAAGAACCAAAATTACAATGATCAAGCAAAATAGGGAAAAACAAAAAAAATGTGACAAAGCCATACTCCAATCAAGAAGAGTATGTAAGGAAAAGGACTTGATCTCTATTATTCCTTTCACTCTAAATACACAACATCAAACAATGCGGCACAAGTCTCCAAAAATCTATATTGCTATGTCGCCTAAGTTTACCTTGCCAAGACTCAAACAACTCAATTACCTTAAGAGGCATAACCCACTGAAGTCCAAACAAACACAACACCATGGACCACATCTTAAAAGCTATAGGGCAATGAAGAAGAAGATGATCCACCAACTCTTCACATCTCTTACACATGTAACACCAATCAAGAACAATAATACGCCTTTTTGCGAAGGTTATCGGTTGTAAGAATCTTACCTAAATAAGCTGACCATAAAAAGAAAGCCACCCTTGGAGGAACCTTTGATTGCCACACCAAACTCCAAGGAAAAGAGCGAGTAGGAGTGTAGAGAGAAAGATAAAAACATCTAACCTTAAAACCTCTACTCTTGGCTACCTTCCAACAAACCTTATCAAGGCTAACCCCCCTCACTTTCGAAGAGTAAACAATATCCAAAAACAATCAAAAGATTCTTCCTCCCAATCCTGTGGTGGACGAAAAAAGTGAAAATTCCAATGAATACTCCCACCAGACCAACTCATAACCTCTGCCATAGAAGAGTCCTTTACCCTACTAAGATAGTAAAGTTCTGGAAAAGCCTTTTTGAGAGAACAATCCCCACACCACACATACTTCCAAAACTTCACTCTAGTACCATCACCCATGTCATACCGTAGGAGTTTAGAGAAGTTCAACCAACCACTTCTAATAAACTTCCAAAGGCTAACACCATATGCACTTGTCACCTTTTTCGTACACCAACTACCCCAAACATTTCCATATTTTGCCTCTATAACCCTTCTCCATAATGCATCCGTCTCAAAACCATACCTCTATAACCACTTGCCCAACAAAGCAGAGTTAAAATTTCTCAAATGTTTTACACCTAGCCCCCCAACCAGTATTGGCTTACAAACCTTAGCCCATTTCACTAGGTGTAGTTTAGAGTCACCACTAATACCACTCCAAAGAAAATCTATCTGTAATTTCTCCATGTGATTAGCAACCTTCCTAGATATAGGAAGAATGGAAAGGAAATAAGTAGGTTAGGAGGAGAGGGTACTTTTAATAAAATTTACTTTATTCCCTTTAGATAAATACAGCCTCTTCCATCCAGCTAGTCTTTGCTCCGTCTTTTCTAAAATAGGATTCCAGATTGACAGTTCCTTGAATTTAGCACCCAAAGGAAGTCCCAAATATTTCAAAGGAAGGGAAGAGTGTCTACAACCCAACAGCCCCACCAACACATCTAGATTATGTACCTCCCAAACTGGAATCAACACTGATTTCTCCAAATTAATTCTTAAACCTGATATTCCTCAAATCTAGTTAGAATCACCTTCAAAGTAGCTAATTGATTAGGGTTAGCATCACAAAAAATAAGTGTCATCTGCAAATAAAAGATGAGACACCATCAAAGAAGTACTAGGTGAAGAACCTATAGAAAAGCTCGAAAACTGCCCAGCAAATGCAGCCACATCCAACATACGGCTCAACGCCTCCATAACAACATCAAAGAGCAACAGAGAGAAAGGATCTCCTTGCCTAAGCCCCCTACTATTTCCAAAAAAATTCGAAGGACTTCCATTAATCAAAATGGGAAATTTAACCATAGAAATGCAAAATCCATTTTCTCCATTATCTGAAAACCCACATTGCTGCAATATATACATAAGAAAACCCCAATTCATATGATCATATGCCTTCTCCACATCCAACTTACACAATACCCCCTGAATCTCTGTCTTCAATCTACTATCAATACATTCAAAAGTAATTGAAACGGAATCCAAAGCTTGGAGCACCGTGCAAATGATAAGAATCCTACCAAGATCTCACCCTTTCCACAAACCCTCATCCTACAGCCACATGTTCTCAAATCTAAACGGCCGCATACCCCTATGAAAGGATCCACCCTCTAGGACAATCGGAAAGTGATCTGATAAAAGCCTAGACAATCTTCGCTGGCAAACAGTAGGAAACTCATCCTCCCAATCTGCAGAGAACTACAATCTGTCCAGCCTAGCCTTCGAAGCAACTTCTCAAGAATTAGACCAAGTAAAAGTTCCCACTTCTAACGAGAAATCAATCAAACCTTATTTTTATGCTTTTCATATCTTGAATACATTCTGTTTCGTCTTCAAATTGTTTTCTTTTATGTCTTGCAATATATTGTGTTTACAATGCCATATTTGGGAGGTGGCAGTTGGTTAGGGTGTGGAATTTAGTTAGGCCTGGCTTCTCTTACTTCCATATTTCCAATATGGTTTATGTATGCTATTTTACCCTGTCATTATTATACAATATTATTCCTGTTTCTCTTGTATGATATTATTTACTCGGGTGGTCTCCAGTTGAGGAATATGAGAGGTCGTGGGAGCAGAACGAGGAATTGGGTCTGAATGATATTGATACCTCATCGGCTGATGGCGCATATCACTCAACTGATACAACAATGCAAGGAAAAACAGAAGTATAAATTTCTCTGATTTTTTGTTTTTTGTTTTTTTTTTTGTTTTTAAAAGGAAAAGGTAAAGATTATCTGAGGTTGATTTTAAGCAGTGCCTTCAATTGTAACTTATGTTTACTTATATAATTTGGATGTAAACTGGCCCCTTAGCAAGGGTGTTTAAATTATATTAAAAAAAAAAAATCATGTCATTGAACTTCTCAACAACAAATTATGATTGCATTGATATCCCTCCACCTCAACTTGAAAGAAAGTGGCTGATATTATTCAGACATATTTTATTTTATGTCTGAATAATTGTGAAATTTAATTACATCAGTTCTTCCCTACAAAAAGAGCATATGGGGTAAAGGGAACTAATTTGTGAAATGGGTCTTGGAAAGGTCACCATGCCTCCTTATTTTAAGGATTTGACTGCCGATTGCCGTTGGAAGCAATAAGAGTTTGGATGAAGTAGAATCGATCATCAACTAAATGAAAATCCACCTCTGTTGGATACTCTTTATTTTGATTGTCTAACAAGAGTGAGCCCAAAATATATTATTGTCAGTAGGGAGTAGAAGGGCCCTGACTTGTTATTTACGTAGCCATTCTGATTGATAGGTTGAATAAAAAATTTTATTACATGAAGATATAGAGACATTTTGAGTGAGTCACGTGTAATGCTCACATGGACACATATCATACATATAAATTTGTAGCCAAATTCTGTCGTAGTAATAATAATAATAATAATAATAATAATAATAATAACAATAATTATTATTATTATTGTTGTTGTTGTTGTTTATTTATTTATTTATTTTTTCTGTGAGCAGTGAAGGCTTTGTTTGGGTTGTAAAAACTTCTTCTTCTTCTTGTTGTTTATTTATTTTTTTCTGTGAGCAGTGTGGGACTGGGGCTTTGTTTGGGGTGTAAAAACTCTCCTATATTAAACCCCCAGTGCGAGTGATTAGATTGGTGGAGATAACGCATCACTACTTCTGCAATAACGCTTTAGCTTGACAAGTATTCCATGATTCATGTGACTCGAATTGCATGAATAAGAACAATAATTCGAGGATCAAAATCTTGGACATTGAAGGATTGAGTTTTGGAAGGATTTGTGAAATCCATCATAATTCCAATTGTACCAAAACAATGTCAACCCCAAGTTTTGATTTCCTTCCAAATTACCTGGATGGTTTCCATTAGTTTCTATTAGTTTTGTAACTAAGCAATATTCTAGGCGAATGAATCCCCCTCACACCTACAACTTGTAGTTCTTCCCCACTGAGAGAATTCTATAGCTGTAGAGTTACAGCAGCCCAACTTCTGGTTCTTGAAGACTTGAACCCATTTTTGGCCAATTTCACCATTGGTAAGCAAACTTGCACTTGCAACATAACATTTCTAGTGTTTTTTTTTTTTTGACAAAAACATTACATTTCTAGTTAAAGTAGCACATACAGCCTCTCTATCACCAAATTAAATCAAAGAGAGGTTCTTCCAGATGCAAACTTATTCGACTAAATAAACTTTTCAACCAATGGATAAGCAATCCATACAGTTGCAAAAGTTCTGCCAAATCAAGAGCAATCGTCTCAGAAGCTTGATAAACAAAATCACAATCTTAATGATGATATTTGGAAGCCATCATTTACTTTCTAATATAATAGCATTCAAAAGAAGAATTCCACTGTTTAAAATGGCAACATAAAAAACACAACTGATCTATTTCTCCCAATTTTACTGACAAAGAAAATGAATCCATGATGACCATCCATCACTCCTTTGAAACAAAATGGTTTATTTTCATATGAGAGTTGCCACGATTTATCCAAGTTAGTCTTTTGATTTACTCATTCCACTCTTCCAATCCTCAGATAAATTGGATGCTTTACAACCTTCTTGTCTTGTCCATCTTCAGTCCAAGCACGCTTGAATTCCTCAATCACATCATTGCTCAAAAGCTCCACACCCTTCTCCTTAGCTGTTTGATATGCTGACCATGATCTTAAGTACGTAAAATAACTATCTAAATCCATTAATCTTTCCGTTACAAATGGAAATGGTCCAGTATGATCAGCTCCATCCACTGGCTCAAATGGAAAATCGATGGTCTCATACTTCTTGTCCACCAATTTACGTGCCGGATCCCAATAAGGCTCCACAGCAATGTTATAATAGGGTTGGAAGACTGCATCGACTGATTCGTTAACTTCTGGCACGGTGTAGCACCAGGCAGCTATGACACCATGAGGTTTTTTGAGTACCCACTTCGCTTGTTGGTAGAAATTAGGGAGATCAATCCAATGGATGGCCTGAGCAATGGTCACAACATCAATGCTTGATTGAGGTGCAATACTGGATTCAAGCTCAGCAATAGACATGGTGGGAGGTGTCAGTTGGTATCTAATATTGGGCAGCCTTGGAGCGAATGCAAGCTGTTTTGGACTTGTGTCTGTGGCTATGACATTCTTGTAGATCCCAGATAGCTGAAAAATAAGGTTGTATTAGAACAAAAGTCTACAAAAAGCAAATGTTTAAAATGGAATTAGATGTATCTACATGACATGACATTTTGTATATTATCGTATTCAAATAAAATCTTAATAGGTTTCTCAAAAAAAAAAAAATTCTTAATAGTAATATATACTGCACCTAATGAACCAGTATTGCACCTCAATCAAGCATTGATGTAAATTTTGTTTGACCAGAAAGACCCCACATATACAAAACAAATTTGTTACGATTCAGAGGGATGGAAGGGGAAAAGAAACTCACAGATCGAGCAGCTTGGCCGCTTCCAGCGCCAACATCCCATGCAAGGTCTTGAGAGGGTGTCTTGGAAGCGATGAATTCAAACAATTCTGGCGGATAACTAGGCCTACCCTCTGCGTACTGCTCTGCCTGCTTAATGAACAAATCTGCCATTTCTTTCTTCTTCTTCTTCTTCTTCTTCTTCTTCTTCTCTCTCTCGCAAGTTTTAAGTATGGCTCTATTCTATCGTAGGTACCCCATTTATAGTTTGTAAGAAAATCGAAGATAGCGCCACGTGAAGTGAAGAAGACCCATTTGCTGTGAATCACAACTTTACACGGCAGGGCTAACTGGGGAAACATCCTCGCGACTCGCGAAAACAGTGGCGGCTCCGGATTTTTGACCCAAATTTCATTGGAGCAAAAACAGTGGCGGCTCCGGATTTATTATTATTATTATTATTATTATTATTATTTATATATATATATATATAATTTTTAAAGCTATTAAGAAACATAAATTATACCAAATTTAAAATAAAAGAAAACTTAAATATATTAATATAAAAAAAAATTACGAAATACATAAAGTATTATAATTATTTTTTATAAAATTTTATATTTTAAAATTATTACATGGTAGATTCATGAATTCGCTTAGAATATGAATCTTGTGTCTACGTGATTTCCTTATTAGAAAGTTTTTCCATATTACTAACTAGAGAATAAAAGATAAATTTTAAGTTTATTTAGCAGATTCTAAAACTTTATTCCATTCAAATGGATTACGGACCAATGGAGTTAATACTGTACCGTACTGGTTAGTACAGCCAGAATTTTTCGTTCAGGTATCTTGGCCGGTACAGAATCACAACTATTTCGTACCAGTTTTTGTACCGGAGCTTACCGGGTTATACCGACAAAACCGGGAAAAAAATCGGATACCGGCCGGAAAAAGAATATCGGATGGTAAAAGAAAAACAAGAAAAAAGTAACGTTCTGATATAATGACGAAGTTCCGGCGAAGTCCGCCATTGCATCATGTCCTCGTTCTGTTAATCTGCATCTCTTATTCTGATTGGTTTGTCTTCTCTTCTTTGCCCAACACAGACTTCTCATACCAATCGTTTATAGCTTTCCAATGCATTTTTAAATTGTGGCTGTGAAGTTGTGTTTATTATGTTTTTTTGAAGTAACGCGTGGCTTTGGTAAAAGTTAAAACTAATGTCAGGCATTGAATTCAATTCAGAATTCACGTGGGTTAGGTAGAGTCTATACCTTCTACACTTTTTTTTTGGTTGAGAAATATGCCTTTTACACTTGTTTTAAGTTTTATTATTATTTTTTAAAATATAATGATTAGACAATTTAGATTTATATATAATGGACTGGGCTATTATAGAAGGATAAAATTGATGATGAATTGAGCCTAATATATTCAAAGATATAGGGTCTGTTCGGTTGGAGGAGTGGAAAAGTGAGAGGATGGAAAATATTTAGTTTTCCCTCTTGTGTGTTCGGTAGGAGGAGTGGAAAAGTAGGAGTGTGGAAAACTCTTTTGTTCAGTTGAAGAGAAAAAGGGAAGGATGAAAAATGTAATTTATATAAATTGACTATTATACCCTTATTACATAATATGTAAAAAATAAATTTATTTGTACTCATTAAGAATTAGATCAGGTCACATTGGAAAAAAAAAAAAAAAACAACGTTCAGGTCATATTGAAAAGAAAAAAACAAAAAAACAAAAGAACAACGTTACCGTTGAAAAAAAAAAGAGAGAAAAGAACAAAAGAACAACGTTACCGGGTAACGTTGAAAAAATAATAAAAATAAAAATAAAGAAAGAAAGAAAGAAGAAGAACAACGTAGGTTTAGGTAACGTGTAAAAAAAAAAAAAACCGACAACAACAACGTAACTTGAACGTTGAAAAGAAAAAAAAATAGAGAGAGAAAAGAGAACTTGAAAAAAAAAAAAAGTGGGAAGAGGGTATTTTTGTAAAAGTGCTACTATAACACTTTTCTCTCCAGATTTTCCTTCCGATTTGGAAGGAAAAAAAATGTGGGCCCGGAGAGAATTTTCTTTCGAGTTTTCCATCATCTCTATTTTCCATCTTCAAACGAACAGTAGAAAACAGTATTTTCCACCCTATTTTCCTCCCTCTATTTTCTATCCTTCCTGGTTTCCCTTTAAACGAACGGAGCCATAGTATTTAAAATACTATGGAAAATATTTATATATATATATATATTAAGTATATAAAATAGCGGTAAATTTGAAACGGTACACCGGTATTGACCGGTATCCGAAATATATCGTACCGGTAGCTAAACTGGTACAGCCTCCGGTACGGTATTGACTTCCTTGTTACGAAAAACTTTTATTTTTTTATGAGATTTGATCCACTGCTATTTTTTTTTAATAAATTTGAGATCAAATTGGTTTGTTGTTTGGACTTTTTTTTTAAAGGCCAAACCATTGTTAAGGGGACCAAGTTCAATTCAGTCAGGCTAAAATAAAACAAGTAATGTTATTTATAAAAAAATTTTGACAACATTTTTCACACCTATCGAGTTGTTAAGTTTTCACTAGTTCTTAATTGGGCTAATATTGACATCTTTTTTTTACTTACTATTAATTATCTGCCATATTAATGTGTCAAATTTTTTAACAATTTTTTTGTGTGTACTCAGTAGACTTCCTCAAAGAAAATTTAGTGTATTTCAAAGTTTTATTTTATAGTGTGATTAAAAATATTACATATAAAAAAAATATCTATTGCCAACTCAGTTTGAACACGTGACTGAATGTGGTGCCTGCACCGAGCCAACGTACCTTGTCTATTGCGAGGAATAGTGATGGTGCACAAATTGTTCACGAAGTCTCATTTCGGTCTTTTTATCAAGTGACTATTATAACTTAAATTCTATTATCACAAATTAAGCCACAATTTTTATCACAATTATTTACATATATGTAATAGAGAAAAGTGGTGAGTCTATACAAAAGTGATAGATAACCGGTCACAGTTTATCACATAAGATAGTTATGACAAAAGTTGTAATTTAGTTTGTGATACTAGAATTACTAATATCTTATTATCACTTATGTGTTTTGTTTCAAAATGAGTAGGGTTAATTATATGGTAAATCTGTGCAATTTTTGCGTGTTTTAAAGTGTGTGCAACAAGGTGTCCGAAACAAGTATTTCCCTTTCATTATTAACTGTAAAGACGATAGTTTATTTATATTATATTCATGTACATGTTAAACAAACTATTCTGGTTGCAATCTATATTATTCCGGTTGAATAATACACTTTACGCAAAGTTACGTGTCCATTTAGGTAGGATTCAGTGATTCACCGCCATTTTTAAGATTTCTAACATTCATAAATCATTTTTCTTCACGATTATTTTCTTGCATAATATCAGATTTGTAAAGATGAGAAAGGTAAAACAGGAGGAAAGAGGGTTCAACGACAAGAAGCAAGCTAAAACTACAGGACTGCTAGCTTAACTACAAGTAGTTTAGGAATTAATTATCTCATTTTGTATTACACGTGTTGTAACTACTTGTTACACGTGCAATAACTGTTTCCACATAAGTTGGTAAGTATGTTATGCTCTGTTTTTGTATTAGCTTTGTTCTGGTTTGTATAAAACCTTAATTGTGTACAGATTCATTCACTTTTGACAATCAATGTACAGAAATTCTTCAGTTCTCTCTCAAACACTCTCTCTGTAAACTTGTGCTTCTTATTCTTCCTCAATCAGTGTTTTCTTACACATAATTTTCTTACAAAGCAAATAGAAATTAAGATTATGTGTTAGAGAGAAAAATAATAATAATTCAAAACACACAGGTAAGGTAAGATATTTTGAAGAGGTAGGCAATTTGGTCATTCCCAGTCTATACTGGAGTCAGTAAAGAAATAGAGTCAATAGACACACACGTCATGGGTGGGGGGAAAAAGAGTCCTTCATAGCTCCTTCCTTCCCATTCAGAACGTGCACGCTAAGTTGTTTTCTTGCAATGCACATTGTGGGTGGCATTTTGTTTTGTTTTTTAGATAGGATAGTATTTACACTAATCGAATTTTGGTGTAGTTAGGACTCAAACTCTAGATTTTTTATTTAATGAGAAGAGATTTTACTAGTTAAATTAACTAGAACTCATCTAGTATAGTGTATTTTGTCCTGATGAGACAAGCATATGCTCTCCGTTTTTTATTTATTTATTATTTTTTTTAAACCATGGTTTTAATTTTAAGGGATTAAAATGACAAAAATTCAATAGTGCAGGGGTTTAACTTTAAATTTTGAAATTGAGTTATATGTTACAATGAATCTATGAGATATTTATTGGAGACTAAATTTAAAACTAACTATACACCAACCCATGGTTACTAACTTGTAGTACAAATATAATACTTTACTTCACATCAAATATGATTGGGATTGAGCTTGATATCTTTAACACATGGTTTAAAGCCTTTCAGCCATTTATATTCTTAGCTCAACTCCAATACGAAGAGCCATTTTCGGAGCACCACACAAAGAGATTTGTGAGATTTGCTATAATATCTTAATGCCCGCTCTCTATTTTATGGTTCTTCTTAATCTTGCTTAGCTAATACATCCCATGATATAGCAAAGATTTTCCAAGAATCATTTTTTATCAGCTCACTCATATATCAATCCCACTTTGAGTGTTTGTATGTTTGAAACCACATAGCCAAGTCTTAAGTGAATTATAGTGCTAGAGATTTTAACATGGAGGAATCACTATACAATAATTTCAAAGGTTCTAAGACTACCAAGGTAGTTAGGAAAACATGACGTTTGCAGATGTTGCATAGAATCTAGGCTAGTAAAGGTTTTGTAAGTTGTTGCTTGTTATAATTGTGCTTTAAATAGTGGATTTTCTATGTTTTTGTCCTTGTTTTTCCTATGAGGGGTTTTCAGTTAGGGGTCATTTGGTTGGGATGATTACTAGGGATGGAGAATGGGGGAAAATGGTGTTTTTGGGTTGTTTGGTTAGGAAGGGAAACTAAGGAAATTTTGGTGGGGGCTTCAAGAGTTTTCTTCCCGAGATCACCATTTAGGATGATTTTATTTTCTCCCTAATTTAGGGAAAAATGTGCGGGGAAGAGGGGGGCCTTGATGGGAAATTACCCATCTACTCTCATCTTATCCCACTTGTATATGACATATTTTTTAATTATTTTTTATTTTTAATACTAACAACAATTTAAAAAAAATTTTAAACTATTAATTTTTTTTAATGAGAATAAATTTATATAAACTACATTTTATATCATTTCATTTTTCTTTTCAACCAAACAATTTTTTTTTCCATCCATTTACTTTTTCATCCTCCCAATCAAACATGGAGGAGTCACTATACAAGAATTACAAAGGTTCTAAGACTACCAAGGTAGTTAGGAAAACATGAAGTTTGCAGATGTTGCATAGAATCTAGGTTAGCAAAGGTTTTGTAAGTTGTTGCTTGTTATAATTGTGCTTTAAATAGTGGATTTTCTATGAGTGTTTGTCCTTGCTGTGTTTTTTCCTTTGAGAGGTTTTCATTTAGGGGTCATTTGGTTGGGATGATTACTAGGGATGAAGAATGGGGGAAAATAGTTTTTTGGGTTGTTTGATTAGGAAGGGACACTAGGGGAGATTTTGGTGGGGCTCAGGAGTTTTCTTTCTGAGCCCACCATTTAGGATGATTTTGTTTTCTCCTCAATTTGGAAAAAATGTGTGGGGAAGAGGGGACTTGATGCAAAATTACCCATTTTATCCTAGTTTTACATGACATTATTATTATTATTATTATTATTATTATTATTATTATTATTATTATTATTATTATTATTATTATTATTATTATTATTATTATTAATTTTTTTTAGTACTAACAACAATTTTTTTAATTTTAAATTATTAATTTTTTAAACAAGAGTAAAATTATACAAACTATATTTTCTATCATCTCATTTTTCTTCTCAACCAAATAAATTTTTTTTTCATCCATTTACTTTTCCATCCTCCTAACCAAACACACATAAGAGAATTTTTTTTTTTTTTATCTCCCAACCAAACAAAACTTTAGTTATTCTTTGTGATCAATCTTTGTGTCAACCTTTATTACTTTAATTTAACATATTGCATAAATTGTGTTGTGTGTGTGTGTGTATATATATTCTGCTGAGTTATTATTTTTCTTTGACGTGAGTATTTGGTAATTTATTTAATTCCATATTTGTTAATCACTTAGGGGTATAAACTTAATTGTTTAGCACTTTTGTTTTCAATTAGCAATTAAAATATTTAGAGGATTCTTTATTTAAAAAAAATTAGAGGATTAATTGAAAGTTTCGAAATTTGAGAGATCAAAATCATAATAACACAAACCTTAGAGGGTTAAAAAGTTATTTTAGCCAAATATTCCATCATTTTATATAGAGGATTCATTCTTTCCACTTTCCTCACTTTAGACCAAAAACAAAGTCTTGTAACGATAGGAGTCGGCAGAAAGAGACATCTGGGCATTCTCGGCCACCAAACTAAATTCCGAGATCGAACCCTTTCCTAATGAGTTTCCTTTACAAGATTTCCAACTTATCGAAAGCAGAGTTGTTAAGGATTGTCTCTGGGAATCGAGATCAAAGAATAAGCCACGTCCTCCATCTTCCACTAGAGTTGAGTTTTCTCTCTAAATTATTTGTTTCACTCCATAACCTCAACATTCTCGTGAGATTATTTGTTTACATTTGTTTACATTATTTGTCTCTAAATTATTTGTTTACATTTTCCTTATCACTTTATTCACTTAACCTGAAATTTCATTTACTTGAAATGATACCATGTCTCATTCAATTATGTCAAATTTTAGTATTTCCTATATACAGAGTGCTATTTTTAAATGACTTGACGTTGGATACACCTCCAAATTTGACATCTTTAATCTGAACTATAAAAAGGATCAATTTCAAATTTGTCTTTGTATGTTTAGACAATTTTTAATCTCCATGGATTATTTTTATTTCTGATTTTCTTACAAACTATAACATATCTGAAGTTGTGAGCATGATCAGAAGACGGAGAGCAAATAACTATGAAACCAGTCAATGCAATTGAGTTACAAGGCTCTTGGCGTGTTTTGTTGTAATTGATCAAATTAATTAGATAAGGCGGAATGAAATGTTTTCTGATTTATTATTGAAAAACATACATCTGTATATTATAAGCTTGTCATGAATTTTTGTTGCTGAGATTACTGTTAGACTCTGCAGACACTTGCTCGGTAAGCAGCACATCTGTTAAATAAAATGATTAGAGACATAGTTGATAAGTACTCTGTAGAAACTCTAGACATGTTTCCTCACACAGTCTTTTTTGTGTGTTCATGAATATGTGCATAAATGAATGGATGAAGAAACCAAACTGCAGTCCATCAAGCAAATAACTACGAATTTAAAAATTTTGCAGTGGTTTTGGCACAACATTCGCATATATTGCAGTAGAAGCAATGGCTGATAGTGGGGTAGCTGCAGCCTTACCACAAGAAATTGCACTGAAACTATTACTATTAGGTGAGCAGTGGGTTCTGTTTCTTCATTAAGCTACATCATCATACCATATCATCTTCGTGCTTTCCAATTTGGGATAAGATCTCCTCCCATTTAAATCTTCTAATCTCCAATTTTTAGCCAAATGTGAGACTTGTGTCATTTTTTCTAATTTTTTGCAGTTTATATAGGTCTTCCAAGATCATTGGATTTTTTTAAAACCATGCATCATATATCTAGATTAAAATTGGAGGGAATTAGAAAATTTAAGTAGGAATTCTGTCAAGTCTTTTGGTATCAACAAGCCAGAAGTTCCAACACAATTGGTTTTTTCAATACTATTTTGGGTTTACCAGTACTATTTAATTACTCTTTTGAATCTTTGATAAAATCCTCTCTCAATAAGAGCTTTAATGAAATTCGTAGTTAGATTTTGTCATGGCGCATTTAGATTATGACGCCTGGAGAGGAATTTACTCACTAGATACACTTAATGTAGTTATGTACAATAAATGTTTTTCAGATTACTATGTGAGTGGTAATTCAAGTAGTTTATGCGTTGAAGAAGTCCCATTTGAGACCAGCATCTCTTCAAAGCTGCATGGAATACATGGGTACATAGAACATACCGTACATTTAAAAAGAAAACAATTTTTTGTTATGAAATAATGTGTAGATAATGAATTCAATAGAAGTCTGACAGATCTTTGAACTAGTTCTTAAAAAAAACTTTGAGAAGATAATTTGGATTAAATCAAGAGTATCTAGTCTGACCTATTAAAAGGAACACCGATCATTTACTAGTTTCACTTTTTAACTGGTTATAGTGGTCTGTATCTAATTAACTATCTGTGTCACGGTTTTCTTTTTTGTGTGAATGTAAGACCACCCTGCTTTTACATTTCTCTTTCTTATTTTAATTTTTACAAAATGTCATTGGAACCAAGTTCTTAACCAACATCTTAACTGCACCAAGAGAGAATGCTTTCTTAAGTTCAAATTGTTGCAGTTTATGCACAAAACTTACAAAAGGACTAATACTTTTTTTTTAAAGAAGTATATTGCAAGAAAACTTAAAAGCTTGGAAAGGTGATATTTCATGGAACTATAATCTTACCCTTAATAAGAGGGTATTCTTTTCCACTCCCTGAAGAGCCAGATTAGTATGAAAAGAAACATGAAAGTATTGAACATTGACAATGTTTATATCAACCACTCACATAGAATCAAGATTTTTTTTTTTTTTTTTTTTTTTTGTTAAATTAATTTACAAGGAGAATTTGATGAAGGAATTGTAGTTGTGACAACCAACACCAGTTACACCACACTTCTTTTGTCACCTCATTAACATTTTTGTTTGTGGAACTTTGAATATCACTCTTTAAAAGAATTAAAAACACAACTGTTAAATGATTTTCATTTTTGTGCGGGAACATGAAGCCATTTCTTTTACCCTCTCATATGGGGGAAACAAATTTCATTCTACCATAGCAACAATAAGAAAACAAAACTAAATCTAAAATTTTATATGAAAATATAAAATTTTGAAACAATAGATCACAGCTAAAGCGACCACCCTGTCCAGCTTGTATCATTTAGAGCAATCATAAACACGTGTATATGATAATTGATTTATCGCATTATTTTTCTTGTAATCTTAGTACATATGAGTCACTTCCTATTTTCTTTCATCAGCAATTAGCTTTCCCAAGGAAACATAGCTAATTGTCTTGGCAATAGTCATGGCCCTTTACTCTATCCTTGCTGTGTATTCACATATGTGACATTCAAAATATACATAAACAACTTTTTGTTGCAGAAACTTAAATTGATATTAACATATTAATATGTGGATTTAACATTAGATAAGAGCTTAAATTGATCGAAATAAAAGGTCACTTACTGATATTATGATAATCTGAAACTCTAAATTGATAGGACTATTTAGCCACTAGTTGCTACATTTTCCACTTGGTTCTCTATTGAGTTGGCAGTTGCAGTTGGGGTCGAAGAACTGTCGAATGCTCTGGAAGCTGCTTGCTTTAGTGATTGGAAACCATTTTTGACCCAGCCACACAATGTTTTGACTGCCTCTGAAATAGATTGATTGATTGATTGGAAAATTTGTCCAAAGCATTGGAGAATCTGTTGATGTGAGACACACAGTAACTGTGCAAACATTAATGCAGAAATAGCGAGGATTAGGATTCCCCACGGTGGTAGAAGGATCTCTACCAGCAAGCCGGAGGCAGAAGTTCCTAAAATGACGCACATTCTCCTGCCTATATGAAGGTAGCTTGTGTTGAGAGTTGGTTGGCTTATCACTGCCAATGTTACAGCGTAACCAATCACAAGTACAATAAAAGATGACATAATTGCACCATGCGTTTGAAATGGGTTGCCAGCGTTTTGATACTTGACTTGTAGAAGGGTAAGCAGCGCTAAAATGAGAAAACCCAAAGCAGTATGGACTTTGGTGGAGGAACCAAGTTGTTGCCGACTGTAAAAAACAGAGAGGAAAAAAAAAAACATAGAATTGCCTCAGATTACATGCAATATTAATGGATATACAGTTGATGAATGAGCAGAAGGAATGTCCATGACATTCGATTTGCCAACAAAATATTTTGCTTGTAATTAGATTAATTCTCATATTTAATTTAGAGGTGCAAGTTAAATTATTTGCCGAGTCTTCCAATATGGTGTCAAAGTCTTCATATCGAATCCTGTGTTTACTGATAATGATTTAATAATGTTATTTTTATTGTGTTCTTGCTTACATCTAATATTCCTCTAGAAAGAAATAAATCCCAGATTTTATTTTGTTGGCTCCTATAGAATTGTTGTTTTCATTTTTATTTATTTTCTCTTAGTTTGTTTCTCTCCTTTATCAATTATAAAAAGATTTTTTTTTTCTGCGTGTAAGTTTTTTTCTTCTCTGAAAACTATTGTCAAGAACTCGTGACCCCTAGAAAATATGGTTTCCTGAACACGACTCCATTTATAATTCCTAGTATCCGAATTACAGGGAAAAACGATTTTCTTTTGAGAGAGAGAGAGACTTTTTTATCTTGATTTTGATCTATCTTCTAATATTGACGCAACCAGTTAATTCAAGTAGCAAATTTTGTGGTTTATAATTTACGGTATAAGCATGAACAGAGTTAACAAAAAACTTATGTAATAAGAAATTAAGAGGAACAATAAAATGTCAAATATGATTCAAATATACAAAATCAAATACGGATCAGCTGCTATCCTCGGCAACTACAGCTGTATCCTCAACAAGATAAGATTTCTCCGGGTAAAATTATAACAAAAATGAAGAACTTGAACTCTTGAAGTAGTAGCATTCATGGACATATAAATAGAAAAATGTAAAGCAAAAACTAATGGCTAATGCAAAAAGATTTGAACTAACCCTTGGGGATGAAAATTGTTGCCCTCCATTGTTCTCACCTCCTTGTGCCTTCCTCTTTCTTTGCCGTATGAGTGTATGACTCATGTCCGAAGCAGCACCCTCCTTATAGACTAATGTCACTACCGTCTTGGTGAAAACCACGATAGTACTTTCTCCTCAACTTTTAGTTTGACCTTTAACATAACTAATGTCACTATCGCCTATTGGTGATAACCTTGACCTTTAACATAACTAATGTCACTACTGTCTTGGTGACAACCTCCGTAATACTTTCTCCTCAACTTTTAGTTTGACCTTTAACATATTTTGAATCAAATTTGGATCAACTGCGCCTTCCGTTCCACCGCAGAAGGAAAGCTTCGGTACAATCACTGCATATTTAATTCCTGCAATCTGAACAGCTGGTACAATAAAAAAAAAGTGCCAAATAATAAGTAAAGCACGCAGTGCCCACTCAGCAATCTAACGTGTCAATACTTAAAAGAGCCAAACAGACCTCACCTCCTCCCTGTATCCAAACATCCCCAATCGTGACCGACCCGATAGATCCGACTCCAAGTTAAAACACCGGATTCGATGCCACCACAACCATAGGCACCATTGCACCTGCCCTCGCCTCCTTCTCTCGACGTCTTCGACTAGGATCAGAATCCAGAAGTATTTTGGGTTGACTTTAAGACCTAGAAGAAGTCGTAGGGGTGGCTTCCGCGTTGGCCGGAGCTTCGAATCCGGTGAAAACTATGGATACCGGCGGCTACTCATAGAGATATGGAGTTGTTTGGTAACGGGGAGAAGTAAGATTTTATTTGAGGTATTCACACCTCAGATTACTGAGAATAATGTATTGATTTATTAGACGATAGATTATTGGCCCAGCTGTCAAGTTGCAGGATTAGATATTCACCGATGGTACAGGTGATACCGCCCCAAACTGGCCCAAAAAGGTGCCACCACTGCAAAAAGTAAGTACGTTCGTCAAAATACAAAGTCCCCTAATTTATTATTATAATAGCAATGGGCCAATGGCTTTCGTATTCCCTCCTCATTTCTATTCTTCTTTTTTATTTTATTTTATTTATTTTAATTTTGTTTTATACCCCCATGGTTGTGTTATTGTGAAAAGAAAATCAAGGACACTTTACTTTGTGTTCCTATCTTTTTTTTTTTTTTTTGTTGGGGGGGGGGGGGGGGGGGGGTTTAATAATACTGTGAAATGAGTATGACTATGACCCCCTAATTTGTACAAAATCCCCTCTCAATCCAAGCTTTCATGAAATACCATACTCGGATTTTGCCATGGGGTATTTAGGTCACGACCTTTGTACAAGAATCACATTTGACTCTTTAGATTAAATGTATTTGTTGGATGACTATGTCATGTTACAAAGTTTCTGCCATGAAACTGTGTAGAGAAATAATTTAATAGAAATTTGGAATTGTGAGTAATTTGAGAACATCATTAGCATTCAATCAAGAGTTTCTTTTTCCAATCTATTAAAAGGAATTTAAGGAACACATATTATTTCCACTTTTTAACTGGTCTTGAAGTGGTCTGTAACCCCATCGGCCCTCATATACATGCAAATTTACAATGGTATTTGAAAGCAAATATCAAAGCTTGGAAAGGTAATGTTTCAGGTAACTATAATCTTAATGTCTTAAGTAATAGGGTAGATTTTCAATTTTTGAAGACCCAGAGAGCATGAGAAGAAACATCAAAGTACTGAAAAATGAAAATGTTAATATCAATCACTCACTAAAGATAGGGCATATTTTAATAAGAAAAATGCTATGTGTACAATATTTTCTCACATAGCATTGTAAAAATATTGTGGATATAACACTTCTCTTTTAACAATTAAGAAAGAGAAGTTAATGAAGCACTTGTAAATGTGACAACCATTAAAAGATTTTAACAACACACAACTATTAAATGATGCTTGTGTGCGAACTGGGTAAGAGAATATTCTTGGCTATTTCTTTTTCCATCTCATCTTAGTACATGTCAGTCGCATAATTTTCTTTTTTTCATCAGCAAACGTGGAGTTTTTAACTCCAGATAATATTTGTAGAGTGAAGATATGATCAGTTTATAAGGCCTCACCTTGACATTATGGTAATCTCAAAATTGTTGATGCCTAGGACTAATTAGGCACTAATTACCTCCATTTTCTCCAGTTGTCTCCATTGAGTTGGCCGGCATTAAAGAACTGTTGAATGGTCTAGAAGCTGCTTGACACAACGAGTTGAAACTATTTTGGAACCAGCCACACAATATGTTGAATGCCTTTGAAGTATACTGATTGATCGATTGGAAAATTTGTAGAAAGCATTGGAGAATCTGTCGATATGAGTCGCAAAGTAATGGCACAAACATGCATACACATAAAGTGAGGATGAGCCATCCAAAGGGAGGTACGTACAAGGATTAGGGCCGGCCCTAGGGCTAGGCCACTTAGGCCACCGCCTAGGGCCCGGCCCCTTACTAAAAGAAGACCCCAAATTTTGGGACAAAAAATGATATATTTAAAAAAAAATGGAAATATAGAAAGAAAAAAAGTTTTATATTTTTCTTCTATTTGTACGTAGTCCCAAATAATTGAGTAATATAATTGAGTAATGCTAAAAGATAATACAATTTTAAATATATGGGTCTTACAAATAGAGTAATACTTTAGTTACAAACCATTTAAAAACATTTTTACAAACTGTTGTTGTGGCCAACATTTAACATCACTTTTTTACTTATCTATAATCATTTACCATATCATCAGTTTGTAAAGATTTTTGTAAAAGAATTTGTATCTCTAGTATTTTTCCTTACAAATATGTGTCACTAATCACAAGAAATAATTCAGATAGGAAAATGCTAGAAATATTATTAATTTTACTTGAAAACTTTACAACTTGATGTGACAATTAATATGATATGTAGACGTCAATAACTATTAAATGCATTTTTGAATTATTTTTTATGATTAGTGATAAATCTTTGGAAGCCTCGTGTTGTAAAATTTATAATATCCCTAACATCATTCATTCAAATGCTTATTTATTATTTTCTTAAAGTGTCACTAATCGCATTCATTTCTACGTCATTTGAAAGTTTTTTTTAGTAAAATTTGATATAACTTTAGCATTTTTCCCAAAAAAAAAAAAAGCATATTACAAAATAAAGGAATAGATTTTTGTTATAAAAAATTATGATAGTAAATAATAGTTAAATATTATTTAAGTGATAACAAAAAAGTCCTATTTAAATATAAGGATCAACAGTACCCACTACCAAGTCACAAGCAAAAGCTCCAAAAATGAAACACACACGTCCAAGCATAGGGAGGTAGCTTCTGTTAGAACTTGGTTGGCTTATCCCTGCCAATGCTATAGCATAAACAAGCACGGCTATGATAAAAAAGCGAAAAGGTTTGCACCATGCATTTGAAATGGGTTGCCAAAGTTTAGATACTTGACTTGGAGGAGGGTGAGCAACAATAGAATTAGAAAGCCAAAAGCGGTATGGAATGTGGTGAAGAAACCAAGTTCTAGTTGACTGCTACAAATAGAAAAACATGGAATTGCCTGAGGTTGCATACAATATTGGTACAAAATAAAAACTATTAAAAAAAAAAAAACAGTTGAAAAGACTGTTTTGGTCCTATATTTTTGGGATCACAATCAATTTGGTCTCTATCAGTCAATTTCGTCCATGTTATTTTCAACTTGCAGTCAATTTAATCCATACCACTAACTCTTTAAAAGAAAATATCTACGTGACAAATGGTTTGTGTAGTTGACATGTCTAGTGTTAAAATATTAAATCAGATGTTGATGTGTGGCCATATCAATGATTACATGGGAAAAAAAAATCCACATCAGCTTTAATATTTTTTTAACCGATTTTTTTTTTTTTTTTAAATTTCTTCTTTGAATATTCTTACAATTTTTTAACCAATTTCATTTTGAATTCATTTCTTTCCATTTCTTGGTAACAAAACACTAATCTATAGTCCAACAATCACTGATCATATTCTTTCTAACCTTCAATTTGGCTTTCAATCATAGCAAATTTTATTCCATCAATCAAGAAAGATTAAATTTACTCCATAAGTTTCAGCCAAAATTCCCAATTCAAACTAAACCCCAAACCCTAATTCACTGCAACACAACTGTCTAGCACCACAGATCCATCATAGAGCAAGGAGATTAGCGATGTTACGCGTATTTCAATACAAGATCGGCAATGGTGTCTTGACTCTTGAGGCATTTCGCGATGGTGGCATGACTGTCAATGGGGCGGATCTGTGGCCACGAACTGGGCTCCGTGGTGGTTCTATGGTATTTGAAGGTTGGGTTGTGGTGAATTTGAGTTTGGAGATGCTGGGTTTCCACACCCATCTTCTTCAAAAACTTGAAATTTTTAGAAAAGGTTGTCTCTTTTAAGAGGAATCCTAGATTTCAAAGAATCCATTTAGAGTCCCATCAAAATAAAGAAAAACAAATCAGACTTAAGACAGATTTTCTTGGTATATTTCTTAGTAACAATAGGTGAAAGGTCAGAGAAAGAGAAGGATTGAGTTCATAATAGGGATGATGATGACGTGTATTTGGTCATAGTCATAGATTAGATTTTTATAGTACTTAGTATGTGTTACGATGACTTGCATATGTAAGATTGGAGAAACGTGGTTTTTAATTTTTTTTTTTTTTATTTAGCAAAAATTGGTACAAAAAACAAATTTTTTTAAAAGATGATATGACTTTTTTTTTGCCATGAAATCGCTGGTGTGGCAACTAAAAATTAGACCTAACAGCATCTAATTTAATATTTTAATATTAGATATGTCAATTGAACAAACCGTTTTTTGCATATATATTTTCCGTTAATGAGTTAATAATAGAAACCAAATTGATTACAAGTTAAAAATAACAAGGTTTAAATTGACTGATATCAAAATGTAAGGACTAAAATGGTGTTTTCAACATTTATATATTATTTGACCAGCCAAATGGAAGCTTTAGAAACTGTCCTCAACTGAGCCCTACGCTGCTCGTGGGTGAATTCCAGTATCAGTGCTCAATAAGGAATCTAGGAAGGATTCATGATTTGATAGCTTGTCTTAAGTTTTGGATGGGTTAATTTGAATTTGAAATTTTATTATCTTTGTCCTAGGTGTTTCAATTAGTGTTGGACTCTGTAAGGCTTGGTATGCACTTTTTTGAGCGTCTCCATTGAAATATCTAGAGATGCTAGTTATATTATAAAACTCTTGACATGCATGTTGTTAATATATTTTTAGCTTTATGTGTGTGTTGTATGTAATTTTTTTAGCTAGGTAATAGTTGAGGGATACATCCTTGATTTAATTCTACAGCTAGGGATGAAATGGATTCGTGTCAAACAGAAATGGATCATTTTTCACATATTGGGGGTAGAGGAGGGGGCAATTGATTCGTTTAGTATTTATAGAGACCTCTTCCAACAGTTGTGACTTTCTAGTGCAGCTCACTCATAATGTTAGTAGCTAGCTAGTAAACAACTTGGTGTGTAGTTGCGAATAGGAAGGAGGACAGACTCTTCTTCCACCACCCAGGACGTGTATCTATATTCATTACTGACTCGAGTATGTATGTATAGACTACGAACAACCAAATTGGACCGCACCTCTTCAAAAAACATAAATTTGAATATAATAAATAAAAAAAAGACAATGCTACGTCTTTCAGGAGAAAATAATAAATAAATAGAATTTAAGACACTGCTAAGTTGTATAAAAAAAAAAAATAAAAAAAAGACACTGCTAAGTCTTTCAGGAGAAAATAATAAATAAAAGAAGACAATGCTACCCCTTCTTGCTTTTTTAATTTTGACCTAATATTGCTTTCTTTAGAGCATTCACAGCAGTGGAGCTAAAAATTTAATTTTTTAGCTCCACCAAAAGTTATTTTATCTATTTTACCTACATACATGCTGCAGCAGTGGATCTATTTTAGTTTTCAACACAATAAAATAATATAAATACCATAATAAAATAATATAAACATCACGATAAAATAATATATCTACTATAATAAAATAATACACCCCACTGCAAAAAAAAAAAAAAAAAAAAAAAAAAAAAAAAAACCACAAACCGATTATTTGATGATTCTGAAGAACAATAAGCAAACCCAAAACCCCAGCCACCTCCACTACCACCCATAACCACCTCCACTGTCCACAGGCCACCATTAACACAACCTAAATCCATCAAATTTGCAACAAAATCATCTCAAAAACCAACCAAAATCACAAATAAAAGCAACCAAAATTCAACAAACTCACAAATCCAGCAATAAAAAAACCCCAAGGATAACCAATAAAAAAAACCCACACCACCACCACCACAGTTAACAACAACCGCCCACAGTAATGGCTTGGGACAACCCACCACCACCACAAACACAGACCACAAACACAACCCACGAACACAACCCAATCAACAACCCACCACCACCACCACCACCACCACCACAAACCCACCTCAACAACCACCACCCACAACTTTGATTTAAAAAAAAAAAAAAAACCACCACCACCAAGCTTGGGTCGCCAGCGGCTTGGGACTTGTGTCGGCAATGGCTTAGGACTTGGGTCGCTGGCGGCTTGGCAGGCAGTGGCTAAGGAGTGGTGAGGAGTTGGAGGAAGAAAGAAATAAAAAAATGAAGGTGGAGAAGAGAAGGGCTGGGTACAGTGAAGAAGAAAGGTGAAGTAGAAAGAAAAAATAGAGAAAAAATGGCTGGAGGAAGGAACTAAAAATAAAATTTTGAAAGGGAGAAATGCTCGGTTTGGTTTGGTGAAGAAAAAAGAGTGAATGTGAAAAAGAAAGAAGGAGAGAGAAAAGCTTAATTTAATAAAAGAAGAGAGAGAAACCAATTAATTTTTTTTTTTTTTTTTTTACTTTTGAGCTATAGTGCACATCTATCTTTTTTTTTTTTTTTTTTAGTGAGTTTCAAGATCTCTTATATAACCATAAGAGACTTTACTAGTTGAGTTAATTGGAACCCACAGTGCACATCTATCTTTAAATGTGCACTGTAGCTGAGAAGCTAAATTTTTTAGCTTTACCTCCACTGCTGCAGCTCTATTTTGGTGCTAAATAGCTATATTTTTAGCAATATAACTATTTAGCACCACTGCTATGAGTGCTATAACTACTTAGCCAAGTTAACTGTTTCTTCTGTTCATATATGTAACTAAACCTTTTTTTAATTCTTTTTTAAATAAGAGGGAATTCGTGAGAAAAATCTGACTTATAAACTCTGATATGCATATACTATAAATATAATTCACAAAACTTGAAAGTAGAATCAACCCGGTGGGTCATATTAGAAGACAGATTAAAATCAAGATAGAGAAGATTGGTTTTTTTTTCTTTAATTAAATTTACAAAAGCCAAACAAAATCTTATCAATTCTAAAAACATCAATTTACAATTCAACCGAAGCAAAAACTAAACAACAAAAAGGTCGAACACTACTCTAAACACTTGTGACCCAGATACCCACATGAAATTGTGCACCCGCACAAATAAGAGCTAATAATAAAAAGACTTGTAATCCCGTAATAAGACATCATGATCCCCAGGAGAAGAAGAAATTTGCTTAGGCAACTTTAATTAATCAAAAACTCCAATTTCAATGTTGGTAGAAGTGCAAAGCGCCAAGTCTCCATTGCTTTTTGCCTTAAACGAAACGCGTTTGAAGAAGCGCGTATAAGTGTTGTTTGGACTTTGGATCTTTTTCAATGAGCATATAGGGCAATAATTTTTAGCTTAAATTTTTTTTTTTTTTATTCAATGAACCAAATATGAATTGTAGCATATGATCTTAATACTGTTAAATAAACTGTTGACTATTTGGTATATAAAAGTCAATTTTTTGGTATGCTACGATACTATTGAATGCTATCCAATATTGTAAGTGGTTTTCAACATTAACTACCTTTTTTTTTTTTTTTTTTTTTAGAGTTTTCAGCTTATAGCGTTTGCTTCTAGCGACAGCTTTTTATCATTAGATCAAGACACCAATCGATTTTTTATGTAAGCAGTGATTGAATACCAAATCTCTTATTTAACTATTAGACATTTACCACCAACTAGTGTGGCATAGTGGTTGTCCCCTTCTTGATGGCTGTGCTAGGTGCGGGTTTGAGTCCTCATACCCCATGGGTGTGGGGTTTGGACTTTGGTTTCTAAAAAATAAAAGACGAAGCACATGGGTGGAGTCCAAGTCGCGGGCACCAATATGTGCCGGTGGTACTCACAGGCGATGTATTTGTGGGGTGTGGTCGGCTGTGATATTACACGTGAGCCACCTTTTTTTATTCTAAAAAAAAAATTATTAGACATTTTACTAATTGAGCTAACTAAAACTCACACATTAGCCAAGCAAAATGAAATCTGATTTCAAGTCATCTAAAGGTAACAAATGGCAACAGTATGAACAAACCCAACAAAAGCCAAATGAAATTTGATTTCAAGTCTGTCTCAGAACACACACACACACAGGCCTCCAAGCTCAAAATGAGATCTGATTTCAAATCACAAGCTTCTACTAGTTTTTCAAATCCTTTGGATTAAAATTCTTGGAAATAATTTTGCTTATCTTGTATCATTTTGTCCTAAGAAAGTGCAAGATAGGTTTTAGAAAAGAGACCACTAAGGAAATTGTATACTTTTACATAAATATATACAATAATTTTTTTTTTTTTTGGGTAAATGTATACAATATTGTACATATTTATTTAATCAACAATATAAAATTTACATTTACAGTTCAATATCAACATATTACTACCCTCGGTCCCTTGTTTGAATTGACGGATTGCAAATTTGCAAAGTTGAGATACCATCCAAACGTTCAAGAAGTTGGGTACATTCCCTACTGGCGTACTTAAATGATAAATGAAACTAATATATCATGGTTCCACATCTTCGTGCTGATCCTAGTTGGAAAGTAATCGTGTTGATTCCGGTGGAAAATATAAAAGTAAATAGGGTAAATTTTATTAACTACCCTTGAAGTTTGGGCAAATACCAAACAAGTCCACAACTTTTTAAAATTTACAAATTTGGTCCTTGAGCACAGTTTTGTACTAAACGATGTCAAAAGGGCATTACTCTCTAACTCTGTGTTCTCTCTCCTCCCTTATCTGTCACCCCTCTCATGGATCTCAGACCAAAAATTAAAACCCACAAAATCATCCTTAAGCCCCTTCACATACCATGAACAGAGATCACAAATTTGTTTAGCCAAGTCATCTATCAGGTCCTCCACACCACTCTCCATCGAGCCTAGCACCATGGCAACGTTCTTGAAGGCGATAAAGAGGAGCTTGAGGGTGATGCTCTCTGCGAGGTCTCCTCAATGGACATTGGCGATGGTCTCCGCAAGGTTGTTGCGATGAGAGTTGCTTGCAAGTTACCACCACGATCTGCTTTGAATCTTGGTTTCTCTACTCTATGGTTAAGGATTGGCTTGGGTATTTGTTAGGTTTGGTTGCTGTGTTTGATTTGGTATTTCTCTATGGGTTGGTATTTCTCTGCGTGTTTGATTTGATACAATATATTGATCACCATCCATGACAGTGCATTTTAAAACCTGTCAATATATCCTCTGTAACTGAACCGTAGATCCAGCCAACCTGGATTGAAAGAAAATATCAGTTGAGACAAATTCAAAGTACATAAGGATAATGTCAAGTGTAGATGTGAGCACAAAAACCCAAACATCTTTTCCCCATTTGGTTTTATCTTCATAACCACAGCTAATGACGTGGATGGCTTTTTTAAGCAATGATGCTGGGCTAGCACTTTTCAATGCCCCGCCATCTTCTAGTTGAGTAGATGCAATAAAAATTGGAGATTGTCCAAACTTCTTTTCCAACTTTAAATTGGGCATACCAAACTTTTCAACTTCAACTCCTGCATGGGTCTGTGGGAATTCTGATTTATGGTTTTGGTTTGATTTGGGCGGCTGTGAGCGTGGCTTTGTAGCGATGGTGGTGAGGTACTGAGGTGGTGGTTATGGTCTCGACTAGCAGATCTGTGGGCTGTGGTTTTTTTTTTTTAGTCAAGAATAGTTAATGTTCTTGTCGCCGTTTAGGACCAAATAGTGGCCAGGGACCAAGTTTGTTAGTTTTAAAAAGTTTTGGATCAACTTGATATTTACCCAAACCTCAGGGGTAGTTGATGAAATTTACCCAAGTAAATAACTCAATTGAGTCCATCCATAATATCACAGCCAAAAATCGTGCATAGGGATGGTAACTTTGCCCCGACTCGCCCCGCCCCGCTCCGCAAAGGTGGTGGGGTGAGGATGGGGCAATATTTTGTCCTCGCACCTCGGGTCGGGGTGGGGATGGGTTTAGCATTTTTATCCTCGTCTCGCACTAATAAGGACTATAATTGTAAATTTAGTAAACCCTAAATCACTAAAATTTTAAGTGAATAACAAAATATCCCCGCCCTGCCCCGCCCTGTACGGGTTTTCCCTACCTCGCAAAGGTGGTGGGGCGGGGACGGGGCAATATTTTGTACCCATACCCCGAGGCGGGGCGGGGATGGGTTTAGCATTTTTATCCCCGCCCCGCCCCGCCTTACCCCGCCCTACCCCGCCCCGCACTAATAAGGACTATAATTGTAAATTTAATAAACTCTAAATCACTAATATTTAAAGTGAATCACAAGAGCACAAGACATGAGATAAAATAATTTTTTATTCTAAAACCCTAATGCCATTGCTGCCCTCTGACCCATCCCTTTGCTCCATAGTCTATACGTGTTTTTCAAGTTTCAAGCCAAACTCCACTCTAAGTCCAAGACATTACTTTTTAGGTTCATCTTATTAACTATCTTTTTTTTGTTTTAGTGTTTCTTAATTTCAATTTAAATTTTGGTTCTTTTTTTTATATTTAAAATTGGTATTTTTGTTTATAGCTATTGAAGTTTGAAGAAACACAGTTGGAAGGAAAAAAGGCTGGTCACGTAGTACTTCCAGTAGGCAGTATGTTTGTTTCCTATCATATTATTAAGCTATCCTAATCGCTATTATAGTAAGAAAAGAAGTAGGGGCAATCGTAATTGTACTGAATCTATAAAGAAGAAAGTGGTGTCACTATATTGGGAAAAAGCGAAACTTATTCTTAAAGAACTAGTCAATTTTTATTTGTTATAAGGCAACGTTTATTTTGTTAAAAAATTAGTCAATTATCCTTGATGATTTTGTTCTTGCAAAGACAATGTTTATTTTGTTATAAGAAATTTTGAATTATATTGTTACGTATTAGACTATTTAAATATTTGGTTTATTCAAATGCTTGGATTTTAAAACATTTTGGTTTGTTGTGATTTATATTATTGTAGCAAAAAACTTATTTATATATATAAAATTGTATTAGGGGCGAGGCTGGTCCCCGCGAGGCCCCAAGGGGCGGGGATGGGGTAAGGTAGTTTGTCTCGCATCCCAGGGCGGGGCGGGGATGGGGAAGGGCAACAACCATGCGGGGTGGGGACGAAGATCCCATCCTCCGGCCTCTCCCCGCCCCATTGCCATCCCTACGTGCGGATTTCAATTTCCACTTTTACTTCTTCTTTTTTAAAATTTTTTTTATATAAGATAAAATTTCTACTTTAGTCTAATCTAAGTGTATATGTGTGTGAAGCTCCCTCTTAGAAACTTGATCATCGGCCCTTACTCTCCACACTCCACACTCCACAAGCACTTATACTTGTGAAATAACTATCGTACCAAGGATGTGCTGTGGTAATTTAGAGACTTGATCTCTGGCCCTTACTCTCTACACCCCACAAGCACTTATACTTGTGAAATAATTATCGCACCAAGGATGTGCCGTGGTAATTTTCACTTTTATATCTTGACTAGTACTTGTACTAATATTTAATATCTAGCTGTGAGCATATCGGCATATTTATTGCCGAATCACTTTGATGGCTGAGGCATCTGGTTTGTTTATTACTCTCAGGACGACAGGACTAGACATATAGTTGATTGAAAATAAAATTTAAAGCTATATATAAATACAACTTTGTTATGGACAGGAGTTGTTCCACAAATTTTTTCACAATTTGTTGAAATAGTAAATTGAATAAATTTAATATTGATATCAAATTATTATTATTTTTTATTTGAAATCTACTACTTTAGTAAGTTGTGAAATAGTTGTGTCATTATATTTAATAAAAATTTACTTCATATACTCAATATCTTACATTTTCCTCTCACATGAAGTTGAATGTCACACATAAGTTCTGTAGGTGGGTAAAATTTTAGAGAAGAAATGGAACCATAACAAGAATTTCAACAGTGACTAAAGAGTGAAGAATATCTTTGCAACCTAACAAACACCCTATAAAGAATGGGGAACCTCAGTTCATTTTTGTCCAACTTGAAAGTTGGCAAGAAGGCTTTGATAGTTAAGTCTAAGTTTGGATAGCGGCAGGATACACGTTTTGCGCGTCTATGTTTTTTTCTTGGGTCTTGTGCATCGTTCACGGAACCCGCAAGTATAGAATTTTGCAAAATCAACTTTAAACTTAGGTCCCACGGCACTATTCACACATTTAAAAATTATTTTACTACAGTATTTTTAGCAATAATTTTTCAGTTTTCAGCAATAAGCGGTGTCTTAATAGACTTAAGTGAATGTTTGGATGCAACTGAAATGATTTTTCAATTGCGTCCAGTGTCTGTCAATGGATCCCGTGCACTGTTCATGGGACTCACAAACCTCTTTTTTCAGCAAAACTTTTATTAAAAATGGGTCAAACATGACACAATTCATATTCATACATTTAAAAATTAATTTGCTATAGTATTTTTAGTTCTCAGTTTTCTACAATAAGCGGTATCCAAACAGACCCTAAGTTAGCAAACCAATGGACGATAAGGAAAATGACATAGTATGAGCATTACCATTAGGTGTTGCAAAATTACGTCATTTTAACACATCAAAAAACTTCTTTTATCATTTTACTACATCATTTTACAATACACCATTCATCACATGTTCTATTCTTCAATTTCATACATTAAAATAATATATACAACACATTAAAATAATATATTAACACAAAACTCAGCCAATATACAAAAACACAAACTGGCCACCACCCAACGACCAACCATCGCCGCAACTAGTAGCCACCAACCAAACAAACCACAGCCAAATACCTAACAACTCAAAACACAACTCAAAACAAACCAAATTAATTCTAGCCAAATACCCACAACAAATCCACAGCCACAAAACCGCAACAAATCCACAACCAAATACCCACAACTCAAACAGGTAAGAAAGGTAGAGAGATCCGGCAGTGGTGGCTTTCTTTGTCGGCGGTGGTGGCTTTAGATTAGTGGTGACTATAGCCTCAAGCCATGGCTGAGATGGGTTCAGACCGAGGTAGCATGGCAGCTTCAGACCGAGGTGGCAATGGCGGCTTCAGACCGGCGGCGATGGAGTCTGCAAATCAAAGACGATGGCGGTAGCTTGATCTGTGAGGGAGGTAGAGAAGAGAGGAGGGAAGATCCATCGTTGATTTGAAGAAGGGAAGATCAGTAAGGGCTTGGATTCTGATCTGATGAAGAAAGAGAGAGAGAGAGAGGGGGAACATCTGAGAGACAGAGAACATGGGTTGGGAGAGAGATTTATGAGAAGAGAGAGAAAATGTCAAATATAAAATTTAGAGGAGAGAGAAAAGTTGAATAAAATCTTATTTTTTGGGTTTGACATTTGTATCTGTACCATGTCAAAGATGAGCGTGTACTGTAGCATGTTTCAAAATTTTTTGGTATTTAACACACTTCATGAGGGTCTGTTTTTGATGTTTAGTGTGCTAAATACCAAATATTTAACATTTGACATACTTGATGATAATACTTTAACAGTACATAGAGTTGCATACTATATTTGACAAAAGAATGGAGTACTTTTTAGGCATTTTTGTTTATTTATTTATTTATTATTTGTGGTGGTGCACAATTTCAAGTGGGTATTTGGGTCCCAAGTGTTTAGAGTAGTGTTGGACCTTCTTTTTTTTTTTTTTTTTTTTTTTTTAGGCATCTGTGGGGCCAATTTTTGCATGAAAATCCTTCCCCCCAAGACTTGCTAATTGGTCGTCCCCGCAGTTCGACGAAAGGGACGTGTGACAGGAAAGCATCTCCAACTCCAAGTGTGTATTTAGATGGGATGTTGCCCAATAGCATTAGATAGGATAGTTTCTAGTGGGCACAATCAATGCAACTGTGAAGAGAATTAAGGTGAATTACTGTTGAAAATGACTGCATAACTAGCCAACTAGGGAAGGGAATCATATGTTGATGGTTAGATTGATCAAGGTGACTGCATAGCATGGTCTTTAATTTTAAGGCATGGGTACGGTTCCCCCACAAATTCTATGCATTAGATTTTATACGTATAGGAAAGGAAAGGGTAATTTATAGGATGCCTTGAATAATTCCACAAGGGAAGGGAGTAGAAAAACTATAAATCTAACCATATTGGGTTATTGACAGAAATAAATTGGAGGCTAGCCGAGGAGAGAGCTAGTCCTTGGGCAAGGTTCTGTCAAAGAAGGAAGGTTTTAATGGGCTCATTGATGATGGATGAACTCCGCTAATCGAGCTGGGCTTTCACTGATGGGCTTAGTTGTCATCTCCTTCTGCAAATGACTAAAAGTGAACAACGAGGAATTTCAGCAGGCCTCATCAAATTCCAGCCATCAAATCCGCTAAGCCTAAAATGTAAAAAACAGCAAATCCACACACCACAACATTAGGACGAAGCCACCGTAATTGGGATTGAGTTGCGGATGCAATTGCATCATGCAATTAAATCCCTCCCTCTCACAACTTTTTTACTAATTTTATTTTTTTACTTCTACTTTTTTTTCATATTTTTTATTAAATTGTTGAGATTTAATTTTTTTTTTCAACTTTAAATCTCAGTTATTCATAGCAATTCCATAAAGTGCAATACCCAATACTTGATCTTAATATATATATATATATATATATTGATGATGCAAAGAAAATCAGTAGACTGATTGCTATAGACTTCAATGGATTAGTGGTTGTTGAAAGACCCGAAAAGAAAGAAATACAAAATCAAAGGTGACTGGAGTGAACCGGCCAAGAATCCTCTGATGCTCAAGTTAGTTTTTCTCTTTATAACTCAAAAATTCAAACTTCAAGAGTAGTGGAAAACTTACTTCCATTTGGTATGGACGAATCCTTATATAGTGAGTTTTGGAGTGGTTACTTGTTTAATAACTTCCTCAACTTGTGTGAAAGTTAGAAGGTTCAGACTTAACTTCCACAACTGCTATAGAAGTTAGAATGTTCAATTTTATCTTCTACAACTGTCATTGGAAGTTAAGTACTTAGTGTGTAATACTCGGAAAAAAAAATTAAAAGGAAGTTTATTTAAGTAAATTTGTTTATGGGGTCAATTTTATAATTAATATTTTTAAGGGGGTTTTTTAAAAAAATAAGATTGAAACCCTAGCTATAGATAGTCTAATTTAAGTCAGCGTATAGTGACAGATGTTTTGAGAGAGGAGATTATCCAAAATACTCAAATAGAGAAGGCTTGACTGCACAATTGAGGTAAGAGCCTAAGAATCTCTTTCTTGTCAAATCTAAGTTTTATTTGAAATTAAAGTATTTTTTAAGTGAGTATTTTGGCCAGTAGTGAAACTATTTAAATATTCAAAAATTTTAATGATGCAAATCAGAAAAGTTTGGATTTATTTTCAGTAAACTAGACACTGTTACTACATATTTTTTTAATTTTTTTTATGTTCAATAACTTAATCTTATCTATGCCTTTTGTTGCGTTGAGCGGAGATAGAATTTGCAGAATTTTAGGCTTGGTGGGACAAGTTTCTGCACAGTTGGAATAGTACTGATTTGATGAGTTGAGGTCTAACAAGTAAAAAAAAAAAAAAAAAGTACCTGAAGAGTAGTCTACGTGTTGCTCTTCTTTTACAAGTGACTTTTACCTTTTTGTATTAGCTCTTATCCTAGGGTATTATTAGTGGCAGAAAGTAAATGATTATGTTGGGTACCGTTATAAGTTTCTCTTGAATTATTTGATTATTGAGTATAATATTTGAAAGTATTAGGTGATACTTAAGGATTTTAGAAAAAGTATTAGAAGAAGTATTAAGGATTTTAGAAGAAGTATCTGGTTCCTTTTGGTATGACTTTTGGAGGTAAGTAACTTTATTGTAATTGGTTTTATTTTGTGTAGTTTAACTATTGAAAATTGTTTATAATTGTTAGAATTTTAATTTCTATTGTATTATTGATTTCAAGTAAAGGATTATTACAAATATATTTTAATATTGAGTATATGATTTGATACACATGCTTGAATAAGATATATTTTTGTTAGAAATTATGACTTTATATATATGATTATGGACAATCTGACTATAAATTGACTCTAATACCTAAACCAATAGGGGTTATTCATTGGTACTCTGATACCCAAACCAATGATAGTTATTCATTAGTATTTTGATACCTAAACTAATATGGTTATTCATTGGTACTCTGATACCCAGCCAATGGGAGTTATTAATTGGTATTCTGATGCCCAGTCACGGGAATATAGCGTGACCATAGTCATAAGATTGTTAAGAATATGAATTATGTTTGAATATTTAAATTATTTTGAGTTTGTAAAACTACACATGTGATTTTGGAAATGTTTGAGTATTTGAACTATTTTAAGTCATTAAAACTGCTTATATATTTTTGGAACCTATTGTAAGTTATAGGTTTTAATATATGGAAAACTGACTACTTTCTAAACCATCTATGATATATTTGTAAGATTAAAGTATGTGATCTATTTGCAACTTATTATTTTAAGACTATGAAATTTCTTTAGTTATTTTTGAAAATCCATAGTATATTATAACTTTGAAAACTCATATTACATCTTATTACTTTACAGATCTATTGTTTGATAGAACTTATTAGGATTTTGGTTACTTATTGAGTTGTTAGCTCACCTTCTTTTTCTCCTCCAATTTCAGATTATAAAGAATAACAAGTTTTGGGAGTTTTGATGTTGTGTTGTGAGCGGGAAAATAAGCTTAGTGATTTTGGGATTGGATGATCTTCTAATAGTTTTATATTTATTGGCCAATTGGCATTATCTACATAAGGTTTAGATTTTGTTTCTATTAAATTATTGGAGATCTATTTATAAAGAAATTGTTGAGGTATTTTGGATTTATTTGATTTAATTTTTGAAGATAAATTTTAGTTGCTAAGAAGGCCTTGCACACGTGTAGGGTGCTTACTTTATAAGCGTGCGATGGTTGTCACATGCCTATCTTTATAGTTAGGTTCAAAGCGTGACATAGTGGGAAGTTATAGCGATGAATAAGGATTTGCTCATACTTCAAAATAGTGGAAAAGTGTCTAAATTACAAGCTTTTGTAGATAAATCCATTTTTGAAAATTTTCTAAGTGTTGTGGGGTTGTCCAGCTGTTCCCCTGATGGACGACCTTCATACTCAAGGACGACCTTCATACTCAAGGACGACCTTCATCCACATGGACGACCCCTTCTCGCAATGGATTGGCCTTCCTATATTGAGTTAACTTTCTTGATTCTGGACGACTCTTATGGACGAATTGGAGATGGTCTGATTTTTTGGTTCACCATCATATATATATATATATATATATATATATATTGTAAAGACCAGATTTGGATCTCTAGCCCAAACGATTGATGGACTTAGGCCCAAAAAGTTCAAAACAATAAATTTGTAGAGAGTGGGTTGGAGTACTGGGCTAAGATGAATTAAACAGTAAATAAGGTGGATTTAGATGACAAGAAAAATAAGATAGACAAGTTTCATTACAGAAAATCGTCCTCGGCAAATGTTCGAGGAGACCCGTTCTTATATATTACTCTTAGGTTTGATTACAAATGTGGTTCTTGATTGCTATAATGTTTCCTTCTTTGTTTTTTTCCTCCTTTCTTTTACTGCCTTCCTTTTCTTTTATACTCTCTTTTCCCTTCATTCTTTACCTTCCATGTGCAATCCAGGTGTGTTTATATAGTAGCTATAAGGCTAAAGACCACTATTCAGGTATTACCTCCATATTAATGCGGCTAGAGAATTAGCTGCAGAGCTTTTAATGCGGTGACAATAGCTCTCTCCTTAGATATTTTAAGACTCCTCCTTGTCATAAATCTCTGCAATGTTTATCTGTACCAATAGAACTTCCTAGAAAGTTCCCCTAGACGGCAAACCACTTATTCAAACCTCGGCTTTGGTCAGCCGAGGTTACATTTGTCCTCGGCCCACCCTCTAGTGCCATTACGACTAACACTGACTTCTTCATCTAATAACACGGACTTCCTTAGTACTGTTTATCCATCCTCAGATGATCTTTAGTCCTCGGCTTGGGCTTTGGGCCCAATATATACATGGACAATGAGTTCCCGGGCCCAACACCCCCACACACACATATATATATATATATATTTGATTTCCTTGAAAATTATTATGTTTCAAAAGATGAAGTTTCCCAAAAACATTTGAATGTGATAAAGAAATCAAGTTTTGTTAAGGAAGATAAAACTGTTGTTAGGTCTAGTCATCCGCCTCTTGAGACAGTCCTCGTAAACTGTAAAGGGACTGATGTGAGGGCCTCTCCATTCAAAATTGCTGATGCTAATACTCCTGTTTCTAGTATTATTGAACAAAACAATTTCACTAATGAATCTTTGCATGTTATTGGTCAACAGCTCGACCGCATTGAAGAGAAAATTGCTGAAAAACCTGTTCTTCCAAAATCGGAAGTTGTTGAAAAATCTGTTGTTTCAAAACCTGAGAAACCTTTGATTGATTTGCCCAGTCAAAGAGAATTGAATTTCAAAAATTCTCAGGCAAAAACTCTTGAAATTATTGACAAAATGCTTTCTGATTTAAAGGTAAAAACTGAAGGTACTTCCACAAGTGCTGCTCGAACTATTTCAAGAAATGAAAAGGAAAATGTTTTTGAAGAAAACACAGATTCTGATTCATTGTCTTCTGTTTCAGCTAATAAGATTTTTGATGATGGTTTACCAGAAATTAAAAGATTTGTTGGAAAGCCCATTCCTGTGTCTTTTACAAAAAACTGGTATTCAAAACCTACTCCTCCTGATATGCAATTTGAAGAAAGATCTTTTCAAACTCAGTTTTCTGTTTCTGCTGATAAACTTTATGAATGGAATATTGATGGCTTGTCTGAACAAGAAATAATTAATAAAATGGCTCACATGTCTATGGTTGGAACTGCTTACTTGAATAATCATAATTATAGTCACTCTGAAATTGTTGAACTGCTTGTTACTGGGTTTTCTGGTGCTCTTCGTGGATGGTGGGATTCATATCTCACAGAAGAATCCAGAGATTCTATTAAATCTGCTGTTAAAAAGAATGATGAAGGTTTCCCTATTTTTGATGAAAATCAAAATCGTGGTATTCCTGATGGTGTTAATACTTTGATCTATACTATTCTCAAACATTTTGTTGGTACTCCATCCAATGTTTCATCTCGTATTTCTGATTATCTAAACAATTTGAGATGTCCTACTATGTCTGATTACAGATGGTATGAAGGTGTTTTCCTTTCCAGAGTCATGCTCCGGAAAGATTGTTACAAGCCTTATTGGAAAGAAAAGTTTATTGACGGTCTGCCTCCTATCTTTGCTCATAAGGTAAAACAAGACTTAATTGGTAAAAATGATTCCATTGATTATGATAGTTTAACTTATGGTGATATTTTAAGCACTATTAAAAGACTTGGTATTAACATGTGTAATGATGAAAAATTGTTAAAACACCAGTTAAAGAATAAGAGAAAAGCTAAATATGAAATGGGTAATTTCTGTGAACAATATGGTTTGCCCCCTATTGCTCCCTCCAGGCAAAAAGGGAAAAAACATGATAAAAGTCACAAAAATTATAACCATAAAAAATATAAAAGATACAGAACAAACTTTGTTAAACCTAATGATTTTTATGCTAAAAAGAAAAATGTTTCTAAAAAATTTGACAAACAGAAATCTGGTAAAGGTAAATGTTTCAACTGTGGAAAACCTGGTCATTTCAGTAAAGACTGTAAGCAAAAACCTGGTAAACTGAAAAATAAGTTTAACATGTTAAACATTAATGATAATGATCAAGAAGAACTATTCCGAATCCTTGAATCAAACGTCTCGTCTGATTCTTTGGAAGACGATTTTTCTTCTTCGTCTGATTCTTGTTACCAATCTGATGATGGTTCCTCTGGTTCACCTACTGTTAAACTTGGTTGTAGAGATTCATGCTGCAATGTTATTAAAACTGTTAATGTTCTCACCAAAAGTGAAGAAAATGAAAGCTTGTTAATCCAATTGATAAGTCAGATTCAAAATCCTGAACTGCAAAAAGAATATCTTGATAAGTTTAAGAAAAATTTGTCAAGAAATGAAAATGATAAAAAATTGAAACCAACAATAAGCTTTGAAGAAACCTTGGAAAGATTCAACAAAGCAAAATTAAAAGTGATAACAATGATCTTAAACAAGAATTGCTTCTGTTAAGAATTGATAAAAATCTGGATAAGCATCAATCTGATAATGAACAAGATGAGCTCAAAGATGGAGATGAATCCAGTCAACAGGCTCTTCTTTCTGGTAAAGGTACTACTGATGTTCTTACTGATTCCCAGCTTAATCTTGTTAATAAATTGCTCCCTCCAAAATGGTTTACAAAAGTTAAAATTGTTGTTTCTCATGATTATCATTTCAATGTTATTGCTATGATTGATTCTGGTGCGGATATGAACTGTATCCAAGAAGGATTAATTCCTTCAAAATATTTTGAAAAGTCAACTGAAAGATTGGTTTCTGCTAATGGTTCTCAAATGAAAATCAAATATGAATTGCATAATGCTCATGTTTGCCATGATAATGTTTGTTTCAAGATTCCTTCTGTTCTCGTTAAAAACATGACTGATAAAGTGATACTTGGTCTCCCTTTCATCAATGCTTTGTATCCCTTTCTTGTTGAACATGATGGAATTACTACTGATCCTTTAGGACAGAAAGTAAAGTTCAAATTTGCTTCAAAAGTTGAAATTGATACTGATAATGCTTTAACTTTGATTCATAAAACTAATCATCTCAACTTCCTTGAGCAAGAAGTTAGATGCAAGACAATTGTTGAACAACTCTCTGGTAAGTTGATGCATTCACTGTATTCTGACAATTTTCAGAATACTCTGATTACTGACAATTACTCTGGGTTTCCTAACACTCTAGGATACAATTACTCTTTCTTACCTTTCAAAGAAATGCTAATAAATTTTACTAAAACTTTCACAATTGTCCCTACATTAAATGTCATAGTTTGTTCAAACAATGTTACCATCTATTCTGATGATCTCGATCTTTCTTGGCAGGAAAAAGCCTGTGTTAATCAAGCCTGTGTTAATCAAGCCTGTATTAATATAGAAACCACTAATAAGTGGGTTGCCACTAATCAGTGAAATCTCATGACTTCTTCGGCAGAGAGGAAGAACAAGGGGAAAGCACCAGCACGGGGCTATCCTCAAGACGAAAGGCTCCCAGCGGGACAACCTTTTGTAATGCATGAAGGCGTATCTTCTAGGGTAAAACCTAGCAGATCGACATCCCTTCAGGAATTTGTCCCGGCAGAGGTGACATATTCCAGTGGTGATATGATTATTGCTTTACAAGAAGTTTTGTCCAGAACTTTGCAGTTTCACAACGGAGTTTATAGTGAACTACCAAACTCTGTTAAATTTATTCTTGATAACCTTCAAGCTGCTTTTGTTCAAAAACACAAAAACCTCTTCAAGAAAACCCTCCAGGCACTTGAAATCCATCTTGTTAACCTTACTGCTCAAAATGAAGTTTATGCTGACCATTATGCCAATCTTGTTTCAGAAAATGAGGCCCTCAAAAGCCACCTTCTTGATTACCCAAATGTTACACATGAACCCTACACTAGTCAACTCTTTAGCAAAGAGGAAATCCATTCAATGGATAAAACGACTATGATGGGCACTGATTATGCTAGATTAAGTCTTAAGACTCAATCTTTATTAAGAAGTGCTGTTGCCAACTTGCCAACTGAAATACAATATAGTATTTTGGAAAGCAAGGCTATGTTTGGGTCTTTTGACCTATGGTACAAATATTTCAAGAAACTTGTTACAGCTACTATTCCTAATCCTGATGAATTAGATGATGGTGATAATGTCTTTATCCAGCTAGACTGGGAAGAGCACTTTGGGAGTAGTCTCAGAGTATATGAGAAGAAGCATCCGTTTCCAGGTCTCTTGATAAATTATGAAGATGGGGAGGATGAGGATGACAGGGACCCAGATTGGTTGTCCCAGATGTTTGAATATGGCTTTATCAGATTCATTAAGCTAACGAGCCATAACCAGATTAGCCAGTTGCCACAGATTATTCAAAATGCTATTTCACAGATCAATAGTCCTAATGTTTCTATCAGATGCTGGAGCACCCTGCCAAAATGGGAAAAAGATAATTGGATGAATGTCCAGCCTTCTAGGCACCTTGTTCTTATTAATGGGTACACTCATCAAGGGCAATGGTTTGAAGGAGATTCCCACCTATCCTTCAGAGATCCTTACGCTCTTGCTGAATGTTGGAGAAATTATTTCAATAATCAAATCCTGGAAGTCACTCATGACCTATGGAAAGATTACCATTTCATAGGAAGTACAGACAGGATTTCTGTTTTTGGTCGACGACCCTATGACACTGCTATCCGTAATTTAAAGAGAATTGGACATACAGATCCCAGGGAATTTCTTATAAGTGAAAACCCAAGGTATGAGCCAATTTTATATTGCGGACTTTGCAACCAGTATGCTACCTACCATGAGCATGATTGCGATAATGATTCCCCATGGGATCCTTATGATGGTTATCCCTCAGATGCACCTGATACTGACTAATGACTCTTAATTGTTGTTTAAGCTCCTGTTCTCTGGTTAATGATTCTTGATTACTATCATTACTGTTCAAGCCCCTGTTTTCTTTTAAGAAGCTGCCAATGATTCAGATAATGAAAGGCAATTATAGTTTGTTTGAATCCTTGAAAGATTGGTTCCCCTATTTGTCTGGCCTGCACAAATGGCCAAAATGCTGTGATACTCTTCCGACAAATGCACTGCATGATTTCACTGTTTCCTACGTGATATTCTCTTGATTATTGAGCCACCTGTTTTCCACGTGATTCTCTTGTTTGTCTGGCCTGCACAACGGCCAAAATGTTAAAGTTGATTTGATTCTCTTGTTTGTCTGGCTCGCACAACGGCCAAAAAATGCTACCTGTTCCCCACGCTTGATGTTACTTTCTGCAAAGTTGAAGATTCCTCATGATTTCTCTGCAAAGTTGAGATTTCTTATGATTTTATCCACATAAACTGATAAAACTGGTCATCTCATGCTCCTACGGATCCGGCTGCAACAAATGAGAAAAATGCGAAAATTACTGTTCACGTACTGTTCACTGTTACTATTCACTATTCACTATTCACTGTTACTGTTCACTGTTACTGTTCACTGTTCACTGTTCACTATTCATGGTTACTGTTCATTCCGAGAATTTTTGCCTATTTAAGGGGGGCTGTCCCTTATGTTGAGGATAGAACCTTTTAGAGTGAGCTTCAGAGAGAATTCCTCACCTTAGGACTTCCTTCTCCTCTTTAAGATTCCTATTTCCCTACTGTTACCCTGTTTGCAAAGCTTGTAACTAGAACTAGTCTCCAAGCCTTGTATTGTTAAACTGTTGTTGTAAATCAGTGACTACTACTGCTGTAAGTGTTGTAATATTTTCAGTAATAACTACTTTCAGCTTGTGTTTATTATATTTCAACTGTTTATTACTTTGATTGGCTGGTTCTACCGCCTCATAATTATATTGCTATATTAATTTGTTATACTACTTGGCTGGTTCTACCGCCTTATTATTGCTCTCAATTATCTTGTTTATCTTAACTGCTACCGCCATCTTGGACGGTTCTACTTTGCTTTCATATATTGCTAAATTTTGCTGACATTTACTTTATTTTGCTTCCATAATATTATTACTGTGCTTCCACTCTGTGCTTCCCCTTCTTGTCTCTTCAGCAGTATATATATATATATGTGTGTGTGTGTGTGTGTGTGTGTGTGTGTGTGTGCGTGTGTGTGCGCGCGCTACAAGTTCCAACTTTTAGAGCACTCACAACAGTTGTACTATATTGGTATGTTGCTATATTTTAGCTCTTCAAACACCAAAATCATGCTCCAGCAGTGGAGCTAAACTTTTTTTTTTTTAGCTCCATTACTACAGTGCACATTTATAGATAGATGTGCACTATTCATGAGAGCTAAACAAAAAAAAAATTTATTTTATTCTGCTCGGTGGATTAAAATAATGAAAAATGGTTCTCTCTCTCTCAGTCACTCTCACCTCTCTGTCTCAACGTCTTCGACCCATGCCTCCGCCGACCTCAACGTCATCGGTCAAGCAGACCCAAGCCCCAAGCTGCCGATCCACGTCTCTGACAAACGCCTTCGCCTAGTCCTCCATCTCAACGCTCACCCAATGCCGATCAGACCATTGCTTTGGTTTTCTGCCGATCAGACCCATCCGCCTCAGACCCACTTCTCTTTCGCCGATCAGACCCACGCCGACACTGTCCTCCTCACCGAAGCTTAGCTTTGTGATAGGTGATTTTTTATTTTGTTTGTGATTGATGATTTTGTTTAGTCTAGGTTGAGGAAAAAGATTGGAGATTTCGGTTGGTGGTTTTTTTTTTTGTGTTGTGGACTGGTGGTGGTGGCGGTGGTTGTAGCTGTGGCTGATGGTAGAGGTGATTGTGGTTGGTGCTGTGGATATTTTTTGGATAGTGGGATATATTATTTTATTGTGGGAGATATATTATATTATTGTGATGTTTATATTATTTTATTATGTTGAAAGCTAAAATAGATTCATTGTTGCAGCACGTATGCAGGTAAAATAGATAAAATAGCTTTTGGTAGAGCTAAAAAGCTAAATTTTTAGCTAAACTACAGTGAATGCTCTTAAAGACTCTTTCACCTAAACTAAAATTTATGCTATTCTTTTTCTTTGTGATATAATATCACTGAATGAGGTGCAAAGTGGAGCATGACATTGGGTTTGATTTTACGCTTTTTTTATTTTTTATTATATATATATATATATATATATATATTTTGGCATTATTTTTCATTTTTGAGAATCACTCTTTGGCATTAATTGTAATGTAGTTTTGGAAGTCACCTCGGAGTTACGGTCACAACAATTGAAAAATAAACTTCTAGTGTTACTTGCTGTGAATCACAAAATACAAATAGAAACTACAAAACTCAAACAAAAACTGAAAGTAGAAAAGATTAAAATGATAGATCACGGCTACTATTTAAAGCAATCATCAACACACATATTTGATAAACCTCATAATCTTTTGTACATATGAGTTACTTCAATTTTTTTCATCAACTAGTAGCCTGACGAAGAACCATGGCTAATATATAGTTTTTTTTTTTTTTTTTAACTAAAATGAAATATTTTAACCATCCTGAACTCAAAGAGGGAAAATTGCAATTTACCTTTAAAACTTAATACTCAAGCAATAATGAAAGAAACTATCATACAAACACCAAGAAATCAAAATGATTACACCACAGCAAATCAAATATATAGAAATCCTTCTAATGTTAGGGAAAAAAAAAACCTCTACATGAATAAATATAAGAAAAAATTACACTTTTCTTCCCTAATCTTTCACCTAATTTACACTGTCACCTTGAATTTTTGAAATGCACAATTGACCTCCCAACAAAAGTAAGGTTAAAATATTAAAATAAAATTTAGTCAAATTTAAAAGGCCCAGTTATACGTTTGTTTTCATGACAGACTATTTGCAGCTGTGCCTTGTATTTTTGTCTCATCTGCTGAAAAGCCCTGAAAATGCCCCCAATGCATCACTTGGTTTTGAACTTGCAAATCTTTGAAAGAGATCATCTTGTCCTTGACTTTTTCCACACTTGAAATTTAGCAATTTAACATCACAAAAAATTACTTTATTTATTTTATTACCTTATTTTACAAAAAAGAGATACGGTGTTAACTGTGCTAAAAATAGCAATACGGTGTTAATATTATTTCTTTTTTCTTTTTTTCCCTAAGTAAACCCACGTCATATTTTTTGTAAGTCTCAACATAAAAAGTCTTGATTAAATAAAAAGGCCCAGTATCTTGTGGAGCCTAACAAGCCCGCTCTGTCCCCTAATAATACTCTCGATTACTCCATCCTTTGAAGAAGAAAAAAATCCCCTTTCCTCAAATTCAGGCGAAAATGGGTAATTAACCCCATTTTCAGAACTATTTAGTTAGTAGACACGATTTTCAAACTATATATTTTACTAGCATCTCGAGTCTAAGAGACTCGATTTTGGACTTATAAATCGAGTTTCTGATGCTCGATTTCTATGGCCCGATGAGTCTGATGTGGCAATTGGTTTGACGTGTCAAACACTTGGAAATCGAGTCTCTAAGACTCGATTTCCAGAATACTCAAAACAAAAAAATACAAAAAAAAGTTTAAGCCCACAAGAATCAAAGACAAAAAAAAAAAAAGACATAAAACAGAAGAGGAAGACACAAAAAAAGACACAAACACATGCATTTTCTCAGGCGAAGAAGAAGATTAGAGGAGATCAGATCGGAGAGAGCTCACTTGGGCGCGCGCGCGGCCTGAGCTCTCTCCGATCTGATCTTCATGATCGGAGGAGAAGAAGAAGAAGACGTTTCTGATCGCCGGTCAGAGGTCGTGGGTCTGGGTCGCCGTGGGTCTGGGTCGCAGGTCAGTCGCCGCGGGTCTGGGTCGCCGGTCTGGGTCTGGGCCTGGGTCGGTCTCTGTTTTCTCTCTTTTTCTTCGTCTGGGTCGCCGGCAGGTCTGTGTTTTTTTTTTTTTTTTTTTTTTTTTTCTCTCATTCTTCATGGCCATTCTTCACTTTTGTTTATTGGTTTTGTTTTTTTTTTTCCTCTCATTCTTCACCTTCCGTTTCTGGGTTTTTTTTTTTTTTTTTTTTCCTCTCTTTCTCGCGCAAACGTCTGGGTTTTGTCCTGTTTTGTCCTCTCTTTTCTTCTGGTTTTGGTTCTTTTGGATGTTGGGTGTTACGTGGGTTTTTTTTTTTTTTTTTTTTTTTTTTTTTTTTTTTTCTGGTTTGGAAATCGAGTCTTAGAGACTCGATTTCCAAGCGTTCGCCACATCAGATCAAATGCCACATCAGATTCACCGAACCATAGAAATCGAGCATCAAAAACTCGATTTATAAGCCCAAAATCGAGTCTCTTAGGCTCGAGATGCTAGTAAAATATATAGTTTGAAAATCTTGCCTACTAACTAAATAGTTCTAAAATTGTGCCTAATTTCCCATTTTGGCCTCAAATGGCTCACGACACAATTGACAGAGAGGAAAGCAGAGGCAGCTGGGTCTCCTCCGCTACGAAAGCCCGAGATTGATGGCTTCCTCACCGACGCCTGGTACAAGGTCCGCTTTTCTGAACACCGCTACTCAGTGCTCAGGCTTTAAGTTATTCGTACAATGCGTTGAGCTATTCCTATTGGGTGAGCAATGTTCTGTAGGTTTTGTTTCTTCTTTCAATTACCTCATCGTACCATACTCTTCTTTGTGCTTTTGTGTTTTGTGCCAGGAGATAGGCTGTTCACAAATCCAGTCCTAAATGTTGATTATCGATTTTGTCAAGTCTGTTGGTTCCTTGTATACACTGAAAGCTCATCTACCCAAATATTACTATACAATTTTGTTTTTCATCAGCATTTATAGGATTTCTTATTCTCCAGATACACTGATGCTCAATTAATGTTTCCAGATGACTGTCAGTATTAATTCAACCATATGCGTTTAAGCAGTCCTACATAGTCCAGCATCTCCTTTTGTTGCAGAGTTGTATGGATTCGATTAGTACATTTATAAAGAAAACATTTTTCTCTTTTTGGGTTATTGAATAATGTGCAAATAAGAGGTCAGGTTTAGTACAACCATGACAAGGTGCCGGGTTAATTGTTCCCCATTCTTTAATGTGATGTCTTTGGTGGGAAAGAAATAGCAGTTGTTTTGAAGGTAACGAGAGATCAATACCAGATCTCAAGTTATTTTTCTTTAGAACTTTATTGGATTGGTTGGTTGACGTGCTAAACCAATCCTTCTCTTCATTTTCTTAATTTTCTTGATTCTAGTAATTTTTGTACTGTTGATCCCTTATACACTCCCTGTGTACTATGTTTTTTATTTTTGATATCAATAAAACTTATTATTTATCAAAAAAAAAAAAAAAATTTAGGGGTAAGAGCGCCTACCAGTCACCTCTCTTAGACCCGTCAACGTGAGAGCTTATGAACTTTAAATCATGTGCAGAGAAATAATATAGCTAGAACTTTAAAATAATGCTTAATTTGAAAGGATCATTTGGATTGAATCAAAACTTACTATTCCAACCAATTAAAAGGAACACAGTAGTTCTAATTTTAATTGGTTTTGAAGTGGTCTGTATTGGTGTAACTGTTTTCTTTTTTGTGGGAACGTAAGAACACCGCTCTTAGTTCTTTCTTGATCTAATTTTTCAAAATTTTACAAAATATCATTGAAAGTTTGAAACAAAGCTCTCAGCCAACATTTTTAACTGCATTAAGAGAGGATGTCTCCTAAAGTTAAAACTATTGTTGTTTCTTGCACAGCTTATTTTTATGTTCAAATCTACAATGGTAAAGAGGACTATAACATTTATGTGTGTGTATATATATATATATATATATATATTAAAAAAAAAAAAAAAGTAAATTGCAAGCAAACATCAAGGCTTGGAAAGTAATATTTGATGGAGGTATAATCTTATCCTTCCACTCCGAGCACCCAGATAAGTATGAGAAGAAACTTCGAAGTATTGAAAATTGACAATGTTAAATATAAACCACTCACATAAGATCAAGATTAAAAAAAAAAAAAATAATTTATAGAATTACTAAAAAGAATAAGTTGATGAAGGCCTTGTAGATGTGAGGACAATTTCCCTCTCATATTGGGGAAACAGATTTCTATCTACCATAGCAATGATTTGAAAACAAAACTCAAACTAAATTTTTTTGAAACTAGAAAATTTTGAAACAATTGATCACAACTAAAGCGATCAACTTGTCCAGCTTGTACTATTTAAATAATCATCAACATATGTATTTGATAAATCTCATTGTTTTTCATTTAATCTAGTACATGAGGCACTTCATTTTTTCTTTCATCAGCAATTTTCCTTACCAAGGAAACATAGCTAATAGATCTCGGAATTGTCATAGAACATTCAAAACATACATAAACAACAGATTATAAGGTCACTTACTTTGACATCTTAAGTATCTCAAAAGTGTTGATATGAAGACTAATTAGGCGCTAATTACTTCCATTTTCACCACTTGTCTCTGTTGAGTTGGAACCTGGCATTGAAGAACTATTGAATGGTCTAGAAGCTGCTTGACGCAGTGATTGGAAGCTATCTTGGAACAATTTGTTGAATGCATTTGAAGTAGCTTCACTGATTGTGTTGAATGCATTTGAAGTAGCTTCACTGATTGATTGGAGAATCTGAGTCATAAAGTAATAGCAGAGATGTGCATACCCATAAAACGGGATGGGCAATCCTAAAACGAGGACGAGCAATCCAAAGGGTGGTACAATAATCCGTAGCAGCAAGCCACAAGCTAAAGCTCCAAAAATGATACACACATGCCTAAGTATAGGGAGGTATCTTCTGTTGGGAGTCAGTTGGCTTATCACCGCCAATGCTGTAGCGTAAAAAAAAATGGCTATGACAAAAGCCGACATGGTTGCACCATACGTTTGAAATGGGTCGCCAGAGCTTTGACCCCTGACTTGGAGGAGGGTAAGCAGCAATATTATGAGAAAGCGAACAGCAGTATGGATTGCAATGGAGGAATGGGGTTCTAGTTGACTGCCACAAATAGAAGAACATGGAATTGCCTCAGATTAGATGCAATATTTGTGACAATACATGCAGTTGAAGAGTTAGCACGAGGGGAAATAAGCAAATATCCACGACATTCCATTTGTCAACAAGAATTTTTGCTTTTAATGAGATTAATGCACTTAAAAAATTTACAGTTGTAAGTTAAATTATTTGTTGAGTCTTTCAATATTGTATTAAAGACTTAGAATCAAATCTTCCGGTCGCTAATGTTAACCTTTTCTTTTGTTCCTATGCTTACATCTAATATTCTTCTAGAACAAAATAAAGAGAAGTTATCTGATTTTATTTTGCTGGCTCTTACAGAATTGTTGTTGTAAAAAAAAAATCCCCTTCATTTCTTTCACTCCTCTGTCTGCCCATGTTTCACTTTCCTAGGGTTGGCTGTTTGCTTTACTCCAAGTTTTCTTCTTCTATTAAAACTATGATATAGTTTAGCTACAAAATTGGTTGTAACTTAAGCTTACAAATTTTACTCAGTATCATTAACAATACTATATATTTTAAAAATCTAATTATTAAATTGCATGTTTTTTACGTTTTTAGTACATATGTCAAAGTTTGTGCCATTTGGCTAAACAATATTACATATTTTGAAAATCTAATCATTAGATTGCATGTTTTTTATGCTCTTAGTACATATGTCAAATTTTGTGCCATTTGGCTATTATTTACTATATGATTTACATGATTATATTTTATACATAATTTTAAATTACAAAAATTTGCAATTTAAACAATTTATTGATGACATAATTATTGATTTATGATTTTTTAGAAATTTTGTAAGTATGAAAAATATAAGAAGAAATTGTAATCTAATGATGAATTTGCCAAAATTCATCCCTAATAAAAAAAATATTAAGTAAGATTATAGCTTTAGGCCATAACCAATCAGTAAATTAATTGGAACTAGTGTTCAAAATATGAGGAACAATTCATTTATCTTTTTGAGAGTAAAAAAAAAAAAACCCTTTGTATCTTGATTTTGATCCATCTTCTAATATTGACCTACCGAGTTGATTGAACTTTCAAGTCTTGGGAATTATGTTTTATGGTTTTTTATTATTTAGAATTATATTTTATGGTTAGTCACCTCAAATCCAACAAAAATTCTATTAAAACTAAGTTGTTAGAAATCAGGTTCATAACAGACAACCTCAAATATTCTGTAAACAGACGGCAGTGCAGGTAAGCTGAAAGGTTAAGGCCCGAAGGCCGAAGGGCCATAAATCCAAAAAGACCGAAGTAGGCACACCTCTGTATCACAATTCACCAGCACCAGAACAGACAGCCATAAGGCTTAAACCAAAAACAGAGCAAGGTCCCCTGCAACAGTACTAATAATGTCTATCACATTCCATTCCTTTATAATTTATTCTACGCGTTATATTATAAACTAGTAAATGAAGCCTTGGTGATGAAAATAATTACTACAAAAGCAATAAACTTGTTGTAGGATTCATCGGCTTATATATAGAAAAATGTAAAACAAAAACTAGTGCGAAGAGATTTCGACTAACCCTTCGGGTTCGACACGAAGATTGCTGAGCCTGTTCCCCATTCTCTCTCTCTTTTTGTTATGTGTAACTTCGTAGAGATGAAATCTTAGTGGCTTAGTGCACTACTTCTTGCAGTACTGATCATTCTGCTCTGTCGTATGGCACTCTCTCAGAGCTGATAGTTACCACCTTAAAAGCTATATTTTGAGGTTTTCTAATTTTTAAAAGCAGTTTTTGAAGGATTATTTTGTCAATCTCTCGAGTTTTTGAAACTTTTGTCGATTTAACTTTGTTTTTTCCAACGTACAAATACAAGAGTTACAGATTTACCCTTTATTTTGTGCAAATTTAATAAGGCAATAAGCTCCTGATCCGGTGAGAAGTCACGGGTATATAAGTCTTCTCAATCGCATCTGAGAGTGTGTGAAGAATTTTTTATTTTAATAGGAGAGTGTGTGAAGAATCTGAGAGTGTGTGAAGAATCTTTCCATTACTTTTACTTAAATACCCTTAAAAGATGTCGATGGACTTTATGAAGATTTTTATCTAGGCCTCTTAAGTCTTTCCTTTGAAATGGTCAGCATAACCAAAAAAAGAAAACAGTAACCTTACGGATATGACCCTTCTTTTTTAACAAACTACAAATATAACTCGGCATTTAAAAGCTGAGGGTGGGCTGGGCACTTTCAAGACTCGGACTAGCAATCCAATTATGTCGGGCGTGCTAAATTGGAGGCTAGACGAGGAGAGTGATGGTCCTATTGGGCTAGTTTCTGTGGAAGAGGGGAGTATCTGATGGCCATATGAATAAACTCTGCTATTCGAGCTGCACTCTCAAGTTCCAGAACTTGGGCCTGTCCTCACTAATGAACTGGGGTGGGTCATTTCCTACAACAAGTACAAGCTTCAGCAGGCCCCAATTCAAAACCTAGCCACCAAGTCCGCTTGGCCTAAAAATATCAAACTATAAGTCAGTGCTTTTATAAGCTACTCATGCTGTTACTGTAAGTCAGTGCTGAGCTAGGATTTGACTTTAGGGGCGCAAAATTTATAACTAATATACATGTTTTTTTTTTTTTTTTGGGTTTCTCACCGTATATCTTTAGAACTTTTAACCAGAGACTAATCACTGTTTGTACCGAGTAGGCCCATGAAGGAGTAAAGCGCTGGCCCAAAAAATTCTTTTCAAAGTGCAGGTAGCAGGACTCGAATTGGAGAGCACATCCAATTAAGCCTAGTACAAGCACTTTGAGACCGAGAGCCCAACTAACTTGGCCAACCCCCTGGGTTAACTAACTAATATACATGTGTTTCTACAAATAAATACATATTATGTATGCAGCATACAACATATGCATCATATATACAAAATAACCAAACTTGACAATTAACTGCCAGTAATATGAATAGTAAGTGATCACCCCTAAAATCATTGCATATCATTATATTGGGTATATTTTATTAGTTTTTTTTAATATATAGCCAATAAAATAATCCCCTAATATATTTTACGGAATTTTTCATGTAATTGTTTCCAAATTTTATATCTTAATACTTTTGAAAGGAAGCTTTTTTTTGGGTGGTATTTTCGTCTCTTCAATTAAGACTTTTTCTTCTTTATTTAAGTTTATTTTTTATCATTTTTTATTTTTTATAAATTTTGAACGTTGAAAAATATTGATAAAGTAAAAAAAGATATGAAGATATATGATATATCAATTAAGGGTGTGTTTGGATACTGCTTAATGTTAAAAATTGAAAACTGAAAACACTGTAGTAAAATAATTTTTAAATATGTGAATAGTGATGTGGGATCCATTTTTAATAAAAGTTTTGCTAAAAACAGAGATTTGTGAGTCGTATGAACAGTATATTGGACCCACTGTTTAAACGCATGACGCCCAAACACAAATACCAGACGATATCCAAACCCAGCCTAAATTTCCACCTTTTACTGCTACACACAATAAAAAGGAAAATTTTGGGCATCAGGGGGGCAAGTTCCCTCTCTCGACCCCCCTGACTCCGCCCCTGCTGTAAGTTATGCATGCAATACGTTGAAGCTATTAGTATAGGTGTGCAATGTCTTCTGTTTCCTCTTTAAAATTTACTTCATATATCATACTATCTTTTTTTTTTTCTTTTTTTTTTTTTTTTTCTTTTTTTCCTTTTCTTTTTTGGCTATGAGATAGGCTGTGCTGTTTGTGTTATTGTGGGGGAAACAAAATCAAGTCCATATTGGGCAAGGCGACAAATGGTGAAGAAAAAAATGAAATTTGATTTTTTTTTTTTTTTTTTTGAGCGCGAAATTTGATTTCTAATTTGTAATAAAAATAGTTGCGTATAATAAGGCGGATACTTAGGGAAGACATTGTTACGTTTTAAACTAAAAGGAAATATTACAGTTGTCCTATAGTTAAAAGGGAAAAGTGCAATTTAGACTTAAAATTTAGGCTAAAATGCAAGGTATGGACTGTGGTGGAGGAACCAAGTTCTTGCTGATTGCCACAAATTAAAAAACATGTAATTGCCCGAAATTACATGTAATATTGGTAAAAGAAGGGAGGGAAAAAAAAAAAAACAGTTGTAGAGTGAGTAGAAGGGAATTAAGTGAATATCCATGACAACCTATTTGCTAACAAAAGTTTTTGCTTGCATAGAGATTGTGCCCGTTAATTAAACTATTAATTTGGTAAGTCTTTCATATTTAGTGAGTCTTTCAATATTGTATCTAATACTTTATTTCAAACTCTGCATCAGTAGTGGCTCTAGAAATTTTTTTTAGAGTGGTTATTAACAAATTTAAATTATACAAAATCTAATAAAGCGATAACTTGAATATTTGCTACAATTGCGATAACTTGACTTGCAATTGTAGCGATTACAAAGCCCAAAAGAGTATAATTATTGTCACCATCAAAGAGAACTCACAACCACAATATTTTTCTTAGTACCATTTTTTAAGGAAAAATGAAATTAGAGATTATTTTATTGAATAAGTTGAACCATTTACAAATTTGAATGATTAATGATTTTTACCTTTTTGTTTTATAATAGGCTTTTTGTTGAATAATTTGTTCGCTTGTTGTTGTTTGGTTTTGTCTTGTTTTTGTTTGGTTTATATTTGTTCTTATTTGAGCTAATATTTATTGTTGTTATTTAAGATATTTTTTTAATTTATAAAAGGGATTAAAGATTATGTTTGGGGGCAGAATTAATTTTGGAGTAATGCTACGTCCACAACATTTTTACAAAGGGAAATTACAATAAACCCATTTGTGGTTTGACCTGTTTTCATTTTACCTACCCATGGTTTAAAATTTAGCACTTTTGTCTACCTGTGTTTAGCTCCGTTTGGTCTCTGTTACCCACCTTTGGCTTTTCTGCTAAAAAACAAATTTTACTACCAAAACATATTATAACATGAACAAAAAAGTTAGGGTTTGAATTTTTTGAAAGAGCTTGGGTTATGGGGTTTTGTATCTCTATGCAACCTACTAGTCCATACACTTGTGTTTCAACCTGTTCCAGCATCATTGAAGAGCTCATCTTCATGACTTCTTCAAAGTCAGGCCTGGGGTCTGGCTTTGGCAACACTGAAAATCCAAACTGGTTCATGCTTGCAAGAAAGAGAGCATGTGTTCGCTCTACATACTCGATAGTTCCCACAAGAAACACCAAGATAGTGGGAACACAAAGCTTGTTAGGAAGCGATTGATAAAAGATATAAGCAGTTGCCAAAACCTATAATATGAGTCCAGCCAAGTGCCTAAGCCAGAACTCATTATCCTCAAGAGCAAAAGAAGTGAGGGTATCAGGGCCACCAAGATGCAACAAAAGAAACGAAGCCCAGAATGCCATTAAATCCTTTTTATTCCCCTTTTTATCATAACCAACACCTTCGCTTTTGGAGATTAGTCCAATGGCAACAGGTGCAATCCCGTCTGCAAGCAAGTATGAAAACCATATGAGCCCGTGTAACAGTTTTCTTATGGTCTGTTTTCTGAGGAATGCAAATAGAACTTTTAAAATTGCCTACAGCCAGAGGCTTAAGAGAATACAGCTTTGGAGATTCCAAGCATACCATAGCTTCTTGACAAAATTAGGAATAGGTAGTATCGTATTCTCTCTCTCTCTCTCTCTCGTTTTGAGTTATTTCCTCACTTTTTTTTTTTTTGATACACTTTTGCCTTGGTTATTTGGACCGTACAGGGCTAGGCCTTTCTTCTCTTATTAATCTCTCTATTTTTATTTTTTTTTGGTTAAGCATCTAAGTCTTGATTATTTTTCAAAACCCTATAACACAAGCCCTTTCAAAAAATTCAAACCCTAATTTTTTGATTTGTGGTATGTTATGTTTTGGTGGTAGAAATTGTTTTTTAACGAAAAAGCCAAAGGTAGGTAAGAGACCAAACAGAGCTAAACACGAGAGCAAATTGCTAAGTTTTAAATCACAGGTAGACAAAGTGAAAACGGGCTAAACCACAAGTGAGTGTACTGTAATTTCTCCTTTTTAAAATAAATCTTATGTAAAAAACTGTTATTAGCGGGTAAAAAAATAATATCGGTATTTGGGTCAAATTAGAATCAGTAACAGATTATTACATTGAATTTGTTATGAAATTAATGTAAAAATGTAGTGAATATAACATTACTCTTAATTTTGTTGAACCCAAATTTTTGTAATTCTCAATCAAGGTATTCAACATTTTTATTTAGGTGGCCACAATAAGTTAATTTAGCATATAATATTTTTTTAACTAGAGTATATATACATTTTTTTGTAAGTCAGGTGTAAGTCAGGGTGGTCCTATAACCACCCTGGCTTGCACGTGGAGCCGCTAGTGCCCTACATACACATATAACGAGGATGAGCCATTCAAAGGAGGGTGTACAAGGATTAGTAGTAGCTTTTGATGCTTTTGATAGTGGTGAAGGCGGAGCTGATGGCCAACGAATCTAGCAGATTTGGAGATTTTTGGCTACAACGAGAAGGTGAGGGATGTTTGGGTTAGTGTTTGATTAGTAATTCTAGAACCACCATAATATATATATATATATATATATATATATATATATGATGGGATAACAAAAATTACATCTCCTGATCGTCCATAGGGGTCGTCCATGGACGATATGGGAAAGTTGAAGCCTGCCTTTCGTGAACAAAGGGTCGTCCATGGAAGGAGTGCTACTATAAACAAAGAACACGGACGAGGTTTCTGACTTGAGGTATGAGTTCACTCACGTACCTTGGGAAGCCATAGAATTCAGGAGGAAGGACCACACCCGCATACGTCGCCGCAAATACCTCAAATACTTAGAGGCCGTTTGGATTTCTTGTTTCCATAACTCATAACTCTGTTTTCATAACTCATAACTCAAAAATGGTGGGACCCATAACTGAGTATTCGTTTGGGAGCACCATAACTCTATTTTCATAACTCTGTTTCCATTACTCAATTCTCTGATTTTTGAGTTATAAGTTATGGAAACTGAAAACACATTTCAGTTGTTTTCAATTTTCATAACTCTATTTCCAATGGCATTTGTGTAAATAACTCAACATAGCCGGTCCCACAGCCAGAGCAATTAACGTGGGGCGCGCCTTTTCATGCTCTCCTCAACGGCTCTCTCAACTCAGACTTCTCTCTTCAGTAAAGCAGAGCTCTCTCATCTCAAACTTCTCTCATCTCCATTCCAGCACCACCACAACGTAAAAGAGACTCTCACTGCCCTCACCTCCTCACGCAGTATTTTACCGACCCGAGTTCAGCCAACCCGCGCCGCCGTGTCATGGCCACGCAGTGCTTCACGCGCCAACCAAACCGATCTCCCCGACCTCTTTCTCAGCTTTTTCCACAGAAATTCGAAGGTACTCTTTACATTTGAGCTGCTTATATATCTGATTTGTTGGTAATAGCAACCTAATCCGCATCTTTTACATCGAATCAAGGAAGGGCTTAGGGTCAGTTCGCTATATTTTTTTTTTTTTCCTTTTTTTCTTTGTTTGATGTTTGGGTTTGCGCATCTGATTTAACTGTTTCAACCCGTGGTGATGGGTCGGAGGACCCTTGGTGATGAAAGTTTGCTGGTCTGCTTTTTTTTTTTTTTTTCTTTGTTTGATGTTTGGGTAAGCATTTGATTTGATCTATTGAAACCCTTGGTTATGGGTTTTCAACCCGTGGTGAACCTGTGCTTCTCTGTTTTTGTTTTTTGTTTTTTGTTTTTTGTTTTTTGTGTTTTTTTTCTTTGGTTCATGTTTGGGTAACCATCTAATTTTATCTATTGCAAGCCGTTGGCTGAGATTGATTTGTATTGGTCACTTTTGTCTCGGTCAAGTGTGTAGGCTTTTGAAGTTCTGATTAGTGAATATGTTGTTCTCACCTTTTGTTTATTGATATGAATATGTAAAGCATGTAACCAGAGGTTTTTATGTTATAAAGAACAAATATTTTCAGTTTTCTAGTTTGGTATCAGAGTTTTGTGATGAATGATTATAGGGGTATTTTCATTGTGAATCCTTTCCATTATCTTCTGTGACTGAGTATTGAAATGACCATAACAAAAGTTACAATTTAAGGGCCCATTAGCTTACCAATAGCAGCTTGGCACCATAAAATGTGTGTTAAATCTAAGGGCTCATTATCTACCTAATACTCTAATAGCAGTTTCGCACCAGAAATGTTTTGCTCACTGTTGTGAGCTACAGTGTGTTATCTAACTAATTACCATATCCAACCTCAAAACAAAGACACTGAACACTGAATGTTAGCATTCCTGAGCCTAACCTATTTGCTTAAAGTTATATATATTCTTTGTCACCAAAAAATAAAAAGCCGTATTGTGTATTGTGTAAAGAAAAATGACACAAAATTGAAGGTAGGACAATGTTAGGTGTATTGTGTAATTAAGCCCACTATGCTGTGTTCCTTATATTTATTAAAGCAATGTATAGAGACAGAAATGTTCCGCATGTAGTTAAGCCCACTACTATGTGTTACTTATTTACATAAAGTCACTATTTGATACAAAAATTATTGTGCATGGATTACAGTATCTCTGCTGAAAAGTTGTGAGCTTTTGTTTGTCAATAAACTTACTATGTTTGTAATAGGCCATTTGTGAGTGATGCTTTTATTTTGAGTAAATAAACAGAGTTAATAGAAGTTCCATTACCATTATCTAAATTAATCCTTCCAAATCTTGAGAGGAATTGCATGTTTTAGTTTTATTGTTTTGAAACCATTAGCGGTTGTGATTGGTGGTAATTTTTGCTAAAGTTAGGTTTGTAGCCTTGTCCATGTGAAGTGCTTTAAAATACATTTTATTGTTGTGTCTAAAACAATTACGTTTGTAATTAAAATCAGGCAAAGAGTGATAAGGTTCAAAATAAGATGTCAGCTTTAGAAATTTAGGTAGTTAGGCTGACTACCTAACTTAACCTATTGTTCTTTTGGCATGGAAGAAACTTATTCAGACCAGTTGAATTGCAACCTCATGTTTGTAGTGTACTGAGCAGTATGAAGTGCTGTGGGGTTATGGAAAAAAAGTTGCTATAAGCTGATTGATACAGTGGTACTTGTGCAATAATTTACATTTGAGCTGTTTTGCTGAATATTTGTGCCTTCTCTGCCCTGTTTTGATGAATATTTGTGTCTTCTTGATCCCTGCTTATATGTTTAATAGTATTTATGAATTTCATAGCCATTAATTCAGTACATGTCATTGCAGTAATATATACATATTAATATGGATCCTATGCTAAATATTTGTTCCTCTAAAAATACTGGGATTTCTTTATTGTACTTGTGATATGATTGTGTATGAGATTTGTGTGTTGTTCTTTAAGATGGCTGCGGATTTGAGAACATGGGATGCCAATTCTGAGGATCTGTTGTTAGACTACATACTTTCTCACTATGCACTTGGGACTTTTCGTCCTTATTCTGCCAATGTGCAAGTGTGGGAATCCATCACGGGGAGTCTTAATGCCCGCACAGGGAAGGCCTTTACCGTGAGGGGGGTGATTAGGAAGTGGAAGCGTATTCGACAGGGGTATCGCAGGCATATGGGGGTCCCTAGGTATGCTCATCGGGCCTACATTTCCCCTGTGGCCTCTCCTGACCGATTGTCTGATGACCCGCCTTAGTAAGAGATGGATTCTTAGTCGAAGCAATGTAGTGCATGTCCCTTTTGATATACTGCTGACATATTTTGTTCCCATTATGTTCAGTGGTGTACTTTCTTATGGATTACCATGTATTTAACCATGCACTAACCTAGTTGTATTTGTGACCACTTATTCAGTTTACGAACTCATTGCTTCGATCTTCCATCTTTTGTATATCTGGTCATATTGTATATGTGGTAAACCTCGATGCAGGATTTATATATATTACCCATATTTCTTAGATAGTACCACTGTTTCTTACATTTTGGGCATGCTTTTTCTTATTCGTTTTGATTTAACTATGGAATATTTTCCATTGTTTGGACCACTTACACCTACATGGCACATGAATCCTATAGTCCTATTAATCAATTCTTAAAATTATTATATGTCATGCACTTACCACGTGAGATATTTCAAATAGATGGCACATGAATCACAAGAGGTGGATGACAAAATGTGGCCTCCCCATGTAGAACATATTTTTATTGAGATCATGTTGGAGGAACAAGTTAAGGGTAACATGCCAAATGGTGTGTTTAAGGGTCCTACGTGGGCATCAATTATAGTTGAACTTAACCAAAGGACTGGGAAAAACCTTCTCTCTAAGCAAGTTGTTTAGAAGCACAATAGGCTTCGACTCAAACAACACAAGTGGACCCAATTGCTAAGACACACAGGGTTGGGGTGGGACGAGCAGACCCAAACAGTGACTTGTTCTGACGAGGTGTGGGAGAATGTGATTGCGGTATGTTTTTTGTTGTTTATTATTTATGTAACTTATTCCAATTATTTATTTATGCAATTTTCGTTGAAGTTGGTAATATACGAACTAGTGTGTCTTGTTTTAGGTATATTAGTTATTGCCCTGATTTTATTATACAAGTTTTCTCCAAGTTGGTAATATATGAACTGCTGTGGTTGTTGTGCTAATGTTTCCAATGACATTTCAGGGCAATCGTGGTGCAGCTAACTTAAGGAAACAGGGATGCCCAGACTACCCATCACTGCAGCAGTTGTTTGCCCCTAGTACTGCGACTGGGAGCCTGCAGATATCCTCAAACACTCCTCCCCTAAATAGTGACGAGGAGCGTGCCTTAGAGGAAGAGCTTGCCAATGCCAATGCAAGTGCACCCACCCATCTAGACGATGACTGCTACACCCCTAACTTTGACAGTTTCCCACACACTGTGGAGGATGCCGAGGTTGAGCAGGTAACTCAACGGGCGGGAAAACGTCCTGTGCAAGATGCAAGTGGCAAGGGTAAGAAGGTCTCGAAGAAAGTGGATAGGGTAAGTGACATGACTGCGGCCCTAAAGGAGTACACCGCAATGACGAAGGATAGGTTTAGTGGTAAACTCTGCAGGTCCAGCGGTTCGTCCGAGCAGTTCGCTCAATCCACCGTAGGGGATGATCCTTGTTCACTTGCCAAGGCAATGGCACTGCTCAATAAGTATGAGGATTTGAATAACAAGGACTATGTCAAGGTTTCAAAGGTTTTGCAGCAAAAGGATAATAGGGTGGTGTTTATGATTATGCCAGAGCATAGGAGGAGGACTTGGATTGAGGACATTTTGCACCCGAAGGAGGATTGACATATTTACATGCTTATTATTTAGTACCTATATGTAGTTGTGTTTGGCTAGTAGGGAGAACAAACATTGCATTTTGTCTAAGCTATTTGGGTTGTCCATACTGTGGATTTGGGTTGTTCTATCTACTTTTTTTTGTTTCGTATGGATAATGCTAAGGTTTATGTTATTTACGAACTTGGGATGTTTGTATGGTTTGTGTTATATTATGCTACGGATTTGGAATTTGGGTTTGTTGATTTTTATATGTTTATAATAATGGTGACTGTTGAATTAGGTGTTTAAATTATACGTTTATATGGCCATTATTTACTTGTTTTAATTATTTTTCATTGTCTCATTTCATTTATTTTTCTATGAGAATGGTGACTGTTGAATTAGGTGATTGTTGAATTAGGTGACAATAATTGTGAATGTTGAATTAGGTGACTTTTGAAGTAGGAGATAATAATGGTGACTGTTGAATTAGGTGATTTTTAATTATTTTTATATGTTTATATTTTTCATTGTCTCCGACTATAGGGATAATATATGGCCGTTTAAGTATTTTTCATTGTCTCATTATTACCATGTTGGATTACAGGTTGAGGTGTAGACTATTAAGGATAACGTGTTTACTTTTGTATCTCTCTTTGTCTAACCTACCTGAATAATGTGATTGTGCTAATGCGTAGGTCACTTATGGCGTCCGAAAATGACTGGTCACATGCATTTGAAGAGTATGACTTCGATGATGCATACTTCAACGACGTTGGTTCTAGTAATGGCTGTGAAGATAATGACGATGATTGATACGATTCAGAGTTCGAACGTGAAGAAGACGCAGAGTTTAATTTAGTGAATCCTATAGTCGGAGAGATGTTTGCGTACATGTAGCGACATTACGATAAACAACCAATGCGAACAAGCAGGTTGACCGGCAGGGCGTATATGGACGAGGTCACTAAAGGTAATCCAGCTTAGTGTTTCGAGATGTTCCGCATGACACCTGAGTTACTGTTACATTTAGTGGATGAGTTGGCTCGACATGGTTACTTGAAGGACGGACAGGGTGGGGTGAATGCCACTCAAGCCGTGGCCATGTTATTGTACATACTTGGACACAACACCCGTTATAGATGTGTTGCAGATAGGTTTCAGCACTCAACGGAAACCGTGTGCCGGCATTTTCGTCGGGCATTGCGGGCTGTCCACGCATACGCGAAGCATTTAATTAAACCTGATAAAAATGTCACGGGCCTCCCTGAACATCTTCAAGTAAACAAGTACTGGCCATGGTTTGAGGTACAAAACATTCCCTTAACTAACTTCGCATAACAGTGGAAGAATATAATATTTGATATGTGCTGGCTAAGATTAATGAAAACTTTCATGTGTAGAGATGTGTAGGAGCAATTGATGGAACGCACGTGAGTGTTCGACCTCCTGCAAATGCAACTCAAGCATACAGAGACCGCAAAAGCCTTATAACAACGAATGTGCTGTGTGTGTGTAACATGGACATGCAGTTCACATATATCCATTCTGGGTGGGAGGGCAGTGCGAATGACTCAAGGGTTTTCGAGGAAGCGATCACTGACCCGCAACATGGATTCCCATGGCCACCAACAGGTACTATCCATTACTTTGATTTTAACTAAAGTTATTTTATCATCCATTGTATGTAGTATGTGTATGATCTCTGGTTATATGCTAGTACTGGCTGGTTGTGTGTGTGTAGGGTCGTACTACTTGGTTGATTCGGGCCTACCAATTGGCACTAGTTTTCTCCCCCCTCACAAGTCAACTAGGTACCATGCGCGCAGGAATTCCGCTCAAGTGGTAGACGGATAACATCGAAGAAAGAGTTGTACAACTACAGGCACTCGTCGTTGCGAATGGTTATTGAGCAGTCTTTTGGTGTGTTGAAGGCTCGTTTCCCCATTTTGAATTTAATGCCAAACTTGAAGCTAGTTAGGCAGCGTTACGTGGTTGTTGTGTGCTGTGCTCTACACAATTTCATACGCATGAACAATCGAAGTGATGAATTGTTCAGAACAATAGGGGAGGGTGTTAGTGAAGGTAGTGCGACCAATGGCGAAGGCAATGGTGATGCTGAAGCATCAATAAGCTCAACGACCCAAAGGTATGTACTAGAAATGTCAAGTGCATCAAAGAGAGCGATGAGCCAATTTAGAGACAATATCACTGACACAATGTGGGATGATTATGTTGCCCGTGGCAATTTGAGATGATTATATGTTCGAAATGGCAATGTAGATGCTATGGGTTTGCAGCATAACTGTTTTGGCACTATAATATGTGACGGAAATATTAGGTACGTAGGCGGATGTATAACTTAGTTCATCTTGTAGGAGGATGTATAACTTAGTTCAACTTGTAACGGTACTGCACTTTTGCAGAAAACGTCCTGTTTTGGCACTATAATATGTGACGGAAATATTATTTACGTAGGCGGATGTATAACTTAGTTCATCTTGTAGGCGGATGTATAACTTAGTTCAACTTGTAACGTTACTGCACTATTTTGGAATGACATGACACCGTGTAGATATGTTCTCGGCATAATTATGTAACGTTATTCGAATGTAGAACATATTTTATAAGATATATTTTTGGAGCATGGTATACCCTCTGCATGTGTTCACAAATATTTGATATGTGGTATAAGAAATATTGCTAGACCATTAGACATATGCGAAATATTGCCACTACTATAAAACAATTTCACATTACTTAACTACTGCATGCTATGAAATGAATAAAGTAGTTCACCATCAAAAAAAGAAACATGAAAAAAAGACCAAGTGGATGCATAACACAGGTGACCAATAATGACCATAACAAACGGATGCGCGGGTTATATCATCCTGCAAAATATATTCCTACTCAAAATAAGGCATGTGTTCAGTAATGTACACTAGACACGTGACCGTCAATGGGTCATGGCAGACGCAGTTGCGTATGGCCATGGCCCCCAAAAATAGTAGAGAATACAACATAAACCCCAAGTACAGTCCAAGTCAAAAATAAAGCTAGCCTATACTTGTAGACATTGTCTTCAGCAATTCGGAGTGCGAGCTTAGTTTTTTCAACCCTGCGCTTTGCTATTCGTAGGAGCTCCTGTGTTTCTGCTTCCCTTGCATAAGCCTCGTCCCTTTCATTCCTTGTAGCTAAGGCCTCGGCCTTATATCTCGCAAACCTTTCGTGGACAAGTGGTGTGGTTGCACGACCACGTGGGCATGTGTTCTTGTCCAACCATTTGAAGAACGTACATGCCTGATCGGAGTCCTGCATACAACATTGAAGGCATATATTAGATGATCAGCAAAGATAGTATGAAAATGACAAGTGAAATATGTAATGACACTAAAATCATGGTATACTAACCGGTGACCACTGCTGACACCCATAGAACCTCCTACCGAAATTACGGATCGATAGGGAAGTTCTTTCAACACACCGATCCATATCGCACATATGGCCGCTAGAAGTGGACTCGTATGTAGTGGCAGAAGACATTTCACTGCTGAGAAACTGAAAGTCAGCTTACTTAACTCCAATAAGGAAAATGAAACTCATCCAAAAAGCAACCTAATATATCAAGAAAATCCAACAACCGAGAAATTTCTCAAACATAGCTATGAAGTTGAAGGAATTTCTCTTTTGTTTGTAGAAAACTAGAAATGTAAGCCTTTTGTCCATAACTTGGCCCCGTTAGGCTGCCCTTTGTAAGAAGACTAGGCCCATTTCATCTCCTCTCTCTTTCCTGAATCTGGAGATAGATAGGGACCATCCTATGTTTCTTCTTGATATAATCATATTTATTCATATAAATAAAAATAAATAAATAAAAAAGGAAAAAGCATGATGACCTAAACCAATACATTCTTCTCATTCTATCTAAAAAAGGAAAAAAAAAAAAACATTCTTCTCATATACGCATGTTGCCTGAACTTATAGTCAAAAAGTAAACAAAAAGGGAGATCTCTGCCTGCCACAATATGATTGATTACTCTTCTCCCACTTCCGAAGTAGTCAAAGACAACTAGTGCACAGCCAGAAAATGCCTACACAACACTAAATCTATGTTGGCACCTTTCATGTGAAAGGCTCAAAAACAACATTAACAATTTATTAAAAGGGATATAAAGATTCCACTACACTAGAGGAACGACATCCTTGATTCACAGTCACCACAGAATAACATCCAAGTCAGAGTCCCAAACTAAAGCTATTAGAACACAAAAGCAGTGTAAATACTAAAACATTACACAACTTCCAGCCACAAATATCATCTACTGTCTGTCATATAGTAAAATTAAAAAATTCCATACCTATTTCTAATGTGTAAATGTGCTTTGCTTCTTGCTTATTTGGTGTGACATCCACAAAATAAGTTAAAAAATTCCAACCAAAAATAAAGAACAATACATCCATTCATAGAAGAAATAAATATATTCTTCCAACTCAGCTACCAAGGACAACTTCATATTCCAAATACAACAAATTTCCAGAATCACATAATAAAACTACTAATAATAACAAGGAACGAATAAGAAGACACACAATTTCTAATCCATAAAAGCCCCTAACCGTTTTCCAATCCAAAAACACAGCAAAACTACTAAAAATCCAACATATTTCTTCTTCTTTTTTGTTTCGGTTTGATTTTTTTTCCTTAAATAAAAATTACAACTTCATACCAAAAAGCAACCTAATATATCAAGAAAATCCACTGCTTAGAAAATATATAGTCACCCACACATAGAACCCAACCAGAAAATGCAGCCCTCACTTTGCCTGCACATGAAGAAAATTAAGGGGGACTTCATGATTGAAGGAATCTAAATAAATAAAATGTTTGAAGAAATCCGACATAGCTTCAGGTTGTGTCTCCAAGAGATACCTTCTTCCTAATCATGTCTTCTAGTACTGCTCAATTTTCGATTAAGACAAAATGTGTCAGATTATCTATTCAATTTTACTCACTCTCTTATTAAGACGAATTAAATATGTCTAAATATATAGCCATTAAGTTCAGAAGAATTTCATAGCTATGTTTTATTCCTTCAACTTCATAAAAAGCATAATAACCACTATGTGAATGTCAGGCCTTAAGGGCCATCTGCACAGAACAAAATCTTGTAGACCTAAGAGTTCTACTGAATAAAAAAAAACATTGCCATGGCACATGAATCATAATTCGTAGGTGTATCTATCAAAGTCATTACCAGTGGTAACTTACGACGGACTACAGAGCCTCTAAGCTTGAGTTCCATAATAGTGAGACGGCACCATGCTGCTAATGAGAAGATAAGTCTAGGCAATTCTTGGTCTGTAGTGTTTACATGTATAGTGGGATGGTAGATATCAATTCTGCTTAGATGTCTAAAGTTGTAGTCATGGTACATTAGAATGCTACTAACATCAAAGTTCTAATTGTCATGACATTATCATTTTTCTATCATTGCATGTAGTGGCCTCTCCTGATGTGGTGGTGCCATGTTATTTTCTTTTTCCTTTTAGTTTTAGGGGTTAGTGGTGGTTATATATTTTATATGTGATAAGATAATATGGTCCAAGGCATCTTTACTTAGAAGCAATGAGTTATTCAATAATAAAAAATTTAATTTTTATTTATCACATCCAATGGAGGCTGCAAGGATTGAAAGTTTTCTGCCTGTACAGAAAACCTCCCCTTGCAAAGGTGTGTTTACTATTTACAACTTAAATAGCTCAAAGTCATCAATGGGTGTGAGTGGGCAATCATACTTCGCCCTTTGAACCATTTGTTAAACCTCCTTAAAATTCAATATTCTATTCAAGATGCTTTCCTAGCAAACACTTAGACCCAGCTTAGAGAGAAACATATTGGTGCACTATCTTCAAATATAGTAGTCAAACAGAAAAATAAAGCTTCAATCACACTAGTGTGGAATAAAGTCCTGTTCTTAAGAACTATCACTACGCTTGAGAGCATCATATATACCAAGCGCTATGGTGTCTTCTATTTCACAATACTTTATATTAATATGGGATATGAAGGCTGAACATGAATAACTCACGCAAGAAGGCTACATCCATAGTATAAGATAGGAGAAAAACCATCCAGGGAAAAAGGAAAACAAAAATAAAGAAAAATTGCAGCAGATATGATGTGACTGATAAACCATTACAAAGCCAGATAAATTGTCAAATGTAGCATTCACTACAGAATTTGGAAAACAGAGCATGTAATAAGAAATTAGAGCATATATGCACCTTTGATTTCTCACATTATCTAAGGAGCACGAGGTTTTCCATTGAATGCAACCGCAGCCATTGAGGATGTTATAACGACTATTTTGATAGATTACACTTTGCCACATTATCTAAGGACAAGTGTAAAATACATTCAAAATCCTAAGCAAGATGCAAACTGGAATGGATTAATTACCATTCAACAAGCACCTGATCAATTTAATTTACCTTCCTCTGCCTAGTGATAGGTCACACCACTTCATGGATGTAGATTTTCATAACTTTTGACTAAGGACATTTCCCTACCTAATTAAAAACATTGATCACTGCAGCCTTTGCCCAGCATAAAGAATCTTAGGGAGCTGAATCAACGAAAAAGTTCCAGGGTACATTCAAGAAAATTGGAAAATTTTAAGCAATGGAAAAGATGCCATGGAATCTTGCTTCCAAACAATACATCAAGATATTCATGAGACAGTATTGTATAAACAAAAAAAAAAAAAAAAAAAAAAAAAAAAAAAAAAAACCCAAAACCTTTATTATTTTCTCACCCACCAAACAACCGAGGAAAAACAAAGGCAAACAGAGTTCAAGCAAAATCCCAACAGTTTTCTCAAAACCCATATGCGAAACACACAAATCAGATAAATAAAGAGAGAGAGAGAGAGCACAAACAGGGATGAGGTAGCACCGTCTTAGGTCGGAGGAGATCGTCTGTGACAAAATGGAGAAATGGTTGAGCGGTCTTTATGCTCGTCAGCGCCGCTGGGTCACGACGGGGAAGATCGCGCCGGTTTTTATGTCGGAGAGATTTCTTTTGTTCACCGGTGACGGTCCGACGAGGCGAGGGAGCTTGAGAAATTTTTCTGCTCGGTTTGTGCCTTGGGAGAGTGACAGGGCTGAAGGGGAAAGGGAAATGAGAAAAGAGACACAGAATGGAGATGAAGTCCTTCCGCAAGTAACCAAACAGCTTTCCTCTGCACAGGTGACAGTCGTGGGACCCATAAACAGTGAAAAAATATTGAGTGATGAGAATAAAGTGATGGTGCCAAACGGGTGTAATATTTTAGAGTGATGAGTGATAAGTGATGGGTAATGAGTGATGAGTGAGGAGTGATGAAAATTGAGTGAGGAGTGGAGCTATGAAAAAACAAAATCCAAACAGGCTCTTAACTTCCTTCAGCAGTTATAACTTTCATAGCCGTTAAGGAATTTGTGTCAGAACTCACTGATTTCCACAAACCTTGGGGCAGTTGCCAAGGAAATAACCGCCCCAAGGTCCACTAAATAAAGACCGGTCTGCTTCAAACTAAGGCAAGTCATTCATAACATCGCTTCCCTCCAAGTCTGAACATTGTTTTTTCTAAAAGAAACTAACTTCGCCATCGTAGGGGATTTGGCCGGTCAACCCCGGTCGCCTTTTGATTGAGTTCTTCCTTACAGGTCTTCGCAACCACCGACCGCCATCGAAGCCGGAGCATTCAGCCTACTGATTCTCTACATCATCAGTTGGCGCCGTCTGTGGGAAAGGATTGACTTCGTAACTTATGTTTTTCCTTCCTTTGACAAAAGGCTGGATGGTTCGGACAAGATCAAGGGCCACGAGCCCAGGCCACCAGGGAAGTAGGAATGCGTTGAGCATTCCCAACCTTAAACGCCATTCAGTGCCTATTACGCAGCCGCCTTCCATCCAACACATGCACTCTATGGCAGCTGCTATGGCGGAGTTAACCCGCCAGAACCAAGAATTGACCAGGGAGATTGATAGAAGGAGGAAGCCCTTCGAAAGACACGTGGAAGGACAAGGCCAGAATCAGGAAGTTAGAGCGAATACTGAACCTGAGAACTAGTCTCGAGGTACCGCTTTGCGGAGGATGCCGCACTTGGAGAAAGAGATGGATTAAATGAAGAAGGCTATGGACGAAATGAGAGAGAACATGAGAAGGGCGAATCCCGTAGATGACTTAGTTCATCATACAGATTCTCCTTTTGTGACTTCCATTAACAGTCACCCTCTGCCTGCCAAATTCAAAATGCCTTCCTTAGATTCATACGACGGGACACGCGATCCATGCGATCACATCGCGACCTTCAAGACTACGATGCATCTGCAGGGAGTCCCGGATGAAATTATGTGCAGGGCCTTCCCTACAACCCTAAAAGGACCGGCACGAGTTTGGTTCAGTAAGATACCCCCGAATACAGTAACTTCTTTTGAAGAGTTGAGTAAGTTGTTTCTCAATAATTTCATAGGGGGGCAAAGGCACAAACGTTCCTCGTCCAGTCTACTAACTATAGAACAAGGAGAAAATGAAAGCTTGCGGTCCTTCATCACTCGCTTTAATAGAGAAGCCCTGACTGTAGACGAGATGGATGACAAGTTACTATTGGCAGCCTTCCACAACGGGGTTCATTCGGACTTGTTCATCCACAAACTTTATGAGCAAGAGCCACAGACAATGGCTGAACTCGTCCACTTGGCTCAAAATTTTATGAATGCAGAAGACGCGATCATAGCCAAGAAAAGGAAGAGAGCTGAGAAAACAGATGCGAGCCCCACGCGTCACCCTGAACAGGGTCCTCGATCAAAGAAGGGACGAATGGAAGAGAGGAAGGATCGAGACAGCAAGAAGACGGTTCCGTCTTCAGGAAGGAATCAGCAATACACGCCCTTAAATACCCCACTTGATCAGGTACTTATGCAGATCAAGGATGATCCTTCCTTGAAGTGGCCGGAGAAGATGAAGGGAGATCCCAACAAACGCAACAAGAGCAAATATTGTCGCTTCCATAGAGACCATGGGCACGACACGGACGAGTGTTATGACTTGAAGCAGCAGATAGAGAACCTAATAAGACAAGGAAAGTTGAGGCATTTCATTGGAAGGGACAACAAAGACGAGAAGTTGAAGGGAAAGATGGAAGAGTTATCACGACCCCCACTAGGAGAAATAAGAGTCATCGTGGGAGGCACTTCAGCAGGAAGCTCTTCCAAGTCAAAAAAGGCATTCCTTAAGGCGGTGCAGAACGTCCAGCTTTCTGGACGATCCCCAAGGACGAAGGTTGTAGACGAGCCAACCATTTCATTCACGGACGAGGAGGCAGGGAGAATCCATCACCCACATGACGATGCGATCGTCATTACTTTGCTCATTGCAGAGTACACCACCAGAAGGGTATTGGTAGACAACGGGAGTTCGGCAGATATCTTGTATTATCCAGCCTTCCAACAAATGAAGCTGGGACGAGAACGACTTCGTCCAGTATGCTCACCATTGGTAGGATTTGGAGGAATGAAGGTACAACCTGTGGGCACCATTACTCTGCCAGTAGTAGTGGGATCATACCCTCAACAAATATCCAGAGAAGTGAATTTTCTTGTGGTGGATTGCTCGTCCTCCTATAATGCCATCATTGGAAGGCCCACTTTAAACAGTTGGAAGGCAGTAACATCTACCTACCACCTGTTAGTCAAATTCCCTACAGAGTATGGAATAGGACGAGGCCAGGAAGCTGAGCCCTTAGCGAAAATTACTCAACAGAATGTAAAACATTTCGTCTGGAAGAGCATTGTATGCAGATTTGGAGTGCCAAGAATTCTGGTATCAGACAACGGAAGGCAGTTTGACAACACACCCTTCAGGGAATTTTGTGAACAACTGGGAATCAGAAACCATTATTCCTCACCCGTCCACCCACAGGCCAATGGACAAGCAGAAGTCGCAAACCTGTCCTTGCTGAAAATCATCAAGACCCGGCTTGAGGGGGCAAAGGGAGTATGGCCAGATGAGTTACCAGGTGTTTTATGGGCTTACAAAATAACAGTGAGGACCCCCACAGGAGAAACTCCTTTCAAACTAACCTATGGGAGTGAAGCAGTCATACCTGCAGAGGTGCACATGGCCAACCATAGGGTAATGAAGTACCAAGACGGAGAAAACGAAGAACAACTTCGTCTTAACCTCGATCTTGTCGAGGAGGTGAGAATGGACGCGGAACAGAGAACAGCAAGGTACAAAAGCCTTATGGCGAAGCAGTATGATGCTATGGTCAAGCCCCGGCGTTTCAACGTCGGGGATCTCGTCCTGAAAAGGGTTTCGTTGGCTACCAGAAACCCCGCTCACGGGAAGCTGGGTCCGAACTGGGAAGGACCTTACAGGGTTGTCAACTGCAAGAGGCAAGGATCCTACTACTTGGAAGCCCTAGACGGATGGAAGCTAGAGCATCCTTAGAACGTTGAGCACTTAAGAAGGTACTACCAATGAAGGGAGATCATGGACGAACAAGCGCCATAAGACGAAAGTCATGGATGCTTGATGTGGCTTGTTTACAGTAATTTTCTTATATTTGCTTACTATTACTATGTTTTAAGTGCATAAGTATGTTGTGTTAGTCATGGACAAATTTATGTCAGTATTTCTAATTCCCTAAAGGCACTAGCTCTTAAGTATGTGCCATGCCTGTGGACGAGTGGTTACATTATGAAGTTCCAATATATATGGTATTTTCAAGTGCGTGATTGTATGGAAGCCCTTCATTTCTGTAATTTCATTCAAAATAATCCACATAAGGCAACCTAGCAAAGACGAATAAAATTCCTTGGACGCAGGGATGTACCGTCTATAAAGCTTTCCTTAAACAAAAAGGATAAAATGAGAAAAATAAATCTAAGTTATATCCGTCAAAACTCAAGACGAGATAAAACCAAAGGTATGCTCGTCTAAATCATGGACGTAATGTGCGTGCAAAAACACCACAAGCCCATGGACGAGTCTAACCAGCCTAACAATCCAGCACATGGACGAGCCAGGCTCAGGACGAAGACAAAAACAAACGTACAAGTCTAACATTATGGACAATGTATACGTAATACAAGCTCGTAGACGAGTCTAAACCAGCATAACATTCCAGTGCACGGACGAGCATATGCTGGAAGCGAATTCGCTGTGATCATCCCAGGCTTGGATGACGAGCAAAAGCTAGCGAAGACGTCATTCACAGACGAGTTATACTTGGCTTTGGTAATGCAATGTGACATCCATTCTTGGGATCAAGACGAGGTAAAATATCTTTCCTAAGTGGATGACACGCGAAGCTACGAACGCGATATGGACGACATTAATAAAGAACAGTTTCTAACAAATTCACATATGATGAAATAGATAGAAGATATTCATTCATTCAAAGGGTGGACGACCAACGCCCAAAAACCCTTAAAAGTTAAATGTAAATGATTGTATATAAAGCTTGTCCACAAGCTTGGACGAGGCAAATGTGCTTGAATGAATTTGATAAAAAAAGAGAGAGAAAACACAAGTAAAGCCCAAAACAACGGGTACTTCTTAAAAAAAAAAAAAAAAAAAAAACTCTCTAAAGTTAAATTCATTTGGATAAACCACTGGGGGCATTGCCTCCAGACTTGGGGTCGTCCTGGGACACCTCGTTGTTGGCATCGTCCATCACGTTGATGTCCTCGGAACTTATTTGCAATAAGGAGCTTTCAGTAGCAAGGGGAAGCTTAAAGGAGTCAAAATCCAAGTCAGGAAAGACGTCCTTGGCATCAGCACGGAAGTCCTCGTAGCCAGCTGCATAGTGGCTGTCTAGACGATTCTTGTACTCGTCAGACCTCTTGAAAGCTGCAACGGCTTCCTCACGCGCCTTCTCCAAGGACGAAGCAAACTCAGAAACTTGACCCTCCAAGTGAGCAATACGAGTATCTTTCTCAATAACGTCTGCTCTGAGCTCTTCCACCTCGTCCTTCAGCTTCGTCTCACTCCCTTGCAAACGGTTGAGATCCTCAGTCAACCTGATCACCTCCCCCTTCTTCAATAAAACCTCAGTGTTCAGCTCCTTGATCTTCTCCTTAGCCGTCTTGGCTTCCTCAGAAAGTTCCTTAGCTTGACAGTTTGCTGTGTAGAACTTGGACATAGCCTGTGCATGGATGAAGAGGAGTTAAACAAATTTTTACTCAAAAACTTCAACACACAAAGACGAGCAAAGATGGTTTACCTTGAAGAGGTCGTGGATGGCAGAACGTTCAAAGTCTCTGATAGACATATTGTAACACGAGTTCACCTCGTTGTCAGAGATAATACCTTTGAACGTCCTCCAGGCATAGTCCTCGTCCAACACCAAGTTAGGAGGACGCTGGGACGACTCAGAAGGATGAGACCTGCGAGGAGTCTTGGTAGGTGGGGGAGTTGGATCAGTTTGGGCGGGTGGAATTATTTGTACGGGCTCCACGTCCACAGGGTCGTCCAAATTGACCGTTGGAGGGGTAAACTTAGGAACCTTAGGAAGAGGAGTCTTGCTTGGTTTTTGCCTCTTAGAACCTCGACGACTGAGGAGGTCACTAAGGTTCACAGCGCTCGAAATAGGTTTAGACTTCCTCTTCCCTCCAGAGACGGTAGTACCTTGGACGACTGGAGGGACGTCGACTTCCTCGTCCCCGCTTGTCACGTTCTTCTCCCTATTCTCTCTCATTGTAGACATTCCTACAACAAAGAAGGTTAAAAAATAACATATCAAGAAACCATACATAATATGAGAAGAGAAAGAGGACGACACTTACTTCGACGAGTTTTCTCTTCGTGTGCAAGGTTTTCCAGGGAAGGCACTGGTCCCAGATTCCACGAAGCTAGGCTACTAAGAGTAACTAGATCGTGGAAAGTTCTACCAAGGAAGGCATGAGCTCTGTCAATCCGGTCTAGATGAAACTTGTCCAAGCTTGGACGAGCAATAGCTGTACAAATGGAAGAAAAGGGTTAGACGACAAAGAGATGGATTATATAAACAAAAAGAAAAGAATATAAGACGAAATAAAATGAAAAGGAAACATACCCTCAAGACGAAGACGACCTAGAGGGGTGGTAAAAGGTGGGAAGGGGGCATTAGCCACGTCAATTGGGTCCCCAGCCCAATTTTCAGAAATAATAAAAAACTCTGTTTTCCAAAGTCTGTCAGACGAGCTACGACCCTTAATCAAACTATAGGGGGAGCCTCTGGACGAGAACTGGTAAAAACCAGCAGACTTCTTGATTTCTGAGGGTTTATAACAGTAAAGGAACTCGTCCACTGTGATAGGACGGTCCCCTTCCAACGCCTCACGCCATAACACTTGCATGGCAACTATTGTTCTCCATCTATTGGGGTTGAGTTGGTTAGGTCCAATACCCAACCTATGAAGAAGACCTCTACAAAAGGAATTCAAAGGAAACCTAAGGCCAGCTAAAAGGTAAGATGTGTATACCCCTAAACCAGAAGAAGGGGAACAACACCATTCACCTTCCTTGGGTAGACGAGGTTGGAACTCCCTAGGTATCTGGTACCTATCTACAAGGGTTTTTAATTTAAAGGCGCCTAAAGTGGACGCTACTTCAGGAGCACAGCTGTAGATCACATTCTCCTCCTCCTCCTCATCTAGAGAAGGGCTCATTGGTTCTCTGGACGAGCTAGTCCCAGCCCCAGAGGCCTTCCTACGTTGTAGTTTCTGGAATTCTTCTAATGGAATACCAGGAACCCCAGACAAGTAAGGCTCGTCTGAGGAAGTGCTGCTATAGCTGGTACTTCCCTCACCACTCTCATAACTCCCTACCGAAACGTCCTGATACTCGTCTATCTCTCTCTCTAAACTACTGTTAGACGACGACATGAGGAATGAAGGATTAAGAAACCTAAAAAGGAAAAAGGAATACCTGACAAATCTAGGACGAGCGCAAGACGAGATTCTTGGACGAGAAAGCTGAGGAGATTATGAGAAAGGTAAGGGGCAAGAATGGGAATGTGCCTATTTATAGGCCCCAGATGAGGGGTCAATGAAGGGACGCCAGCCATTAAGATGATGACACGTGGCAGTCCCATGGGAAAGTGCAATCGACGAGGCATGTCAACCAATGAGATATTGACACGTAGCCTCCAAAAAAAAAAAAAAGGGGGGGGGAGAGAAGAAAACAGAGGTATGGCCCAGACCATAAGGGTGATCAGTGAACCCTAACGACAACCCTGAACGACCCCCGGACAAGGGGGCAACTGATGGGATAACAAAAATTACATCTCCTGATCGTCCATAGGGGTCGTCCATGGACGATATGGGAAAGTTGAAGCCCGCCTTCCGTGAACAAAGGGTCGTCCATGGAAGGAGTGCTACTATAAACAAAGAACACGGACGAGGTTTCTGACTTGAGGTATGAGTTCACTCACATACCTTGGGAAGCCATAGAATTCAGGAGGAAGGACCACACCCGCATACGTCGCCGCAAATACCTCAAATACTTAACTTCCTTCAGCAGTTATAACTTTCATAGTCGTTGAGGAATTTGTGTCAGAACTCATTGATTTCCACAAACCTTGGGGCAGTTGCCAAGGGAATAATCGCCCCAAGGTCCACTATATGAAGACCGGTCTGCTTCAAACTAAGGCAAGTCATTCATAACATCGCTTCCCTCCAAGTCTGAACATTGTTTTTCCTAAAAGAAACTAACTTCGCCATCGGAGGGGATTTGGCCGGTCAACCCCGGTCGCCTTTTGATTGTGTTCTTCCTTACAGGTCTTCGCAACCACCGACCGCCATCGAAGCCGGAGCATTCAGCCTACTGATTCTCTACATCATCAATATATATCTTATATATAAAAGCGCGAGTGCACGTACAGTGCTTTTGTACTGTACATTTGGTTTCATGAGCCACTGCTCTTTTTTTTTTTTTTTTTTTCCCATGTTTTGAACAGTAGCTATAGTACCAAGAGGCATTGTAGCTACAATGCCTAAAGTTTTTTTTTAGTAATCGGTTTGTGTTTTATATATATATATATATATATATATTTATTTATTTATGTAAACTGGTATATATATTGTTATACTTTTGTTACGAATGCACGTACAGTGCTGTTGCACTGTTCATTTGGTTTCATGAGCCACTTCCTTTTTTTTTTTTTTTTTTTTTTTTTCATGTTTTGAATAGTAGCTACAGTACCAAGAGACACTGTAGCTAAAGTGCCTAAAGGTTTTTTTTTTTTTTAGTAACAGTTTGTGTTTTTTTTTTTCTTTTAAATATTATGTAAGCTAGTATATATATTATTATACTGACACAACAAATTTCACAATATTTTCTCAATTATTGAGGTGTCAATTTCTTACAAACTGAAATAAAATAATAAAATATGAGACTGTGACCAACCACAACTAAAAATAAATATTTTGAAAAAATGTTACAATACTTATTGTGCAGTACTTTTGCTTTATCGTGAATGTGTGTATGCACAGTAACTACAGTGCTTTTGGTTTAGTTAACTGGCACTGTAGCTCACAGTGCCTAAAGTTTTTTTTTTTTTTTTAGTAATCGGTTTGTGTTTTTTTTTTTTCCTCTTAAATATTTATGTAAGCTGGTATATATATTGTTATACTAACACAACAAATTTTACAATATTTTCATAATTATTGACTTGTCAATTTCTTACAAGTCGAAATAAAATAATAAAATATGAGACTGTATCTAACCACAAATAAAAATAAATGTTTTGAAAAAATATTACAACATTTATTGGGCAGTGCTTTTGGTTTATTCAACTAGCATGGTAGATACAGTGCCTAAAGTTTTTTTTTTTTTTTTTCTTTTCAGTAATTGGTTTGTGTATTCTTTTTCTTTTAAATATTTATGTAAGTTGATATATATTGTTATATTGACACAACAAATTTCACAATATTTTTCACAATTATTGACGTGTTAATTTTTTACTAGTCGAAATAAAATAATAAAATATGAGACTGTGACCAACCACAACTAAAAATAAATTTTTTGAGAAAATGTTACAACACTTATTGTTATCACAATATTTTCACAATTGTTGAGATCTCAATTTTTTATAGATCAAATAAAAAAAATGCTAAGTCCACAACATTTTAACATTAATTTCTATAATGCCTAAAGTTTTTTTTTTTTTTTTTTTTCCAGTTATCGGTTTGTGTTTTTTTTTTTTTAAATATTTATATAAGCTGTCATATCTATTAACTATATGAAAAGAGTCAAAGGCTTATGAATAGTGTTTTTTTTTTTTGTTTATTCAATTAGTGAGGTGACTTTTTGTTCTTTTTTTTTCCCCTTCAAGTATGCCAATTGGTTTGAGCTTTGTTTTTGTTTTTGTTTTTTGCTTTTTTTTTTTTTTTAAGATCTTTATATGTTTACTTTTTACTTGCAATGCAAATTTACATTGTAAATACACAAAAGTGGTTAATATTATACACATTTGCACAAAAAATGGTAAATATTGTACAAATTTTGTAAATGTGTACAAAATTTGCCAATTTTTTTGTGTCTACAATATAAATTTACATTGTAATTAAGTATAATGTATACATAGAGATATTGTGAAAATGTTGTGACGCATGTGTCAATTTTTTATGGGTCAAAATAAAATAATAAAATATCATACTGAGATCTAGTACAACTAAAAATGTCGTGACATATTGTTGTTATTACAATATATTCACAACTATTGAGGTGTAAGTTATAGGTCAAAATAAAATAATAAAATATTAGACTGGAATCCATCACGGTCTTATAAGAATGAGATTAATTTTTTATGACATAATTATCAAAATTTTTAAAATTAATGTCTCTTTTGATTAATGTAAATCTTTATGTATTTTAAAAATCAAATGATTTATATATTTATTTTGTGATACAAATAAAATTTAAAATTGATCTTAATCACTACTTTTTTTTTTTCCATGACTAGCACGTACTTTGCACGTGCTGTATATCTACTTCCAGTGGGGCCTGGTATAGTCTTTGGGCCGCGTTCTGTGGAAGAAGGAAATGTCAAAATTCTAACCAAATGAATAAATTCGCTAAATAGAGCTGGGATCTCAAGTTTGAGTAATTGGGCCTAAATAAAGGAAACATCAGCCTATCTCTTTACTAATGCGTTGAGGTGCTCATTTCCTACTACGAATTGCAACACTAAATTCAGACAAAAACAAACCGAAAGGGACAACCTTTAGTTTCTTTTAAATTTTTAATTAAGTTACTTTTTCTACTCAAAAAAGTATTTGCTTAGGGTTAGTATGTTTTCCTTAAATTAATATATCAAGCTCAAAAAAAAAAAAAAAATATATATATATATATATATATATATCAAAACATAGGTACAGTACCTTAGGTACAGTACTTTAGATTCCTTAATTAAAATTTTGACATCTGTCCAATTTAACGTCTCAAGCAAACAGCGTTAAAACTATTTTTTTTTCCCCTTCTTCCTTTCCTGTATCGCAAATGTCTTCTCCTCCAAACCCAAAACCTTTCTCTTCCAAATACCCATGACCGTTCTCTTCTTCCTTTCCTGTATTGCAAACGTCTTCTCCTCCAAACCCAAAACCTTTCTCTTCCAAATGCCCATGACCGTTCTCTTTGAAACCCAAAACCCAAAAAAAGAAATAAAGAATCATAGATCAGAAAAAACGAAAGGAATCAAATACACACAGAGAGAGAAGGAAAGAAACGTCTTCTCCTCCAAACCCAGAACCTTTCTCTTCCAAATACCCATGACCGTTCTCTTCGAAACCCAAAACCGAAAAAAAAGAAATAAAGAATCATAGGTCAGAAAAAACGAAAGGAATCAGATACACACACCGAGAGAGAAAGAAAGAATCATAGATCAGAAAGAAGAAAGGAAATAGACCAAAAATAATCATAGATCAGCAAAGAAGAAAGGAAACAGATACACACACCGATAGAGAAAGAAAGAATCATAGATCAAGAAGAATCATAGATCAAAAAAGAAGAAAGGAAACAAATACACACACCGAGAGAGAAAGAGAGAGATATGAGATATTCTTTTTTCTTTTCTTTTTTTGGGTTATGGGTTTCAAAGAGAAGGGTCATGGGCGGTTTGGAAGAGAAGCCATTTGCAGTACAGGAAAGGAAGAAGAAAAAAAAATTTAGTTTTAACGCCGTTTGTTTGAGAGAATAAATTGGATAGATGTCAAAATTTTAAGTAGGGAACTTAAGGTACTATATTTAAGTTTTGCCATATATATATATATATATATATCCTCTTCCGCGTGCCACATCCACTAAAAAGTGACATTATAATAGCAGCAACGACTTGGCAACATATGCTAAAAGATTTTTTTATTCTTCTAAAAAAATTGTTTTTTTTTTTTTGGAGAGATAGATATAAGTTCATCTAAAATAGCACAAGCCTTACAATTTGTCCAACCAACCCCAAAAAACACCCATATCAACTCATGCAAAATTGCACAAAATAGGATTTTAACAAAATTAACCGCGCAAATGTACAAAATTATTTTTCAAATGTTATTCTATTTTTTAATCTTTTCTTTACTCACAAGGAGAGAGAAATGATTTGAGATAATAATAATAAAAAAAATGATAAAGAAATTGTATTTTTAATAACATATAATGTAAAATAGATAATCTGATGTAAGTATTTTTAAAAAGTAATTATGTAACATAAAAAATGTAAATTTTTATGTTAAAATAGATATGAATTTTTGCATTTGCTGATTCGAATGCTCTAAGTTTTTGAACTTCTATATAACACTCTTTTGCATGACTTCGAAGTTGGCGTTCCAACTCCTAAAATACCAAAGTGAATGCATGACATCTTGAACAAAAAATCTCTCAAGTCTCAAAGCTTCGTCAGGCTTGAAAGTTTCTATTAATAGAATATTGTGAGTCCGTAAAAAGAGTAATACTAAGGCCACAAATTATTTTAGAAATTGTTGATGTGGCATGGTCCACATCAACTTTTAAAAAACTTTAAACACACATATATAACTAAAATTTCAATAAAAGTCTTAAATAAATAAAAAGAAAAATCAAATTTGAATCGTATATTCAAATGAATATCCATCTGTGTGTGTGTGTATTAGGGGGAGGGGGTTAGCCTTTTAATTTCAAAGTTTTTATAGATAATAATTGCAAAACTAGGTGACGCATGAGAATATAGTAATTTGGTATAATGTATAGTTTATTTTCTAAAATTGAACTACTTCCAAAAATATTTTTCATCTAACATTCTATTATTTTGGGTTTATTTTATTTTATTTTATTTATTTAAGAAACTTGGGTGTGTTTGAGTGATATAGTTTTGTGAGGATAAAAGAACCAAGTAGGAGTATTGGGCCATGGGGTATGCCCGAGGATACAAGGGAGCCCGAGGATGGTTAAGCAATAAGATAAGTATGTGGGGTAATGGGCTAGGGACAATGACAAATAACAGTGAACAAGTGGTGTCTCTCAAGGATCCAAATTTCCTCAGGAAGCATTGTGAAAGGTTAGAACTTGGCCGCCAAGAGAATACTGTGCAAGAGGCAACCATACTTTTGAGGATAGGTTTCAAAGAAAGAAGTCAACGGTAAACTAAGAAATACCTGAGAAGAAGGTTTCTACCACCACATTAAATGTTCTGCACCTAACCAACTTGCTTCATTTATGTGGAAATGATGCATGAACAGTGATATTCAGTTTTACAAATACACACAAAGTTTTCAGGAGGGTTCTGATAAGACAAGCACCCAAGTTATCACCTACATGATCAATAAGTGGAAGGCGGGGATCAAAAGGAGGAAGACTATACAAGGGAATGGCCTCTATGAAAAATAGGGCATGTAATCTAAGAGAAAAAGATAGAACTCCTGGTACTTAAAAAAAACTTGAGTGAATATAAGAACTCTTCCTTCTTTGACTTGATCGAGGAGCGTAATTCCCTTCAAATTGTGTTTTCTTATCTTTCTGACACGACTCCAATCTATCATGGCACATATTTGACTTATCGAGTCTTTAAGTCTTTTACCTGTAAAATCTACTCTCTAACAAATGCATTGATTTGGGCTTGTTGGGCCATTATCCATTCTCTTTGGGCTGAGGGTCTTACTTCACGTCCTTACAAGTTCTATTTTTAATTGGTTTGTATTCTTCAAGTTGTTGGTAAATTTTGTTATGTTTTTCTTTTTTGGTACAACTAAAATTTTTTAAGTTTCAAATTAATTAATCAAATTTCTCATGAAAAAAAGTTACAATTGATAGGTATATTCAAATACATAGTCTTGTAGATTGTACTTTGATATAAACTCAACTTTTCACCTCCAAATTATTTGAGAGTTAACTCAAACCAAAGCTATAAAAGAGAGAGAGAGAGAGAGAGAGAGAGAGAGAGAGTATATGCGATGGGGAACTCAAAAGGCACACCAACAAAATATATCTTAAATTAGTAAGCCTCCGTCCTTATAATTATAATTTTACAATTTAATTATAATTCGATCAAGAAGGGCCTTTTAGTTCTAATGCAACAATGCATGCATGGTGAATATTAAAATACTTAATAATACAATCAACCAATAAATTATGACTTAATTATTCCATCGCTAAAATCTATTTGATGTTATTAACTAAACTAATGAGTTACGACATTGCACTATTAGCTTAGCACCAATCAAGAATCTCCAAGAAATTATATGACAAATTTACCCTCCATTTTTGCGCCCATGCTGTATTGTTTCATCGAGATTGAAAACTAAATCTTTTATATTCTCTAAATTTTCCATCCCATCACTATTTTCTATCCCTCAACCAAACAAAACTTTATTTTTATCTTCGTGATCAATCTCTGTCACTACCTTTATTTCTTTGATTTGATATGTTGTATATACTGTGGTGTTTGTGTGTCTATATATGTACATTCTGTTGAGTTTTTTTTTTTTTTTTTTTAATGTGAGTATTTGTTAATTTATTTCTTTCCATATTGTTAATTACTTAAGGTAATAAACTTAATTGTTTAGCATTTTTGTTTTCAATTATCAATTAAAATTTATAGGATTAATTGAAATTTTCGAAACTTGAGAGACCAAAATGATAATAATACAAAAATTAAAGGGTTAAAAAGTTATTTTAGCTGAATATTTGTGTGTGCTTCATTATAAAAGGCCTTAGACTATTATTATTATTATTTAGAAAATCCCAGCATCTTATGGGACCAACCGGCCCAATCTGCACTCTTAAATTCTTTCCTAAAAAATATAAAAATTAAAAAAAAAATCATTCTTTTTACTTTCCTCACTGTGGACCAAAAACAAAGTCAAGACTCGAGAGTAACGATACGAGTCAGCAGAAAGAGAGAGCTGGGCATTGTCTCTGCCGCCAAACTAAAGTCCGAGATCGAACCCTGTCCTAATGAGTTTCCTTTACAAGATTTCCAACTTATCGAAAGCAGAGTTGTTAAGGATTGTCTCTGGGAATCGAGATCAAAGAATGAGCCACGTGCTTCTTTTTCCACCCGAGTTGAGTTTTCTCTCTAAATTATTTGTTTCGCTCCATAACATCAACATTCTAGACTTTGCTTAATTTTTCTTATCACTTTATTCACTTAACCTGAAATTTCATTTACTTGAAATGATACCATGTCTCGTTCAATTATGTCAAATTTTATCATTTCCTAGCTTCAGAGTGCTATTTTCAAATGACTTGACATTGGATACACCTTCAAATTTGTTATCTTTAATCTGAACTATAAAAAGGATAAATTTCAAATTTGTCTTTGTATTTTTAGACAATCTTTAATCTCCATGGATTATTTTTATTTCTGATTTTCTTACAAACTATAACATATCTGAAGTTGTGAGCATGATGAGAAGACAGATCAAATTGCTAATTGCTTTAATTTTTTTTTTCGATAAATTGTTACAACTAGTGGGGGAGGGGATTTGAACCCTGGTTCTCGATACAAAAGAAACCAGTCAATACAAGGCTCTTGGCGTGTCTTGTTGTAATTGATCAAATTAATTAGATAAGGCGGAATGAAATGTTTTCTGATTTATTTTTGAAAAACATACATTTGTATATTATAAGCTTGTCATGAATTTTTGTTGCTGAGATTACTGTTAGACTCTGCAGACACTTGCTCAGTAAGCACACATCTGTTAAATAAAATGATTAGAGACATAGTTGATAAGTACTCTGTAGAAACTCTAGATTTCCTCACACAGTCTTTTTTGTGTGTTCATGAATATGTGCATTGATGATGCCAAGAATCAACTCAGTAAGCTGCAAGGTCTTCACGTGCTTCGGATTAACCTGCACAAGTAGAATGAACCTCAAAGGGAGGTACCGGCGTGATACCGGCCAACGACCCTCCGATGGTTAAGTTAGTATTTGCTGACAACTCTAGAGTGCCAGAGTCGGGGTAAAAGCATGCGTACCTCAATTTCGGAGGGCGTGGAAGTATTTATAGTAGTAGCAAGTGCCCTTGGCCAAGGCGTGCTGGAGAAGATACCACTTTTACCGGAATTGCCCCTGAGTAGCGTGGAACGTAAGATACTTCTTGGGCAATCAAGCGTGCGGGGCAAGCCATTCCTTTGGGAGCGATCGTGCTGCGCAAGACACCTGTCTAAATAGTAGCGTACGCGACAAAACTCATTTTCTTAGGGAAGCGTACATAGCAAGATAGGCTGTGGTGCCCCGTGTCTTTCCCCGTCGACGGTCTCTCCCGTCACCCTATTTAAGGGTCGTGTCGTTAGGGTCTAGTGTCCGTCACCATACGTCGTACCGTCATCCCGCCCAGGGTGCCGGCGTCTAGTGGGAGTTTTTATCCCCATCATGCATAAATGAATGGATGAAGATACCAAACTGCAGTCCATCAAGCAAATAACTATGAATTTAAAAATTTTGCGGTGGTTTTGGCACAACATTCGCATATATTGCAGTAGAAGCAATGGCTGATAGTGGGGTAGCTGCAGCCTTACCACAAGAAATTGCATTGAAACTATTACTATTAGGTGAGCAGTGGGTTCTGTTTCTTCATTAAACTACATCATCATACCATATCATCTTCGTGCTTTCCAATTTGGGATAAGATCTCCTCCCATTTAAATCTTCTAATCTCCAATTTTTAGCCAAATGTGAGACTTGTGTCATTTTTTCTAATTTTTTGCGGTTTATATAGGTCTTCCAAGATCATTGGATTTTTTTTAAAACCATGCATCATATATCTAGATTAAAATTGGAGGGAATTAGAAAATTTAAGTAGGAATTCTGTCAAGTCTTTTGGTATCAACAAGCCAGAAGTTCCAACACAATTGGTTTTGTCAATACTATTTTGGGTTTACCAGTACTATTTAATTACTCTTTTGAATCTTTGATAAAAGCCTCTCTCAATAAGAGCTTTAATGAAATTCGTAGTTAGATTTTGTCATGGTGCATTTAGATTATAACGCCTGGAGAGGAATTTACTCACTAGATACACTTAATGTAGTTATGTACAATAAATGTTTTTCAGATTACTATGTGAGTGGTAATTCAAGTAGTTTATGCGTTGAAGAAGTCCCATTTGAGACCAGCATCTCTTTTTGTGCAAAGCTGCATAAAATGCATGGGTACATAGTACATACCGTACATTTGAAAAGAAAACAATTTTTTGTTATGAAATAATATGTAGATAATGAATTCAATAGAAATCTGACAGATCTTTGAAGTAGTTCTTAAAAAAAAAAAACTTTCAGAAGATAATTTGGATTAAATCAAGAGTATCTAGTCTGACCTATTAAAAGGAAACACTGATCATTCACTAGTTTCACTTTTTAACTGGTTATAGTGGTCTGTATCTAACTATCTGTGTCACGGTTTTCTTTTTTGTGTGAATGTAAGACCACCCTGCTTTTACATTTCTCTTTCTTATTTTAATTTTTACAAAATGTCATTGGGACCAAGTTCTTAGCCAACATCTTAACTGCACTAAGAGAGAATGCTTTCTTAAGTTCAAATTGTTGCTGTTTATGCACAAAACTTACAAAAGGACTAATACTTTTTTTTAAAAGAAATATATTGCAAGAAAACTTAAAAGCTTGGAAGGTGATATTTCATGGAACTATAATCTTACCCTTAGTAAGAGGGTATTCTTTTCCACTCCCTGAAGAGCGAGATTAATATGAAAAGAAACATGAAAGTATTGAACATTGACAATGTTTATATCAACCACTCACAGAGAATCAAGATTTTTTTTTTTTTTTGTTAAATTAATTTACAAGGAGAATTTGATGAAGGAATTGTAGTTGTGACAACCAACACCAGTTACACCACACTTTTTTTGTCACCTCATTAACATTTTTGTTTATTGAACTTTGAATATCACTCTTTAAAAGATTTAAAAACACAACTGTTAAATGATTTTCATTTTTGTGTGGGAACATGAAGCCATTTCTTTTACCCTCTCATATGGGGGAAACAAATTTCATTCTACCATAGCAACAATAAGAAAACAAAACTCAATCTAAAATTTTATATGAAAATATAAAATTTTGAAACAATAGATCACAGCTATAGCGATCACCCTGTCCAGCTTGTATCATTTAGAGCAATCATAAACACATGTATATGATAATTGATTTATCGCATTATTTTTCTTGTAATCTTAGTACATATGAGTCACTTCCTATTTTCTTTCATCAGCAATTAGCTTTCCCGAGGAAACATAGCTAATTGTCTTGGCAATAGTCATCGCTCTTTACTCTATCCTTGCTGTGTATTCACATATGTGACATTCAAAATATACATAAACAACTATTTGTTGCAGAAACTTAAATTGATATTAACATATTAATATGTGGATTTAACATTAGATTAGAGCTTAAATTGATCGAAATATAAGGTCACTTACTGATATTATGATAATCTGAAACTCTATATTGATAGGACTATTTAGCCACTAGTTGCTACATTTTCCACTTGGTTCTCTATTGAGTTGGCAGTTGCAGTTGGCATTGATCAACAGTTGAATGCTTTGGAAGCTGCTTGCTTTAGTGATTGGAAACCATTTTGGACCCAGCCACACAATGTTTTGACTGCCTCTGAAAGAGATTGATTGGAAAATTTGTCCAAATCATTGGAGAATCTGTTGATGTGAGACACACAGTAACTGTGCAAACATTAATGCAGAAATAGCGAGGATTAAAATTCCCCAGGGTGGTAGAAAGCTCTCTACCAGCAAGCCCGAGGCAGAAGTTCCTAAAATGACGCACATTCTCCTGCCTATATGGAGGTAGCTTGTGTTGAGAGTTGGTTGGCTTATCCCTGCCAATGTTAAAGCGTAACCAATCACAAGTACAATAAAAGATGACATAATTGCACCATGCTTTTGAAATGGGTTGCCAGAGTTTTGATACTTGACTCGTAGTCTTGTAGAAGGGTAAGCAGCGCTAAAATGAGAAAACCCAGAGCAGTATGGACTTCGGTGGAGGAACCAAGTTGTTGCCGACTGTGAAAAACAGAGAGGAAAAAAAACATAGAATTGCCTCCGATTACATGCAATATTAATGGATATACAGTTGATGAATGAGCAGAAGGAATATCCATGACATTCGATTTGCCAACAAAATATTTTGCTTGTAATTAGATTAATGCTCATATTTAATTTAGAGGTGCAAGTTAAATTATTTGCCAACTCTCTCAATTTTGTGTCACTATCATGTTACTTTTATTGTGCTCTTGCTTACTACATCTAATATTCCTATAGAAAGAAATAAACCCCAGTTTTTATTTTGCTTGCTCCTATTGAATTGTTGTCTTTGTTTTTATTTATTTTCTCTTTGTTTGTAATTATAAAAATATTTTATTTTGCTGTGTGTGCAAGTTTTTTTCTTCTCTGAAAACTATTGTCAAGACTAATCGTTACCCCCAAAAAATATTGTTTCTTGAACACACTCCATTTATAATTCCTGGTATCCGAATTATAGGGAAAAATTATTTTCTTTTGAGAGGGAGAGTCTTTTTTATCTTGATTTTGATCTATCTTCTAATATTGACGCAACAAGTTAATTCAAGTAGCAAGGTTTGTCCTATCAAAAAAAAAAGAAAAAAAAAAAGAAAAGAAAAAGAAGAAGCAAGTTTTGTGAATTAGAATTTATGGTATTGACATGTGAGAGTTTATAATTTTGGAAAATTATTGAATAGTTTAGGAGTACTATTAATGTATACTCTCGATTCTCATATGAATTGTAGGTCTCACCATCAATTTAATTAGTAAGCTCCCACTATTATATGAGAGAAAAAGTATGAATTTATAATACTTTAAGAGTATTCTATAATTACTCTATAATTTTGATTTCTATCATAAATTCCTTCCCTTTTTTTTTGGGTATGAACAATTCAACAAAAACCTTATCTAAGTAATTTTTTTTTTTTTTTTGAGAATTTACCTAAGTAATTAAGAGCACTATAAAGTCAAAAAAAAAAAAAAAAAGCACCCGTACTGTCCTAAATTCCGTTTGATGTGTTATATATATATATATATATATATATATATATATATATATATATTATTTTCTTTGAGAAACATGTGTTAAAGCTATTGATTGTTTATAAACATGCAACAAAGATGCCAGGTTTGTCTGGATATATGACAAACTCAAATGCTCTGTAAATCATTAGCGCTTAGCTGTTAGCACTTAGCAGTGCCCACAAGAGCAGAAAATTATCCTGCAGGTAAGATATTGACACCTTTAAAAAAAAAAATTTGAACTTTAGTCATGAAAGAATTTATTACAAAATGATGGACTTGAAGTAGTAGCATTCAAGAGCGTATAAAAAAAATGTAAAGCAAAAACTAATGCAAAGAGATTTTAACTAACTCTTCTGGACGAAAATTGTTGTCCTCCATTGTTCTCGCCTCCTTGTGCTGTTCCTTCCACATTCTTTGCTATATGTTTTTACCCTATATATAGTCTCTGTGTCACTGTCAAAAGTTCACGGTTAATAACTACGTACAATGGAATGCAGATATTCCATTCCCGCAATGACGCTTAGGCTTAAGTCTTCGGTTCATAATCATAACTACGTACAATGGAATACACTTAAGCCTATGCGTCATTGCGGGAATGGAATATCTGCATTCCATTGTCAGTGACAAGAGACACACAGACTATAGTCTTTGTGTCACTGTTTCTATTTATAAATCCTATGAAAATTGAAATACAAAAAAGATAGAAAAAGCTTGACCAAAAAAAAAAAAAAATTTTAAAAAGCAAGCAATGCCAACTCAGCAATCTATCGTGTCAATGCTTCGAGAAAAAAATGAGTAGTTTTGAGACCACAAATTATTCCACAACTCTTTTATTACAACTCTGACATGATAATCTGTGAGTAGTTAATCATAACTTATGCATGGACTCACATTTTTTTTTTTAATAACCATACTTTGTGAAGTCACAATTGGCAAGAAGTTGTGAAAAAGTTTGTAATCTTGACTTTTCCAACCAAATAGGCCTCACATTTTCCGTGTGAGTAATCTCATCACTTTTACTCCACCATTCACGGCTTGCCATGTGAACAAGTTGTGACAAAAATTGTGGTCTTAACATTTTCCTTTTCCTATATCTAAACATCCCCACATCTCTAGGATTGACTTGACTCCACATGCAACACTAAATTTGATGCCACCACAATAACAACTAGTGGCATAGCTAGTATTTTTAACTTGGGGGCTGAGTTATAGTATTTATTCAATAATTATAATTTATAAATATATTGAGTACAAAGTTATTAGCTCTAATATATTCACAAATTGTCTAGTTCACTATAGACATACATAATATCCACACATACACACACACAAAAAAAAAAAAAAAAAAAATTGCAAGGAATTTATGTATGACAATAATTTTTCATAGAATAAAATGACTAATATCTTTTTTTTTTTTTCTTAAGGAATGCATCAATTGTTTTTCGCTTTGCTCATATTGTTTTTTTAGCATAAATATGACTCAAGAATTAACCTAAAAAGAACCTTAATTTTTTTTTTCTCAATTATATATATGTTACTCACATTAAAGAAAAACAAATTCCTCTATTATTTTAAGCAACATCCACTTCATCATTCATATTATTTATTTTGAAATATTTTAATGAATTATCCCCCCAACACAAACCCACATCCTCACACATTTCCAAGTTCATTGCTCTACTATAGCAGCAATGAGTTGGGAAAAAAGAGATATATCTGTTTTTACTAGCTGTGAGGGTTTTCAGTTTTGTGTGGCTGTGCTGAGATAAGCTTTGTTTTGTTAATAATAACTAAACAATGAGGCTTGTTGCAACATTGAGTAGAAAAAAGCAAAAGGCATGTAACTTGAGAATGAGAATGAGAATGAAGAGGAAAATGTAAAAGCTTTATTTTGAAATGAGCTGACGTCTATTCTATTTTTAGAGAGTAGGTCATTGTCCACTAGATTAATTACAAGTCTTTGGATAATTGGAAAGCTCAACTATTCTTTTATTTGAGGAGAAGTTTTATCTGTTAGACAAAGTTTAAGTCTTCTGAACAAATGAGGGGCTAGTTATAGTTTTTTAAGGGGGCCTATATCTTTTTGCTATATATGTTGTGGAGAGAATTTAAAATTGGGGGGGGGGGGGGGGGGGGGGGGGGTGTGGCTTCGCCTCTGATCAACAACCCTAGGCACCGTTGCACGTGCGATGTGTCCTCACCTCTTTCACTCTTATTCCCTCCCCCTGGTCGTGTGCTCACTTGGGCTTGACTCGCCAACACTATGTGGAAGAGTTGGGTCTCAACGAATGAGAAAATGGCCATGGAATTGTCAATTGGAATCAGAATGATGAGATTGAAGGATTTTGGGATGACTTTAAGACTTGGGAGAAGTACTAGTGCGGGATTTGTGACGGCTGGAGCTTTAAACCCGGTGAATACTATAGACACCAGCTGCTACTTATAGAGATTGGAGTTGTTTGGTAATGGGATAAGTAAAATTTATTTGAGGCATTGGCACGTCATATTACAGAGCATATTCCCTTGATTTATTAGAAGCTTAATTATTGGCCAGTTGTCAAGTTGCAGGATTAGATTTTCACACCTCTTTCTCAAAAAGGAAATAACCTAAAATGAAAGTGTCACTCTTTCAAATAAAGAGAAAAGGTCACGGATGCTTTAAAAATATTGATTTAAAAAATTTGTTTAGAAAATTTTTAAGAGCAAAAAAAAAAAAAAAAATTGACAGCTTTTTAATTTTTCAGAAAAATGATGTTATAACTTTTTATAATAATTTATTAACAATCACTGATGGTATAGGTGATTCTAGTACATGTTTTCACGCCTCTTTCTCAAAAAGGAAATAACCTAGAATAAAAGTGTCACTCTTTCAAATAAAGAGAAAAGTTCACGAATGGTTTTAAAATATTAATTTAAAATATTTGTTTAAAAAATTGTTAAGAGCAAAAAAATAATTAAATATTTTGACAATTTTTTACTTTTCAAAAAATAATGTTATAACTTTTTATAATAATTTATTAACAATTACTTCAAAATAGCCGTGACTCTAAAAATAAACAGTGTACTAAAAGGTGTCTCATATTTTGACCGCGCTAGATTGATTGAAGGGAAGCGTAGGTGCATGAGAGAGAGTGAGAGATAATCCTTGGGCCAAGTTCAGTGGAAAAAACAGGGAACGCGGGCCTGCTTTGCTAATGGACTGAAGTGGTCATTTCTGACTACAATTAGCAACAGTGGTAGCTGCAGTTCGGAGTTCGGACAACACACAGAAATGACGAGAACACAAGGACCTTCAGTGGGCCCATCAAATTACTGAGCATACTTGGATTTTGCCACGTTGTATTTAGATCACGACCTTTGTACCAGAATCCCATGTTACTCTTTAGACAAAATGTTTTTGGACTACTATGTCATATTAATAGAAATCTCATAGATATTTGGAATTGTGCTTAATTTTGAGAACATCATTTGCATTCAATCAAGAGTTTCTTTTCCAACCTATTAAAAGGAAAACATACTATTTCCACTTTTTAACTGGTCTTGAATTGAAGTTGTTTGTAACTTTTTACTCTGTAGCCCTCTCTCTCTCTCTCTCTCTCTTTGTTTTTGGGTGGCAATGTGAGTGAGACCACCTGCTCTTAAATTTCTCTTTCTTGCTTTTATTTTTCGAAACCTTACAAAATATCATTGGAACCAAGTTCTCAGCCAACATTTTTAACTGCCCCAAAAGAGAATGATTTCTAAACCTTAAAAAATATCATTGGAACCAAGTTCTCAGCCAACATTTTTAACTGCCCCAAAAGAGAATGATTTCTAAACCTAAAATTGTTGCAGTTTCTTCCATATCTTATATAATTATGTACAAATTTACAAAGGAATTGCAAGCAGATACTAAAGCCTGGAAAACTAATGTTTCAGGTAACAATAATCTTAGGTTGCATTTGGGATTTGATGAAAAACCAACTTATTTCTGCTTCTAAAATAGGTCTCATTGCAATGTTAATAATAGCCCATTAATTGTGTAGAAAGCTACTTTCTTATTTAATGTGGGCCTATTGCACTATTGAAGAATTTTTTTTAGTACTTTCAACTTTTTTATATAAGACTTTCTGCAAAAAATAAAAACAATTAGCTAGCTTTTAGCTTTTTTTTTTTTTAGTATTTTCAGTAAAAAATTTTCAATTTCAACTAAATAAACGATTCTCAATTAAATGGATCCTTAATATCCTTAGAAATAGGGTATATTTTCAATTTTTGAAGATCGAGAGAGCATGAGAACCAACATCAGTCACACCACTTTTTTTGTCATCTCATTTACATTTCTTTTTATTTAACTTTGTATTTCACTCATTAAATACGTGTGTGAACTGGGAAAGAGAATTTTCTCGGCTATTTCTTTTTCCATCTCATATTGGGGAAACAGGTTTCATTCTACCATAGAAATGATTTGAAAACAAAACTCAAACTAAAATTTTGTTGAAACTAGAAAATTTTGAAACAGTAGATCACAGCAGCTAAAGAGATCACCCCAGCTTGTACTTATTAAAGCAATCATGAACACACGTATTTAATTAATGTTAATATTTTTCTTTTCATCTTAGTACATATGAGTCACGTAATTTTCTTTTTTCATCAGTAAATAGCCTTACCCATGAAACAAAGATCATAATTCTTGCAATATGAAAACGTACATAAACAACTATATATGTTACAGAAGCTTATATAGACATGAACATATTAATATATAGGTGGAGTTCTTAACTCTAGATTATAGTTGTAGAGTGAAGATATGATCGGTTTACAAGGCCACCTTGACATCTATATATATATATATATATATATATATATATATATATATATATATATATAATAATAGGTAAAATTGAGAGAAACTCAAATTAAAATTTCAAATTAGAATTCCAATTTTGCGCCATGTGTCCTAACTGATTTATTTTTAAAGAGTTTTATTTCTTAATTTTAGAATAAAATGTAGAACCACATCATAAATATTCATCTAAGTGAGTTATAAAGTACAAAAACCAAAGAATTTAAAATAAATGAATCACAAAAAATGTGTTTCACAATAATTAAAAAAATAATATATATATATATATATATGGACAATTTACATTTTATACCTAATAATATCCTTACAAAATTTTTTAAAGAGTTAACAAAATATAAAAATGATTATCAATAGTATTTAAATTATATATATAGGAATTATATTTTATATCTTATTGTATGTCTTTAAGTGTATATATACACATACATGGGGTTACAAACTAGTTATAGTAATATCAAAATTGTTGATGCCTAGGACTAATTACGCACTAATTACCTCCATTTCCTCCACTTGTCTCTATTGAGTTGTCTGGCATTGAAGAACTGTTGAATGGTCTAGAAGCTGCTTGACACAACGATTTGAAACTATTTTGAAACCAGCCACACAATATGTTGAATGCCTCTGAAGTATATTGATTGATCGATTGGAAAATTCGTAGAAAGCATTGGAGAATCTGTCGGTATGAGTCGAAAAGTAATTGTACAAACATGCATACACATAAAGTGAGGATGAGCCATCCAAAGGCTACGTACAAGGATCAACAGTAGCAAGTTACAAGCAAAAGCTCCAAAAATGAAACACACACGTCCAAGTATAGGAAGGTAGCTTCTGTTAGAACTTGGTTGGCTTATCCGAACTGGGTTGGCTTATCCCTGCCAATGCTATAGCATAAACAAGCACGGCTATGATAAAAAGCGACATGGTTGCACCATGCATTTGATACTTAGTAGGCAGTGGCGACTCCAGAAACTTTGTCCAGGGTGTTCCTATTCCACTTTAAAAAAATTTCGGGTCATTTCGGTCTATTTTGGGTGTTTCGGGACGTTTCGGTAAATACTAGCCGAAATTCAAGATTTGGTCTTTAAAAAAAAAATTTCTTAAAACCAAAACAAATTTGCATTTTGTTAACCTCAAAAGGAAAAAAAAAAAAATGAAAAGAAAAGAAATGAACAAAGGTATTTGTACAATAAACTATAAGTTTATTTGAAATATTAATAAAATTATTAATTATTATTATTTAGTTGTTTCATAAATTTGTTTGCCTTTTATAAACTATAATTTGTTGTATTGTTATTTCATTAATTATTAATTTATTAATTATTGTTTAGCCTAACATAATTTAATTTTTTTGTCTTTTATAATATTAAACTATTAGTTCTTGGTGTTTAGTTGCTTCATAAAATTTTTTTTTTTTTTTTACTAACTACTAGCAGTCTAGCTAGCACACACCCCACTGTGCATTAGCTCACACTAGCAAACACCTCATGTATGCACACACCCCTACCTCTGCATGCCTTTACTTCCCCAATTCAAATATCCCACCCCTAACCCCACACCACACGGCCCCATGGCCCCATCTACCCCCACTCAACAGATAAGATTCACACAAGAGGAGCCAATCAGATAAGTTCATTTGAAATATTAATAAAATTATTAATTATTATTGTAACGTTGTTTAGTTGTTTCATTAATTTGTTTGTCTTTTATAAACTATAATTTGTTATATTGTTGTTTCATTAATTATAAAATTATTAATTATTGTTTAGCCTAACATAATTTAATTTGTTTGTCTTTTATAATGTATTGGTTTATTAATTATTATACTGCTTTAATTATTGTTGTTTAGCCTAACAATAAACTATGTTGCTTTAATTTATTTGTCATTAATTATACTGTTTTAATTTGTTATATTGTTTAGCCCTATGTGCACATTACACTAAAAGAGCTATTGATGTGCACATTATTTACACATCTCATGTGTAGATGTAGCACAATAATTAAAGCATTAAAATTGTGTAATGTGCACTTGTGCAACTTGGCCCCCATCCCACCCCCACCCCCACCCCCACCCCCACTCAACACACAAGCACACCTCATAATACCCCCTGCCAATCAGAAAATTTTACAACTAAAAGACAATATTTCACCAACACCAACACAGATTCAGTGCACACTACACGTACCAACACCAACAAATAAGATAAACTGATAAAGCCAAATTCAATTTTCAAAAAGTCAAAAATAGACAAAATTTAATAAAACTAAAGACTAAAATTCGGCCAATCAAAAGAGAGAGAGAAAGAGTTACTGAGTTGGTGGTCTTATTAAAGAATAGAGGGAGAGAGAGAGAGTGAGAGTCATTTCATAAAGTTCAAATAGAGAAAGAGTCAGACTCAGAGAGAGAGAGAGTGAGAGACTGAGAGAGAAAAAGAGAGAGATTGAGAGAAGTAACTTAGAAAAAAAAAAACGAAATACGTTGAGGGATGGTCGGAGGGCGCACTGGAGCAGCGACAGCAGCCGAGCTGCGAGCAGGGAGGCGGGAGGTCTGAACTGGATTGGGCATGAGCGGACGAGCTAGCGTCGGCAAGCGAGCGATCTAGCAATGGATCTGCCGATCTGGCATTGGGCCACTGGCGATCTCCGTCAGTCCGTCCTCCGATCCGATGAGTGACGACGAGGGGGCGCGGATGAGCCTCAACAAGTGTAGTGATCTATTTGTCTGTCACAGCGTTGTACTTGGCTTGGATGGTACTTGGCGCTGTGATCTCTGTCTGTCTTTAGGTTAGGGTTAGCTTAGTGATTTCTATTTTTTTTTTATAAAGCCTTTAGAGAATCTATGGGTTTGTTTGTTTTTTTTATTTTTTATGAGGCGTTGCTCTACTCTGTTTTTTTTTTTTTTTTTTTTTTGGGTGTGTGTGGAGAGAATCTGTGGGTTTGGTCGTAATCTGTTGGGCACTTGGGCTTGCTGTGGGCTTGCCTTTGTTACAATTTTTTTTTTTTTTTTTTTTTTTCAGATTTTAGTTCAACTTTGTTTTTTTGGGCTTTTTTTTTTTTTTTTGTTTGCTTGATAGTAGAACAAATATTTTTTTTTTTTTTAATTTGAGGGTGTTCCTATGCAAAGCAAATATAATTTTTTTTTTATTATATATAATTTTTTTTTTTAGGTCAGGGTGTTCCTAGGAACACCCTGACTTGTACGTAGCGTCGCCTCTGTTAGTAGGGTTAGCAACAATAGAATTAGAAAGCCAAAAGCGGTATGGAATGTGGTGGAGAAACCAAGTTCTTGTTGACTGCCACAAATAGAAAAACATGGAATTGCCTGAAGTTGCATATAATATTGGTACAAAATAAAATTAAAAAAAAAAAGTTGAACAGTGAGTAAAAGGAAATTAAGGGTCCATTTGGATAGAACTTATTTTGTTGAAATTGAAAATTGAAAACTGAAAATACTGTAGCAAAATAATTTTTAAATGTGAGAATAGTACCGTGTGATCCATTTTTAATAAAAAAGTTGCTAAAAAATGAAGTTTGTGGGTCTCATAAACAGTGCATCCGTGCACTGTTTACGGGAGAATTGGTCAATAATTACAGCTGGAAAAAAAAAAAAAATTGAAAACATGCTAGAGCTGAAAACGTGAACGTGGACATGGACGTGTATCCAAACGGATACTTAAGTGAGTATTCGTGACATTCTCCTGAAAAATGTAGTAGTGTCTTAAATTATGTTGGCTATGCCAAGGAAATACTCTCTCTCTCTCTCTCTCTCTCTCTCTCTCTCTCTCTCTCTCTCTCTCCAAAAAATAATGATATACTTTCTTCACTTGCAATAAAATGTAGAGACAGTAACCTAAGAAAGGACAAAGTTTAGGGTTATTTCCTCTAACCTACTATATGCCAAAAACTACACATAAATGATCTAGACAATCATCATATAGTGGATTGGAGGAAGATAACTCCAAACTAGTTTGGAGCTTTAATTTTTTCTCCTAAGAAAATATCACTAGCAACCAAAAAGATATTACTAAGAAACTAACTAATTCTAACCATGTGGAAAGTACAGTAGCACATGTGAAAAATGTGTTGAGACGTCAATACTGTTTTTAGAATGTACAATTGCAATACAATATTACAATTGCTAATATAAAATAAAATTTCTAATAATATATTATAGAAATTCAAAAGTTTTTTATAGAACCCATATGTAATTTAAATAACTTTTCCGCTATCACCCAAAATACAAAAACCAAACTCTATCTTACGTAAAATTGTCAAAGTATGCTTAACTTTTGTAGTTGAAATAATTACTTATATACCTAGTATTGGTTAAAATTTACTAAAAAAAGAAAAAAGAAAATGATCATGCAGGTAAGACATTGACAAGTTCTTGTTTTTGTAATGAAAAAATTTTATAATTGAACTAGTTGGATTAATGAGCATATAGAAAAATGTAAATACATTAATTTTAAAGCTATATATGAAATTTGAACAAAACCTTGGCGACGAAGATTGCTGCCCTCCATTCTCGCTTCCCTGTGTCTCTTTTCTATGTGTGTTGAGTGTTCCTAATTGCTATGTGCTTGCCTTTATATACTCTCTATTCTTCAAGTCATGTTTGTGTTAGAATTAATCACCTGCATACTGATAAATACGTAATCATTATTCCAGAAATTTGATATGGGATTGTTTGGTTAGGGATAAGAAGAGATTGAGTTAGGTTATGTATTTAGACTTCAGATTGATGAGTCCGTACAGATATATTATTGTTTTTTAATTTAATTGAGACTTTATTTACTTTTCAGGTTTACAAATATTGACGGATTGAAGAGCTGAGAAACCTTCCAAAAGTTTCAATTAGTTTGGTACGTGGGTTCCACATTGTCAATGGGTAGAAATGATAATGGAAACTTGGATACATATATACATATATATATATATATATATATATATATATCTCTCTCTCTCTCTCTCTCTCTCTCTCTCTCTCTCTCTCTGATGGTCCCACGTCTTCGTGCTGATTCCGGCAAGAAACTAAAATGTAATCGTGTTGATTACGGTGGAAAATAAAAGTAAAAAACTCAATTCATAATATCACAGTTATCACTAAACCACAAGTAGTGCACATTTCGGTTCCACTTTTGAATCTTTACTGCTATTAATTTGGTTGTAAGTTGTAACCTAAGATTATAACATTACTTAATATTTTTTTATTAGATATGAATTTTGACAAATCCACCATTGAATTGTATTTTTTTCTTATATTTTTCATGCGTGCAAAATTTTTCAAAAAATAAAAAATTAATAAAAATATTATCAATAAATTGTTTAAATTACAATTTGTATAAGTTTATGAATTAGATAGAAAATAATATCCAATTGGTATAACATTTGACATATGTATTAAGAGTGTAAAGAACATGTAATCCAACGGTTATATTTTCCAAATATGTAGCAATTTTAATTTTTTTAAAGAAATTTGTAGCCCTTACGCTACAACTAAGTTTGTAATTAAATTTTGTCCAATTATTAATATCTAAAGCTGTGGGCATATTTGTTGCTGAATCACTTTGATTATTGAGGCATATGGTTTGTTAATTACTCTCAGGGCTAGACCATATGGTTGAATTAAAATTTAAAGCGACAAATTTACAACTTTGGTATGGATAAATTTCTTCACTCAAAACCTACCACTTTAGCAAATTGTGCAAAAGTTGTTGAACAAGCTGTCTCACTAAATTTATTTATAAATTTACTTCATATGTTTCGAATATTACATTTTCATCTCGCATGAATTTGAATGTCACGTGTGAATTTTGTTTCTGTAGGTGGGTAAGAGAAGAGATGGAACTGTAACAGGAGTTTCTACGTTGACTAAATAGTGACAAAGGTCCCTGCAACCTCACAAACACTATATTAAGAAAGGGAAACAGGGACGGAACTATTCAAGGGCAGAGGGGGGCCATTGCCCCCCCTCTTGGAAAAAATATTTAACAAAAAAAAATTTTATTTCTATCTTTTAAATTTATATACTTGGCCTCTATTTTTCAAAAAATTTACAAACTAACCCAAGAAATCCAACAAATAGATAACAAAAAAAATCTATAAAAAATGCACATATCCAAAGTATATGAAAATCTTTGGACAAATCATAAATCTGGTCTAAGCAAAAATAATAACAACAAATCAATTATAAATCTTAGCAAAAAAATTCACAAAAACCCAATAAGTTTTATCTAATTTCTCCCTCTCACTTGAGAGCTCTATGCCCCTCTCAAATGACTCTACTCTTATAGTTATAGAGACAACTCTTATGCCACATTGATCGCTTCATCCACATATTAGTTAGACCCTGAAAATATTTAGAAGTGCCAATTGACTTACAAAATTCTTGATTATAAAATCCTATTATTAAATTTTTTTTCAAAAGAAAAAATTCAAAGAATAATTAATAAATTAATGCTAATAATGCAATTTTGTCAACCTCTAATATTGATATTTTAATTTTTTTAAATCTTTGAACAAAGAACTTCGGCCCCCTCTAAGTTTGAATCCTGGTTCCGTCCCTGAAGGGAAACCTTAGTTCAGCATTGCCGAATACAAGTTTTCACACCTATTCCTGACCGAAACGATGGTATAATAAAAGTTCTCACAGTAAAAAACTGTCATACTCATAGAAAGTGACAGTAGGAACAGATTCTCTCCAAACTTTTACACATACCGTACTAAAAAATGCAAAAAGAGGTAGCATTGTCTTTTTTTTATTTAATATTTTTCTTTTTTCTTTTTTATGAGAAAACTTTCATTAAACCAACTGACGAAATACAACGGGAAACAGGATAGCTATAACATCGAAGACAATCCTGATGGATCAGGTGTCTCACTATGGCCGGGGAGACCTGGCTCATTTCTTTACACTTAGCATAGAGGGCTAGTTCGTGCGCTACCCTATTGAAGTCCCTCTTCACATGCCTTATTTGCCAACTGCTAAAACAGTCCAAATTACTCAGAATTCCTTAAATAATATGACCTGTTTCACCACTGACTTCCTTGGCTGAGATGCTCTGAACAGCTAAGAGAGTCTGATTCGATGATGATTTGTTGGAGGCCCAATATTTTTGCTTACAGAACACCAGCTTCCACTGCCAACAATGATATTATTTATTATTTTCTCCTGAAAGATGTAGCAGCGTCTTAAATTCTGTTGGTTCTGCCAAAGATATTCTCTCTCTCTCTCTCTCTCTCTCTCTCTCTCTCTCTAATTAACAATGATATACATTCTTAACTTAGCACTAAATTGCCACCTCATCTACCCCCAATATATGAAAAATGATCCATTTCTGTTTGATATGAATCCATTTCATCCCTAGCTGTAGTAGAATAGCTAAAACAAATACATACAGCACACACATAAAGCTAAAAATATAATAACATCACATGCATAAAATAACAACATGCATGTCAAGAGTTTTATAGTTTGACTAGCATCTCCAGATATTTCAATGGGGACACTCAAAAAAGTGATACCAAGTCTTATTTTCAACATGAATGACTCGGTGGAAAATGCTGAAATAAACACATCCAAGTTCTAACAAAAAACACCTGCATGGTTAAAAGGTATTTATAAATAACATGTTCAATTTGCCAGAAAACTGAAGAAGCACTCCAACCATTGTCCATGAAGCCTGTTATATTTCAACATGAATTACTTGGTTATTTTTTCATCCCCCATTTAACAAGCTGGCATAAATTATCTGCACCCTCTGTTGTTACGAAGCCACTTTTTCACCATCAAGCTGTGACGAACTGCCAGAGTAAAATTAAGCTGTTATAAACAACCCTGCTAGCAATTAAATCCTCAATTTCATTTTCACGCTCATATTCAAAGTGTATCTCAAAATTTGACATTTGTCACAAAAAGCTCTAAGTACAAAGAAAATATAATGCAGCTATCTATAATGCACTGGATTAGAAAACAAGATTCAAACTAAAGTTTTATTAAAAAATAGAATAATTTGAACTTTGAAACAATAGATCACAGCTAAAGCAATTACCCAGTTCAGCTTATAATATTTAAAGCAATCAGCAACATACATATTTGATATATCTCAGTATTTTTTTTTTTTTATTAATGTTAGTATATATGAGTCACTTCAACTTCTTCATTTTTTTTATTTATAATTTCCTAACAAGTAGCATTACTTAGGAAACATAGCTAATTCTGGCAATAGTCATAACACTTTTCCACATAGCCTTGCAATGTATTCACATCTTTGATGTTTAGAACAGACATAAACAAGAATTTGTAAGCTTGAATTGATAACATTTAAGTATATGGAGTTTTAAATTTAGATAGGAGGTGTAAAGTGAAGATATGATCGGAATATAAGATAACCTTCTTGATAGGAGGACAAAGTCGGCACTAATTACTGCCATTTCCACCGCTTTCTTGAACTGATGAGTTGGTAGCTGCAGGACTTAGCTGGAACCAGTCACCCAATCTGTTGAATGCGTCAGATGATCGACAGATTAAATGGAACATTTCTTGACAGTGCTGGAGAATCCATTTGTATGATTTGTATAGCAACCATACTAAGATCGATACACATAAGATGAGGACGATCCAACCAAGAGGAGGGATGATGAGCAACAGCAGCAAGCCACAGGCAAACATTCCAAAAATGAAATAGACATGTGTGAGTACAGGGAGGTAGCTCGGATTGGGAGTTGGTTTACTTATCACTGCTAATGCTATAGCTTGAATGAATACAGCTACAACAAAAAGTGACAGGGTTGCACCATGGGTTTGAAATGGGTTGCCACAATTTTGATACTTGATTTGGACGAGGGCAATCAACAATGGAATGAGATATCCAAAAGCAGCTTGTTGACTGCTACAAATAGAAGAACATACAATTGCCTTAGATCACATTCAATATCAGTGGATATACACTTGAAGTGAGCAGAAGGAAATTTAGAATATATCCATGACATTCCATTTGCTAACAAAAGTTTTGCTCATATTTAATTTAGAGCTGCAAGTTAAATTATTTGGTGAGTCTTTGAATATTGTATCAAAGACTTGAATCAAATCCTGCATTCACCAATAAAGAGTTTGAAGATAACAAGATTAAAATTTAAATGATTTAAGATCGTGGTACAGATTTAAGAGTTGATTTAACTTGCAAGTTTGTGAATTATATTTATGGTATGCCATGAAAGAGTTTATAAGTCAGATTTCCTCCCCCCCAAATAATTTCCCTCCTTCAAGGGCAGAAACTTTGGTTGGTAAAAATTCGCCAAGATTGTACATTGGGTTGGAGGAAAATATTTAAACTTAGAAAGGATGCCAAATTGACTATCGTGGAACTAAGGTATCACAGAATTGGCTATGCCAGTTGCAAGTAATTGGCGAAGTCTCAAAAGTTGAGGCAGTTATTGGATTACCCAAGCTTGGAAAAGTAAAAAAAGTCTATTTTTGGACCATGCCAACTAGGAAAGCAAGTAAGATCTCAGCATCACAAGACCAATACCACCCTTACCTCTAGACCATTGGAGCTCCTACACATTGATTTTAAAGGACCATCTAGGACTGAAAGTTAAGGAGGTAAGAAGTATAATATGGTAGTGTTAGATGACTTCACTAGATATATGGGTGGTTCTGTTGAGAGAAAAGTAGATGCCTTTGACTGAGCTCTGTTTTTATGAAAAAGAATTCAGATCGAGAAAGAGTGCTCTACAGTCAGCGTTAGGAGTGACCATGGGAGAGAGTTTGAAAACTCTAGCTTTGAACAAGAGCATGGAGGTGAATTGGTCTAAACTTGTCTGTTTTTCCATGGCTATCCCAAGGCCTGCATTTATGTTCTGGCTAACAATCATGAATGGTTTATCTACAAGGTATAGACTTATTCAATGGGATACACTGGTGACACTACCTGTGTATTCTGTAGAGGAAGTTTAGAAAGCAAAATCAATTTGGTTTTTGATTGCTCATTTACCAAAAGAATATCAGTATGGGAAGAAATTATGGAAGAATACTTGATCTGTGAACCTAAAACTCAAATTGGATAGAGTGGTGAATTGGGGTCTGTGAAAATGGGAAGGCAAAAGTTTAAAAGCTGTGATCTGCAATATAACTTGGGGGGCAACAATTTATCAAATTTGGTTTCAAAGGAATAAGAGAATCTGTGGTGCATCATGCATGGGCAAATGTAAAATATTTTCAGTGAAGACATTTTAAGCGTTTGGTATGACTAAACATTGGAAAATGCATGCACAAACTAGCCACCAGCCACCACCACTACCACAAAAGCCAAACACAACCCACCACCAACCATCCAAAATCCAGATAGGGAAGAGGAAAAAAATACTGGGAAGCACGGACGTGGCGCTAGAGGAGTCGCACTCGTGTCTGATGCGGCGACGCGCGAGGGATGTCGCTGCCTGCGCGTTGGTGCCGTGTCAGGCCGCGTCCTGCCACATGTTTTTTTTTTTTCCACAACTCGTGCTGACTTGCGCCACCACGGCTGAGACTCGGGCCAATTCACGCTAAATCGGGTTGATTCGCACCTACTCGGGCCGTATCGGGCGAAACTGCCGAAATGGCCGATTTAGGCTGAAATTCAAAAAAAAAAAAAGGTGCAAAACGCACCGTTTGAACTTATATACAAACCCTAAAGGGCCATGCATTCTCACTTTAGCTTTCTCTCACTCCATTTGAACTTTAGCTCTCTCTCACGCCGTTCACTCGTCTTTCTATGCTCTCGCCTCTCTGTTCTCTCTGGAAAAAAAAAATTCCAATTCACAAAGGAGGCCTGTGAGACACAGCCACTCAGTCACTTCAAGTTTGAGCTCTCTTTCACGCATTCTCAACTCAGGTATTGAGATAAAGCTTTCAATCTTAGTTTGATTTGTAATTTGTGAATCTTAGTTTCTTTTCAATCTTAGTTTTATTTAGTTAATAGTTATTACTCATTGTAATTTGTGAATCTGTGAACTTGGGTTTGATTTATCATTTTGGGGTGTGGTGTATGATATAGTAATTGATCGATGGACTAAAAATTGTACACCACTACATTGCTTGGCTTATTCCTTAAATCCTAAGTAAGTACATTTATTTTCTATTTTCCTTAGTTCACCCTTCTAGTAAAACACACGTTTCATCTATATTTGTTTTTTAATCTTTAACTAGGTATTACTCCATTGAATGGCTTTCGGAGAATCCAAAATGCATTTCTCCACATCAGGATCATGAAATTTCTATGGAAAAGAGCAAGTGTTTGGATCGATACTTTGAAGATGAGAATGTATTAGCGGTGGTGAAGTTTGAGTGTGCTACATTTTTAGGAGGGAGGTTTCCTTCACCAAATGCCTTGACAGATAGGTGGGCCTTACAACTTTTGGTTTGGTGGCAATACCATGGCTCTGCATTTCTAACTCTTCAGACCCTTGCCCTTAAACTTCTTGGACAACCTTGTTCATCCTTATGCGCTGAGAGGAATTGGAGCACATACAACTTCATTCATTCCTTAAAAAAAAACAAAATGGCTCCTGCACGCGCTGAGGATTTGGTATATGTGCATTCTAATCTTCGACTCTTGTCAAGGTGCAATGAGGAGTACGTAAATACAGCAACAAAGATGTGGGATATTACAGGAGACTCTTGGAATGAGAGCAACATACATGGAGGAGCTGGAATTCTTGAGAATGCAGCCCTTACACTTGATGAGCCAGAGTTGGAGGCCATGGTTATTGGGAATGCTAGCACTAGTGTTACTACTAATGAAAGTGAAGTTTGAAGTGAAGCTATTGATCTTGATGATGATGATGTTGGTGTTTGATTGTCTTGTTGATTATCTTTTATTTTGTTTTAGTTTCAAACTTGTGAGTTATATTTTAATTTCCGAACATCATGGAATGTTTTAGTTTCAATCTTGTGGGTTGTATTTAATTTATGAACATCATGTTTTAGTTGTTATCTACTATTGCTTTTAAATTTGGTATATGTTTATATAATGTGAAAAAATATGCTTAACAATATATTAAAAATATAAATAAAAATATTTTTAATAATTTTTTAATCGCCGAGTCCCGCCGCATCCGCACCCACCTTTTTCAAAAATTGCCGAGTCCTACACCCGCACCCGCACCCACACCCGCACCCGCACCCGAGTCCCGAAACACACCCGTGCTTCATAGAAAAAATAGCCACCACTGCTTTGTCGCCACCAAAATCCAGCGACTAAAACACCACCACCCACACCATCACAAAAACAATAGCCACCAACAGGAATGAACCACAAAAAACCTAATACCAAACCCAAGCACCAAACTCAAAACCAAACCTAACAACACCAAATCCAATGCCAACGACCTAGCCGGCCACTTTGACCTCTGCAGCCGCAACCACCAAGATTTGAGAGGTGCAGCAAAAAAAAAGACGGAGAGAGAGAGAGAGAGAGAGAGAGAGAGAGAGAGAGAGAGAGGGCATCACTCAGATCTGATGACGACCCATCCCACCACCACCCATATTGCCGATTTGCACCGCGAAAGGGTGGTGGTCGTCAATCTTTGTCAATTTGCATGTCCTTACCGCCGTGACACCTCACCGAAACATTTATGCTGACGGTCAGAGTCCCAATGGACTGTGCCAAAGAGAAAGGGAAAAGTTTGTGTGAGAGAAGGAGGGAAGAAGCAGGGGTGAGGAGCTGGCCTGTGCGTGTGAAAGATGTAAAATGTCTTAGGGTTCGTTTGGATACAGTTGAAAATTGAAAATAGTACCATGAGACCTATTTTTAATAAAATAATTGCTGAAAAGTGATGTTTGTAGGTGATGGGGAAAATACCAAGTGAAGGTGCCGTCACCCTTCGCCTAGGTGACGGCACAGTAGGGGTGACGGGACGGCTTCTTTAGTCGTCCCCGACCGTCTCTCCAGTCTGCCCCGACGGGGCGAATGGGTAATGGGACGGAGCTAACCGGACCGATATATCTCGTCATGCACGCCAATCGCCGGGTTAGATATCTTGCACTCCACGCCATAGGGAATGACTCCGGTGAGGAAAGGATTCCGTAAAGAACACGCAATAGGGAATGGCTCCGATCAGAGGTAATCTCCTCGGACACGCCAAGGTCCCGGTTCTACACCACTATAAATACCCCCGACCCTCATCAAAAAGGTACGCATGTTTTGACCCCCAACTCTAGCACTCTGGAGTTGCGAGCAATACTAACTTGACCGTCGGAGGGCAGTTGGCCGGTACCACACCGGTACTTCCCTTTGAGGTTCTTTTTACTCGTGCAGGTCTACCTGGAACGCGCGAAGACCCCACGACTCACTGAGGGTGATTCTTGGCATCATCAGTTGGCGCCGTCTGTGGGAAGGGGCGAGCACGTACTTAGGCTGTGTTCTGTGCTTTCCGGACAAAGAGTTGTATGGTACTCACGCGTTCGAGGATTACCACCATGAATGATCAAGACAACGGACAACGCACCACGGCCCTCGAGAGACAAGTCCAGACTCTGGTGACCGCGGTGGAGCGCCTCACGAAGCGCAACAATGACTTGGAAGAACAACTATTGCGAAGGGATGCGACGGCAGGCAACCATGGAGAGAATGAGGAAGACAGCGCTCGGGAGAGGGATCATGGAGGCCCGGAGGGAAGCAATGCATTGACCCAACCCGAAGGGCAGGGGACAAGCCGTCCGTCGGCAGCTAACAATGATCCGCCCAGCACTACCGAGGAGCTACGGTTGATGAGGAAGCGTATGGATTTTATGATGAATGCCCTTAAGGGACGAGTATCCAGTGACCTCGACGACCTCGTCCACCGTACAGACTCTCCCTTCACCACGCACGTCATCATGTTCCCAACGCCGCCAAAGTTCCGCATGCCACAGATAGAAAGCTACGATGGATCCAAAGATCCACTAGACCACCTGGAGTCCTTCAAGACGCTGATGCACCTGCATGGCGTGCCGGACGAAATTATGTGCCGGGCATTCCCGGCGACGTTGAAGGGGGCGGCAAGGACTTGGTTCGGCAGGCTGACGCCCGGCTCTATCGGTACCTTCAGAGAGCTGAGTGCTCAGTTCGCTACGCACTTCATCGGAGGCCATAGATACAAGAAATCCACCGCGTGTTTGATGAACATCAGACAGCGGGAGGACGAGACACTCAGGTCCTACATAGCCCGCTTCAACAGAGAGGCACTTTCGATCGACGAGGCGGACGATAAGATACAGGTCGCCGCGTTCACCAATGGTCTGAAGGAGGGCAAATTCTTGTTCTCTCTTTACAAGAACGACCTGAAGACAATGTCGGAGGTATTTTACAGGGCGACGAAGTATATGAATGCGGAAGACGCATTACAGGCTCGGGGGGAAAGACCTCCCAGGAGGCGGGAAAGGCAGGAGGACGTCAAGCAGGATAAGGGGCGGAAGAAACCGCGGACGGAAGGCCGAGACAACAGACGACCGCAACCCCCTGCCAGTAAGTTCACAAGCTTCACCCCGCTGACGGTCCCGGTCGACCAAGTCCTGATGGAGATCAAAGACGAGGGGTCCTTGACGTTTCCGGGAAAACTGAAGGGGAACCCCGATAAACGACCCAAAGATAAGTATTGCCGCTTCCTCCGAGACCACGGCCACGACACGCCACTAGTCTCCTACCTGAAGGATGGCGCTCTGCCAGATGAGAAGGAAGCCGCCAGAAGGCTGAAGGTCCGAGCCGCGAGGTTCGTACTGATGGAAGGCGTCCTGTACAAGAGGGTCTTCTCTCGCCCGTACTTGAGGTGTCTGAGCCCCGGAGAAGCCGACTATGTCATGAGGGAAGTCCACGAGGGAGTTTGTGGAAATCACTCGGGATCTCGATCACTAGCGCATAAGTTGATTCGGGCCGGGTACTACTGGCCCACCATGCAGAAAGATGCCCAAGCCTACGTCAAAGCTTGCGACAAATGCCAAAGGTTCAGCAACGTTATCCGACAACCGCCCGCAGAGCTAACTCCCATGACAGCCCCGTGGCCTTTTGCTCAGTGGGGACTAGACATTATGGGTCCATTTCCGACGGCCATGCGCCAGCTGAAGTTCATGGTAGTAGGCATAGACTACTTCACAAAGTGGGTAGAAGCTGAGGCTCTAGCCACCATCACGGAGAAGAACGTGCGGAGCTTTGTCTAGAAGTCCATCATATGCAGATTCGGAATCCCTAGGGTCCTAGTCTCGGACAATAGCAAACAATTCGACAACGGCCCCTTTCGAGAGTTCTGCTCCCAGCTGGGGATAAAAAACCACTACTCCTCCCCCGCCCACCCGCAAGCCAATGGACAAGTCGAAGTTACGAACCGATCCTTGCTGAAGATTATCAAGACTCGGCTCGAGGGGGCAAAGGGGATATGGCCTGAGGAGCTACCCAGCGTACTTTGGGCGTACAGGACGACGGCAAGGACCCCAACAGGAGAAACTCCATTCCGGCTCACCTACGGAAGCGAAGCAGTCATCCCGGCCGAAGTAGGACTCTCGACTTACCGAGTGAATGCTTACGACGAAGGCAGGAATGATGAGGCATTGCGCCTACGGCTGGACCTAATTGACGAAGACAGAGCAGTGGCTGAACAAAGACTCGCGCGATACCAAGATCGCATGGCCAAGCACTACAACTCCCGGGTCAAGCACAGGGACTTCCGAGCCGGAGACCTCGTTCTGAGAAGAGTCATGGGCGCTACTAGAGACCCTACTCAAGGAAAGCTCGGCCCCAACTGGGAAGGGCCCTACCGAGTCACGTCGTGGCATCGAAGAGGCACCTACCACTTGGAAACGCTGGAAGGACAGACACTACCCCATCCGTGGAACGCCGAGCACCTACGAAAGTACTACCAATAAGAAAAGAGCGACAGCTCCTATCTGTATTTGCCTAAATGTATAGGGCCCAATGGGCACCTTTTTCCTTAAAATTGATACATGTTTCAGGAGTCTATTCAATCTCTCTTGCACTGTGCCTGGCTCTTAAAACAGGTATACCAAGGCGACGGCTCAAAAGCCAACCTAAAAGCTACAAGGCGTAAGAGCGTCAGGCGCCCAAGCCGACAGCTCAAAAGCCAACCTAAAAGCTACAAGGCGTAAGAGCGTCAGGCGCCCAAGCCGACGGCTCAAAAGCCGACCTAAAAGCTACAAGGCATAAGAGCGTCAGGCGCCCAAGCCGACGGCTCAAAAGCCAACCTAAAAGCTACAAGGCGTAAGAGCGTCAGGCGCCCAAGCCGACGGCTCAAAAGCCAACCTAAAAGCTACAAGGCGTAAGAGCGTCAAGCGCCCAAGCCGACAGCTCAAAAGCCAACCTAAAAGCTACAAGGCGTAAGAGCGTCAGGCGCCCAAGCCGACGGCTCAAAAGCCAACCTAAAAGCTACAAGGCGTAAGAGCGTCAGGCGCCCAAGCCGACGGCTCAAAAGCCGACCTAAAAGCTACAAGGCATAAGAGCGTCAGGCGCCCAAGCCGACGGCTCAAAAGCCAACCTAAAAGCTACAAGGCGTAAGAGCGTCAGGCGCCCAAGCCGACAGCTCAAAAGCCAACCTAAAAGCTACAAGGCATAAGAGCGTCAGACGCCCAAGCCGATGGCTCAAAAGCTAACCTAATCTACAAGGCGTAAGAGCGTTCAGCGCCCCAGCTGACGGCTCAAAAGCTAATCTAAAGTCTATGAGGTGCATAAGCGTCAAACGCCAAAGCGGACGGCTTAGAAGCTCGTCAGGCGCGAAAATAAAAGGCCTTAAAACGACGGCACCACCCTAAAAGGTTAGGCCCATATTCCAAGTGCGAAAGACAAGTCAGGCCTTCAAACTGACGATTTATAAGGTGACGGCTCGAAAAGAATTCTACCTTAATCTAACAAGGCGCGAGCTCGTCGTATGCAAAAATTAGCAATCGCATCCTAAAATATCTTCAAGGCATGATTCAAAGCTGACGACCCCGTTGGAAGGTCGTGACGGTGCCAAAAAGAGTCAGGTCCCAAATAAGGCCACCGCCAAACAACAAGAAGAAAGTCATGCATGGTTAATGAAAACAACACATTGCAAATTAAATAAATAAGATCAGTGTATTACAAGTGTCTTTACAAAAAGCCCTCAAAACAACGGGGCATCAAATACACAATGAAGATCAGTTTTACAAAAATAATTAAGTCAAGGAGCCGGGGCGTTTGGCGCGTCCTCGTCACCCTCGGGATCTCGGACCTTGTTGGCAGGAAACTCGTCAGGAATGGAAGGATCGGATGACGGGATTTTCAAGGCTGCAGGCTTGTCCAAGGCAGGCTGAGCAAGAACGACACCGTCACCTCCGCCAAGGGCCTCGGACTCACCAAGGTCGTCATCTTCCACAAAGACGGTGTCGACCACGGGCGTCGGCAGCACAAGGTCGTCCATCGAAACCCTTGACAGGTCAAGATGAGGGAAGAGAGACTTTACCTGTTTAAGGCAGTCCTCAAACCCGTCACCATAGTACACGGCACAGGAATCGATGAACTCCTGGGACGTCTTGAATTCCGCCACGGCGTCACTTTTTGCCGTCTCCACCTGCCCTAAAAGAGACGTCAGCTCCTTCTCAGCCGTCACCCTTGCTTCTCGTTCCCGCTCAGCCTGACGGGTTTCCTCCTCGAGCTTCTCTCTCAGCTCTTTGATCTCCCCATTCAGGGTGCGAGAGGCATCCTTGTACTGTTCTAGCCCGTCGGTCAGATTGGCGATGCGCTTCTTCTGACGGGCCAGAAGTTCCTCGTTCTTGGACCCCTTGACCTGAATGGCACTCATGCGGACCACGGCCTGTAACACAGAGTTCCCGTCAGCATATGAAAAAATGATGACGGCATAAATAACAAAGGAAGTGCATACCCTGGCAAGATCAAAAAGGCCCGAGTCTCCTAGCTCCTGCACGGACTGATTGGCGCAGGAATCAGCCTCCTCCTTCCCGAGTATGGAGTCCAACTGCTCCAAAGCGTACCCCTTGTGGGTGAGGACGCAGCGCCCCTCCTCTGGGATGACGGGACCCCGTGCCGACATCAATCCCTTGCCGACCCCGTGCTTGGGCGACGGGGGCCTCGAGGAGTGGTCCCCAGGGGCGACCGCCACCTTCTTTGACGGGCGGTCTTCAGCCCCGTCACTTTTCCTTTTTGGCGCGCCCTTTGAAACGGACGCAGACACTCCTTCCTTGCCTTTTCCCTCCTCCTTCTTACGGGTGGCGGCAGCCCGGATCTGAGCCCTCAGCTTGGCTGATTCCATCTCTGCAAGACGAGGACATAATGTAAGAATACAAGTGAAAGTGACGGAGAGGATGGTTCGGTCATACTTACGTTGACGGGACAGATTGTTCAAACGGCGTGCCTCTTCCGTCGGCTCGGGTCCCCCACAGTAGGCGTAGAGGGCGTCGGGCGTAATCAGGTCACGACACTTCCTCTCCTCTAATGGAATCCCCGTCACCTTGAGAATGAAGGCTTTCTGCTCCCCTGTGATCGCCGGATGAGAAAAAGCTGAAAAAGAAAAGGAGAACGAACGGGTTAGAACCTTGGCATAGGCAAACTTACATGCAAGGCTGACGGTGACGACCTGATTCCCTGACGTGAGCCCAGGTGTTGTCAAAGCCATGAGGAATTGACCCCCACTCTTCCTGACGGCATACCCAATTGGTCCCCTCTACAAAAAAGTACCTGCCCTTCCATTTCCTGTTGGAGTCGGGCATGTCTGACACTAACTTCAACTCTTTCTCCCTCGAAAAAAAATGGTAAATCCCCTTAGACGAGGCAATTTGGTGTGGACGGTAACACCAAAAGAACTCGTCAAGGGTTAGCTGACGGTGCCCGCCACTTAGACTCCCCCACAATATCTCGGAGCCGATGAACACCCTCCAGGCGTTGGGGGCAATCTGGCTGACGGATATCCCAAGATAGTTTGCCAACTGAAGGTGGAGCGCCGTCAGAGGCAGCCTCAATCCTGCCGCGAACATGGCGTCATACATACCAACGTCCGCGGTCTTCCCAGAGTAACACCTCTCCTTCTCCAAGGGAAGACGGATCGGGATATCGTCTGGAATTTGGTAACGGGCCCGCAGCAAGTTGAAGACCTTGTCCGTCATCGAAGGAAGAAAATGATTAACCGTCCATTCTTTAGGAAGGATGAACGGACGGTCGTCCCCCGGGCCTCCCGACGTGCTCTCCGAGTTTTCACCTCCTGACGAGCCCCTATTACTCCCGCTCTCCCTCGCGTCGTCACCTCCGCCTTTCCTTATTACTCCGTCATCGTCCCCTCCCTCCTCGTCGCATGACTGAATCAACGATTCATCCTCTGACGACAGGGAAGAGTCATCCCCTGACTCGTGGCCCCGCTGATAAACCTCGTCGTAGCCCGCTCCGTCACGGACTGACGACTGTTCGCTTGACGTCTCCTCAGGCATCTTACTACCTACAAGCGACGGGGTCAATCTAAGAGCCTGAGTGACGGCCTTCCCAAAAAAACCTAAAAGCCCGGTATGTAGCTAGATCGAAGGAATAAAAAAAAAAAAAAAGGAAAAGAGAGAAAATGGGAAGAGTAACTCACCAAGTAACGGAGGAAGTGCAAGGGAAGCTGACAGTATCAGACAGCAAGCGAGAACCGGAACGCAGTTATAATCTCCTTGAGGTGACGGTTTCTCTCTCACTAGCAAAATCAGAATAAAAGAAGAGAAATGAGGGAAAACGGAGATGTATATATAGGGGGCTGGGAGCGCGGAAGACGAAGCGACCTTCCCGTCCAGCTACATTCCAGTCCCTCTACGACACGTGTTCCGACATTAGGTCTGCTCGAGATGACTAGCCATTAATGCCTTGTCCGCCACACGCTGTACTCCCCAATCCGTCAGGCTCGACCGACGGGATTAAGGAGTAGGGGGCAACTGATGGGGAAAATACCAAGTGAAGGTGCCGTCACCCTTCGCCTAGGTGACGGCACAGTAGGGGTGACGGGACGGCTTCTTTAGTCGTCCCCGACCGTCTCTCCAGTCTGCCCCGACGGGGCGAATGGGTAACGGGACGGAGCTAACCGGACCGATATATCTCGTCATGCACGCCAATCGCCGGGTTAGATATCTTGCACTCCACGCCATAGGGAATGGCTCCGGTGAGGAAAGGATTCCGTAAAGAACACGCAATAGGGAATGGCTCCGATCAGAGGTAATCTCCTCGGACACGCCAAGGTCCCGGTTCTACACCACTATAAATACCCCCGACCCTCATCAAAAAGGTACGCATGTTTTGACCCCCAACTCTAGCACTCTGGAGTTGCGAGCAATACTAACTTGACCGTCGGAGGGCAGTTGGCCGGTACCACACCGGTACTTCCCTTTGAGGTTCTTTTTACTCGTGCAGGTCTACCTGGAACGCGCGAAGACCCCACGACTCACTGAGGGTGATTCTTGGCATCATCAGTAGGTCCCATGAATGAGAAAATAATCCGTATCCAAACCAAGCTTTAGAGATGTCTTGTTGCCCAATTTTAAGACAAACATTTTACGTCTTGTTGCCCAATTTTAGAGTTGACTGTAAAATATTTTAATGTTGACTATTTTTTTTACATTAAAAGTTTAAACAAACAAGTAAAATGTATAATTTAAAACAAACAAAACAAACGGAAGATGAACAATATAAGGGAACAACAAAAATGCAATAAAAAAAAATAGCAGTCTTAGTGTGCATTTGGCATGAATTATTTTTTCCAACTCTTTTACTATTCAGCTTATTTTTGCTACTATTCATGGGTTACACTGCACTTTTTGGTACTATTCATGGGTCTCATTATACTATTTCAGCTAACTTTTACCTTTATCTACAGTACTTTCAGCAAAAAAATTTTAGTTTCAGCAAAATAAGCGGATCCCAAACAGACACTTAATTATAGTATTAAGTTGGATGTGCCAAAAATATAGTAGTAGTTTGTTAATAACCTTGCAATAAAGAGTTATTTTTCGTATGAGATTTTTGTGGCCACAACAACCTCATGACAGTTTTACAATAAATTGAAGAGCATCAAATATGATAGAGATTCAAATATTCAATGAAGAGAAGTGCTATGAACACAATATTTTCATAACACTTTCACAACAAATCATAGATAGTAAGTTGTTTTAGTTTTAATTTGAATCCACAACTTAAAATACTTTTTTGCTCACTAATAATAGCCAATAACAACCTGCCACTTAAGTTTTTTTATGAAAGTGTTGTGAAAGCGTTGTTAACATAGCATTTCTCAATGTATGAAGTAAGGTTATCAGAATCGAGATTCTACACGAGATTAGTGAGATGGTTTGAGGATCAGATCGTAGGATCGACATGAGGATCGAAAGATCCTACTTTCCAATTAAAAAAATATATACTAAAAATACCTATAATTATAATTTATAATATATATTAATGAAATGTTGAAAAAAGTCATTTTTGACACAAATTAATGAAATTACTAATAAAATGCAAAGTACCAAATTACAAATACATAATTAAAGTTCAAAAGTTACAACTCACAAATACCAAGTTCTAAGTTAAATAATTCAAAACGTACATAATGTCTCACATAAACAACTCAAAGCAAACAACAATGTCAATATCTAATGTCTCACATAAACAACACAAAGCAAATAACAATGTTTCAACACAACATCACGATCACAATCAATCATCAAGACCAAAGTTTTGGTTATCTTGGATGGGTTCCTCAAAGTATGGTTAATTATTATAAACAACATTCTTGTCATTGTTAGTGGAATTACCAAAAAAAAAAAAAAAAAAAACACCTTTGACATCTATGATCTCTCACTGTGGCGTCATCGTTGAAATTCTTAGCTTCTTACACTCACCTTCTACTCTCTAGTAGTTTGGAATTTTCTTTCTGTTTTTTGTGATTTTGTTTAGTAGGTTAAGATAACGACTGACAATTAATGTGAGCCTTAGTTTTTTTTTTTTTTTTTTTTTTGCTTATTTTTATTATGTTTTTTTTATATTAATTTTGGTTAGGCTACTGGGCTGATCTATTTATTACATTTTTTTTATTAGTTTGGGGCCTTTAGGCTCTATTTGGGAGCTTGAAATAAGAAATTTTTTTTTTGAATTTTCTTTTATAAGACATGATCTTTAATATCGCTATGGGATCGGGATCTTATAAGATCTTAAAATCCAGATCAGGATCCCACATGAATTTCACTTTAGTAGAAATATCCAGGACGTTTTAAGGATATAGGATATTAGGATCTTTTAAAATCCTAAGATCTAGATCAGGATAATGATATCCATGGTATGAAATGTTAACCATAAGTGGTGCTTATTAAAAAAAGAAAATGATAATACAAGTACATATTCACAATAGTTCCTGTATGCTTAAAAAAATATTTATTACCCAAAAAAATAAAGATGACATGAGATTTATTGGCGTATGCATAGAAAAGTATAAAACCAAAATTAAAAGAAAAGAGATTTAACCGAACCTTTCGGAAGGAAGAAAGTGTGTGTCCATTCTACTCTTCTTTCTTTCTGAATTCTGAGACCTCTTTCTTTCTTTCTTTCTGTGTTTTTGTTCTTTTTGGGTATAGAGATAAAAGTGTGTTTGCTACTAGCATCTTATGCGTAGGTCTTATTCATGTGATGCATGGCTATGGGCAAAGGACTAAAACACTGGGCACGCCAACACAGCAAAATACCCCCCACAATTTTATCTTCTCTTTTTCCTTTTAGCCTTTCACGTCAAACGTCACAACCTAGTGTGGTAAAACAGGAGAAGTAGGTAAAGACAGAAAAGAGAACGTAAATAAGAACAAACCAATGAAAAAGGAAAACAAGCACTGCAACAAAAGTGGACTATGATGATGAAATCTTTAGTTACAATATGTTCTTATTTCGTCACCAAATACATATGGTGATGAAATAGTGACGACACAGCATTCATCACCTAATCTCCGTCATAGAATGTATTGATGACGAAAATGTTTCGTCACCAATAAAAAAATGATAGGTGACGAAATTTTTTGAGATGGCAGGAGCAAAATTATTGAGATAACTTGAAACGTTACAACTGAGGGACAGAAAAGTCATTGAGATGGTAGGAGCAAAATCATCGAGTTTTCTTTTCGAAATCATCGGTCTGTTTGGATACTGTTTATTGCTGATAATTAAAAACTTATTGCTGAAAATACTGTAGCAAAATAATTTTTAAATGTGTGAATAGTACCGTAAGACCTAGTTTTAAAGTAAAATTTGCTGAATTCTGTACTTGCGGGCCTTGAGATCAGTGCATAGGAAAACACCAAACACCAAACGCCCCTGAAGTGCAATCCAAACTCTAATATATTATTTGGATGTGCTCGCCAATGTCTCCTCTTTTTTTTTTTTTTTTTTTTTAGTTTTTTCCCAGTTAACCAAATAACTAAAAAAAATATTTTCTCATCCATTTTTTACCTCTCTAATAATCACTTAAGGGTCTGTTTGGTTAAAAAGGTGGAAAAGTGAGAAGATAGAAAATGGTAAGAGCGTGAAAAAATGAGAGGATAGAAAAAATTTTAATTTCTTTCTTTTTTGTTTGGTTGGAAATGAAAAAGTAGAAGAATGAAAAAATAAACAAAAAAAAAATCACCCAAATTTATTAAAAAATAAAATTCATGTCTAGAAAAAAAAGATCACATCTAACAAAAAAAAAGCAACAAAAAAAGAAAAGAAAGTAAAAGAAAAAATTAAAAGTTTTCGTCATTTACCCGAGGCAACTTACAGACCAAAGGCAACAACGTACAGACCAGACTTTGACAAAGTTTTCGTCATTTACCTGAGGCAACGTACAGACTACAGACCAAAAAAAAAAAAGAAAGAAAGAAGAAGAAGAAGAAGAAGAGTAAAAGAGCAACGAATTGGACTAGCCATGTGCAAGTGCCATCAACCCAACTTTTTTGTATTTTTGTCTTCTTCATTTTTTTTTTTTTTTTTTTGGTCCGTTTCTTCTAATCATTTTTAGTTGGTTTTGATTTTTTTTTTTTTTATCACACTTTTTGTCTTTTCCTTCTTTTGTTATTATCCGTTTTTTACGTTCTCATTTGTTATTGTTTATTTTTTTACTTTTTTTTTGGCTCTCATTTGTTGTTGCGGTCTTTTTTAAAAAAAATAAAAAATAAAATTGAAGTTACGCAATTTTTTAAGTAAAAAAAGAGTGGTACTTTTTTTATTTATTTAATAAGGGCATAATTGTAAATTTATACTAATTTTATTTTTTATTATTTTATTTATTTTTTCAACCAAATAAATGATTTTTTTTTTTTCGTCCTCTCAATCAAACACAAATGAGAAAACTTTAAATCTCTCATATCCTTTCACTTTTCTATTTCTTCTCATATTTTCTATTCTCTTACTTTTCCATCAACCAAACGAAATTTTAATGCATGAGAGTATTAGCAAGTGAGACTTGAAGTCCAAGAAGGGCGTGGGGTGTGGTTTATTTGTATATATTTCTAATGAATTTAAAAAAAAATTAAAAAAAAAGGTTATTAGAGAACTGGTGAAAAAAAAATTCTCAACTTCCGTTCTATATATCTATCGTTCCAAGTCGCATTTCCGTCAATCTGAAATTTCAAAATCCGCAAGGGGATATTGGAGAACCTGGGTTTCAATTTGGGTTTTGGGCTTTCATTGGAAAAACCACAAATAGAGCAACACTAAAGCTTTGTTTGGATAACGCGGCACGTTTGCCGCGTTTGAAGTTTGTTACGTTTTTTTTTTTTTAAGTTCCGTGTATGTCACTGTTTATTGGCCATGAACAGTGATTTTAGGCCAATGAACAGTGACATTCACTGTAGTAAATAGTAAAAAATATATATATATATATTTTTTTTTAGTTTTCAGTTTTCAGTCTTCAGTTTTCAGCAAAATAAGCGGTATCCAAACGCATACTAAGAGCATAAAGATGTAGCCAACGGGGGCTTGGCTGAGTGGGTAAGGATCGTTCGCTTCGTGCACCACACCTAGGTTTCAATTCCCGCTGCCCGCAAGAGTCCGTTGGTGGGCATCCTTAGTGAGGGTTGGCCCTCTCACACAGGTGGTATGGTGGGCCCCTCTAAGAAAGGGAGCTGACCCTCCCATTGCAACCTGGCGCCCTTCCCGGAGGTGTAATATAACCATAAAGACCCCTTTTTTTCATTCTCAAAAAAAAAAAAAAAAAAAAGAGCATAAAGATGTTCATTCATTGATAATTTTCTGCAACTTTGTTCACTAGGCTATAAAAAGTTACATCCAATATCAATATTTGATAGCATTCAATTTTATATTATCTATATCTATATAGAGGTGCTACGTCCACAACATTTTTTACAACATTTTCACAACAAATCATAGGTGGTTAATTGTTATTGGTTTAACTTTGAACCTAACACTAAGATTACTTTTTTGGCCCAACAATAACAGCCAGTAACAACCTGCCACTTAGAATTTGTTGTGAAAATGTTGTGAAAAATATTGTAGACATATCATTTCTCATCTATATATATCTAAAACCTGAAGGGTAACATTTATTGTTACTATACTCCTGTTGAGCCACATCATTGACCACATCATCCACTTATCTTCTACCTCTTCTTTCTCTTTTTAAACTTTTATTCCACCTATTATATATATATATATATATATATATATATATATTATTCTTTTCCCTATTAGTTCACATTTATAGTCAATGGCAGAGCTAGGAAAATTTTTCAAGGGGAAGCCAAGTTAAATGTGACAAAAAATTTTAGCTCTCTCACTTACCCTTTTCATAATTTAAAATAAAATATTTAGATACAGATGTTTAGATTTTTTTTATATGCATAACTAAAAAGTGGTAGATAGGAAAGTGTAAATTATTACTATCCAACAAAATCAAATAATTTCACATAAAACTTGTGTCCAGCATCTTTTGCTTGAAATTATTTATTGATTGTATCTTATACAAACTTTAATAGGATAAATTGTAAATTACACTCCTGAAGTTTAAGGTTGACTGAATTTTACACCTCAATATTTTAGAAACTTGATTTTACACCCTAAAGTTTGCTTCCATTAGCAATTCACCTCTCACAGTTAGTTTTTGCCGTTAACTGAAACATCACCATGTTAACATGTTTATTTTTGCCAAATCAATTTCAAAACTACGTAATTTCAGTGATGACCAATTTAAAAGCTGGCACAATCAAAACTACGTTGTTTCATGCCTAAACTTAAAACACAAACCTCTAGCCTAAACGTCAACGTTCAGGCCAAACTCTAAAACAAAACAAAAAAAAATAAAGAACCGGATCTGTTTAGATACCTCTTATTTTACTGAAAATTTAAAACAATAAAAAAAAAAAAAAAAAAAACTGTTCACCCGTTAGACACGTTTCATATGCACAGTGTAAGATGCGCATCCCACAAAAAAAAAAAAAAAAAAAAAAAAAAAAAAAAAACAAACAAACAAACAACAACAACAACAACGACGACGCAGAAAACGCAACTTGAAAACGCTAACCAAACGCCTACTTAAGAAGACCTTTAGCTCACCCATACCAAAAAAAAACTGTTCACCCGTTAGACACGTTTCATATGCACAGTGTAAGATGCGCATCCCACCAAAAAAAAAAAAAAAAAAAAAAAAACAACAACAACAACAACAACAACGACGACGACGCAGAAAACGCAACTTGAAAACGCTAACCCATACCCCATGAACCCAGACCTATCTAACCCAAACCCCTCGGCTTGGACTAAACCCAAATAGACCTTCAGCTCACCTCGTGAACACAGGCGGCGGCGGCGGCGAAGAACCCAGGCGATGGCGGTGGCGGCGAAGAACTAAGACCTCTCTCTTTGCTTCATATCTTGGTCACTACCAGTGAGGTGTGTAAATATTCAATCATATATGTGTTGATTTTTTCAATGACATTTTCGGCTGTGGTTTTTGGGGTTTTCATGCTGGCTATTAAAATTGAATTCCTATTATTTGGGAAGATGTTATTTGTATATATGGGTGGTAAATTATTTGAGTTATGAAGTCCCTGCGATAGTTTATAATTATGTAAGGTAGGTGTTTGTGAAAATGTGTGTGCCAATTCTGTAGTAGTGACTGAACAGTTGAAGCAGTGAAGCTTGAATCATTAATTGTTTAAACAAAAATACATGCTGCCACCTTTAGTTTATTACTAAAGGAGCTTGAAGAAATAAAGAACATTGAATTTAGAGAATATAAAGTAGGAAGCATATTGGTACTTTATAGCTCTAGTTTATTTTCTGTCAGGTAAATTGTTGAAAGTGCATGCTGCTCAGATTCAAATCCTGAAGGAGAAGAAGCTACTGTTGACGCTACTGTTCCAAAGGCTAGTCCTAAATCCAAAACGGTGTCGTCTGCTAAAGTGATCAAATAAAAAACACGCCTAAAGTGTAACGGTGTCGTTTCTCATTAAACCCAACAGCGTCGTTTCTCTTGTATCAGCTATTGAAGGATTCAGTTATCTCATGCACGTGTATGATTCTGTTATGGTTCGTGTGAGGTGGTTACAAGTCTGTTGTACCAGACTTCGTTGGGCTTCTCTCTTCTTCCTTACCTGGTTTATCTATATAAATGGATATCTATTCACTTGTATTGTATTGTACTCTTTTATAGCAATAATATTTGAGTTTCTTCAGTTCATTTTTCTGCCTCTGTTTTCATTTCTGTTTTGATTAATATAGTGACAGTGAGATTGAGAGAGGTTTGTTTGAGAGGATAAGAGTGTTTTTACAATTGTGATACTCTGTTTAGTTCAACAATATTATTAGAATTTGCAACCGGCGCAACAAATTATTTTTTAAAGGGATGATGTTTGTTAGGATGTACAGTTCTAGTGAACTGACAACAGAGGTTTTAGGTCCAAGGAAAGGAATTTGTGAAATTATGATGTCTTGCCCAGTATTAGCTATTGATATTGCTATTAACCTAAATAGAATAAGAGTTTCTCCAGATATAGTTGAGGATGTACTTGAGATTTGAAAATGCTGGTATGTTGGAATATCGGTTCCTTGAATGGGCTAGAAAACAACGAAATTACATGCACAGTGTCAGGGATTGTCACACCATAATTGAGTCTTTGGAAAAGATTAGCAATATTGGATCATGTGGGATCTTGTGAATACTATGAGGAACAAGAACATGCTTGGTGTTGAGACATCTTGCATTATAATGTGAAATCCTGGGCTCCGAAGGTGGAGGGGCAGTTTGAGGTGAGTATATTATAATGGAAAATACATTTTGGTTAAAATGTAAAGTTATGAACTTTGATATTTGATTTGGCTCTATTGTACTTCTATTTGATGATGCACTTACAATTTTGCATACTTGGCATATAGTAATTATGAGAAAATTTTCATGATACATAATCATATCTTACATTGTTGCGTGACTACTTGTGTTATATCTTATCTTGTTTTGCAGTTATATAGCTCATCTTTAAGAATTGTAACTGGATAAAATAATTTTGTTTTGAGGGACTAGAATTTTTTTTGCAGGGAGCAGATTTTATCTAATCTAGATTTAATAACTGTTCTCTGTTTTTTCAGGTCAACCTTGATTGCACTGTTTTGTACTAATCCAGATTTTTTTTGGAGGCAGTTAGCGATCATAAGGTGAAATGTAAATGCAAGTTTCTTGCAATCATGAAGACAGAGCAAAGCAAATTAATCCTAGATTATTTCAAAAGGCTAACAAGTTGGGAGCTACAATTGTGCTATTAGAGAAGGATAATAATTGTTGAAATTAATTGTGTTCATCAGAGGCAGGAGATGAGACTACTTTTTTGCCTTGCATTAAGTTGGTTTGTTATTGTGGTGGTCATTTTAGTGACAGAAAAAGGCCAAGGAAAGAACTTGTATTTAGTATAGGTGAATTGTAGTTTAGTCATTGTGAAAGATTGTAATGACAATCAATTTGAGAGAGTAGATAGTTTCTTATCTTGTTTAATGTAATGACAATTGTTATAGCCACTGGTCTTATTATGTTGTAATGGAAATTGAAATGCATTTCTTGCAATGGATTTTGGCTTTTAATTTTGTCTATTAATGGAATATTGTTTATTATAATGGAAGTTGATTGAAGGTTATTAAATGTGGCTTTTGCTCCTGTTAAAGTCAAGGTCAACAATAATCATCCTTACAATTGGTATAAGCACTGATACACCTTTTATGACCATAGTTGGGACTACCTGTACATAATAAATTCTAGCTTAAACCATACCAAATTTATGCATTGCATGTGCCAGAGCCAGAAATGAAGAAAAAAACTCTATGCATGTGAACAGTACCATTTCCTTATGGTGATAGTTGCATCACATGGAATATTAAGTTATGCAGAAATATGATTAAGTAATGCAGAACAATTAAGTTTATCACTTAGCTGCTAATGCAGAAATAAATATTAACTGATGGACTATACTTGGTATTGAGTAGTTAAATTGGCTCAGGTTCACATGCACAGAGATTCTTCAATACCCAACACTGCCATACTCTTTTTTCTGTTCATGTCCAATATCACTATCATATAAACTGATTGGAAAGCTTTACAAAACAATGACTAACAAATTTTACCAAACCAAAGGTCCTAATAATAAAAGGTCCTAAGACCAACACAAAATAGGTTACTTTTGTCCAGTAACACCATCAAAGAAGCTTATGGGTAGCACACCATCAAAGAAGCTTATAGGTAGCCTTACAAAATAGTAAACACAAAAGGTTCTAACAATCAAAGGTCCTAATGATAAAAGGTCCTACAAACTACCTACTCCAGATCCACTTCCAATTCCTTTTCCAGCTCCAGTTCTTTTTCCATATCTACCAACTCCACTGCTTCCAGCAACGCTTCTTTAGGATGAGACCTATAATTTAACAAAAACCCTATAAAACCCAATCAACAAAAAACCCAAAAAATCAAGATCAGAAACAATAGCGAAATCCGAAAAAGAGAGAGAGGGAGAGAAAGTGAAGAACAACTCACTGTTGGTGTGGTCGTTGTCGTCGTCGCCGCCGCCGCCGCCGCTACCTGGAGCCTTCGACAATAGGTTCAGGAGGCAAGCTAATGGCCAAGGTTCAGCCAGGCCGAGGAGATTAGTAAGGTCTGGCCATCGGGTTCATGCAAGCTGGGAGGGAGGGAAGCTGCCCTTCGCGGGTTTTGGTTTGGAATTTTAGAAATAGGATGAAACGGTGTAGTTTTTTATTAGATTTTTTGTGTTTTAGCTGCCGTTTATTTTTAATTGAAACTACGTAGTTTTGGGTTGATTTGGCAAAAGGTAAACATGTCAATACAGTGATGTGTCAGTTAACAATAGAAACTAATCGTGGGGTGTGACTTGCTAACGGAAGCAAACTTCAAAGTGTAAAATCAAGTTTTTGAAATATTAAGGTGTAAAATTCAGTCAATCCCAAATTTTAAGGGTGTAATCAGGGACGGACCCAGGATTTTAAGTTGGGGGAGGGCGAAGAAAAGCGGAAAAAAAAATTTTCAAATACGCATCCATATAGTATTAATAAACTATCAACTAAGACAAATACCCACAATTACGCAATTCCACGTTGACTTCGGAAGAATTTGAAGTTGAACATTTTCTTTTGAAAAAATCAAGCATTGTAGTTGATTTATTCATGATTTACAAATAAAATAATAATCATATAAGAATTACCATTATTTTCTTAAATTTGTGTGACAATTTTCTATATTATATGATTTGTTTTTTTCTTTTTGTCTTTGGTCCGCCGTCTGCTGTCTGCCTTTATTTATGTCTTTATGTTTGTGTTGTCTTTGTGTTGTGTGGTCTTTGTCTATGTCTTTGTGTTGTCTTTGTATTGTCTCCATCTTTCTAACACTGACCCACTAACCCAATAAATTCCACTACCGACACTAAAAACTTTTTCTTTAACTTTACCTTTTTTTTCTGTAACTTGTCCGTTACCCAACTCCACTTGTCCCTATTATGCCCAAGTACTAGTCAATGAGTCAACAAAGTAAAAACTAATCTCTACAACTTCTCTCTCTCTCTCTCTCTCTCTCTCTCTCTCTCTCGTACAAGCTATCTTCACAAACACAGAGTGACAGAGTCACAAAGCCAAAAAAAAAAACACCACAGGCAACACAGATTCAATTCACAATCAGTCTTCAGTTCATCACTTATCAGTAAAAACACAAACATGAAACACCACAAGTTCACAAGGCATAAGCACAGTTTCTGTGAATCTCAGATTCTCAGATCAGATCACAAACATTTTATATTTATTAGGTTTTGAAGGAAAAGATAAGAGTAAATACTTGTGAGCGGCGACGACAAGTGGGTTTTGAGCAACCGGCGATGGCGACAAGTGGGTCTCGTGACTCTCGTCGACGTGGGTACTGTGTAGCAGCTTGCTTTCGCAAGCATCATGGCGACACGGCGAACGGCGTAGGCGTGGTTGGCAACGTCACGGGGTGGGTGAGTGGGTCTCTCTACTCTGAGCACTCTCTGTCTCGCGCCTCTCTATCTCTCTGTCTCGACTCTCGAGTCTCGCCTCTCAGTGCTCTCACTTTCCTTTCTCTCTTTTTTTCCTTTTTTTTTTTCGTTCGTTTTTTTGGCTTTCTCTCTTTTTTTTTTTTTTTTTGACTGCTGAGAGCTTCCCATCTTCTTTTTTATTTTTTATTTTTTTATTTATAAATTTACATGATCATGGTCATAGGCTCCTGAGCTAGCTGGATGATGGGCTAGGGGGGGCCTAAGCTAAAACTAAAGGGGGGCCCGAGCTAAAAACTAAAGGGGCCCATGCTCCTTTTTTAAAAAAAAAAAAATTAGCTGCTAATTTTTTTTTTTTTTTGGGCTCAGGGGGAGTCTGGGCTCCCTTTGGCCCCTACTTAGGTCCGCCCTTTGGTGTAATTTACAATTTACTCAACTTAATATTTTTATTTTTTTAGAAACTAACTCAATATTATTTATTAATATTTTATACCAACATAGGTACACTTTATTGAGAACGTCAACACACAAGTACCCATAAACTAGTTTATCAAAAAAAAAAATACCCATAAACTATTCACATATATAGAAAGTGTTTTATATACTATACAAGAGAGAGAGAGAGTGAGAAATCCAAAAAGAGCTGTCACATCAGAGAAATCCAAAGAGAGATAAAGACAGCGAAGAAATCTAGAGTGAGAGGGGGAGAGATACCAGTAGTGGTTGTTGTTGGTTTGTGATGGAGGCTGGAGCCGTGGAGAGGCAGCAGTGGGCGGCTCTTATCCCTGTGGTCCGTAAGAATGATTTGGGTTTTTTTTTTTTTTGTTTAAATTCTTTTTTGTCGTATTTACCATTTGAATTCCGGAATTGTTGAAGGAGAAAGTGGTTTTCAATATGGAGGGGCCACAGGTGGACTGTTGAAAATGGGTCTATGAGTAGGGGTGTCAATTCAAGTTAGCGTGTCGGATTCGTGTCGGGTTGAAGTAGGGGTATTCGACTAAATGGCTCAACCCTAACCCGACCCATTTAATAATCGTGTCATGATTCTTCAACCCTAACCCGACCTGTTAATAAGGCGGGTTGACCTGACCCAACCCATTTGACACGCTTAATAAATGAGTCGTATTGGGTTGACACGAATATAACACAACCCATTTCAACTTGCATAATATTAAATATAACATCTATCTAGAAATAATTTTGTTTACATCCCAAAAAGCAATGCATACACTTCAAGTCTTCAACCCACATTCAAAATAATATAGTTCAACAAAAATATAACATTCATCTAGAAATAAGTTCTTTACACTTCAAAAGAAGTGCATACACTTCAACCCAAATTCAACATAACAAAATTTAACAAAAATAAAATAACATAATTCAACAAAAATATAATATCCTTAGAACTCGCCAAATGCTAAGTATCAGTATTGAAAGAATTTGAACAAACAGTAGACTAATCCTGACTATGACCACAATTATCATCCATAGACTCTTTGTTAATGTCCAAATTCATAACATTTTCCACAAGCTCATCCAATTTCATTTGTGCAAGTTCTATGCCAATATACATATACATACATACATACATATATATATATATATATATATATTAGTAATTCTAAGGTCTGTAAAGTTTCAATTTCCAATTATATCCCTTGTAAATTTTTGTAATTACTTACTTTTCTTTTTAAATTTAAAATATATATTGGATATAAAAGGTATTTGAGAAATCTAAAATAAAATAAATATTTATTTATTATACGAGTTAAACGAATTGTGTTAAGTGGGTAATTTCGGGTTGACACAAATAAATTGGAGTGTCAAACGTGTGTATTGCGGGTTATGCGGGTTGACCCGTTTATGACACGTTTTTTATCGTGTCGCTTTTGGGTCGACCCGTTTATGACCCAAACCCATTAAGGCCCAACCCTAACCCGAAAAAACCCATGTCGGGTTCGTGTCGTGTTCGCGGGTTGGGTCGAACATTGACACCCCTACCTATGAGTATTTTTCTTTATCAATTTAATTTTTTAGGGGGTTTTTCTGGACTAATTCAAAACTTTGAGGAGTAATTATAAATATGTAAGGCCTTTTTTGTGGGTTTTTTTGGACTGGTTCGAAAAGTTTGAGGAGTTACGGCCTAAATTCTAAAATCTGAGGGGGCCAATAAGTGCATTTTTCTGTAACTTGTAATTTTCATACTATCTATAATGGAAAGTTGAAAAAGTGAGGGGGAGCATGGCCCCCCTTGCCCTTAGTTTTGCCATTGTTTGTAGTTACCCTTCCTCCGAACTTTCTTTTCCCTTTTTACCTCTTTATTTTCTCAACATTTTAGATTTTACCGCTACACTTCATCCTTTTCTTTTTCTTATATTTTGACTTTTTTTCTTTTTATTTTTATTTTGTATAAATTTGACATTATCTCTCTTATTCAATTCATATTTTCTCTACAAAAAAAATGGTGAGTATTCTTTCTCACTCTCTGTGGATTTTTGTTTTTTCTTATAACTTTGATTAAGGTTTATGATTTAAAAAAAAAAAAAAAAAAGAGGCACTACGTCCACAACATTTTTCACAACATTTTCACAACAAATCATAGGTGGTTAGTTGTTATTGGTTTAAATTTGAATTTAACACTAAAATTACTTCGGTTGAATTTTGGTGTGAGATAATACTTAGTTTTTTTTTTTTTTTTGGAAATGAGAATTTGAGTTTATTTCAAAACACAATCTACATGGCTATGAATTTAAATATGCCTACCAATTTTTTGAGTAATAAATTATTATAAAGTCTATATTTTATTAATTTGGTTTCATTTTACTTCTAGTTAAGATAATATTGTAATTTTGTGATGAGTTTTTATTATTATAATGATAATCTCTTTATTCCTTAAGAGATAAAAAATTTGAATAATAAATTTGAAATTTATAAAGTTTAGTTGTATATTAGGTAAATATAACACATTATAATAGAAGTTAAAAGAATATAATATGATATATTTGTAGAGATAAAAATATAAAAAAATAATTGTAAAAATATTTTATAAAAATATACGTGAAGTAATTATTACTTTTTATATATTATACTCAATTACATAATATTTATATATTTACTACTCATTGTGTGGGTCTTTGACTAGTAAAGAATCAAAGGTGAAACTATAATGTTGGACCAAAGTTTACTTACTAAGTAATTTTAGTCTCTAAAATTTTAAATGAGTGCTATAGGTCCCGAAGTTTGAAAAGAGAGTGCGATTGATCTTTTAATTAACTTCTTTTAGTTTTTTTTATCCTCACGTGTAAACAGGAAAATAATATGGCACTTCTAATGATGTGGCAAGTTTTTGATATTTTTTCTTATTAAAAAAATATTACATGTAAGCATGACCCTAACCCAAACCCAAATAGAAGTGGGTTCTGATGAGTTTTTCTCTTCTTCTCCAGTTGCTTGGCATACCCAAACACAATTGAAATAACAATCTCAATCCTCCAACATTAACTACCCTGTTGATAAATGGCAACAATACGAACAAACTTAGTCAAAGCAAAATGAAATCTGATTTCAAGTCATCTAAAGGTAACAAATGGCAACAGTATGAACAAACCCAACAAAAGCCAAATGGAAATTGATTTCAAGTCCGTGTTAGAACGAAGAACATGAGAGAGAGATGATCTTCTTAAGCAGCTCCAAGCCTCCAAGTTCAAAAGGAGATCTGATTTCAAATCACAAGCCTCTATTAGTTTTGCAAATCCTTCGAATTAAAATTCTTGGGGTTCATTTCGTTTATCGTCATTTCATTTTGCTCTAAGAAAGTGCAAGATAAGGTTTTAGAAAAGCGACCACTAAGCAATGACGAATTGTATACTTCTACGTAAATATATACAATATTGTATATTTTTTTTTGCAAATGTGTACAATATTGTACATATCTATTGAATTTATTAGAATGTAAAATTTACATTTACAGTACAATATAAACCAATTACTACCCTCGTTCAATTTGATGGATTGCAAATTTGCAAAGCTGAGATACCATCCAAAAGTTCAAGGAGTTGGGTACATTCTCCACGGGTTAAATAATAGATGAATCTTGGATATCTGATGGTTCCACATCTTCGTGCATATCCCGGCTGGAAAGTAATCGTATTGATTCCAATAAAAACATAAAAGTAAATAACTCAATCGAGTCAATCCATAATGTCACAGCCAAAAATCGTGCGGATTTCAATTTCCACTTTTACATCTTGACTAATACTTGTACTAATATTTAATATCTAGCTGCGAGCATATCAGCATATTTATTGCTGAATCACTTTGATGGCTGAGGCATCTGCATGGTTTGTTTATTACTCTCAGGGCTGGACATATGGTTGATTGAAAATAAAATTTAAAGCTATATATATACAACTTTGTTATGGACAGGAGTTGTTTCACAATTTTTTCACAATTTGTTGAGATAGTAAATTGAGACCGATAAAAAATCAATTTCACATGAATTTACTGTTGATATCATTCAAATTATTATTATTTTTTATTTAAAATCTACTACTTTAGTAAGTTATGAAAAAGTTGTGTCGCTATATTTAATAAAAATTTACTTCATATACTCAATATCTTTCACTTTCACATGAAGTTGAATGTGACACAGGTTTTATAAGTGGGTAAAATTTCAGAGAAGAGATGGAACCATAACAAGAATTTCAATAGTGACTAAACAGTGATGAACATCTTTGCAACCTAACAAACACCCTATTAAAAGCATCCCTATCCGAAAATTGTATCCTATCCTATTTTACCATCTCAAAAAGCTACTTTATCAATTATACCATACCATTGTACAATACTCCCAACATCCCAACTTTTATTTCTTTTGTTACTTTATTTAAATATTCTTTTTATTTTTTATTTTTTTATTGTTTCTCTCTCTCTCTTCCTCTTCCTCTTTCTCTCCCTCAACCAGCTCCAGCAAAACCCATTAAAACACCACCACTCACATCCCATTTAACCCACCAAACACCAGCCATCAACCACCACCACAACCACCACGCCACCACCATGCCAACTTGCAAACCCATTAAAAAAAACCACCAAACCCACTGACAAGAACCACCAAAAAAAAAAAAAAAAAAAAAAACACCCACACATAAACATTGGCCACAAAAACCACCAGACACCAGCCACAAAAACCACGTCATTGTCACACCCAAAAAAAAAAAAAAAAAAAAAAAAGAGACACACGCACACAACAACCAAACAAAACCCACAACCCACCATTGCACCACCACGACTCACCACGCCCCACCCACCACATATCCACCATGCCCCACCCATGACGACCCACACCCATAACCACCATGCTTTAAACCACCATGACCTAAGCCCACAACCACCATGCCTCAGACCCACTTGACCAAACCCACAACCCACCACTCCTCCACCACCATATTCAACTCACAATACCCCTCAGCTAGTAGATCAGTAGAGAAGCTTTGATCTTTGCTTCGTCGGAGTGGAGGCCCAATTACTGGAGATGTGAGGAAAGAGAGAGAGGAGAAATGGACTAAGAATCTGAGACCAGAGAAAGAGAAAGAAAAAGACAGAGGAGAGAGAAAGAGGTATTAAAAGAATGATATGAAGAATAAATTTGAATATTTTATTTTTTAAAATTGAGCTACAATGCGATTCTACATTTAGAATCGCACTGTAACACAATTGCAAATTTTTTTGCAATAGTCAAATTTTGCAAGATCGGCTGTTGGGGGGCTTTGGGACTTAGATGCTAAATACTACCAACATATGGCATATGCAATTCCCATTGTGAATGCTCCAAGAATGGGGAACCTTGGTTTAATTTTGTCCAACTTGAAAGTTGGCAAGAAGGCTTTTGATAGTCAAGTTAACAAACCAATGGACGATAAGGAAAATGACATAGCAACAGCACATAGAGTTGCATACTATATTTGACAAAAGAATGGAGTACTTTATAGGCATGTGAGGGGCCAATTTTTGCATGAAAATCCTTCCCCCAAGAATTGCTAATTGGTCATCCTCACAATTCGACTAAAGGGACGTGTGTTAGGAACAAGGTTTTCGGACTCGAACCGTTCATTGAACAGTAAAAGGGAGAATTTCAAGGTTTTTGAGGTCGAATTGAGGTCGAATCGGGGGTCAAACTGGGGTCGAACCGTGATGATGTCATAATTAATTTAATAATTAATTAAAGCCTAAATATAGATGTAGGAGGCAAAATTTTTAAGCCAATTATAAAATGCCACGTCAAAATTTAGTGGCAAATTCTAAATTAATAACATTAAATTAATTAAATCTAATGATGACATGTGTCATCCAAATTGATATTACATTGATATATTGAAATTTACCACGTGTCATTTGGCCCACAAGATAAAGATAAATTTCCTATTCAAAATTTATGGATAATTATCTTTATAAATAAATAAAATAAAGATAAATTTTCTATTCAAAATTGATAGATAATTATCTTTGAGATAATTATTTATCTTTATTGATTATTATCTTTATCAAAATATGATATTTATCAAAATAGATAAATAGAGATAATTATCTCTAAAAAGAATTTGGGCCAATCAAAAGTCTACTACATACTTTCAAGTATATCAATTTGAAGTGGAGCTTATCCTCTAAAATCACTATAAATAGAGGACATCCCCTCTCATTTTCAGGAGGAAGTTTTCAAGAGGCCCAAGCTCTAGAGAAATTCTGTCTCAAGAATCTTTGAAGAACTTGAAGCATCTTTAAAGAACTTGAAGAACATTCAAAGGGCTTGAAGAACTTGAAGGACAACAAATCTCTAACAAGCTCAAGGCTAGAGATTCGTTGTGAAGCCTGTTCAATCCATTTTCCAACCAAAGTCAAGAAGATCTCTTGTTCGAGTTCTTTGAAGTTCTATTGGAATTAAGCTAAAAAGCCTCCATAAACTTCAACAAACCCAAATCTTTGAAGCTCAACGGATCAAGCCTCTAAAGCCCGAAGAACTTCAACCTAAAAGCTTTCACATTCGAAGACTTGAAGAACAATAAATCTCTAACAAGCTCAAAGCTAGAGATTTGTTGTAGAGACCGTTCGATCCATCTTCCAACCAAAGTCAAGAAAATTTCTTGTTTGAGTCAAGTTCAAAGAAGATAGAATCAGAGGGTATTCTTTTGTAAAAGAATTGAAATAGAGATTGTACTCATTATTCATTAATACAAATTTATATTTGCAAACCATATTTCTTTTCAATTGTTTGATTTCTGCAATTGAGAAAATTTGTGTTTACAATAGATATTAAATTTATAAAACTAGCAAAATTGACTAATATATTTATATACGTGAGGGAAATTTAATGATTTTCAAGCATATATTTAATAATTAAATAAGAAAGTTAATAAAATAAAATAATAACCATGAAAACATTAAAATTTATGATTAATTTTTGAAGTAAAGTTGAATATCTTTGAAAGATTTTAATTATAATTTTTTTTATTCCTTGTAAGAGATGGATAATTTAATTAAGTAGAATAAAATTGTGATAAAAAAAAAAAAAAATTGCTAAGAGGTTGGATCGCACGGTTCTTGCCACCGGTTCGTGCGGTCCAACCCTGGTTTTAGGGGTTCACGGAATTGCCACATATTTTCGATTCTCTATGCTTAAAAAACCGAATTTCAATCCAGTTCTCAATTTTCATGGTCCGACCTCCCAGTCCAGTCCGACCTCCCAGTCCGGTCCGGGTTTGAGAACCTTGGTTAGGAAAGTAGCACCTAGTGTGTATTTAGATGGGATGTTGCTCAATAGCATTAAATAGGATGGTTTCTAGTGGGCACAATAAATGCAATTGAGAAGAGAATTAGGGTGAATTACTATTGAAAATGATTGTATAACTGGCCAACTAATGGCATCTCCAATAGAGTAGATAAAGCCAAAATATAAAGAATGAAACCAGAAAAAAGAGGAAAAAAGAGCTCCAACAGTCTCTAAAACTCAAATTTTTTTTGCTCACGAACAGTAGCTCATCAAGTTTGATGGGCTACTATAGATTAGTAACTGATTTTTTTTCATTAAAAAATTCCAGCACTTAAGAGTATGTTTGATAACTGTTTTTTTCCCTTATTTTCTATTTTCAAAAACCATTTTTTATTTTTGAGATTAAAAAACTTGTTTGGCAACCCAAAATGGACAGAAAACAGAAACTGTTTTCAAAAATCAATTTGTGAAGGAAATTGAAAACATGCAAAATGCTGTTTTCAGTTTGTAATTTTCAGAAGTCAATGAATAAAGACATTTAATTTAATGAATCTGTCTCATATAATGAGTTAGTATTAGAGTTTATATCCTAGTAACAACATATTTCAGTATTTTCTATTTTTTTCTTCAAAAAACTATCTTTTTAATTTCAACTAACCAAGCATGTTTTTGTTTTAAAAAAATACAAGAAAATTGTTTTTTCTTTATATTCCCTAAAACAAGTTTTTGAAAATAAAAAACAAAAACTATTACCAAACATAACTTAATATTTTATCACTTCTTTCTCTTTCTTCTTTGATTTGTTTTTTGGTTTCACACTCTCTCTCTTTGTTTCTTCTCGCAAAACAATTCTTATTCTCATAAAACCAATTTAATTTAAACAACAAATCTAAAATCAGAATAATAACAACAGATCTAGAACAGGAAAAAAAAAATTAGAACAACAATAAAAGATCAAGAAAAAAAAGAAGAAGAAGCCAATTTGACAAATCTAAAATCAAAACAACAACTAATCAAGAACAAGGAAAAAAAGTAGAAGTTGATATGACCCCTGGCTGCATGCACTCCACAGTAAGGAGGAGGAGCAGCAGTGGCGGTGGCGGTGTGGTGGAGCAAAGGCATTTCTACTACCTCTCCATGTGTGTCTATGTGTGTTTGAAGATAAAGAAACCAAAAGACAAGCAAGATTATGTGAGACGTATTACAAAGAGAGCTAGAGAATGTTCTAGAATTAAGTAGAAAAGGAAAATAAGAATGGAGGATAGAGATAAGAGTGGGTATATGTGTGTGGAGGAGAAAAACCAAGAAAAAAGAAAAGTAAAAACGTATGGATGAAAGAAAGGAAAAATAATATAAAGAATAAGAAATCACAATTGAGAAATGCTGCCACAATATTTTCACAATAAATTTTAAGTAACAGATTATTATTAACTAATATTAGTGAGTAAAAAAATTATTTTAATGGTGGGTTTAAATTAAAACTAGAAACAACTTTTCACATAAGATTTTGTTGTGAAAGTATTGCGAAAAATGTTCTGAATGTAATACTTCTCATTGAAAAATATAGCCACTGGGAATGAGTAGGGGAAGAATAAATGAAGGTTAAAAAAAGAATAAAGAATGAATGAAGAAAAATAATATTGAAATGAGATAGAGAAAGGATAGAGAATCTATTGGAACGTGTATTTGAAAAGATAGGTAGGTAAAAGGTAAATGTCACCGTTCACTATCCAAACAGTACAAAAATTTAGAGAAGCTGTTGGAGATGTTCTAAGGAAGAGAATCATATGTTGATGGTTAGATTGATCTACATGACTACATAGCTTGGTCTTTAATTTTAAGGCATGGGTACCCGCACAAATTCTATGCATTAGATTCATTTTTATACATACCCGTCGTTATTTGTGCAATGCACAGAAGGTAAGCCATTATAAAATTTCAATCAATTTTATGTTTAAAACATATGATTAACATAATGTCTCTAGCATAATTCTCCCAAACATGTAATTTTAAGTAGCAAGTAGCAACTGCTCAATTTATATCTTTAGTATCACCTTTAAGATCATGAGCAATCACATCTCCTGTCCTCAGATCCAATATCAAATAGCCATATATATATATATATATATATATATATAAGTTTGACATTGTCTAGAAAAAATGCAGTTATAAATATAGTAAAAATATATGGATTCAGTACTTTACTTCGTTTTGAATAGTAAGTTAACCTACCATCCATATGGAAGGAGGAAGTACCATTTGAGTAAGAATTCATTGGCGTTACTAATAAGTTCATAAATGTTGGGAAGTCTTAATTGAAACAACATTGACAAACTACCCATCAATCAAAAGTTGGGTATAATTTAATTTTAACAGGTGATTAATTGGATCCTTAATAGTAGCAACAATGTTATATCTACATATTTCTTCGCTCAACTTAGGAGTCCTACTGAAACATAATATGCAAATGAAAAAAAGAAAAAAATGAAAGAAAGGAAAGGGTAATATATAGGATGCCTTGAATAATTCCACACGGGAAGGGAGTAGAAAAACTAGAAATCAAACCATATTGAGTTATTGACCGAGATAAATTGGAGGCTAGCCGAGGAGAGAGCTAGTCCTTTGGCAAGGTTCTGTCAAAGAAGGAAGGTTTTAATGGGCTCATTGATGATGGATGAGCCCTGCTAATCGAGCTGGGCTCTCAATCTTGATAAATTAGGCTGAATATATGAAAGGCCTATCTTCGCTGATGGGCTTAGTTGTCAGCTCTTACTGCAAATGACTAAAAGTGAACAATGAGGAGTTACAGTAGGCCTCATCAAATTCCGGCCATCAAATCCGCTAAGCCTAAAGTGTAAAAAACAGCAAATCCACACACCACAACATTAGGACGAAGCCACCATAATTGGGATTGAGTTCCGGGTGCAATTGCATCATGCAATTAACCCTTCCCTCTCACAACAACTTTTTTACTAATTTTATTTTTTTACTTTTACTTTTTTTTTTTAATTTTTTTTCATATTTTTCATTAAATGATTGAGATTGAAAGTTGTTTTTTGCAACTTTAAATCTTAGTTATTAATAGCAATTGCATAAAATGCAATACCAATACTTGCTCTTAATATATATATATATATATATATATATATGCCACAAGTTCCAAATTTTAGAGACTCTTTACCTAAACTAAAATATATGCTATTCTTTTTCTTTGTGAATGAGGAGCAAAGTAGAGCACGACATTGGGTTTGATTTTACACTCTTATTTTATTTTATTTTTAATATATATAAATTTTTGTCTCCTACTTCTCATTGGCATTAATTTTTTATTTTTATTTTTATTTTTATTTTGAGAATCACTCATTGGCATTAATTGTACTATAGTTTTGGAAGTCATCTCGAGGCTACAATCACAACATTTGAAAAATAAACTTCTTGTGTTACTTGCTGTGGGGCACAAAATACAAATTGAAACTAGAAAACTCAAACAAAAATTGAAAGTAGAAAAGATTAAAACGATAGATCACGGCTGCTATTTAAAGCAATAATCAACACACATATTTGATAAACCTCATAATCTTTTGTACATATGAGTCACTTCATTTTTTTTTCATCAACTAGTAGCCTTACGAAGAACCATGGCTAATAGTTGTGACACTTTTCCACTAACCTTGCAATGTATGCACCTGTGGAATTGAGAACATACATAAACAACTATTTGTTGCACAAGCTTAAATTGATACGAGCATATTAATTTGTGGAGTTTTAAACCTTAGATTGGAGGAGTAGAGGGAAGATAAAATCGGAATACAAGGTCACTTACTTTGATATGATAATCATCTCATAAGTCTAAACTGATAAGCGGGACTAATAATTAAGCATTAATTTCTGGCATTTTCACCAGTTGTTTCTCTATTGAGTTGGGAATTGGCATGGAAGAACTGTTTAATGCTGTGGAAGCTTTTTGGAACCAGCTGCATATTATGTTGAATGCTTTTGAAGTAGACTGATTGATCAATAGGTAAATGTGTTGAAAGCATTCAAGAATTTGTCGATGTGAATCAACAGACATGCATTCACATAAAATGAGGATGAGCCATCCAAAGGGAGGGACAAGGATCAGTAGCAGCAAGCCACAAGCAAAAGCTCCTAAAATGAAACAGACACACCTGAGTAGAGGGAGGTAGCTTGTGTTGGAAGTTAATTGGCTTATCCCTGCCAATGCTATGGTGTAAACAAAGCACAGCTAAGATAAAAAAGCAACATGGTTGCACCATGTGTTTGATATGGGTTGCCAAAGTTTTGATACTTGACTTGGAGGAGGGAGAGCAGCGATAAAATTAAAAAACCAAAAGCAGTATGGACTGTTGTGGAAGAACCAAGTTCTTTCTGACTGCAACAAATAGAAAAACTTAGAATTGCCTGTGATTACACGCAATATTGGTGTATGACCAAGTGAGTGTCCATGACATTCCATTTGCTAATTGGAGTTTTTGCTTGTAAAGAGATTATGCTCACAAGTTAAATTATTTGGTGAGTCTTTGAATATGTATCTAATGCTTCATATCAAACCCCACTTGAGTAAATAATAGTTACCCTTAGAGCACAGCTGATGTGATGCTCCACATAATGTAAACTACTTAGTGCTAGAATTAACTTTTTCAAACTACTCTATGGGCTTATGTTGTATTTTATATTATTTTTCTAGTCAAATAGAAAATTTAGTAACTTGAGTGGTTCTAGAACCATAAATTATTTCACATTTTCTTTATTACAATTCTAACATGGCAGACGGTTGGTAGTTGATTATCACTTATACATTGATTTACCATTTTCTTTTCCACTACTCACACTCTATCACATTACAGTGTAATAAGAAGTTGTGAAATAATTTGTCGTACTAAATTTTTTCTTAGTAGCTCTGTCCAGAACATGGCCCTCCGCTGCTCCATGGGGCAATTTGTGTATCAATGCTCAATAAGAAGTTTAAGAAGATTTCAGATTAGATGGTTTGCCTTAAGTTTTGGATTGCTTTCTATTGAAATTTAGCATCTTTGTCCAAGGTATTTTGAGCAGTGTTGGACTATTTTTTTTTTTGCTCTAACATAGTGTTGGATTCTCTTGTACTGTATTATTTGGTTGTTTCTTTCTTCAGTTGAACTTTTGAATTCTAAATGGGTGTTTAGATATCTAAGGGTAACTTTTGAATTAAAAAAGTTATGCGGAATTGAAATAAATAAAAGTTACTGTTTGCTTAAATTTTTTTTTTCTTGAGTTGATTCAAGTTGCAAGTTTTGTGAAATGTATTTTATGGTATAAACATTTCAGAATTTATAAGTTAGATTTTTCTCATAAATTCTTTTTTAAAAAAAGAGTGACAAATATGAACAGAATGAACAATAACTTATTGTCTAAGTAAATTAAGAGGAGCATTATAGAGCCAAAGTGAAAATGGAAAAAGAAGTAGCACTATCTTTAATATAGTTGGACCTGCCAAAGATATAGTTTGTTAACTTGCACTAAAAAGCCAGCTTTGTTCATTATAATACAAAAACTCAAATGTTTCTGTAGAACCGCTATGTAATTTAGACTTGTCAGATGTTTCGTTTTCTCATGTTGTAAAAACATATTTTGTTGCTCTATAATATCCTCTGCTTTCTACCAATATATATATATATATATATATATATATATATATCAAACATTTTGTAAACCAAAATAGTGTTTACTAAAAAAGAAAATGATAGTGCACTGTGCAGTTAAGAGTCTTAAGACATTGGCACACGTTCTTGTTTCGTCATGAAAATATTTATTAATATTGAACTAGTAATATTCATGGGCATACAGGAAAATGTAGAACTTTTTAAAGCAAATAAATTCGAACTAACCCTCCATGTTCGTGACGAAGATTTCTGCCCTCCATTCTTGCCTCCTTGCTATATATGCGTGTTCACTGTTCCTCTTTGCTATGTGTTTGCTATTCTTTGCTCTGTTTTATAGCGTTCTTCTGCAGTCCTTCATGTCATGTTTGTGGTAGTGCATACTGATGAATATGCAATTTCTGCATTTTGAGCAGCTGGTCCAATAATAAAGTGCCAAGAAGTGCCTTTCTATACTTTCTATACTATGTTTTTATATTGTTCTTCTGCAGCTACTCATGCCATGTTTGTGGTAGAATCACCTGACAGTGATGAATATGCAATTCCAGCAGTTTGAACCACTAGCTCCTAGTCAAATAATTTCTATTTTCTAAAGTTGTCAACAGACTCAACACCAACTCAACAGTTTGGCTTTCTACACTTCTCTTTGTTTTGTTACTTTTGGGTGGCATTCAGCGTGAGTAAATTTTTAAAGATTCTTGACAATGTTAAAAGATTCTCATATTTAGTTGCAAATCATACCATTTTAAAAAATTCTTGAGAATGTTAAAAGATTCTCAAATGCGCTAAGGATGCCTGAATTTCCTAACATTTTTTATAGTAATATGGATTCCCTTAAAAAAAAAAAGTAGGTATCTACATTATCATGTCTTATTAAAGTTACATCTTATATAAATTGACAATTTTACTAATTCTCCCTACCCTTTAGTCAATAGGAGAATATATATATATAAGATCACGCTAACGAGTGTTTTTAGGGCAATGGTTAACAATTTATATTAGGAAAGTTTTGATACAACCTTTATGAGAAACTAGTTGCTAACCCATGCGGTGCACGGAAAAATTAAAAAAAAAAAAAAAGATCATCAAGCACTATCATTTTGACCTTCATGTATGTATACATAATTGATATTAGTTGCATTGAAAACTACAAATAAAATATAAAATAAAATACTAATTGTACAAATAAAAACCATAAACCTTTTTCTTTTCTTTCTAAACTAAAAAATGTACCAACCCAAAATAAGTGAATCATTAATTCCATAACATCCAAATTGTGAGCAGCACAAAAACGTTGAATCAAAGAACACTAAGAAAAGTGTCAAGTGGATTTTGCATTAAAATCACAATTACTTGTAATTTCTTGAATAAACAATTACTTTGAATCATTATCCGAAAGATGAGAGACATAAAAACTTGATAAGTCTCAAAGATGAAGTTCCTCGGATATATTTCAGCATCAATGTCCAAGTTCAGCCCTATGTATAGCAAGCATTAGCAAAGTATCCACGACCTTCCTCCTTCGGAATTCACAAAGCTACTCCAAAGAAAAATTGTTAAGAAGCATAAGACAACAAAAAGAAATAAAATCTAACTTATATAATTGAACAGTTAAGTCAATAATTTTGTTTGAATCATTAAAATTCACCCTCATATTTACCCTAGACGACCACATGCGAAGGATCTAACAATATCAAAGATATTTATTCACCAAAAAGAACAATATATAACTCAAGGAACTATAGATTGGAGAGGGAAAAAAGTAGGAGACTATTATGCAATGAATATGAACAAAAATCATGTACCAAAAACATGCAATTATATAGAATATAACCTCCAATGCATGCTTAAATATTGCAAGAGGCACATAACCCCATTTTCGTATCCTATCATCTCATGAGAAAAAAATTAATGAATGTAAATGTAACCAAGCCTAAACCAACAAATTCTAGCCCAATATTAATGATAGGCTATGAACTGAAAAACGCAAAATAAAGATAGGGTGTTACATTTTCAAACAGGAGAACATGTGTGCACAAAATTAAATGATGCTATTAGTTAAGAATTATGACAATTCAAAAAAAAATGAAAAAAAAAAAAAACCAAAGTAAAAGCCTAGATTTCCCAAAAGGTGTTCATCAAAATTGTAGAAACCATTGGCAACTTAAGGTCCTACATCAATCAAATTAAAAAACCCAAAATTGTCCCCACATAAAAAGACTAAACACGGTCACAAAATACAAACTCATAAACAATTTCATCTAGAATAAGGAATATTTTTTTTCAATTTCAACTGACAAATTAAACAACAAAACTATATTAGTGGAAGGAAAAGAATTGAAACAAAAACATGCAAAGAGGCTACCTAGATGTTCATGGCCTTATTGTTGGACTCAAGTTGGCTTCCTACACAGAGAAGTTTCTAAAATTTTCACACTATTCCATTACCAGAAATTTGCCAAATTCAACACACCATTCTAACTTCAAGATTTATGTATTAAACCCCCCAATAACTTGCTCACAATATATCAAAATTCTTTCATTATACCTTTTGGTAAAGTACATACATAGTAGTACATTCTTTTGGTGCTAATTAAAAACAACATTTAAAATAAAAATTAATGAAAACAAAGGAGAAAAAAAATTCAAATACAGCAATTAAATGAAGCTTATTACAAAAAAAAAAAAAAAAAAATCAATAAAGCAAAAATAGTATGTAACCCCATTTTCATCATGTACAACCACAAACATGAAAAAATAAATACAGCAAGTACATGCAATGAATAGATAGATGGCCTCTATATTTTATTTTTTGTCTAATACATTTATCGCTTTTATGGTAGTTCAATTTTTATATAAAATAAAATGACATTCAAGATGATCAATGTTAAATTGCTAAAACATATACACAATTTAACATCTACCTCTCAAAACTGAATAGTACCGAAAATTGGAATGCTTAACACATCAAAACACACATATACACAAAAATGTACAATTTTCCAAAAGCAAAAGTACATAGACATGCATAAGTACATGTCTACATAAATATCACAATCAACGTGTATATATCTCATAAAGAACAAAGAGCATATTTGTTAATGTTCTAATTGTCAAGCTGAACAGTCCTAAGTTTACTACCAAAATACATGTCATAGGAATAGGAGGAGATTGACATTTTAGAACAAATTCATTGAAATTGTAGCCTCTCTCACTTGCAAGCAATTGGTTGCCTACATCTAATAAATTATTTTGTAAATTTTTTGGATGCCTAGGCCAAATTGTAACTTCAATAAAAAAAATTAAATTCCCAAAAAAAGTAGAAAGGAAGCAACTTGTTTATCTTAGATTAGCTTTATTCAGCTTTGCAGTGGCTTTGGTGAGAGATATGATGAGTTCACCTTGAGCCTAGGATTAAACGGCAAATCACAAAATGCATTGAACACAACTCAATATGTAGCAACAGTTTATAATTTTAATAAACACAAAGTTGTATTCTTTAATAGATAAACAAAAAGATTATTTTCAAATCTCATCATCAATAACAAAATTACATAGATGAAACACACATTAATAAGAAAACCCAAAAATGATGGAGAGAGATTGCTATGGAGAGGCAGAGGCTACATCCAAACTTGCCAAAAGAGAAAGATTCTTTTTAGTGCCTAGACTCGTCCAAATAAAAAGACTCTAATAGTTTTGAAAAGATTAAATTTGAATAGTGAAATGTTATTCAAAAAATATATTTAAAAATATGTAATTTCTAGCATATGAAAATAAAAACTGATTGAAATAAGAGAGGGGCTAATCGTGTGGGTTTTTTGGCATGGGCTGAGGGAGACCAATAAACTTTCTAAGTTTCATTCTTTGGTGTTTCAGAGCCCTCCAATGGTGCCCTTCTCTTTCTCATCTCTCTAACTCTCTCAAACCAATTCTAAATTTTAAACCTTAATCAAAGCAAATTTAGGCCTACTACGTAAATCAAAACTAAGTAGTCCATAACAATCAAACCTAAATCATAATTATTGCCAAAATTTATGTATATAAGAAAATACCTTTATCGATGTGGTGCCGGCGGTGTTACGGTGGTGGGATGCCGTTGAAGGTGGGTGCTAGCTTGACAACGTTCTAGCTTTTGGGGCTTTGCTTGCAAATAGCTTGTATGGAAAAATTGTTTCAAAGTTGTCGTAGTAAATAGAGTAAAGAGAGTAGAGGAAAAGGGGAGAATAACGTACAGAGAGAAGAAAGAAGTGGTTTAATAGAAACGTGGGGAAGGGAAGGGGAAGGAATTTGAAACAGTGCAGTAAATGTGAAACCTTAGAACAGAAACGTGGGGAGGAAAAAAACATGGAGAAAGAAAACATGGGGAAGGGGAAGGAAAGGGTTTTGAGTGAAAAATTTTGTAACCATGTTTCAGAGGAGCAAAACGTGGAGAAAGAAAACGCGGGAAGGAGAAGGAAAGGGTTTTGCATGAAAAATTTTGTAACCGTGTTTCAAAAAGGTTTCACAAAGGGCTTAGGTTGAAAAGGCTTTGGGTTTGGCTTTATGATGGAATTAAATGTATAAGAAGTGGGCTTTATGGTGGAAATGGGGCTTTATGGTGGAGATTATTAGTATTTTAAAATGTATCAAAACTATTTTAAATTTATGGTTTAGATTATTAGTATTTTAAAAGGTGTAAAAACTTTTTTAATTTGTAGGAAAAATACAAAAAAGAGGAAGGAAATGACATTACTGCTGACGTAGCTCAATATGAGCATAGCAATATTAAATGCTATACTTCAACTTTTAGTAATATATAGAATATAGATGAAAAAAACTGTTAAAATATTAATTATATTTTTTCTCTTCCTATAAAACATTTTTTAAAATGGATTATTAACCAATACCCTTAGGACTTCTGTTAGCATTTCTCTTAATTTATTTGATGCTCAAATTTCTTAGCTATGACGTGACAGGACTAAACATTGACGGATAGTAGAGATGATACCATCCAACTCGCCATTGAAATGTCATTGAAATTTAGATAGTAATGCTTAGGACATAGAAAAGTGCACAACTTGCCGCGTGGCTAGTTGTGATTGATGTAGGTGTGTCTCTACATGGCCTACCATCACACTTATACCGATCATAATTCGCCACATAGCAAATTGTGGTACAAAGTTGTGCACTTTTTTGTGTCCAGAGCATTACTCAAACTTAGATATCTAATAGTTTCACATCTTCTCCGATTGGAAAAGTAAAAAGTAAATTACTTGACTCATCTTGTCACCATCTGCAACAAAGCATGCGAATTTTTTGGTTTCCACTTTCCACTTTCACTTTGAAATAAGTTAGTTTTACAAATAGTGCATATTAGGGGTTTTAAGTTTTTTTTTTTTTTTAATCTTTTATGTTTATCTTTTTTAAATCTTACTTTTTTTAATATAAATATATTTTTAGTACATAAAAACCTTTTTTTTAGAAACAAGCGCACACACACACAAGGGAGAAGGAAAGGGGTTATAACACAAAAGCACACCACAACTCCACTCAAAAGCCATGATAACTTTTAAGGGAGGGTGTGACAAGTTATACTATACACAACACACTCTCTTAAATAATGTGGGACAATTACCCATTCTTTTTTTTTTTTTTTTTTGAGAAACAAACACACACACACACAACGGAGAGGGAGAGGGGATCTAACACAAAGGCACACCACAACTCCACTCAAAAGCCACATAAAAACTTAGATACAATAACTACACTTTTCTCTCACAAAAATATGAATGTCACATGTGAATTTTACATATGAGATTCATTTTATATTAAAGGAAAGTATAATATATTGGATACATTGAATATTATTTCACATACAAACATGCTAGAATTCGAAACATATAGACCAATGGCAGAGTCAGCAATCACCCCGTCGGAGCTCCAGAAAATTGACCTATATAAAGATATTTTTGAAATATTTAGGCCCCTTTGTTAAATCGGTTTACTTTACAAAAATCAACTACATATTTCCTCATTTCCTAAACAAAAGATGGTGATTAATGGACCCCACGTAAAACTGTTCCTTAAAAAAAAACTAGCATGTAGTCCGTGCTTACGCACGGAAATATGAACAAATATGATGATAAGATGTTCATCTTGGTAGATTCAGTTTCCACATTGAGCTTAGAATCTTCTTGGAGGTGCCAATGAAGCGGTAATATATGAGAGTGTGAAGTAAGGAAGAGTGAGATTGAACATTGTATTTGAACCCGGCCTTGCTCTTAGAAATCCGAAAGGAGGAGGAGAGGGTAGTGTGTGGATCTAGTTGGTACAGGTTGAGAGAGAAGAAGGAGACATGAGATGACAATATGGCATTAGAAGGAGATGGTCTTTTACTTTTATAGTCTTTCTTGTTGGACTCCTTGGTTCTGGTAGTGAGCAGGTGAGATGTTCACCTATAAAAGTGTGCAGGTGAAATGTTCTTGCTTAGGCCAATGAGCATTATCATTATGGTTTTTTTGGCTTCCGTGTTAAATGTTAATGCATCATTTATTTGGGCACAAAAATTAAAAAATTTAGATAAGATACATGACACAAAATTGAAGTCCAATTTATAATCTAATTAGATTTTTTTTTTTTAGTTTTGGTTAGGGCAAATGGTGCAAAATTGAGAATCCAAATCTAGACACATGGCACAAAATTGAAACTCTAATTTGGAAATTCTATTTGAGTTTCTCTCTACTTCACTTATTATTATATATATATATATATAGATTATTTGTTTGTTTTTCACTCTTGTCATCGATGTCAAGCATTGATTAATGGGTCCTGCGAAATATATTTCTTTTTAAAAACTTTGGGTTTGTAATTTGTATACGAGCTCCAGACAACAGATTCAATTTATTTCACAATTGATAAAACGGTTGACTACAAGTGATGGACACAGATTACACTCATGAAATCACGATTTTTTCTTCTTCTAATACCTACAGTTGATAAATCTAGTAATCATAATTTTTCTTGTGAAAAAGGTTGCATTGTAACATTATTGGGCATTAAAACGAGAGCCAAATGCCTGGGTTAGCTCCTTGAAGGAATCTACGGAATCCGCTTTTAGACCATCGAACCACCTCATCGCCACGGGTACCAAACTAGATGGAAAATCCTTGCACATCAAAGCCACGTCCTTGGAATGGACAGCCATCCTCCAGTTGAAGTGGCTAATGTGTTCCATGGGGTCCGTATGACCATTATAAATGGTGAACGTGGGTTGGTGAAAACGCCGTGGAAGTTTTGCCGCCTCAATCTTGCGCGTGAAAGGTGATTTGGAGATTTGACGCAATGTCTTGCTCATGGCATCATTTCCTAGGCTTTTACAAGATGGGCTTTTATGTCTACGCCTATGATGGTGCTCCTCCTCGTGGAAGAAGGATTCGCTTGGTGGAGTTCTTGACCTTCGCCTATAATCGTCGGCCTTCTCATCCCCAAAGGAGCTATCAGAGCTGAAAGGGGTTGCTTCCGCTGTGCAGGGCGCAGCTTCCTTTTTAAATTGTTGATCTCCAACTGCATGGCTTTATTATTGTTTGGCCTTTGAGAGGCATGGCTTCCCACTCGAGAGTGGCTTCTGCTTGTGTGCGTGGTATGCACGCTACCCTCTCAATCTCTTTCACCTTCAAAATTAAGAAAATCATCTTGTTGTTGAGAACCTGCAGACTCTGCCTGGTGTGGACCTGATCCCACCATTGTTGACCGTTGCACCTATTATAACACAAGCCCTTCCCATAGACGACGCCAATTGTGAAGACTGGTTTGATCTTGGGCCCAAAAATATGGTTAGATTCAAGCTCAATAAGCCCAGTACAATAAATTTATAGAGAGTGGGTTGAAGAGCTAGGCCTTAATGAATGGAATATCAATTAAAGTGGATTTTCCAATCACTTAAGCAGAACCATAGTAAGATTATATAAGAAAATTTGTCCTCGACACAAATCCGAAGAGCTCTGTTTAGGGGTATATTGAATAATAATGACTACAAGAATGGTCTAGACTGCTACAATGCTTTTATCCCCCATTCTCCGATCCCCTATCCATGGAGGGTCTTACCTATTATATATCATTTATTGGACCATCTTGATCCTACACTTGTTGGCCATCTATGCCATTACTTGAGTACCTATCCCATCAAACACCCTTACTGGCCTCTTATGAGTTCCGGTAGCCAAGACAGTACTGTTCAGGGGTCTTCTCCACATAAATGCGGCCAGAAAAGTAGCTACAGCACATTTAATGCGTTTGCAGCAGCTTTTCTCTAAATATTTTTGGGTTTCCTTCCCCCTTGTGTGTTCAGGGGGCACGCCCTTACAACCATAGCTTCTCGGAGAGTCACACTGATTATTGGAATACATATTTGAGCTGAATTTACATACCCGAGGAGATATTCCTCCTTAGACCATCTTTCATTTATACCTCAACCATTAAATCCTGAGTCTGAGCCACTTCTTACGATTTGTCCGCCCTTGGACTACTCATGCTCTCGGCCAAGCCCAAGGCCCAATATACAATTTTTGGGCCCAACCCCTACAGTTATTTATAACATTTTTTTTATCATTAAAAAGTATATAAAATTTGAAAATTATTCTTTTAGTTTCAAACAAAATTTCTTGAACACTATTTTTTTCTACCATACAATCCAAAACACAGAAAAACATATCTAAAAAATTAATAAAACTTAACAATGATTAGTTGGAACGATTAGGAAAACAATTTGTTGTTGATAATCTATTGAGATTATTTTTTTTTTGCAGAAATTGCAATTCTTCCACCCAAAAAGATTATTAAATAAACAATTATTAGCAAAATATTAGAATTAAGTTCTATATATGTATCTATAGGGGGGCGAATTAGGGTTGGCTGGGTCCAACTTGATCAAGAAAAGGGTTGAGTTTGAGGCCCAATACAATTAATTTATATAGAAGTGGATAGTTAAGTTCAACCTTTAATACCTTTGGTAGTCTCGACTTGGTAATTTAAAGAAATTAAATTGGCAATAACAATAATATAATTTAAGAGTTAAGTAAAGGAATGAAAGGAAATTCTTGTATAAGTTTCTTCCTTAGGTTAGCCGAGGAGCAGTAATTCTTGTTGATTTACACTTCTTGGTTTTACAATGATCTCTCTCTCTCTCTCTCTCTCTCTCTCTCTCTCTCTCTCTCTCTCTCTCTCTCTCTCTCTCTCTCTCTCTCTCTCTCCTTGTTCCTTTATCTTGATTTTTTCCGTCCCCTTTTAATTTCAAAGGTTTTATAGATAATAATTGCAAAACCAGGTGATGCCTGAGAATATAGTAATTTGGTATAATGTATAGTTTATTTTCTAGAATTGAACTATTTCCAAAAATATTTTTCATCTATCATTCTATTATTTTGGGTTTTTTTTTTTTTTTTTTTTTTTTTTTTTTTTTTTTTTTTTGAGAAACTTGGGTGTGTTTGAGTGATATAGTTCAATTTTTAATTGGTCTGTATTCTTCAAGTTTTTGTTAGAGTGTTTTTTTTTTTTTTTGGTGCAACTAAAATTTTTAAGTTTCAAATCAATTAATCAAATTTCTCATGAAAAAAAATTGCAATTGATAGGTATATTCAAATACATAGTCTTGTAGATTGTATTTTGATATAAACTCAAATTTTCACTTCAAAATTATTTGAGAGTTAACTCAAACCAAAACTATAAAAGAGAGAGAGAGAGAGAGAGAGAGAGAGAGAGAGAGAGAGTATGTAATGGGGAATTCAAAAGGCACACCAACAAAATATATCTTGAATTAGTAAGCCCCCATCCTTATAATTATAATTTTACAATTTAATTATAATCCGATCAAGAAGGGCCTTTTAGTTCTAATACAACAATGCTTGCATGGTGAATATTAAAATACTTAATAATACAATTTAATCTATTGGATGTTATTAACTAATGAGATACAACATTGCACTATTAGCTTAGCACCAATCAAGAATCTCCAAGAAATTTTATGACAAATTTACCCTCCATTTTTGTGCCCATGATGTATTTTTTCATCGAGATTGAAAACTAAATATTTTATATTCTCTAAATTTTCCTTCCCGTCACTATTTTCCATCCCCCAACCAAACAAAACCATATTTTTATCTTCATGACCAATCTCTGTGTCACTACCTTTATTTCTTTGATTTGATATGTTGTATATATTGTGGTGTGTGTCTATATATGTATATTATGTTGAGTTATTATTATTATATTTTTGTTTGATGTGAGTATTTGTTAATTTATTTCATTCCATATTGTTAATCACTTAAGGTAATAAACTTAATTGTTTAGCATTTTTGTTTTCAATTATCAATTAAAAATTTAGAGGATTAATTGAAATTTTCGAAACTTAAGAGATCAAAATGATAATAACACAAAAATTAGAGGGTTAAAAAGTTATTTTAGCCGAATATTTATGTGTGTTTCATTATAAAAGGCCTTACACTATTATTATTATTTAGAAAAGCCCAGCATCTTATGGAACCAACCGGCCCAATCTGTACTCTTAAATTCTTTCCTAAAAAATTAAAAAATTAAAAAAAAAATCATTCTTTTTACTTTCCTCACCGTGGACCAAAAACAAAGTCAAGACTCAAGAGTAACGATACGAGTCAGCAGAAAGAGAGAGCTGGGCATTGTCTCGGCCGCTAAACTAAAGTCCGAGATCGAACCCTTTCCTAAGGAGTTTCCTTTACAAGATTTCCAACTTATCGAAAGCAGAGTTGTTAAGGATTGTCTCTGGGAATCGAGATCAAAGAATGGGCCACGTGCTCCTTTTTCCACCAGAGTTGAGTTTTTTCTCTAAATTATTTGTTTCGCTCCATAACATCAACATTCTAGACTTTGTTTACATTTTTCTTATCACTTTATTCACTTAACCTGAAATTTCATTTACTTGAAATGATACCATGTCTCGTTCAATTATGTCAAATTTTAGCATTTCCTAGATTCAGAGTGCTATTTTCAAATGACTTGACATTGGATGCACCTTCAAATTTGTTATCTTTAATCTGAACTATAAAAAGGATAAATTTCAAATTTGTCTTTGTATTTTTAGACAATCTTTAATCTCCATGGATTATTTTTATTTCTGATTTTCTTACAAACTATTACATATCTGAAGTTGTGAGCATGATGAGAAGACAGATCAAATAGCTAATTGCTTTAATTTCTTTTTCGATAAATTGTTACAACTAGTGGGGGAGGGGATTCGAACCCAGGTTCTCGATACAAAAGAAACCAGTCAATACAAGGCTCTTGGCGTGTCTTGTTGTGATTGATCAAATTAATTAGATAAGGCGGAATGAAATGTTTTCTGATTTATTATTGAAAAACATACATCTGTATATTTTGTTGCTGAGATTACTGTTAGACTCTGCAGACACTTGCTCAGTAAGCAGCACATCTGTTAAATAAAATGATTAGAGACAGTTGATAAGTACTCTGTAGAAACTCTAGACATGTTTCCTCACACAGTCTTTTTTGTGTGTTCATGACTATGTGCATAAATGAATGGATAAAGAAACCAAACTGCAGTCCGTCAAAGCAAATAACTATGAGTTTAAAAATTTTGCAGTGGTTTTGGCACAACATTCGCATATATTGCAGTAGAAGCAATGGCTGATAGTGGGGTAGTTGCAGCCTTACCTCAAGAAATTGCATTAAAACTATTACTATTAGGTGAGCAGTGGGTTCTGTTTCTTCATTAAGCTACATCATCATACCATATCATCTTCGTGCTTTCCAATTTGGGATAAGATCTCCTCCCATTTAAATCTTCTAATCTCCAATTTTTAGCCAAATGTGAGACTTGTGTCATTTTTTCTAATTTTTTGTGGTTTATATAGGTCTTCTAAGATCATTGGATTTTTTTAAAACCATGCATCATATATCTAGATTAAAATTGGAGGGAATTAGAAGATTTAAGTAGGAATTCTGTCAAGTCTTTTGGTATCAACAAGCCAGAAGTTCCAACACAATTGGTTTTTTCAATACTATTTTGGGTTTACCAGTACTATTTAATTACTCTTTTGAATCTTTGATAAAATCCTCTCTCAATAAGAGCTTTAATGAAATTCGTAGTTAGATTTTGTCATGGCGCATTTAGATTATGACGCCTGGAGAGGAATTTACTCACTAGATACACTTAATGTAGTTATGTACAATAAATGTTTTTCAGATTACTATGTGAGTGGTAATTCAAGTAGTTTATGCGTTGAAGAAGTCCCATTTGAGACCAGCATCTCTTCAAAGCTGCATGGAATACATGGGTACATAGAACATACCGTACATTTAAAAAGAAAACAATTTTTTGTTATGAAATAATGTGTAGATAATGAATTCAATAGAAGTCTGACAGATCTTTGAACTAGTTCTTAAAAAAAACTTTGAGAAGATAATTTGGATTAAATCAAGAGTATCTAGTCTGACCTATTAAAAGGAACACCGATCATTTACTAGTTTCACTTTTTAACTGGTTATAGTGGTCTGTATCTAATTAACTATCTGTGTCACGGTTTTCTTTTTTGTGTGAATGTAAGACCACCCTGCTTTTACATTTCTCTTTCTTATTTTAATTTTTACAAAATGTCATTGGAACCAAGTTCTTAGCCAACATCTTAACTGCACCAAGAGAGAATGCTTTCTTAAGTTCAAATTGTTGCAGTTTATGCACAAAACTTACAAAAGGACTAATACTTTTTTTTTAAAGAAGTATATTGCAAGAAAACTTAAAAGCTTGGAAAGGTGATATTTCATGGAACTATAATCTTACCCTTAATAAGAGGGTATTCTTTTCCACTCCCTGAAGAGCCAGATTAGTATGAAAAGAAACATGAAAGTATTGAACATTGACAATGTTTATATCAACCACTCACATAGAATCAAGATTTTTTTTTTTTTTTTTTTGTTAAATTAATTTACAAGGAGAATTTGATGAAGGAATTGTAGTTGTGACAACCAACACCAGTTACACCACACTTCTTTTGTCACCTCATTAACATTTTTGTTTGTGGAACTTTGAATATTGTTGAGGCTCATTTTTATAAAAACCAGAAAGAGGAGAGAGCCCACAATTAAGGAACAAGCCCAATTAAATCTGAGCAGCAGGAATAGGTCCGTAAAGCAGGCAAACGGGTCTTGAGGAAGTAAAAGGGCCTGAAAAGGCCCGGAAAGATAAGAACCATGGGCCATGGATGTAGGAAAGTAAGTATGGGCCTTGCCCATTGTGGCAAGCCCAAAGTAAAGCAAGAATACAGGCCCATAGTTTATGGGCTCTAGAGAAAATAGAATGGTTGGGCCGCGGAAGCCCAACAAGGTAATAAAGGCCCATGGGAAATGTGAAATTGTAAAAGGGCCAAGGATACCCCAAAGAAGGATGAATGGGCCGCAAAAGCCTGCAGACTTGAGAAGCAATAAAAGCCCAGTGGGCTAATCAAGCCATTGAGAAGGGAATCGGTGAACCCAAAAGGGTAAAACAATTTCAGTACAGCGGGGAGCAAATGGAAAGCCCATGGCCAGATAAGCCCAAAGCCACGAATAAAGAATTGATGATATGTGCAGAGGCGGGAAAGCAAACACCCAAGCCGTGGCGGGCGACTAACTGACGAAGGAATTTTGGACAGACATAGGCACGCGCAAGGCCCAGGCCTGCCAGCCTGTACCCAGCCAATATAGGCAAAGGTGGGCCATGGGTCAGAGGTAAGGAGGGTGTGGTCTGGGGGAGGGGAGAGGGGAGATGATCTATTTCGGGGCTTCCACTCAGGCCACTTTCGGGTGAGTGTCCTGCTGGGATGACATAGCACCCGAAAATGGCAAAACTGAGTTGGGACCTTCTGGTGCATGTCATAAGAGAGAATGCCACGGCGAGCTAACAAACAAATTACCCTTATATTTGTCTGGAAGCGTAAGTGCGCTGCGGCCAGCGCAGGAACGTGGCGCTGGCCGAGTGCCTGACTGACCAGCAATGGTCGGGTGGTGCGCACATCGGACAAAGACGGTTACAGGGGTAAAAAGGTAAATAAAATGCATCACAACACACTATATAAGGTGTTCCCGATGCACAAGAAAGGGGCAAGGAACAAAAGGAAGAAGAACAGAAAAGAAAAAAAAAAACAGAGTAGGTAAAAGATAAAAAAACAGAGCAAACAAGGAAAAGAAAAACAGAGTGTAAAAATGGAAAAATGGGCATGCACCAGAGTGGATCATTGACCCCTCTCTCCCTCTTAAGAAACCACATTCTCACGCTCGGAATAAAGGTCATCTAGGACCATTCCTTCAAAGTCACTAATTCCCCTTCAGGGAAATTAGTCGCATTGAGGGGGTGTTGTCTCCTTTTTGATTTATCTTTTTTTAACATATTACCGCAGGAAGAAAGCCCGACTGACTAACCGAAGTGTTTATTTTCTTTCTTCCTTGTGACTATCCTCTTTAAGTCCATCTTTATCATTTTTATGTTTTATCCAAGTGCTTGTTTATTCAAAACTCAGCAAACAGGTTTTATACACATTGATAGCATACTCGTCTGCGGCAGCTGATTGTAAAGGACCTGCCTGCCACAATTCCAAAACGTGATCGTGCTAGACTAAGGCATAGCTTGTGCACAAGCCGGGCCAGGGTGAAGAGCAACTGGGCCGGTCCCGACTCTCCAATCCAGAATACACTTGGGTTTAGTACGGCAGGAGAGAACAATCCAGTCCAATACAAAGCTGACCCAAGACCCAGCAACAAATATCACTCTTTAAAAGAATTAAAAACACAACTGTTAAATGATTTTCATTTTTGTGTGGGAACATGAAGCCATTTCTTTTACCCTCTCATATGGGGGAAACAAATTTCATTCTACCATAGCAACAATAAGAAAACAAAACTAAATCTAAAATTTTATATGAAAATATAAAATTTTGAAACAATAGATCACAGCTAAAGCGACCACCCTGTCCAGCTTGTATCATTTAGAGCAATCATAAACACATGTATATGATAATTGATTTATCGCATTATTTTTCTTGTAATCTTAGTACATATGAGTCACTTCCTATTTTCTTTCATCAGCAATTAGCTTTCCCAAGGAAACATAGCTAATTGTCTTGGCAATAGTCATGGCCCTTTACTCTATCCTTGCTGTGTATTCACATATGTGACATTCAAAATATACATAAACAACTTTTTGTTGCAGAAACTTAAATTGATATTAACATATTAATATGTGGATTTAACATTAGATAAGAGCTTAAATTGATCGAAATATAAGGTCACTTACTGATATTATGATAATCTGAAACTCTAAATTGATAGGACTATTTAGCCACTAGTTGCTACATTTTCCACTTGGTTCTCTATTGAGTTGGCAGTTGCAGTTGGCATCGAAGAACTGTCGAATGCTCTGGAAGCTGCTTGCTTTAGTGATTGGAAACCATTTTTGACCCAGCCACACAATGTTTTGACTGCCTCTGAAATAGATTGATTGATTGATTGGAAAATTTGTCCAAAGCATTGGAGAATCTGTTGATGTGAGACACACAGTAACTGTGCAAACATTAATGCAGAAATAGCGAGGATTAGGATTCCCCACGGTGGTAGAAGGATCTCTACCAGCAAGCCGGAGGCAGAAGTTCCTAAAATGACGCACATTCTCCTGCCTATATGAAGGTAGCTTGTGTTGAGAGTTGGTTGGCTTATCCCTGCCAATGTTACAGCGTAACCAATCACAAGTACAATAAAAGATGACATAATTGCACCATGCGTTTGAAATGGGTTGCCAGCGTTTTGATACTTGACTTGTAGAAGGGTAAGCAGCGCTAAAATGAGAAAACCCAAAGCAGTATGGACTTTGGTGGAGGAACCAAGTTGTTGCCGACTGTAAAAAACAGAGAGGAAAAAAAAAAAAACATAGAATTGCCTCAGATTACATGCAATATTAATGGATATACAGTTGATGAATGAGCAGAAGGAATGTCCATGACATTCGATTTGCCAACAAAATATTTTGCTTGTAATTAGATTAATTCTCATATTTAATTTAGAGGTGCAAGTTAAATTATTTGCCGAGTCTTCCAATATGGTGTCAAAGTCTTCATATCGAATCCTGTGTTTACTGATAATGATTTAATAATGTTATTTTTATTGTGTTCTTGCTTACATCTAATATTCCTCTAGAAAGAAATAAATCCCAGATTTTATTTTGTTGGCTCCTATAGAATTGTTGTTTTCATTTTTATTTATTTTCTCTTAGTTTGTTTCTCTCCTTTATCAATTATAAAAAGATTTTTTTTTTTCTGCGTGTAAGTTTTTTTCTTCTCTGAAAACTATTGTCAAGAACTCGTGACCCCTAGAAAATATGGTTTCCTGAACACGACTCCATTTATAATTCCTAGTATCCGAATTACAGGGAAAAACGATTTTCTTTTGAGAGAGAGAGAGACTTTTTTATCTTGATTTTGATCTATCTTCTAATATTGACGCAACCAGTTAATTCAAGTAGCAAATTTTGTGATTTATAATTTACGGTATAAGCATGAACAGAGTTAACAAAAAACTTATGTAATAAGAAATTAAGAGGAACAATAAAATGTCAAATATGATTCAAATATACAAAATCAAATACGGATCAGCTGCTATCCTCGGCAACTACAGCTGTATCCTCAACAAGATAAGATTTCTCCGGATAAAATTATAACAAAAATGAAGAACTTGAACTCTTGAAGTAGTAGCATTCATGGACATATAAATAGAAAAATGTAAAGCAAAAACTAATGGCTAATGCAAAAAGATTTGAACTAACCCTTGGGGATGAAAATTGTTGCCCTCCATTGTTCTCACCTCCTTGTGCCTTCCTCTTTCGTTGCCGTATGAGTGTACGACTCATGTCCGAAGCAGCACCCTCCTTATAGACTAATGTCACTACTGTCTTGGTGAAAACCTCCGTAATACTTTCTCCTCAACTTTTAGTTTGACCTTTAACATAACTAATGTCACTATTCTCCTCAACTTTTAGTTTGACCTTTAACATAACTAATGTCACTACTGTCTTGGTGACAACCTCCGTAATACTTTCTCCTCAACTTTTAGTTTGACCTTTAACATATTTTGAATCAATTTTAAATCAACTGCGCCTTCCGTTCCACCGCAGAAGGAAAGCTTTGGTACAATCACTGCATATTTAATTCCTGCAATCTGAACAGCTGGTACAATAGAAAAAAAGTGCCAAATAATAAGTAAAGCACGCAGTGCCCACTCAGCAATCTAACGTGTCAATACTTAAAAGAGCCAAACAGACCTCACCTCCTCCCTGTATCCAAACATCCGCAAAACGTGACCGACCCGATAGATCCGACTCCAAGTTAAACACCGGATTTGTTGCCACCACAACCATAGGCACCATTGCACCTGCCCTCGCCTCCTTCTCTCGACGTCTTCGACTAGGATCAGAATCCAGAAGTATTTTGGGTTGACTTTAAGACCTAGAAGAAGTCTTAGGGGTGGCTTCCGCTTTGGCCGGAGTTCGAATCCGGTGAAAACAATGGATGCCGGCGGCTACTAATAGAGATTTGGAGTCGTTTGGTAACGGGGAGAAGTAAGATTTTATTTGAGGTATTCACACCTCAGATTACTGAGAATAATGTATTAATTTATTAGACGATAGATTATTGGCCCAGCTGTCAAGTTGCAGGATTAGATATTCACCGATGGTACAGGTGATACCGCCATTAGGCAAATATAGTGGTGATTCCCATTCCACTGCAAAAAGCCAGGTAGGCCCATCAAAATACAAAGTCTACCTAATTGAATAGCAATGGGCCAATGGCTTCCGTTTCCTCTGTATCGTATGATTCATATCCCCTCCTCCTTGTTTGTGAGAAAAATCCCCTCCTCCTCCTTCTTATTCTTCTTTTTTATTTTATTTTATTTATTTTAATTTTGTTTTATTCCCCCATGAGATAGGCTGTGTTGGTTGTGTTATTGTGAAAAGAAAATCAAGGACACTTTACTTTGTGTTCCTGTCTTTTTTTTTTTCTTTTTCTTTTTTTTTCTTTTTTTTTTTTGGGGGGGGGGGGGGGGGGGTGTTAATAATACTGTGAAATGAGTATGACTATGACCCCCTAATTTGTACAAAATCCCCTCTCAATCCAAGCTTTCATGAAATACCATACTCGGATTTTGCCATGGGGTATTTAGGTCACGACCTTTGTACAAGAATCACATTTGACTCTTTAGATTAAATGTATTTGTTGGATTACTATGTCATGTTACAAATTTTCTGCAATGAAACTGTGTAGAGAAATAATTTAATAGAAATTTGGAATTGTGAGTAATTTGAGAACATCATTAGCATTCAATCAAGAGTTTCTTTTTCCAATCTATTAAAAGGAATTTAAGGAACACATTATTTCCACTTTTTAACTGGTCTTGAAGTGGTCTGTAACCCCATCGGCTCTCATATACATGCAAATTTACAATGGTAATTGAAAGCAAATATCAAAGCTTGGAAAGGTAATGTTTCAGGTAACTATAATCTTAATGTCTTAAGTAATAGGGTAGATTTTCAATTTTTGAAGATCCAGAGAGCATGAGAAGAAACATCAAAGTACTGAAAATTGAAAATGTTAATATCAATCACTCACTAAAGATAGGGCGTATTTTAATAAGAAAAATACTATGTGTACAATATTTTCACAATAAATTTTAAATAGTAAGTTATTACTGGTTGTTATTGTTAGGACACAAAAATAATTTCAGTAATAAGTTTATATTTGAACTAATAACAACTAACCACTTATGATTTATTATAAAAATATTGTGAATATGACACTTCTCTTTTAATAAATAAGAAAGAGAAGTTAACGAAGACCTTGTAAATGTGACAACCATTAAAAGATTTTAACAACACACAACTATTAAATGATGCTTGTGTGCGAACTGGGAAAGAGAATATTCTCGGCTATTTCTTTTTCCATCTCATCTTAGTACATGTGAGTCACGTAATTTTCTTTTTTTTCATCAGCAAATAGCCTTACCAGGAAACAAAGGTCATAATTCTTGCAATATGTAAACGTACATAAACAACTTTTTGTTACAGAAGCTTAAGTAGACGTGAACATATTAATACGTGGAGTTTTTTTAACTCCGGATCATATTTGTAGAGTGAAGATATGATCAGTTTATAAGGCCTCACCTTGACATTATGGTAATCTCAAAATTGTTGATGCCTAGGACTAATTAGGCACTAATTACCTCCATTTCCTCCACTTGTCTCTATTGAGTTGGCTGGCATTAAAGAACTGTCGAATGGTCAAGAAGCTGCTTTAGACAACGATTTGAAACTATTTTGGAACCAGCCACACAATATGTTGAATGCCTTCGAAGTATACTGATTGATCGATTGGAAAATTTGTAGAAAGCATTGGAGAATCTGTCGGTATGAGTCGCAAAGTAATGGTACAAACGTGCATACACATAAAGTGAGGATGAGCCATCCAAAGGGAGGTACGTACAAGGATCAACAGTACCAACTACCAAGTCACAAGCAAAAGCTCCAAAAATGAAACACACACGTCCAAGTTAGAACTTGGTTGGCTTATCCCTGCCAATGCTATAGCATAAACAAGCACGGCTATGATAAAAAGCGAAAAGGTTTGCACCATGCATTTGAAATGGGTTGCCAAAGTTTAGATACTTGACTTGGAGGAGGGTGAGCAACAATAGAATTAGAAAGCCAAAAGCGGTATGGAATGTGGTGGAGAAACCAAGTTCTAGTTGACTGCTACAAATAGAAAAACGTGGAATTGCCTGAGATTGCATACAATATTGGTACAAAATAAAAACTATAAAAATAAAAAAAAAACAATTGAAAAGTGAGTAAAAGGGAATTAAGTGAGTATCCAGGACATTCTATTTACTAACAAATTTTTTGCTCATGTATAGATTATGTTTTTTAGTTAAACCATTTGGTCAGTCTTTTAATATTGTATCTAATACTTTATATTAAATTCGCATACGTAATTATTAGGCACTCTTAAAAGTACAACAGATGAGGTCCTCCACTAGAATTAAGTCTTTTCTGTTACTCTATCCATTTATGTTATATTTTTATAGGTAAAAACATCATTTTCATCCTTGTATTTTTTGGGTCACAATCAATTTGGTCCCTATATTTTGGTAGCAGTCAATTTGGTCTATGTTATTTTCAACTTGTAGTCAATTTAATTTATATCACTAACTCACTAAAAGAAAATATTTACGTGACAAACGGTTTGTCTAATTGACATGTTTAGTGTTAAAATATTAAATTAGATGCTAATGTGTGGCCAAATCAATGATTACATGGCAAAGCCACATCAGCTTTAATATTTTTTTAACCAATTTTTTTTTTTTAATTTCTTCTTTGAATATTCTTACAATTTTTTAACCAATATCATTTTGAATTCATTTCTTTCCATTTCTTGGTAACAAAACACTAATCTATAGTCCAACCATCACAGATCATATTCTTTCTAACCTTCAATTTGGCTTTCAATCATAGCAAATTTTATTCCATCAATCAAGAAAGATCAAATTAACTCCATAAGTTTCAGCCAAAATTCCCAAATTCAAACTAAACCCAAACCCAGATTCACTGGAACACAACTGTCTAGCACCACAGATCCATCATAGAGCAAGGAGATTAGTGATGTTACGCGTATTTCAATACAAGATCGGCAATGGTGTCTTGACTCTTGAGGCATTTCGCGATGGTGCCATGACTGGCAGTGGGGCGGATCTGTGGCCACTAACCAGGCTCCATGGTGGTTCTATGGTATTTGAAGGTTGGGTTGTGGTGAATTTGAGTTTGGAGATGCTGGGTTTCCACACCCATCTTCTTCACTTGAAATTTTTAGAAAAGGTGGTCTTTTTTTAGAGGAATCCTAGATTTCAAAAAATCCATTTAGAGTCCCATCAAAATAAAGAAAAACAAATCAGACTTAAGACAGATTTTCTTGGTATATTTCTTAGTAACAATAGGTGAAAGGTCAGAGAAAGAGAAGGATTGAGTTCATAACAGGGATGATGATAACGTGTATTTGGTCGTAATCATAGATTAGATTTTTATAGTACTTAATATATGTTACTGAGGCTCCGTTTGGGAGTTTATAAAGAAATAGAATAGAATAGAATAATCATAAGAGAATGTAAAAGGAAAGGAAATGAATGGAATGTATTTAAGTAAGGGAAATGAATGTAAAAGAATGGAATGGAATGAAATTAAGTAACCTTAATTGGATGTTTTAAAATGAAGGAATAAAAATGAATAGAATGTAAGTAATTTTGTTTGGGAGTAACATGGAGGGAATGGAATGGAATCATTTTATGACAATATTACTATTAGACCCTTATTTTAAAATAAAATGTTGAATATATAGGGATATTTTGGGAGTTTTAGTAAAAATTTCATTAAACTTAAATCCATTCCCTCCCATTCCTCCTAATTTTGAGGAGAACAAAAATTTGAGGTTTTGAGGAAAAAGAGAGGAATGAGCATTCTCTCATAACTATTCTATTCCCTCCCACTTAAACTCTTAAACAAGAAAATAGACATTTCATTCTCTCCGTTAAAACTCCCAAACAAGAGAAGGGAAGAATATTTTAAAAATATTCATTTTATTCATTTCCATTCCATTCCATTCCCTCCTCCCAAACGGAAGACTTGCACATGTAAGATTGGAGAAACGTGGTTTTTTTAATTTTTTTTTTTTATTTAGCAAAAATTGGTACAAAAAACAAATATTTTTAAAAGATGATATGACTTTTTTTTTGCCATGAAATCTCTGGTGTGGCAACTAAAAATTAGACCTATTAGCATCTGATTTAATATTTTAATATTAGATATGTCAATTGGACAAACCGTTTGCTGCATATGTATTTTCCGTTAATGAGTTAACAATAAGAACCAAATTGATTACAAGTTGAAAATAACAAAGATCAAATTGACTGCTATCAAAATGTAGGGACCAAAATGGTGTTTTTGACATTTATATATTATTTGACCAGCCAAATGGAAGCTTTAGAAACTGTCCTCAACTGAGCCCTACGCTGCTCATGCATGGGTGAATTCCTGTATCAGTGCTCAATAAGGAATCTAGGAAGGATTCATGATTAGATAGTTTGTCTTAAGTTTTGGATTGGTTAATTTGGATTTGAAATTTTATTATCTTTGTCCCAGGTGTTTCAATTAGTGTTGGACTCTGTAAGGCTTGGTATGCACTTTTTTGAGCGTCTTTATTGAAATATCTAGATATGCTAGTTATATTATAAAACTCTTGACATGCATGTTGTTATTATATTTTTAGCTTTATGTGTGTGTTGTACGTATTTTTTTTAGCTAGGTAATAGTTGAGGGATACATCCCTGATTTAATTCTACAGCTAGGGATGAAATGGATTCGTGTCAAACAGAAAGGGATCATTTTTCACATATTGGGGGTAGAGGAGGGGGCAATTGATTCGTTTAGTATTTATAGAGGCCTCTCCCAACAGTTGTGACTTACTAGTGCAGCTCACTCGTAATGTTAGTAGCTAGCTAGTAAACAACTTGGCGTGTAGTTGCGAATAGGAAGGAGGACAGACTCTTCTTCCGCCACCCAGGACGTGTATCTATATTCATTACTGACTCGAGTATGTATGTATAGACTACGAACAACCAAATTGGACCTGCCTCTTCAAAAAACATAAAATTGAATATAATAAAAAAGAAAAAAAGACGATGCTACGTCTTTCAGGAGAAAATAATAAATAAACAGAATTTAAGAAACTGCTAAGTCTTTCAGGAGAAAATAATAAATAAAAAAAGACAATGCTTTCACTTTTTGCTTTTTTAATTTTGACCTAATATTGCTCTCTTAACTACTTAGCCAAGTTTACTGTTTCTTCTGTTCATATTTGTAACTAAACCTTTTTTTAATTCTTTTTTAAATTTGAGGGAATTCGTGAGAAAAATCTGACTTATAAACTCTGATATGCATATACTATAAATATAATTCACAAAACTTGAAGGTAGAATCAACCCGGTGGGTCATATTAGAAGACAGATTAAAATCAAAATAGAGAAGATTGGTTTTTTTTCTTTAATTAAATTTACAAAAGCCAAACAAAATCTTTTATCAATTCTAAATATAAAACATCAATTTACAATTCAACCGAAGAAAAAACTAAACAACAAAAGGTCCAACACTACTCTAAACACTTGGGACCCAGATACCCACTTGAAATTGTGCACCCCCACAAATAAGTGCTAATAATAAAAAGACTTGTAATCCCGTAATAAGACATCATGATCCCCAGGAGAAGAAGAAATTTGCTTAGGCAACTTTAATTAATCAAAAACTCCAATTTCAATGTTGGTAGAAGTGCAAAGCGTCAAGTCTCCATTGCTTTTTGCCTTAAACGAAACGCGTTTGAAGAAGCGCGTATGTGTGGTTTGGACTTTGGATCTTTTTCAATGAGCACATAGGGCAATAATTTTTAGCTTAATTTTTTTTTTTTTAATTCAATGAACCAAATATGAATTGTAGCATATGATCTTAATACTATGAAATAAACTGTTGACTATTTGGTATATAAAAGTCAATTTTTTGGTATGCTATGAAAAAAAAATACTATTGAATGCTATCCAATATTGTAAGTGGTTTTCAACATTAATTTTTTTTTCTTTTCCTTTTTTTAATAGAGTTTTCAGCCTATAGCGTTTGTTTTTAATGACAGCTTTTTATTATCAGACTAAGACACTAATCGATTTTTGGTGTAAGTAGGGATTGAATACCAAATTTCTTATTCAACTATTAGACATTTACCACCAACTAGGGTGGCGTCGCGGTTGTCCCCTCCTTGATGGCTATGCTAGGTGCGGGTTCGAGTCCTCATACCTCATGGGTGTCGGGTTTGGACTTTGGTTTCTAAAAAAAAAAACGAAGCACATGGGTGGAGTCCAAGTCACGGGCACCATTATGTGCTGGTGGTACTCACAGGCGATGTATTTGTGGGGTGTGGTCAGCTATGATATCACACATCAGCCACCTTTTTGATTCTCAAAAAAAAAATATATATATATATATATATATATTAGACATTTTACCAGTTGAACTAACTGAAACTCACATATTAGCCAAGCAAAATGAAATTTGATTTCAAGTCATCTAAAGGTAACAAATGGCAACAGTATGAACAAACCCAACAAAAGCCAAATGAAATTTGATTTCAAGTCTATCACAGAGAGAGAGAGAGAGAGAGAGAGAGAGAGAGAGAGAGAGAGAGAGAGAGAGAGAGAGAGAGAGGGGATCTTCTTGAGCAGCCCCAAGCCTCCAAGCTCAAAATGAGATCTGATTTCAAATCACAAGCCTCTATTAGTTTTTCAAATCCTTTGGATTAAAATTCTTGGAAATAATTTCGCTTATCTTGTATCATTTTGTCCTAAGAAAGTGCAAGATAAGGTTTTATAAAAGAGACCACTAAGCAAATTATACACTTTTACATAAATATATACAATAATTTTTTTTTTTTTTTTTTTTTGCAAATGTATACAATATTGTACATATTTATTTAATTAACAATATAAAATTTACATTTACAGTACAATATAAAGAATAAACATATTACTACCCTGGTCCCTCGTTTAAATTAACGGATTGCAAATTTGCAAAGTTGAGATACCATCCAAACGTTCAATCGGGTACATTCTCTACTGGCGCACGTAAATGATAAATGAAACTTGGATATCATGGTTCCACATCTTCGTGCTAGCGATCCTGGTTGGAAAGTAATCGTGTTGATTCCGGTGGAAAACATAAAAGTAAATAACTCAATTGAGTCCATCCATAATGTCACAGCCAAAAATCGTGCGGATTTCAATTTTCACTTTTACTTCTTCTTCTTTTTATTTTTTTTATTTTTTTTATACAAGATAAAATTTATATTTTAGTTTAATATAAGTGTATATACGTGTGAAACTTCCTCTTAAAGACTTGAACTCCAACCCTTACTTCTCACACTTTACAAGCACTTATACTTATGAAATAACTATCACACCAAAGATGTAGAGTAGTAATTTCCACTTTTACATCTTGACTAGTACTTGTACTAACATTTAATATCTAGCTGTGAGCATATCAGCATATTTATTGCCGAATAACTTTGATGGCTGAGGCATCTGGTTTGTTTATTACTCTCAGGACGACAGGACTGGACATATAGTTGATTGAAAATAAAATTTAAAGCAATATATAAATACAACTTTGTTATGGACAGGAGTTGTTCCACAATTTTTTTCACAATTTGTTGAGATAGTAAATTGAATGAATTTACTATTGATATCAAATTATTATTATTTTTTATTCGAAACCTACTACTTTAGTAAATTGTGAAAAAGTTGTGTCATTATATTTAATAAAATTTACTTCATATACTCAATATCTTACCGTTTCCTCTCACATGAAGTTGAATGTCACACATAAGTTCTGTAGGTGGGTAAAATTTCAGAGAAGAGAGGAATCCATAACAAGAATTTCAAAGGTGACTAAACAGTGAAGAACATCTTTGCAACCTAACAAACACCCTATTAAGAATGGTGAACCTCAGTTCATTTTTGTCCAACTTGAAAGTTGGCAAGAAGGCTTTGGTAGTTAAGTGTGAGTTTGGATAGCTGCAGGTTACATGTTTTGCGCTTCTACATTTTTTTCCTAAGTTTTGTGCACTGTTTACGGAACCCTCAAGTACGGAATCTGACAAAATCAACTTTAAAATTGGGTTCTACGGCATTATTCACACATTTAAAAATTATTTTGCTACAATATTTTCAGCAATAATTTTTCAGTTTTCAGCAATAAACAGTATCCAAATAGACCTAAGTTAGCAAAATAATGGACGATAAGGAAAATGACATAGTATGAGCATTACCATCAGGTGTTGCAAAATTATGTCATTTTAACACATTAAAAAACCTACTTTATAATTTTACTACATCATTTTACAATACACCATTCATCACATGTTCTATTCTTCAATTTCATACATTAAAATAATATATACAACACATTAAAATAATATGTTAACACAAAACTTAGCCAATATACAAAAACACAAACTGGCCACCACTCAACAACCAACCATCGCCGCAACCTATAGCCACCAACCAAATAAACCACAGCCAAATACCTAACAACTCAAAACACAACTCAAAACAAACCAAATAAATTCCAGCCAAATACCCACAACAAATCCACAGCCACAAAACCGCAACAAATCCACAACCAAATACCCACAACTTAAACAAGTAAGAAAGGTAGAGAGATCCGGCAGTGGTGGCTTTCTTTGTCGATGGTAGTGGCTTTAGATTGGCGGTGACTATAGCCTCAAGCCATGGCTGAGATTGGTTAAGACCGAGGTAGCATGGCAGCTTCAGATCGAGGTGGCAATGGCGGCTTCAGATCGGCAGCGATGGTGGCTTCAAACTGGCGGCAATGGAGTCTTCAAATTAGAGGCGATGGCGGCAGCTTGATCTGTGAGGGAGGTAGAGAAGAGAGGAGGGAAGATCCATCGTTGATTTGAAGAAGGGAAGATCAGTAAGGGCTCGAATTCTAATCTAATGAAGAGAGAGAGAGAGAGAGAGAGAGAGAGAGGGGGGGGGGGGAACACCTGAGAGATAGAGAACACAGGTTGGGAGAGAGATTTATGAGAAGAGAGAGAAAATGTCAAATATAAAATTGAGAGGAGAGAGAAAGGTTGAATAAAATCTTATTTTTTGGGTTTGACATTTGTATTTGTACCATGCCAAAGATGAGCGTGTACTGTAGCATGTCTCAAAATTTTTTGGTATTTAACACACTTCATGAAGGTTTGTTTTTGATGTTTTGTGTGCTAAATGTTAAATATTTGACATTTAGCACACTTGACAGTAATACTCTAATGGTATATAGAGTTGCATACTATATTTGACAAAAAAATGGAGTACTTTATAGGCATGTTTTTATTTTATTTTATTTTATTTTATTTATTTATTATTTGTGGGGGTGCACAATTTCAAGTGGGTACTTGGGTCCCAAGTGTCTAGAGTTGTGTTGGACCTTTTTGATTTTTGATTTATTTATTTACTTATTTTTTACTTTATAGGCATCTGTGGGGCCAATTTTTGCATGAAAATCCTTCCCCCCAAGACTTGCGAATTGGTCGTCGCCGCAGTTCGACGTAAGGGACGTGTGTCAGGAAAGCATCTCCAACTCCAAGTGTGTATTTAGATGGGATGTTGCTCAATAGCATTAGATAGGATGGTTTCTAGTGGGCACAGTCAATGCAACTGTGAAGAGAATTAAGGTGAATTAGTGTTGAAAATGACTGCATAACTAGCCAACTAGGGAAGGGAATCATATGTTGATGGTTAGATTGATCAAGGTGACTGCATAGCATGGTCTTTAATTTTAATGCAGGGGTCCGGTTCCCCCACAAATTCTATGCATTAGATTTTATACGTATAGGAAAGGAAAGGGTAGTTTATAGGATGCCTTGAATAATTCCACAAGGGAAGGGAGTAGAAAAACTAGAAATCTAGCCATGTTGGGTTATTGACAGAAATAAATTGGGAGGCTAGCCGAGGAGAGAGCTAGTCCTTGGGCAAGTTCTGTCAAAGAAGGAAGGTTTTAATGGGCTCATTGATGATGGATGAACTCCGCTAATCGAGCTGGGCTTTCACTGATGGGCTTAGCTGTCATCTCCTTCTGCAAATGACTAAATTAAGTGAACAATGAGGAGTTTCAGCAGGCCTCATCAAATTCCAGCCATCAAATCCGCTAAGCCTAAAATGTAAAAAACAGCAAATCCACACACCACAACATTAGGACGAAGCCACCGTAATTGGGATTGAGTTGCGGATGCAATTGCATCATGCAAATAAACCCCTCCCTCTCACAACTTTTTTACTAATTTTATTTTTTTACTTCTACTTTTTTTTTTCATATTTTTTATTAAATTGTTGAGATTTTTTTTTTTTTTGCAACTTTAAATCTCAATTATTCATAACAATTCCATAAAGTGCAATACCCAATACTTGATCTTAATATATATATATATATATATATATATATATATTGATGATGTAAAGAAAATCAGTAAACTAAATGTTACGGACTTCAATGGATTAGTAGTTGTTGAAAAACCTGAAAAAAAAAAGAAATACGAAAACAAAGGTGACTGGGGTGAACCGGTCAAGAATTCTCCGATGCTTAAATTAGTTTTTCTCTCTATAACTCAAAAATTCAAACTTCAGGAGTAGTGGAAAACTTACTTCCATTTGGTATAGATAAATCCTTATATAGTGAGCTTTGGAGTGGTTACTTGTTTAGTAACTTCCTCAACGTGTGTGGAAGTTAGAAGGTTTAGACTTAACTTCTACAATTGCTATAGAAGTTAGAATGTTCAATCTTATCTTCTACAATTGCCATTGGAAGTTAAGTACTTAGTGTGTAATACCTGGAAAAAAAAAAGGATTAAAAGGAAGTTTATTTAAGTAAATTTGTTTATGGGGTCAATTTTATAATTAATATTTTTAAGGGGTTTTTTTTAGAAAATAAGGTTGAAACCCTAGCTATATATAGTTTAATTTAAGTCAGCGTATAGTAACAGATGTTTTGCGAGAGGAGACTATTCAAAATACTCAAATAGAGAAGGTTTGATTGCACAATTGAGGTAAGAGTCTAAGAATCTCTTTCTTGTCAAATCTAAGTTTTATTTGAAATTAAAGTATTTTTTAAGTGATTATTTTGGCAAGTAGTGAAACTATTTAAATATTCAAAATTTTTAATGATACAAACAAAGAAAAGTTTGGATTTGTTTTCGGTAAATTAGACATTGTTACTGCATATATATATATATATTTTTTTTTTTTTTTTTATGTTCAATAACTTAATCTTATCTATGCCTTTTGTTGCGTTGAGCAGAGATAGAATCTGCAGAATTTTAGGCTTGGTGGGACAAGTTTCTGCACAGCCAGAATAGGACCGATTTGATGAGTTGAGGTCTGACGAGTTAAAAAAAAAAAAAAAAAAAAACTACCTGAAGAGTAGTCTACGTGTTACTCTTCTCTTACAAGTGACTTTCACCTTTATGTATTAGGTCTTATCCTAAGGTATTATTAGTGGCAGAAAGTAGAAAATAAATATATGGTGATTATGTTGAGTACCGTTATAAGTTTCTCTTGAATTATTTGATTATTAAGTATAATACTTGAAAATTGTTTTAGGTGATATCTAAGGATTTTAGAAGAAGTATTAGGAAGAAGTTCCTTTTGGTATGACTTTTGAAGGTAAGTAACCTTATCGTAATTGGTTTTATTTTGCATAGTTTAACTATTGAAAATTGTTTATAATTGTTAGAATTTTTATTTCTATTGTATTACTGATTTCAAGTAAATGATTATTACAAATATATTTTAATATTGAGTATATGATTTTATACACATGTTTGAATAAGATATATTTTTATTAGAAACTATGACTTCATATATATGATTATGGACAATCTGACTATAAATTGACTCTGATACCCAAATCAATGATAGTTATTCATTGGTATTTTGACATCCAAACCAATAGGGTTATTCATTGGTACTCTGATACCCAACCAATGGGAGTTATTCATTGGTACTCTGATGCCCAGTTACGGGAATATAGCGTGGCCATAGTCATAAGATTGTTAAGAATATGAATTACGTTTGAATATTTAAATTATTTTGAGTCTGTAAAACTACACACGTGATTTTGGAAATGTTTGAGTATTTGAACTATTTTGAGTCATTAAAACTGCTTATGTATTTTTGGAACCTATTGTAAGTTAGATGGTTTAATATATAGAAAACTGACTACTTTCTAAACCATCTATGATATATTTGTAAAATTAAAGTATGTGATCTATTTGCAACTTATTATTTTAAGACTACGAAATTTCTTTAGTTATTTTTGAAAACCCATAGTATATTATAACTTTAAAAACTCATATTACATCTTATTACTTTACAGATTTATTGCTTGATAGAACTTATTAGGATTTTGGTTACTTATTGAGTTGTTAGCTTACCCCATTTTTCTCCAATTTCAGATTGTGAAAAATAACAAGTTTTGGGAGTTTTGATGTTGTTTGATGTTGTGTTGTGAGCGGAAAAATAAGCTTAGTGATTTTGGGATTGGATGATCTTCTAATAGTTTTATATTTATTGGCCAATTGGCATTATGTACATAAGGTTTGGATTTTGTTCCTGTTAAATTATTGAAGATCTATTCATAAAGAAATTGTTGAGGTATTTTGGATTTAATTGATTTAATTTTTGATAAATTTTAGTTGCTAAGAAGGCCTTACACACGTGTAGGGTGCTTACTTTATAAGCATCAAGTGGTTGTCACATACCTATCTTTGTAGTTGGGCTCGGGGCATGACATAGTGGGAAGTTATAGCGATGAACAAGGATTTGCTCATACTTCAAAATAGTGGAAAATGGTCTAAATTACAAGCTTTTGTAGATAAATCCATTTTTGAAAATTTTCTAAGTGTTGTAGGGTTGTCCAGCTGTTCCCCTGATGGACGACCTTCATACTTAAGGACGACCTTCATCCACATGGACGACCCCTTCCCGCAATGGATTGACCTTCCTATGTTGAGTTAACCTTCTTGATTCTAGACGACTCTTATGGACGAATTAGAGATGGTTTGATTTTTTGGTTCACCATCATATATATATATATATATATATATATATATATATATATATATATTGTAAAGACCATATTTGGATCCCCAGTCCAAACGATGGATGGACTTAGGCCCAAAAAGCCCAAAATAATGAATTTGTAGAAAGTGGATTGGAGTACTGGGCTAAGATGAATTGAACAGTAAATAAGGTGGATTCAGGTGACAAGAAAAAGAATATAGATAAGTTTTATTACAGAAAATCGTCCTCAGCAAATGTCTGAGGGGACCTGTTCTTATATATTACTCTTAGGTTTGATTACAAATGTGGTTCTTGATTGCTACACTGTTTCCTTTTTGTTTTTTTCCTCCTTTCTTTTACTGCCTTCCTTTTCTTTTATACTCTCTTCCCCCTTTCTTCTTTACCTTCCGCGTGCAATCCAGATGTCTTGTGTTGATACTTGTCCCATCAACACTTCCCTAAAAGTCTTCATATAGCAGCTATAAGGCTAAAGACAACTGTTCAGGTATCACCTCTACATTAATGCGGCTAGAGAATTAGCTACAGAGCTTTTAATGCGGTGACAACAGCTCTCTCCTTAGATATTTTAAGACTCCTCCTTGTAATAAATCTCTAAAATGTTTATCTGTACCAATAGAACTTCTTGGAAAGTTCCCCTAGATGGCAGATCACTTATTCAGACCTCGGCTTTGGTCAGTCGAGGTTACATTTGTCCTTGGCCCACCTTCTAGTGCCATTACGACCAACACTGACTTCTTCATTTAATAACACGGCCTCCCTTGGTACTGTTTACCCATCCTCGAACGATCTTTAGTCTTCAGCTTGGGCTTTGGGCCCAATATATACATGGATAATGAGTTCCCGGGCCCAACACCTCCACACACACACACACACACACACACACACACACACACACACATATATATATATATATATTTATATATATATGCCACAAGTTCCAATTTTTAGAGCACTCACAGCAGTTGTGCTATATTAGTATATTGCTATATTTTAGCTCCTCAAACACCAAAATCATGCTCCAGCAGTGGAGCTAAACTTTTTTTTTTTTAACTTTATTGCTACAGTGCACAATTATTGATAGATGTGCACTATTCATGAGAGCTAAACAAAAAAATATTATTTTATTCTGCCCGATGAATTAAAATAATGAAAAGTGGTTCTCTTTCTCTCAATCACTCCGTGCCTCTCTTTCTCTCTCTCAGTCACTCTCACCTCTCTGTCTCAACGTCTTCGACTCACGCCTCCGCCGACCTCAACGTCACCGGCCCAAGCCGACCCAAGCCCCAAGCCGCCGATCCACGTCTCTGATAAACGCTTTCGCCTAGTCCTCCATCTCAACGCTCGCCCAACGCCGATCAGACTATTGCTTTGGTTTTCCGTCGATCAAACCCATCTGCCTCAGACCCACTTCTCTTTTGCCGATCAGACCCACACCGACACTGTCCTCCTCACCGAAGCCCAGCTCTGTGATTGGTGATTTTTTATTTTGTTTGTGATTGGTGATTTTGTTTGGTCTAGGTTGAGGAAAAAGATTGGAGATTTCGGTTGGTGGTTTGTTTGTTTGTTTTTTTTTTTTCTCTGCTGTAGATTGATGGTGGTGGTGGTGGTTGTGGCTGTGATTGTGGTTGTGGCTGATGGTAGAGGTGGTTATGGTTGGTGCTATGGATGTTTTTTGAGTAGTGGGATATATTATTTTATTGTAGGAGATATATTATTTTATTGTGATGTTTATATTATTTTATTGTGATGTTTATATTATTTTATTGTGTTGAAAGCTAAAATAGATCTATTGCTGCAGCATGTGTGTAGGTAAAATAGATAAAGTAACTTTTGGTGAAGCTAAAAAGCTAAATTTTTAACTCCACTGTTGTGAATGCTTTTAGAGACTCTTTTACCTAAACTAAAATTTATGCTATTCTTTTTCTTTGTGATATAATATCAATGAATGAGGTGCAAAGTGGAGCATGACTTTGGGTTTGATTTTACGCTTTTTTATTATTATTATTATTATTTTATATATATATATATATATATATATTTTTTTTTTGGCATTTTGAGAATCACTCTTTGGCATTAATTGTAATGCAGTTTTGGAAGTCACCTCGGAGTTTCGGTCACAACAATTGAAAAATAAACTTCTAGTGTTACTTGTTGTGGATCGCAGAATACAGATAGAAACTAAAAAACTCAAACAAAAACTGAAAGTAGAAAAGATTAAAATAATAGATCACGGCTACTATTTAAAGCAATCATCAACACACATATTTGATAAACCTCATAATCTTTTGTACATATGAGTTACTTCAATTTTTTTCATCAACTAGTAGCCTTACGAAGAACCATGGCTAATATATAGTTTTTTTTTTTTTTTTTTTTATAACTAAAATGAAATATTATAACCATCTTGTACTCAAAGAGGGAAAATTGCAATTTACCTTTAAAACTTAATAAACTCAAGCAATAATGAAAGAAACTATCATACAAACACCAAGAAATCAAAATGATTACACCACAGCAAATCAAATATATAGAAATCCTTCTAATGTTAGAAAAAAAAAAACCTCTACATGAATAATATAAGAAAAAATTACACTTTTCTTCCCTAATCTTTCACCTAATTTACAATGTCACCTTGAATTTTTGAAATGCACAATTGACCTCCCAACAAAAGTAAGGTTAAAATATTAAAATAAAATTTAGTCAAATTTAAAAGGCCCAATTATTCGTTTGTTTTCATGCCAGACTATTTGCATCTGTGCCTTGTATTTTTGTCTTATCTGCTGAAACGCCCTGAAAATGCCCCCAATGCATCACTTGGTTTTGAACTTGCAAATCTTGGAAGAGATCATCTTGTCCTAGACTTTTTCCACACTTTTTATTTAGCAATTTAACACCACAAAAAGCTACTTTATTTATTTTATTACCTCATTTTACAAAATAGCAATATGGTGTTAATATTATTTCTTTTTTCTTTTTTTCCCGAACTAAACCCACTTCATATTTTTTGTGACTCTCAACATAAAAGGCCTTGATTAAAAAAAAAGGCCCAGTATCTTGTGGAGCCTAACAGGCCCGCTCTGTCCCCTAATAATACTCTCGATTACTCCATCCCTTCGAAGAAGAAAACAAATCCCCTTTCCTCAAATTCACGACACAATTGACAGAGAGGAAAGCAGAGGCAGCTGGGTCTCCTCCGCCACCGAGAATGATGGCTTCCTCACCGACGCCCGGTACAAGGTCCGCTTTTCTGAACACCGCTACTCAGTGCTCAGGCTTTAAGTTATTCGTACAGTGCGTTGAGCTATCACTATTGGGTGAGCAATGTTCTGTAGGTTTTGTTTCTTCTTTCAATTACCTTATCATACCATACTCTTCTTTGTGCTTTTGTGTTTTGTGCCAGGAGATAGGCTGTTCACAAATCCAGTCCTAAATGTTGATTATCGATTTTGTCAAGTCTGTTGGTTCCTTGTATACACTAAAAGCTCATCTACCCAAATATTACTATACAATTTTGTTTTTCATGAACATATTTAGGATTTCTTATTCTCTAGATACACTGATGATCAATAAATGTTTCCAGATGACTGTGTCAGTATTAATTCAACCATATGCGTTGAAGCAGTCCTAGTTAGTCTAGCATCTCTTTTTGTTGCAGAGTTGTATGGATTCGATTAGTACATTTATAAAGAAAACATTTTTCTTTTTTTGTGTTATTAAATAATGTGCAAATAAGAGGTCAGGTTTAGTGCAACCATGACAAGGTGCCGGGTTAATAGTTCCCCATTGCTTAATGCGTTCTCTTTGGTGAGAAAGAAAAATAGCAGGTGTATTGAAGATAATGAGAGATGCATACCAGATCTCAAGTTATTTTTCTTTAGAACTTTATTGGATTGGTTGGTTGCTATGCTAAACTAATCTTTCTCTTCTTTTCTTGATTTCTTTGATTCTAGTAATTTTTGTACTGTTGACCCCTTATACACTCCCTATGGTGTTCTTTTTTGATATCAATAAAACTTATTACTTCTCAAAAAAAAAAAAAAAATTTGGGGGTAAGGGCACCTATCAGTCACCTCTCTTAGACCCGTCAATGTGAGAGCTTATGAACTTTAAATCTTGTGCAGAGAAATAATATAGAGAGAACTTTAAAATAATGCTTAATTTGAAAACATCATTTGGATTGAATCAAAACTTATTATTCCAACCAATTAAAAGGAACACAGTAGTTCTAATTTTAATTGGTTTTGAAGTGGTCTGTATTGGTGTTAACTGTTTTCTTTTTTGTGGGAACGTAAGAACACCTGCTCTTAGTTCTTTCTTGATCTAATTTTTCAAAATTTTACAAAATATCATTGAAAGTTTGAAACCAAGCTCTCAGCCAACATTTTCAACTACACTAAGAAAGAATGTCTCCTAAAGTTAAAACTATTGTTATTTCTTGCACAGCTTATTTTTATGTTCAAAACTACAATGGTAAAGAGGACTATAACATTTATAAAAAAAAGAAGTAAATTGCAAACAAACATCAAGGCTTGGAAAAGTAATATTTGATGGAGGTATGATCTTATCCTTCCACTCCGAGCACCCAGATAAGTATGACAAGAAACCCAGATAAGTATGAGAAGAAACTTCGAAGTATTGAAAATTGACAATGTTAAATATATACCACTCACATAAGATCAAGATTTTTTTTTTTTAATTTTTAATCTATAGAATTACTAAAAAGAATAAGTTGATGAAGGCCTTGTAGATGTGAGGACAACACCAGTTACACCACACTTTATTATTATCCCATTTGCATTTTTGTTTATTGAACTTTGAATATCAGTCTTCAAAGATTTTAAAAACACAACTGTTAAATGATGTTTTTCTTTGTGTGGGAACAAGAATTTTATTGGCCATTTCTTTTTTCCCTCTCATATTGGGGAAATAGATTACTATCTACCATAGCAATGATTTGAAAACAAAATTCAAACTAAAATTTTTTTGAAACTAGAAAATTTTGAAACAATTGATCACAACTAAAGCGATCAACTTGTCCAGCTTGTACTATTTAAATAATCATCAACATATGTATTTGATAAATCTCACTGTTTTTCATTTAATCTAGTACATGAGTCACTTCATTTTTTCTTTCATCAGCAATTATCCTTACTAAGGAAACATATCTAATAGATCTCGGAATTGTCATGGAACATTCAAAATATACATAAACAACAGATTATATGGTCACTTACTTTGACATCTTAAGTATCTCAAAAGTGTTGATATGAAGACTAATTAGGCGCTAATTACTTCCATTTTCACCACTTGTCTCTGTTGAGTTGGCAACTGGCATTGAAGAACTATTGAATGGTCTGGAAGCTGCTTGACGCATTGATTGGAAGCTATCTTGGAACTGGACGCACAATTTGTTGAATGCATTTGAAGTAGCTTCACTGATTGTGTTGAATGCATTTGAAGTAGCTTCACTGATTGACTGGAGAATCTGTGAGTCATAAAGTAATAGCAGAGATGTGCATACCCTTAAAACGAGGATGGGCAATCCTAAAACGAGGACGAGCAATCCAAAGGGAGGTACAATAATTCGTAGCAGCAAGCCACAAGCTAAAGCTCCAAAAATGATACACACATGCCTAAGTATAGGGAGGTATCTTGTGTTAGGAGTCAGTTCGCTTATCACCGCCAATGCTGTAGCGTAAAAAAACACGGCTATGACAAAAGCCAACATAATTGCACCATGCGTTTGAAATGGGTCGCCAGAGCTTTGACCCCTGACTTGGAGGAGGGTAATCAGCAATATTATGAGAAAGCCAACAGCAGTATGGATTGCAATGGAGGAATGGGGTTCTAGTTGACTGCCACAAATAGACGAACATGGAATTGCCTCAGATTAGATGCAATATTTGTGACTATACATGCAGTTGAAGAGTTAGCACGAGGAAATTAAGCAAATATCCATGACATTCCATTTGTCAACAAGAATTCTTGCTTTTAATGAGATTAATGCACTTAACAAAATTTACAGTTGTAAGTGAAATTATTTGTCAGAGTTATTTGTTAGAGTCTTTTAATATTGTATCAAAGACTTCGAATCAAATCTTCCTATCACTAATGTTAACCTTTTCCTTTTTTTCCTATGCTTACGGCTGATATTCTTCTAGAACAATATAAAGAGAAGTTATTTGATTTTATTTTGCTGGCTCTTACCGAATTGTTGTTGTTGTAAAAAAAAAAAAAAAAATCCCCTTCGTTTCTTTCACTCTGTCTGCCATTGTTTCACTTTCCTAGGGTGTTTGCTTCATGCAAGTTTTCTTTTTCTATTAAAACTAGGATATAGTTTAACTATAAAATTGGTTGTAGCTTAAGGCTACAAACCTTACTCAATATTATTAATAATACTACATATTTAAAAAATCTAACTATTGGATTGTATCTACTTTACATTTTTAGTACACATGTTAAATTTTGTGTCAATCAGTTATTATTTACTTTATGATTATATTTTATGTATAATTTTAAATTATAAAAATTTACAATTTAAACAATTTATTGATGATATAGTTATTCACCTATAATTTTGTAGAAATTTTGCAAATAAGGAGGGTATAGGAAGAAACTATAATCTATCAGTAGATTTATTAAAATTCATCTTCCACAAAAAAAATATTAAATAAGATTTAGTCTTAAACTATAACCAGTGACTCAGAGATAAATTAATTGGAACTGGTGTTGAAAATGTGAGGAACAATTCATTTATCCTTTTGAGAGTAAAAAAACAAACCCTTTGATATCCTGATTTTGATCCATCTTCTAATATTGACCTACCGAGTTGATTGAACTTTCAACTCTTGGGAATTATGTTTTATGGTTTTTTATTATTTAGAATTATATTTTATGGTTAGTTACCTCAAATCTAACAAAAATTATATTAAAACTAAGCTGTTAGAAATCTGGTTCATAACAGACAAACTCAAATATTCTGAAAACAATTAGCAGTGCAGGTAAGCTGTAAGGTTAAGGCCCAAAGGCCCATAAATCCAAAAAGCCCGAGGTAGGCACACCTCTGTATAATAATTCACCAGCACCAAAACAGTACACTAATAAGGCTTAAACCAAAAACAGAGCAAGGTCCCTGCAACAGGAGCTCGTATATGGTTTACCCGGCATACTCTCACACACAGGCGAGCCCCCAGCTGGTGTGCCCACCAGCTGTGAGAAGAGAGAAACATACACCCGTAACAGGTGTATTTTCTCCCGAGGTAGGCACACCTCTGTATCACAATTCACCAGCAACAGAACAGTTCACAGTTATAAGGCTTAAACCAAAAACAGAGCAAGGTCCCCTGCAACAGCACTAATAATGTATATCCCATTCCATTCGTTTATAATTTATTCGACGCATTATATTATAAACTAGTAAATGAAGCCTTGGTGATGAAAATAATTACTACAAAAGCAATAAACTTGTTGTAGGAATCCTCGGCTTATATATTGAAAAATGTAAAACAAAAACTAGTGAGAGTTCTACTACTAACCCGTCCGGTTCGGCACGAAGATTGCTGAGCCTGTTCCCCATTCTCTCTCTCTCTCTCTCTCTCTCTCTCTCTCTCTCTCTTTGTTATTTGTAACTTCGTAGAGATGAAATCTTAGTGGCTTAGAGCATTACTTCTTGCAGCGCTGATGATTCTGAGCTTGAATCTTGTATGGGTATGGCATTCTTACAGAGACTGAGTAACAGTTGTACTTAATATATTTACCCACTCTTTTGCGCAAGACAGAGATATCCTATATGCGTACTTGACTATAAATACTTGTAAACGTTGAATCCAAACTCATGTAGCCTGCTGCAGAATGATTAGTGTTTTGGATTCAACGTTACACGCAGAATGATTTAGTGTTAAAATTTCCCAAGACAGAGACAACCCCGTAAAATTTCCCAAGACAGAGACATCCCAGTATGATTTAGTGTTAAAATTTCCCAAGACAGAGACATCCCAGTATGTACCTACTGGTACATACTGGGATGTCTCTGTCTTGGGAAATTTTAACACTAAATCATACTGGGATGTCTCTGTCTTGGGAAATTTTACGGGGTTGTCTCTGTCTTGGGAAATTTTAACACTAAATCATTCTGCGTGTAACGTTGAATCCAAAACACTAATCTACTTAACTTTACTTAAATACCCTTTAAAAACTGGACATTTACGCGTTTGCTCTTTGGCGCAAGACAGTTCCGCAAGCGTACTTGACTTTTAGTTAAATTAAATTCCCTTAAAAAAGTTCCATGGAAGATTTAGGACTCTATGAACATTAGCGTTTTGGATTCAACGTTACACGTCTGAATGATTTAGTGTTAAAATTTCTCAAGACAGAGACATCCCCGTACTTAACTTTACTTAAATACCCTTAAAAAACTGGACATTTACGCGTTTGCTCTTTTGCGCAAGACAGTTCCTTGCGTACTTGACTTTTAGTTAAATACCCTTAAAAAAGGTACATGCATCTTAAGTTTGGATTACGCACGTTTACGTTTGCGTTTTCCCTTTTTTTTTTTTTTTTTTTGGGTAGCTCGCGTTTCAGCCAACACAGCTACTGTACTACTACTGTTTAATGCACCGTTCATGCCACATTTTTTTACTTTTCAATCCAGTGGGTCTCACAAATCTCATTTTTAATAACTTTTTCCTTAAAAATGAGTCTCACCATACTATTCACATATTTAAATAATATTTTACTACAGCGTTTTTAGTTTCAACAAAATAAAATTTTATCCAAATGGTGCAACGTAGTCTACGTTAAAGTACGTAGTCTACGTTAAAGTTTGTTGTGTTTGTTTTGTTTTGTTTTTGTTTTTGTTTAAGTCCAGCGTGTTATGTACTGTTCACTGTCCATGAATAGTAATTTTAGGCCAATAAATAGTGCATAACACTATAACAAACAGTAAAAAAAATATTTTTTTTTTATTTTTTTTAGTTTTCAGCAAAATAAGCGGTATCCAAACACATAAAGTACCAATGCCAAAAAAAAAAAAAAAACAACGAATTTGACATTGGTACTTTTTTGTTTTTCACTTGCTTTTTTTTTTTTTTTTTTTGAGGGGTAAAATGGCCGGTTGAACACACTTTTTATTTTTTATTCTTTTATATACATATGAGCTACTCTTTAAAAAAATATATATATTAACACAACAAATTGCTACAATATTTTTATAATTGTTGAGATGTTAATTCCATATAAGCCAAAATAAAATAATAAAATATTATACTGGAATTAATCACAGCTAAAAATAAAGGTATTGTAAAAAAAAAAAAAAGTACAACATTCATAACATTTTTTACAACACTTTCATAACAAAATATAGAAGGTAAATTGTAATTGGTTTTAATTTAAATTTACCAATAAAATTACTTTTTTCCTTACTAATAACAACCCGTAATAACATACTACTAATGATTTGTTGTGAAAATATTAAGACAATTTGTTGTCATCATAATATTTTCGCAACTACTAAAGTATCAATTCTTTACAAATCAAAATAAAATATAATAAAATTATGGTGTTATGAAAATGTTGTTCCATTATGTTGTGTTTTTAGATTTTTTTTTTTTTTTTTTTTTTTTGGTTTAGTCAACTTTTTTTAGCCAAAATTCACTATTTCACGTACAATTTTCTTAAGTTGATTTTTTGTAATATTTTTTTAGGACAAAGTTGAGTCATAAAATTGGTTGTAGCTTTAAGCTACAATTTTATTCAATATATATATATTTTTTTTTATTGAAGGTGAATTTTGACAAATCTACCATTAGATTATATTTTTTTTCTTATATCCTCCATGCTTGCAAAATTTTAAGAAAATTAAAGATCAATAGTTATGTCATCAATAAATTGTTTAAATTGCAAGTTTTTGTAGTTTAAAATTATATATAAAATATAAGCTTATAAATCAAATAGTAAATAATATCTGATTGACACAAAATTTGACATGTGTATTAAGAGTGTAAAGAATATGAAATTCAATGGTTAGATTTTCAAAATATGTAGTAATATTTATTTTATTGAGCAAGGTTGTAATCTAAGACTACAACTCACCTCTAATAAAAAGATATTTAGTAAAGTTGTAGCCTAAGACTATAATTAATTTTGTAACTAAATTTTGTCATTTTTTATTGTATTTTTATCTTTATGTACAATTTTAAGTAAAAACACATAATTTTACACCCAAAAAAAAAAAAAAAAACTTAGGATAAAAACCCATTTCATCCTTTATGTTTGAGATAGTTAATAGTTCCTCCTTAACCTTTAAAATCAAACAATTCTCCCCTTATTGTTTTGGAAAAGAGAAAATATGTTATATTGTTATTTTCTCAGTTAAACCCTAATGAAAATTTATAATTCTTAAAATATTACATTGTGTAATGTCTAAAATATTCCCACTAAATTTTGATATTCCAAAAAAAATTTTCACGTATTTTGAGTTTTAAATGGTAGTAATGATTAAAAAATTGGAATGATGATACATGATAATTTCTTTATTACCTAAAGAACATTGATTTTTTAGGTTTAAATTTTCGAAACTTATAATTTATCTAATAAAAAATTCGAGACACGTGCTTTTTGTTTTATTTATTTATTTATTTATTTATTTTTGCCTAAAATGGGTGTTCATTAAAAACCAAACTAGCTAGTGACATTGTACCTAGACTCATGTGGAGTGATAAAAAAGAAAGTATGAATGAAAAAATTTTCATTGCGTATGATTGAAGGTATTTGATGAAAGGGTTCAATTGTAGCATATGACATTTTTCATTATGAAAATTTAAATATTGTGATAATGTTTTAGCAAAACTCAGTTACTTATTGTTAGAAGAAGATGATATTCATTATCATTCTTAGAAGTTTTTAGTGAGTAAATATTGTCATTAGCAAATAAGTTCTAAGAAACTATTATAATAAAATAGATATTCATATGTTAAATAGCTACCTTAACTTTGTGTGTGACATTCATTTTTTTTATGTATATAATTTCAAAAATTTTCAAATAAAAATTTTCTCTTACTTTTTTCACGCAAGAGGTAGCATGTGCAATTAGTTTTTTTTATAAGAAACGGCTTCATAAAGTATAAACTGTAACCTCTTATATATGTATATATATATATATATATGGGTCCTAGACTTAGACTTTGAAAAGGTATGTATAAAACAGTAACCTTGCGAATATGACCCTCCTTTTTTAACAAACTACAAATATAACTTGGCATTTTCAAGCTGAGGGTGGGCAGAGCTTTTCAAGACTCGGACTAGAAATCCTGTTAGGACATATGTGATTTAATGTTAAGAACATATGTCATATTAGAATTGGCTAATCCTTTGACAAAATGCACTTTACTTGTAATTGGGTAGATCTAGGATATGTTTAATACTTTAAAGAACAAGAGTTCAAGTCTAGTATTGAAGCCATGCAAATCTGTCCAAGAAACAAGTAAAGAAATGCTGATTTATTAAAGCTCGACAGCTGCTTAATAGATAACTATCTATTGAGGCTCGACAGATATTATCTATTAAGGTATTTATCGAGAATTACGAAATTCAGATTTTCAGATTTAATTTTCGGCCCATGCTTATGTATTTGTGTAAGGTTTCTTTTCTTACAACTCTAGACATACATAAGGCTTATTTTAAAGGCCGTCACATAAGAGAATACAAGGAGAATTAATGCAAAAGGTGACCGATGCCTTATTCTCTCTAAAAGAAGCTACTACGTCTTTGCACCTTAGGGTTTTGTAACCAAATGCTTCTTAATCTTCATTGTTGATGAAGCGAAGAACTTTGTAGCCAACATCTTCTTCAAGTTGGTGTGTTAGTCACGTACTGGAAACCGTGCATCTTTTGGTTAGTCACATATTAGGATCCGTGCAAAAAGGGTGGGGTTCATATATTGAAGAGTTCAGAGGTTCTGAAGCAGTAGAAGGTTTCTGCTGTAAGTTCATCTACGGGCATTGTAGAGTCTAGGGATAAAGGTTTTGTACTAGATCTAAAACTTCTCTTTACTATAGTGAATTGCTTTTCGGGAAGGTTTCCCCCAAGGTTTTTTACTATGAAACTAGTTTGTTTCATTGGTTTTACTAGGTCATCATATCTTGTCTTATTTACTCTTCCGCTGCAGTTATTTGTGACATGATATTGATGTTAGTTTATTTTAACAAGTTTTATACAGAATAAATCTAATTAACAACTTGGGTTTAAAACTTGTTAACCCTATCAATCGAGGTCTGAATTTCCAAACAAATCCAATCATGTTGGCCGTGCTAAATTGGAGGTTAGCCTAGGAGAGTGATGGTCTTATTCAGCTAATTTCTTTGGAAGAAGGAAGTATCTGATGGCCTAATGAATAAACTCTGCTAATTGAGCTGCACTCTCAAGTTTCAGAACTTGGGCCTGTCTTCGCTAATGCACTGAGGTGGGTCATTTCCTACTACAAATACACAGAAAGGATATGAGGACAACAACAAGAAGGAGGTTCGGCAGGCCCCAATTCAAAATCTAGCCCCCAAGGCCGTTTGGCCTAAAAATATCAAACTATACACACCACAACACTCAGCCGAAAGGTACCATAAGCTACTCATGTTGTTATTGTAAGTTATGCATGCAATACGTTGAAGCTATTAGTATAGGTGTGCAATGTCTTCTGTTTCCTCTTTAAAAATTACTTCATATATCATATCTTTTTTTTCCCTTTTCCTTTTTTGGCTATGAGATAGGCTATGCTATTTACGTTATTTTGGGGGAAAAAAATCAAGTCCATACTGGGCAAGGCGACAAATGGTGAAGAAAAAAAAAATGAAATTTGATTTCTAATTTGTAATAAAAATAGTTGCGTATGATAAGGTGGATACTTAGGGAAGACATTGTTATGTTTTAAACTAAAAGGAAATATTACAATTTGAAAGTTTAATTAGTACGTAAAACATTAATGAATGTTTAGACCCCCAATTATGAAAATACTAACACAAGCTTAGACTCAAACAATATATGTGCGGAATATAAAATATAAGCAATACCCAATTTGGCAAACTACTTTAACACATAATTAATCATAAACACAGCAGCAATTAATGGTTAAAGAGTAAGGGAAGAGAGATGCAAACACAAGGATAACAGCAGCACGTATTATCGAAGAACTCGGTGAAAAACTTCTCTGCCGCCCTCTAAGTGGTAAAATGATCCATTAGAGAATAAAGTTGGGATACATGAATAGCAATAGTCCCTCCAAGCCTAATCTACTCGATGCACCTAAGCCTTCCAAGTTTCTTGCTTGAACAGGGTTACGCCTAACCTTGTCTTCTCTAGCTTTCTAGATCCCGCAATAAGCTCCATATTGCATCCACCATCCTTGGCATCTTCCAATGCTTCCCAAGTTTCAAAAACACTCTCAAAACTTTGAATGGGTGTAGGTAGTATTTGGGTACAAATCTCCTCTCAATGGATATAACAATGGGAGAGGGAATGAGAAGAGACTACAAAGATTTCTCTTTAAGAATTAGGAGCTCTCTCTCTAAAAAGGTGGGTGTGTTGTAGAAACCTTTCTTAGGGTTTTTTTCTCAATAGGCAGCACCTTACATTTTGTGGGTATAAGGATATTTATAGTAGGGTATGAGATGGAATGTGAAAAGTCAGTTTCAGCAAAATAGGGCATTCTGACAACTCGGCTTTGCAACTGGAACGAGTCGCGAGTTAACTACCAGGCCAGACTGTACTTTTTATCTTGTAGTGCTCCAGCTGTCGTGACCCTTCAGCTTCTTGCATGCTTTACATGTGTGGCACTTTGGCGACTTGCCAGTCGCGAGATCCAGTTGCGAAACTCCTCTTGAATGCACACAACTTGAGTTTCTTCACACTCTCTCACACACAACTCTTACATTATTCCCACCTAAATACAGGGTTTCTACATGCTGAATTACAAGAAAATTTGGCACGGAATAAAGCCAACACATGGTTGATTAAATTTAACCTTACAATCTCCCCCTTTGGCTATTCCATGACAAAACACCCTAAAAAAAAATTCTAGACTTAAAAGTGAGTTTGGGTGCAAAACTCACTCACACCTAAATCTAGAAGCTATGATGCACTTGGAACATATATACCTGTAACTTGAAACACTTGCACAAAACACATTAGACCCTCAAGGTAAAGCAAGTAATAAAATGACAACTATAATGTAATAAGTAAATTCTGATCAAATAAACATGATGTAAAACATATGAGTAACTTGACCATACACCAAAACAGTCATATAAAAATGACTATAATGATCACATAGCAAAGCAAATGATCATTCGAACATGCAATCAATAAAGCTTAATAGCATAAGGATGTATGCATGTCCAACACACACATGATGTAATGAGAACAACAAAGCATAAATACTAAACATAATTCAAAGCACCATAAAGCAAACAAGAAAACAAACATAAAGAAAAACAAACAAAACAAAGTTTTCTTATTAACTCAATGTCTTCTTCCCCTTGGTATATGCATCTCCCCCTATAAATGTGCACAAGAAATAGAATTTCTCCCCCTAAGAATGTGCACAAGAGCCATATAAAAAATGAAAAAAGTATACTCTCCCCCTTTTTGACACGAATAGACAAAGGGTCAAAGAGAAATGAGACAAGAGATGAAGCTATAAACAAGGAGAATGAGCATGAAGAGTGCAAGATGAATGAGAAATGAAGTTCAAACAAAAGACAAAACAAAATGCTACAATGTATAAGGTAAACATGACATGCTAGGATAAAGAAATAAGGTATAAACCAATGCATGACAAGGGTAGCAAAGGTGCGTGCAAGAGATGGCTATGTAAAATGCATGACCAATGCATGAAAAATGAATATGTGGGGTAAGGTGTGTTAAATACACAACCAATGAACATGTTCCTAATGAGAAAATATGAGACACTCCAAAGTTTGATATTCATTGGAGTCCAAACAAGTGAGAAAGTGCCTAAGAGGCATTTAATTAAACACTTACCATGCACACTATGAACAACAATGTGAAACAATGCATCAACATCATGAAATCTACCCTTAATACATGTTCTTTTTGCCACAATGGGCCAACATCTAAAGCAAATCATCAAAAGAAATCAATCCCATTCAAAAATTTGACAAACAAAAGTTTTCTCAACCCCTACGATGAAAATCCCAATCAAGAGTACAAAAACTCTCCAAAACATAATTTAGGGATCAAAATCAATGAAAAGAGTTTAGAGATACCTTAGAGATGTTAATGGAATGAAAAACCATTTAAATTGATTGGATTTTGACGTAAAAATATTGAAAGAAGGGTTTAAGAGAGGATGAGAGAGGTTTAAAATAGGTTCCCACAAAAAGCCCTTTAAAAAGCTATTTCTGGGCGTTTCGCAACTGGCGAGTCGCGAGATGAGTTGTGAAAACTTTCGCGAGTTGCAAGTGAGTCGCAAAAGCTTTTGGATGAAATTGTGACTGGACGAGCCGCCAAAACGAGTAGCCAAAACTTGCTACTCGCGAGAGTAACTAGAACGAGTAGCCAAAAATTTTGACACATGTTTGTCAACACAAAAGTTGCTTAAAACAATGAAAAAATAAAGTAAGCATTAAACATGAACACAAAGAGTGATAACAATCACTTCCAAATACATATAAAATGATTAAAAATCTTTTTGGTTTGATCTATATATAGTTGAGCACACATACATCACATTTAAACAAGTACAATTGAACAAGTGAATAAGGCATTCATTAAACATTAAGCATGTATATTGTGTGTGTGTATCAAATGTGGAATAGTCCTTAGTCTAAAGTGAAGTTTCAATGATCAATTCAATCAAGTCATACACAACTAATACTAAGTTAAATGGTCTATCTCAATTGTAGAAATGAACAGGTATAACCTCTCACAAGAAAATGATTACATATCTTTGAAACTTTTCATTTGGCTTCTTTACAATCCATAACATTCGATCATTTTTTATCTTTACATCTCTTTTTGAGATCGATGCTCGAAATTTTTGATATTTCAATTTGATGAACAAGCCTTTGGCTTTTGGGCACCATACATTCTCAATACAAGTCGCTTTCCCTTTTTCCTAGTCAGATACTAGTATGTGTGACAGTTTTTGCAGCTCATTATTTCTTTTCGAGATTTGACATTTGTTGAGCTATTAAGCAAAAAAAAAAAAAAAAAAAAGAGTAGGAAGAAATATAGGCACAAGTCTACACATGTATCAAAACCAATATAACTATTTACTAATTATTCATAACAAGCTTGAAGATCGATTTACAACAATCACATATAGATGTTAAGATTTTTCCTACAAAGATAGATGTGCATACATAACAAGCTAAACTCATAAATGCACTAAGCCATTTGTACGAAGGTACTTGGCCAAACTCACATGTGATATGTGCTCAAACATATACAATCAAACTTTTTGAAATTTTTACTTTTTATATGGTTTTGGATTCTTACTCACACAAAACTAAAACATAAAAGATCAAAACAAAAACAAAACAATGCATATAAATAGATGCATGATGCACAAATGCATGATAATGAAGCATCTAATGCATGAAAGGTTCTACAAAGATCGAAAGAATTAGATCAAGGACCAAAAGAGCATACACTCAACCATAGGAACCCTTCCTCATCCAAATAGAACGATTTTTTGGAATGAGTGTCTCATAAGAAGTGAGACAAGGGTTGGAGAACTAGAGATGCACATAGACAAGAAGGTAAGAACATCAAAAACTTTCTTCAACAACTTACCATTTTCCCCCTAAATCCGGTTTTGCTTTTATAGCACAACTTCCAAAAAGCTCAAGTTTCTCTTTTCTTTTAATTTTTTTAAGAGCTTGAATGTAGAGAAAAGAGGTTTTAGATGACCAAAAGCACTACAATGGTGACACACACTTGGTTTAGGTCCACTAGCCTTTTAAGAAGGGATCTAGCAATATGGTTTTATTCTCTCTTCAACATGGAATATTGAGGTCTTATATGACCAATCACACCACAATGGTGGCAAGTTGGAACAAACTTAGATTCATCCAAAACCTTAAATTGAGACCTAAACGGAGGCTTTGGCTTAAGATCCTTTCTCTCCACCTTTTGATTTCTTTTATGTAGAGGAATGTACATTGATTTGTCCTTTTAGGTAGAACACACAATAGGCATAAAATCGGGTCTCACAACATGATTGCAACATATATTTTTTTCCTTTATAGCAACAAATTCAGTAATCAAACATTTGTTATGCATCTTAAGATATTCATTTTCACATTTAAGATCATTAACAAGTTTGTTAGACAAAACAAGTTTAGCATCTAAGTTTATATTCAAACATTCAAACTCTTTTAGTTTTTCAAGAGAATGTGCAGCAAGTTTTTTATACTTTCTAACCAATTTGTTGGATTCATTGAGTTTAGCAATCAAATCATCCTTTTCATAAATAAACTTGCTTAAATTCTCATGAAACTTCTTAACCTTTTTCTTCATGAGTTTGACACTTGGAATTTTAACAACACCCATAGATTTATGTAACATGTCTTCACAAGTATGAGGATTAATACTCATAGAGGCATTTTTACAAACACATGGCATGTTACACTCAATAACATCCAAAACATCCATAGAAACATACAAAGCACTATCCATGAAAAAACACACAAGGGTTCAAGGATCACACTTAGGTAATGAAACCAAAACAAGTGTACCAGCTCTGATACCAATTGAAAGTTCAATTAGTGTGTAAAACACTAATGAATGTTTATACCCCTAATTACAAAAATACCAACACAAGCTTACTCTTAAACAATATATGTGCGAAATATGAAATATAGGAAATACCTAATTTGACAAACTGCTTTAACACATAATTAATCACAAACAGAGTAGCAATTAATGGTTAAAGAGTAAGGAAAGAGAGATGCAAATACAAGGATAACACTAGCATGTGTTATCGAAGAGGAAACTGAAGAACTCGGCAAAAAACCTCTTCGCCGCCCTCTAAGCGATAAAATGATCCACTAGAAAATAAAGTTGGGATATATGAATAGCAATAGACCTTCCAAGCCTAATCTACCTGATGCATCTAAGCCCTCTAAGCTTCTTGCTCCAATAGGGTTATGCCTAATCTTGTCTTCTCTAGCTTTCCGAATCTCGCAATAAGCTCCATATTGCATCCGCCATCCTTGGCATCTTCCAATGCTTCCCAAACTCTAAAAACACTCTCAACACTTTGAATGGGTGTGGGTAGTGTTTGGGTACAAATCTCCTCTCAGTGGATATAATAATGGGAAAGGGAAGGAGAAGAGACAACAAAGATTTCTCTTTAAGAATGAGTAGCTCTCTCTCTAATAAGTTGGGTGTGTTGTAGAAACATTTCTTAGGGTTTTTCTCTCAATAGGCTCCTCTTTTAACACCTTACAGTTCGTGGGTATAAGGGTATTTATAGTAGAGTATGAGATGGAATGTGAAAAGTCAGTTTTTAGCAAAATAAGGCATTCTGGCGACTCGGCCTCGCGACTGGAACAAGTCGTAAGTTTGAGTCGCAAGTTAACTGCCAAGCCAAACTGTCCTTTTTGTCCTGTAGTGTTCCAGATATCATGACCCTTCAGCTTCCTGCATGCTTCACACGTGTGGCACTTTGGCGACTTGCCAGTTGCGAGTCAGTCTCGAGATCTAGTCGTGAGACTTCTCTTGAATGCACACAACTTGAGTTTCTTTAAACTCTCTCCCACACAATCCTTACATTAGTCTCACCTAAATACAGGGTTTCTACATGCTGAATTACAAGCAAAGTTGGTACGGAATAAAACCAACACATGGTTGCTTAATTTGGAACTACAGGGGGCTTGGGAACCAACTGGCAGTTCAAGAGCTTATTAACGTGGTACAAGCAAAAGCGTCCTCTGTCGTGTTCTTAGCTGAAACACTGGCAGACGAAGCATGGCTAGATTGCGTGAAGGATCGCATACAATTTGATAAAAAATGAAAAAAAAAATTGTTATAGAGTGACTAAAGGTGGCGTATTAGTGCTTTACTGGAAAAATAGCATGGAGATTGATATTGAGTCTTCATCTTTGAATCACATAAATGTAATAGTAAACAAACATTCGGGTGAGCCTTGGCGCTTCAGTTGGTTTTGTGGTGAACTTGAAACTCACAAGAAACAAGAATTGTGGGACTTGCTTCGTAGTTTACACGGCCAAAACTCACTTCCTTGGTTATTTGCTGGAGACTTTAATGAGATCATCAAGCAATCAGAAAAGCTAGGGGGGAGATTAAGGCCACACGCATAAATGCAGATTTTTTGGGATGCCTTGGATGAATGTGAATTCATGTATTTAGGGTTCAAAGGCTTTCCGTACACATGGAGTAAGCATTACAGCAATGGAGTTTCGATTTAGGAAAGGCTTGACAGGGCAGTGGCTTCATATGATTGGTTTTCAAGGTTTCCCAATACCCGAGTACATCATATTGATAGTACAACATCAGACCATAAAATACTGTGGATTGAACGATCTAATCTTGATTTTCAGGAAAAAAAAAAAGTTTTCCGCCTTGAGGAGATGTGGCTGGCAAACAAGGGTTGTGGGGAACTTGTAGAAGGGATTTGGCAAGCAAGCTATGATGTAATCGAAGATAGAAGGGTGCTCAAAAATATTGAAACCTGTGGTAAAGAACTAACCTGATGGAGTAAAGATTGCTTTGGGAACATTAGAAAAGAACTAGAAAGAAAAAAAAAAAAAGAAGAAGAAGAAGAAGAAGAAGAAGAAGAAGAAGAAGAAGAAGAAGAGAAGCAATTGTCTCAAGCCAAAAAGAGAGCTGCACAAGGTGGTGGTTCAACAATTCTTTTATAGTTGAAGAATGAAATAAATTTTCTAATGGATAAAAAGGAGAGGATGTGGAGGCAGCGGTCGTGTGCCTTGTTTATAAAGGATGGGGATTGGAATACACAATTTTTCCATTGCCGAGCTACTCAACGGAAACACAAAAATCTCATTACAAGTATCAAGAATCAAGCAGATGAGTGGTGCACCCAGGCTGATCAGATTTCAGCCATTTTGATAGACTATTTTCAACAACTCTTTATGTCCTCCAACTCGGTAGAACACGAGGCAGATCATGATTCCATCTCCCAGACCGTGACTGATGATATGAATTCTATCCCTAAGTAGTGAATTTTAGGCTTAGGTGGTAGAGACTGCCTTGAAGCAAATGGCTCCACTTAAGGCGTCAGTGCCTGACAGAATGCCACTGCTCTTCTATCAGAATTTTTGGAGTTTAGTAGGCAATGATATTACTACCTCTATTCAGCACTTTCTGAACTTGGGTTCACTACCCACTCCTCTAAATCACACCTTCATCACCTTAATGCCCAAAACGAAAAACCCAAAAAGAGTGACTAAGTTCCGACCCATTAGCCTTTGCAACGTGCTTTATAAAATATTTTAAACGGTCCTTGCTAATAGAGAAGAGAGTTCTTCCTCATCTTATCTTCGAACATCAAAGTGCTTTCCTTAAAGGTCGCCTTATCACAGATAATATTCTGGTAGCCTTTGAGACTTTGCACTATATGAAGAATCACAATTCGGGGAAGACGGGCTTTATGGCTCTTAAATTAGATATGAGCAAGGCTTATGACCGAGTTGAGTGGTCTTTCTTGAGGCAAGTCATGATAAAAATGGGTTTTAATGACAAGTGGGTGGCCTTAGTAATGGAGTGCATCTCTTCCGTGGCATACTCCTTCTAGATAAATGGTATGGGTAATATCAAACCAAGCCGAGGTATTCGCCAAGGGGACCTATTGTCCCCCTATCTCTTCTTGTTGTGCTCGGAGGGTCTCCATAGAATGATTAAAAAAGCAGCGGATAATGGTGACATTTAAGGTGTTTCTATTTATTGAAATGGGCCTAAATTAACACATTTATTTTTTGCAGGCGATAGCCTCTTGTTTTGCAGGGCAACGACTCATGATTGTCAAAAGGTGTTAGATATACTCTATTCCTATGAACGAGTATCGGGGTAGAAGTTAAATAGAGACAAGACATCCCTATTTTTTAGCAAGCCCACCTCAGTTGAAATGCAAAATCAGATCATGAATGATCTTGGAGTCACGGCCTTGAAGCAATGAAGAGTACTTAAGCTTGCCAGCAATGGTGGGAAGAAATAAAAGAGCAAGCTTTGATCATTTAAAGCAAAGAGTGTGGAAGAAATTACAAGGATGGGAGGGAAAGCTCTTATCACAAGCCGTTTGAGAAGTTCTTATAAAAGCGGTCATTCAAGCGATTCCTACCTACACCATGAGCTGCTTCAAGCTCCCAACCACTTTGTGCCATGATATTGAGTCTCTTGTTCGCAAGTCTTGGTGGGGACAAAGGGGGGATAGGAGAAAGGTACATTGGTAAAGTGGGGTGATTTGTGCCAACATAAAGATCAAGGGGGTTTGGATTTCAAGGACCTTGTTATGTTCAATGAGGCCATGTTAGCCAAATTAGCTTGGAGATTACTACATGATGATAAATCACTCTTTTATAGAGTTCTTAAAGCAAGAGTTTTTCCTAAGGGGACTATCCTAGAGGCAAAAGAATTGTCATCTGCCTCATATGCCTGGAAAAGTATTTTGAAGGGTCGAGATGTCATAAGCAAGGGAGCTATATGGAGGGTGGGAGACAGAAAACAAATTAGAATTTGGGTGGACAACTGGTTACCTTCGATAAACGCAACAAAAATCACCACACTAGGTTTTTAGGGACAAGTGAATTCTAATGTGGAAATGCTCGTAAATCCAGTCACAAGGAGTTGGAGAAGTGAAATTATTGATCATGTCTTTAGTGCAGCTGAAGTAGATGTGATTAAAAGTATACCATTAAGTTCATCATGCCCACCTGATACTGTTGTGTGACCTTTCACCCCATCGGGTCAGTATTCAGTCAAATCGGGGTATAGGTTCTTACAAGAAAATTTGGAAACTGCATAACTACCAACTTAGGAATCAGCTTTCTAGAAAAAAAATTTGGAGCTTAGATGTCCCTAGCAAAGTGAAATGCTTTGTATGGCGTGCTTGCAAGGAAGCCTTGCCCACCAGGAAAAATTTACAACGGAGGAAAATCACCCCTGATGGTTTATGCGATCTTTGCAAGGCCGGGGATGAAGACTACTCACATGCTATTTTTTTTTGTTATGGTGTGCAAGTTATTTGGAGCTCGGACAATCAGTGGACATGGCTCTCGGGTATGCAAGGCAGCAATGTGAAGGAGATATTCAGATTTGCATTCTCGGAAAACAAGGATGCTGCTCTCCTAGCCTTCATGGGTTAGGCAGTGTGGAATTGCAGGAATCAGATTCACCTCAAGGAAAATGCTTGCCCCATAGATCAAATTTTACCTTTGGCGAAGACACGAAGAGCGGAGTTTCAAAGTCACCATCCAGCAGCCTTGAAGATGCAGCACAAGAACCACACCAGATGGAAACACCTGACCGAGATTCTTATAAAGTAAATTACAATGGCGCGGTCTTTGCGGAACAAGGAAGAGCTGGGATAGGCGTCGTCATTTGGAATTCAGATGGAAATATTATGGCGTCACTGTCACAGCAAGTCCATCTCCCAACAACGGTAGCTCAAATTGAAGCACTGGCAGCAAGGAAAGCTGTGGAATTTGCACTTGAAGTTAGCTTTACTGAAGTAGTTATTGAAGGTGATTCAGAGATCGTCTGCAAGGATCTCAACAATACTGTTTCCTCTCTGGCTTTACATGGTCATTTGATACAAGATGTCAAAACACTGATTCCTCTTTACTCTAGCATTAGTTTTAGCGATGTATGTCGGCAAGGAAATAGAGTTACTCACACACTAGCTAGAAGGGCAATTATTTCACCCAATTTAAATGTCGGGATGGAAGATGTACCACCAGACATCCACGATGTTGTTTAGGCTGATTTCAGCCCTCTTTGATTGTTTTAATACAAGCACGCGTCTTTTTCTCAAAAAAGAAAAAAGAAAAAAAAGAAACATATAATTGTTTGAAATTACATGTAATATTGGTAAAAGAAAAAAAAAGTTGTAGAGTGAGTAGAAGGGAATTAAGTGAATATCCATGACAATCTACTTGCTAACAAAAGCTTTGCTTGCATAGAGATTGTGCCCATTAATTAAACTATTAATTTGGTAAGTCTTTCATATTTAGTGAGTCTTTCAATATTGTATCTAATACTATATTTTAAACCCTGCATTAGTGGCGGTTCTAGGAATTTTTTCAAGTTGGTTACTAAGATATTTAAATTATACAAAATCTAATAAAGCGATAATTTGAATATTTGCTACAATTGCAAGTCAAGTCACTAAGGAGAGAAAAATTGTTGCGATTGCAAAGCCTAAAAGAGTATAATTATCGTCACCATCAAAGAGAACTCACAACCACAATATTTTTCTTAGTAACATTTTTTAAAGAAAAATGAAATTAAAGATTATTTTATTGAATAGGTTAACGATCTACAAATTTGAATGATTAGCGATTTTTATCTTTTTGTTTTATAATAGGCTTTTTATTGAATAATTTGTTTGCTTGTTGTTGTTTGGTCTTGTCTTGTTTTTGTTTGGTTTATGTTTGTTGTTATTTGAGCTAATATTTATTGTTGTTAATTAATTTTTTTTTTTAATTTATAAAAGGGATTAAGGATTATGTTTGGGGGGCAGAATTAATTTTGGAGTAATGCTACGTCTACAACATTTTTACAATAAATTTTATGCAAAAAACTGTTATTGGCAGGTAAAAAAATAATATCAATATTTGGGTCAGATTAGAATTAGTAACAGCTTATTACATTGAATTTGTTGTGAAATTATTGTAAAAATGTTATAAATGTAACATTACTCTTATTTTTGTTGATCCAAATTTTTGTAATTCTCAAATCAGAGTGTTTAACATTTTTATTAAGGTGGTCATAATAGGTTAGTTTAGCATATAATATTTTTATAACAAGTGTATATATACATTTGTTTTGTAAGTCAGGTGCAAGTCGGGGTGGTCCTATGACCACCCTGGCTTGCACGTGGAGCCACCAGTGCCCTACATATACATATAACGAGGATGAGCCATTCAAAGAAGTGTGTACAAGGATTAGTAGCAGCTTTTGATGCTTTTGATGGTGGTGAAGGTGGAGCTGACGACCAACGATGGCTGAATCTAGCAGATTTGGAGATTTTTGGCTACAACGAGAATGTGCACAGTGAGGGATGTTTGGGTTAGTGTTTGATTAGTAATTCTAGAACCACCATAAATATTAATAATAATAATAATAATAATAATAATAAAAATCCACTTCCAGTGGGGCCTGGTAGTCTTTGGGCCGCGTTCTGTGGAAGAAGGAAATGTCTAAATTCTGACCTAATGGACAAATTTCACTAAATAAAGCTGGACTCTCAAGTTTGAATAATTGGGCTCGAATAAAGGAAATGTTGGCCTATCTTTACTAATGCGTTGAGGTGCTCATTTCCTACTACAAATTGCAATCTAAATTTAGATGAAAACAAACCGAAAGGGACAACCTTTAGTTTCTTTTAAATTTTTAATTAAGTTACTTTTTCTACTCAAAATAGTATTTGCTTAGGGTTAGTATGTTTTCCTTAAATTAATATATCCTCCTCCGTGTGCCACACCCATTAAAAAGTGACATTATGATAGTAGCAACGACTTGGAAAGATATGCTAAAAGATTATTTTTTTTCTTCTAAAAAAATAGTTTTTTTTTTTTTTTTTGAAAGATAGATATAAGTTCATCTAAAATAGCACAAGCCTGACAATTTGTCCAACCAACACCGAAAAACACCCACATCAACTCATGCAAAATTGTGCAAAATATGATTTTAACAAAATTAGCAGTGCAAATATACAAAATTATAGTTCAAACATTATTCTATTTTTTAATCTTTTCTTTACTCACAAGGAGGGAGAAACGATTTGAGATAATAATAATAAAAAATGATAAAGAAATAGCATTTTTAATAAAATATAATGTAAAATAGATAATTTGATGTAAGTGTTTTTGAAAAGTAATTACGTAAAATAAAAAAATGTAAATTCTTATGTTAAAATAGAAAAATTTTTGCACTTGCTGATGTGAATGCTTTAAGTTTTTAAACTTCTATATAACACTTATGCGTGCCCCATTTCTCCGTTAGTGGGCCAACCGTATGATTGGGCTCACAATTAATTTATTATTGTGGGTTTATGGGTATCCTACAATGGGAAGTTCCTCTAGACAAAGGTTAAGACCCGCAAGGATTGTTAATCAGGCTGATCGAATACTTTCACTCCCTGTGTTTCCTCCCTCGTTCTTTCTCCATTCTCTAGCTTTTTACTATCTAGTGTCTAACCCCTTTTTCTTTTGTTTGCTCTCCATTTATAGTCTTGTGTTGGTGGATTGGCAATAATTGCTTTTAACATTCTTCGTGCAGGTGGGGCCTATTAGGATTATTCCTAACGCGAAAGGCCTCACTTTGGAAATAGGAACTCAATCCATGGGACTTACAATAGACGTCGGGTGTTGCTCGGCAGCAATATTCCCTAAGGCATTACCGTCGTATGCCAGAATAGATCCGAGCATGGCTAGCCCCTGAAGACAACACGGTCCTCGGTGCAAGCTACTGAACAACATAGATTGGGACTATTATGAAGCCATCATCCAATCACCCCATGTTTGGGTCTACTGGTAATGGGCCAAGGATTGTACAATAGCCCCCTTGATCCTTTCCTCGTTCACGGGGATAGGATCAAGAACCCTTATCACAATACGTTGTGTTTCTCAGGGATACCAATTGTCAGTCATTAATTACAAACAAGACATCCTGGACATTTGATAGATGGGATGACAGGTTGTCTCATTAAACGGCCATTATTGCCTGACGGTTTGCTCATCGAGGTTGCGTATGCGACGGTTACAAAAAAGGAAATTTAATGATTTTCCCGCCTAGACACTCATTTAATGCTTTCTAAATTCTTCTACCTATAAAACACAACTTCCATCTCCTTGGATCATTTCTTACTTTCTTTCTTTCTGAGCGCCCTAAATTTCTAAGCACATATTCCTTTTCGAGCAAGTCTCCCTTAATGTTTCTACTGTAAGTTCCTCATCCCTTACCTTGTTTTTTTTAAATTTCCTTCCCTTTATCTAATATACAAGAATAGATTTTTCACACCTTCTTAGGACAGAGGCTACTTTAGCCAATTTTAGGGCTAGGTTTGCCATTCCTTTAGATGTAGATGTAGTATATTGTCACGAAGACAATATAGAAAACGACAAGCGCCCTCATGTAGTGTTCTTCTCGCTAATAGCTATATTAGAGAGTGGGGTAAGATTTCCAACATTGAAACTTAGGACCCTTAGATTCTGTGGTCTCTACCCCGACCAACTCCCACCAAATTTCTACCAAGTGGTGAGTAGTGTCAGTCGGCTTAACGACCTTTATGGATTACACCTCAACCACCACGATATTAACTTCATGTACAGCCTATGCGGTAACCAGAGGTTAAGGTGTTACATTGAGGTCAGGGACACCAAGGTACGATTGATATCGTACCTCCCTAACTCCAACAGAAACTCAGCAAGAGAGTACGTCCGAGTGAGTGGCAATTGGCTTGCCGATAAGTTAACCTGCCCGACCTCACCTCGGGATATTGGTTGGTACCACCCCTATTTATCGTACCTTGTGCCCTTATTATTGATATTTTTATTTATTTATTTACTGTAGTGCCTACTTTAATTCGAATGCTACTAATTGTCTTCATTTGTGCAGACACTAGACGATACAAACCAAATATTAGTGTCGTACATGTGCGGGACTTGAATTTCATTCTACGGTCCAAGATTTTCGTACATTCTGACAGTCAACTACGGGTTTCCCATCTCATCCTCGACTGTACCCCACGTACACAAGTTTTCAAGACCCTGGACAAGCATTAACTATGGGTAGTTTCCTCATTTCATACCTTGACGTTTGGTTACGCGGTTTCCCTTCGAGAGGATTAATGCATGGTGAGGCTTGGAGGCTTGGTCCACAACAAATAAGAGAGGGTTCATCATTGCCAGTGAGGGATGGTTCGGCAGATAAAGTGTTCTACAATTAGGCTGAGCATATACTTGTTAAAGAGCCTAACGAAGAAGGCTACGTTGAGGGGCAGGTGGTAGTTGAATCTGTTGGCTCTTCATCAGAAGGAACTAAAATTGAGACCATAGAAGCCGAGATGGTGGTTAGGAGGAAGATGACAGCTGATCGGTTCCTACCCAGTGGCAACTAATCCATAACATCAGGCATCCCCTCTTTCTGCTCCGACCACAGTGCCACTGGTTATCTAAGAATCCATCCTAGACTCGAGACCTACTACTGCCGTGGGTTCGAACATTGCATCCTTCTCGGCACCCCCTGCTACAAGCTAGTAGAGCGTGTTCAGGCTAGGTAACCAGCCCCTCCCAGTAACATCCAGTATTTGGAACTGGGCCAACGATGAGGGATGTTGGATTGCACACAGCCTAGGGCGAGCTCTCCAATTGCCTAGTGATGTGCACTATTTCTCAGATGGGAGCGATGAAGCGGTGGCACTTAGGCTTGAGTGGCACACCATTGCGGTAAGTTTTATACTTCTCTTTCAGTTATTTATTTGTTTATTACTTCTATTGCAATTTTAAACTTTGAATTTAAGATTTCTCACTTGCTTTAATAGGCTGCTCAGTTGGCTCACATGATAGAGGACCGGCTAAAAAGCTCAATAGAGGAGGCTGAAAAGGAGAGGGCTCTCAAAGAGGTAGCTGAGGCTACTATAAAAGAGAAGAGTGCTGCACTAGAGGTTGCCGAGGGAAAGGCTAGAGAGTTAGAGGGGGCCCGTACACTAGCTGAGCAAATGGCGGCAAATTTAGAATTTAAGCTTGGGGAGATAGAGCTTAGACTAGCTAAGGCCGAGAGTATAATCTCGACCAGAGACAAGGAAGTGGCCGATTTCAAGGTGGCTGTGGAGGAGAGTGAAAACCAGTTCTACGACCTGGGATTTGCCGTTGCTGAAAACTCCAGTGAGCCAATTCTGTTTCAGTCTCGGAGGTATGGATTCGGTGAGGGATGGATGGTAGTCATGACCCCTTGGGTGTCCCAGAAGAATCTCCCTTTAGAAATCCTAAACAGATTCTTATCCAGAGCTCCCACCTCTTCCCGTCCAGAATCTTGCACATCCTGAGGAAGAGGAGAGTCAAAGCAAAAGGGCTTTGGTTGAAGAGCAATTCTCATGTCGAGCTTATCGATCTTGAGATTTCAAGCAATCCTAATGTTGGGCAAGCGCAAGGACCTCATCCTTTACTTCCAAATCCCGATTTTCAAACTGCCACCGATGCCTCTCCCCCTCCTTTCGAGCAGTTTCAAGACCCTGTAGGTTAGAATCCAAAGCTAATTTTTAACAAGTGCCTATTTTTATTTTTACTGTCTTTCTTCTTATCTTTTTATTTTTAAGAAATTCACCAGGATTTGGTGATGTAACCTTTAAACTTCGTTTGTATTCACCGAGGTTTGGTGATGAAACACTTGAATTAATCTCTGATTTATGCTTTGAACTTTTATTTTCTACCTTATCTTCCTTCCTGTATTATGTGAAGGTTTGTTGCACCGTAATCTTACTTTACATACTTTATTTCTGATGCTCGGTACGTGCGATTCTTAACCGTGGCCCGTATAGGTTTTTGTCAGATAATTTAGGATAAGGTTTTCACCTGGTTGATGATCGGGGTTAGGCCAAGCTGAGATTTCTGTGCTTAAATAATTTATGGGAAGGTTTCCACCTAGTTGGTGACTGGGGCTAGGCCGATCCAAGGTTTCTGTCCGTAGAAGATGTAATGAGGTTTCCGCTTAGTCGATGACCAAGGTCAGGCCAAGGTTAGGACTGTACCTTATAAATTTTCTAGGGACAAAAACCTCGGCTCGGCCTAACCCCAATCACCGACTAGGTGGAAACCTTACCATAGATTATCTAAGGACAGAAACCTAACCTCGGCTTGACCCCGGTCACCAACCAGCTACTTTGTCATTAACTCATAATTGCTGATGGAGAAAAATCCGAGATCCTATGCTGGACAAACTGATTTCCATGGGTATAACTGCTTCTGACCTATATGATAGGGAATATGGGGTTTCTCCCGTTGATCTTCGTGGCGTCATTCGGTAGGCCCATAACACATTCAGTAGCTTCTCGGTCCATCTACCCTTGGCTCCTTCCGTATTCACGAGCAGCGAAATCTGCCCCTCTAGAATCACCATTCTGCCATCAAATCTTACTAGGGGGCATCATACTTAGAAAGGTCCTTGGCCTTCAATCCCAACCCTTTAAACAGGTCGGGGTACATCACTTCAGCCCCACTTCCCTAGTCTACTAACACCCTCTTCACTATAAAGCCATTGATTTTGGCAATAACTATGAGAGTGTTATCATGCAGTTGGGTTGTTCTTTCCAAGTTTTCGTCCCCAAACTCAATCGGTCCCTGAGCCAACTTTAATTTCTTTTCGGGCCGAGCTTCACATTCGGCGTTCTCCACCGAGACCACACTTAACACCCTTTTACGTTGGCTCACACTTGTGCCCATCAAAGCCGCATGAATAACTTCGATTACCCCCAATGGCGGTGGGAGCATGTCTCTTTGAGCCTTCGGCGCTTGCCAATAACTCCACACTCAAGTGCCACGATGAACTCCTTCAAATGCTCGAATTTCACCAACTGCTCCAAATGATCCTTAGATACACTGCATTGCTTGGTAGTGTGCGCCTTTATCACGATGGTATGTGCAATATAAGTTTTGGGTCCTTGTCGGGTCACTTGACAATTTGCTTGGCCACCGGAAATACAGCTCATTCTTGATCCACTTTAGGATCTTATGAAAGGGCTCTTTGAACGCCACGTTGACTTCCCCAGTCCGGATATTAGGTTCTTGAATTCTTAATTCCCTTCTCGGTCTTGACTGAAAACTCCTTATCCATGAGTCCTTTGCATACTGCGAAGTGGCGGATGCCTTCCCTTTATTTTGCTGTCGATCATCCTTCAACCTCTTGTACTCCTCAATTCACCTTATTAGCTGCTGCACGTTCTCAAGAGGCCTTATAGTCAACGAATCCCTTAACTCTGAATCCTTTAGAAGCCCCAATCTGAAAGTGCTTGCCGCTACTTTCTCGTTACCTCCATCGATTTCATTATACAATTCCCAATACCTATTAGCATACCTCCGAAGTGTTTCTCCAGCTCCCATCTGCATAGACAGCAGTGCGCCTGTTAGAATATATATACCCTTAAATCCTATTGTATGATGCTATGTATGACATTATGTATGACTTAATGTTATGATTAATAAAGTTGTTTTATTATTATCTAAAATAATGGTAATATGAATATTTGGACATTATCATATAGTCCATGAGATGCATAGTATGTGATTTAGTTACAGAATATATAGATCACAAGTTCTTTGTAAACTCACAATTATAGTTCGTAGTTGGTGATGAAATTGGGCATTTCATCTGCAAAGACTATAACATATTAATTAAGATGATTTGTCTTGATCATGGAAGTGGAAACTTCTAGTTGATATGTTTTAAGAGTTAAGACATATTGAACTGGACCACTGTGAGATTTATTATTCTCCTAACGACTGTCAAATGAATAATAAATCTCACGATTTCTATTTGCATGAACTCTTAATCTTAAGAGAATAATGGACCTGATCATGAAGTGTAGGTTGCTTTGATATATCAGGAGTGAGATCTAAAGTCACGATCAAAACCTCAGTATGTTGGGCAGCCACATTTAGTGTTGATGGAACATATATTCTCAAGATGGAATTCATAATCTCTTAACGAAGATATACAATATTCCCTTAAGTTAAGTTTAATGGGTTTGGTTATTCAGAGTGTTAGGCCTAACCACTTTAGTAAGAATATACTAAAGTATATATTTATGGAATTGGATTTCATAAATATATGATGAATAATTTAAAAGGATTAAACCGGGTACTCAAGGATTAAGATGTAGTAGTTTTCAAAGTGACAGTCTACATTCATGACTTTGTATTACTATGAATATTTTATGAAGGAGTTGCATGTATAATAAAGTCTTGGGATATAAATTATTAATAGGGCCTAGAGTGCAATTATATTTATATAGTGGTATTAAATATAATTAATAGTAACTTTGGACTTGTCAAGAGTTGATAGTAAAGCCCAAGACCCATTGGAGCTAGCGTCTTATTGGTCCCTTTTGGTCCTACTCCAAGCCACACACTAAAACCCAATTAGAAAGGTCTAATAGGCCGGCCCAATTAGATAATTAGTTGATTATAAAATGAGAAACATGCATAATTTTTCCATAAGAAAAAAGAGACATCATTGTGAAGTGGTGTATATGTGAGAGTGAAGCTACTCAATTATTCTCCCTTAGAAACTGATTAAGAGACCACAATTCTTGGGCATAAAGTGGAATTGGAGTGAAGATTAAAAGTGTTCCCAAGTACTTCGAATATTTTGTTTTGAATTTCACTGCACTAAGGTATGTAATTTCGTTCTTAAATTCTGAAATTTACATAGTGCATGTTATCAATCATTAGTGAAATAGATCCTGTTTTGTTGCTTCTACTGTGTGTTTTGTATGAGATACAAAACCAGATTTTCCTACAGTGCCAACCAACTGTGACACCCGACTACACGTCATAAACCGAGCCTCGAATTCTTGTATTAACTCTTCGAAATTATGAATTGATCCCTTCCTTAACCCATTGAGCCACCTCAAAGCAGTAAGCCCGAGACTGAAATGTACAGCGACATCATCTAGATATAACGACTAATGTGTTCAATGGGGTCGGCCTTACCATCATACGAAATGAATGGTGGTCTATTAAATCTCCTTGGCATCTGTGCACGCTCAATTTCATCAGAAAACGGTGACTGAGCTGCTTTGCATAAAGTTCGGATCATGGCATCCATCGCTGTGCTTTGGTGCCTACGTTGCTAGGGAGAAGCCGACATTCTATCGGTAAAGTCCCGCGATCTCTCCCTTGATCGGCGGGAGGTGGGATGCTTCTCTGCGACCTTCTCTCGAGCTGAACCATTCCCCATCCCGTTTGTACCTCCAGTCCTAATCTTTCTTATACCTCCTCTCTCACCAACTTAAGCCCCTGGATGAGCCCCCAGATCCATTATCTGCAAAGCACGCCGAATGATGGTCGGACATATTCAGTCGGTTGATTTTCGTTGGAATTACAGTTGAGTAGGAGATTCCCACATATGACGCCAATTGTGCGTGCCCATTTCTTGGTTAGTGGGCTAACCGTATGATTGGGCTCATAATTAATTTATTATTGTGGGTTTATAGGTATCCTTCAATGGGAAGTTCCTCTGGACAAAGGTTTAGGCCCATAAGGACTGCTAATCAGGCTAACTGAACACTTTCACTCCTGTGTTTCCTCCCTCGTTCTCTCTCTATTCTCTAGCTTTCTACTTTCTAGTGTCTAACCCATTTTTCTTCTATTTGCTCTCCATTTATAGTCTTGTGTTGGTGGATTGGCAATGATCGCTTTTAACATTCTTCATGTGGGTGGGGCTCATTAGGATTATTCTTGACGAGAGGGGCCCCACTTTGGAAATAGGAACTCAATCCTTGGGACTCACAATAGACGCTGGGTGCTACTTGGCAACGATATTCCCTAAGGCATTACAGACATATACCAGAATGGATTCGAGCATGGCTAGCCCCCGAAGACAACATGTTCCTCGATGCAAGCTAACGAACAACATAGATTGGGCCTATTATGAAATCACCCCATGTTTAGGCCTACTGGTAATGGGCCAATGACCGTACAACGCTCTTTTGCATGACTTCGAAATTGGCATTCCAACTCCTAAAATATCAAAGTAAATGCATGACATCTTCAACAAAAAATCTCTCAAGTCTCAAAGCTTTGTCAGGCTTGAAAGTTTTTATTAACGAAGTATTGTGAGTCTGTAAAAAAAGTAATGCTAAGGCCACAAATTATTTTAGAAACTGTTGATGTGGCATGGTCCATGTCAACTTTTAAAAAAATTAAAAACACATATATAACTAAAATTTCAATAAAAGTCTTAAATAAATAAAAAGAAAAATCAAATTTGAATTGTATATTCAAATGAATATCCATATCTCTCTCTCTCTCTCTCTCTCTCTCTCTCTCTCTCTCTATATATATATATATATATAATTAGTCTTTTAATTTCAAAGGTTTTATAGATAATAATTGCAAAACCAGGATATGCATGAGAATATAGTAATTTGGTATAATGTATAGTTTATTTTCTAAAATTGAACTATTTCCAAAAATATTTTTTATCTATCATTCTATTATTTTGGTTTTGTTTTTGTTTTGTTTTTGTTTTTTTGTTTTTTTTTTGTTTTTTTTTGTTTTTGTTTTTTTGTTTTTTTTTTTTTGTTTTTTGTTTTTGAGAATCTTAGGTGTGTTTGAGTGATATAGTTCTATTTTTAATTGGTCTGTATTCTTCAAGTTTTTGTTAAAGTTTGTTATGTTTTTTTTTTTTTTTTGTACAACTAAAATTTTTTAAGTTTCAGATCAATTAATCAAATTCTCATGAAAAAAAAAAAAATTTAAATTGATAGGCATATTCAAATACATAGTCTTGTAGATTGTACTTTGATATAAACTCAAATTCTCACTTCCAAATTATTTGAGAGTTAACTCAAACAAAAACTATAAGAGAGAGAGAGAGAGAGAGAGAGAGAGAGAGAGAGAGAGTACATAGGATGGGGAACTTAAAAGGCACGCCAAAAAAATATATCTTAAATTAGTGTGTGTACACGATGTGAGCACACGTTAGAATTTATCCTCTTTGGGGAGCCAGGCCCGCAAGGATTATCCCTCTGAGCGCGAGTGATGGGAAGTGGCAAGCGTTGCACTTGGACCAGCAGTCCCACATCGGCTAGAGGACGCTTCCACTCAAGGTTTATAAGGTTCTGGACCAACCAAGAGTGTACGTTTACTCACGTATGCGATCGCATACGTGAGTAAACGTACACTCTTGGTTGGTCCAGAACCTTATAAACCTTGAGTGGGAATGCCCTCTACCCGATGTGGGACTGCTGGTCCAGGTGCAATGCCTGCCACTTCCCATCACTCGTGGCCTGAGGGATAAACCGTGAGGACCTGGCTCCCCAAAGCGGATAAACTTCTTGGAAGCCCAGGGACACCCTCGCAACCAAAAAGCGTTTTAATGTGTGTACACGATGTGAGCACACGTTAGAATTTATCCTCTTTGGGGAGCCAGGCCCGCAAGGATTATCCCTCTGAGCGCGAGTGATGGGAAGTGGCAAGCGTTGCACTTGGACCAGCAGTCCCACATCGGCTAGAGGACGCTCCCACTCAAGGTTTATAAGGTTCTGGACTAACCAAGAGTGTACGTTTACTCACGTATGTGATCGCATACGAGAGTAAACGTACACTCTTGGTTGGTCCAGAACCTTATAAACCTTGAGTGGGAGCGTCCTCTAGCCGATGTGGGACTGCTGGTCCAAGTGCAACGCTTGCCACTTCCCATCACTCGCGCTCAGAGGGATAATCCTTGCGGGCCTGGCTCCCCAAAGAGGATAAATTCTAACGTGTGCTCACATCGTGTACACACAAGTAAGCCCCTGTCCTTATAATTATAATTTTACAATGTAATTATAATTCGATCAAGAAGGGCCTTCTGGTTCTAATACAACAATGCGTGTGTGGTGAATATTAAAATACTTAATAATACAATCAACCAATAAATTATGACATAATTATTCCATCGCTAAATTATTGGATGTTATTAACACATTTACCACTTGATCAATCACCAATCAAGAAATTATTGGATGTTATTAACTAATGAGATATGACATTGCACTATTAGCTTAGCACCAATCAAGAATCTCCAAGGAATTTTATGAAAAATTTACCCTCCATTTTTGCACCCACGATGTATTGTTTCATCGAGATTGAAAACTAAATTTTTTATATTCTCTAAATTTTCCTTCCCGTCACTATTTTCTATCCCCCAACCAAACAAAACCTACTTTTATCTTCGTGATCAATCTCTGTGTCTACCTCTATTTCTTTGATTTGATATGTTGTATATGCTGTGGTGTGTGTGTCCATATATGTATATTTTGTTGAGTTATTTATTTATTTTTTCGATGGGAGTATTTGTTAATTTATTTCATTCCATATTGTTAATCACTGAGGGTAATAAACTTAATTGTTTAGCATTTTTGTTTTCAATTAGCAATTAAAATATTTAGAGGATTAATTGAAATTTTTGAAATTTGAGAGATCAAAATGATAATAGCACAAAAAATTAGAGGGTTAAAAGTTATTTTAGCCGAATATTTGTGTGTGTTTCATTATAAAAGGCCTTAGACTATTATTATTATTATTTAGATAAGCCCAGCATCTTATGGAACCAACCGGCCCAATCTGTACTCTTAAATTCTTTCCTAAAAAAAAAAAAAATCATTCTTTTTACTTTCCTCACTATGGACCAAAAACAAAGTCAAGAGTCAGAGTTGTTTAGGCCTTGTTTGGTTTAAAAAAAATGGTCACTCATCACTCATCACTCATCACTCAATTATCATCACTCATCACCCATTACTCATCACTCATCACTTAAAATACCCAACTCCCTACACCCCACTCCGTTTGGCACAATCACTCAATATTTTTCACTTGTTTGTGGGACCCACACACTGACCCAATGTCAGTTGACTTTTCTCTTTTTTTTTTTTTTTTTTTTTTTTCTCTCTCCTGTCTCTCCCCTTCATTTTCCCCTGTTTTTCTTTGCTTTTCTCTTCATCCATGTTAACATCAACCCGCTACAATCCACATTGAAAAGGAAAAAAAAAGGAATGGAAACCCAGTGAAAAGGAAAGAAAAGAAGGAAAAAAAAAAAAAAAAAACCAAACCCCAAAAGTGAAAAGAAAAGAAAAGAAGAAGAAAAAAAAAAAAAAAAGAAGAAACCAAACCCAAATACCAGCGTGAAAAGAAAAGAAAAGAAGAAAAATAGAAGAAGAAGAAGAGAAGGAGAAGACCCAGCTCCAACGGTCATAACCACTGAGATGGACGTGACAAGTCACTAGCGAAGGGGCCCACAAGCTCAGCTAATTTACAAGCTTGCCCCTGAGTGACCGGTTTTGAGTTGTGAAAACAGCATAAATGAGTTTTCATTTTTAGTCACTGATACTCATTTTTTTGAGTAACTGAATCATGAAACTGGTGATTCAAAATGCATCCAAACAAGCTGTCTGCCATGGTACTCACATAAATTGGATGATGAAAACTAAAAACTGAGTGAGATCACTCAAAATTGTGTGCATCCAAACAAGCTCTTAAGGATTGCCTCTGGGAATCGAGATCAAAGAATGAGCCACGTGCTCCTTCTTCCACCGGAGTTGAGTTTTCTCTCTAAATTAATTCTTTCACTTCATAACCTCAACATTCTGCAATTTTTTTACATTTTCCTTATCACTTTATTCACTTAACCTGGAATTTCATTTACTTGAAATGATACCATGTCTCGATCAATTATGTCAAATTTTAGCATTCCCTAGATACGGAGTGCTATTTTTAAATGACTTGACATTGGATACACCTTCAAATTTGCTTTCTTTAATCTGAACTATAAAAAGGATAAATTTGAAATTTGTCTTTGGTTTTTTAGACAATTTTTAATCTCCATGGATTGTTTTTATTTCTAATTTTCTTACAAACTATAACATATCTGAAGTTGTGAGCATGATGAGAAGACAGACGGCAAATAGCTAATCACTTTAATTTTTTTTTTTTTCAATAAATTGTTACAATGAGTAGGGGAAGGGATTTGAACCCTGGTTCTCAATATAAAAAGAAACCGGTCAATGCAATTGAGTTACAAGGCTCTCAGCGTGTCCTGTTGTAATTGATCAAATTAATTAGATAAGGCGGAATGAAATGTTTTCTGATTTATTATTGAAAAACATACATCTGTATATTATAAGCTTGTCATGAATTTTTGTTGCTGAGATTTCTGTTAGACTCTGCTGACACTTGCTCAATAAGCAGCACATGTGTTAAATAAAATGATTACACATATTTGATAAGTACTTTGTAGAAACATGAAAGTATTGAACATTGACAATGTTTATATCAACCACTCACATAGGCTGAAGAAATTTTTTTTTTTTGTTAAATTAATTTTCAAGGAGAAGTTGTTGAAGGCATTGTAGATGTGACAACCAACACCAGTTACACCATACCTTTTTCATCGTCTTATTTACATTTCTGTTTATTGAACTTTGAATATCACTCTTTAAAGATTTAAATACACAACTGTTAAATGATTTTCATCTTTGTGTGGGAACATGAAGCCATTTATTTTTCCCTCTCATATTGGGGAAACTAATTTCATTCTGCCATAGCAACGATAAGAAAACAAAACTCAAACTAAAATTTTATATGAAAATATAAAATTTTGAAACAATAGATCACAGCTAAAGCGATCACTCTGTCCAGCTTGTATTATTTAAAGCAATCATAAACACAGGTATATGATAATTGATTTATCGCATTGTAATTCTTGTAATCTTAGTACATATGAGTCACTTCGTATTTTCTTTCATCAGCAATTAGCTTTACCGAGGAAACATAGCTAATTGTCTTGGCAATAGTCATGGCAGTTAACTCTATCCTTGCAGTGTATTCACATCTGTGAAATGTACGTAAAGAACTATTTGTTGCAGAAACTTAAATTGATATTAACATATTAATATGTGGATTTAACATTAGATAAGAGCTGAAATTGATCGAAATATAAGGTCACTTACTGATATTATGATAATCTGAAACTCTAAATTGATAGGACTATTTAGCCACTAGTTGCTACATTTTCCACTTGGTTCCCTATTGAGTTGGCAGTTGCAGTTGGCATTGATCAACAGTTGAATGCTTTGGAAGCTGCTTGCTTTAGTGATTGGAAACCATTTTGGACCCAGCCACACAATGTTTTGACTGCCTCTGAAATAGATTGATTGGAAAATTTGTCCAAAGCATTGGAGAATCTGTTGATGTGAGACACACAGTAACTGTGCAAACATTAATGCAGAAATAGCGAGGATTAGGATTCCCCAGGGTGGTAGAAGGCTCTCTACCAGCAAGCCCGAGGCAGAAGTTCCTAAAATGACGCACATTCTCCTGCCTATATGAAGGTAGCTTGTGTTTAGAGTTGGTTGACTCATCCCTGCCAATGTTAAAGCGTAACCAATCACAAGTACAATAAAAGATGACATAATTGCACCATGCTTTTGAAATGGGTTGCCAGAGTTTTGATACTTGACTTGTAGAAGGGTAAGCAGCGCTAAAATGAGAAAACCCAGAGCAGTATGGACTTCGGTGGAGGAACCAAGTTGTTGCCGACTTTGAAAAACAGAGAGGAAAAAAAACATAGAATTGCCTCAAGAGTACATGCAATATTAATGGATATACAGTTGATGAATGAGCAGGAGGAATATCCATGACATTCGATTTGCCAACAAAATATTTTGCTTGTAATTAGATTAATGCTCATATTTAATTTAGAGGTGCAAGTTAAATTATTTGCCAACTCTCTCAGTTTTGTGTCACTATCATGTTACTTTTATTGTGCTCTTGCTTACTACATCTAATATTCCTATAGAAATAAATAAACCCCAGTTTTTATTTTGCTTGCTCCTATTTAATTGCTGTCTTTGTTTTTATTTATTTTCTCTTTGTTTGTTTCTCTCCTTTATCAATCATAAAAATATTTTTTTTTGCTGTGTGTGCAAGATTTTTTCTTCTCTGAAAACTATTGTCAAGACTAATCGTTACCCCCAAAAAATATGGTTTCTTGAACACACTCCATTTATAATTCCTGGTATCCGAATTTTAGGGAAAAATTATTTTCTTTTGAGAGAGAGAGAGAGAGAGAGAGAGAGAGAGTCTTTTTTTATCTTGATTTTGATCTATCTTCTAATATTGACGCAACAAGTTAATTCAAGTAGCAAGTTTTGTCCTATCAAAAAAAAAAAATAATAATAATAATAAAAAAAAAAACAGAAGTAGCAAGTTTTGTGAATTAGAATTCATGGTATTGACATGTGAGAGTTTATAATAATTTTGGAAAATTATTGAATATTTCATGAGTATTATTAATGTATTCTCTCCATTTTCACATGAATTGTAGGTCTCACTATCAATTTAATTAGTGAGCTCCCACTACTATATGAGAGAGAAAGTATGAATTTATAATATTCTAAGGGCATGTTTGGTAGACTGTAATAGATGCTGTAATGTCATAGTTATTCCTATGGTTTAGTTATTCTTTAGTTTGGTTATGTTTTTATTACAAGGAATAATCAATCTTTATGAATAGCTATTCTTCAAAATAAGGAATAACTATTCTTCTTTAAAAGGTTGTATTAGCTATTCTTTAATAAATGTAATAATTTCAAAACTTAATATATTTCCAAATAAACAAACTTTCCATATACATCTAACAACTATAAAAATAAAAAATCATAAAAAATAACACATATCTCTCTTAAATTTAAAAATAACAATTTTTAAGGAGATATAATTGTACGAGTAAGATATTTCTTAAAATAAATGTTAAGTTTCATTTTAATATTATAACTCACAACCAAACTAATGAATATGTTTAGTTATTACATTACAACAAACTTTATTACTAGTAATAAAGATTAAAATTCCTGTCGTAATCCTCATTCAATGTACCAAACGTATCCTAAGATAATTCTATAATTACTCTATAATTTTGATTTCTATCATAAATTCCTTCCCTTTTTTTAGGTATGAACAATTCAACAAAAAACTTATTTAAGTATTCTTTTTTTTTTTTTTTTTTGTGGAGAATTTATCTAAGTAATTAAGAGCTCTATAATGTCAAAAAAAAAAAAAAAAAAAAAAACATCCTTACTGCCCTAAATTCCGTTTGATGTGTTACATATATATATATATATATATATATATATTTTCTTTGAGAAACATGTGTTAAAGATATTGATTGTTTATAAACACGCAGTAAAGATGCCAGGTTTGTCTGGATATATGACAAACTCAAATGCTCTGTAAATCATTAGCGCTTAGCTGTTAGCACTTAGCACTTAGCAGTGCCCACTAGAGCAGAAAATGATCCTGCAGGTAAGATATTGACACCTTTAAAAAAAAAAAAATTAAACTTTAGTCATGAAAGAATTTATTACAAAATGATGGACTTGAAGTAGTAGCATTCAAGAGCGAATATGTAAAGCAAAAACTAATGCAAAGAGATTTTAACTAACTCTTCTGGACGAAAATTGTTGTCCTCCATTGTTCTCGCCTCCTTGTGCTGTTCCTTCCACATTCTTAGCTATATGTTTTTATCCTATATAATATTAGGAGTGTGCAAGCTATCACCGGCACCGACAACACCGACCGGCACCGACCCTCCCGCACCGGCTTTGGCACCGACGGACGGAGCCGATGCCGGAGATCGGAAGGCGAACGGTGCTCCGATGCCGGTGCGGTGAACACGTCGGAGACGCCACACCCCTACCGATTTTGGACCGAACCGAACCGATCCTCCTATATTTTAAATATTTTTGGGTAAAACGTCATCGTTTGGTTTGGGTTATTATAAAAAAAAAAAAAAAAAAAAAAAAAAAACACAAAACACAAACCACAAAACACAAAACGCACCGTTTTGTGTAGGTTTTCAGCAGCTGACCTGATCCTCATTCCTCACTATAAATACACTCTATTCACACAGCCGGGCCTTTAACTCTCTCTCTCGCTCTCGCCCCAGCCGCCTCGCCTCTAGGCTCTGTTCGCGGTTGCCGGCCTGAGTCGCACCTCGCAGCAGCAGGCGCTCCCCGCGGCAAACCACGGTAAATCGGTAAGCCATCAGCCTCAGCAGTCAGCTCCTTTCTTTTGGTTTTAAATGTTTAATGGAAACGGAGTGAGGGAGATGGAGATCGGAGTTACAGGTGTGTGAGTGGCGAGTGCACTGAGTTGTTGACTGTGTGAGATTGTTTCGCTGTTTCAGTGAGACTGTGTGAGACTGTTTTAATGGAAACGGAGTGAGGGAGATGGAGATCGGAGTTGTGCGTGTGAGTGTTGTAAAATGGGAACCTTGTGAGTTGTGATCTGTGTTGTAAAATGGGAACCTGATGATAAAGTGATAAGGGTCAAAAGTGATACACTGATACTACTTATTATTTATTACCAAAGTTAATGTGCGTGTAAGACTGTGAGCACTGAGTTGTGACCGTGTGGTCAGTGGTGTGAGTGTGTACTGTGTTGTGCGTGTGTGAGTGTGTTGTGATATTATCATTAATCATTATTCATTATGTTAATTTATGTGGGGCTGGCTGAATGTCATTGTGAGTTGTTGAGTTGACTGAATCACTCAGTCAATTTATTTTGTTATTTATTTATGTGTGTTTTTAGTTAGCTAGTTTTTTATTTAGTTAGTTTTTGGTCAGTCAATTGTTTGACTCAGTCAATTTTTTATTTAGTTAGTTTTTAGTTAGTTAGTTATTTATTTAATTTAGTTTTTGGTGTGTTGACTCAATTTAGTTCATTTATTTAGTTAGTTTTTAATTAATTATTTATTTAGACAGTTGACTAAGTTTAGTTAATTTATTTAGTTAGTTTTTATTTATTTATTTAGTCAATTGACTCAATCTACTAAGTAGTACTAACGTTTTCTTTTCTTTTTTTCTTCAGTATTTTAATTTTTGAGGGAGACGAGATTGAGAGAGTTCACGCTTTCAATCCTTCACCGAGAGGTAATCACTAAACACTCACTATTATTTAGTCTGTTATTGTATTGATTGAGAGTGAGCTATTTCATACTACATTTGCTGAAAAATTATAATTTGATATTGTTGTGGAAACTTTGTTTTTTGTTGTTTGGAAATTTTTTTATTAGATGGATGTCGATGCTCCACCTGGATTTGGTGCACCCGGGGACCCTAACCCACCTCCTCCTAGTCCTGGTAGTGCTAACCCTAACCCACTTGAACCTGCAGCACCAATTGGACTTGGTGCATCACTTCCCCCACCATCACCTAAACAAGGTGGTAAGGACCCGTCTATAGTATGGCAACACTTCATTAAGTTGGCTGGTTTTGATCCCCAAAATCCTAGATCTCAATGCAAGTATTGTAAAAATCAATATAAATGTCATGGTAAGAAAAATGGTACTTCGGGCATGTTGCAACACATGAAGGTGTGTAAGAAGTGGCCTTTTCCCCGTGATGATAAGCAAAAAACTTTGTCTTTCCAAGCGAAGAGAGAAGGGGAAAGTGGTTCAAATGTGTTAGTGGTTGCAAACTATAGTGAAGAGAGGATAAGGTTGGCGTTGGCAAGGATGATCATCATTGATGAATTGCCTTTTAAATTTGTGGAACGTCAAGGCTTTCAAGAATTTATGGAAATAGTTGAGCCTAGATTTCCTATTCCCCATCGCACTACCATTGCAAGGGCTTGCACGAAGATTTATTCTAGTGAGGTGGATATTTTGAGAAGGGCTTTTGTTGGGCAACGAGTTTGTGTGACAACGGATACTTGAACATCCATACAAAACTTGAACTACATGGTAATCACCGCACACTTTATTGATGGGGATTGGACTTACCAAAAGAAAATCTTGAACTTTTGTCCTATAGCTAATCACAAAGGGGACACCATAGGTAGAGCGGTTGAGTCATGTTTATTGAAGTGAGGTATAGACCGCTTGTTTACAATCACCGCGGACAATGCTAGTTCTAATGATGTGGCAATTGATTATGTGAAGAAGAAAACAAAAGAAAGAGATAGTAGCATATTGGGTGGTGAGTTCATGCATATGCGTTGTTGTGCGCATATCTTGAATTTGATAGTGCAAAGTGGGTTGAAGTCCATTCATGAATCAATTGCCAAAGTTAGGAATGCGGTGCGATATGTGAGAGCCTCTCCCGCAAGGTTTGAGAAGTTTCAAGAATGTGTTGAAAATGAGAAAATCAAAGCCAAATGTTTGTTGTCCCTTGATGTGCCAACAAGGTGGAATTCCACTTATCTCATGTTAGATTGTGCTTTGAAATTTGTGAGAGCATTTGATAGGTTGGAAGAGGAGGATGGGTATTATAAACTTTATTTTTGTAAATCGGATGTGAATGGGAAAAAGCCCATTGGTCCTCCTAACTATCTTGATTGGGAAAATGTCAAGACTTTTGTGAAATTTCTTGGCATATTTTATGAGGCGACACTTAGATTTTCTGGGTCCTTATTTGTCACTTCTAATACATACTTCCATGAGCTAATTAGCATTGAAGATCAATTGCAACAGTTGTGTAGTGTTGATGGGGATCCACTTTTGAAGAGTATGGCGGTAGAGATGAAAAAAAAATATGATAAGTATTGGGGAAGTATGGATAATATCAATTTGATGCTTTTTGTTGCTGTTGTTCTTGACCCAAGGTATAGATTGAAGTATGTAAAGTTTTGGTTTAGGGAGTGGTATGGAAAGGACAAAGGGGATGCGATGAGCTCTAAGGTTCGGGATGCATTGAAGAGGTTGTATGTGGAGAGAGTGGGTCAAAATGGAGCTTCGAGTTCTAGTGGTAGTGGTGCTTCATTGTCTAGGGACTCCATGCCAAGTGTTGGCAATGTTTCATTGTCTGATCGCATTAAAAGTTATAATAATAGGTTTAAGCAACACTTGGCGGACGAGGACAGTGTGGAAAGCAAATCTGAGTTGGATAGGTATTTGTTGGAATCTTCTGAGGACCCTGATGTGGAAGATTTTGACATCTTGATGTGGTGAAAAATGAATTCTTCTAGATACCGAGTCCTTTCCCAAATTGCCCGTGATGTGTTGGCTATTCCTGTCTCTACAGTTGCATCCGAGTCTGCTTTTAGTACCAGGGGGCGTGTTTTGGATCCGTTTCGTAGTTCACTATCTCCTAATACAGTTGAAGCCCTTATTTGTACCCAAAATTGGTTGAAGGATGCAAAGAAAAAAAGACCAATAAAGCTTCGGGAGTGCATGGATAATGTGGAGGATATGGATGGTTTTGAGATTGACACTGGTAAATATATGTTCATTTTGTTTGTTGTATATATCAATTGTTTATTTATTTGCTCAATGCTTACGAATCATTTTATTTTGAATGGGATTGTAGAAATTGCATCGGTTTGCCCAATGCCTATGGAGGAAGATCCAAGTACCGTTGTGTTGGATGATGATGAGTGATGTGCTGCTCTTTGCTTGGAGTTATTTAGTAGTTAGTATTACGTAAGTATACTTGCTATTCTCATTTATTTGTGTTAGTTATAAATATTCTATTGTTCATAAACGTTTTATAGTTATTAACACGTGTTTATTTTGTTTTGTTTAGTATTTTGTAGGAGGTAGGAGTTCTAGAATGATGCATAGTGTACAGATTTACTGGACAAAGGACTTACAAGAATTAGCATTCTTTTGCCTATATGCTAATTATATCTGTACATGTTATTGGTAGTGGACTTTTCACTAATGGTAGTTATTTTGGTATTCATGGGTGGGATTATTATTGGGGATACAAGTAATTAGCATTGTTTTGCCTAAATGCTAATTTAATTTGTATATCTTTCTTTTGGCATTTGTGGACAGTGACAAATGGTTCTGTAATACGTTATTAAGTAGATACATTAACGCTTATTGTTATTGACACTGACACACACAGTGACACTAATGATATTATATGCTACATGATAGTATTTTGGGAGTTGAACTCTTATTGAGGCAATTTCAAAATATTTTTGCATGGTGAATGAAATGAAAAAATTTGGGTCATTATGTGAACATATTTTTTGCACAGGTTTTGCACAGGTTTGAAATGAAAAATACAGTTTTGAAATTTTGAATTATTATGTGATCATTATGGATCATTATGTGAAATTTTGCATAAGTTTAAAATTTTGGATCATTATGTGATCATTATGAAATGAAAAATACATTAACGCTTTTGCTTTTGTTTTATGTTTGACTAGGTTGGCATAGGGTTCATGAATTATTTGGTACAAGTTTTTTGATCAGGTTGATATATTGATATTGGGCTTGAAAGTCTAATTTTTTTATTATTAAAAAAATAGTTTTTTTTAATATTTCAAACCGACCAAACCGACTAAACCGCACCGCAAAAACCGCACCGCTATAGGTCGGAAAACCGACCCTAGGCGGTGTGCATCGATTCCAATTATGAAAAAACCGATCTCTATCAGTTCGGTAGTAAATTTGGAGAAAAACAGCCCATACCGAACCGCGCACAGTATATATGGTCTGTGTGTCACTGTCAAAAGTTCACGGTTAATAACTACGTACAATGGAATGCAGATGTTCCATTCCCGCAATGACGCTTAGGCTTAAGTCTTCGGTTCATAATCATAACTACGTACAATGGAATACACTTAAGCCTATGCGTCATTGCGGGAATGGAATATCTGCATTCCATTGTCAGTGACACAGGGACTATAGTCTTTGTGTCACTGTTTCTATTTATAAATCCTATGAAATACAAAAAAGATAGAAAAAGCTTGACCGAAAAACAAAATTAAAAAAAGGCACGCAATGCCAACTCAGCAATCTAACTTGTCAATGCTTCTAAAAAAAAATGAGTAGTTTTGGGACCACAAATTATTCCACAATTCTTTTTTTTTTTTTGGAAAGGAATGACATTCATTCAATTATAATAAAATCAAATCCTGGTGCAAGGCTTCCATACTATGAGTAGTTAATCATAACTTATGCATGGACCACCTTTTTTTCTTTAATAACCACACTTTGGAAGCCACAATGGGCAAGAAGTTGTGAAAAAGTTTATAATCTTGACTTTTCCAACCAAATAGAGTAATCTCACCACTTTTACTTCACTATTTATGGCTTGCCACATGAACAATTGTGACAAAAATTGTGATCTTAACATTTTCCTTTTCCTACATCTAAACATCCCCACATCTCTAGGATCGACTCCACTCCACATGCAACACCAAATTTGACGCCACCACAATAACAAATAGTGGCGTAGCTAGTATTTTTAACTTGGAGGACTGAGTTATAGTACTTATTTAATAATTATAATTTATAAATATATTGAGTACAAAGTTATTAGCTCTAATATATCCATAAATTGTCTAGTTCACTATAGACATACATAATATCCACACCAAAAAAAAAAATTTTGCATGAAATTTATGTATGACAATAATCTTTCATAGAATAAAATTCATCTATTATCATCAAATTATGAATTCTAAATGTTGCTAGAGGCATCTTAAATTCATCTACCGTCATCAAATCATTAGAGAAGAACATTTTGCTTTTAAGAAAAAACATTTGTTGCTACAGGTGTCCTAAATTTTAAATGACTAATATCTTTTTTTTTTTTTCTTAAGGAATGCATCAATTGTTTTTGGTTGGGCTCATATTTTTTTTAGCTTAAATATGACTCAAGAATTAACCTAAAAAGAACCTTAATTTTTTTCCTCAATTATATATATGTTACTCACATTAAAGAAAAATAAATTCCACTATTATTTTAAGCAACATCCACTTCATCATTCATATTATTTATTTTGAAATATTTTAATGAATTGTCCCCCCAACACAAACCCATGTCCTCACACACTTCCAAGTTCACTACTCTACTATAGTAGCAATGAGATGGGAAAAAAAGGGACATATTTGTTTTTATTAGCTGTGAGGGTTTTCAGTTTTGTGTGGCTGTGTTGAGATGAACTTTGTTTTGTTAATAATAACTAAATAATGAGGCTGGTAGCAACATTGGGGAGAAAAAAGCAAAAGGCATGTAACTTGAGAATGAGAATGAAGAGGAAAATGTAAAAGCTTTATTTTGAAATGGGCTGACATCTATTCTATTTTTAGAGAGTAGGTCATTGTCCACTAGATTAATTACAAGTCTTTGGATAATTGGAGAGCTCAACTATTCTTTTATTTGAGGAGAAGTTTTATTTGTTAGACAAAGTTTAAGTTTTTTGAACAAATGGGGGGCTAGTTATAGTTTTTTAAGAGGGCCTATATCTTTTTGCTATATATGCTGTGGGGAGAATTTAAAATTTGGAAAGGGGCGGGGGGGCGGGGGCATGGGAGCAATGTGGCTTCGCACCTGATTAACAACCCTAGGCACCATTGCACGTGCAATGTTTCCTCACCTCTTTCACTCTTATTCTCTACCCCCAGTCGTGTGCTCACTTGGGCTTGACTCGCCAACACTATGTGGATGAGTTGGGTCTCAACGAATGCGAAAATGGCCATGGAATTGTCAATTGGAATCAGAATGATGAGATTGAAGGATTTTGGGATGACTTTAAGACTTGGGAGAAGTACTAGTGCGGGATTTGTGACGGCTAGAACTTTAAACCCGGTGAATACTATAGACACCAGCTGCTACTTATAGAGATTATAGTTGTTTGGTAATGGGATAAGTAAGATTTATTTGAGGTATTGGCACGTCATATTACAAAGCATATTCCCTTGATTTATTAGAAGCTTAATTATTGGCTAGTTGTCAAGTTGCAAGATTAGATTTTCACACCTCTTTCTCAAAAAGGAAATAATCTAAAATAAAAGTGTCACTCTTTCAAATAAAGAGAAAAGTTCGATGCTTTAAAAATATTGATTTAAAAAATTTGTTTAGAAAATTTTTAAGAGCAAACAAAAAAAAAAAAATTGTCAGTTTTTAATTTTTCGGAAAATGATGTTATAACTTTTTATAATAATTTATTAATAACCACTGATGGTATAGGTGATTTTAATACATGTTTTCACGCCTTTTTCTCAAGAAGGAAATAACCTAGAATAAAAGAGTCACTCTTTCAAATAAAAAGAAAAGTTCACGGATGCTTTAAAAATATTGATTAAAAAAATTTTTAAGAGTAAAAAAATAATTAAATATTTTGACAATTTTTAACTTTTCAGAAAATAATGTTATAACTTTTTATAATAATATATTAACAATTACTTCAAAACTACTCGTGACTCTAAAAATAAATAGTGTACTAAAAGGTGTCTCATATTTTGACCGCGCTAAATTGATTGAAGGGAAGCGTTGGTGCATGAGAGAGAGTGAGAGATAATCCTTGGGCCAAGTTGAGTGGAAAACAAGGGAACGCGGGCCTGCTTTGCTAATGGACTAAAGTGGTCATTTCTGACTACAATTAGCAACAGCAGTAGCTGCAGTTCGGAGTTCGGACAACACACAGAAATGACGAGAACACAAGGACCTTCAGTGGGCCCATCAAATTACTGAGCATACTTGGATTTTGCCACGGTGTATTTAGATCACGACCTTTGTTAAAGAATCCCATATTACTCTTTAGACAAAATGTTTTTGGACTACTATGTCATGTTAATAGAAATCTCATAGATATTTGGAATTGTGCTTAATTTGAGAACATCATTTGCATTCAATCAAGAGTTTCTTTTCCAACCTATTAAAAGGAAAACATACTATTTCCACTTTTTAACTGGTCTTGAATTGAAGTGGTTTGTGCTTTGTAACCCTCTCTCTCTCTCTCTCTCTCTCTCTCTTTGTTTTTGGGTGGCAATGTGAGTGAGACCACCTGCTCTTAAATTTCTCTTTCTTGCTTTTATTTTTCGAAACCTTACAAAATATCATTGGAACCAAGTTCTCAGCCAACATTTTTAACTGCCCCAAAAGAAAATGATTTCTAAACCTAAAATTGTTGCAGTTTCTTCCATATCTTATATAATTATGTACAAATTTACAATGGAATTGCAAGCAGATACTAAAGCTTGGAAAAGTAATGTTTCAGGTAACAATAATCTTAGGTTGCATTTGGGATTTGATGAAAAACCAGCTTATTTCTGCTCTTAAAATAGGCCTCATTGCAATGTTAATAATAGCCCATGAATTGTGTAGAAAACTAGTTTCTTTTATAATGTGGGCCCATTGCACTACTGATGAATTTTTTTTTTTTAAGTACTTTCAACTTTTTTATATAATACTTTTTGCAAAAAAAACAATTAGCTAGATTTTAGTTTTTTTTTTTTTTTTTTAGTATTTTCAGTAAAAAAATTTTTAATTTCAACTAAATAAATGGTTCTTAATTAAATAGATCCTTAATATCCTTAGAAATAGGGTAGATTTTCAATTTTTGAAGATCCAGAGAGCATGAGAACCAACATCAGTCACACCACTCTTTTTGTCATCCTTAGAAATAGGGTAGATTTTCAATATTTGTAGATGTGAGAACTAACACCAGTCACACCACTCTTTTTGTCATCTCATTTACATTTCTTTTTATTTAACTTTGAATTTCACTCATTAAAAGGTTTTAAAAACACAACTATTAAATAATGCTTGTCCTTGTGTGTGAACTGGGAAAGAGAATTTTCTCGGCTATTTCTTTTTCCATCTCATATTGGGGAAACAGGTTTCATTCTACCATAGAAATGATTTGAAAACAAAACTCAAACTAAAATTTTTTTGAAACTAGAAAATTTTGAAACAGTAGATCACAGCAGCTAAAGAGATCACCCTGTCCAGCTTGTACTTATTAAAGCAATCATGAACACACGTATTTAATTAATGTTAATATTTTTCTTTACATCTTAGTACACATGAGTCACGTAATTTTCTTTTTTCATCAGTAAATAGCCTTACCAGGAAACAAAGATCATTATTCTTGCAATATGAAAACGTACATAAACAACTATATATGTTACAGAAGCTTAAATAGACATGAACATATTAATAGGTGGAGTTCTTAACTCCAGATTATAGTTGTAGAGTGAAGATATGATCGGTTTACAAGGCCACCTTGATATCTATATATAAATATAAATATATATATATATATATATATAAATAATAGGTGAAGCTGAGAAAAATTCAAATAAGAGTTCCAATTTTGCGCCATGTATTCTAAATGATTTATTCTTAAAGAGTTTTATTTTTTAATTTTAGAATCAAATATGGGATCACATCATAAATATTCATCTAAGTGAGTTATTAAGTATACAAACCAAAGAATCTAGAATAAATGAATCGCAAAAAAAAAAAAAAGTGTTTCACAATAATTAAAAATAATAATATATATATATGGGCAATTTACATTTTATACCTGTGGGTGCCTTTTTGGTGCGCTCAGGGAAGTCTTTGAGAGCATGCCCTGGTGACTTTTTGGCGATCCCACATCGAAGAGAACTCCTCCTACTTGCTGCCTTATAAGCGATGAAGTCAAGGGAGTAGTGTACCATCAGTGATTAATCACTGATGATACACTACTCCCTTGGCATGCTCTCAAAGACTTTCCTAGGCACACCAAAAAGGCACCCACAATACCTAATAATATCCTTACAAAATTTTTTAAAGAGTTAACAAAATATAAAAATGATTATCAATAGTATTTAAATTATATATATAGGAATTATATTATACATTTTATTATCAACTACTTTATAAAAAAACAAACAGGCTTTTTGTATTTGCTTTCTTCAAAACAGACTGGGAAAGTTGAAACAAACAGGCACTTAGTAGGGTGAGCAATAATAGAATTAGAAAGCCAAAAGCGGTATGGAATGTGGTGGAGAAACCAAGTTCTTGTTGACTGCCACAAATAGAAAAATATGGAATTGCCTGAAATTGCATATAATATTGGTACAAAATAAAAATTAAAAAAAAAAAAACAATTGAACAGTGAGTAAAAGGGAATTAAGTGAGTAGTCATGACATTCTCCTGAAAAATGTAGTGGTGTCTTAAATTATGTGGGCTATGCCAAAGAAATACTCTCTCTCTCTCTCTCTCTCTCTTCAAAAAAATAATGATATACTTTCTTCACTTGCAATAAAATGTCAAGTTTATCTTCATATATGTCAAAAATAGAGCCAGTAACCTAAGAAAGGACAAAGTTTAGGATTATTTCCTCTAACCTACTATATGTCAAAAATTGCATATAAATGATCTAGAAAATCATCATATAGTGGGTTGGAGGAAGATAACTCTAAATTAGTTTGGAACTTTAATTTTTTCTCAGAAATATCACTAGCAACCAAAAAGATATTACTAAGAAACTAACTAATTCTAACTATGTGGGAAGCACAGTAGCACATGTGAAAAATGTGTTGAGACGTCAAATACTGTTTTTAGAGTATACAATTGCAATACAATATTACAATTGCTAATATAAAATAAAATTTCTAATAATATATTATAGAAATTCAAAAGTTTTTTATAGAACCCATATGTAATTTAAATAACTTTTCCGCTATCACCCAAAATACAAAAATCAAACTCTATCTTACGTAAAATTGTCAAAGTATGCTTAACTTTTGTAGTTGAAATAATTACTTATATACCTAGTATTAGTTAAAATTTACTAAAAAAAAGAAAATGATCATGCACAAAGACATTGACAAGTTCTTGTTTTTGTAATGAAAAAATTTTATAATTGAACTAGCTATAGTTGGATTAATGAGCATATAGAAAAATGTAAATACATTAATTTTAAAGCTATATATGAAATTTGAACAAAACCTTGGTGACAAAGATTGCTGCCCTCCATTCTCGCTTCCTTGTGTCTCTTTTCTATGTGTGTTGAGTGTTCCTAATTGCTATGTGCTTGCCTTTTTATACTCTCTATTCTTCAAGTCATGTTTGTGTTAGAATTACTCACCTGCATACTGATAAATACGTAATCACTATTCCAGAATTAATCACCTGCATACTGATCAATCTCTTCTTATCCCAAACCAAACAATCCCAATGGGATTGTTTGGTTTGGGATAAGAAGAGATTGAGTTAGGTTATGTATTTAGACGTCAGATTGCTGAGTCCGTACAGATATATTATTGTTTTTTAATTTAATTGAGACTTTCTGGTTTACAAATATTGACGGATTGCAGAGCTGAGAAACCTTCCAAAAGTTTCAATTAGTTTGGTACATGGGTTCCACATTGTCAATGGGTGGAAATGATAATGGAAACTTGGATACATACATACATACATATATATATATATATATATATATATATATATATATATACATATATATCTAATGGTCCCACGTCTTCGTGCTGATTCCGGCCGGCAAGAAACTAAAATGTAATCGTGTTGATTACGGTGGAAAATAAAAGTAAATAACTTAATTCATAATATCACAGTTATCACTAAACCACAAGTAGTGCACATTTCGGTTCCACTCTTGAATCTTTACTGCTATTAATTGTTAAAAGGAGAAAATTTGACCACAAATTAATTTGGTTGTAAGTTGTAATCTAAGACCATAACATCACTTAATATTTTTTTTTATTAAATATGAATTTTGACAAATCCACAATTGAATTGCATTTTTTTCTTGTATTTTTCATGTGTGCAAAATTTTTCAGAAAATAAAAAATTAATAAAAATATCATCAATCAATTGTTTAAATTATAATTTGTTGTAGTATAAAATTTTGCATAAGTTTATGAATTAGATAGAAAATAATATCCGATTAATACAACATTTGACATATGTATTAAGAGTGTAAAGAACATGTAATACAACGGTTATATTTTTCAAATATATAGCAATTTTAATATTTTTAAAGAAATTTGTAGCCTTTACGCTACAACTAAGTTTATAATTAAATTTTGTCCAATTATTAATATCTAAAGCTGTGGGCATATTTGTTGCTGAATCACTTTGATTATTGAGGCATATGGTTTGTTAATTACTCTCAGGACTAGACCATATGGTTGAATTAAAATTTAAAGCGACAAATTTACAACTTTGGTATGGACATGGCTTGTTAAATAAATTTCTTCACAATTTCTTCACTCAAAACCTACCACTTTAGCAAATTGTGCAAAAGTTGTTGAACAAGTTGTCTCACTAAATTTTTTTTTTTTTTTTTTTTTTTGAGAAACGTCTCACTAAATTTATTTATAAATTTACTTCATATGTTTCGAATATTACATTTTCATCTCGCATGAATTTGAATGTCACGTGTGAATTTTGTTTCTGTAGGTGGGTAAGAGAAGAGATGGAACTGTAACAGGAGTTTCTACGTTGACTAAATAGTGACAAAGGTCCTTGCAACCTCACAAACACTATATTAAGAAAGGGAAACCATAGTTCAGCATTGCCGAATACAAGTTTTCACACCTATTCCTGACCGAAACGATGGTATAATAAAAGTTCTCACAGTAAAAAACTGTCATACTCATAGAAAGTGACAGTAGGAACAGATTCTCTCCAAACTTTTACACATACCGTACTAAAAAATGCAAAAAGAGGTAGCATTGTCTTTTTTTATTTAATATTTTTCTTTTGTCTTTTTTATGAGAAAACTTTCATTAAACCAACTGACGAAATACAACGGGAAATAGGATAGCTATAACATCGAAGACAATCCTGATGGATCAGGTGTCTCACTATGGCCGGGGAGACCTGGCTCATTTCTTTACACTTTGCATAGAGGGCTAGTTCGTGCGCTACCCTATTGAAGTCCCTCTTCACATGCCTTATTTGCCAACTGCTAAAACAGTCCAAATTACTCAGAATTCCTTGAATAATATGACCTGTTTCACCACTGACTTCCTTGGCTGAGATGCTCTGAACAGCTAAGAGAGAGTCTGATTCGATGATGATATGTTGGAGGCTTAATTCTTTTGCTAAGAGAACTTCAGCTTCCACTGCCAACAACGATATTATTTATTATTTTCTTCTGAAAGATGTAGCAGCGTCTTAAATTCTGTTGGTTCTGCCAAAGATATATTCTCTCTCTCTCTCTCTCTCTCTCTCTCTCTCTAATTAACAATGATATACTTTCTTAACTTAGCACTAAATTGCCACCTCCTCTACCCCCAATATATGAAAAATGATCTATTTCTGTTTGTTATGAATCCATTTCATCCCTAGCTGTAGTAGAATAGCTAAAAAAATTACATACAACACACACACACATAAAGCTAAAAATATAATAACAACACATGCATAAAATAACAACATGCATGTCAAGAGTTTTATAATTTGACTATCATCTCCAGATATTTCAATGGGGACACTCAAAAAAGTGATACCAAGTCTTATTTTCAACATGAATGACTAGGTGGAAAATGTTGAAATAAACACATCCAAGTTCTAACAAAAAACACCTGCATGGTTAAAAGGTATTTATAAATAACATGTTCAATTTGCCAGAAAACTGAAGAAGCACTCCAAACCATTGTCTATGAAGCCTGTTATATTTCAACATGAATTACTTGGTTATTTTTTCATCCCCCATTTAACAAGCTGGCATAAATTATCTGCACCCTCTGTTGTTACGAAGCCACTTTTTCACCATCAAGCTGTGACGAACTGCCAGAGTAAAATTAAGCTGCTATAAACAACCCTGCTAGCAATTGAATCCTCAATTTCATTTTCACGCTCATATTCAAAGTGTATCTCAAAATTTGACATTTGTCACAACAAGCTCAAGTACAAAGAAAATATAATGCAGCTATCTATAATGCACTGGATTAGAAAACAAGACTCAAACTAAAGTTCTATTAAAAAATAGAATAGTTTGAACTTCGAAACAATAGATCACAGTTAAAGCAATTACCCAGTTCAGCTTATAATATTTAAAGCAATCAGCAACATACATATTTGATATATCTCAGTATTTTTTTTTTTTATTAATGTTAGTATATATGAGTCACTTCAACTTCTTCATTTTTTTTATTTATAATTTCCTAAACAAGTAGCCTTATTACTTAGGAAACGTAGCTAATTCTGGCAATAGTCATAACACTTTTCCACATAGCCTTGCAATGTATTCACATCTGTGATGTTTAGAACAGACATAAACAAGAATTTGTAAGCTTGAATTGATAACATTTAAGTATATGGAGTTTTAAATTTAGATAGGAGGAGTAAAGTGAAGATATGATCGGAATATAAGATAACCTTCTTGATAGGAGGACAAAGTCGGCACTAATTACTGCCATTTCCACCGCTTTCTTGAACTGATGAGTTGGTAGCTGCAGGACTCAGCTGGAACCAGTCACCCAATCGGTTGAATGCGTCAGATGACCGACAGATTAAATGGAACATTTCTTGACAGTGCTGGAGAATCCATTTGTATGATTTGTATAGCAACCATACTAAGATCGATACACATAAGATGAGGACGATCCAACCAAGAGGAGGGATGATGAGCAACACCAGCAAGCCACAGGCAAACATTCCAAAAATGAAATAGACATGTGTGACTACAGGGAGGTAGCTCGGATTGGGAGTTGGTTTGCTTATCACTGCTAATGCTATAGCATGAATGAATACAGCTACAACAAAAAGTGACAGGGTTGCACCATGGGTTTGAAATGGGTTGCCACAATTTTGATACTTGATTTGGACGAGGGAAATCAGCAATGGAATGAGATATCCAAAAGCAGCTTGTTGACTGCTACAAATAGAAGAACATACAATTGCCTTAGATCACATTCAATATTAGTAGATATACACTTGAAGTGAGCAGAAGGAAATTAAGAATATATCCATGACATTCCATTTGCTAACAAAAGTTTTGCTCATATTTAATTTAGAGCTGCAAGTTAAATTATTTGGTGAGTCTTTAAAATATTGTATCAAAGACTTGAATCAAATCCTGCATTCACCGATAAAGAGTTTGAAGATAACAAGATTAAAATTTAAAGGATTTAAGATCGTGGAACAGATTTAAGAGTTGATTTATATTTATGGTATGCCATGAAAAAGTTAGTAAGTAAGATTTCCTCCCCGCCGCGCGCACCCCCCCCCCCCCCCCACAAAAATAATTTCCCTCCTTGAAGGGCAGAAACTTTGGTTGGTAAAAATTCGCCAAGATTGTACATTGGGTTGGAGGAAAATATTTAAACTTAGAAAGGATGCCAAATTGACTATCGTGGAACTAAGGTATCACAGAATTGGCTTTGACAGTTGCAAGTAATTGGCAAAGTCTCAAAAGTTGAGGCAGTTATTGGATTACCCAAGCTTGGAAAAGTAAAAAAGTCTATTTTTGGACCATGCCAACTAGGAAAGCAAGTAAGATATCAGCATCACAAGACCAATACCACCCTTACCTCTAGACCATTGGAGCTCCTACACATTGATTTTAATTTTTAAAGGACCAACTAGGACTGAAAGTTAAGGAGGAAAGAAGTATAATATGGTAGGGTTAGATGACTTCACTAGATATATGGGTGGTTCTGTTGAGAGAAAAGTAGATGCCTTTGACTGAGCTCTGTTTTTATGAAAAAGAATTCAGATCGAGAAGAGTGCTCTACAGTCAGAGTTAGGAGTGACCATGGGAGAGAGTTTGAAAACTCTAGCTTTGAACAAGAGCACGGAGGTGAATTGCTCTAAACTTGTCTGTTTTTCCATGGATATCCCAAGGCCTGCATTTATGTTCTGGCTAACAATCATGAATGGTTTATCTACAAGAGATAGACTTATTCAATGGGATACACTGGTGACACTACCTGTGTATTCTGTAGAGGAAGTTTAGAAAGCAAAATCAATTTGGTTTTTGATTGCTCATTTACCAAAAGAATATCAGTATGGGAAGAAATTATGGAAGAATACTTGATCTGCGAACCTAAAACTCAAATTGGATAGAGTGGTGAATTGGGGTCTGTGAAAATGGGAAGGCAAAAGTTTAAAAGCTGTGATCTGCAATATAACTTGGGGGGCTACAATTTATCAAATTTGGTGTCAAAGGAATAAGAGAATCCGTGGTGCATCATGCATGGCCAAATGTAAAATATTTTACACGTAAAAAATTTTCTGAAAAATATTTTCAGTGAAGACATTTTAAGTGTTTGGTATGACTAAACATTGGAAAATGTATGCACAAACTAGCCACCAGCCGCCACCACTACCACCAAAGCCAAACACAACCCACCACCAACCATCCAAAATCCAGATAGGGAAGAGGAAAAAAATAGCCACCTCTGCTCCGTTGCCACCAAAATCCAGCGACCAAAACACCACCACCCACACCATCACAACAACAACAACCACCAACAGGAACGAACCACAAAAAACCTAATACCAAACCCAAGCACCAAACTCAAAACCAAACCTGACAACACCAACGACCCAGCCGGCCACGATGACCTCTGCAGCGGCAACCACCAAGATCTGAGAGGTGCAGCCTAAAAAAAGACGAAGAGAAGGGGAGAGAGAGAGAGAGAGAGACAGTATCACTCAGATCTGACGAGGACCCATCCCACCACCACCCATATTGCCGATCTGCACCGCAAAAGGGTGGTGGTCGTCGATCTTTGTCAATTTGCATGTCCTTACCGCCGCGACATCTCACCGAAACATTTATGCCGACAGTCAGAGTCCCAAGGGACTGTGCCAAAGAGAAAGGGGAAAAGTTTGCGTGAGAGAAAGAGGGAAGAAGCGGAGGTGGGGAGCTCTCCTCTGCGTGTGGAAGATGTAAAATGATACTTGGCTATTATATATAGTGCACAGTAATACCGTTTGGGTAGAAAAGTCAATAATCATGATTAAACAAAAAAAAAAAACAAAAAACAAAAAACAGGAGGAAATAATCCGTATCCAAACCAAGCTAAGGGTGCGTTTAGCATGAATTATTTTTACCAATTATTTTATTATTTAAGTTATTTTTACTATTATTTATAGGTTATACTGCACTTTTTAGTATAATTCATAAGTCTCATTGTACGATTTCAGTTAATTTTTATTTTTGTCTACAGTATTTACAATAAAAAAATTTCAGTTTCAACAAAATAAGCGGATTTCAAATAAACACTTAAATATAGTATTAAGTTAGATGTGCCAAAAATATAATAGTAGTTTGTTAATAACCATGCAATAAAGCGTTATTTTTCGTATGAGATTTTTGTGGCCACAACAATCTCACGATATTTTTACAATAAATTGAAGAATATCAAATATAATAGAGATTCAAATATTCAAAGAAGAGAAGTGCTATGAACACAATATTTTCATAACACTTTCACAACAAATCATAGGTAATAAGTTGTTTTAGTTTTAATTTGAATCCACAACTTAAAATACTTTTTTGCTCACTAATAATAGCCAATAACAACCTGCCATTTAAGATTTTTTATGAAAGTATTGTGAAAATGTTGTTTACATTTCTCAATGTATGAAGTAAGGTTATCAGGATCGAGATTCTATGGAGATTAGTGAGATGGTTTGAGGATCGGATTGTAGGATCGACATGAGGATCGTAAGATCTTACTTTTCGATTAAAAAAATATAGACTAAAAATACCTATAATTATAATTTATAATATTTATTAATGAAATGTTGAAAAAAAGTCATTTTTGACCCAAATTAATGAAATTACTAATAAAATGCAAAGTACCAAATTACAAATACATAATTAAAGTTCAAAAGTTACAACTCACAAATACCAAGTTCTAAGTTAAACAATTCAAAACATACATAATGTCTCACATAAACAACTCAAAGCAAATAACAATGTCAATATCTAATGTCTCACATAAACAACACAAAGCAAATAACAATGTTTCAACACAACACCACGAACACAATCAATCATCAAGACCAAAGTTTTGGTTATCTTGGATGGGTTCCTCATAGTATGATTAATTATTATAAACAACATTCTTGTCATTGTTAGTGGAATTACCAAAAAAAAAAAAAACCACCTTTGTTGTCTATGATCTCTCTCACTGTGACTTCACTGTTGAAATTCCCAGCTTCATATACTCACCTTCTACTCTCTAGTAGTTTGGTATTTTCTCTTCTGTTTTTTGTGATTTTGTTTATTAGGTTAAGATGACGACTGATGATTAATGTGAGCCTTAGGGTTTTTTTTTTTTTTTTTTGCTTTTTTTTATTATGTTTTTTTTTATATTAATTTTGGTTAGGCTACTAGGCTGATCTATTTATTATATTTTTTTTATTAGTTTGGGGCCTTTAGGTCTATTTGGGAGCTTGAAATAAAAAAAAAAAATGAATTTTCTTTTATAGAACATGATCTTTAATATCGTTATGAGATCGGGATTCTATAAGATCTTAAGATCCAGATCAGGATCCCACATGAATTTCACGTTAGTAGAAATATCTAGGACGTTTTAAGGATATAGGATATTAGGATCTTTTAAAATTCTAAGATCTAGATCAGGATAATGATAACCATGGTATGAAATGTTAACCATAAGTGGTGCTTATTAAAAAAAGAAAATGATAATACAAGAACATATTCACAATAGTTCTTGTATGCTTAAAAAAATATTTGTTAACCAAACAAATAAAGATGACATGAGATTTATCGGCGTATGCTTAGAAAAGTATAAAACCAAAATTAAAAGAAAAGAGATTTAACCGAACCTTTCGGAAGGAAGAAAGTTCGTGTCCATTCTACTCTTCTTTCTTTCTGAATTCTGAGACTTCTTTCTTTCTTTCTGTGTTTTGTTCTTTTTGGGTATTGAGATATTAGTACAGATTAAAAAGTGTGTTTGCTACTAGCATCTTATGCGTAGGTCTTATTCACGTGATGCATGGCTATGGGCAAAGGACTAAAAAACTGGGCACAACTTTATCTTGTCTTTGTCCTTTTAGCCTTTCACCTCAAGCGTCACAACCTAGTGCGCTAAAACAGGAGTAGGTAAAGACAAAAAAGAGAATAGAGATGGCAATTTAAGCCCGACTCGCAGGTACTCGATCCGATAAAAATAATGGTTGGCTTTAGATTTTAAAAAAAATCTGAAACAGGTCCGGGTCTAGTCCAGGTTTCGTCAAAAACTCGGCCCGAACCCAGACCTAACCCGACCCATTTAGCTTAAATACAAAATTATAAAAAAACCTACCTATATAGAGATATATATATATATATATATATATATATATTTATATCACAAACCCTAACCTAAAACTCATTTATCTCCCTTTTCTCTCAATACAGTTGCCTCCCTCATGACCTTCACTCTCACTGAATCTCACTTTCCCTAATCTGCTCCACGAAGACTCAAAGTCACAAATCAGGTTCAAATACTTACATCTCATCCTCACCCTCACCCTCACTCTCATTCACTCACCAACCCACCCTCACCCTCGTGGAGGAGCACAAATCTCGTGGTGGTTGTTGTTTTTGTCACAGAGGAGCCCGTGATTGTTAGATCAGAGAGAGATTTAGTGGTCTAAGTTCCTTTTTTTTTTTTTTTTGGGTTCATTTCCTCTCTCAGTAGTTTATGTTTTTGGGTATTTTGTTTGAGGATTTAATATGTAAAAATTTGTCCATAAATGATAAATGGAGTTTTGTTCCTCTCACAGTAGTTTTTGTTTTTGGGTATTTGTTTGAGGATTCAATATGTAAAAATCGGAGTGAATATTGTGTTGATGTAAAAATCTGTCCATAAATGTAAAAATCGAAGTTTTGTTTCTTCCATAAATGATAAATGGAGTTTGAGGATTTAACTAATAACAATGTTGATTGATTTGTGTTTGTGTTTGTGTTTGCGTTTGGGTTTTTTTTTTTTTTTTTTTAATAAATAAGATTGGATTGGATTAGGTGACCACGGAATAGGCCCAGATGGGACTGAACGGGGCACACGGGGCCCGCGGAGACTCGACCGGCCGAGTTTGGGGCTAAAAAAAAAACCCGTTTATTAAACGGGCCAGGTTTGGGTAATAGGTGAAGATCCGCAGGTTGGGTCTGGGTATCAAAAACTCGGCCTGAACCCGACCCATTGTCATTCCTAAAAGAGAACGTAAATTAGCACAAACCAATGAAAAATGAAAACAAGCACTACATCAAAAGTGGACTATGATGATGAAACCTTTCGTCACAATATATTCTTATTTCGTCACCGAATACATATGATGACGAAATAGTGATGAAACAGCATTCATCACCTAAGCTCCGTCACAAAATGTATTGTTGACGAAAATGTTTCGTCCCCAATAAAAAATGATAGGTGGCGAAATTTTTTGAGAACGCAGGAGCAAAATCATTGAGATAACTTGAAACATTACAACTGAGGGACAGAAAAGTCATTGAGATGGTAGGAGCAAAATCATCGAGTTTTCTCTTCAAATTAGAGAGATCATGGGTCTATTTGGATACTGTTTATTACTGAAAATTGAAAACTTATTGCTGAAAACACTGTTGCAAAATAATTTTTAAATGTGTGAGTAATGCGGTGGGACCTAGTTTTAAAGCAAAATTTGCTGAATTCCGTACTTACGAGTCTCGTGAAGAGTGCACGGGACTCATGGAAAAAACGCCAAATGCCAAACACCAAACACCCCTGTTTTCAGTGCAATCCAAACTCTACCTTTATTTGGATGGGCTTGCCAATGTCTCCTCTTTTTTTTTTTTTTTTTTAGTTTTTTCCCTATTAACCAAATAACTAAAAAAATTATTTTCTCCTCCATTTTTTTACCTCTCTAATTATCACCTGTTTGGTTAAAATGGTGGAAAAGTGAGAGGATAGAAAATAGTGGGAGGGTGAAAAAATGAGAGGATAGAAATGATTTTAATTTCTCTCTTTTTTTTGTTTGGTTGGGAATGAAAAAGTAGAGGAATGGAAAGAGAGACCAAAAAAAAAAAAAAATCACCCAAATTTATTAAAAAATAAAAATCATATCTAGAAAAAAATCACATCTAAAAAAAAAAAAGAACAACAAAAAAAAAAAACAAAAGAAAGTAAAAGAAAAAATTAAAAGTTTTCGTCATTTACTCGAGGCAACTTACAGACCAAAGGCAACAACATACGGACCAAACGCTGACAAAGTTTTCATCATTTACCCGAGGCAACGTACATACTACAGACCAAAAAAAAAAAAAAAAAGGCAAAAATGCAAAACTGACCCTCTAATTAAGTTTCACCTCTTGTTATTTCAGTCCTCTAAGTTTCAGTTTTGTCATTTCAGCTCTCTAAGTTTCAAATTTTGTTAATTTCGTCCTCCGTTACCTTTCTGTTAGGTGCTACCGTTTATTAACAAAAACGACGCCGTTTTGGAGGATTTTTTTCATTAAAAAAATTAATTTAATTTTACTGAAAAATGTTAATTAAAAAAAAAACTAAGGAAAAGCGTGTGAAGGAAAATGCCTCGAGTACATCATCGGCACAATCCCAGGCTTGAACGACGAACCATATGCGGCAGTTTCTAGCAATGGAGAGGCGACTGTGGCAACAGAATCAAGGGATATCGAAGCTGGTGATTTCGCAAGCTTGAAGAACCATCATGCCCTTTGGGATATCATCGCCGGCGAAGGAAAATGCCTCGAGTACATCATCGGCACAATCCCAGGCTTGAACGACGAACCACATGCGGCAGTTTCTGGCGATGGAGAGGCGACTGTGGCAACAAAATCGAGGGATATTGATGCTGGCGATTTCGCAGGCTTGAAGAATCGTCATGCTCTTTGGGATATCGTCGCCGACGATTTCGCAAGCTTGAAGAACTGTCCATCATACCCTTTCGATTGAGTGTTCCTTGTTGGTGAAATGGACTCAGGCTCCAACCACTAGGGGCAGAGGCGATGGAGGAAAGGGATCTAGGTTGTGACTCAGATTGTGCAGATGATGTCCAGGGGCATTCTCCTTCACGACGTCGTTCCTTACTTCCCTTAGTGTTTTTTTTTTTTTTTTTTGGTATTTAACATTTTTCAGTAAAATTAAATTAAAATTTTTTAAAAAAAAATCCTCCAAAACTGCGTCGTTTTTATTAATAAACGGTAGCACCTAACAGAAAGGTAACGGAGGATGAAATTGACAAAATTTGAAACTTAGAAGACTGAAATGACAAAACTGAAATTTAGAAGACTGAAATAACAAAATGTGAAACTTAGAAGGTCAATTTTGCAAAGTCTGTACGGAATTATCAACCCAAAAGAAGAAGAAGAAGAAGAAGAAGAGGAGTAAAAGAGCAACGAATTGGACAAGCCATGTGCAAGTGCCATCAACCCAACTTTTTTGTATTTTTGTCTTTTTCTTTTTTGTTTTTTGGTCCGTTTCTTCAAATCATTTTTAGTTGGTTTTGATTTTTTTTTTTTATCACACTTTTTGTCTTTTCCTTCTTTTGTTTTTATCCGTTTTTTACGTTCTCATTTGTTATTGTTTATTTTTTTACTTTTTTTTTTGGCTCTCATTTGTTGTTGCGGTCTTTTAAAAAAAATAAATAAATAAAATAAAATTGAAGTTACACAATTTTTTAAGTAAAAAAAGAGTGGTATTTTATTTATTTATTTAATAAGGACATGATTGTAAATTTAAATTTATTTAATTTTTTATTTAATTTTTTATTTTTTTATTTTTTCAACCAAATAAATGAGTTTTTTTATTATTTTTTTCTTTTTTTCCATCCTTTCAATCAAACACAAATGAGCGAAAACTTTAAATCTCTCATATCCTTTCACTTTTCTATTTTTCCTCATATTTTCTACTCTCTTACTTTTTCACCGACCAAACGAAATTTTAATGCATGAGAGTATGAGCTAGTGAGACTTGAAGTCCCAAGAAGAGGGTGGGGTGTTGTTTCACTACTAAAAACGCGGGCCTTAGGCCGCGTTTTTTTGGGCCGCGTTTGAAAAAACGCGGCCCAAAACATACTAAAGCCGCGTTTTTACAAACGCGGCTTTACATTCCCCATTGGGCCGCGTTTTATACGCGCGGCCATAGGACCCGCGTTTTAGCCGCGTTCGATTGAATTAGTCGCGTTTAAAACGCGCGGCCTAAGGACCCGCGTGTTTCAATTTTTTTGCGAATTTTTTTTTTTTCCTTAACGAGAGCCGCGTTTAAAAGGCGCGGCTCCAGTATACATAAAGCCGTGTTTTTTAGACGCGACTTTACATTTTGGCTGAAGCCGCGTGTATAAAACGCGGCTTTACATTTTTTCTGAAGCCGCGTTCTAAACCCACGGCTTCAGTTTCCAATTGGGTCGCGTGTATTGAAACGCGGCCTCAGCATTTGCCTATAGCCGCAGGTTAGACCCGCGGCTATAGGCTTTGTATATATGCCATTGGGTCAAAATTGGCTCAACCCTAGCCGGCCTTTCCAACAAGCCCGATCTCATCTCCCACAAGCCTTCATCGCCCTCATCACCCGCATCGAGCCTCAAGGTTCCGATCTCCGATCTCCGAGCCTCACCCTCACCCTCTCCATCTCCGATCGATCCTCACCCTCACCCTCTCCATCTCCGAGCCTCAGCCTCAGCCTCACCTTCCTCCATCTCCGGTCCTCACCCTCCTCCATCGTTGATCGATCCTCACTCTCCTCCATCTCCGATCCTCACTCTCCTCCATCTCCGATCCTCACCTTCCTCCATCGCCGATCCTCACCCTCCTCCATCTCCGATCCTCACTCTCACCCTCCAAGCCTTCATCTCAGATCCTCACCCTCTATCCGTCACTCTCAAGCCCTCACTCTCCCTCTTTCCATTTTCCAGATCAGTTCAAGGATCTCGATCCTCACTCTGTCTAGTTCTGTGTTGTGGAATTTCGACAATACCAACAACGGCTGAGTGCTCATATTGGGGCTAAGCAGGCTAAGCGACTTGTGAACGGGGCTCTCGTCCTCGTTACTCTAGGAGGTAACGATTTCTGTTGCATGTCTATCTCATTTCCGAGTAATTTTAACATGCTAAAAATGGTTGTGACATTGAAAATGATTTGTGAACTTCAACTGCGTTTTCATAAATATATGTCTTAGTACTCTTAGCATTTTTTGATGTCTTATTCACTGCATTAGTTTATCATCAGTGACATAGACCAATAGAAACAAACATTTTTATATTTTTTTAAGAATAATTAAATGTAATGCAAATATGTACCTTAATTTATGATAGTGTACCTTAATTTTCCTAGCTTTATCTTTCTTTTTAAAAAAAAAAAAAAAAACACTGTTACCTATTTGATGAATTATATATGTGATTTAAGTATTGCTGCATGCACATGTTTACATCATAAATACCACAATGTCGAGACAAGAATCACAGGAAAGTAGGAGGAAAATAATGGTGAAGGGGACGTACAAACGAATTATTTATGATACAGATTTGTGTGAGGCCTAGGAGGGAGCTAGCTAGGCATATCGAGTTATGATATGACTTTTGGTTGGTGAGGCCAACAAGTATAATTGTGCTTGTTATTTTCATGAATGGTTTTATGGAGACAAATAATGATTCAAAATTGCGCTAATTAAAGCTCTTTTAAGGTACCAAACATAATCGAAAGTGATAGGACTCTCATGTAATTCCTTTTATCATTACTGTATCATTACTGTCATGCAATTCCTTTTACGACAAAATACTACCTTTCCTTGCACTAAACACAAGTTTAAGTTACTGGCAGTTGTATAATTCAATTGATACCTTATAATATTTTCACTATAAAAAGGTGGTCTAATTTCTGCTTATTTTTGTATTTTTGAATGAACATATTTTACAGTTTTATGAGATTATTGTGCTTATATCCTTGGTTTCTAACAATGGCTTTTTATGCCAGTTTTGAGTTGATCCGATTTCTACAGAGGGGTGTAATTAAAATTATGCCTTGTGTTCTATTAGAAAAATTGATTTTCTAGATTAAAATTATGCCTTATGAGATTACCTGTTTCATAGCTAATAGCTGGTTCTTTTGGTGGTTGTAGAGGCTGAGGCAGTTGTGTGACACGAGTTCTACTGGTGTGACATGAGTTATAGAGGAGGTGATTGCAGCTGTAATGAAAGTGTTAGCTGCTGTTTGTGATTTTGAGGTAAGAAGTAGCATTAGGATCAAAGCGTTTCTTTTTCTTCCCACTTGAAATAATTCTACTGGAGTAAAAGAAATGAGATAGTCTTTTTGCTTTCTGAATTTAGATAGTCTTTCCTACGAATATTCAACATCACTTCCAGGTGGTTTATTTGAAGTTGAATTGACACTTTGTCCGTTGTGTCGTGTATGGTTGTTGGGACTTTTTTTTGAATAGTTTTAAGATCATAAATTAGTTTATAATTTGTTTACTATAATGTTGATGTATAAAATTGTGACTGGTTAACTATCATATCCTATCTTTCTGTCAAAAAAAAAAAAAAAAACTATCATTTACACATGGAGCTTATTATTTTTTCTTCATTTATCAGACTCTCATGTTACAATTAAGATGAGAACTTGTGACAAATTTTGTGACTCTTAATTTGTTAGGGCTTTTCTTCTGAGTCTAAAACAATGTGTGGTGTGGGCTTTTCTGGGTTTCTGTCTGACTTGGCTTTGTCCTTTGTGTTTTGCTTTTGCGTTTTCTTCATTGCTTTTTTAATTGAACAGGAGTTTGGTTTGTTGAACATGTTTTGAGTCTCTTTTGTTTTGGGGAAGCTTGTGTCGGTTACTTGGACACGTGTTTGCATTGTAATGTGTGCAGTGGTAATTGACTGGACACAAGCTAGACTCTTTCTGTTTTGTGACGTGTTTGGTTGTGTTGTTTATGTTATCTAAACAAATGTTTTTGTTGTTTAAATAATGTAACACGTATTTTTATAACACCTTTTTATTTTCACGTGTTTTCGAGACACTTAGACAATATTATTAGAATAAAGTTACCACATATTAACTACTCATTTTAGGAAAGTTTTTATAAGGAATTGAAAAAGATGTCACAAAAAAAAAAAATAATTACTCTTTCGTTTTTGCATAAAATTTTTTTTAAAATGATTTACTAATGTATATCCTAAGTGCACACGTTAGTAAATATATATATATATATAACGTGGAGAACTGTGGACCTGAAATTTCTTGATTCTTTCTCTTTCTTTCCAACCAATCTGTGGTTTCGTTCTAAACAACAGCAACTTCTTAATGGAAATATTAAAGAAGTCACAAGTGATTCATGGTGAAAATGGCAATAAAAAACCCAAAAAACACCCACACACACGCACACATATGTATATATAGAACTATTTTATACAACTTTAATTTGTACTTTTAAGAATATAATTACCTCCTATAGCACCAGATATTTGGTCCAAGTGGTACCTCCCTAAATGCATTGTACTAAGTTGAAGGGGGAAAGGTGTTTGGGTAGCAGTAAAATCATTTCTAACCAGTGCACATATAAAGAATATAAAATAGAGTGCACTCGTTTTAGCCATATTGTTAGTGATGTTCTTTCCGCTAGTAAGTCATATATTTGTAGAAATTTAATTTATTTGGGTCAGAAGAGTTTGTAACACGGCAGCCCACGAAGCTGCCAGGTTTGCGCTCCAATCACCTGTGTCTATTAGTTTTTCTTTGGACAGTCTGCCATTGGTGCTAGCCATCGCTTGTAAGGCAGACTTCCCCCCTTGTTCCTCCCTTTTTTAGTGTTATGTAATGACATTGAAGTTTAGCAAAAAAAAAATGGTAAAAAAAAAAGATCAGACCACTTAAACTTGCAGCAACAAGCTGTACATTCAGACCTGCCTACAGAAACAACTCACAATACAAAACTATTAGCAGCACTACAAACAAACATGACACACTAAAAACCAACTATAACTCAACAAAGGCTAAGATAGCACTACAGCTCTGTAGGTTTTTTCTTTGAAATAGTCACCCGCAATTCTCCATTTTTTATCTCATTCTTAATGCCTTTTGCCATCTGTTCTCCAGTCAATGGGGAGTGTTAAAAAATTTGACATTGTTTCTTTGTATCCATAAATGATACACACCAACAGCAATTAATTAACATTTTAATTTTTATCCACTCTAGATCAAACACAATTCCCTCCTAGCTGTTGACCACAATTGATTACCTCCTGCTAGTGGACACTCGCTGCTGAAGACAATCCTATTGTTAAATTACCTACCTCTTGCTGTGATACCATGTTAAATTACCAATTGTCCCGAAAGTTTAAACTATTGTAATATGGTAAATTTTATTATTTAACTACATAACTCTAACATCCATATATACCACTCTCTTCCAGATCCCACTAGATCCCACTAGAGCCAGAACATTCAAAGAATAAATTATCTCTTGTTTCACACTAATGCTACAGAAACACACAATCACCCTGCCAGCCTCATTTTGCTAATCTACCACAAGTAGAGAGTCTATCTTGTATGGCTAATTAAAAAAAGGAAAGCATGCTTAGGCATAATAGCTGCATCCCAGACCAACCTGTGACTACCTCAGCACACATATATCTAATAGCTTCCTAGGCAGATTTACAAGAAAAACAACCATTTGCTGTAGGGACCCAAACCAAGGTGTCTTCCTCACAAGTCTGAACAAGCTTGCATTCTTGATGCAAAATCATTTGATCAAGAGTTCTAGGGAGTCCCCAATGCTATTGCCCATCCACCAAGACAGTAGATATCTTAGCAGACGGATAACTACCTGCCACGAAAATATCCTCAACATCAAATTTAAAGTTAAGCACCCCTTACGGATTCCAATTGTCATACCAAAGATAAATTTTGCTACTATCACCAACCTTTATTTGTAAAAACCTATTGGGTATCCCTGAGTTTCAGAATTTGGCTGCAACTCCAGGAACAATTCTGGGGTATTTTAACCTCCCAGAGGTTTTGCCCTCTTAGGAGGTATTTATGAACCTAAGCCACCCATAAAGATCCTGCTTGAATTAGTAAATTCCAGATGTGACTTGTGACTGTAGATCTATTCCAGTCTGTGATTCTTTTTAACACCAAACCTCCTTCGGATTTAGGCAAGCAAACTTGTTTCCAAGAAACCTTGGCCTTATGAACAGCTTGATTTATTGATCGTATGTTCTTGATTTTTTTTAGGAATACTTTTTGATATGTTGTGTTCTTGATCTTACTTTAGGGGAAATCCTAAAGTATCTCCCTAGATTAGGGTTGGAGTGAAAACCAAGGATTTGCAAAATCCTTCACGACCCTCTTAGACAGCAGTGACAAAGCCACTGAAAGCTTAGAACGTACGGCAGTGACAAAGCCACTGACAGCTTAAACCGTGTTGCTAATTAAGTACCATAGATACTCCATTTTGCAATTTACATTTGACCTCACCTCATATCAATTGTCATTTCACATTTCTAAGGTAAAACTATAATTTTGCCTATTTGATTTTTAATAGCATTGCGTGAAATAAATGAATCTTGCAGTCACAAATGTGGATTACCTACTACTTAGACAGTGCTGACATGTGGCTATTTGAATAGGGGCAAACTTTCTTCTCCGGTTCAAAGTTGTTTAGGGGTCATAATCTTGATCATTATGCTTGTTGAATCATCCCCCACACTCTATACTATGGATGTCACTTTGTTATTTGTTTTAAGACAGGGTACTAAAGCGTCTATTCAAAGGTTTAATACTTTAATTTATCTATTGAAATTGTTGTTTTGTTTATGTACACCAACCGTGATTATTAGATGCTCATATATTAAAGACAAATTATCATCCCCCACACTCTATACTATGGATGTCTTTTGTTTTTTTTTTTTTTTTTGGATGAGCTTCATCTTCTACACTCTGCTGCTGTCAGAAGATGTGGAAAGAGTTGAAACTATATTCAATCGACCCACCAGGACAATTGAGGAGTCAACAGGGGTGGTTTCAATCGTGACACTGAACAATAGAGAGTGGACCCAAGCCCATCGCTACGTTTTATTCAATTCCGAAAATATCAACCACTTTTGTGAGTAAGTAATACGTCTACAAATATGATTGCACGTCAATCCAATGTACGTTAGGTCTATTACCACTAATACAATTGCTTGCACAGGATGCACAGAACATTGATAGAGGAAGAACTCCGAAAAGGCCACCATCGTATATCCGAGGCCATTATATATAAGCACCACATGGAGAAGTTTTGTAGTTGGTTTAGGGGTCATGTACGTATCACATTCTCAACTTATTCAACTTCTAACACTGTCTCAACTATATTTACTTGTACTGACAAGAATAATTATTTGTGGATATGTTAGGTGATGTCATTGACTGGTGCTGATAGAGATAGGGACGGAGTTAGTGAGACCCTAGCTACACTGTCCAAATGGCCATATTTTTATGTAAAGCGGTTGAAGCATTATGTCATAAACTGCTTAAAATTTAGGAGTGTAAATGATGAGGCAAACAGGAAAACGCAGAATAGTGGAGTTAGTGTTGCTACTGATGGTGGCATTACATATTATGGTGTTTTAAATGATATAATCGAGTTGAATTATTCTGACAATATCAAACATGTGTTATTCAAGTGTAAATGGGTTGATGACCAAAATAGGAGAGGATATAAGACTGATGAATTTGGGTTTCCTATGGTGAACTTTACACACTTCATACATGGTGGGGATGAAATGACGGATGAACCATATGTCTTGGCATCTCAAGCTACTCAAGTGTTTTATGTGGAAGATAAAAGGCAGAAGGATTGGTATGTTGTTGTCAAAACTAAAGCTAGGGATGTGTTTGATGCTGGTAGTGGTCCCCAACGTGACAAGGATGACATGTATAGTTTTTCTGAGAACGTTCCGTACAATATAAGTAGTAACGAGGTTATGAGTGACAACATTGGTTGGGCTCGGGATGACGTAGAGGGAATGACAATTGATGCCTCTATCATTGCTGAAAGAGATCTTCATGACGATGAGTTCATTGACGATTGTGAGTTTATTGACGATGAGTTCGACAATGAAGATGACAACGAGGATGCGTACATCGAGGATGAGTAGTGTAATAGTTTAGCGATGTATTATGTATTTCGATGTTATCGTTATTAATGAAAATGTGTCGATTTGTGAATTACTTGGAATGTCTTTGTGTAGTATTTGATGAATTTGTTAAGTCCTCATAATATTGTTATGTTCGTGTGGTGTTAGGGTTTCATTTCGTCGTTGTTGTAGTGTTTGGCAAAGAGAAGCTCTTAAACATGGATATATACATGGATACATGCTTGTACATATTGTTGCTGCCCATGTGTATGTGATTATTGTACTTTGTCTTTTTCAAGAATATTGTATGTAATTGATTGTTATCTATAATTAACATTTTCTTTGTTTTATGAAGTTGTAGGATGCAAGGATGGGAAAGAAACGTTCATTGGCGTTTGTACAAGTTGGCGAAGGACCATCACGTTCACGACAGAGAGGGAAGGAGCGGGCATCAGCACATACTGCGGAGCAGGCAAGAGGGGATGCCAGTGATGTAGGGACACAACCCCCAGGTAGTTTACATGTCTCGAAATGTAACTTTTGATATTTATTAATAGACATTTAATGAGACTGTTGTTGGCCGCAGACATGCGAAGGGAACGTCCATTGACGGTTGTTCAAGTTGGCCAAAGAGCATCACGTTCGCCAGAGAGCGTGCAGGAGGAGCTACGGGTCATCCTTGCGGCTGAGCAGGCAAGAGGGGATGCAGCTGATGATGATGAGACACAACCCCCTTCTCCAGGTAGTTGACATGTCTTGAAATGCAACATTTGAGAATAAATATTAGATACATATTTTTTTCATTTCTTTTAACTTCTTATCATTTCTTCCACTTCTCATTACAGAATTAGCCATCAAGTGTTCGAACATGATGTAAAAATGGTAGTTTTGCATTTTCAAAATAATGTCTCTTTAAGGACACGTGATGAATCCACTTTGATTGTGACAAACTTGATGCAATTTGTAATTAAACCTAACAATTGTATGTAATGAAAGTAAGCTATATAGTGTTCTATAGTTTTGTGGGCCACTTAAAGCTTTAATAGAGTTTCATCTGTGGAAAATGAAATTTCATATTCGGGCTTAGGATAGCATTTAATGCGTTTAATTTCTACGGTAGGACAAAGTCTTGCCATATAAATATAACATTGTTTTGAAAATGTCCACAGGTACGAACATCACTAACCAATATATATAGCACTTGTGCTATATATATATATATATGTCAAAATATAAATAAATAGATATATACAGTTACTTTTTTGTAAATGTGAACTTTAAAGTGTCATTCCTAATGGTGGTTTATTATATGCAGAGGATTTGGTTCAAGAAACCCCGGTATCCAGTAATGGGCGTGCAGAAGATGTGGATCACAAAACCCCAGCATCTAGTAATGTGCGGAAAATGTGTGGGACAACGTTAATGACGCGAATATGGAGTCTTCCAGCGAACTTGAAAATTGAATGTGAGCTAAATGTACGCGGCCAACCGATTGGGGAGAGCGGACAGACATTCATAAGATGGTTGGGCACTTTCTGCCTCAGCCATGCCTTGTGCCCACTTGTGCCAGTTGCTTGGACGCGTGTTCCTCAAAAAAACAAACTAGATTGCTGGATAGAGATTGAGGTAGTATCAAATTAAGCTACTTTTTATTGTTATAAAATTTAGTATGTGTGCTAAATGACATTTTCAGTAGGGTGGACTTTTGCACTATGCTAACTCAGTTTGTGTATTTCAGAAACGGTGGATTATTGACCCAGAAATTATCCAACCGGCTAATCAAATGAGCTGGGCATTGCACCTACTAGGGGAATTGAGGAGGAACCGAAGGACCAAGCTGAAAAAGAAATGCTACCTACCAAATGCGTTGAAAGAAGAAGTTCTTGGGAAAATACCGGGATGGGCTGATGAGCAGGACTTCGCGGCGCTAGTTGACTATTGGTTTTCGCCGAGTACGGAGGTTGCTTACATTTTCTTGCTCTATTGTGTTTTACTGGTAATATGCATATGATGATGTAATTGAATTTATTGAGTATAGTTTATGTAATTGATTTGTTTGGTTTATTTTGTTGGCGGGAATGGGTTTGTAGACATTAATTGATAAGAACAAGAGAAGTCGTGGGTTTCAGAAGGACATAGCGAGATCAGGACCTATCAGTTTTGCCCAAACTACGGACAAAATGGTAAGAAATGTATTATACAACAACTAATAGCATTTTAATATTCTACTATATTTGCATCAAATGTAACGAATATAAAGAGTTTAATGAAACTAATTTACTGATGACAATGACATTTTGTGTGAATTGGTATGAAATTTTTACAATTGCTCGTCTCATTAGTAAAAGTTCATACTAAAAACTAATGTCAGAGGAGCATGTGAGGAGAGCATAGTGTTGGGGGAAAGAAGGCATCGTATAAATTTGCATGTTCAACTCTATGGTAATAGACATTTCTTGTGATGTTTCTTGTTTTTGATTCGTGATTTCATTAAGAATTACGTGTTACTTTTGTTTTTTTGGGTTGAAACCAATTTAGAGGGTAGTTTGCGTAGAATATTACTTTTGTTTGATAGGAACAAAAAACATTGTCATCGTCTTTATTTGTTCATATTTTGTTATACATTATATTGCATGTTATGTCCTAAAGTCCAGTTGCTCTGTTTGGTTGTTGATCGCTGTTTCATATCACTAACATAAATTTTCACTATTGTAATGAGACTGTTGAATATGATGTAGGCAAAAGAAAGTGGGCAAGCAGTAGAGCGTGCAACACTTTTTGCGAAAGTGTACAGCACCAAAGATGGGACTCCAGTTAGTACTGCAGTGAAAGAGAAGATTGTAAGCCCTTTATCAGAACCTAGTTCTTTTGTATTGTATGAATGACGCGTGTTTATAACAAGTAATATATTATTTGGTTATTGTGTGAAAACAGGATAAAATGACTGAAATTTTAACTAACGGGTGCACATTACATGGAGAGCCTCGCGATGGAATCCTATGGGCAAAAGACGATGCATTTGCTCAAGTGATAGGAGCAGAACGTTCTGGACGGGTACGTGGGGTTGGTTTTGGACCAACCCCATCAGGCAGAAGTGGGTCTAACCTTCCATGTTATACGTCGACTCCACTATCGTCTACCGAAACGGCCCATAGGATGACTTTATTGGAAAATTCGCACCAGAGTTTGAGGGACGCACTTACCCAGTCTGAGCAGAGGCATAAGGAGGAAGTCGCCGAAATACATGCGAAGCATAAGGAGCAAATTGTCGAAGCATTGGCTGGAGCAAAGCGGCAATCAGATGCACAACATAAGGAGCAAATGGTCGAAGCACTAGCCGAAGCAAGGAGGCAATCAGATGCACAACATAGGGTGCAAATGGAGGAAATGATGTCGAGCATGAGAGCCGCGTTAGACCACCTGTCGCCAGGTTTAACTTTAAGTGGCTCACTGCGTGCTCTGGTACTAAAAATGTAGCATTTACTTTAATAAAAATAGCGTCTTTATTGCAATGCATTGGCTTGTACTACTAATAATATGATGTGTTTAATATATTCAGGATAACGCTGCATCTCAACGATAAGGACAACGCTTGGTGGATATTTTGTGATTGTATGGAGTTATGGCTGTTACTTACATGTACACACGCATGAAGTTTGTGCCTTTTTTGCCTTCATTAGTATTTTGTGTCAAATTGGGGGGAAGAGTATGGTGGCTGTGATTCTCCAAGTATTATGTGTCAATCGTTTCATGGTTCTCATGGTAAGGGGTATTTGTATCTAATTGTTTTCTCATTGGAGGTCAATAATTATTGCTCTAGCTTGCAAACTTGGAAGTTTATGTGACTTTTCTAACTCTTTACTTATCTTGCTTATAACAGATTTGTCCACATTGGGATATTCAGGTCTTTTGAAGGTACATTCTCATTATATTTTCTTCCCTCATTTTCTTTCCTAACTTGTTTGCTCTCTATACATTTGGAGTTTTAGTTACAAGCCTATATTGTATGTATTATTGTAGGGCGGGCCATCTTTCCTTGCTAATTGATGGTTGTTAACTTCCATTTTAACTCTTGAGTAAGGGGAAGGAGCATTTCATACATATTTATTATCCACCAAGCTTATGGAAGAGCGGAACGTAGTATAGGTATGGGAAAAAACTAAAACCATTTCATCATGAATTTACAATTATCATGAAGCTTGGGTGAAGTATATTAGTTGTTGAGAATGTGTGTGTGCACCTCTGTGCTCACCTTTGTATAGGTATGAGCCATGAAGAGATATGAAGTAACCGCGTTTCACTTTTATTTCTTCTTTTGCAATGATGAATGATGGAATAAAGCTTAAACAATAGCTAGTGATGGAATAAAGCTTAAACAAAATCTAGGAATTTTTATTTGTGATTCTTTTGGGATATTGAAAATTGAAACAAACCCATGAACTGTTAAAGCATTCTTGAACTTTTTGTGTCTATGACGTGTTGTTGTAGCTTTTGGTAATGAAAGTATGCGTTATGAAGAAAATTTTAAGTAAGATATTTCTCTTTTATTACTATGTTGTAATGGGTTTGTTTGGTTATGGTGACAGCAGGCAATTGTCACCATCGGTTATGGTGCGTTATGAAGAGATATAAAGTTTTTTTTCCTCTCTAGTATTTCTTCTTTTGAAATGGGTTTGTTTGGTTATGGAGAAAATTGTGTATGATTGAATACAGCTTAAACAAATGCTAGGATTTTTATTTTTTTGGAATTGAGATATTGAAAATTGAAATGAACCAATAAACTGATATAGAATTGGACTTTTTGTGGCTCTGAAGTTACTTTGTAGCTTTTGGTATTTAAGTTATGCGGTATGAAGAGATATGAAGTAAGCTTTTTCTCTATGATTTCTTCTAGTGTAATGGGTTTGCTTGGTTATGGAGAAAATTTTGAATGATTGACTATAGCTTAAACAAATGTTAGGATTTTTCTTTGTTTAGAATTGGGATATTGAAAATTGAAACGAACTCATAAACGGATATAGAATTATTAGTTTTTGTGTCTATGAAGTGTTGTTGTAACTTTTGGTATTTAATTTATGCGGTATGAAGAGATATGAAGTAAGCTATTTCTCGTTTATGCTCACTTATTTTGAAATGAGTTTGTTTGGTTATGGTGACAAATGATGGAATAAAGCTTAAACAAAAGCTAGGACTTTTTATTTTTTTGGAATTGGCATATTGAAAATTGAAACAAACCCATGAACTGATATAGAATTGTTGGTTTTGTGAATATGTGGGGTTTTTGTAGCTTTTGGTATTTAAATTATGCGTCATGAAGAGACATGAAGTAAGCACAAAACCTCTTTTAAAGATTCTTTTGAAATGAGTTTGTTTGGGTATGGTGTGTTATGAAGAGATGGGTTTGTTTGGTTATGGAGAAAATTGTGAATAGTTCAATACAGCTTAAACAAATGCGAAGATTTTTATTTGTTTGGAATTGGGATATTGAAAATTGAAACGAACCCATAAATTGATATAGAATTGGACTTTTTGTGCTTATGAAGTGTTTTTGTAGCTTTTGGTATTTAAATTATGCGGTATGAATTTGTTTGGTAATGGATTTGATATAGATCTGAAGTAAGTTTTTTCTATATTATTTCTTCTTTTGTAATGGATTTGTTTGGTTATGGAGAAAATTTTGAATGATTGAATACAGCTTAAATTATACTATGTTATTTTTTTCATTATATTATTTTGTTTTTATCAAGATTCTTGATTGACTTTTCGTAATTTTGTTGCAAGGTTGGGATTTGTGAGCTTCCATTTCATTCAAGGAGGAGTTGGTGGAACGTAAGTAGAAATAAAATCTACTCTTTGATTTGTAACCCATGGACTGCAGTTCCTGTGTTCTAATTTTACTATTTTTGTTGTGATAGTTACAATTTGCTTTAACCCATGGTGTAACTTTTTATTAACAATATAGAATCAGTTGCAACTTATTTCATGTTTTCCTTTTTCTAATGGTTCTATGAATTTTGGTTGAAAGACTTATAGTTGTAGCCTATAGCCGCGTGTTTTAAACGTGGCTATAGGAGAACCATTCTAAAATGGTTAAAGCAATTTCAACTTATGGCCGCGTTTAAAACGTGGCTATAGGAGAACCATACTAAGTATGGTTCTCCTATAGCCACGTTTTAAACGCGGCCATAAGTTGAAATTTTGCAGCAATAACAACTTTTAGCAGCGATTGTAAAAAACTTAAGTCATCCGCCAACACAGGACCCAAAAAAAAAAAAAAAAAAATTACTATAGCCGCGTTTATAAAACGCGGCTATAGGGAAATTCCAAAAAAAACTCAGGCTCCTATAGCCGCGATTTAGATGCGGCTATAGGTTAGTCTTCCGCCGCGTTTCCAAATTGCAGCTAAAGGTAATGGATTTAGCCGCGTTTTAACCGCGGCCAAAATAGTTTCCGAAGTTTTCGAACATTAGTCCTATAGCCACGTTTAAAATGCGGCTATAGTATCCATTGTCTATAGCCGCGTTTTCAACGTGGCTATAGATTTGATACTGTAGCCACGTTTAAACCGCGGCCTAAGGTCATGGTCTATGGCCGCGGTTTAAATGCGGCCTAAAATTAAATCTATGGCTGCATTTTAAACGCGGCCATAGACCATGTCTTTAGGCCGCGTTTGTAAAAGTGCGGCCATAGACCCCGGAGGCCTATGGTCGCGGTTTTTGGACCTTAGGCCGCGTTTTAGAAACGCGGCCTAAGGTCCTTTTTTTTGTAGTGTTTATTTGTATATATTTCTAATGAATTTAAAAAAAAAAAAAGGTTATTAGAGATCTAGTGAAAAAAAAAATTCTCAACTTCCGTTCTATATATCTATCGTTCCAAGTCGCATTTCCATCAATCTGAAATTTCAAAATCCGCAAGGAGATATTGGAGAACCTGGGTTTCAATTTGGGTTTTGGGCTTTCATTGGAAAAACCTTAAATAGAGCAACACCAAGAGCATAAAGATGTTCATTCATTGATAATTTTCTGCAACTTTGTTCACTATGCTATAAAAAGTTACATCCAATTTCAGTATTTGATAGCATTCAATTTTATATTATCTATATCTCTATATATCTAAAACCTTAAGTGTAATATTTATTGTTGTTATACTCCTATTGAGTCACGTCATCAACCATATCATCTATTTATTTTCTATTTCGTTGTTATACTCCTATTGAGTCACGTCATCAACCATATCATCTATTTATTTTCTATTTCTTCTTTCTTTTTTTAAACCTTTATTCTACCTATTATAATTTTTAATAGGATAAATAGTAAATTATATCTTTGAAGTTTGGGATTGACTGAGTCTTACATCTCAATATTTTAAAAACTTGATTTTACACTCTGAAGTTTGTTTTAATTAGCAATTCATTTCCTACAGTTAGTTTTTGTTGTTAACTAACACATCTTGACACATTTTATTTTTGCCAAATTAATTCCAAAATTACGTAATTTTAGTGATTAACAAGTTAAAAGCTGGCACAATCAAAACTACGTTCTTTCATGCCTTAACTTAAAACACAAACCTCTAGCCTAGACGTCAACGTTCAGGCCAAACTCTAAAACAAAAAAAAAAAAAAAACAAAGAACCACGAAGAAGGCCTTCAGCTCACCCATACCCCATGAACCCAGATCTCTCCAACCCAAACCCCTCGGCTTGGACTGAACCCAAATAGACCTTCAGCTCACCTCGTGAACCCAGGCGGCGGCGGCGGCGGTGAAGAACCCAGGCGGTGGCGGCGGCGGCGAAGAATTAAAACCTCTCTCTTTGCTTCATATCTTGGTCACTGCCAGTGAGGTGTGTAAATATTCAATCATATATGTGTTGATTTTTTCAATGACATTTTGGGCTGTGGTTTTTGGGTTTTTCATGTTGGCTGTTAAAATTGAATTCCTATTATTTGGGAAGATGTTATTTGTATATATGGGTGATAAATTATTTGAATTATGAAGTCCCTGTGATAGTTTATAATTATGTAAGGTAGGTGTTTGTGAAAATGTGTGTGCCAATTCTGTAGTAGTGACTGAACAGTTGAAGCAGTGAAGCTTGAATCATTAATTGTTTAAACAAAAATACATGCTGCCACCTTTAGTTTATTGCTAAAGGAGCTTGAAGAAATAAAGAACATTGAATTTAGAGAGTATAAACTAGGAAGCATATTGGTACTCTTTTTATAGCTCTAGTTTATTTTCTGTCAGGTAAATTGTTGAAAGTGCATGCTGCTCAGATTCAAATCCTGAAGGAGAAGAAGCTACTGTTGACGCTACTGTTCCAAAGGCTAGTCCTAAATCCAAAACGGTGTCGTCTGATAAAGTGATCAAATATAAAGCACGCCTAAAGTGTAACGGTGTCGTTTCTCATTAAACCCAGTGGCGTCGTTTCTCTTGTATCAGCTATTGAAGGATTCAGTTATCTCACGCACGTGTATGATTCTGTTATGGTTCGTGTGAGGTGGTTACAAGTCTGTTGTACCAGACTTCGTTGGGCTTCTCTCTTCTTCCTTACCTGGTTTATCTATATAAATGGATATCTATTCACTTGTATTGTATTGTACTCTTTTATAGCAATAATATTTGAGTTTCTTCAGTTCATTTTTCTGCCTCAGTTTTCATTTCTGTTTTGATTAATATAGTGACAGTGAGATTGAGAGAGGTTTGTTTGAGAGGTTATGAGTGTTTTTACAATTGTGATACTCTGTTTAGTTCAACAATATTATTAGAATTTGCAACCGGCGCAACAAATTATTTTTTAAAGGGATGATGTTTGTTAGGATGTACAGTTCTAGTGAACTGACAACAGAGGTTTTAGGTCCAAGGAAAGGAATTTGTGAAATTATGATGTCTTGCCCAGTATTAGCTATTGATATTGCTATTAACCTAAATAGAATAAGAGTTTCTCCAGATATAGTTGAGGATGTACTTGAGATTTGAAAATGCTGGTATGTTGGAATATCGGTTCCTTGAATGGGCTAGAAAACAACGAAATTACATGCACAGTGTCAGGGATTGTCACACCATAATTGAGTCTTTGGAAAAGATTAGCAATATTAGATCATGTGGGATCTTGTGAATACTATGAGGAACAAGAACATGCTTGGTGTTGAGACATCTTGCATTATAATGTGAAATCCTGGGCTCCGAAGGTGGAGGGGCAGTTTGAGGTGAGTATATTATAATGGAAAATACATTTTGGTTAAAATGTAAAGTTATGAACTTTGATATTTGATTTGGCTCTATTGTACTTCTATTTGATGATGCACTGACAATTTTGCATACTTGGCATATAGTAATTATGAGAAAATTTTCATGATACATAATCATATCTTACATTGTTGCGTGACTACTTGTGTTATATCTTATCTTCTTTTGCAGTTATATAGCTCATCTTTAAGAATTGTAACTGGATAAAATAATTTTGTTTTGAGGGACTAGAATTTTTTTTGCAGGGAGCAGATTTTATCTAATCTAGATTTAATAACTGTTCTCTGTTTTTTCAGGTCAACCTTGATTGCACTGTTTTGTACTAATCCAGAATTTTTTTGGAGGCAGTTAGCAATCATAAGGTGAAATGTAAATGCAAGTTTCTTGCAATCATGAAGACAGAGCAAAGCAAATTAATCCTAGATTATTTCAAAAGGCTAACAAGTTGGGAGCTACAATTGTGCTATTAGAGAAGGATAATTATTGTTGAAATTAATTGTGTTCATCAGAGGCAGGAGATGAGACTACTTTTTTGCCTTGCATTAAGTTGGTTTGTTATTGTGGTGGTCATTTTAGTGACAGAAAAAGGCCAAGGAAAGAACTTGTATTTAGTATAGGTGAATTGTAGTTTAGTCATTGTGAAAGATTGTAATGACAATCAATTTGAGAGAGTAGATAGTTTCTTATCTTGTTTAATGTAATGACAATTGTTATAGCCACTGGTCTTATTATGTTGTAATGGAAATTGAAATGCATTTCTTGCAATGGATTTTGGCTTTTAATTTTGTCTATTAATGGAATATTGTTTATTATAATGGAAATTGATTGAAGGTTATTAGATGTGGCTTTTGCTCCTGTTAAAGTCAAGGTCAACAATAATCATCCTTACAATTGGTATAAGCACTGATACACCTTTTATGACCATAGTTGGGACTACCTGTACATAATAAATTCTAGCTTAAACCATACCAAACTTATGCATTGCATGTGCCAGAGCCAGAAATGAAGAAAAAAACTCTATGCATGTGAACAGTACCATTTCCTTATGGTGATAGTTGCATCACATGGAATATTAAGTTATGCAGAAATATGATTAAGTAATGCAGAACAATTAAGTTTATCACTTAGCTGCTAATGCAGAAATAAATATTAACTGATGGACTATACTTGGTATTGAGTAGTTAAATTGGCTCAGGTTCACATGCACAGAGATTCTTCAATACCCAACACTGCCATACTCTTTTTTCTGTTCATGTCCAATATCACTATCATATAAACTGATTGGAAAGCTTTACAAAACAATGACTAACAAATTTTACCAAACCAAAGGTCCTAATAATAAAAGGTCCTAAGACCAACACAAAATAGGTTACTTTTGTCCAGTAACACCATCAAAGAAGCTTATGGGTAGCACACCATCAAAGAAGCTTATGGGTAGCCTTACAAAATAGTAAACACAAAAGGTTCTAACAATCAAAGGTCCTAATGATAAAAGGTCCTACAAACTACCTACTCCAGATCCACTTCCAATTCCTTTTCCAGCTCCAGTTCTTTTTCCATATCTACCAACTCCACTGCTTCCAGCAACGCTTCTTTAGGATGAGACCTATAATTTAACAAAAACCCTATCAAACCCAATCAACAAAAAACCCAAAATATCAAGATCAGAAACAATAGCGAAATCCGAAAAAGAGAGAGAGGGAGAGAAAGTGAAGAACAACTCACTGTTGGTGTGGTCGTTGTCGTCGTCGCCGCCGCCGCCGCCGCTACCTGGAGCCTTCGACAATAGGTTCAGGAGGCAAGCTAATGGCCAAGGTTTAGCCAGGCCGAGGAGATTAGTAAGGTCTGGCCATCGGGTTCATGCAAGCTGGGAGGGAGGAAAGCTGCCCTTCGCGGGTTTTGGTTTGGAATTTTAGAAATAGGATGAAACGGTGTAGTTTTTTATTAGATTTTTTGTGTTTTAGCTGCCGTTTATTTTTAATTGAAACTACGTAGTTTTGGGTTGATTTGGCAAAAAGTAAACGTGTCAATACAGTGATGTGTTAGTTAACAATAGAAACTAATCGTGGGGTGTGACTTGCTAACGAAAGCAAACTTCAGAGTGTAAAATCAAGTTTTTGAAATATTGAGGTGTAAAATTCAGTCAATCTCAAATTTTAAGAGTGTAATCAAGGACGGACCCAAGATTTTAAGTTGGGGGGGGGGGGGGGCAAGAAAAGTGGAAAAAAAATTTTCAAATACGCATCCATATAGTATTAATAAACTATCAACCAAGACAAATACCCACAAATACGCAATTCCACGTTGACTTCGGAAGAATTTGAAGTTGAACATTTTCTTTTGAAAAAATCAAGCATTGTAGTTGATTTATTCATGATTTACAAATAAAATAATAATCATATAAGAATTACCATTATTTTCTTAAATTTGTGTGACAATTTTCTATATTATATGATTTGTTTTTTTCTTTTTGTCTTTGGTCCGCCGTCTGCTGTCTGCCTTTATTTATATCTTTGTGTTTGTGTTGTCTTTGTGTTGTGTGGTCTTTGTCTATGTCTTTGTGTTGTCTTTGTATTGTCTCCATCTTTCTAACACTGACCCACTAACCCAATAAATCCCACTACCGACACTAAAAACTTTTTCTTTAACTTTACCTTTTTTTTTTGTAACTTGTTCGTTACCCAACTCCACTTGTCCCTATTATGCCCAAGTACTAGTCAATGAGTCAACAAAGTAAAAACTAATCTCTACAACTTCTCTCTCTCTCTCTCTCTCTCTCTCTCTCTCTCTCTCTCTCTCTCTCTCTCTCTCTCTCTCTCTCTCTCTCTCTCTCTCTCTCGTACAAGCTAAATTCACAAACACAAAGTGACAGAGTCACAAAGCCAAAAAAAAAAACACCACAGGCAACACAGATTCAATTCACAATCAGTCTTCAGTTCATCACTCATCAGTAAAAACACAAACATGAAACACCACAAGTTCACAAGGCATAAGCACAGTTTCTGTGAATCTCAGATTCTCAGATTAGATCACAAATATTTTATATTTATTAGGTTTTGAAGGAAAAGATAAGAGTAAATACTTGTGAGCGGCGACGACAAGTGGGTTTTGAGCAACTGGCGATGGCGACAAGTGGGTCTCGTGACTCTCGTCGACGTGGGTACTGTGTAGCAGCTTGCTTTCGCAAGCATCATGGCGACACGGCGAACGGCGTAGGCGTGGCTGGCAGCGTCACGGGGTGGGTGAGTGGGTCTCTCTACTCTGAGCACTCTCTGTCTCGCACCTCTCTATCTCTCTGTCTCGACTCTCGAGTCTCGCCTCTCAGTGCTCTCACTTTCCTTTCTCTCTTTTTTTCCTTTTTTTTTTCGTTCGTTTTTTTGGCTCTCTCTCTTTTTTTTTTTTTTTTTTTTGACTGCTGAGAGCTTCCCATCTTCTTTTTTATTTTTTATTTTTTTTATTTATAGATTTACATGGGTCATGGTCATAGGCTCCTGAGCTAGCTGGATGATGGACTAGGGGGGGCCTAAGCTAAAACTAAAGGGGGGCCCGAGCTAAAAACTAAAGGGGCCCATGCTCCTTTTAAAAAAAAAAAAAAAATTTTAGCTGCTAATTTTTTTTTTTTTTTTTTTTTGGGCTCAGGGGGAGTTTGGGCTCCCTTTGGCCCCTACTTAGGGCCGCCCTTTGGTGTAATTTACAATTTACCCAACTTAATATTTTTATTTTTTTAGAAACTAACTCAATATTATTTATTAATATTTTATACCAACATAGGTACACTTTATTGAGAACGTCAACACACAAGTACCCATAAACTAGTTTATCAAAAAAAAAGTACCCATAAACTATTCACATATATAGAAAGTGTTTTATATACTATACAAGAGAGAGAGAGAGAGAGTGAGAAATCCAAAAAGAGCTGTCACATCAGAGAAATCCAAAGAGAGATAAAGACAGCGAAGAAATCTAGAGTGAGAGGGGGAGAGATACCAGTAGTGGTTGTTGTTGGTTTGTGATGGAGGCTGGAGCCGTGGAGAGGCAGCAGTGGGCGGCTCTTATCCCTGTGGTTCGTAAGAATGATTTGGGTTTTTTTTTGTTTAAATTCTTTTTCGTCGTATTTACCATTTGAATTCCGGAATTGTTGAAGGAGAAAGTGGTTTTCAATATGGAGGGGCCACAGGTGGACTGTTGAAAATGGGCCTATGAGTAGGGGTGTCAATTCAAGTTAGCGTGTCGGGTTCGTGTCGGGTTGAGGTAGGGGTATTCGACTAAATGACTCAACCTTAATCCGACCCATTTAATAATCGTGTCATGATTCTTCAACCCTAACCCGACCTGTTAATAAGGCGGGTTGACATGACCCAACCCATTTGACACGCTTAATAAACGAGTCGTATTGGGTTGACACGAATATATCACAACCCATTTCAACTTGCATAATATTAAACTAGCCTCTGAGCACACACTCACGCGCGTGCTCTGAGGCTCTTCTATTTTTTGGGTACGGGTTAATTTAGAGCATTTATTATAATTTGGAATTACTATTGATAAATTGCATATACAAATGTGTAGACAATCTCACGACAGCATAGCAAGCCCATGCATTTGCTGCCAAGGAATAATATGCCACCTAAACACATGAGGCACTATGCCACTTTCTCTCATAAGAAGCAACTCAAACACAAAATTCAAAACTTCGAAATAGTAGACAAATAGTCTAGGTATCTCTGCTTATATACTCATGTTAGCCCCCAATTTTGATTATGTGGGCTTCTTGGAAACTGTTGAGGAGGATGCCCGTTTGGTAGAGGAGTTTGAGTAGTGTTGTTTGTAGATTTTTGAAACACGTGTGGGTGAAAAAGTATGTAGAAATGTGTTTAATGTTGTTTAAAAACTAAAAATGAGCGTTTGAAATGCCCTACCAAACCACAATATCATAATGATAACAAATCTAATTTATCAATCCATTCCCAAATGCCAATCACAAATATAAAAGACCCAGTATCCCCATCACTCTACTCGATCAATAATCAAATCTCAAACTTCCAAGCCTTACCACAAAATAAACAATTCAACTTTTGTTTTCTTGCCCACACTCCTAATTTCACATAACATTAAAACCAAGAAAACAATTCTACCATATGAAGTTTGTTACACATAAATCAAAAGAAAATCTAAAATAAATTGATACGAACGTGAAGAAGGAAGAAAACCTCTTGCTAATTTATTGACTCTGGTCAGACCTTGTGTATACTATAGCAAGAAGAATACATGTCTACTTATTAGACTTGCAAAATGGACATTGTACAAAATCAATGAAATTCTGGAAAAAAAAAAAAAAAAACAGTCGGGTATATTATCAAACAATTTGCATGCAAGTAACAAAATTTTTTGTTAGTTACGTCAACAACAAAATATTAAAGCAAATTATTGAGAGAGGGGATTTTGTAGAGATTATATACCCAACTTTGAGAATCATACTTCGATTGGGTTAGAATCAAGTGTCTGATACAACATTCAGTTTATTGGTAGACAGACACACAAATAGTAAAGCTTCAGAGAGTAAAAATAATCAAAACCTAAATTAAAAGGGTTAAATCAAGGTAATCGAATCATGCTTCGATTGGGTTAGAGATAGGCCATGAAAAACAACTTCGAGAAGGAGATGGAACGTTCCAAGCAAAGTGAGAGAACCGAATTGAATTAGAATAGCACAATTGGATTTGGGAATTGGGGTTATTTCAGAGAAGACCATTATACATATTCAGAGAGAGGGAGAAGAAAGAAGTGAAGCTTTGGTTTTTCTATTCAAAGAAATATACCTATGCCAGCATATGATTCTTGCGGAGCCGGTCAACCTTCATCACAGACACCATCAAATCAATCAAACCAAAACAACCAAATCTCTTTATTAGTTATGGTTGTGGGATGCCGGCCTGAATGTGGGTGCCCGTTTGCTTAACGGTAGTAGGGCCCTCAGATTTCTCATTCTCTTTCTCTGTTTCTACACGGTTACGCCTTATAGATGATTTCAATTTCAGTCCTTTCTCATTAACAATTTAAACGATGCAATTAGAATGGAGATGGTAATGAAAAAAAAAAAAAAAAAAAAAAACTGAAAAAGGACGTGGAAACATGAAACATGGGAAATAGAGGTAGTTTGAATAATAGACTCTTTTTTTTATGAAGGTAATTGATTTTTTTTTTTTTTTTTTGCAATAACGGTTGATGTGTGTGTGTTTTTTACTTTTTATTTTTATCAATTATCATGGCAGATATATTCACAAACAAATGTGTGTTTGTTTTAATTTAATTAAATTTTTTTTTATAAATGAATAAAGTAATTTGAAAACTATCAGGAGAGTGGTCCTATTTTATAGGCAATATTTTAGTGTAAGTTAGACATGTATTTTTACCTAACTATCCTTTGCTTTTGTCTCTACTTAAACCTAGGGATGTAGGGGTATTTTGGAACAAAAAAAAAATCCGGTCCAAACAGGTGCAGCCCCTTAAATAGTAGTATAGATATAACATCTATCTAGAAATAATTTTGTTTACATCCCAAAAAGCAATGCATACACTTCAAGTCTTCAACCCACATTCAAAATAATATAGTTCAACAAAAATATAACATTCATCTAGAAATAAGTTCTTTACACTTCAAAAGAAGTGCATACACTTCAACCCAAATTCAACATAACAAAATTTAATAAAAATAAAATAACATAGTTCAACAAAAATATAATATCCTTAGAACTCGCCAAATACTAAGTATCAGTATTGAAAGAATTTGAACAAACAGTAGACTAATCCTGACTATGACCACAATTATCATCCATAGACTCTTTGTTAATGTCCAAATTCATAACATTTTCCACAAGCTCATCCAATTTCATTTGTGCAAGTTCTATGCCAATATACATATACATACATACATACATACATACATATATATATATATATATATATTAGTAATTCTAAGGTCTGTAAAGTTTCAATTTCCAATTATACCCCTTGTAAATTTTTGTAATTACTTACTTTTTTTTTTAAATTTAAAATATATGTTGGATAAAAGGTATTTGAGAAATCTAAAATAAAATAAATATTTATTTGTTATACGAGTTAAACGAATTGTGTTAAGTGGGTAATTTCAGGTTGACACAAATAAATTGGCGTGTCAAACGTATCTATTGCGGGTTATGCGGATTGACCCGTTTATGACACATTTTTTATCGTGTCGCTTTTGGGTCGACCCGTTTATGACCCAAACCCATTAAGGCCTAACCCTAACTCGAAAAAACCCATGTCGATTTCGTGTCGTGTTCGCGGGTTGGGTCGAACATTGACACCCCTACCTATGAGTATTTTTCTTTATCAATTTAATTTTTTAGGGGGTTTTTCTGGACTAATTCAAAACTTTGAGGAGTAATTATAAATATGTAAGGCCTTTTCTGTGGGTTTTTTTTGGACTGGTTCAAAAAGTTTGAGGAGTTACGGCCTAAATTCTAAAATCTGAGGGGGCCAATAAGTGCATTTTTCTGTAACTTGTAATTTTCATACTATCTATAATGGAAAGTTGAAAAAGTGAGGGGGAGCATGGCCCCCCTGGCCCCCCTTGCCCTTAGTTTTGCCAATGTTTGTAGTTACCCTTCCTTCGAACTTTCTTTTCCATTTTTACCTCTTTATTTTCTCAACATTTTAGACTTTACCGCTACACTTCATCCTTTATTTTTTCTTATATTTTGACTTTTTTTATTTTTATTTTTATTTTGTATAAATTTGACATTATCTCTCTTATTCAATTCATATTTTCTCTACAAAAAAAATGGTGAGTATTCTTTCTCACTCTCTGTGGATTTTTGTTTTTTCTTATAACTTTGATTAAGGTTTATGATTTAAAAAAAAAAAAAAAAGAGGTACTACGTCCACAACATTTTTCACAACATTTTTCACAGCAAATCATAGGTGGTTAGTTGTTATTGGTTTAAATTTGAACTTAACACTAAAATTACTTCGGTTGAATTTTGGTGTGAGATAATTCTTAGTTTTTTTTTTTTTTTTTTTTTTGGAAATGAGAATTTGAGTTTATTTCAAAACACAATCTACATGGCTATGAATTTAAATATGCCTACCAATTTTTTGAGTAATAAATTATTATAAAGTCTATATTTTATTAATTTGGTTTCATTTTACTTCTAGTTAAGATAATATTGTAATTTTGTGATGAGTTTTTATTATTATTATTATGATAATCTCTTTATTCCTTAAGAGATAAAAAATTTGAATAAAAAATTTGAAATTTATAAAGTTTAGTTGTATATTAGGTAAATATAACACATTATAATAGAAGTTAAAAGAATATAATATGATATATTTGTAGAGATAAAAATATAAAAAAATAATTGTAAAAATAATTTATAAAAATATACGTGAAGTAATTATTACTTTTTATATATTATACTCAATTACATAATATTTATATATTTACTACTGATTGTGTGGGTCTTTGGCTAGTAAAGAATCAAAGGTGAAACTATAATGTTGGACCAAAGTTTACTTACTAAGTAATTTTAGTCTCTAAAATTTTAAATGAGCGCTATAGGTCCCGAAGTTTGAAAAGAGAGTGCTATTGATCTTTTAATTAACTTCTTTAGTTTTTTTTATCCTCACGTGTAAACAGGAAAATAATATGGCACTTCTAATGATGTGGCAAGTTTTTAATATTTTTTCTTATTAAAAAAATATTACATGTAAGCATGACCCTAACCCAAACCCAAATAGAAGTGGGTTCTGATGAGTTTTTCTCTTCTTCTCCAGTTGCTTGCCATACCCAAACACCATTGAAATAACAATCTCAATGCTCCAACATTAACTACCTTGTTGATAAATGGCAACAATACGAACAAACTTAGTCAAAGCAAAATGAAATCTGATTTCAAGTCATCTAAAGGTAACAAATGGCAACAGTATGAACAAACCCAACAAAAGCCAAATGGAAATTGATTTCGAGTCCGTGTTAGAACGAAGAACATGAGAGAGAGAGAGAGAGAGAGAGAGAGAGATGATCTTCTTAAGCAGCTCCAAGCCTCCAAGCTCAAAAGGAGATCTGATTTCAAATCACAAGCCTCTATTAGTTTTGCAAGTCCTTCGAATTAAAATTCTTGGGGTTCATTTCCCTTAACGTCATTTCATTTTGCTCTAAGAAAGTGCAAGATAAGGTTTTAGAAAAGCGACCACTAAGCAATGACGAATGGTATACTTTTACGTAAATATATACAATATTGTATATATTTTTTTTTGCAAATGTGTACAATATTGTACATATCTATTTAATTTATTAGAATGTAAAATTTACATTTACAGTACAATATAAACCAATTACTACCCTCGTTCAATTTGATGGATTGCAAATTTGCAAAGCTGAGATACCATCCAAAAGTTCAAGGAGTTGGGTACATCTCCACGAGTTAAATAATAGATGAATCTTAGATATCTGATGGTTCCACATCTTCGTGCATATCCCGGCTGGAAAGTAATCGTATTGATTCCAATAAAAACATAAAAGTAAATAACTCAATCGAGTCTATCCATAATGTCACAGACAAAAATCGTGCGGATTTCAATTTCCACTTTTACATCTTGACTAATACTTGTACTAATATTTAATATCTAGCTGTGAGCATATCAGCATATTTATTGCTGAATCACTTTGATGGCTGAGGCATCTGCATGGTTTGTTTATTACTCTCAGGGCTGGACATATGGTTGATTGAAAATAAAATTTAAAGCTACATATATACAACTTTGTTATGGACAGGAGTTGTTTCACAATTTTTTCACAATTTGTTGAGATAGAAAATTGAGACCGATAAAAAATCAATTTCACATGAATTTACTGTTGATATCATTCAAATTATTATTATTTTTTATTTAAAATATACTACTTTAGTAAGTTGTGAAAAAGTTGTGTCGCTATATTTAATAAAAATTTACTTCATATACTCAATATCTTTCACTTTCACATGAAGTTGAATGTGACACAGGTTTTATAAGTGGGTAAAATTTCAGAGAAGAGATGGAACCATAACAAGAATTTCAGTGGTGACTAAACAGTGATGAACATCTTTGCAACCTAACAAACACCCTATTAAAAGCATCCCTATCCGAAAATTGTATCTTATCTTATTTTACCATCTCAAAAAGTTATTTTATCAATTATACCATACCATTGTACAATACTCCCAACATCCCAACTTTTATTTCTTTGGTTACTTTATTTAAATATTCTTTTTATTCTTTTTTTTTTTTATTGTTTCTCTCTCTCTTCCTCTTCCTCTTTCTCTCCCTCAACCAGCTCCAACAAAACCCATTAAAACACCACCACTCACATCCCATTTAACCCACCAAACACCAACCATCAACCACCACCACAACCACCACGCCACCACCATGCCAACTTGCAAACCCATTAAAAAAAACCACCAAACCCACCGACAAGAACCACCAAAAAAAAAAAAAAAAAAAACACCCATACACTAACCACTAAACATTGGCCACAAAAACCACCAGACACCAGCCACAAAAACCACGTCATTGTCACACCCAAAAAAAAAAAAAAAAAAAGACACACGCACACAACAACCAAACAAAACCCACAACCCACAACCCACCATTGCACCACCACGACTCACCACGCCCCACCCACCACATATCCACCATGCTCCACCCACCACGACCCACACCCACAACCACCATGCTTTAAACCACCATGACCCAAGCCCACAACCACCATGCCTCAGGCCCACTCGACCAAACCCACAACCCACCACTCCTCCACCACCATATTCAACTCACAATACCCCTCAGCCATTAGATCGGTGGAGAAGCTTTGATCTTTGCTTCGTCGGAGTGGAGGCCCAATTACTAGAGATGTGAGGAAAGAGAGAGAGAGAGAGGAGAAATGGACTAAGAGTCTGAGACCAGAGAAAGACAGAGGAGAGAGAAAGAGGTATTAAAAGAATGATATGAAGAATAAATTTGAATATTTTATTTTTACAATTGAGCTACAGTGCGATTCTACATTTAGAATCGCACTGTAACACAATTGCAAATTTTTTTGCAATAGTCAAATTTTGCAAGACCGGCTGTTGGGGGGCTTTAGGACTTAGATGCTAAATACTACCAACATATGGCATATGCAATTCCCATTGTGAATGCTCCAAGAATGGGGAACCTTGGTTTAATTTTGTCCAACTTGAAAGTTGGCAAGAAGGCTTTTGATAGTCAAGTTAACAAACCAATGGACGATAAGGAAAATGACATAGCAACAGTACATAGAGTTGCATACTATATTTGACAAAAGAATGGAGTACTTTATAGGCATGTGAGGGGCCAATTTTTGCATGAAAATCCTTCCCCCAAGACTTGCTAATTGGTCATCCTCGCAATTCGACTAAAGGGACGTGTGTTAGGAACAAAGTTTTCAGACTCGAATCGTTCATTGAACTGTAAAAGGGAGAATTTCAAGGTTTTTGAGGTCGAACTGAGGTCGAACCGGGGTCAAACTGGGGTTGAACCGTGATGATGTCATAATTAATTTAATAATTAATTAAAGCCTAAATATAGATATTAAATTTATAAAACTAGCAAAATTGACTAATATATTTATATACGTGAGAGAGATTTACTGATTTTCAAGTATATATTTAATAATTGAATAAGAAAGTTAATAAAATAAAATAATAACTATGAAAACATTAAAATTTATGATTAATTTTTGAAGTAAAGATAAATATCTTTGAAGGATTTTAATTATAATTTTTTTTATTCCTTATAAGAGATGGATAATTTAATTAAGTAGAATAAAATTGTGTCAAGTTGTTTTTATAAAAAAATAAAAAAAAAATTGCTAAGAGGTTGGATCGCACGGTTCTTGCCACCGGTTCGTGCGGTCCAACCCTAGTTTTAGGGGTTCATGGAATTGCCACATATTTCCGGTTCTCTATGCTTAAAAAACCGGATTTCAATCCGGTTCTCAGTTTTCACGGTTCGACCTCCCAGTCCGGTCCGGGTATGAGAACCTTGGTTAGGAAAGCAGCACCTAGTGTGTATTTAGATGGGATGTTGATCAATAGCATTAAATAGGATGGTTTCTAGTGGGCACAATAAATGCAATTGAGAAGAGAATTAGGGTGAATTACTATTGAAAATGATTGTATAACTGGCCAACTAATAGCATCTCCAATAGAGTAGATAAAGCCAAAATATAAAGAATGAAACCAGAAAAAAGAGCTCCAACAGTCTCTCTAAAACTCAAAATTTTTTCTGCTTATGAACAATAGCTCATCGAGTTTGATGGGCTACTATGGATTAGCAACTGATTTTTTTTCATTAAAAAATTCCAGCACTTAAGAGTATGTTTGGTGACTGTTTTTTTTTCCCTTATTTTTTGTTTTCAAAAACAATTTTCTATTTTTGAGATTAAAAAACTTGTTTGGCAACCCAAAATAGACAGAAAACAAAAATTGTTTTCAAAACTCAATTTGTGAAGACAACTGAAAACATACAAAAGGCTGTTTTCAGTTTGTAATTTTTAAAAGTCAATAAATAAAGACATTTAATTTAATGAATCTGTCTCATTTAATGAGTTAGTATTAGAGTTCAAATCCTAGTAACAACATATTTTAGTATTTTCTATTTTTTTCTTCAAAAACTATCTTTTTAATTTCAACTAACCAAACATGTTTTTGTTTTCAAAAATACAAGAAAATTGTTTTTTCTTTATATTCCCCAAAACAAGTTTTTGAAAATAGAAAACAAAAACTGTTACCAAACATAACCTAATATTTTATCACTTCTTTCTCTTTGATTAGTTTTTTGGTCTCACACTCTCTCTCTTTGTTTCTTCTCACAAAACAATTCTTGTTCTCATAAAACCAATTTAATTTAAACAACAAATCTAAAATCAGAATAACAACAACAGATCAAAAACAGAAAAAAAAAAAAAATTAGAACAACAATAAAAGATCAAGGAAAAAAAGAAGAAGAAGCCAATTTGAAAAATCTAAAATCAAAAACAACAACTAATCAAGAATAAGGAAAAAAAAAAAAAATAGAAGTAGATATGACCCCTGGTTGCATGCACTCCACAGTAAGGAGGAGGAGCGGTGGTGGCAGTGTGGTGGAGCAAGGGCGATTTCTACTATCTCTCCATGTGTGTCTGTGTGTGTTTGAAGATAATGAAACTAAAAGGCAAGCAAGATTATGTGAGACGTATTACAGAGAGAGCTAGAGAATGTTCTAGAATTAAGTAGAAAAGGAAAATAAGAATGGAAGATAGAGGTAAGAGTGGTATATGTGTGTGGAGGAGAAAAACCAAGAAAAAAGAAAGTAAAAACGTATGGATGAAAGAAAGGAAAAATAATATAAAGAATAAGAAATCACAATTGAGAAATGCTACCACAATATTTTCACAATAAATTTTAAGCAATAGATTATTATTAACTAATATTGGTGAGTAAAAAAATAATTTCAATGGTGGGTTTAAATTAAAACTAGAAATAACTTTTCACATAAGATTTTGTTGTGAAAATATTGCGAAAAATGTTCTAAACGTAACACTTCTCATTAAAAAATATAGCCATTGGGAATGAGTAGAGGAAGAATAAATGAAGATTAAAAAAAGAATAAAGAATGAATGAAGAAATAATATTTAAATGAAATAGAGAAAGGATAGAGAATCTATTGGAATGTATATTTGAAAAGGTAGGTAGGTAAAAAGTAAATGTCACCGTTTACTATCTAAACAGTACAAAAATTTAGAGAAGCTGTTGGAGATGCTCTAAGGAAGGGAATCATATGTTGATGGTTAGATTGATCTACATGACTACATAGCTTGGTCTTTAATTTTAAGGCATGGGTACCCCCACAAATTTTATACGTACCTGTCATTAACCTGTGCGATGCACGGAAGGTAAGCCATTATAAAATTTCAATCAATTTTATGTTTAAAACATAATGATTAACTTAATGTCTCTAGCATAATTCTCCCAAACATGTAATTTTAAGTAGCAAGTAGCAATTGCTCAATTTATATCTTCAGTATCACCTTTAAGATCATGAGCAATCACATCTCTTGTCCTAAGATCCAATACCAAATACCCATATATATATATATATATATATATATATATATATATATATATATATATATATATAAGTTTGACATTGTCTAGAAAAAATGCAGTTATAAATATAGTGAAAATATATGGATTCAATACTTCACTTCGTTTTGAATAGTAAGTTTACCTACCATCCATATGAAAGAAGGAAGTATCATTTGAGTAAGAATTTATTGGCGTTACTAATAAGTTCATGAATGTTAGGAAGTCTAATTGATACAACATTGACAAACTACCCATCAATCAAAAGTTGGGTATAATTTAATTTTGACGGGTGATTAATTGGATCCTTAATAGTAGCAACAATGTTATATCTACATATTTCTTTGCTCAACTTAGGAGTCCTACTAAAACATAATATGCAAGTGAAAAAAAGAATAAAAGAAAAGAAAGGAAAGGTAATATATAGGATGCCTTGAATAATTCCACACGGCAAGGGAGTAGAAAAACTAGAAATCTAACCATATTGAGTTATTGACCGAGATAAATTGGAGGCTAGCCGAGGAGAGAGCTAGTACTTTGGCAAGGTTCTGTCAAAGAAGGAAGGTTTTAATGGGCTCATTGATGATGGATGAACCCTGCTAATCGAGCTGGGCTCTCAATCTTGATAAATTAGGCTGAATATATGAAAGGCGGGCCTATCTTCGCTGATGGGCTTAGTTGTCATCTCCTACTGCAAATGACTAAAAGTGAACAATGAGGAGTTACAGTAGGCCTCATCAAATTCCAGCCATCAAATCCGCTAAACCTAAAATGTAAAAACAGCAAATCCACACACCACAACATTAGGACGAAGCCACCATAATTGGGATTGAGTTCCGGATGCAATTGCATCATGCAATTAACCCTTCCCTCTCACAACAACTTTTTTACTAATTTTATTTTTTTACTTTTACTTTTTTTAATTTTTTTTTCATATTTTTTATTAAATGATTGAGATTTAAAGTTGTTTAGATTGAAAGTTGTTTTTTGCAACTTTAAATCTCAGTCATTCATAACAATTGCATAAAGTGTAATACCAGTACTTGCTCTGAATATATATATATATATATATATATATATATATATATATATATGCCACAAGTACCAAATTTTAGAGACTCTTTTACCTAAACTAAAATATATGTTATTCTTTTTCTTTGTGATATAATATCAATGAATGAGGAGCAAAGTAGAGCACGACATTGGGTTTGATTTTACACTCTTTTTTATTTTATTTTTAATAAATTTTTGTCTCCTACTTCTCATTGGCATTAATTTTTTATTTTTATTTTTATTTTGAGAATCACTTATTGGTATTAATTGTACTGTAGTTTTGGAAGTCATCTCGGAGCTACAATCACAACATTTGAAAAATAAACTTCTTGTGTTACTTGCTGTGGAGCACAAAATACAAATTGAAACTAGAAAACTCAAACAAAAATTGAAAGTAGAAGAGATTAAAACGATAGATCGCGGCTGCTATTAAAAGCAATCATCAACACACATATTTGATAAACCTCATAATCTTTTGTACATATGAATCACTTCATTTTTTTTTCATCAACTAGTAGCCTTACGAAGAACCATGGCTAATAGTTGTGACACTTTTCCACTAACCTTGCAATGTATTCACCTCTGTGGAATTCAGAACATACATAAACAACTATTTGTTGCACAAGCTTAAATTGATACGAGCATATTAATTTGTGGTGTGGAGTTGTAAACCATAGATTGGAGGAGTAGAGTAAAGATAAAATTGAAATACAAGGTCACTTACTTTGATATGATAATCATCTCAAAAGTCTAAACTGATAAGCGGGACTAACAATTAAGCATTAATTTCTGGCATTTTCACCGCTTGTTTCTCTATTGAGTTGGCAATTGGCATGGAAGAACTGTTTAATGCTGTGGAAGCTCTTTGGAACCAGCTGCATAATATGTTGAATGCTCTTAAAGTAGACTGATTGATCAATAGGTAAATGTGTTGAAAGCATTCAAGAATTTGTCGATGTGAGTCACAAAGAAATCGTACAGACATGCATACACATAAAATGAGGATGAGCCATCCAAAGGGAGGGACAAGGATCAGTAGCAGCAAGCCACAAGCAAAAGCTCCTAAAATGAAACAAACACACCTGAGTAGAGGGAGGTAGCTTGTGTTGGAAGTTAATTGGCTTATCCCTGCCAATGCTATGGTGTAAACAAAGCACGGCTAAGATTAAAAGCAACATGGTTGCACCATGTGTTTGATATGGGTTGCCAAAGTTTTGATACTTGACCTGGAGGAGGGAGAGCAGCGATAAAATTAAAAAAACCAAAAGCAGTATGGACTGTTGTGGAAGAACCAAGTTCTTTCTGACTGCAACAAATAGAAAAACTGAGAATTGCCTGTGATTACACGCAATATTGGTGTATATATACTGAAGAGTAGAATTAAGTGAGTATCCATGACATTCCATTTGCTAATTGGAGTTTTTGCTTGTAAAGAGATTATGCTTACAAGTTAAATTATTTGGTGAGTCTTTGAATATGTATCTAATACTTCATATCAAACCCCACTTGAGTAAATAATAGTTACCCTTAGAACACAGCTGATGTGATGCTCCACATAATGTAAACTACTTAGTGCTAGAATTAACTTTTTCAAACTACTCTATGGACTAATGTCGTATTTTTATATTATTTTTCTAGTCAAATAGAACATTTAGTAACTTGAGTGGTTTTAGAACCATAAACTATTTCACATTTTTTTTTATTACAAATCTAACATGGCAGACGGTTGGTAGTTGGTTATCACTTATACATTGATTTACCATTTTTTTTCCACTACTCACACTCTATCACATCACAGTGTAATAAGAAGTTGTGAAATAATTTGTCGCACTAAATTTTTTCTTAGTAGCTCTGTCCAGAACATGGCCCTCCGCTGCTCCATGGGGCAATTTGTGTATCAATGCTCAATAAGGAGTTTAAGAAGATTTCATGATTAGATGGTTTGCCTTAAGTTTTGGATTGCTTTCGATTGAAATTTAGCATCTTTGTCCAAGGTATTTTGAGCAGTGTTGGACTATTTTTTTTTGCTTTAACATAGAGTTGGATTCTCTTGTACTGTATTATTTGGTTGTTTCTTTCTTCAGTTGAACTTTTGAATTCTAAATGGGTGTTTAGATATCTAAGGGTAACTTTTGAATTAAAAAAGTTATTCGGAATTGAAATAAATAAAAGTTACTGTTTGCTTAAAATTTTTTTTTTCTTGAGTTGATTCAAGTTGCAAGTTTTGTGAAAAGTATTTTAATATTTTATGGTATAAACATTTCAGAATTTATAAGTCATATTTTTCCCATAAATTCCTTTTAAAAAAAAGAGTGACAAATATGAACAGAATGAACAATAACTTATTGTCTAAGTAAATTAAGAGGAGCAATATAGAGCCAAAGTGAAAATGGAAAAAGAAGTAGCACTATCTTTAATATAGTTGGACCTGCCAAAGATATAGTTTGTTAACTTGCACTAAAAAGCCAGCTTTGTTCATTATAATACAAAAACTCAAATGTTTCTCTAGAACCGCTATGTAATTTAGACTTGTCAGATGTTTCTTTTTCTCATGTTGTAAAAACATATTTTGTTGCTTTATAATATCTTCTGCTTTCTACCAATATATATATATATATATATATATATATATATATATATATATATATATATATCAAACATTTTGTAAACCAAAAATAGTGTTTACTAAAAAAGAAAATAATAGTGCACTGTGCAGGTAAGACATTGGCACACGTTCTTGTTTCGTCATGAAAATATTTATTAATATTGAACTAGTAATATTCATGGGCATATAGGAAAATGTAGAACTTTTTAAAGCAAATAAATTCGAACTAACCCTCCATGTTCGTGACGAAGATTTCTGCCCTTCATTCTTGCCTCCTTGCTATATATGCGTGTTCACTGTTCCTCTTCGCTATGTGTTTGCCATTCTTTGCTTTGTTTTATAGCGTTCTTCTGCAGTCCTTTATGTCATGTTTGTGGTAGTGCATACCGATGAATATGCACTTTCTGCATTTTGAGTATCACGGGTAAATCTTTTAAGATTCTTGAGAATGTTAAAAGATTCTCATATTTAGTTGCAAATCATACCATCTTAAAAGATTCTTGAAAATGTTAAAAGATTCTCAAATGTGCTAAGGATGCCTGAATTTCCTAACATTTTTTATAGTAATATGGATTCCCTTAAAAAAAAAAAAGTAGGTATCTACATTATCATGTCTTATTAAAGTTACATCTTTTATGAATTGAGAATTTTACTAATTCTCCCTACCCTGTAGTCAATAGGAGAATATATATATATATATATATATATATATATATAAAAGATCATGCTAACGAGTGTTTTTAGAACAATGGTTAACAATTTATATTAGGAAAGTTTTGACACAACCTTTATGAAAAACTAGTTGCTAACTCGTGCGATGCACAGAAAAATTTAAAAAAGAAAAAAGAAAAAAGAAAAAAAGATCATCATGCACTATCATTTCCATCTTCATGTATGTATACTGAATTGATATTAGTTGCATTAAAAACTACAAATAAAATATAAAATAAAATACTAATTGTACAAATAAAAACCCATAAACCTTTTTCTTTTCTTTCTAAACTAAAAAAAGTACCAACCCAAAATAAGTGAATCATTGATTCCATAACATCCAAATTGTGAGTAGCACAAAAATGTTGAATCAAAGAACACTAAGAAAAGTGCCAAGTGGATTTTGCATTAAAATCACAATTACTTGTAATTACTTGAATAAACAATTACTTTGAATCATTATCCGAAAGATGAGAGACATAAAAACTTGATAAGTCTCAAAGATGAAGTTCCTCGGATATATTTTAGCATCAATGTCCAAGTTCAGCCCTATGCATAGCAAGCATTAGCAAAGTATCCACGACCTTCCTCCTTCGGAATTCACAAAGCTACTCCAAAGAAAAATTGTTAAGAAGCATAAGACAACAAAAAGAAAAAAAATCTAACTTATATAATTGAATAGTTAAGTCAATAAATTTGTTTGAATCATTAATATTCACCCTCATAGTTACCCTAGACGACCACATGCGAAGGATCTAACAATGTCAAAGATATTTATTCACCAAAAAGAACAATATATAACTCAAGGAACTATAGATTGGAGAGGGGAAAAAGTAGGAGACTATTATGCAATGAATATGAACAAAAACTATGTACCAAACACATGCAAATATATAGAATACAACCTCCAATGCATGCTTAAATATTGCAAGAGGCACATAACTCCATTTTCGTATCTTATCATCTCAGGAGAAAAAAATTAACAAATGTAAATGTAACCAAGCCTAAACCAACAAATTCTAGCCCAATATTAATGATAGGCTATGAACTGAAAAACGCAAGATGAAGATAAGGTGTTTTACATTTTCAAACTGGAAAACATGTATGAACAAAATTAAATGATGCTATTAGTTAAGAATTATGACAATTCAAAAAAAAAAAAAAAAAAAAAAAAACCAAAGTAAAGCCTAGATTTCCCAAAATGTGTTCATCAAAATTGTAGAAACCATTGGCAACTTAGTGCCCTACATCATTCAAATTTAAAAACCCAAAATTGTCCCCACATAGAAAGACTAAACAAGGTCACAAAATACAAACTCATAAACAATTTCATCTAGAATAAAGAATATTCTTTTTTTTTTTTTTTTTCAATTTCAACTGACAAATTAAACAACAAAACTATATTAGAGGAAGGAAAAGAATTGAAACTAAAACATGCAATGAGGCTATCTAGATGTTCATGGCCTTATTATTGGACTCAAGTTGGCTTCCTACACAGAGAAGTTTCTAAAATTTTCACACTATTCCATGACCATAAATTTGCCAAATTCAACACTCTATTCTAAATTCAAAATTTATGTATTAAACCCCCCAATAACTTGCTCACAATATATCAAAATTCTTTCATTATACCTTTTGGTAAAGTACATACATAGTAGTACATTCTTTTGGTGCTAATTAAAAACAACATATAAAATAAAAATTAATGAAAACAAAGGAGAAAAAAAAAAATTCAAATACAGCAATTAAATGAAGCTTATTACCAAAAAAAAAAAAAAAATCAATAAAGCAAAAATAGTATGTGACCCCATTTTCATCATGTACAACCGCAAACATGAAAAAATAAATACAGCAAGTACATGCAATGAATAGATAGATGGCCTCTATATTTTATTTTTTGTCTAATACATTTATCGCTTTTATGGTAGTTCAATTTTTATATAAAATAAAATGACATTCAAGATGATCAATGTTAAATTGCTAAAACACAAACACAATTTAACATCTACCTCTCAAAACTGAATAGTACCGAAAATTGGAATGCTTAACACATCACAACACACATATACACATAACCAAAAAAAAAAAAAAAAAACCAATAGATCCTTTACTCAAGAATCTCAAAAATGTACAATTTTCCAAAAGCAAAAGCACATAGATATGCATAAGTACATGTCTACATAAATATCACAATCAACATGTATATATCTCATAAAGAACAAAGAGCATATTTGTTAATGTTCTAATTGTCAAGCCGAACAGTCCCAAGTTTACTACCAAAATGTGTCATAGGAATAGGAGGAGATTGACATTTTAGAACAAATTCATTGAAATTGTAGCCTCTCTCACTTGCTAGCAATTGGCTGCTTGCATCTAATAAATTATTTTGTAAATTTTTTGGTTGCCTAGGCCAAATTGTAACTTCAATATATATATATATATATATATATATATATATGCCTTCGTCTTAAAAAAAAAAAAATCCCAAAAAAAGTAGAAAGGAAGCAACTTGTTTATCTTAGATTACCTCTATTCAGCTTTGCAGTGGCTTTGGTGAGAGATATGATGAGTTCACCTTGGGCCTAGGATTAATTGGCAAATCACAAAATGCATTGAACACAACCCAGTAAGTAGCAACAGTTTATAATTTTAATAAACACAAAGTTGTATTCTTTAATAGATAAACAAAAAGATTATTTTCAAATCTCATCATCAATAACAATATACATAGATGAAACACACATTAATAAGAAAACCCAAAAATGATGGAGAGAGATTACTATGGAGAGGCAGAGGCAGCATCTGAACTTGCCAAAAGAGAAAGATTCTTTTTAGTGCCTAGACTCGTCCAAATAAAAAGATTCTAATAGTTTGGAGAAGATTAAATTTGAATAGCGAAATGTTTTTCAAAAAATATATTTAAAAATATGTAAATTTCTAGCATATGAAAATCAAAACTGATTGAAATAAGATAGGGGCTAATTGTGTGGGTTTTTTTGGCATGGGTTGAGGGAGACCAATAAACTGTCTATGTTTCATTCTTTGGTGTTTCAGAGCCCTCCAATGGTACCCTTCTCTTTCTCATCTCTCTAACTCTCTCAATCCAATTCTAAATTTTAAACCTTAACCAAAACTAAATTTAGGCCTACTACGAAATCAAAACTAAGTAGTCCATAACAATCAAACCTAAATCATAATTATTGCCAAAATTTATGTATATAAGAAAATACCTTTATCGATGTGGTGAAGCGGTGTTACGGTGGTGGGATGCCGTTGAAGGTGGGTGCTAGCTTGACAACGTTCTAGCTTTTGGGGCTTTGCTTGCAAATAGCTTGTATGGAAAAATTGTTTCAAAGTTGTTGTAGTAAATAGAGTAAAGAGAGCAGAGGAGAGGGGGAGAATAATGTACAGAGATAAGAAAGAAGTGGTTTAATAGAAACGTGGGGAAGGGGAAGGGGAAGAAGAAGGAATTTGAAACAGTGCAGTAAATGTGAAACCTTAGAATAGAAACGTGGGGAGGAAAAAAACATGGAGAAAGAAAACGTGGGGAAGGGGAAGGAAAGGGTTTTGAGTGAAAATTTTTGTAACCATGTTTCAGAGGAACAAAACGTGGAGAAAGAAAACGTGGGAAGGGGAAGGAAAGGGTTTTGCATGAAAAATTTTGTAACTGTGTTTCAAAAAGGTTTCACAAAGGGTCTAGGTTGAAAAGGCTTTGGGTTTGGCTTTATGATGTAATTAAATGTATAAGAAGTGGGTTTTATGGTAGAAATGGGGCTTTATGGTGGAGATTATTAGTATTTTAAAATGTATCAAAACTATTTTAAATTTATGGTTTAGATTATTAGTATTTTAAAAGGTGTAAAAACTTTTTTAGTTTGTAGGAAAAATACAAACAAGAGGATGGAAATGACATAACTGCTGACGTGGCTCAATATGAGTGTAGCAATATTAAATGCTACGTTTCAACTTTTAGTAATATATAGAATATAGATGAAAAAAGCTGTTAAAATATTAATTATTTTTTTTTCCTATAAAATATTTTTTAAAATGGATTGTTAACCAATACCCTTAGGACATCTGTTAGCATTTCTCTTAATTTATATGATGCCCAAATTTCTTAGCTATGACGTGGCAGGATTAAACATTGACAGATAGCAGAGATGATACCATCCAAAAATTCCACATTATGTGGAAAAATGTCATTGAAATTTATATAGTAATGCTTAGGACATAGAAAAGTGCACAAGTTGCCACATGGCTAGTTGTGATTGATGTAGGTGTGTTCTCACATGGCCTACCATCACACTTACACCGATCATAATTCGCCACGTAGCAAATTGTGGTACAAAGTTGTGCACTTTTATGTGTCTTGAGCATTACTCAAACTTAGATATCTGATAGTTTCGCATCTTTTTTGTGTCTTGAGCACTTTTTTATGTCGAGTTTTAATGAACAACACTTCTTCACTTGATTCTTAGACATATTTGCATGATTTCAATACTTGAACTTAAACTCTTGTTCCTTAAAGTATTAAACACATCATAGATTTACTTAATTACAAGTAAAGTGCATTTTGTCAAAAGATTAGCCAATTCTATATGACATATGTTGTTAACATGTTCCACATATATCCTAACAATTTTTTTACCCACTTCTCATTGGCATTTGATGATATTGTAGTTAAGTAAGTCATTTCGAAGCTACGGTCACTACATTTGGAAACTAAACTTATTGTGTCACTTGCCTTTGAAGTTTTTTTAAGATCATGGAAAGAATTTTCGCCCATAATTGTATGTGTAATTGGTAGCTTATGCAATTACTTACATTGTACAATGTTACAATTATAATTTTTTTTTTTTTTTTTTTTATAGAAAGTTTCAACTTATGGTGTTTGCTCTTTATATATAGCTTTCAACTTATGTTCATTTCCGAACGAAATGACTTCTCGACTCTTGAGAGCTTGAACTCCCCCATTGCAAAAATCCACCATTTCTGTGATTGAGTAGCATCTTTTTCCTTTTTCAAATCATCATTTTCCTTTGTCAAACCAAATTGAATCCTTGAAATGATGACCTCCCCAAGTGTCACCACACTTTTTTTTTATTCTTTTAAAAAAATAAGTAAAATTATAAATTATATCCCTAAAATTTGGGATGTTTAGATTTTATATCATGAATTTTCAAATTTAAAATTTATTCCTTGAAGTTTAAGGGTGTTTGAATTTTACATCATAATGTTAATGGTTAGATTGATTGAGGTGACTTCATAACTTGGTCTTTAATTTTAAGGCATGGGTACCCCCAGGTCCCACAAATTCTATGCATTAGATTCACTTTTATACGTATAGGAAAGGAAAGGGTAGTTTATAGGATGCCTTGAATAATTCCACACGGGAAGGGAGGTTCTGTCAAAGAAGGAAGGTTTTAATGGGCTCATTGATCATGGATGAACTCGGCTAATCGAGGTGGGCTCTCAATCTTAAGAAATTAGGCCGAATGTATGAAAGGCGGGCCGATCTTCGCTGGTGGGCTTAGTTGTCATCTCCTACTGCAAATGACTAAAAGTGAACAATGGGGAGCTTCATCAGGCCACATCAAAATCCAGCCAACAAATCCGCTACGCCTAAAAAAAACAGCAAACCCACACACCACAACATTAGGACGAAGCCACCATAATTGGGATTAAGATCCAGATGCAATTGCATCATGCAATTAACCCCCTCCCCTTCACAACGTTTTATTTTTTTACTAATTTTATTTTTTTACTTTTACGTTTTTACATTTTACTATATGTATGTATGTATGCGCCACAAGTTCCAACTTTTAGAGTCTCTTTTACCTGATCTCTCCGACTAAAATTTATGCTATTCTTTTTCTTTGTGATATAATATGCATTTGAATACTACTTATTTTGCTGAAAACTGAAAAATATAAAAAAGTAATTTTTTTTTACTGTTTAGCACTGTTTAATGACCTAAAATCACTGTTCATGGCAAATGAACAGTGCATAACGCGTTGGTTTAAAAAAAAAAAGTGCTTGAAACAAAGACGTCCAAAATGTACTGCGAATCCAAACAGAGCTTATATAATATCAATGAATGAGATGCAAAGTAGAGCATGACATTGGGTTTGATTTTACACTTTTTTATTTTTGATTTTTAATATATATAAATTTTTGTCTCCCACTTCTCATTGACATTATTTATTTATTTATTTTTGAGAATCACTCATTGGCATTAATTGTATTGTAGTTTTGGAAGTCATCTCGGAGCTACAGTCATAACATTTTAAAAATAAACTTCTTGTGTTACTTGCTGTGGCGCACAAAATACAAATTAAAACTAGAAAACTCAAACAAAAATTGAAAGTAGAAAAGATTAAAACGATAGATCACGGCTACTATTTAAAGCAATCATCAACACCATATTTGATAAACCTCATAATCTTTTGTACATGAGTCACTTCTTTTTTTTTTTTTTTTTCATCAACTTGTAGCCTTACGAAGAACCTTGGCTAAAAGTTGTGACACTTTTCCACTAACCTTTACAATGTATACACCTCTGTGAAATTCAGAATATACATAAACAACTATTTGTTGCACAAGCTTAAATTTGTACGAGCATATTAATTTGTGGAATTCTAAACCTTAGATTGGAGGTGTAGAGGGAAGATAAAATCGGAATACAAGGTCACTTACTTTGATATGATAATCATCTCATAAGTCTAAACTGATAAGCGGGACTAATAATTAAGCATTAATTTCTGGCATTTTCACCACTTGTTTCTCTATTGAGTTGGCAATTGGCATGGAAGAACAGTTGAATGCTGTGGAAGCTTTTTGGAACCAGCTGCATAATATGTTGAATGCTTTTGAAGTAGACTGATTGATCAATAGGTAAATGTGTTGAAAGCATTCAAGAATTTGTCGATGTGAGTCACAAAGTAATCGTACAGACATGCATACGCATAAAACGAGGATGAACCATCCAAAGGGAGGGACAAGGATCAGTAGCAGCAAGCCACAAACAAAAGCTCCTAAAATGAAACAAACACACCTGAGTAGAGGGAGGTAGCTTGTGTTGGAAGTTAATTGGCTTATCCCTGCCAATGCTATGGTGTAAACAAAGCACGGCTAAGATAAAAAGTAACATGGTTGCACCATGTGTTTGATATGGGTTGCCGAAGTTTTGATACTTGACTTGGAGGAGGGAGAGCAGCGATAAAATTAAAAAAACCAAAAGCAGTATGGACTGTTGTGGAAGAAAGTTCTTTCTGACTGCAACAAATAGAAAAACTTAGATTTGCCTGTGATTACACGCAATATTGGTGTATATATAATTGAAAGAGTGGAATTAAGTGAGTATCCATGACATTCCATTTGCTAATTGGAGTTTTTGCTTGTAAAGAGATTATGCTCCCAAGTTAAATTATTTGGTGAGTCTTTGAATATGTATCTAATACTTCATATCAAACCCCACTTGAGTAAATAATAGTTACCCTTAGAGCACAGCTGATGTGATGCTCCACATAATGTAAACTACTTAGTGCTAGAATTAACTTTTTCAAACTACTCTATGGGCTTATGTCGTATTTTTATATTATTTTTCTAGTCAAATAGAACATTTAGTAACTTGAGTGGTTCTAGAACCATAAACTATTTCACATTTTCTTTATTACAATTCTAACATGGCAGACGGTTGGTAGTTGGTTATCACTTATACATTGATTTACCATTTTTTTTTTTTCCACTACTCACACTCTATCACATCACAGTGTAATAAGAAGTTGTGAAATAATTTGTCGTACTAAATTTTTTCTTAGTAGCTCTGTCCAGAACATGGCCCTCCGTTGCTCCATGGGGCAATTTGTGTATCAATGCTCAATAAGGAGTTTAAGAAGATTTCATGATTAGATGGTTTGCCTTAAGTTTTGGATTGCTTTCGATTGAAATTTAGCATCTTTGTCCAAGGTATTTTGAGCAGTGTTGGACTATTTTTTTTTTCTCTAACATAGTGTTGGATTCTCTTGTACTGTATTATTTGGTTGTTCTTTCTTCAGTTGAACTTTTGAATTCTAAATGGGTGTTTAGATATCTAAGGGTAATTTTTGAATTAAAAAAGTTACTCGGAATTGAAATAAATAAAAGTTACTGTTTGCTTAAATTTTTTTTTTCTTGGGTCGATTCAAGTTGCAAGTTTTGTGAAATGTATTTTATGGTATAAACATTTCAGAATTTATAAGTCAGATTTTTCTCATAAATTCCTTTTAAAAAAAAGAGTGACAAATATGAACAGAATGAACAATAACTTATTGTCTAAGTAAATTAAGAGGAGCAATATAGAGCCAAAGTGAAAATGGAAAAAGAAGTAGCACTATCTTTAATATAGTTGGACCTGCCAAAGATATAGTTTGTTAACTTGCACTAAAAAGCCAGCTTTGTTCATTATAATACAAAAACTCAAATGTTTCTCTAGAACCGCTATGTAATTTAGACTTGTCAGATATTTCGTTTTCTCATGTTGTAAAAACATATTTTGTTGCTTTATAATATCCTCTGCTTTCTACCAATATATATTTTGTAAACCAAAATAGTGTTTACTAAAAAAGAAAATGATAGTGCACTGTGCAGGTAAGACATTGGCACACGTTCTTGTTTCGTCATGAAAATATCTTTGGCCACTTTGGACGGGGAACATATTCCTCGGACATACACGTGGACTCTTTGGCCACTTTTGCTCGGACGGGGAACACACACGTGGACTCTTTGGCCACTTTTGCAACCTCCTCGGCTCAAGGGATACCTCGGCTTATCCTGGTGGAAGATGTACAAGGGTATGCCGAGGAAAAGGAAGGGCCCAACATCTATCAAGTTCGAGTAGGGCCAAGCTGGATAGACCCTATGGTGACCTACCTCAGGGACGATGTCTTACCAACGGACAGGGCTGAAGCTGACAAGGTGAGAAGAAAAGCTCCTTGGTTTTGGCTATCTGGAGACAATAAGCTATACAAACACTCTTTCTCTGGACCCTACTTATTGTGCGTGCATCCTGAAGCCACGGAGCTACTCCTCGAAGAGCTGCATGAAAGGATTTGTGGTAGCCAGACAGGAGGAAGATCCCTAGCACACAGAGCCTTAACTCAGGGATACTGGTGGCTAAATATGCAAAGGGAATCACAGGAATATGTAAAGAAGTGTGACCAATGCCAAAGGTTCGCACCAAATATTCATCAACCAGGAAGAGTTCTGAACCCTCTGACAAGTTCATGGTCTTTCGCTCAGTGGGGCCTGGACATTGTAGGCCCTTTTCCTAAGGCAGTAGGGAGTAAGAAGTACTTGGTCATGGCAACAGACTACTTCACCAAATAAGTTAAAGCCGAGCCATTGGCAAACATCAGGGATGTAGATGCCTAGAAGTTTATATGGAAGAATATCGTAATCCGGTTTGGAGTACCACATACTCTCATCTCGGACAATAGTCTTCAGTTTGATAGTAAAGCGTTCAGAAGATTTTACTATGGACTAAGCATTACGAACAGGTACTCCACTCCGTCTTCAGTTTGATAGTAAAGCGTTCAGAAGATTTTACTATGGACTAAGCATTACGAACAGGTACTCCACTCCTGTGTACTCTCAAGGAAATGGCTAGGCTAAAGCAGTTAACAAAGTCATAGTAAGCGGTCTTAAGAAGAGGTTAGATGATGCTAAGGGAAAATGGGTGGAAGAACTACCGCATGTCTTCTGGACCTACAGGACAACGCCTCGAAGATCTATAGGAGAAACCCCCTTCGCAATGAGGTACGGTGCTGAGGCTATTATACCCATAGAAACTGGGTTCCCCATACTTAGAACCAACTCATTTACCTCGGCCGACAATGACAAACTGCTGAAGAACAATCTGGACCTAATTGCCGAGCGTAGAGAAAACGCTGCGGTTCAGCTAGCGTACTATCAGCATAAACTCAAACAGAGTTATGATGCCAATGTCAAGCTAAGACCACTTGCACCAGGGGATTTGGTTCTACGGAAAGTCGTGGGCACAGCAAAAAACCCATCTTGGGGAAAGTTAGGACCTAACTGGGAAGGCCCATATCGCATCCTATCAGTGGCCAGGATAGGGGCCTTTTATTTGGAAGATCTATATGAGAGAGCTGTACTGCACCCCTAGAATGTGAATAATCTAAAAAGGTATTATTATTAATAAAAATTTTCATCCTCTCATTGAAGTCTATTACATTACTTGTATGCTTAAGTGTTAAACAGAACTTTGGTCAGGCCTGGCCCCTCGGACTACTTACCTTGGGTAAATTAACACCCCTAAGTGTTAAACAGAACCTTGGTCAGGCCTGGTCCCTCGGACCACCTACCTTGGGTAAATTTTTATCCCTAAGTGCTCAACAGAACCTTGGCCATCTCTGGCCCCACGAACAACATGCCTTGGGTAAATTAGCAATTTTTCTTCACTTTTCTAAATGCTGTACAGAATCTCAAGTGTGCCTAACCCCTCGGATCATACACTCAAAGTCATATCACCATAACACACGTATCACTTAGAACTATGCACTTAATCTTTCATATTCACTCAGACTACGCACTCTAAGCTATTGTTCTTATTCAATTTTAACGAGTCAACAATAAGACAGTTGATGGCGCTTACTTGAATTCATACTCGTTTACTGAGATAGAACTAAATTAATTAAAGGTCTTTGATGTGAACATTAAGGCTTTGTGTTGCTATTTTAGTCTGTGAACTTAGACTTTTCACAAGAAAATAAACAGAATTGGGAATAGTTAAAAGTAAATGAAATGTTTTCATTAAATTAAAAATTAAAGTACATTATCCTAGCATACAAAATGGTCGTTACATCAATAAAAAGAAAAAAAGACAGCAAATAGTAACAACTACAGCAACTAGCAATCCTAATCCTAATTCTAAGCCTATATATCCTAAGAAGGAAGGCTACCTGCTTCGGTCGGCTCAACAGCAGATGATGCAGCCTCGACCTCCGAGGGGGCTGCGTCCTTGGCTTGGTCAGCATCCGCATCGGCAGAAGAAACGTCCAGAGCCACTTGTTCAGTTGGGTCAACTTGTTCCTCCTCAGCCTCCTCGGCAGCTTCATGAGGAACAAGCGCTAAGCTTGGTTACTCTGGAACTTGAGAAGATAAGGGGGCGGGATTAGCTGGGGTCAAACTGATGTGGGGATGGTAATATATCCTCCCCGGCTGCCTTAGGTCCGAGTCAGCTGGGACTCATGCCAAGTTCAGGGCTTCCTCCCATGTGAACTTGCAGTAGTCCCTGCATACCTCAGAGACCTCTTCCGCCAGCCTTATTTCTGTCTCTTTGATGCCGCGGATATACTCGGCCTCCTTCTCGGCCTCAGCAGCCCCAAGGGCCTCCCGAGCCTCTTTTTTCGCTTCCTTGGCCTTCTCCAGACTGGCCTTGAGCTTCAGGACTAGCTGCCTTTAGGTTGCCAGCTCTATTTCTGTAGTATATAATCTTTTCCGCTGGTCCTCGGCCTGATCCTAGGCGCTCTTGAGGCCAGCCTCGGCGCTTCGCCTCTCCCTCTCCTCGGAAGTTAGCTTCTTGGCTAACTCCTGTTTTTCTTTTTTCAGAGCCTCCTTGTCTCTCTCCACTTCAAGGCGAGACTGGGTCTCAGTCTTGGCCAAGCTTCGGGCGTCTCTGACCCAGTCCTCGGCCACGTAGACTTGTTGTGTGAGCTACACAAAAAGAGAGACAAAATCGTATTGTTAACAGTATAAAGGAAATACACAGTACACACTTAACCTAATCTGTTATGTAGTGAGGTGATCAGAAACTTACCATGGCCAGGTCTTTCTTCATTGACATGAACAGGTCGGCTTACCTCCACGACCTCACGGTGTCCATGTCTTTGGGCAAAAGGAGAGGGCGCTCAAAGGCCTCGGCAATGTAGCCCGAGCGCCCCTTCTGGAATTCCCTAATAAAGGCCATGGAGGGAATGAGCGCGCCGTCCAAGTCTAGCCTCGGGGCCCAGGCTGGTGGTTGCTGGATGTCTGTGGCATGGATGTCTCCCCTCTACTCGGATGAGGAGGACCTCCTGTCGTCTCTCCCCCCTTTTTGCTGCTTTGCCCCTTTTTGTTGTGGAGGGGGCAGTTCACCCTCCTCGGCATCCAGCTCCATGACTGGCCTCTTTCTCTTGAGATCGGGCATGGGGAGAAGGCCGAGCCCTGTCGTAGGAGAAGGAGGAGGTGGGGGTAGATGAGCCAGCTCTTTCCCTTTGGGCGCCTCTATGGAGGGAGCACCCTTTTTCCTTCCGGCAATAAAGTCCTTTAACCTCGCCCTTGGCTTTAGTGGCATATCGTCCTCTTCTTCCTTGGAGCTTTTGGATTCTGGAGTATCCTGAAGCTTGCCCTGCACCTCTTCTTCACAGTCAAAGCAGAATCCGTCTATCTCTTCCTCCAAGGACAGCAGAGGCGAAGCAGACCTTTCCCTTCTAACAACGGGTTGAGGAGTAACCTGTCGGATTGGCCACTCAACGGGTGGAAGAGCTCTCTTGGCTAGAAAGCCCAGTTGCGAAATGTCAATCTGGCTGATTCTTTTATCGCCTGCTCGGATGGAATTGCTGACGTCCAGAAAGATGTCCGTCAAAGGAATGAAGTCCAGTATAAGGTGGACAGCGCGTAATTGGCCGTTCATGTGCATACACACCTCGGACCTTAGAAGCTTGTTGAGTCCCGGCACGTTCACAAGGCTGAGGCTTGGAGCGATGAACTTCCTATCCGCAATTACGACCACAGAACATGGAATTAGATACATCATTTCAAAACCAAATGATAAAACAATACGGAAAAGCGAAGCCTAGAACCTAGATTCTAGGTTAGCTCAATCTAATCCTAAAGCATCCCACCTGGCTTCCCCTTTTTGGTCGGGCAATGGTGACCGTCATGCCATGCCTTAGAGACGATGACGTAGTCGTTCTTCATGCCCTTGTTAAACTTCGGAAGGCACGACACCATCTTAACGATGGGAGACCGGGATTTCAAGTAGTATCCCCTGTCGGCCTGGGAATGACACTCGTACATATATACGACATCGTGCCAGGTGAGCTGCAGATCCATCATCTCATTAAGGGCATCGACACAGCCTAAGACCTTAAACAGGTTGGGAGCACATTGGTGCGGACACAACCTATGGTTCCTAAGATATTCCCGGGTCACCGTGCCCATCGGAATGGTCATCCCTCCTTCCAAGAAAGCTATCACGGGAATGACCACCTCACCGGCTTTCCTATGAGTGATGATGTTTTCCGGCGGGCAGTAGCGAAGACTAACCCCCTCAGGTATATGGTACTTTGCCTTAAAGAGCTCTACGGCCACAGATGTATCAACTAAGTTCTTAAACCTACCCATGTTGATGTGTAAAGAAACGCTAAAGGAGTCGCCTAAGACGAGAAAATGTAAAAAGTAGAAAGCCGAGGTGCTCGGCAGAGGAGAAAGGAACTTAGAGGCCAGGTACTTACAGAAGTAATTGGTACTTTTGGTTCGACAATCTCTTAAAACACCTAGGATTCTTTGTTAGAATGTCCTCGGACTACTTTAAACCAGTGAACGTATGTTGGCAAAGATGCTAAGAACGTTGGAGTGCTTGAAAGTATGCAAAATGAGAAAAACTACCTCCTAAAAGCCCTTTTTATAGTAGGCGAAAGTGGGAGGGAGTTATCCAGCTCGAAATTTTACGAAGAAATCCCAACCGCATGATCTACACCTCGCCATTGATCAAGGAGACAGAGCGCCACCTAGAGCAATAAATGACGCGTTACGACTTCCGAAGCGTCTTTGGAAATTGAAAGTCTCGCGAAACAGCGCCTCCACATAGATTAGTTGGGGGGTTCGATGGAATTCACCCCTGAGAAAGTCAAAATCCCGTCCTTCTCCTCAGATAAGAGGGAAGGTCGGAATTTTGAGGGACTATTGTGGGGGTGGAAGGCCCAATATCAGGTAATGGGCCACGGGCCTGTCAGAGGAGTCCTGTACATCCGAGGACAGCCAATCCTGAGGGGTGTCCCCAGCCTAGCTCAATACTAAAGTGTAAGTCACTGGAAAAGGACTGGTCCGAGAAGACTCGCCTGTTCGGATTGTCAAAAGGGTTATTCAAATGAACGCTCCAATGCCAATCCTAGCTCCTCCGGAGAATTTCCTGACCAGTATGGGCAAAGAGGACAGGTGGCAAGGATCAGATATTAAGCAAAAGGCTGCTACCATCGCATTTATGATCCTGCAGCTAACATCATGGCCGCATTAATGGGGAAAAAACCCCTGAACAGTGATCTTCATCTTTTACAGTTGCCAGATGAAGACTCCAGATAAAGGCTGATGGGACAAGTATCAAGAAAAGCCCACCTAACTGAGAGAGGGGGGCTGAAGGACGCATAAATAGAGCAAAAAAGGGAGGGGACCATAAGGAGAAGAAAAAGAACAACAAAGAGAGAAAAAGAAAGAGAGAAGTGTTCATTATATTAGTCTAAACATACTCCTCGGACTGTGCCGAGATGAACCTTGTATCTACCTTATATTTCATTAACGTAAATCTGATCATAATTATACTTGGGCCATCAACTCATACATATTCAATCAAGTATTCTCCAGCCCACTCTCTTTACAAATTTATTTCAAGGATACTGTACACAGCACACAGCCTGGGCCTCAATCTGTTCTGTTCATAGGCCTAACCCATAGATTTGTGTCCTTACAAAAATAAAAACTGATTGAAATAAGAGAGGGGCTAATTGTGTGGGTTTTTTTTGGCATGGGCTGAGGGAGACCAATAAACTGTCTATGTTTCATTCTTTGGTGTTTTAGAGCCCTCCAATGGTGCCCTTCTCTTTCTCATCTCTCTAACTCTCTTAAACCAATTCTAAATTTTAAACCTTAATCAAAACCAAATTTAGGCTTGCTTTGTAAATCAAAACTAAGTAGTCCATAACAATCAAACCTAAATCATAATTATTGCCAAAAGTTATGTATATAAGAAAATACCTTTATCGATGTGGTGCCGGCGGTGTTACGGTGGTGGGATGCCGTTGACGGTGGGTGCTAGCTTGACATCGTTCTAGCTTTTGAGGCTTTGCTTGCAAATAGCTTGTATGGAAAAATTGTTTCGAAGTTGTTGTAGTAAATAAAGTAAAGAGAGTAGAGGGAGGGGGAGAATAACGTACAGAGAAAAGAAAGAAGTGGTTTAACAGAAACGTGGGGAAGGGGAAGGGGAAGGGGAAGGAATTTGAAACGGTGCAGTAAATGTGAAACCTTAGAACAAAAATGTGGGGAGGAAAAAAACATGGAGAAAGAAAACGTGGGGAAGGGGAAGGAAAGGGTTTTGAGTGAAAAATTTTGTAACCATGTTTCAGAGGAACAAAACGTGGAGAAAGAAAACGTGGGAAGGGGAAGGAAAGGGTTTTGCATGAAAAATTTTGTAACCGTGTTTCGAAAAGGCTTCACAAAGGGTCTAGGTTGAAAAGGCTTTGGGTTTGGCTTTATGATGGAATTAAATGTATAAGAAGTGGGCTTTATGGTGGAAATGGGGCTTTATGGTGGACATTATTAATGTTTTAAAATGTATCAAAACTATTTTAAATTTATGGTTTAGATTATTAGTATTTTAAAAGGTGTAAAATTTTTTTTAATTTGTAGGAAAAATACAAAAAAGAGGATGGAAATAACATGACTGCTGACGTGGCTCAATATGAGCGTAGCAATATTAAATGCTACGTTTCAACTTTTAGTAATATATAGAATATAGATGAAAAGAGCTGTTAAAATATTAATTTTTTTTTCTTTTCCTATAAAACATTTTTTAAAATGGATTGTTAATCAATACCCTCAGAACATCTGTTAGCATTTCTCTTAATTTATTTGATGCTCAAATTTCTTAGCTATGACGTGGCAGGATTAAACATTGACGGATAGCAGAGATGATACCATCCAAAATTTCCACATTGTGTGGAAAAATGTTATTGAAATTTAGATAGTAATGCTTAGGACATAGAAAAGTGCATAACTTGCCACATGACTAGTTGTGATTGATGTAGGTGTGTCCTCACATGGCCCACCATCACACTTATACCGATCACAATTCGTCACGTAGCGAATTGTGGTATAAAATTGTGCACTTTTTTGTGTCATGAGCATTACTCAAACTTAGATATATGATAGTTTCGCATCTTCTCTGATTGGAAAAGTAAAAAGTAAATTACTTGACTCATCTTGTCACCATCTGCAACAAAGCATGCGAATTTTTTGGTTTCCACTTTCCACTTTCACTTTGAAATAAGTTAGTTTTACAAATAGTTCATATTAGGGGTTTTTAGTTTTTTTTAATCTTTTATGTTTATCTTTTTTAAATCTCACTTTTTTTAATATAAATATATTTTTAGTACATAAAAACTTAGATACAATAACTACACTTTTCTCTCACAAAAATATAAATGTCACATGTGAATTTTACATATGAGATTCATTTTATATTAAAGGAAAGTATAATATATTGGATACATTGAATATAATTTCACATACAAACATGCTAGAAATCGAAGCATATAGACCAATGGCAGAGTCAGCAATCACCCCGTCGGAGCTCCACAAAAATTGACCTACATAAAGATATTTTTGAAATATTTAGGCCCCTTTGTTAAATCGGTTTACTTTACACAAATCAACTACATATTTCCTCATTTCCTAAACAAAAGATGGTGATTAATGGATCCCACGTAAAACTGTTCCTTTAAAAAAAATTATTTGTTTGTTTTTCACTCTTGTCATCGATGTCAAGCATTGATTAATGGGTCCTGCGAAATATATTTCTTTTTAAAAACTTTGGGTTTGTAATTTGTATACTAGCTCCAGACAACAGATTCAATTTATTTCACAATTGATAAAGCGGTTGACTACAAGTGATGGACACACGCTCATGAAATCACTATTTTTTTCTTCTTCTAATACCTACAGTTGATAAATTTAGTAATCATAATTTTTCTTGTGAAAAAGGTTACATTGTAACACTATTGGGTACTAAAAGGTCTAAAAACTTTAGAGTCTCCACTAATAATTTTATCTTTTCCATGTCTTGACTTTTTTATGGTTTCAAATGATGAGTTCTTGTATAAACCAAAATTTAACTATTTAAAAAAATAAAGGAAGAAAAATTAAAACTCTATATTATTTTTTAAAAGCCTTCTGGACAATGAGACATGTATACAATTTTTGTAGGTTTATTGCTATATATTGTTTCAACACTTTTGATTAAATTCATCATTTATTTAATTAAGAAATCAAAACAAATATTTAAACTTTATATATTTAAATTAATATCTCAATTTGCAGTAGAGCATGGCATTGGTTCTTCAAGGTTTGATTTTATTTATTTTTGTCAGTTCGTTTAGACCCCTTAACCCAACAGATTAACCTAGAGAATTAGCCAAGTTATTAACTTAGGTAATTTAATTAAACTAGGTTAACACAAATAAATATAAAAACAATAAAGCAGCGGAAAATAAACAACACAAAGATATGATGACCCAGGAAAACCAAACCGGTAAAAAACCTGGGGAGGATTTGACCTAGCTATCCTCAAGGTAAACTGAATCCACTATGAAAGAATTGAAGTTTACACAATAGACTTAGACCACTAACGTCATATTGCTACCTGCCTGTAGGAAACTTACTACCATGACCCCATGATAGCTCCGAGATCCACGGACTCCTTCTTTCCGGAATTCTTCAGCAAATCCACAAGCGCACCTGCTTGTATATCTTTGTGCTCTTTGATTCTGCAACTGTAACGATCTACACAACTCTTGACATAAATCTCAAGTTTGTAAACCCTAAGTGTATGTGAAGGTAACCACCTCTAGATCTCACAATGAGATTCACAAACACAGCAAAACAGAACACTAAAAATGTGGCTAGGGTTTTCCCTTTTATACTTAGGGCAAACATAAAACCCTATACATTAAAACGGGCTTGGGCTGAGTTGGAAAAATCTGCAGAAAAACGTTCTGTGCGATTTTCGATCGATCGAGTCTAAATTTCGATCGATCGAGTCTCACAGAAAGTTACAAGTAATTCTGCATCAAAACTCGATTCCAACTTTACAATAAACCCCATACTTTGAGCAAGTCTAACACACGACTCAACATTGTTTTGATCATGGTTTGCCAACACACAAAATGAAGTTCTAAATACATTAGATCCTAGTCTTTAGAACCTAACAAACTCCCCCTTTGGCAATCCGTGACAAAACACAGACTAAACACAATGCTCAAAGTTACAAATTGAAAAAGCCCATTACAAAAAAAATAGCCACTTAACAATTCAACCTAAACTACTATCCAACAGTTGCAAGGTAGACAGCAGCTCGACTGAAAACAACCTGTATATTCCTGTAACACTTAACAAACACATAAACGCATGTGTGGAACAAAAACAGGAAATACATAAATAAAAATTTCTTAATTTCACATGACACAAAATAAAAAACATATATCATGAATAACATCATCAATATAAGTCAATAAGCATAGTAACATAGTGAAATAAGAAAACATATACATAACAATGTATCTCAACAAAAATATCTCCTAATCAAGAGCTAAAAATGTAAATACACAGTGAAGCACCTAGATACAATCTAATAACTCCACAAGCTCCGCAGTATCACTACTAAGAAAACAAACACTCCCCCTAAAATGTAAATCCCCTCAACACAAAAACAAGCTACTAATGAACTATGCACTCCCCCTTTTTGTGACGAATTGCCAAAGGGCACTCACTCATCATCAAAAGGAGGTGGAGAAGACCGACGAGAGCTCGCCAAATCCGCTCGCAATGCACGAAGCTCATCGAGGATGTCCACCAAAAGCTGACCATGAGCCGCCTGAACGGTCACGACAGTGTCAAGCGTCCGACGAAGGTCAAAAACCTCATCAAACGGTGGAGGAACATCAGCAGCAGCAGCAGCAACAGCAGGATCCGAAGAAGTCCCAGCTGCAAAAGGATCTGCAGAAGAAGAAGAAGGGGGTGGAGTGACACCGGTAGGCTCTACCCTAGCACGCTTAGAGCTAGCTCGAAGTTGAGCAGCCCTTTGCCTCAAAAAGGTAGCACCTATAGGAGCAATAACATGAACAGGCTCGGAAGCAGGATACTCACCAAAACCAAGAAAGAGAAGAATCCTATGAATAAAAACAGGAAAAAACAAAGCATGAGCCTGAGAACTAGACCTATGAACCTCGTTCAAAGAACGAAGGAACATATGCGGAAAACTGATAGGAGCATCAGTGACCAAAGCATACAGAAACACACATCGCTCAAGAGGGACGGTGTGAACATGAGTAATCGGCCACAAAGAATGACAAGCTATCCGAAAGAAAAGATAGTGCAACTCAGAGAGCTCAGCAGACGAGATCCGAGGATCAGAACCCCACTGGATAGAAGTACCAGTGATGTATGACAAGACGTCATCAAGGGGAGGAGACTCCTCGTAAGGAAAGACGGGATGGTCCACAATGGGCACCCCAAGAGCATCCGACACCACCGAAGGGGTAATGCGGTACTCGACACCACGTAACCACACCTTGACTAAGGTGTCGTTATCGTAGACATGAATAGAGAGGTTCGAATAGAACTCTCTAATCAAAGAAGCAGGAGGAGGATGCTCAAAGTCTAGAAGAGGTAACCAACCCCGACGCTCAAAGTTCCTACGAACCTCAGGATCTAACTCATCTAAGATAACCCTACGCTCAGCCCAAATCTGACGCCTAAGATTAAGGGTCTCATATGTAATCTGGTTAGACTCACTAGGAAATCTCTCGGTGTCAAAAGATGGAGAAGGATCAACAGTCCTATGGGCTCGAGTTTTCCTAGGCATAGTGCTAAGGAAAAGAGACAGACACAGAAAGAAAAGAGCAAAAACCAAAACCAAGAGCAGACTGCAAGTTAGCACAGCATAAAAAATATAGAAAATATCAAATCTATATGATGCATGAGCATGAACAGAAAATGATGCATGTACTAATGCAGTGACATGTTCAATTTTGATTCAAATTAACAAAATTGGCTTGAGCAAGCAAAGTGTATCAAAAATACCCAATTTGAAAAACCCTAGTTTGCAAAACACAACAAATTGATAAATTGATCAACACAATAGTCAATTAACTCAATATAATGATCAAATTAATCAATCTAACAAGCCAATTTTATCAATTTCAACCCAATTGAACAAAATCCCCAATTTATTCAAATATAAGCCCTAGAATTTCAAATTTTCTTCAAAGCACCAAATAAACCAAATTAAACCACATGAGGTGCTTAGGAAAGGTGTCCCCACAAAAACCCATAAAGAATTTGAGAAAGAATCACTCCAAAACAATCCCAAAAATAGAAAATCCCTAAATGCCGAAATTACCCAAATATGCATGAAAAAATGCATGAAAATAGAAAATAAATGCAAAAGAAAGGGTATAAGGGACTTACCAGCTGAGGGAGAGAGAGATTATGCAAATAAAGTGGAGGAAAACGACAAAAATCCCAAGAATAGTGCTGACCGGTTGGTAGGAAACCAAAAAGAGATTTGAAAAGTTTTGAAAAAGTGAAAAGACACTTGAGAAACTTTCTTTTAAAAAAAAAAACAGCCGGCACGATTTTCGATCGATCGAAAATTACATTCGATCGGTCGAAAACTTATTCGATTGATCCAAAAACAGCTTGGATCGATCGAACCAACCAGAGATTTTTCTGAACAAATTTAAACATTTTCGATCGGTCGAGAATCAGTTTCGATCGATCGAAATTCTGGAAAAATCAGTGTTTTGAAAAACCAAACATTTTAAACCAAAAACTCCTCAAAGCAGCAGATTTTTAAAATCAAATGCATGAGTATGAGATGATATGATTTTCAAAAACACAAGTATTCAACCCAGATTCCTCAACCAAAATTTTCTCTCAATATACCCAAAAAAAAAAAAAAAACAAGCAAACATGTTCGGCATCAATTTTCAAAGAATTCTCAAACTTGGTTGGTCAAACCAAAAACACACACAATAACATGTACACAATTTTAGCAAAGATTAACTTGTGTAGTGTGTGCAACTAGCATAAGCTTGAGAAACATGTGAGGTGATATACACATAGAGATCAATCACAATTTCTACAAAATCCACCACATGAATTTGAAAGAGACTATCCCTTAAAGAGTTACTCTTGAGAATCCACTATTATCAAAATAAGTGATTACAAGTAAAAAAATCACAGTACCTTATACTAACCTACAGTTGAACCCTTACCCCAATACCCAATTGGACTTGCAATGTAGTGACAGTCTCTCCTTTCAATGCACGGCTCCAAGTACGTGACTAATCAATCGATGCATGGATCCAAGTACTAACACACCAACTTGAGAAGGATGTTGACTGCAAAGTTCTTCAGTTCATCCACACGATGAAGATCAAGAAACTCCTTGGTTACAAAACCCTTCGGCGTACAAACACAACAGCTTCTTCAAGAGAAAGATGAACTAGGGCAAATTGTCTTTGATCACAATATGCATCAATAATCAATTTGCAACCTGTGAGACGGCCCTTAAAATAATCCTTACATATGTCTACGGTTATGAGAAAAAAAAATCTAAACACATAGCTTGGATATGCATGAAAAATAGATCTAGAAATCTGAATTTCGTAATTTTTGATAGATACAACTGTCGAGATATCTGTCGAGTTTCGAAAAATTAAACCTCGATAGATACGTATGTCGAGCTTTAATGAACAACACTTCTTCACTTGATTCTTAGACATATTTGCATGATTTCAATACTTGGACTTAAACTCTTGTTCCTTAAAGAATTAAACACATTTTAGATTTACCTAATTACAAATAAAATGCGTTTTGTCAAAAGATTAGCCAATTCTATATGACATATGTTCTTAACATGTTCCACATATGTCCTAACAATTTTTTTACCCACTTCTCATTGGCATTTGATGATATTGTAGTTAAGTAAGTCATTTCGAAGCTACGGTCACTACATTTGGAAACTAAACTTATTGTGTCACTTGCCTTTGAAGTTTTTTTAAGATCATGGAAAGAATTTTCGCCCATAATTGTATGTCTAATTGGTAGCTTATGCAATTACTTACATTGTACAATGTTACAATTATAATTTTTTTTTTTTTTTTATATAGAAAGTTTCAACTTATGGTGTTTGCTCTTTATATATAGCTTTCAACCTATGTTCATTGCCAAATAACATGACTTCTTGACTCTTGAGAGCTTGAACTCCCCCGTTGCAAAAATCCACCATTTCTGTGATTGAGTAGCATCTTTTTCCTTTTTCAAATCATCATTTTCCTTTGTCAAATCAAATTGAATCCTTGAAATGATGACCTCCCCAAGTGTCACCACACTTTTTTTTTATTCTTTTAAAAAAATAAGTAAAATTATAAATTATATCCCTAAAATTTGAGATGTTTAGATTTTATATTATGAATTTTCAAATTTAGAATTTATTCCTTGAAATTTAAGGGTGTTTGAATTTTACATCATAATGTTAATGATTAGATTGATTGAGGTGACTTCATAACTTGGTCTTTAATTTTAAGGCATGGGTACCCCCAGGTCCCACAAATTCTATGCATTAGAATCACTTTTATACGTATAGGAAAGGAAAGGGTAGTTTATAGGATGCCTTGAATAATTCCACACGGGCAGGGAGGTTCTGTCGAAGAAGGAAGGTTTTAATGGGCTCATTGATCATGGATGAACTCGGCTAATCGAGGTGGGCTCTCAATCTTAAGAAATTAGGCCGAATGTATGAAAGGCAGGCCGATCTTCGCTGGTGGGCTTAGTTGTCATTTCCTACTGCATATGACTAAAAGTGAACAATGGGGAGCTTCATCAGGCCACATCAAAATCCAGCCATCAAATCCGCTAAGCCTAAAAAAAACAGCAAACCCACACACCACAACATTAGGACGAAGCCACCATAATTGGGATTAAGATCCAGATGCAATTGCATCATGCAATTAACCCCCTCCCCTTCACAACGTTTTTTTTTTTTACTAATTTTATTTTTTTACTTTTACGTTTTTACAGTTTACTATATGTATGTATGTATGTATGTATGTATGCGCCACAAGTTCCAACTTTTAGAGTCTCTTTTAGCTAATCTCTCAAACTAAAGTTTATGCTATTCTTTTTCTTTGTGATATAATATGAGTTTGAATACAGCTTATTTTGCTGAAAACTGAAAACAATAAAAAAATAATTTTTTTTACTGTTTAGCACTGTTCATTGACCTAAAATCACTGTTCATGGCCAATGAACAATGCATAACGCGCTGGTTAAAAAAAAAAAAAAGTGCCTAAAACGTAGACGTCCAAAATGTGCTGCGAATCCAAACAGAGCTTATAATATCAATGTATGAGGTGCAAAGTAGAGCACGACATTGAGATTGATTTTACACTCTTTTTTATTTTTGATTTTTAATATATATAAATTTTTGTCTCCCACTTCTCATTGGCATTATTTATTTATTTATTTTTGAGAATCACTCATTGGCATTAATTGTATTGTAGTTTTGGAAGTCATCTCGGAGCTACAGTCACAACATTTTAAAAATAAACTTCTTGTGTTACTTGCTGTGGCGCACAAAATACAAATTAAAACTAGAAAACTCAAACAAAAATTGAAAGTAGAAAAGATTAAAACGATAGATCACGGCTACTATTTAAAGCAATCATCAACACCATATTTGATAAACCTCATAATCTTTTGTACATATGAGTCACTTCATTTTTTTTTTCATTAACTTGTAGCCTTACGAAGAACCTTGGCTAAAAGTTGTGACACTTTTCCACTAACCTTTACAATGTATACACCTCTCTGAAATTCCGAATATACATAAACAACTATTTGTTGCACAAGCTTAAATTTGTACGAGCATATTAATTTGTGGAGCTTTAAACCTTAGATTGGAGGTGTAGAGGGAAGATAAAATCGGTATACAAGGTCACTTACTTTGATATGGTAATCATCTCATAAGTCTAAACTGATAAGCGGGACTAATAATTAAGCATTAATTTCTGGCATTTTCTCCACTTGTTTCTCCATTGAGTTGGCAATTGGCATGGAAGAACAGTTGAATGCTGTGGAAGCTTTTTGGAACCAGCTGCATAATATGTTGAATGCTTTTGAAGTAGACTGATTGATCAATTGGTAAATTTGTTGAAAGCATTCAAGAATTTGTCGATGTGAGTCACAAAGTAATCGTACAGACATGCATACGCATAAAACGAGGATGAACCATCCAAAGGGAGGTACAAGGATCAGTAGCAGCAAGTCACAAGCAAAAGCTCCAAAAATGAAACAAACACACCTGAGTAGAGGGAGGTAGCTTGTGTTGGAAGTTAATTGGCTTATCCCTGCCAATGCTATGGTGTAAACAAGCACGGCTAAGATAAAAAGCAACATGGTTGCACCATGTGTTTGATATGGGTTGCCAAAGTTTTGATACTTGACTTGGAGGAGGGAGAGCAGCGATAAAATTAAAAAACCAAAAGCAGCATGGACTGTGGTGGAAGAACCAAGTTCTTGCTGACTGCAACAAATAGAAAAACATAGAATTGCCTGTGATTACATGCAATAGTGGTGTATATATAATTGAAGAGTGGAATTAAGTGAGTATTCATGACATTCCATTTGCTAATTAAAGTTTTTGCTTGTAAAGAGATTATGCTCACAAGTTAAATTATTTGCTGAGTCTTTGAATTTGTATCTAATACTTCATATCAAACCCCACTTGAGTAAATAATAGTTACCCTTAGAGCAGAGCTGATGTGATGCTCCGCATAATGTAAACTACTTAGTGCTAGAATTAACTTTTCATACTACTCTATGGGCTTATGTCATATATACTTTTATATTATTGTTTGGTTTAAGTGTTTTCATCACCCAATACTTAGTTTTCATCACTCAATATCCAAATTTTGTGGGTCCCACAGTAAGTTACTTTGTTTGGATGAGTTTTGAGTTATGATTTTCATCACTCAATTCTCTGATTTTTTAGTGATGAGTTATGGAAACTGAAAACACATTTTAGCTGTTTTCAGTTTCCATAATTCATAACTTAATGGCATTTTTGTAATTAAACACACATGGAGGACCCATAATCCCACCTTTTGACTGTTTGACCTTTTTTTTTTTCCCTCCTGGGTTCAGTCTTCAGTTCTTCCTTTTTTTTTTTCCCTTCTTCTTTTACTGGGTTCGAGTTTCTAGGTTTTTTTTCCCACCGGGTTCGGTGAGTTTGGCTACCAAAAAAAAAAAAAAAAGCTACACTGAGTGACAGGTATGGGGCCCACAAACAGTGTGAAAAATATTGAGTGATGACAAGTGAGTGATGATGCCAAACGGGTAGGGTATTTTAAGTGATGAGTGATAAAAATTGAGTGATAAAAAATATTGATCCAAACAAGCCCTTAGGGCCTGTTTGGTTCCTTTTTTTTCATCACTCAAATTTCGTCACTCAATTTTCGTCACTCATCACTCATCACTCTAAAATATCACACCCAAACGACACCATCACTCAATATTTTCACACTATTTGTGGGTCCCATACCTGTCACTGGTACAGTTTTTTTTTCCTAGTACCCAGATCACCCGAGAAAGAAGAAAGGAAAAAAAGAAGAAGAAACCCAGATCACCCGAACCCAGTGAAAGAAGAAAGGAAAAAAAAAAAAAAAAAAGAAGAAGGAAGAATCGAAGAAGACAAGTTGATCAGAAGAAAGGAAAAAAAAAAAAAAAGAAGGAAGGAAGAAGGAAGAAAGAAGAAGACGAGAACAGAAGAAAGGAAAAAAAAAAAAAAAAAAGAAGGAAGAACGAAGAAGACGAGATCAGAAGAAAGGAAAAAAAAAAAAAAAAAGGAAGAAGATGAACTGGATGAGAAGAAAAGGCAAAAAAGAAAAAGAAAAAAGAGGTTAACTGGTCAAAAATTGTGGCTGAGTGGGTTTCCTATGTGTGTTTAATTACAAAAATGTCATTAAGTTATGAGTTATGGAAACTGAAAACAGCCAAAATGTGTTTTCAGTTTCCATAACTCACAACTCAAAAATCAGAGAACTGAATGATGGAAACAGAGTTATGGTGCTCCCAAACAGACTTCTCGCTATGGGTCCCATCATTTTTGAGTTATGAGTTATGGAAACAAGTAAACCATATAGCCTCTTAGTAACTTGAGTGGTTTTAGAACCATAAACTATTTCATATTTACTTTGTCATAACTCTAACATAGTAGACAGTGGGTAGTTGGTTATCTCTTATACATTGATTTACTATTTTTTCTTCACCACTCACACTTTGTTGCATCACCATGTGATAAAAAGTTGTAAAATAATCTGTGGTACTAAATTTTTTCTTAGTGGCTCTGTCCAGAACATGGCCCTCCGCTGCTCCATGGGGCAATTTGAGTATTAGAGCCAAAAAGCCAGCTTTGTTCATTTTAATACAAAAACTCAAATGTTTCTGTAGAACCGCTATGTAATTTAGACTTGTCAGATGTTTCGTTTTCTCATGTTGTAAAAACATATTTTGTTGCTTTATTATATCCTCTTCTTTCTACCAAAAAAAAAAAAAAAAAAAAAAACTCAAACATTTTGTAAACCAAAAATAGTGTTTACTAAAAAAAATGATCCTGCAGGTAAGACATTGACACACGTTCTTTTTTCGTCATGAAAATATTTATTAATATTGAACTAGTAATATTCATGGGCATATAGGAAAATGTAGAACTTTTTAAAGCAAAGAAATTTGAACTAACCCTCCATGTTCGTGACTAAGATTTCTGCCCTCCATTCTTGCCTCCTTGCTATTTGTGTTCAGCGTTCCTCCTTGCTATGTGTTTGCCTTTCTTTGCTTTGTTTTATAGTGTTCTTCTGCAGTCCTTCATGTCATGTTTGTGGTAGTGCATACTGATGAATATGCAATTTCTGCATTTTGAGCCGCTGGTCCAATAATAAAGTGCCAAGTACCTTTCTATACTTTCTATACTATGTTTTATGTTGTTCTTCTGCAGTTACTCATGTCATATTTGTGGTAGAATCACCTGATAGTGATGAATATGGAATTCCCGCAATTTGAACCACTAGCTGCTAGTCAAATAATTTTTATTATTTATTTTTGAAGTTGTCAACAGACTCAACACCAACTCAACAGTTTGGCCTTCTACACATTTCTTTGTTTTGTTACTTTTTGCTGGCGTTTGTCACGGGTTAATCTAAGATCTCTGAGAATGTCAAAATATTTTCAAGCTTAATTGCAAATCATACAAGAGAATTAAATGCGCTAAGGATACCTAAATTTCCTACCACTATTTATAGCAATATGAATTCCCTATAAAAAAAAATGTAGGTATCTATATTCTTATACCTTGATAAAGTTACACCTTGTATAAATTGACAATTTTGCTAATTCTCCTTACCCTTCAGTCAATAGGGGTTATATATATATATATATATATATATATATACACACACACACACACACACACACGCTATTTTAAATTATCAATTTCAGTAATTATTTTTTTTATGTCATTAAAAAAATGTTATATTATAGTTTCATTGAATTTTCTATGGTTTATAGTTTATATTTTTTTTTCTCATAATTTAGTTGGAGAAAGATTAAAGAAAGAAAAAACTTCATGTTGTATTTACGAATCAAATGATATTCTAGGAAAAATAAATAATTTTTATAAGATTTTTAGAAAGAAACCAAATATAAGCATCTTATACTCTCAAGATTTTTATTAGATTTCAAATTGAACTAAACATAGAAATAATTACATTCTCATACATTCAGGTTACTAGGTATTGTATTTTCAAAAATTTGAATTCTAGGGATAATGTGAATTCTCTCCTACGCTATCTTGTAGTGTTCTTTTGTAGTTCTTAATGTCATGTTTGTGGTAGAATCACTTGCATATTGGTGAATATTTAATTACTAAGAGAATTGCTAGAGTTAGAAATTTCTTTATATATTTTTTTTACAAATTGTTAATATGATTAATATTTATTAGTAAATAAAAAAGTGATATTAGTGGTGAGTCACGTAAGAACCATTAAATTTTTTTTACAATGATAATTTTGTAAAATAATTTAGAAATGTAGTAGTACTCAATTAGTAATTATTCCTACAATTTGAGATTGAATTGATTGTTTGGATTTGACAAAAGAAACCTCGGAATATTGCTGAGTCAGTGCAGACAAGCTATTGACTTTCAAGAGATGATACCGTCCAAAAAATTGATGGATGACAGTCTACCGAGATGATACCGTCCAAAAATTCCACATTGTGTGGAAAAATGTCATTAAAACTCAGATATATGAGAGTTCCACATCTACCCCGATTGGAAAATTAAAAAGTAACCCATCTTGTCACCGTCTGCAACAAAGCGTGCGAGTTTTTTGGTTTCCACTTTCTACCGTCCAATTTCACTTAAAAATAAGTTAGGGCCGGTATGCAGAGAGAATTTTAGCATCGTTTAAACTAATGTGAAAATTATGATTTAAAAACTATTGTAAAAACATGTTTTTAGAGTATTTACAAAATAAAAAATGTGTTTGATATTATATATTAAATAACATGTCTCAGTGTGTAGAAAAACATAATTATGTGTTTAGTGTGTGTGTATTTTTTTAAAAAACTGACAAGTTGGCCCTTTGTTGGAATTGAAGAAGAAAGCTTTATGTGTTGTCTAATCAAGTGGATCCTATTTTTTTAAAAATATTTACAAAAGTGTCATTAAAAAACATTATTTGAAATTTGAAAATTGATAAAAGGAGTTTTTCAAATTTAGTGTTTAAAACCCTAAAATGAGTAACATAACTCAAACACTCTTAAAAAAATATACTTACCAAACACTTTTTTTTAGAATCACAATTTTCAGTATTTAAACACTGAAAACTGTTGTTTGAAATCACATACCAAATTGGCTCTAGTTTTACAAATAATGCATATTTGGGGTTTTAAGTTTTTTTTTTTTTTTTTTTATAGCTTTTATATATATATATATATATATATCTTTTTAAATCTCACTTTTTTTTAATATAAAAAGATTTTTAGTACATAAAATCTAACATACAGTAACTACACTTTTCTCTTACAAAAAAATGAATATCGCATGTGGATTTTACGTATGAGATTCATTTTATATTAGAGGAAAGTATAATATATTGGATAAATATAATTTCACATGCGAACAGGCGAGAAGTCGAAACGTATAGACCAATGGCAGAGTCAGCAATTAATCACCCCTTTGGAGCTCCACAAAAATTGACCTATATAAAGATATTTTTGAAATATATAGGCCCCCTTTGTTAAATTGGTTTACTTTACAAAAATCAACTACATATTTCCTCATTTCCTAAACAAAAGATGGTGATTAATGGATACCACGTAAAACTGTTGCTTTAATATAAATATATATATATATATATATATTTATTTATTTATATATGTTTGTTTTTCACTCTTGTCATCGATGTCAAGCATTGATTAGTGGGTTCTACGAAATATATTTCTTTTTAAAAACTGTGGGTTTGTAATTTGTATACCAGCTCCAAACAATGTATACAATTTATTTCACAATTAATAAAGCGGTTGACTATAAGTGATGGACATAAATTACACTCAGGAAAACACTATTTTTTTTTCTTATCACTTAAAGTTGATATTAGTAATCATCATTTTTCTTGTGAAAAAAGTTGCATTGTAACATTATTGGGTACTAAAAGGACTAATAACTTTAGAGTCTCCACTAATATTTTTATCTTTTCCATATCTTGACTTTTTTATGGTTTCAAACATTGTAACATTATTGGGTACTAAAAGGACTAAAAACTTTAGAGCCTCCACTAATATTTTTATCTTTTCCATATCTTGACTTTTTCATGGTTTCAAATGATGAGTTCTTGTATAAACCAAAATTTAACTATTTAGAAAAATAAAGGAAGAAACTCTATACTATTTTTGAAAAGCATTCTAGACAATGAGGCATGTATACAATTTTTGTAGGTTTATTGCTATATATTGTTTTAACACTTTTGATTTGTCCCTTTAAAAAAAACACTTTTGATTTAATTCATCATTTATTTAAGAAATCAAAAAACATATATAAACTTTATGTATTTAAATTAATATCTCAATTTCAGTAGAGCACGACATTGGTTTTTCAGGGTTTGATTTTATTTATTTTTTCACCCACTTCTCATTGGCATTTGATGATATTGCAGTTGAAGAAGTCATCTTGGAATTTGGAAACAAAACTTCTTGTGTCACTTGCCGTGGGTCACAAATTTAATATTTCACAGTTTTTTTAAGATCATGGAAAGAATTGTCGTCCATAATTGTATGTCTAATTGGTAGCTTATGCAAATTACTTACACGGTACAATATTACAATCACAACATTTTTTTTTTTTTTTTATAGAAAATTTCAACTTATGGTATCCATTTTTTATATACAGCTTTCAACCTATGTTTATTATCAATTGATATGACTTCTTGACTCTTGAGACCTTGAACACCCCCATTGCAAAAATTCACCATTTTCGTGATTGAGTAGCATCATTTTCCTTTGTCAAATCAAATTGTATCCTTGAAATGATGACCTCTCCTAATGTCACCACACTTTTTTTATTCTTAAAAAAAAAAAAATGATAAATTGCAAATTACACCCCTATAATTTGGGGTATTTAAATTTTACACCAAGAAGTTTCCAAATTTGGAATTTCTCCCTTGAAATTTGGAGGTATTTAGATTTTATACTATAACGTTTTAGAATTTGGATTTTAAACACTAAAGTTTGAAGTTGTTTGGCTTACAAGTTTACACCCCAAAATTTTGAAATTTTAGGATGTAAAATCCAAACTCTCCCATACTTTAGGGGTAAAATTTAAATTTTGAAATTTTAAAGCGTAAAATCCAAATTTTAGGAGGTGTAATTTGTAATTTATCCAAAAAATTAATTACTAAAGAGAAGTTGATGAAGGTCCTATAGATATGAGAACCAACACCAGTGTCACCACACTTTTTTTGTCATCTCATTTACATTTCTGTTAATCAAACTTCGAATATCACTCATAAAAAGATTTTAATAAAATACAACAATTAAATGATGCTCCTCCTTGTGTGGGAACAAGAATTTTCTCAGCCAAATGCCTCTCATACGGGGGGAAACAAGTTTCATTCTAGCTACCATATCATTGACAGGAAAAGTGAAAACAAAACTCAAACTAAAATCGAAAATAGAAAAGTTCGAAACAATAGATCACTGCTACTATATAAAGCAATAATCAACACACGTATTATTGTTCTTTTCATCAGCAAGTAGCCATACCGAGGCAAAGTTTTCCACTAGCTTTGCAGAGTATTCACACCCGTGATATTCAAAACATACATAAACAACTATTTGTTGCGGAAGCATAAATTGATATGAGCATATTGATATATGGAGTTTTTAATTAACATTAGATGAGAGGTGCAGAGTGGAGACTGGAGACAAGATCAAAATATAAGGTAACTTTGAAATCACGAAAATCTGAAAAGTTTTAGTTGATAGGAGGACTAATTTGGCACTATTATCTTCATTTCACCACTTGTCTCTATTAAGTTGGCAGTTGTACACACTACAAAAAATGAGGGCTATAGTCGCGTTTGAAAAACTTAGCTATAGACCCTAAAAACGCAGTTATAGGCTATAGTCATGTTTCCAAACACGGCCTATCCTGCCGACAATAGCCCCCTGCAGGATCTATAGTTGCGTTTTTCTAAACGCGGCTATAGGGCCCCCCTTATAGCTGCGTTTTTTACCCCCTATAGCTGCGTTTTTCCACTCCTTATAAGCTGAGACCTATAGCTTCGTTTTGTAAAAAACGTGGCTATAGACCCGCTTTGAGCTGCGTTTAAAACGCTGCTATAGGTACAGTTTTGGCTGCATTTTAAAAACATGGCTAAAGCCTAAAACGAAGCTATAGGTTTATTTTAAAAAAAAATTTCGGGGTTTTCTTTTTCCTCAAAAAATTCAAAATTCAAAAAAAAAAAAAAAACTAGAAATTAAACAGAAACCCAAAAAATTCAAAAACAAACACAATATACTCGCAATACAAATACACCAAAAAAATTCAAAATCAAACACAACATACTCACAATTCAAACACAATGTGCTCCAAAATATAAGAACACAAACCCATGAATCTCCTCTCATTCAACAAAACCAAGCCAAATCTAACACTAAATCCATTCAAGAAACACAAAAGCACAAGCTCAGAAACACAAAAGAACAAGCTCAAGAACACAAACCCATTTAAACATAAGCACAATATTAGCAACACAATAGCACAAATTCAAGCACAGATCAAAAAAATTCAAATTCAAATAATTTCACCAATGTAAAACCCATACATATAAACACATAAATATTACTCTCAATGCTCATAAATCACATGGGTTTTAATATTAAAGCTTAGATAAAAAAATAACCTCTAGCAAAAGTATAGTACCCATAAAAAGATTAGAAATTTTTTACGTCAAATAGTAGAGATGAGTGAGTCTTAACATTTCCTATGAAGCTTTCAGTGATCCTTGCTGAAAAAATGAAGTATATAGAGAGGAGCGTGCACGTTGTGTTGAGAGAAAAAGAAAAGAAAAGAAAAGAAAAGAAAAGAAAAGAAGAACATGTGTGGCCGGCCAAAGAGAGAAAAGAGATATTTCGAAATTGAGTGGTAGGGAGCAAATGGGGTAGGTGAGGAGTCAGGTCAACCTTTTTTTTTTTTTTTTTTTTTTTTTTGGTGTTACCTATAGCCGGGTTTTAAAAAAAAAAACACGGCTATAGGTCCCCCTTAAAAAATTTTATATCCTAATCGGCTTTATATCTCAGGCCATTCCTTTTTTTGTATGTTACCTATAGCCGCGTTTTTAAAAACGCAGCTATAGGTTCTTATTTAAAAAAAAAATATTTGGCTATATATTCAATGTCATCGTTTAAAAAAAAAAAATATATATATATATATATATATATTATTTGATTGGACCTATAGCAGAGTTTTTAAAAATGCGACTATAGGTCCCCCTTTTTCCTATAGCCGTGCTTTTAATAATGCGGCTATAGATCCTCCTTAAAAATATTTCCCGGACAACTTTTCATTTAGGTGTTACCTATAGCTGTGGTTCTAAAAACGCGGCTTTTGGTCCCCCTTTTTCTGTGTTACCTATAGCCGCGTTTTTAAAAATGCGGCTATAGATCCTCCTTAAAAAATATATCCCAAACAGCCTTTGTTTTGGGTGTTACCTACGTTTTTAAAAATGCGGCTATAGGTCCCCCACTAAAAAAAATTATTTCGACTGGACTTATAGTTGCGTTTTTTAAACGCGGCTATAGGCCCTTTCAAAAAAACGCAGCTAATGACACTACAAACGTGGCTATAGACTTTACCTATAGCCGCATTTTTAAAAACGCGGCTAAAGGTTAAGTCTATAGTCGTGTTTGTAAGAAACGCAGCTATAGGTCCTCCTTTGGCCACGTTTTTTGAAAATGCAGCTAAAAAAACGCGACTATAGCCTGCGTTTTTTGTAGTGTGTCATCGAAAAACCATTAAATGCTCTAGAAGCTGCTCGACACAGCAATTGGAAACCATTTCAAAACCAACCACAAAATATGTTGAATGCCTTTGAACTAAGTTGATTGATCAGATAGAAAATTTATTGAAGAATCAATTGGTGTGAGTTACAAAGTAATCGTATAGACATGCATACACAAATAAAGAGGATGAGGCATTCAAAGGAGGGTGTACAAGGATTAGTAGCAGCTTTTGATGGTCGTGAAGGTGGTGCTGACGGCCAATGATGGCTTAATCTAGTAGATTTGGAGATTTTTGGCTACAATGAGAAGGTGAGGGATGTTTGGGTTAGTGTTTTGATCAGTAATTCTAGAACCATGACAAAGTCTAGCTACAAAATTGGTTGTGGTTTAAGGCTACAACCTTACTCAATATATTTTTATTGGAAGTGAACTTTGACAAATCCACTATTGGATTATATCTTCTTCTTATATCCTTTATATTTGCAAATTTCTAGAAAATTAAATATTAATAGCTATGCCATCAATAAATTGTTTAAATTGTAAGTTTTTGTAGTTTAAAATTATGCATAAAATATAAGCTTATAGATCATATAGTAAATATTATCTGATTGACACAAAATTTGATGTGTATTAAGAACGTAAAAAACATGCAATTCAATAGTTAGATTTTCAAAATATGAAGTACTGCATATTTTATTGAGTAAGGTTGTAGCCTTAGGCTATAACTAATTTTGTAACTAAATTTTGTTAAAAAAAAATCCACTTCTAGTGGGGCCTGGTATAGTCTTTGGGCCGCATTCTGTGGAAGAAGGAAATGTCTAAATTCTGGCCTAATGGATAAATTCACTAATAGAGCTAGGCTCTCAAGTTTGAATAATTGGGCCGAATAAAGGAAACGTTGGTCTATCTTTACTAATGCGCCGAGGTGCTGGTTTGCTACTACAAATTGCAACACTAACACCGTGTTTGGTTATAGCTAGGGAAAGGGAAGAGAAAGAAAAAGATTTCCTTTTGGTGTGTTTGGATATAAAGAGGAAAAGAGAAAAGAAAAGAAAAGAAAATAATTATGTTTGGTTGGCTGAGAGAGGTGAAATAGAAAGAAAAATGTATGTTTTTTACTTATATGCCCTCATAAAATTGTGTGTGTGTGTGTGTGTGAGAGAGAGAGAGAGAGAGAGAGAGAGAGAGAGAGAGAGAGATAATGGCAAAAATGTAATTATAGAACATGAAAAGTCAAATATGTCAGGCTCCACTTTTTTGGTTGAAGTCTTTCTCTTCATTTCTGCCCAAAATGGGAGGATTATAAAATGTGGGTCCATATGATTGAATTTTTTATCTTTTCTTTCTCTCACATAAACCAAACAAAGGAAATTACTGTTTGACCTAACCCTTCCCTTCCTATCCCTCCTTTTCCTGCTGAACCAAACATAGTGTAAATTCAGACGAAAACAAACCAAAAGGGACAACCTTAGTTTCCTTTAAATTTTTAATGAAGTTACTTTTTCTACTCAAAAAAATAAGGAAAACAAACCGAAAGGGACAATCAGCCGGTTTACTCAAGTATCTGTCCGGGAATTGCTTCTTTCTAATAATTTATTTGTATGATGTAAGTCAAAAAACTAGAAGTTAACTTATTTTTAAGAAACTAAAAGTTAGATTAATTAAAAAAAAAAAAAAAACTAGGACAAAACACATTGGATAATTTAAACAAAAAACAAGCTTTTAATTGGTTGACAAAAGCAGATATAATATGAGGCTTAATATGATAAATTTAAGTTTTTTTAAAAAAATATTTAAATATGAATTATATAATATATATTTGAATTTTTATTTGAAAATCATTTTGTTTCTTTTAAGATACAAAATTACTAATAAGCTTTTCATATTTAAATATGAATTGGCTAAAGTGATCACGCGTTGTAGCTTCTACCATTTAAAGCAATCAAATACACATATTCGGTAAATCTCATTATTTTTCTTTTAAGCACTTTTATGAGTCACTTCCTTTTTTTTCTTTAATTAGCAAGTAGCCTTATTAAGTAAAATAGCTAATAGTTCCCACAATAGTCATAGACTCATGGCACTTTACCACTAACCTTGCATTGTATTCATATTGTGACATTCAAAACATACATGAACAACTATTTGTTGCAAGAGCTTAAATTAATACAAACATATTAATTTTGGAGTTTTTAACTTTAGGTAAGATACGATCAGGTTATTAGGTCACTTTGGCATCATGATAATTTCAAAAGTATATTAATAGAAGGACTAATTAGCCACTAATTATTTCCATTTCCTCCACTTGTTTCTCACTTGAGTTGGCAGTTGGCATCAAAGAATTTTTGGATGCTTTAGACGCTGCTTGAAACTATGATTGGAAGCTATTTCGGAACAAGTCATACGATATGTTAATTGTTGAACACCTTTGAAGTAGACTAATTGATTGATTGGAAAATTTGTTGAAAGCGTGGGAGAATTTGTTGTGTCTCATAAAGTAATTGTAGAGACATGCATACAAATAAAACGAGGATGAGCCGTCCAAAGGGAGGTATGATGATCAATAGCAGTAAGTCACAGGAATAAGCTCCAAAAATGAAACACACACGCCTAAGTATAGGGAGGTAGCTGGTGTTGGGAGCTGGTTGGCTTATCCCTGCCAATGCTATATTGTAACCAATTACAGCTACAATAAAAAAGCAACATGGTTGCACTGTTTGTTTGAAATGGGTTGCCAAAGTATTGATATTTGACTTGGAGGAGGGTAAGTAGCGATATTATGAGAAACCCAACAGCAGTATGCACTTTAATGGAAAAACCAAGTTCTTGTTGACTGCCACAAATAAAAGACGAACATGGAATTTCCTCATATTAGATGCAATATTAGTTGATATACACTTGAAAAGTGAGCAGAAGGGAATTAATGGAATATCTATGACATTTCATTTGCCAACAAATGTTTTTGCCTATAATTAGATAAATGCACATTTTATGTTAGAAGAAAATAGTTGACATGATTTTTTTTGTCACAACTTGTCATCAAGTTATGGCAAATGGTGTGATCCTAGTAGAATTGTTAATTTAGAGGTGTAAGTTAAATTATTTGTTGAGTCTTTCAATATTATATCAAATACGTTGTATAAGATTTTGCGTTCATTAATGGCTTGCAATTAATTCAATTAGTAAGGTTTCTTGTCGTCAAATAAAAGATTTGGAGTTCAAATCTTGCTTAAACTAATTAAAAGCCTATTAGTGTCTTGACTTGATGATAAAAAGCAATTATCATGAAGCAAATGTCATGTCATATGTTAAAATTCTATTGTTTCTAAAAAATAAAAAACTTGTGTTCACTAATAATGAAGGATAATGTTAACTGTAAGGACGCTGTTAGGTTCTAATACTTTAGGTTAAATGTATTAGAACTTCAATTTGTAATGTTGGCAAACTATGATTAAAACGTTTTAGTCTTATTTAGACTTGCTCAAAGTATATGTTTTTATGTAAAGTTAGAATCGAGTTACTGCAAGATTTACTGTGTAAATTTGCCTAGCTCGATCGATCGAAAATTAGATTCGATTTATTGAAAGTCGTGCAGATCATTTTTCTGTAGAAATTTTCAACTCAAGCCAAGCCTGTTTGACGTGTAGGGTTTTATGTTTTGCCCTAAGTATATAAGGGAAAACCCTAGCCACGTTTTAGGTTGCTCTTTATGCTGTGTGTGTGAATCTTTTGTAAGATCAAGAGGCGTTTGCCTTCACATACACTTAGGGTTATCAAGATCTAGATTGATGTCTTAAGCTTGGTGATCAATTTAGTTACAGTTTCAAGAGCTTAAAGATATACAAGCAGGAGTGCTTGTGCTTACTGTGAATTCAAGAAAGAAGTAATCCGTGGACTCGGAACTGTCACGTGATCATGGCAATAAGTTTCCTACTCGATGTAGCAATAGGATGTTAGTGGTCTAAGTCGCTATTGTGTAAACTTCAATTCTTTTATAGTGGATTCTTTTTTATCTTGAGGATAGCTAGGTTAAATCCTCCCCAGGTTTTTTACCAGTTTGATTTTCTTGGGTCATCGTATCATTGTGTTCTTTAAATTTCTACTACTTTGCATGATATGATTGTTTTGGTTTAACTTAGATTTGAACAATAAACCTAAGTATTCATTTGGTTAATTAATTAGGTTGAACAACTTATGTTTTAAGGGGGTCTAATACTATACAGGTGGTATCAAAGCAGGTAGCTCATTTGTTCTAGATCCTTTGATCTAAGAGCTGATCCTTAATCTTTATTTTCATAGAACACAGTCACTTTCTTGTGATCCCACCTCACTTTGATGGGAACAACTATGTCTACTAGAAAGTAAGGATGAAAAGATTCCTGAAATCCATTGATGAGAGAGTTTGGAATTCCGTTGAATACAGATGGGAGAAGCCCATTACTCCTGTTAGTGAGTGGCAAACTTCTCAGAAAGAAGCAGCCGCTTTTAATAGCAAAACCATGAATGCTATTTTTAATGCTATTTCTATGGAGGAATTCAAGAGAATCTCTAATGTTGAGGTTGCTCATATTGCATGGAATATTCTCCAAACTGTGCATGTTAGTGAGTGGCAAACTTCTCAAAAAGAAGCAGTCGCTTTTAATAGCAAAGTCATGAATGCTATTTTTAATGTTGTTTCTATGGAGGAATTTAAGAGAATCTCTAATGTTGAGATTGTTCATACTGCATGGAATATTCTCCAGACTGTGCATGAAGGCACAAAGGCAAATAAAATCAATAAGTTGCAGCAATTAACTACTAGATTTGAAAGCATTAGGATATTTGATGATGAATCTTTTGGTGAATTCTATGTTAAGCTTAATGATATTGTTAATTCTGCATATAATTTGGGTGAAATCTATGATCAACCTAAAATTGTTAGGAAGATTCTTAGATCTTTGACTGAGGATTTTATACCCAAAGTGACTACCATAACTGAAAGCAAGAATGTGGACTCCATCCTTGTTGATGAACTTGTAGGATCTCTTTAGTCATATGAGTTAAACCTACCTAAGCCTACCAAATCCAAATCAATGACTCTTAAGTCTGTTGATGATGTTAATGTGAATGGATTTGATGATGAGTTCTCTGCTACAGAGATTGTCTATCCAGCCAAGAATTTTAAAAACTTTCTTAGGAATAACAACAGAAGGGCAAGAGGTGAAAACAATGCTGAACCTAGAAATTTTAAGAGGAATGATCCCACTAAAGTGAATAACACTGAAAAACCTAAAGAGAAAGTTGGTCAACCTTCTACTAATTCTATGGTTCAATAATGTTTTGGTTGTTAAGGGTGTGGTCATTTGAAATCAGAATGTCTTACATTCTTAAGGTCTAAGGGTAAGGCTATGGCTGTAACTCTTATTGATGATGAAGTTTCTCGATAATGAGTTTGGTAGTGATGAGGATGGATACTTCATTGTTTTTACAGCTACTGCTGTAGTTGATGAAAGTGTTGCTATTGAGGAGAACCCTTCTGATGGGAAACTCTCTGAGGATGCAGATTTGTAAGAAACCTATAATAAACTTTGCAAAGTTGCTGCAAAGGATGCTATGAATGTTGGCCTAGGCTTAAAGAAAATTGCATCTCTTAAACTTCATAAGAAAAATTTTCTTGTGAAACTGTTTGCCGCTAATGAATTGTTGAATAATGTGAAGACTGAGAACATGCCTTTGCTTAATAAAGTTAAGAATTTGGAACTTGAATTATCTGTTACTAGAGAACAAACTAATATGTTTGCAAGTTCCAAACTTGATCACATGCTGAGTGTTCAAAAGTCTCCCTCTGACAAAACTGGTTTAGGTTTTATAGAAAACATCTCTGTGCCTGAATCATGTTTCACAAACTTTGTTCCTTCTTCTGAGCCACCTATGAGTGAGGTTGTCAAACTTGTAGAAGTCATACCTCTTAGGAAGATTAGGGTTGATCTTCAAGAATCTAAACCTAAGGCTCCTAATCCTTCAAAGGGCAAGTTTCATGATAAGCCTGCATGGGTTTGTCATTTTTGTGAAAAGTCTGGGCACATTCGTCCAAACTGTTTCAAATTGCAAGCCAAAAGCGAGCAAATAAACCAAAAGCACTTGTGTCTCAAGCACAAGATCTTATGGTACTTATTGGTGAGTTGGTAAAGGTTTTAAACCTTTATTCCAATCCTAGAGTTGCTCAGAATTCTAATGTGAACAATAACTCCAATGCAAGAGTTGCATCTAAAAAGTTTTAGATGCAAAAGGCTCGATCTAATTGAGTCTTTCTGACATGGTCCCTATGCTTCATCACTCTACTCTTTATGACCATTCTTGGATTTGATATCAAGGTTGGCCATTTTATCTTTACATAACATGTTTATGTGCCATGTTTAGCTTGGATGAGTTTACTTTATTGCATTTTACTAGTTTAAGCTTTGTAGTGCATGTTGTGTGAGAGTTGTTTATAGTTTTTTATCACATGATCTTGATCTTGAAGTCACATGTCTTTGATTGTTGGACTTGAACTTATTGAGAAAGGCATAAATAACCATCTCACCACTGTTTACTCGCAAATCATGAACACCTTAGTGCATATCGTAAGATTTTGTGCTCGAGAAAGTGTAGCATATGCACAAAAAGAACATAAGATATAGCCTTGGTTTAAATGCTAAAATTGGTGGGTACATTATTGGGCTATAATAACTTCGCAATCAAATAAAATTGGTGTGTACATTATCCTGGCTATTTTAATAAGTTTCTAATCAAATAAAATTGGTGTGTACATTATGAGGCAATTCAAGAAATTTATATGATTGCAAGCTTTTATTCTAGAAGATGTGAGAGTTATATGATGTAACTCTTTAGGTGATAGTCTCTTTCAATTATATGTGATGAATTGTGTAGAAATTGTGATTTTTTACTATTCACACATCACCTCACATGTTTCTCAAAGTTTTTGCTAGTTGCACACACTACACAAATTACTCTTTGCTAAACTTTGTACATGTTATTGTGTGTGATTTTGTTGTGGCCATCCAAGATTGAGAATTTCTTGGTTTTTACTGCAAAATGTGTTTGAAGTTTGAGAATTTAAGGAAAATTGATTGAAAATCTTAATTTTGGGAAATATGTGTTCAATTCGTGTATTTTTGAAAAGCATTTCATCTCATAGTCATGCATTCTATTCATAAAATACTATGCTTTGAGGTGTTTCTGCACAAAACTGTTCAGTTTTTCAAAAAAATTTGTCTTTTCAAGATCAATTTTTTGTCGTTGTCCCTCCAACTTTTTACAAGGTTTTTGTCTTTTAAGGCCCGTAAGATCAATGTTTCATGCATTTTTAGGGTAAAATTCGAACCTGTGAGAAATTGGGATTTTTGTTGATTTCAATCTTTTCTTTGGAAATTGATCGATGGGTTTTTGTTATAGGATGTTATTAAACTGTTCTTCGTGGTTTAATTTGATCAATTTGATGATTTGGGAAAATTTTTAAATTCTAGGGCTTGGAACTACCCGAATTGGGGATTTTGTTTAATTGTGCTTAATTTGATGAAATTGGCTTGGTAGATTGATTAATTTGATCATTCTTTTGTGTTATATATCTTGTGTAATGATCAATTTGGTCAATTTCTTGGTTTTTTGAAAGTGGGTTTTCAAAATTTGGGATTTTTGATATAAACTCTATGCTTAAGCCAATTTTGTGTTTTTTAAGTAAAATTGAACTACTTCTCACTGCATTAGAGCATGCATCATGTGTTGAAATTGTTCATATATCATATAGATTGTTATTTCTATATATTTATGTGCTAACTTGCAGTTTGCCCTTGGTTTTGTTTTGTTTTGTTTTGTTTTTTTTTTTGTTTTTTTTTGTTTTTTTTTGTTTTTTTTTTTCTGTCTTCTTTGTGTCTATTTTTTTGCTCTTTAGAATCATGGTTAGGAAGACTAGAGCTCATAAGGTGTCCTCCTCCTCTTCTTCTCCTACTTTTGATAGCTCTAGGTTTCCAGGTGAAAAAAAATCAGAAAACTTATGAGAAGTTAAACATTCGTAGGACTGTCTGGGCTGAGAAAAAAGTTTTGTTAAATGAGTTAGATAGTGAGATTAGGAGAAATTTTGATAGTCGAGGTTGGTTACCTTTATTAGAGGTAGATTATCCTCCTCCGGCCACCTTGATAAGAGAGTTTTACTCGAATCTCTCTGTCCATGCTTATTATTCCAACACTCAAATGAAGAGTTGGATACGGGGTGAAGAGTTCAGCATTACTCCTTCAATAGTGGTTGATGCTTTTAGGGTGCCATTGGTCCAGCATCCTGTCTACCCTTGTGATGAGTCTCCTCCGCTTAATGATATCATGTCATACATCGCTGGTACTTCTATCCAGTGGGGTTCAGATCCTCGGATCACTTCTGCTGAGTTGATTGAGATTCATTATCTTTTCTTTCGGATTTCTTGTCATTCTTTATGGCCTATCTCTCATTTTCACACCATTCCTATCAACCGTTGTGCATTTTTGTATGCCTTTGTTACAGACACTCCTATGAGTTTTCCTCATATTTTCATTCGTTCCTTGATTGAGGTTCATTGGAGTAGTTTTGTTTCTCATGCTCTTTTCTTTCCAGTTTTTATTCATCGGATTTTTTTGCATTTAGGATTAAAGCAGTTTCCTAAGTTTGAGCCTGTTCACATCATAGCTCCCATAGGTGCCATCTTTCTTCAGCAAAGGGCTGCTCAGATGAGAGCAAGCTCTAAATGCCCGAGGGTTGAGTCGTCCGGTGGTGTTCCTCCTGCTCCTTCTCCTCCTACTACAGGTGCTACTTCAACTGAGGTGTTTATTGATCCTGCTGCTGCTGTTTCTCTACCTTCTACTTCGGATGATTCAGACATTCGTCGTATGTTGGAGACTCTCATGACCGTTCAGGCGGCTCATGGTCAGCTTTTGGTGGACATGCTTGATGAGCTTCGTGCTTTCCAAGCGGATTTGGATTGTTTTAGACGATCACCTCTACCACCTCCTTTTGATGATGAGTGAGTGCCCTTTTGCAATTCGTTACAAAAAAGGGGAGTACATTTGTAGAGGAGATTTTGTTGTTAGGGGGAGATTTTATTGTTTTGAGCAGTGGAGCTTTAGATTGTATCTAGGTGCTTCATTGTGTATCTACCTTTTTGGCTCATGATGTAGTTTTTTTTTTTTTTTTTTTGGGTTGTTCATGATAGGAGGAAATACTTTGATGTATTTATATATGTTTCTAGTTTCACATTATGCTACTTTGCTTATTGATTTATTTTTATGAGCTTATTCATGATTATATGTCTTTATTTTTTGTTATGTGAAATCAAGAAGTTATTTTACTTTACTTGTATTTTCCATACATTCGTTTATGTGTTTGTTAAGTGTTATAAGAATTTACAGGTTGATTCAGTTGTTCTGCTATCTACACTTGCAACTGATAGATAGTAGTTAGGTTGAATTTGTTGTGTTGGGCAATGATATTGTATTGGGCTGATTTTTGTAAACTTTGAGCAATTTGTTTTGGTTTGTGTTTTGTCATGAATTGCCAAAGGGGGAGTTTGTTAAGTTCTAAGACTTTTAAGTTAAATGTATTAGAACTTCAATTTGTAATGTTGGCAAATTATGATCAAAAAGTTTTAGGCTTATTTAGACTTGCTCAAAGTATATGTTTTTATGTAAGTTAGAATCGAGTTACTACAGAATTTACTGTGTGAATCTACTTAACTCAGTCGTGCAGATTGTTTTTCTGCAGAAATTTTCAACTTAACCCAAGCCCGTTTGACGTGTAGGGTTTTATATTTTTCCCTAAGTATATAAAGAAAAACCCTAGCCACGTTTCAGGTTGCTCTTTATGCTGTGTGTGTGAATCTTTTGTGAAATTGAGAGGTGTTTGCCTTCACATACACTTAGGATTATCAAGATCCAGATTGATGTCAAGAGCTTGGTGATCAATGCAGTTGCAGTTTCAAGAGCTTAAAGATATACAAGTAGGAGTGCTTGTGCTTGTTGTGAATCTAAGAAAGAAGTAGTCTGTGGACTCGGAGCTGTCACGTGGTTGTGGTAATAAGTTTCCTACTCGAGATAGCAATAGGATGTTAGTGGTCTAAGTTGCTATTGTGTAAACTTCTATTCTTTCATAGTAGATTCGTTTTTACCTTGAGGATAGTTAGTTTAAATCCTCCCTAGGTTTTTTATTGGTTTGGTTTTCCTGGGTCATCATATCATTGTGTTCTTTATATTTCCGCTGCTTTGCATGATATGATTGCTTTGGTTTAACCTAGATCTGAATAATAAACTTAAGTATTCACTTGGTTAATTAATTAGGTTAAACAACTTATGCTTTAAGGGGTCTAAAACTGTATAGACGCAATTTGAGTCCTTAACCCAATGGATGAATGAATTTAGGCCCAAAAAGCCCAATACAATGAATTTGTAGAGAGTGGATTAGAAAACTGGGCTTTAATGAGTTGGACAACAAGTGAAATGGATTCTAGAGACAAGAAAAAGGATATAAATTGATTTAAAAAAAAAAAAAAATCGTCATCGGTAACGTCCGAGGAGATCAGTTTTTATATATTTCTTTCAAGTTGAATTATAGATTTTAGTTTTTGACTGCTACAGTATTTAACTCTTAATTTCTCGATCCCTTTTCCTTAGGGACATCCTCCTATTTTATACTCCCTCATTCCTCTCATTTCCACTTTCCACGGGTTGATTTAGTTTGCTGGTCTTGATACTTGTCCTATCAGCACCTTCCTGAAGTCTTTGGGAATAGTTGTAAAGTTGAAAATTACTATTCAGGTATTACTTTCTCATTAACGCGGTCAGAAAGTTAGCTACAGAGCACTCAATGCGGTGATAGCAGCTTTCTCTTTAGATATTTCATAGTCTCTCATTTGTCGTACGCTTCCTCGAAGCATATTCTTATCAACTGAACCTTCTAGTAAATCACTTTAGATGATCGAGTGCACCATTTGGCCTTTGCTTTGCTTAGCTGAGGCGATACTCCTCCTCGGCACACATTCTCAGTCCTTCCTAGTTGCAAACTGGTTGTAGAGCTCTAGGTCTTACATCTTCATTATCGTTTATCTGTTCTCGGACTAATGAATGTCCTCATACAAGGCCCAAGGCCCAATTTGCACTCTTGGGCCCCTTCTCCCTACAATAGCCCCTCAAAACTCTGGGTTTCCTCCTCCCATCCGATGAGAAAATGGGGTTTTGAATATGAACAATTAATTTCACACGTTTCCTTAATTTTTACACATGGGAGTGTTGCTTCGCGTGCACCATAATTGTTCACAACATTTTGGAGTCCAAAGCGTCTCATTAAACGCTCTACGCGGTGCTCTGTTCCCCCCATCCTATGATAAGATGTAGATCCTATGGCTGACGTTTCTCCTTAAATTTCATGCGGGATAACTCCCACTTAGTTTTGCCCCCTATATAAGGCACCTAAGAGAATCATTTTTCCTCATTTTACAAATTTTCGAGCTCTCAAGAAATTCCTAACTCTCCAACCCTCAAGGCTTCCCAAATTCCTAAAGTCTCTAAGTCTTTTTCACTAAAAAATTTAAACTTTTAAGAAGTACCAAAAGCAATACAAGCGCTCATTCTCGTAAGTTTCTTCTTTTCTAGGTTATTTTCTCCTCGACCGGGCTCCTCGGCGTTTCATTCTCTATTTCCTTTCCTTGAAAACTTCATCCGTTGCCTTTTTGCTTAACTAGATGGGTAGATTTAAGCATCTTGTAGACTCTCCCGCTCGTATGGAGGGCATTAGGGCTAAGTATCACATTCCACAAGGAGTAGCCCTGTGGTATTGTGCTCCAGAACAAGTGCTGACACATAGAGAAGAAGGGGAGGTCGTCATTCCTATGATTGCTTTTATAGAATAAGGAATGATGCTTCTTAAGGGTAGGGTAACCTAAGACTACCTACTTAACCATAGGTTGTGTCCTTACCAGTGCGCACCCAACCTATTTAGGGTCTTAGGCTACGCCGATGCTCTCAACGAGCACATAGGTTTGGGGCTCGCCTGGTATGATGTTGTCCACATGTACGAGTGCCACTCGCTCGCTGACTCGGAGTATTACCTCAAGTCCAAATCCTCCGTTGTTAGATTTGTATCGTGTCTTCCCAAGTCCACTAAAGGCATGAAGGATGACTGCCTGATCACCTTTGGGGAATGGCATAACAGTCTTCATTACCCGACTAGGGAGGGAGAGCTAGGTAGGGTACTTTAGGTTTAGGTCCCTTCTCTTCTTTCTCTTTTCCTAAAGCATGGGCAGTAGCTTCTCGGCTTCACCATTCATTCATCTTTTTCTTTTTCTTTTTTTTTTTTTTTTTTTTTTTTTTTTTTTTTTTTGTGTGCAGATAAAAGGCACGTTGCTCCTCGACTTAGCCTTGTCAACGTTGAGGGTCTCAACAAGGTGCAGAGATCTGAGCTATTCGTGAGTGAAGACAGGTAGCTGTGAGCCGTCCATTTGATTCTGGACTTTGTGCCCCTGTTAGATACATTTCAAGAAGTAGGCAACGCGATAAAAGCAGGCGACCCTCGGTAAACCCGGATTGACGTCTCAGTACCCAGTTTCCTAGCCCGAGAAGACCTCCTACTGGTCGAACTGCCTCTTCAACGTGCTTTGCTTGAAGCAGCAGTCCAGAGAGAAGAAACTGCCTCCTCACGCCTGTCTCTGGAGGCTGAGATTGATCAGTTTCACTTCGAAGAAGAAAGAAAGGTGCAAGAAGAGCCCGTTCAAATTTCGGACTCTGAGGGCGAGCTTGATAGAGCCTCCGCAGCTCGCTCCCCTATTCTCATAGTCGCCTAAGCAAACCCCAGCTCTGAGGAAAGTGAAGAAATGGATTTGAACACGAGGAGAGGTCTCAAGGACCTCCTTGCTAGGAGAAATAAGGGATCGCCATCTAAGGAGGTCCCAAAGTCCCAGGTTCCTGCTGATCTCCCCCCTTCCCCTCCTTTTCCCTCAAACACAATTTGCTTGCTTCCCAATCCTTACTTAAAGAAGAAAAGGAAGGTGCAGGAGGTGGAGGAAGGTGAGGTGGTCCTTCTGAAGGGGGTCAAGTAGCAGAAGAATGTCAAAGGTAAATGGGCCTCCTCCGCAGACGGTAGGGAGGACCTAAGCGGGATTGAGACACGCTAACAGCAACGCATCTAGGCTCCTCAGCTAGAGCTGGATGGCATTGCGATCCCATGGAACTCCTCCATCAGGGAGTTCCAAAAGGTGCATTCGGCCTATGTTGTCGAAGCCCTAGAGCAGCCCTTTTTCCTGCCAAAGGACATGGAGGCTTTAAGGCGCATGAGGTAGCTAGATCTTTTTATATCCCTAAAAAAGGATCTTGCCATGGTAATTTCACTATCAAATCCTTTAGATAAATGCTAGGTTGCTCTTTTCAATCTTTTTCCAGTTTTTTTTTATAGGATTCCTCTATTGTTTTTGTGTAATTTACCCAGCAGTTTTTTGTATCCGAGGAATGGGTCCGGGATGCCCGTAACGAGGCTAGGGCTAAGGCCCACTCCTGCACTAAGATTGAGAAGTCCTTGGGAGCCCTGAAGTAGGAGAAAGAAGAGTTGGCCGCCAAGTTAACTACTGAGGAAAGGGCGAGAAGGAATGTTGAGGCTGGACTAAAGAATGTCTAGGACCAGGCTGAAGATCAGTAGAAGAAGCTCTATCTCACTGAGATAGAGTTAGCCACACAGAAGCAGCTGGTCTTGGACCTTAAAGCTTATTTGGAGAAGGCTAAAGCCGCAGCTCGGGCGGCCGAGGAAGCTGCTGAGGCCTCGAAGAACGCATCTTACCTCCTCGGGGTAGAAGAAATCGAGGTTAGGCTAGTTGAGGAGTTGGCCGAGGTATGCAGAGACTACTTCAAGGCAACGTGGGTGGAGGCCCTCAACCTTGCAGAGGTTCCTGCCGACTCGGAGTAGAGGCAACCTGGGAGCGTATACTATCATCCTGATATCCGTGATGTCTAGTTGCCCTCTCATCTCCCTCTACCCTTGCTCCAAAATCTTTGAAGCAGCCTTTGACTTTTCAGGCCATTCTTCCTCCCCCCGAGGCTTCCAAAGGACCCAGCCAGGCTGGTGACCAAGGCCAAGGGGCCGAGGTGGCCAAGGATAAAGGCAAGGGCAAGGAGACCAAGCCCTCCTCAGAGGCCAAGGATGCTACAGCCAAGGCAAAAGATGCCGAGGCCAAACTCAAAGAGGCTGATCCTGAGGCCAAAGATGCTTCTGCCTCTCAGCCGAGCAAGAAGGAAGATTCGCCTCCTCCCAAGGCCAAGGCTTAGAATCAGGATTTTATTTTTTCTTTCCTTTTTCTTTTGTAGCTTTCCTTGTATATTTTCTTTTCTGTAGTGGCATTCTGCCATTGTGTATAATATACTTTTCCTTTCAGTTAATGAAAAGACTTTACTTTTCTCTTTATGTGTCTTTATTTTCTTTGTAATATTTATTCTCTGGTTGGTGTAGTTATTATTTTGCCCTTTGATAAGATCTAAGATTAATGATGTTGCAAACAGTACTGAACTGCTGCTACTCTTTCTTTAATAAAAGCTAATAGTAACACATTGTTGCTAATTCAGATAAATTGAACAAGTAAAAACAATAAAGAAAATGATCACACGCTTGTACTGAGAACTGGACCTCCTATAGGGAAGATTGAATCTTATGGAGATAAGCAATATACTTAACCAAAAAAATAAAATAAAAAAGAGCAGGGTAGACAACTCTTATTCTGTTTTAACACTTAGAGAGATAAATAGAGAGTGCTAATTTACCCAAAGTATGCGATTTGAGGAATCATACGTAACTAAGGTTCTGTTTAACACTTAGAAGGTTGTTATTAAGTATTAATTTACCCAAAGCATGTGGTCTGAAGAGCCAAGCATGATTAAGGTTTTGTTTAATACTTAAAAAGATGTCATAGAATGTTAATTTACCTAGAGCATGTGGTCCGAGGAGCCAGGCATAACTGAGGTTCTGTTTAACACTTAGAAGGATGTTATTAAGTATTAATTTACCTAAAGCATGTGGTCTGGGAAGCCAAGCATGACTAAGGTTCTGTTTAATACTTAGAAAGATGTCATAAAGTGTTAATTTACCTAAAACATGTGGTCTGAGGAGTCAGGCATGACTAAGGTTCTGTTTAACACTTAGAAGGGTGTCATTAAGTATTAATTTACCCAAAGCATGCGGTCTGGAGAGCCAGGCACAATTAAGGTTCTGTTTAACACTTAGAAGGATGTCATTAAGTATTAATTTACCCAAAGAATGTGGTCTGGGGAGCCAGACACGACTAAGGTTCTGTTTAATACTTAAAAAGATGTTATAGAGTGTTAATTTACCTAAAGCATGTGGTTCGAAGAGTTAAGCATGAAATAAGTTCAGTTTAACACTTAGAAGGATGTCATTAAGTATTAATTTACCCAAAGCATGTGGTCTGGGGAGCCAGGCATGACTAAGGTTTTGTTTAATACTTAGAAAGATGTCATAGAGTGTTAATTTACTCAAAGCATGTGGTCCGAGGAGCCAGACATGACTAATGTTCTGTTTAACACTTAGAAGGATGTCATTAAGTATTAATTTACCCAAAGCATGTGGTCTGGGGAGCTAGGCATGACTAAGGTTCTGTTTAATACTTAGAAAGATGTCATAGAGTGTTAATTTACCCAAAACATGTGGTCCGAGGAGCCAGGCATAACTAAGGTTCTGTTTAACACTTAGAAGGATGTCATTAAGTATTAATTTACTCAAAGCATGTGGTCCGGGGAGCCAAACATGACTAAGTTTTTGTTTAATACTTAGAAAGATGTCTGAAAATATCAGTTTATCCAAGGTATATAGTTCGATGAGCCATGTATGACCAAGGTTCTGTTTGATACTTATAATAATAATGGAAATCAAAATACATAATGCAATAAATGAGAGTATGACAAAGAAAACTTTCATTAATAATAATACCTTTTAAGATTGTTTATATTCCAGGGGCGTGGTATTACATTTTCTTCTAGGTCTTCAAGATGATACGCATCTATTCTAGCCACCGAGGTAATGAGATATGACCCTTTCCAGTTGAGCCCTAACTTTCCCCAGGCTAGGTTCATAGTAGTGCCCACAACCTTTCTTAGCACCAAGTCCCCAGATACTCGTGGTCTTAGCTTCACGTTGGCATCATGCCTTTGTTTGAGCTTGTGTTGATAATAGGCCAGTTGAATCATAACATTTTCTATTTGCTCTTCAATTAAGTCTAAGCTCTTCCCTAGCAGCCCATCATTGTTACTTGGAGTGAAAGAACTAGTTCTCAACGTTGGGAATCCAATCTCTAGAGGAATAACAGTCTCAGCACCATAAGTCATTGAAAAAGGGTGTTTCCCCCGTTGACCTGCAAGGTGTAGTCTGATATATCCAAAGGACGTGTGACAACTCTTCCACATATTTTCCTTTCACATCATCCAATCTCTTCTTAAATCCGTTCACTATGACCTTATTGACAGCCTCGGCTTGTCCATTCCCTTCTGGGTAAGCCGGGGTTGAATATCTATTTGTAATTCCCAGGTCACAACAGTACCGCCTAAAGGCCTTGCTATCAAACTGAAGGTTGTTTTCCGAGATGAGGGTATGAGGGATCCCGTACCGAGTGACAATATTCTTCCAAACAAATCTCTTAGCATCCACGTCCTTGATATTTTCCAATGGTTCAGTTTCAACCCACTTGGTGAAGTAATCCATGTCGACTAGCAGATATCTCTTATTCCTTGTTGCCTTAGGGAAAGGGCCTACGATATCCAAGCCTAATTAAGCAAAAGGCCAAGGGCTAGATAGAGGATTAAGGACTTCTCTGGGTTGGTGAATGTTTGGTGCAAATCTCTGACATTGGTCACACCTCTTCACATATTCTTGTGATTCCTTCTATATGTTCGGCCACCAGTACCCCCAAGTGAGGGCTCTGTGAGAGAATGACCTACCCCCTGTGTGGCTTCCACAGATCCCTTTGTGCAACTCCTCAAGGAGTAGTTTTGAGGCCTCAGGGTGAATGCACAGCAAATATGGTCTAGAAAAAGAGCGCTTGTACAATTTTTGGTCCTCAGACATCCAAAACTGATAAGCCTTTCTTCATACCTTTCAACTTCTAATTTCTCCTTGGGCAAGATATCCTTCTTAAGGAATAGCATTATTGGATCCATCCAGCTAGGTACTACCCTAATTTGATGGATATGGACCATCTCTCTCTTTATCTTAGTAGGCTTATACAAGTCCTCAACAAGTATGACTCGAGGAAAACCCCGTGTCGAGGAGGTTGCAAGCGTGGCCAGGGAGTCTGCATGTGTGTTTCTGCTTCTTGGGATATGTAACAAGCTGAAAGATTCAAATCCTGATTGCAAGTGCTTAACCTGATTCAAATATTCCTGCATTCTTACATCCCTGGCCTCTAATTCCCCATTCACCTAGCCCACAACCAATCTCAAATTTGAGAATATCTCAACTGCCTTTCCGCCCATTTTTTGAACCATAACTATCACCACCAATAGAGCCTTATACTTAGCTTCATTGTTTGTTGCTGAGAAGCCCAGTCTTAAAGATTTCTCAATAGTGACCTTCTTAGGAGATATTAAAACTAGGTCCACTCTAGATCCTCTTTGATTTGCTGCGCTTTCAACGTACACCTTCCATGATAGAGGTCCCTTCAGGGAGATCATGCCAACTAATTTTTCATCCATGTTTGGCCTCTCGGCACTCTCTTTTAGTGAGGGCTCAGCGAACTCAGCCATAAAGATTTCTCAATAGTGACCTTCTTAGGAGATATTAAAACTAGGTCCACTCTAGATCCTCTTTGATTTGCTGCGCCGTCAACGTACACCTTCCATGATAGAGGTCCCTTCAGGGAGATCATGCCGACTAATTTTTCATCCATGTTTGGCCTCTCGGCACTCTCTTTTAGTGAGGGCTCAGCGAACTCAGCCATAAAGTCGGCAAGGACTTGACCCTTGATAGAGGTGCGAGGCATGTATTTGATATCAAAAGCCCCTAGGATCATACTCCACTTGGCAATCCTCCCCGTGTAATCAACACTCCGAAGTAGAGATCTATGTGGGAGCTGGGTTAAGACAACAACTGTGTGCGATTGGAAATAGTGGGGGAGCTTACATGTAGCATGCACCACCGCTAAAATGGCCTTCTCCAGTGGTAGGTAACAGACCTCGGCTTCATGTAATGACTTGCTCACATAATAGACTGGCCTCTGTACACCACGATCAACCCGTACCAACACCGAGCTCACCGCGTGGAAAGCCACTGCAATGTAAGCAAATAAAACCTCATCTACCTCAGGTCTAGACATAATGGGTGGCCGAGGAAGATATTCTTTCAACTACTAGAAAGCCAGGACACACTTCTCGATCCATTCAAATCCCTTACACTTGTTCAACAACTTAAAGAAAGGCCTACACCTATCTGCTGACCGAGAGATGAATTGGTTTAGAACAGCGGTCATCCCTGTTGGCTTTTGGACCTCTTTCGGATTCTGAGGTGGCTGTAAATTGTTGATTGCCTTAATTTGGTCTAGGTCGACTTCAATTCTGCAAGAACTTCCCTGACCCAACGCCAAAAGAACACTTAGAAGCATTAAGTCACTGCTTATGTCTCCTCAAGATCTCAAAGACATTCCCAAGGTCGTTAATGTGCTTAGATTCCAACTTACTCCTAACCACCATGTTGTCTATATAGATCTCAATGTTTTTCCCTAGCTGCGGCTCAAACATCCTCTGATAGGTGGACCCCACATTCTTCAGACCAAAGGGCATCAGCTTGTAGTGGTAATTCCCAGTAAGAGTGACAAAAGCTGTTTTCTCCTGATCATCCAAGGCTAAAGGTATCTGATGGTACCCCTGAAAGGCATCCAAAAAGCTCTTCTGAGGATGGCCTACAGTTGCGTCCACTAGCTGATCGACCTAAGGCATGGGGAATGGGTCCTTTGGACCAGCTTTGTTCAAGTCTGTGAAGTCTACACATACCCGCCACTTCCCATTCTTCTTCTTCTTTACTACCACTGTATTACCCAACCATTCAGGGTAGAACACTTTTTTAATAGTCCCAGCCTACTTAAGCTTGTTCACCTCTTCCTTGACAGCATCAGAATGTTCCTTAGATGAGCGCCGAGGTGATTGCTTTCTAGGGAGGACAGCTGGGTTAGCATTTAAATGATAGTAAATGAATTCTGGGTCCACTCCAAGAGCTTCATAGGCATTCTAGGCGAACACATCAATATTCCTCCTAAGAAACGCCAACAGCTCCTCCTTTTCCCGAGGAGACAACTGAGCTCCAACCTAAAATAAATTCTATGGATTTCCATCTATAGAAAATTCCTCCAACTTTTCACACTTCACCTCTCCTGACACCGCATCTGTAGGTAGGATCAGAACCTTTGATTGCTATGAGCCCCTCTCAACAGAGGCCGAGGACTTAACTGTAGGGTTATGCATAATAGCTGCCATGAGGCACTGCCTAGCCATGAGGCACTGCCTAGCCATGGATTGACTTCCCACAAGCTCCTCAATCCGATCTCCTGATGGATACTTTACCTTCAAATGCAGAGTTGAAGAAATGACCCCTAAGGCATGAAGCCAAGGTCTGGCCGCAATGGCTGTGTAAGGAGAATATGCATCCTGCCTGCACGGGCAACCTAATTTACCCCTTGGGATAACAACCTTCCCATCAAAACTCACCAAAGGTGAATTATAGGCTGTCAAATCCTAAGGCTTTAAGTTCAGCCCTCTGTACAAGTCAAGGTACATAATCTCTGCCCCACTGCCCTAGTCCACCATTACCCTCTTCACATCATACCCTCCTATTCTGAGGGTGACCACCAAAGCATCATTGTGTGGTTGGATGGTTCCAATCTTGTCCTCATTTGAAAAATTCAGAGTTGGTTGAATCTCCACTCTAGCCCTCTTCGACTCAGAATTAGAGTCCTCGGCTGGTAGCCGAGTTACAAACATCGCCCTAGAAGGATGAGAACCAGTTCTTCTAGATGCAATAAAGATGACATTGATTATGCCTAACAGGGGCCTTGAAGAAGCGTTCCTCTGAGCCCCTAGCCTTGATTGGTCTCCTTACCCATTGGGTAGATATAAAAATTGTTGTTTTTTTCCCTTTCTGACCAACTGCTCCAGATGGTTCCACAGAGTTCTGCAGTCCTCGGTGGTATGCTCCCGATCTTGGTGGTATTGGCAATAAAGGCTCTAGTTATGCCTCAAGAGGTCTTCCCCCATTTTTTTTTAGCCATTTGAAGTATGACTCATTCTTGATCTTCTTCAAGGCCTGATGCATTGGTTCTCGGAACATAGTGTTAACCACCTGAGGAGTCGTAGGCCTAGATTGCCCAGTAAAATCCCTTCGAGGTCTGTTATTGTTGTAGTGATCCAACCTGAAATCCCTCATCTCCTGAGGGATAACCTTACCCTTTCCTTTGCCTTGCAGATGATGTTCCTCAACTTGCTTGTACTCATCAATGTGGTCCATAAACCAACGCACACTCTTGACTGACTTCTTGATCAAGGACTTTCTCAAATCCTGCTCAGCAGGTAGGCCGACTTTAAAAGTCCTTACAGCCACATCGTCAAAATCCTTATTGATCTCGTTAAACATCTCCTAGTATCTATCCGAGTACGTTTTCAAGGTCTCCCCTTCTCGCATGGACATAGACAACAGGGAATCCAAAGGCCGAGGAACCCTACTGCAAGTGATGAAATGAGACCCAAACGCTCGAGTGAGCTCCTTCAAGGAATCGATAGAACCTGCCCCTCGGCCATCAAACCACCTTATAGCCACGGGTCCCAAGCTGGATAGGAATACCTTACACATCAAGGTCTCATTTTGGGAGTGCACTGCCATCCTCTGGTTGAAATGGCTTACATGTTCTACAGGGTCTATTCGACCGTTGTACATGGTGAATGTTGGCTGAGTGAAACGCCGAGGAAGTCTTCCTGCTTCAATCCGGTGTGTGAAAGGTGATTTGGAAATCTGGTTCAACGCCCTACTCATGGCGTCGTTCCCCATACCTTTGTAGGATGGATTTTTACCTTTACGCCTACGCTGATAGTCATCCTCGTAAGAGAAAGACTCACTAGGTGGAGTCCTTGACCTAGGCCTATAGTTGCCATCATCATCAGAGGGTGTCCCTGAGCTTCAAGGAGCTCTCCTCCTCTGTTTACAATGTAGCTTCCTCTTCAGATGATCAATCTCCTGCTGCATGTTTCTGGTGTTCTCCTCATGGGAGATGTGACCCCCACCTTGAGATTGGCTCATGCTTGTATGGGTAGTATGCACACTTCCCTCACGGTCCCTCTCTCGTTTAAGATGGAGAAAATGATCTTGACATTGGGACCCCCTAGACTCCTCCTGGTTTGGACCTGAACCTACCATATTTGAACGAGAGATTCACTACAACACCAAAATCTTCCCACAGACAGCGCCAATTGTAAGGGCGCAATTTGAGTCTTTAGCCTGATGGATGAATGAACTCAGGCCTAAAAAACCCAATACAATGAATTTGTAGAGAGTGAATTAGAAATCTGGGCTTTAATGAGTTGGAAAACAAGTGAAATGGATTCAGGAGACAAGAAAAATGATATAAACTGATTTAAATAAAATAAAATCGTCATCGACAACATCCGAGGAGATCAGTTCTTATATATGTCTCTTAAGTTGAATTATAGATTTTAGTTCTTAACTGCTACAGTATTTTTCTCTTAATTTCTCGACCCCTTTTCCTTAGGGACATCCTCCTATCTTATACTCCTTCCTTTCTCTCATTTTCACTTTCCATGTGTAGATTTAGATTGCTGGTCTTGATACTTATCCCGTCAGCACTTTCTTGAAATCTTTGAGAATAGCTGTAAAGCTGAAAATTACTGTACAGGTATCACTTCCTCATCAATGCGACCCAAAAGTTAGCTACAGAGCATTCAATGCGGTGGTAGCAGCTTTCCTTTTAGATATTTCATAGTCCCTCCTTTGTCCTATGCTTCCTCGAAGCATATCCTTATTAATTGAACCTTCTAGCAAGTCACTTTGGATGATCGAGTGCACCATTTGGCCTTTGCTTTGCTTAGTTGAGGCGATACTCCTCCTCGGCACACATTCGCAGTCCTTCCTAGTTGCAAACTGCCTGTGGAGCTCTAGGTCTTACATCTTCATTACCGTTTATCTGTTCTCAGACTAATGAATTTCCTCATACAAGGTCCAAGGTCCAATTTTCACTCTTGGGCTCCTTCTCCCTACATTAACTTTATTGCGTTCCTCCTATGCTTACATCTAATGTTGTTGGTCTGGGTGTGTGTTCCAAACACTTTTATTCTTATTTATTTTCTAACCGTTGGAAATTTATGAGTAAAATAGCCGTTGGGCAATTATGAGAAAAATAGCCGTTAGGCAATAATTAATAATATAGCCGTTGGGCTTTTAAGGGTTATTAGTAACCAATAACTACATACTGTTATCTTCATAAGTAGCCTATATAATACTCATCATAACACATTTTCTAAGGGAGGTCTTTTTAATACTCTATATTTTAGATATTCACAACTCTACTATTTTTCTCTCCCACATAATTTTTCTACAAGAATATTTGTTCTAAGGAAAGGCAATAGAAGGTTGTTCTTAAACCTTTTGTCAGTGGAAGTGCGTACATCACAAAGGTCGACGCTATAGTCTAATCCTAGGGGGTTGTTTGGCCAAGAGAACCAATCGCACCAAGTTTTACTTTGGGTGGCATGAATCAACCTTTAAAGACAATGCTCTTTGCGTGATTCTATAGCACTGTAAGATTGTTCCTAAATTTACTTAAATTTATTTTATTATTGCTTATTGACATTCTTGCTAATTATTTGAGATATTATTTATGTATCAAAACTTGTTTATTCACTAAAATATTTCCAACAATCTTAAAGGTTGAGTTTCATGCTTCAAATTGGATAAACAAGTTATTGATCATGAAATTTTATATTGTGATATGATATTATGTTTATGAAGAAAAAATGCTAGTAGTTATATTCTTAGATATAATTTGTTATATCTTTTGTGGAGTTTATTTTGCTATCTGGTTTATGTAAACAATTTGGTGGACTAATATTTTTGAAGAAAAAATAAATGAGGTCCATCCAAACGTGATTTTGATTCTCTAATCTAAATCAATATGTAAATAATATTATGTAACGTTGTCTTGATATGTGGATATCAACTTATTGCATTTGCAATTATGTGATATTATATGTGTATTATATTTTGTGAAATTGTTTTATGTCTATTGAAATCTAAGGAACATGAGATTGAATAAAAACTTATATGTGTTTGAGAAATGTTTTTTGGAATTCAAAAAAAAAAAAATGTTAGCAATAATTTTTATGAGAAATGAGATAAAATTTATTTTTTTGGTACAATTCTGAAAGAGAAAAAAAAATGGTGTAGACTTATGGTGGAGGCATTCCTATTGTTAAGTGAGAAAAATGGTGCCATATGAACTTGAATACTCCTTTTGTATGATGAAGGTACAATGATACTATAATTTAATTAAATATTATCTTCCTAGCCAAAGTATTCAAGTAATCATTTATGGTCATGTGAAAAAGAAATTGTGGATGATTAAACATTTGTATTATACAATTGTGGTATAATGATGTCAAATTTTACAAAATATTAAGTGTCTTATTCTTGTAAAATTTTGGATGTTCCTACGAGTGATTTCTAGTAGCTAGAGGCTATTGGCTCTATGTACAAAAGCTATTATTTTTACATCTCTTGACACAAATATATATAATGAGAAATTATGGAAAATAATTAAAATTTTCTTTATATTTGTATATATATAAAATGATCCAATTAGTATATTGAGCTAGTGGATAAGATTTAGTGGGAATAAATATTCCTTTTATCCACCAAGTGCAAGAGTGATATTGAAAAAAATATATATTTACATATTTTATTGGCTATATGTGTTGTTTTGAGATGGTGGATAGGTTTTTGTGAATTTGAAAGAAAAAGACCTTGCAAAGGCATAACAGTGGTGAGATGGTTATTTATACCTTTCTCAATAAGAACAAGTCCGACAATCAAAGGCATGCGACTTCAAGATCAAGACAAAGTGATCAAAAACTATAAACATCTTCCCACACAACATGTACTACAAAGACTTCAGCTAGTAAAGTGCAATAAATAAGCTCATCCAAGCTAAACAAAGTACATAAACATGTTATGTAAAGATAATATGGCCAACCTTAATTATAAATCCAAGATATATAATACAAAACACAAAAAAAATCTTTTTGGTTTTTTTAAAAAATTTATAACCAAAACTAAAAGCACACATTATTCTAAATGAACAAAAATGCAAATGCAATGCATGACAGTGCTTAACTAAGCTATAGAGGGTACACAAACAAGAAATATCAATTTCTTAATTAACCCATGAGTACATGTACAAACTAGTACATACTCAAACAGAATAAAATAGCTTATCACTTATATAACACATGCTATTCAAGTTTCTCCACAATATCAAGCATGTTCTAAATCAAGAGAGATATCATAATTCATGTAATCCTCAAGAAAAATAACAAAAAACATCCTAAAAAACAAAACAACCAAAAACAGAAACAAAACATGTCCACAAATAATTGAAAGAATTAAATCAGGGACAAGTCAACAACACTCACCTTAGAGAATCTTTTCTCACCCATATAGCACGAGTCTTCGGCTTTGTAGGTGAAAATCTATGTGAAGCAGAGTGTGTTTGAGGAATTACACCAATCTTCTGAGAAAGACTAAAATCCTGCAAATTCCTTTCACAAGCCAACAAGCTTAAATTTTTCAAAAGCATATGAAACAATTTATTTGGACTCATGGCAGGAGAAATACTATCACATGTCCTAGATTGAAATACAGAATGCTTAAATTTCAATTTATGACAATTAGGACGTATGTGACCAGAGACACCACAATAGTGACAAACAGGAACAAATTTAGGAACATCAGTATTCCTAACAGCAAGTCTAATCTCAGATTTTGGTTTTTGCCTCAACAAAGAACAATTTGGTCTAATATGACCAACAACACCACAAAGGTGACAAGTAGGCACAAAAATAGATTTCTTATGCTCTCTAACAGTAGGTTTAGACTTAGGTTTAGAAACTTCAGCGTCAACATCAGAACTTTTACCTTTGTCTAACCTAGCAAAATAAGCCTTTTCTTTATTATTCCTCTTGAAAGGAGGGATATAAACTTTTGCAACTTTAGGCTTAAGAGAAACAGAAACACTTCTGTTATCAACAGCAGGCTTGGTATTAGTCAAATTTTCAATTTTAGCTTTAGATTCAGCTAACTCTTGTTCCAAGCTTTTCATATTCTCATCTTGAGAGGAAATTTGATTTCTCAAAAATTCATTCTTTTTATTAGATTCATCTAATCTAACAATCAATTCCTCTTTTTCAAGATTAGCCAATTTTAACTCTTCTTTAAATTTCTTAGCAATTTTCAAAGACTTAGATAATTCCTTACGAAGAGTTTCAAAGGCATCAATAAAATCAACAGAAACAACAGTGTCCTTGTTATTCAAATCATCACAAACATGAGCAGAAAGACACTTCAAATTATCCATGATAACAGGGATCAAGGATCAGCTCTTAGATCAAAAGATCTAAAACAAAAGAGCTACCCGCTCTGATACCACTTGTCAATTCGTTTAGACCCCTGTAAACTAGATTGTTTAACCTAATTAATTAACCAAGTGAATACTTAGGTTTATTATTCAGATATAGGTTAAAACAATAACAATCATATCAAGTAAAGCAGCGGAAAAATAAAGAACACAACGATATGATGACCCAGGAAAACCAAACCGGTAAAAAACCTGAGGAGGATTTGACCTAGCTATCCTCAAGGTAAAAATAGCAAATCCACTAGAAAGAATTGAAGTTTACACAATAGACTTAGACCACTAACATCTTATTGCTACCCAAGTGTAGGAAACTTACTACCATGACCCCATGATAGCTCCGAGATCCACAGACTCCTTCTTTCTTTAATCTTTGCAAAACACAAACACCACCGTTTGTGACTTTGAGATCCCACTCAAAGGTTTAGCAACACAAACTCTCCTGTTTGTGACTCCAAGACCACCCTTGAAGGTTTAGATCATCAGCTCCTTTGATGACTAGAGAAGGCAGCAACTTCAGCAATACCGGATCTTGAGATTTTCCAAGGAACAACACCGGTAGAAGCAATAAGAGAGGTTTTAGGAACGAAACCCTAAATACAAAAGAGGGACACTCTTTTCTCTCTAAAAAGCCTTAAAAACCCTCCCTAGGGTTAGCTTATGATGTCCTTTAAATACTGGAAAAAACGGCTCGCGATTTGGGCTTCAAACGAATAAGTTATGGCCTTTTTACGTTTGCTGGTTTTGCTGATCCGCGAATTTCGATCGATCGAGACCAATCGAGTACCAATCGAACGGACCAGATTGTAACTCACTTTTCTTCATCCCGAACTTGAGTTTTTTGCCTTGGGCTTCAATGTAGACCATTATAAACTTATAAGACTGAGTTTTTGTCATGGTTTGCCAATATTACAAACACAAAACCTAACACATCCAATCAGCTCAAAAGTAATTGGAGGAGTGGGTGGAATGTAAGTAAAAACAAAATCTACTCTTTCATTTGTAACCCATGGACTGCAGTTCCTATGTTCCAATTTTACCATTTTAGTTGTGATGGTTACAATTTGCTTTAACCACGTTGTTGATACACAATATGGTGTAACTTTTTATTAATAATATATAATCTGTTCATGTTGCAATAGCAACTTATTTCATGTTTTCCTTTTCCTAATGTTTCTCACATCAATCACCATGAAGAACTTTTTTATTGGTTCTAGGAATTTTGGTTGAAAGATTGATTATGATAGGTTTGAGAAAGTGTCTATAGTTCTAGCTTATAGCCGCGTGTTAAATGTGGCTAAAATGGTTCTCCTATTGCCACGTTTAAAACGCGGCCATAAGTTGAAATTTTGCAGGAATAACAAGTTTCAATTGATGTAAAACTTATAGTAGCGTTTGTAAAACTTATAGCAGCGTTTATAAATGTATTTGTCATCTGATGAAGACAGGAAAAAAAAAAAAACTATAGCCGCGTTTATAAAACGCGGCTATAGGAAAATTCAAAAAAATAGTCCGGTGGTTATAGCCGCGTGTAACGCGGCTATAGGTTACATCTTTAGCCGCGTTTTCAAAAATGCGGCTATAGTTCTATCCTATAGCTACGTGTTAGCCGCGGCTAAAATGGTTGTTCGAAGTTGTCAAAGCGGGTTCTATAGCCACGTTTAAAACACAGCCATAAGACTATGGCCTATGGCTGCATTTTAAACGAGGCTATAGATCGGATACTATAGCCACGTTTAAAACGCAGCGTAAGACTATGGCCTAGTTTTAAACGTGGCTATAGATTCTATCTTAGGCCACGTTTAAAACGCGGCCATAAGCCTTGTCCTTAGGCCGCGTTTTAAAAAGTGTGGCCATAGACCCCAGAGGTCTATAGTCGCGGGGTTTAGGCTGCATTTAAAGACGCAGCCTAAAAAACCGCGGCTATAGGCCCTGGAGGCCTATAGCCTCATTTTTTGGACCTTAGGCCGCGTTTTAAAAACGTTGCCTAAGAACTTTTTTTTTGTAGTGGATGCGCCAAATACATGGTAGTTTGCAATAAAAATTAATGCTAGTTTTGTGTTGATAATGACAAACTTAAATATTCTGTGAAGTTAACCATTAGCAGTGGAAGAGTGAGAAGAGATAATGATCATGCAGATAAGATTTTGACTCGCGCGTTCTTGTTTGTTTAAACTTCTCATTGAAAAAATTAATTTCAAAAATGGAGTTGAAGTAGTAGCATTATTCATTGGCGTATAAATAGAAAAATGTAAAGAAAAAACTAATGGCTAATGCAAAGAGATTTGAACTAACCCTTGGGGACGAAGACTGTTGCCCGCCATTCTCTCCTCCTCCATCTTTCTGCTCTATATGTGTCTTCCCCTTTGCTTTGCGACTGCCTTTTATTTACCTTGTAGTTCAAACTAGTTTGTCTTGTCACAGAGCTGCTACTTCAAACTTCAAACTTCTCATGTCCGAACGATAGCTAAAAAACAAAGAGACACAGGTCTCCCTCCAAAAAAGCATTCTTTATACGAATTCAGGTACTATGTAGTGGGATGTTATTGGGTACTTTGGAAGTAACTCCTATGTGAGATGGAGGGAGTATACTCCACCCAATAATTTTCCTTTATGTACTAAGCTTTGAGATTGCCGATAGCTAAAAAACAAGGAGACACTCACCAGGTCTATTCTAACCGATCAACATCCAATGGATGGTGAAGAAAAACTAGAATCTAAGGGCATATTCAAAGACACGTCACACGGGCTATTGGACTCGGCATTTTCAAGCTAATCGAGGGTGGGCAAGGCTGGGCATTTTGAAGACTCGAACTAGAAATCCAACCATGTTGGCAGTGCTAAATTGGAGGCTAACCTAGCTAGGAGAGAGAAGAGATAGTCCCATGAACTTTGGGCTAGTAGTTTCTGTGGAAGAAGGGTATAATGGTTAAAGCTTGGGTAGCTGCCCTCTGTCCCTCGCCGGAGTTAGATCGGGCCGATTGGCGAGCTCCTAGACATCAACGCCTCTCTCTGTCCCTTTCGATCTCTCTCTCTCTCTCGGCGTGGACAACAGGTTAGGTCCGTTCTCTTCTTAGTTCTCCAAGCTTCTCTCTGTGTTTTTTTTTTTTTTTTTTCCAGATATTTGGCCGAGTTACTCACTTTTAACGCGTTTTGTTTTTGTTTTTTTTTTTTTTTAATCCCACTCTCACTGTCACTGTGTGAGAGTGAGAGTGAGTTTGTCAGATTAAAAATTACACTGTGGTTGCCGTATAAGTTATAACGTATAAATTATTATTATTATTATTATTATTATTATTATTATTATTATTATTATTATTATTATTATTATTATTTGTTTCTTTTCTCAGTTTTTGTTTTGAGTTATAAATTATAATGTTTATTATGAATTTAGTGATTTTTATTTTTTTATGTCTTGCTATAGTTTTATTTATTTATTAAAGTTAAATATTTATTATTGAATGTACCCTATTTAAACTTTTGGTTTGTACTTTATATATTTTATGTGTATTATTCTACTACTTTGGATGTTAGTTTACTTATTTATAATTCTTAAATAATTTAAATTCTAGACATAAACGTATTTTATGTCTAAAAATATTTAAAAATATGGCTAAATATAAAATATAATTAATTATTTAATTGCCGTGTCCACGCCGTGTCGTGTTTTAATTTTTCAAAAATTTCCGAATCGCCATGTCCGTATCCATGTCGTGTCCGTGTCCGTGCATCCACAAACTCTGCCCATGGAGCTGCCCTCTCAAGTTCGAGGACTTGCTTGGGACCTAATATTGAAAACGCGGGCCTGTCTTCGCTAATGGACTGAGGTGGAGTCATTTCCTACTTCAAATAGCAACAGCTCGAAAACACATAACAACAAGGAGCTGCAGAAGGCCCCAATTCAAAATCCAGCCACCAAGTTGGCTTGGCCTAAAAATAGCAAATCCACACATCACAACACTCAACTGCTCATGCTGTAAGTTATGCATGCAAAAGACAGCAGTGGTTTTTGTTTCCTCTTTTTATGGACAATAAAATGTCATGGCTTTTATGCGCAAAATTTAACAAAATGAGATCATTTTTACCAATTAAAAAAAAAAAGGGAGTTACTTTACCTTGAGCAATGTGAGAAATGGTGAAGAAGATCTGGAATCTAATTTCTAATTTTAATTGAAAATAGTTAAGTGATAATAGTAAGACCCATATTTGGGGGAGGCAATGCTATGTTTTAGATTAAAATGAAATATCACAACTACCTTGTAATCAAATTAGGAAAAGTGCAATTGACCTTTAAAATTTAATAAGTATCACCACTACCCACAGCCTACCTCTACCACCACCGCAGCCAGCAAAATCAACCCACAACCACCCATGAAAATCAACAAACAACTACAAAAATAAAACCCACAGCAACATCAAAAAATAAACAATCACCACAAGCCAAGAAAATCAACCCACAACCATTAAAAAAAAAAAAAAAATCACCACTGGAAAATAAAAGAAAAGAAATGTCTCACACGGTGCAAGATTGGCAGAGTGGTGTGGTGGATGGCATGGCAAGCTCGGCGGTGTGGCCTGGTGGTCAACATGGTGAGATCAACGTTGCGTGGTGGTCATTGTGGTGAGATCAGCATGGCTAAGAGAGAGAGAGAGAGAGAGAGAGATGTATTGAGGAGGAGAGAGAAAATGTGTAAATAAAATAAGAATAAAATTTTAGCATTTGTTTTCCGTACCATTCTAATAGTAGAATGGTATTGTAACAAATCTATTTGGCATTTGGAATATCTAGTGATTGTAGGTTTTTAGTATTTGGTGTTTTAGCATTTAACACACCTAATTTTAGTGCTCTGATAAGCGTGTGAAGGGCCAATTTTTGCATAAAAAATCTTCTCCCAAGACTTGCTAATTGGTCATCCCCACAATTCGACTAAGGGGATGTGTGTCAGGAAAGCAGCTCCTAGTGTGTAGGCAAATGGGATATTGGCCAATAGCATTAAATAGGATGGTTTGTTGTGGGCACAATAAACGCTAGTGTAAAGAGTGTTAGGGTGAATTATTGTTGAAAATGACTCCATAATTGGCCAACTAGGGAAGGGTGAATTATTGTTGAAAATGACTCCATAATTGATGGTCAGATTGATCGAGGTGACTGCATAACTTGGTCTTTGATTTTCAAGGCATAGGTACCCCCACAAATTCTATGCATTAGATTCACTTTTATACATATAGAAAAGGAAAGGGTAATATATATAGGATGCTTTGAATAATTCCACAAGGGAAGGGAGAAGAAAACTAGAAATCTAACCATATTTTGAGTTATTGAAAGAGATAAATTGGAAACTAGCCGAGTAGAGAGCTAGTCCATGGGTAAGATACTGTCTAAGAAGGAAGGTTTTAATGGGCTCATGGATGATGGATGAACTCTGCCAATCGAGCTGGGCTCTCAATCTTGAGAAATTAGGCCGAATATGTAAATGGCAGGCCTATCTTCGCTAATGGGCTAAGTTGTTATTTCCTACCACATTTGACTAAAAGTGAACAAAGAGGAGCTTCAGCAGGCCTCGTCGAAATCCAGCCAATCCACACACCACAACTTTCGAACCATAATTGGCCCAGTACTCACACAAAAGTCGAAGGCCACAAGTTCCAACTTTTAGAGACTCTTTTACCTTTTTATTATTATTTTTTTTTTAATGAGAAGAGAACTCTTTTACCTAATCCCTCAAACTAAAATTTATGCTATTCTTTTTCTTTGTGAGGTGCAGAATTTGAAAAATAAACTTCTTGGGTGCTACGGAGCACAAAATACAAATTGAAAATAGAAAAAACTCAAACAAAAATTGAAAATAGAAAAGATTAATAGATCACGGTGACTATTTAGAGCAATCATCAACACATATTTGATAAACCTCATTATTTTTCTTCTAATCTCTGTACATATGAGTAACATCATTTTTCTTTTTCAACCAGTAGCCTTACGAAGAACCATGGCTAATAGTTGTTGCACTTTTCCAATAGCCTTGCAATGTATTCACATCTGTGAGATTCAGAACATATACAACTATTTGTTGCACGAGCTTAACTTGATATGAGCATATTAATTTGTGGAGTTTTTAACCTTAGATAGGAGGTGTAGAACTGTAGAAGGAAGATCAAATCGGAATACAAGGCCACTTACTTTGACATGATATTTATAATATAAGTCTAAACTGATAAGCAGGACTAATTAAGCATTAATTTCTGGCATGTTCACCACTTGTTTCTCTATTGAGTTGGCAATTGGCATGGAAGAACTGTTGAATGCCCTGGAAGCTGATTGACATAATGATCGGAAACTATTTTGGAACCAGCCGCACAATATGTTGAATATATTTGAAGTAGACTGATTGATCGACCGGTAAATTTGTTGAAAACATTGAAGAATTTGTCCGTGGGAGTGGCAAATTAATCGTACAGACATGCATACACATAAAATGAGGATGAACCATCCAAGGGGAGGGACAAGGATCAGTAGCAGCAAGTCACAAGAAAAAGCTCCAAAAATGAAACAAACACACCTGAGTAGAGGGAGGTAGCTTATGTTGGAAGTTAATTGGCTCATCCCTGCCAATGCTATGGTGTAAACAAGCACGGCTATGACAAAAAGCAACATGGTTGCGCCGTGTGTTTGATATGGGTTGCCGAAGTTTTGATACTTGACTTGGATGAGGGTGAGTAGTGATAAGATTAGAAAGCCAAAAGCAGTATGGACTGTGGGAGAGGAACCAAGTTCTTGTTGACTGCCACAAATAGAAAAACATGAAATTGCCTGAGATTACTTGCAATATTGGTGTATATATAGTTGAAGAGTGAGTAGAAGGGAATTAAGTATCCATGAGTCCATGACATTTCATATGCTAACAAGAGTTTTTGCTTGTAAAGAGATTATGCCCACAAGTTAAATTATTTGGTGTCTTTGAATATGTATCTAAAATTCCATGTCAAATCTTCCTTGAGTAATTATTAGGTATTTTTAGAGTACAATTGATGTGATGCTCTACAAAATATAAGCTACTTAATAATAGAATTAACTTTTTTTTTTATTACTCTATGGACTAAGAAAAAGGGCATTTACATTGGGTGTGTCAAAATAGCCAAAATGTTATTTTGGCACCCCAAATACCAAAAACCAAATAACATCCAGTGTGCTATGGCTTATTTTTTTTTAGCTTGTTGCTGCAATAAACTGCTATCTTTAGCAATTTACTGTAGCAACAATCTAAACACAATTTTTTTTTTCAATTCTATCTCTCTCTTCCATGCATAAAGAAATAATAAAGAACTAGCCTCATCACTTGTGCTCCGCACGTGCAATGAGGCTCTTTTGTATTTTGAGTTTAATGTTATAACTTTTCAATTAGTGAGGTTACACGAAATAGATCTTTAACTAACTATTTAGGATTTTGAAAAGAAGTAAACAGTTAGGTTTAGTAAAAAAAAAAAAATGTATTAATCGTGTGTGAGATATATTTAAATAAAAAGTATGTGTTAATTTTTAGTAAAAAAAAAAAAAAATTTAGGGTAGTTTTTTGTTTATGAATTTTGTTAAATTACAATTTTAACCCTATTTTTTACTTTTTAGGAATAATAATTATTTAATTAGATTAGGGATATTTTTGACATTTTTTGAAGTCATAATTAACTTTTTGAATCCTCTTAATATATAGCGATAAAAAAAGAAGAATATTTAGAGCATTCACATTTGATTTGCTAAACAATTTAGCATTTAGCACACAAAAAAACTACTTTATATATATATATATATATATATTTTAGCATGCCACTTTACAATACACAATACATCTCATACTCTATTATTTTACCCCTTCATATAAATATTTTTAATTTATTCTTTATTATTTCTTTATGCATGAAAGAGAGAGAGAATTGAATATAAAATATTTTTTTTGTGTTTGGATTGTTGCTACAGTAACCACTAAAAGTAGCAAATTTACTATAGTAACAAACTAAAAAATTTAGCTATAGCAGACCAGATGATGACATTCTTTTTTGGTATTTGAGGTGCTAAAATAGCTACAATGCTCTTTTAGCACCTCCAATACAAATGCTCTTATATGAAGTGATAAAATAATAGAGTATAGGATGTAGGGTTTATTGTTAAGTGTTATGCTAAAATAGATATTAAAAAAAATAAAACAATTTTTTGGTGTGCTAAATAAATGTTTTAGCAGACGGGTTGTGAATGATCTTATGTCATATTTTTATATCATTTTTTAGCCAAACGGAACAGTAACTCTGTCCAGAACAGAGCCCTACCCTGCTCATGGGGCAATTTCGGTATCAGCTCTCAATAAGGAGTAAGATTGAACTATAAGCCTTACTAAAAAATGAAAATGATCGTGCAGGTAAGACATTGATACACGTTCCTGTTTTGTCAAGAAAATTTTTATTAATATTGAACTAGTAAGATTCATGGGTATATAAAGAAATGTAGAACTTTTTAAAGCAAAGAAATTTGAACTAACCCTTCATGTTCGTGACGAAGATTTCTGCCCTCCATTCTTGCCTCCTTGTGTTTGTGTGTTCAGTGTTCCTCTTTGCTATGTGCACTAATGTGTTTGCCTTTCTCTATTCTTTGTTTTATAGTGTTCTTCTGCAGTCCTTCATGTCATGTTTGTGGTAGAATCGCCTGCATACTGATGAATATGCAATTTCTGCATTTTTGGGCAGCAAGTCCAATAACAAAGTGCCAAGTAATAAAGTGCCTTTCCTTTTTTTGATAATCAATAAAGTGCCTTTCTATACTACGTTTTATATTGTTTCTTCTTCAGTTACTCATGTCATGTTTGTGGTAGAATCAGCTATAGTGATGAATATGCAATTCCTGCAATCTGAGCCACTGGCTGTTAGTCAGTAGTCAAATATATATATATATATATATATATCGTTGAAAACTAAAAATATTGTAGTAAAATAATTTTTAAATATGTGAATAGTGCGGTGAGATCTATTTTTAATGTTTTTTTCCTTAATAAAATACTTGTGGGTCTCATGAATAGTGCACAGGACCCATTGAACAGTGCTTTGTGTCTCCTGAAAGTGAAGAAACGCGTGCATCAAAAAAAAAAAAAAAAGAGGAAATGTGTAGACGCAAACGCTGAATCCGAACATATACTAGGGTGCGTTTGGATACCACTTATTTTGCTAAAAACACTGTAGCAAAATAATTTTTAAATATGTAAATAATACCGTAAGATTCATTTTTAATGAAAATTTTGTTAAAAAAAGAGGTTTGTAAGTTCTGTAAACAATGCACAGAACCCACTGAATAGTGTAATTTCAGTGGAACTTTTGCTGTCAAAGAGGTAGTGTGCATGAAACCACTGACAGACAACGTCCCACGTGATGGAGCAATTCTCAAAAAAAAAAAAAAAAAAAAAAAAAAAAAAAACACAAACACACAACCGCCAGCCGCCGTCCAAACGCATACTAAATGTCAACATCAAATCTGCAATTTGCCCTTCTATACTTTCCTTAGTTTTGTTACTTTTGTCCTTCTTAATGTCACATATGTGGTAGCTAGGACCAGTTGCATACCGACGAATATGTAAGTACTACCACCTACAGAGGTGGCCTAACAGTTTTGGTGTGAACACAAAGCACCAGGTCCCATGTTCAATTTCTATTGGGTGAATTGTGGAATTTTTGCCTGTAACTAGCTTAAGTTTTTAATTTTCTCGTGAGACTAGGGTGAAGTCTATAGTCTGAATATTAGGTGAATTGTGAAATTTTTGCTTGTAACTAGCTTAAATTTTTAATTTTCTCATGAGACTAGGGTGAAATCTGTGATCACTCCCGACCACATTAATTATAACTCAATTTAATATTTTTTAGTGGGCTATGGTCACTCCCACGAGGTGAGTCACCATGATTTGATTCCCTCCTTGTTCCAAAAAAAAAAAAAAAAAAAAAAAATGTGATTATTAATTCGTACAATTTGAGATTGTGATGATTGTTTGGGTTTGACAGTTGACACCTCTAAATATTGCTGAGTCAGTACAGACCTGCTTTTGATGCTTTGATCTCTCAGCTGTGACTTGGCAGGATTACACATTAACGGATCACAGAGCTGGTACCATCCAAAAAGTTGTGTATATGGGTTCCACATTGTGTGGAAAAAATATCCTTGAGACTTAGATCTCTGATACTTCCACATCTTTATTCTTTCCCGGTTGGAAAATAGAAAGTAAATTACTCCACTCATCTTGTCACCATCTGCAACAAATTGTGCGGATTTTGGTTTCCACTTTCCACTTCCACGTCTTTAGAATTATTATATAACATCTAAAGCTGTGAGCATATTATTTGTTTCTTCCTGTAAAAAAAAAAAAAAAAGAAAGAAAAGAAAGAAAAGTAAAAGAAATGGATTTCACATCTGGATTTTATACATGAGATTCATTTTATACTGTTGAATAATTTCACATGCAAATAGGCTAGAAGTTAAGTTGAACCATATAGATCAATGGCAGAGCTAGCAATCACTCCCCTCAGAGCTCCACAAAATTTGACCTAAATACTGATATTTGAACTACTTGGCCCGTTTGATAAATTGATTTACTTTCCATAAAACAATTCCACTTTTCCGAACAAAAGATGGTGATTAATGGATCCCACCAAAAAAAAAAAGCTTTTTCTAAATTAAAAATAAAATTATTTGCTTGTTTTAGTCTCTTTTCAAGACGTCAAGATTGATTAATGGGTCCTACAAAATAATTATTAAAAAAAAACCTATTGTGGGTTTGCATACCAGTACAATGCTAATGTTACTTACACTTCACAATGAATTGGCCGACTACGAGTGAATGACTTATGAACACAACTAACACTGGTGCAATCACTTCTTCTTTTTTCCTCCTATTACCCAATTGATCACTTCAACAATCATAAATTTTGTGATGAAAAAAGCCGTGTAAAACATTATTGAAATTATTGAACACTATAGGTCTAAAAAAATCTAGAGTCAGCACTAATATTTTTTTTCTTTTTCATATCCTGACTTTTTATAGTTTCAAATGCTGAATTCTTGCATAAACCCAACTTTTAACTATTTAGAAAAAATAAAGGATGAAAGATTGAAACTCTATATTATTTTTTAAAATCATTCTAGACTATGAGGCATGTATACAATTTTTGTAGGTTTATTGTTATATTCTGTAACACTTTTGATTAAATTCATCATTTAATTAAGGAATCAAAATACATGTTTAAACTTTATGTATTCTAAATTTAAATCTCAATTTGATTGTTATTAACTATGAATTGATTATTATTATTATTATTATTATTTTAACTAGTCTATAACCCCATGCATATGCATGGGTATAATTAAAAACATTTACAATTATACACACATCTTAGGTTAAGTTTTTGGGGCTAATTTAAATCTCACTCCTAGCTATTTTGGTGATTGCCAAATACGTAATCTCATTAAACTAACGCAAAAACCTTGAATTGAAATGAATGGAATGAAAAATTATAGCATAAAAAAATAAAAACATTGAACTACACGCGTTGAATGAGGCTAGTGTTTATATATCCATATAACATTACGAATTATATCATGAATGTGTTAACCAAAAACATTAATATGGTGTTTGACCGGTTAAAAATCTAATGGGTTAGTTGTTTAAATAAATAAAAAAGTTCGAGGACTATATTTGAAATGTGAAATGCAGAAGGGTATATTAGTAATTCAAACAATAGTAATTCTAAACCATAAAAATAGAAAATAAAAAAATTTAAAGAAGTATTTTTCTTTTATTAAAAAAAAATTGCACCTTCAAATTTGAGGACATCTAGGTCCAGTGATTGCAACATGTGTTTACATCTCTCAGCGCATTTACCACCATTCCTATCTAGCTTTTAGATATTTACCATAAAAAAAGTATTTTTTTCAAAGTTTCCTAAATCAATTTTGAGAAGTACAAATATTAGATATTTGTAATTCTTGCCTTACCTACCTAGCTTGGGCTTCAGTTTAGTTGGGATGATGAACCCCAAAAAAGAAAAGAAATGCATTTGTTGAAAAATTCATCAAATTAGTTGAGTTGCCTAATTTTGAAGCTAAATTCCCTACATGGTAGAAACTTAAACTATGTCCTTAAAAATGCACCTAAACTAAAGATACTAATCGCTAAACCCGAGCAATGCACGGGAAAAACTATAGAATGAGTTTAGATGAGATTATCATTATATTTAAGTTGAAATAGTTAGCATAATAATAACTAAAAAAAAAAAGGAATATTTAACATAAATTTATGAAATGCTTGTAAATAGGAGATGACATTAATAATACAATATAAGATGCATTTGAAAATTATTGATATAACTATCCAATAGACATTGCATTCATTCTAAAATAAGTTCTATTCATAAATAACATTTTTTTAGAAACAAATCCTACTAACATTGTATAACTAAAAATAGAAAAGAAAAAGAAATTGACACAATAAAATGACTTACACATTAAAACATATATTCATGGATAATTGCATTTTTTTATAGTATATTTTCTTTATAATTTATAATCGTGGGACAATAAATATAATAAGTAGGCTTAAAAAGAAAAAAATAATACATAAACCTTTGAATTATTATTTTTAATTTTTTGTGAGTAATAATTTATTAGCAAAATCTAGCAAAAATTTATATTTGCCTTAGCATTAATCTTTATTCTTTATTGTCTGTTCCATAGCAATTTTTGTTTTAGAAACAAATTCATACCAATTATTTTAACTAGTCGCTAACCCGTGCGATGCATGGAATAGTTAAATAAAAATTAAAAGTACTTATTTTACTTAAAGGTATATGACAAAAATTTTAAAAATGTATAATTTGAAAATGAACGAAAATAACTAATTTCTTCAATATAATGATTTAGAAAAATTCTTTTTCTTTCATATTATTGGTTTCACATAACACATTTCGACGTTGACTATTCTATGGTGTTACTTTACATAATATTCAACTGCAATTATATCTACTATCCACTACCAATCTAATCTATGTTATCTTGATAGTAGATCTACAAATTGTATTCTCGTATTTTTAGAGCTTGCCACATTATTGTTATTATCTATATATAATATAAAATTAAAAATTTTAACTTTTTGAAAGACTTACATTAGAATTAGGAATAAAAAGTAAAATTTTTTTTTAAATTAGACCTCACGTTAGTTTTTTTTTTTTAAGGCTCACTTTAGGTTAATAAAAAAGACTCACGTGGAAAAAAAAAAAAAAAAAACTCCTATTAAGATTAAGGAAAAAATAGAGAGACTCCTATTAGGACTCTCTCACTATTTAGTTTAACAAATTAAAATTTTTTATAAATTAAAATGATGAGGAAAAAAGAGGGAGAGAGACTCCTGTTAGGACTCTTTCACTATTTAGTTTAAAAAATTAAAAAAATTATAAATTAAAATGATGATGTGAAAAATTGTGGGAGCTTCTGAGACTTCGGTTATATATATATATATATATATATATATAGATAATAATATCTATATATAATATAAAACTGAAAATTTTAACTTTTTGAAAGACTTACGTTAGAATTAGGATTTAAAAAAATAATTTTTTTTTAAAATTAGACCTCACGTTAGTTTTTTTTTTTTTTTAAGGGCTCACTTTAGGTTAAAAAAAAAAAAGACTCACGTGAAAAAAAAAAAAAAAAAAAAAAAGAGAGACTCCTATTAGGATTAAGAAAAAAAGAGAGAGACTCCTATTAGGACTCTCTTACTATTTAGTTTAACAAATTAAAATTTTTTATAAATTAAAATGATGAGGAAAAAAGAGGGAGAGAGATTCCTGTTACGACTCTCTCACTATTTAGTTTTAAAAATTAAAAAAATTATAAATTAAAATGATGATGTGGAAAATTGTGGGAGTTTCAGAGGTTTCGGTTTTTAATATATATATATATATATATATATATATATATATATATATATATATATAAGGCTAATGGCAAACAGTTAGAAACCATCGGATAATACATGTGAAAGACGAAGTAATAATAATATTAATACAAAATGTAACACATTTAGTATTTTTTTTTCCCTTTTTTAATAAATAAGTCATTTATATAACATGTACCTTTTAAGAAGTTTCATTTTAATGTTATAAATACCATTTTGATGGCCAATTTGTCTATTAGAATAGAATATGTCCAATGCTAAGGATATTAAAAATCCTATAATGCTGCAACTTAAAAGTTGTGTTCTTAACATTCTCTATAGAATATTTCAGTGCTGACTTATATATATATATATTAGTTCTATAATAATAATAATAATAATATTATCTATATATATATTAAAAATCGAAGCCTCTGAAACTCCCACAATTTTCCACATCATCATTTTAATTTATAATTTTTTTTAATTTTTAAAACTAAATAGTGAGAGAGTCCTAACAGAAGTCTCGCTCCCTCTTTTTTCCTCATCATTTTAATTTATAAAAAAATTTAATTTGTTAAACTAAATAGTGAGAGAGTCCTAATAGGAGTCTCTCTCTTTTTTCCTTAATTCTAATAGGAGTCTTTTTTTTTTTTTTTTTTCATGTGAGTCTTTTTTTTTTTAAACCTAAAGTGAGCCCTTAAAAAAAAAAAAAAAAAACTAACGTGAGGTCTAATTTAAAAAAAAAATTATTTTTTTTTAATCCTAATTCTAACGTAAGTCTTTCAAAAAGTTAAAATTTTCAGTTTTATATTATATATAGATATATATATATATATATATATATATATATATATAAAACTGAAACCTTTGAAACTCCCACAATTTTTCACATCATCATTTTAATTATAATTTTTAAAACTAAATAGTGAGAGAGTCCTGACAAGAGTCTCTCTCTCTCTTTTTTCCTCATCATTTTAATTTATAAAAAATTTTAATTTGTTAAACTAAATAGTGAGAGAGTCCTAATAGGAGTCTTTCTCTTTTTTCCTTAATCCTAATAGGAGTCTCTTTTTTTTTTTTTTTTTTCATGTGAGTCTTTTTTTTTTAACCTAAAGTGAGCTCTTAAAAAAAAAAAAACTAACGTGAGGTCTAATTTAAAAAAAAATTATTTTTTAATCCTAATTCTAATGCAAGTCTTTCAAAAAGTTAAAATTTTCAGTTTTATATTATATATAGATAATAACAATAATGTGACAAGCTCTAAGAATACGAGAATTCAATTTGTAGATCTACTATCAAGATAACATAGATTATATTGGTAGTGGATAGTAGATATAATTGCAGTTGAATATTATGTAAAGTTATCACCATAGAATAGCCCACGTCGAAATGTGTTATATGAAACCAATGATATGAAAGAAAAAGAATTTTTTTAAATCATTATATTGAAGAAATTAGTTATTTTCATTTATTTTCAAATTATACATTTTTAAAATTTAAGTCATATACCTTTAAATAAAATAAGTACTTTTAATTTTTATTTAACTATCCCGTGCATCGCACGAGTTAGCGACTAGTTATTATTATTATTATGAATTTAATGCAAAGTAAAAGAAAATCTTAGAAGTGATGTAAATTGGAACTTAAAGGCAAAAAAGCCAAATTGGTATTTTTGTTAGTAAATATAGAAGGGTGTTTATATATCAGGCAACTTCTGAGAAGCTTCCTTTTTCACTTTTACAAAAATCTACCACTCCCCACGTGACTATCTCCTTCCACTGTAACTCTTTTTTCATCTCTTTCTTCTTTTTCTTTTTCTTTTTCCTTTTTCTTTCCTTCACTGTCAAATCCTTTGTTTTCCTTCTCTTATAATTATAGTACTAGTCTTTTTTTGTTTTCCTTTCTTAATTATTGTCATTCCCTTCTCTTCTTTGACATTCTCCATCAATTTTTGTTTTTTTGTTCACTCTCACAGTGCCCTCTGTAACTCTCTGTTATCTCTTTCATCTTCTCTTTATTTTTATTTTCTTTTGCCCATAATAAGATCCACTGCCTTTCTTCTCTTCTTCTTCTATCAAATGCTTTCAAAGTTGAAAAATGGGAAATGGGTTTGGTGGAGTTGGGACCGAAAATTTTGAAAACAAAAGACTTCAATTGAGAGAGAGATTTGAGGCCTGAGGCTGAGGGAGAAACAATTAAGAAGATGAAAAAAGATGAAAAGAAGCATACCTCAAAGCACCGATTGGGTTTTTTGAGATCATTGGAGATAGAGACCGGAGTGGGAGAGAAGGAGGTTTCTTACGCTGGTTTTCAGTTTGCTAATAGTATCGGGTGTTTGTTTTTTGTTTTGGAGGAAGGAGAAGAGCTCTGCGGGATTGGCTATGGGCCCTTTTTTATTTATTTTACTTTATCCTTTTATATACAAGAACTGCTACGTCCACAACATTTCTCACAACATTTTCACAATAAATTCTAATTGGCAAGTTGTTACAGGTTTTAAATTTAAATCTAACACTGAAATTACTTTCTTACCCACTAGTAATAACAAATAACAATTTGCCAACTAGGATTTGTTGTGAGAATATTATGAGAAATGTTGTGGACGTAGTATTTCTCTTTTTTTATATATATATATAGACAAACAAAGACTATCAAACGATATTAATGTTGAGAAATAATATAATGTATCGCTTTTTAACAGTTAAAAACTTGATAGAATTTTAAATAGCCATATGAAATACAAATCTGATAAATTTTACACATTTGAAAGCATGGCTGTTTGATCATTAACCATTATAATTAACAGAGAAAGAACAACAGCATGGTTCTCTGAATTCAAATTAAATAAAAAGAAAAATATTGAAGCGAAAGAGAGATTTCGGAAAATTACCAAGAAGGAGGCGAATGGTGAAGCTAATTATGGAGAGAAGAATATTAGTGAGCCATGTTGAGTAAAAAGTCCCCAAGGCCTTATTAATAAAATCTTATTGGGTTCAATGAATTGACACAATATAGGTAATTTCAAGGTTCATTAACCTTAATTTTCTTGCCTTTTGTACTCAATAACTTAGATGGATGTTTATGATATGGTCTTATATTTGGCTTTAATTGTAGAACTAATTGGACTTTTTTTTTAATGTGTTTTGACTTTAATTATATATATATATATATTAGATTCTAATGGAATACCTGGAAGGATATTTATGGTGTGATCTCCACATAAATCTAAACACATGAAATTATTGATACAATTACATTAGCATACAATATGCTGAATGCCTTTTTTTTTTTTTTTTTTGATAGGATATGCTGAATGCCTTTGAAGTAGGTTGATTGATCGATAGGAAAATTTATTGAAAGAATCAGTTGGTGTGAGTCACAAAGTAATCGTATAGACATGCATATACATATAACTAGGATGAGCCATTCAAAGAGGGTGGACAAGGATTAGTAGCAGCTTTTGATGCTTTTGAGTTTTGATGGTGGTGAAGGTGGAGCTGACGGCCAACCATGGCTGAATCTAGCAGATTTGGAGATTTTTGGCTACAACGAGTAGGGATGTTTGGGTAATTGGGTTAGTGTTTGATTAGTAATTCAAGAACCACCATCAAAATATCCACTTTTAGTGGGGGCCTGGGACAGTCTTTGGGCCGCGACGGAAATGTCTAAATTCTGGCCTATTGGATAAATTCACACTAATAGAGCTAGGCTCTCAAGTTTGAATAATTGGGCTGATTAAACGAAACGTTGGTTATCTTGACTTGTGCTCATTTCCTATTACAAAATACAAATTGCAACACTAAATTCAGACGAAAACAAACCGAAAGGGACTACCTCAGTTTCTTTTAAATTTTTAATGAAGTTCCTTTTTCTACCAAAAAACAAAAAAGAAAAACAAACCAAAAGGACAACCAGTTGGGCTTGCTTTAAGTATAATTTAAGAATTGCTTATTTATGGTAGCTTACATGCATAATACAAAACAAAAATCTAAAAACTAACTTATTTTTAAAAAGCTGAAATATAGATTAATTAAAATAAAACTAGGACAAAAAGTAGTATAAGACTCATAAACAGTAAATGATTTAAACAAAAAGCTAGCTTTTAATTGGTTAACAAAAGCAGACTTGAAATAATTTGCAAGGTTTTCAAACCCGGACCGTTTATTGAACCGTAAAAGGAAGAGGTTCAAGGTTTTTGAGGTCTAACCGAGGTTAAACCGGAGTCGAACCGTGATGATGTCATAATTAATTTAATAATTAATTAAAGCCTAAATATAAATATTAAATTTATAAAACTAGCAAAATTGACTAACATATTTATATATGTGAGGGAAATTTAATGATTTTCAAGCAGGTATTTAATAATTAAATAAGAAAGTTAATAAAATAAAATAATAACCATGAAAATATTAAAATTTATGATTAATTTTTGAAGTAAAGTTGAATATCTTTGAAGGATTTTAATTATAATTTTTTTTTATTCCTTATAAGAGATGGATAATTTAATTAAGTAGAATAGAATTGTGTTAAGTTGTTTTTATAAAAAAAAAATTTGCATTAAGTTTACTTCAAATATTTTTTTTTGTTATTGTTGTTTCCAACTACAAGCTTGGCTGAGTGGTTGGGCTTCAGCCAAATTTCTGACCGACCGGGGTTCTACTCCTTCCAACTGCATTTTCTGAATTTTTGGGATTTAACAGGCTGCTTGAACCGAGGTTGGACCGCACGGTTCATGCCACCGGTTCTGCATGAACCGTGCGGTCCAACTCCGGTTCATGCGGTTCACAGAATTTGCCTCAATGCTCGGTTCTGGAAGCTTAAAAAACCAGAATTCACTCCGGTTCCCGGTTTTTCCGGTCAGACTGCCCGGTCCGGTCCGGGTTTCAAAACAGTGATAATTTGAGGTCCAATAAGATAAATTTAAGTCTTTTTAATATTTAAATATGAATTAAGCAAAAGTACTATTTAGGTTTTTGTATTTAAATATGAATCCACTAAAGTAATCACTCCTTGCATGCAGCTTCTACCATTTAAAGCAATCAAATACACATATTGGTAAATCTCATTATTTTTAACACATTGATTCCATTGATCAATTATTTCCTGGAATTCAAATTATGGGAAATCACTATTTTTTTTCTTTTGAGAGTGAGAGAGAAAGACTTCTATATGTTGATTTTGATCCATCTTCTTAAATTGATCCAATGAGTTGATCCAACTTGCAAGTATTGTGAATTATATTTTATGGCATGGGCATGTTAGAAAATCCCTCTTATTTTTTTTTTTTCTTTTGTTTTTCAGAAATTGTAGCTTCAAAGATGAACAAAAAATGTGTAAGTAATTAAGAGGAGTATAAAATCAAATACAATATGGGCTGAGTTTACATGTGTTTTTAAGATATTTGTTAATTGACAATTTTAGAAAAATTTTAATATCATTTTTATAAGAAATATAAAAAGTAAAAAAAAAATCTTTTTTTTTTCTTTTCTCATAAAATGGAGTTGAAGCAGTAGCATTCATTCATGTGCGTATAAATAGAAAAATAATGTAAAGCAAAAACTAATGCAAAGAGATTTGAACTAATCCTTGGGGACGAAGATCGTTGCCCTCCTTTCTCTCCTCCTCCATCTTTCTGCTAGGTATCTTCCCCTTAGCTTTGCGGTTGCCTTTTATGTACTTTGCAGTTCAAACTTGTCTCGTCACAAAGCTACTTCTAACTTCAAACTTCTCATGTCCAAACGGTAGCTGAAAAAACAAAGCAAACAAAGCTTAGCTCCAAAAAGAGCACTTGTTTACGAGTTCACATATTATATACTAAGCTTTGAGAGTTCCGACTAAGATGTCTTCAATGCTACTACAAGCTTTTAGCATCGAGCATATTTGTGCTAGGGAATGTTTATTATTATTACACACAGTGGAGGCAAATTCAAAGTCAAACACACGTCGCACGGGCTACTGGACTCGGCATTTTCAAGCTGAGGATGGGCTGGGCATTGATATGTAAGACTCGGACTAGAAATCTAACCATGTTGGCAGTGCCAAATTGGAGGCTAGCCTAGGAGAGAGAAGAGAGAGTACTTGGGCTAGTTTCTGTGGAAGAAGGGAATATCTGGCCTAATGGATAAAGCATAAACTCTGCCAATATAGCTGCCCTCTCAAGTTCGAGGACTTGGGCCAAATACAGAAAACACTAACGAACTGAGGTGGTCATTTCCTATTTCAAAGTAGAAACTGCAGTGTTACAGCTGCCTTCAAAGTCAAAGACATGTAACCATTTGATTATTTGTGTATTCTTCGTACTTGTAAAATTTTAAAATAATTAAAAAAAAATTATGTTATCAATCAATTGTTTAAATTTAAATTTTTGTAATTTAAAATAATACAAAAAAAAAATATAAGTTTATAGATCGAGTGGTAAATAACATTCGATTGATACAAAAATTGATATGTATATTAAAAACATATAATTTAATGGTGCAAATTTTAAAATATGAATTTAATAACAAGTTATTAGGTAGTATAATATTATTTAGAGTTACAATAGGTGTAACTTGAACCCAACCTTTTTTTAATATTAAAAATAGTAATAATGATGACATGCTATTTGCAAATGGTGACAAAAACACGCTCAAAACCATTGACATTAGATCCAGTTAGCTAAATTATTAGAAGATTTTGTCATCGAGTAAGAGATTTTGGGTTCAATTTTTATCTACACCAAAATCTAATTGGTATCTTGATTTGATGATAAAAAACAATGAGACTAATAACAGTTAACAGACCAATAGCTCTCAATTTATTAATATTTCAAGTACCAACAACACTCCTTTGAAACTCTAGAGACCAACAGCATTTACTTGATAAATTTTAGGACCAATAATGTATATTGGTACAACAATAATAACAAAGGCTTAGTCCGAAAATTTAGGGGTCAACTATGAATATTTAACATATTAGTTAGGATTGGCCACATATATTTTGATCTTTCTTTTATTTACCATAGGTTGTGACATAATAATAATAATAATAATAAAAACTTATTAATTCTTTTTAACTTTTTTTTAGAATACTAAGTATTAATTTTTAATACACACACAGACATGGGGAGAGGGGAGAATGAGTGTGAGTTAATCCGAAAATTTAGGGGTTAACTATGAATATTTAACATATTAGTTAGGATTGGCCACATATATTTTGATCTTTCGTTTATTTACCATAGGTTGTGTCATAATAATAATAATAATAATAATAATAATAATAATAATAATAATAATAATAATAATAAAAACTTATTAATTCTTTTTAACTTTTTTCTTTTAGAATACTAAGTATTTTTAATACACACACAGACATGGGGAGAGGGGAGAATGAGTGTGAGTTAAAGAGGTTTAAAGCCTGTGCTGTGTATCTAATGGTTAGACATTTTTAGATATACACCACTGTAAGTTTTTTTTTAACTTTTGATTCATCAATAATTAAGGATGAGGAATTTGAATCATAAATATTTCCATTAGTATGAGTTGTTGTGTTGTTCCGGTTGAGCTATAAGACTTTTGCTAATTTTGGTTTGAAAATTGAAACCCACTTCTATGTCTTTAAGATATTAGGTCTTGATTAAAAACAAGGCTCATTCACCCAATCTGTCCCCTAAAAAAATCCAAAAGCAGAGGCAGAATGAGAGAGTAAAGCAGAGGCAGCAGGGCCTCCCCAGTCACCAAAAGTCTGAAATCGATGGCTCCCTCCCCGACGTCGTATACAAGGTCCACTCTTCTGAACTCCGCTGCTCTGTGTTTAGGCTGTAAGTTATATGAACACAATGCGGTCAAAGTGGAAATTGTCACTATGTATTAGGTGAGCAACATTGTGTTCTGTAATTGAACCTATTCATTTTTTTTTATAAGAACCTATTCATTATTCATACGTAAAGAAGACTAACATTTATACATTCATTTTGGTACTGTGTCATTTGGCTTGCTTGCATATAATCATCAATTTAGGTTGGTTTGCTTGCAGATAATCAATAGGTTCATGAAACATACTTGGATGTGTAAATTTCTCCCGCATAACGGCCTTGGAATGCACTTGGAATGTAGATTACCAAATCTATGGGGCGCTTGACCAAAGCTATTCCTTTTGACGTCATAATAATTGAAAGAGAATTAGAATATGTTGGATATTTTTATAAAAAAAATATCATATTTATTCTAATACTCATTTATTTGAATTGAGGAAATCAATTATCTCTTAATGTCAGATAGGTTAATTGTTAAATTTTAAAATTCAAATATAATTCAAAATTTGAATAGTTTTTGTCCATGGTTTTAATTAGAAAATCTCTGAAAATTAATGTGAATTTTAATACCATATATTGCCATCTTTTAGTATACTTTTCTTTATAAATTTTTGCTTTAAAACGTTTCTTTTAATATATTTTATAGTAACGTTATAGATAGAAAGTATCAAATATTGTACAGCTATATATTTATATAATTTACCGTTGATAAATTATAGCATCATATATTTCTATTCTTGGTTGTAATTATTATATATAGTCAAAGTTTCAAAGGAAGTATTATTTGATATCTAAAAAACAGCCACATTGGGGGCTGTTATTTTGTTTTTAATGGCATTATGACACTAAAAGACAAACTTAATTTTGTCTATTAACTTACCTCACCTCAACGTATATACTTTGGCAAAAGGTTTTGACCGGTTTATATAATACATATAAAAAGAAAGTTATTGATCACACATTGATTTCCATAATTTTATAACCATTTAAAGTTTTAAAGATAGCAAATGTTTTTATTTTTTCTTTGGCTAAGGACAAGCAACATGTCTGGCTCTATATATTTTCAGACACACATTGATTTCCATAATTTTACAAAATTTTCTAGGAAAAGAAAATACTATAGAGAGCTTATATTCTACGAGCAGTGTAGGCTCGCAAGGATAATCAGCAATGGTGGCTCGGCTGTTGTATCCTGGGGATAACGTGTAGAAACTATTTGACTAACTATGTCGGATATACCGTAGATGACACGATTGTCTCAAGATAGTGACTTGGTTCACGCCTCATCTCTGCCACCTTTTTTTTAGTAAAATCAAATTGTGTAATTTCTAAGGAAAATTCAGGTATTATCTCTCCTTTATTTCCAACAATTTGAGACAAATCGTTATGGAGAACGCAAAATCATCCTTGGAAAATGGTAATGTTATGTCTAATTCCTCTAGAGCGGGTGATCTTAATAAGCCATTCCGCTTTCATGGTGTCAACTTTAAGACGTGGAGACAAAAGACTTTATTTTATCTTACTCTCTTGAATGTGGCTTATGTGTTAACTGAGAAAAAACCAAAGAAAAAGAAATCTGAACAATTGACTGAAGAAGAACTTTCTCAACATGAAAAAGATGTTAATAAATGGGATAAGGATCATCTTTACTGTAGAAATTATTTACTTAATTGTCTTTCTGATGATTCGTATGATTATTATGATCAAGCTTACAAATCATCCAAAAAGATATGGAAGGCATTGAATCAAAATTATGATACAGAGGAAGCTGGATCCAAGAAATATGCATGTAGTCGATTTTTTAGGTTTCAGATGGTTGAAGACAAGTTCGTGGTGGAACAATCCTATGAACTCCAAATGATTTCACAAGATGTTCGATTTGAAGGCATTCAAGTAAATGAACAAATGCAAGTTTTAGCCATCATTGACAAGCTGCCTGAATCTTGGAAGGAGTTTGCCAAAGTCCTGAGACACAAGCAGAAGGAACTCTCCATTGAATCCCTTATTACCCGTTTTAGAGTGGAGGAAAAGGCAAGGAACCAAGACAAAGTTGTTGAACTCCATAGAGCAAATGGTCCTAAGGTAAATTTTAACTCTTCAAATGGAAACATGTCAAAAGCCAATGCAAAAATAATGACTATGTAAGGCCTAAGAAAAGGAACTTCAAACGTAGGCCAAATGGAAATCAGCCTCAACATAAGACCCACTCTAATCAAAGAAAGAACCAGGCACACCATCCTAAGCATGGTCCAAATAAGGGCATCCAGCCTAATAATAGCAACTATGCATGTTTTGTATATTGAAAGCTTGGGCATTCAACTAGAAATTGTCATTTTCGAAAACATAGGCCTATGGCTCAAGCCAATGTCATTAAAGAGCCTCTTATGGGTATGGTTACCGAGATTAATATTCTTGAAGGCTTAGGAGGGTGGTGGATTGATTCTGGGGCAACTAGACATGTTTGTTATGATAAAAATTGGTTCAAGACCTACACCATCTTAAATGAGAGAGAAAATTATGCTTGGTGATTCTCATACCATTGAAGTTGTGGGTATTAGAGGGGTGCTTCTCAAATTTACTTTGGGAGAGAAGTCACTCTCAAAGACGTCTTTCATGCTCCTGACATTAGAAAGAATCTAGTTTCTAGTTTTTTGTTGAATAAGGCTGGTTTCAAACAAGTCTTTGAGGCTGATCAATATGTACTCTCTAAAAAGTGCATGTTTGTTGGCAAAGGCTATGCTTTTGATAACATGTTTAAACTTAATGTAGAGATGATTGAAAATTCAAGTTTTGCTTATATTGTTTCTTGTGTGAATGTTTCGCATAGTAGATTATGTCATATTAATAATAAATATATGAAAAATATGAGTGGCTTAGGTTTAATTCCTAAACTTGAAAATGAACTTGAAAAATGTGAAATTTGTACCATGACTAAAATTACTCAAAAGCCTCATAAATCAATTGAAATAAATACTAAATTACTAGAGCTTATCCATAGTAATATTTGTGAATTTGAAGGACATTTGACACGTGGAGGTAATCGGTATTTTATAGCCTTTATAGATGATTTTTCAAAATATTCATATGTCTATCTTATGAAAAATAAAAGTGATGCTTTTGAAAAATTATCAATTTTCTTAAAAGAAGTTGAGAATACTTTTGATAAAAAGGTTAAAAGGTTTAGAACTAATAGAGGAAAAGAATATGATACTCTTGGTCTTAATAATTATATTCAATCTCTTGGTGTTGTTCATGAGACTACTGACCCTTATTCTCCATCTTCAAATGGAGTAGCTGAATGTAAAAATAGGACTCTTATAAATTTAACTAATACTACGCTTGTTAGTGCTAGGGTTCCTAAATATTTTTGGGGTGAAGCTGTTTTAACTGCAATTTTTTTTTTTTGAATAGAGTACATCATAAAAAGACTTTTTTTAACCCCTTTTGAATTATGGAAAAAATATAAACCAAATTTGAATTTTTTCAAATTTTAGGGTTGCTTAGCATATGTGAGGCTACCTGACCCTAAAAGACCTAAACTTGGGGTAAAGGCTTCTACATGTGTATATTTGGGTTATTCTTTATATAGCACAACTTATAGATTTTTTGATATAGATAATAATACAATAATTGAATCTGGAGATGCAATTTTTCATGAAAATAAATTTCCATTTAAATATAAAAATAGTGGGGGTTTTGAACAACAAGAGAATTTTGAATGTTCAACATCTAAGTCAAAAGATGTTAATGAATATGAGATTGAACCCAGGAGGAGTAAAAGACCTTGAATTGAAAAGGTTTTTGGTCCTGAATATTATGTGTATAATTTAAAAGGTGACTCTACTTCTTTAGGAGAAGATTTATCTTCTCCTGATTCAGGTGTTTGGAAAGAAGCCATCAATGATGAGATGAATTCTATTATATCTAATAATACTTGGAAACTTGTAGATTTACCTCCAAGTTGTAAAACAGTTGGATGTAAATGGGTACTTAGAAGAAAACTAAAACCTAATGGATCTATTGAAAAATTCAAAGCAAGACTTGTAGCTAAAGGTTTTAAACAAAAAAGAAAATATTGATTTTTTCGATACTTTTTCTCCTGTTACTAAAGTTACATCTATTAGATTATTGATTGTTATAGCAACCATTCATAATTTGATGATACATCAAATGAATGTAAAGACAGCATTTCTAAATGGCGATCTAGAAGAAGAAATCTACATGGACCAACCAGAAGGTTTTACAATGCCAGGTAATGAGCACAAGGTATGTAAATTATTAAAATCTTTATATGGTTTAAAACAAGCACCTAGACAGTGGCATGAGAAATTTGATCAATGTTTGCTTTCTAATGGTTTTAAAACAAATGAAAGTGACAAATGTATATATTATAAAACTTTTGATGATGCTCATGTTATAATTTGTTTATATGCTGATGATCTTTTAATTTTTGGTCCTAATATGGGTATTATAAATGTTGCTAAAATGCTTCTTAAGAATAACTTTGATATGAAAGATTTAGGAAAAGCTAATGTGATTCTTGGCATGAATATTTCTAGAACTTCAAATGGCATATTTGTAGATCAATCTCACTATATAGAAAAAATTTTGAAAAAATATAATTACTTTGATTGTAAACCTGCAAGTATTTCTTTTGACTCTAGTGTGCATCTTTTTCCTACTAAAGATGAAAATGATATTTACAATCAAAAGGAATATGCTAGTATTATTATTTGTCTTAGATATGCTACTGATTGTACTAGACCTGATATTGCTTATGCCATAGGAGTTCTAGCAAGATTTACCAGCAAACCAAATTTTGAGCATAGGAATGCCATGACTCAATCAAAGAGATATTTAAAAAGAACTGCGCACTATGGTTTGCTATATCAAAGATATCCTATTGTTCTTGAAGGATATAGTGATGCTAGTTGGAACACCTTATCGGGTGATTCTTTGTCTACCAGTGGCTATGTATTTACAATAGGTGGTGGAGCAATAAGTTGGAAATCTAAAAAACAATAGATTATTGCTAAATCCACCATGGAGGCAAAATTAATTGCCTTATGTTTAGCTAGTGAAGAAGCGGGTTGGTTACGAGATTTATTATCCGAAATTCCTATGTGGGAGAAACCTATTTCACCCGTCTTAATTCATTGTGATAGTATTGCCACTATTGGTAAAGTGCGCAATAAATACTATAATGGTAAATCCAGATCTATTAGAAGAAAACACAGTACTGTGAGATCATACATAAACATTGGTACCATAAATGTTGATTATATTAGTACAAATGATTAGGGGCGTAGCCAGGAATTTCTACATGGGGGGGCCGATTCAAAGTATTGATATAAATAACATAAAGTAGTCGGATTTCAAACCATGAAGGTTGAAATCGACGATGATGAGTATCATCGTTGTATGGATAGTCTATATTTTTAGGTTGATATGGACCTTCTTTGAGATAAGCTCGTCGAATTTCATCTTGTTTGTTGATAGGGAATTCACATATTTGTTTTCGCGATCCTGGATCACGATCTATCTCTTCAGATTGAATTCTTGAACATGTGAAGGGGTGTTCATCAAGCATTGAAGTATCAACATTTGTTTCTACAGCCACAGGTGTCCTAATTTTTGAATTGCTAACATCTTTTTTTTTAAAGAATGCATCAATTATTTTTCGTTTGCTCATAATTCTTTTAACTTTAAGAATATGACTCAAAAATTAACCTAAAAAGAACTTTAAAAAATAAAATTTTAATTAAAAATTTTTATTTAGTTATATGAATGTTATTCATATTCAAGAAAAAAAAAATTTTTCCACTATAATTTAAACAGTCAACCCATTTTTAATACGACTTTAATTAATAATAACTCCTCAAACAAAAACAAAAATTAAACACACAAATATTGGTACACAACATAAACCAAACAATTTAACAACACCCACAACCACAACCACATCCACAGCCAAATGATATCTAACTAATCAAAAATAGGTAATAAATCAAAAAACCATTTTACCTTAGAAATTTTGTCTTCACAAAGTGCGTGGCAATGCCTACTGCTTCTGTCTCTAACTTTAGATCTTCCCTTCAAGACTCATCACAAACAATCTCCCCATGCCTTCAATCATGTATTTCTCTAAAAATCTATGAAAATATAAAGAACATGTGAATATTTAGGTGTAGATAGTTGAGAAAAAAAAAAAAACATTAAAATGGTATGAATGTCTAATGCTTAAAGAGAAGAAAACTCACCAGTTAGTCACCATTCACCAAGTTCCAAAACTAGAGCTGATGAAGAAAGAAAAAATTGGTCAGAATTTTTTTTTTTTTTTCCGGACTGTGAGGACAGAAGACTGGAGTTTTGGGAGCTGGTAGGCGGCAGTACCACTGCAAGTGGAAGTGTATCAAGGAAGACAAAACAAAAGAATAAGTAGTAAAGGGAACAAAGGGCTTCCGTGGGTTAGGGTGGGTTTTTTGAGATGTACAGAAAGTAGAGTTTTGTTGTTAGTGTTAGATTTGAGTATTTAAAGGAAAGTGGGTCAGTTTTTTTGTTTTATTCGGAGTATGTAAGGCCTAAACTAAAGCTGGGCTCCCATAAAAAAAAAAAAAGAAAACTGAAGCTGGGCTGGGAAATAGTTGAGATGTGAGGGGGGGCCGGCTGTCCAATGTTGGGGGGGGCCCAAATATTTTTTTCAAATAGTCTAATGGATTTTTTTTTTTTTTTTTTTTTTTTTTTTTTTTGCAGGGGCCACGGCCCCCCCAAGCCACTACGTGGCTCCGCCCCTGCAAATGATAACATTGCAGATCCATTAACTAAAGCTCTAGCTAGAGAAAAGATCTGGATAGCATCGAAGGGGATGAGACTTAAGCCCAAAGAAGAATAAACTACCTATGAGGATACTATACCTAGCTTTTGTCAATGGTTTTAATTAGGAGATCTCTGAAATTAATGTGAATTTTAATACCATATATTGCCATCTTTTAGTATACTTTCCTTTATAAACTTTTGCTTTAAAACGTGTCTTTTAATATATTTAATAGTAACGTTATAGATAGAAATTATCAGATATTGTACAACTATATATTTATATAATTTACCGTTGATGGGTTATAGCATTATATATTGCTTTCTATTCTTGGTTGTAATTATTGTGTATTGTCAAAGTTTCAAAGGAAAGTATTATTTGATATCTAAAGGACAACCATGTTAGGGGCTGTTATTTTGTTTTTAATGGCATTATGACACTAAAAGACAAACTTGATTTTGTCTATTAACTTACCTCACCTCAATTTATATACTTTGGCAAAAGGTTTTGAACAGTTTATAATATATATTAATATATATATATATATATATATATATATATATATATATATATAAAGAAAGCTATTGATCACACATTGATTTCAATAATTTTATGACCATTCAAAGTTTTAAAGATGGCAAACGTTTTTATTTTGTTGGCTAAGGACAAGCAACATGTTTGGTTCTATATATATGGAAAGAAATAAAAGTTTCAGACACACATATTTTTATTTTTTGAATTATAAAGCTGCAAACTTTTCAAAAATAATTTTTTTTATTGTCCTAAACACTTACCAAGTATTGCTTCTTACTACTCACAAAAATATTTTATCTTTTACGAAATTTTCTGGGAAAAGAAAGTACTATAGAGAGCTTATATCTTACAAGCAGTGTAAGCTCACAAGGATAATCAGCAATGGTGGCTGGGCTGTTGTATCCTGGGGACAACGTGCAGAAACTATTTGTTTAACTACATCGGATATACCGTAGACAACATGATTTGTCTCAAGACAGTTACTTGGTCCACGCCTCATCTCTGCCATCTTTTTTTTGGTAAATCATTTGTGTAATTTCCAAGAAAAATTCAGGTATTATCTTTCTTTTATTTCCAACAGAATATTTATCTATTTTTATTGTCCAATACCTTTGTATATCAACATTTATCTATTTTCATTCTTTTGTAACACCATTTGGCTTTCGACTAAGATAAATTATTTGATGATGCCAAAATCGTCAGTTGGGTCACTCATCCAATCTAGAGCATTAGACGATCTTATAGGACCTGCAAAATAAAGGAGAGATAGATCGAAGAGGCCACCGGGTTATGCCCAGTAAGGGAGTCTCCGATGCTTAAGTTAGTATCAGCTCATATCTCTCGTATATAGATAGTGTTTTGTAGTAGTTTTTGACATACCTAGCTTTTGAGACAGATTGTCCTTTTATAGGTAACTTAGGTAGCTGTTGTACATAAATTAGGGTGATTATTACCTTGATTGTAATGTTCTTTGTCGTGATGAGAGTTTAAAACCTTTGATGGTTGTTATTAAATGTGTTAAGCGGTTATCTTTGATGGCCTACTAATGATGAAAGGTCGTCCATATTAATGGACGACCTTAATGATTATTCCGAACTCATCAGTTGCCCCCCCATTCCAAGTCTGATTTTGTGTTGGTTAGGCTTTGGAAATTTTCTTGACTTGTTTAGATTTAGATTTCTTTGTCTTTCAATTACCTTCTTCTTCGAGGATGGTAGTTTATCTATGATGACATCTTAGTGTTTGCCTTTTAAAGGTCCTTTTGGATGTTTGAAGGATCATTGCCTGATCTTGTGAGTAAGCAAATTTCTTTGAATGGCCATTTTTGATCACTGTTGAAGAGTAAGGTGATTTCTTTAGATGACCCTTTTTGATCTTTGCTAAAGAGCAAGGTGATTTCTTTGGATGACAATTTTTTTATCACTATTGATGAGCAAGGTGATTTCTTTAGACGACCATTTTTTATCACTCCTGAAGAGCAGGGTGATTTCTTTGGATGACCATTTTTTAGTCCCCAATGTTGAAAATGTGGGTCTTTTTGAGTGCCCACTACATCAAGTGGGTCTTTTATGTATACGCTAAGTAATTAATGGTCTTTGTATGTACATGTCACGTAATTAGTGGTCTTTGTATGCCATGTGTTTAGTGGTCTTTGTATGCCACGTGGTTAGCGGTCTTTGGGTGCCACGTGGTTATGTGGTCTTTGTGTGCCACGTCCATAGTGGTCTTTATGTGACACATGGTACGTGGTCTTTGGGTGCCATGTCCATAGTGGTCTTTGTTAGGTGAAGTTCAATGGCTTCTTTGGACGATGATCACTTGGATCGATTCTTTCTTTGACGATCATTGCTTGAGTTAACCAACAATTGAGTGGATCGGTTTTGTTATTCCCCCACCGAAGCCAACACCTTCTTCCAATGCCTACAAAATAAAGGAGAGCTTTTGGTGGAGAAAACACTAGTGGGGTGTTTCCTTAAAACCCTTTGATAATAAAGTCATAATTATAACTCTAACTAGTGATAATTAAATAATCAATACTTCTTTGGGTTTCTAGAATTTTTATTTTTATTTTTATTTTTTTAGAATGGTTACTTCTTGAGTAAACTGATGATTCATGGATAGGTTTTCTCCATGAGTAGACCGATGATCACATGGATGGGTTTTCTAGCTCCTTTGGAAATTATATAGCCTTAGGCCCCTTTGAGACTACGTCACTTTTGGGACTTCTCAATGCATTTCGTTTTTGACATTCTTGAGGTCATGTTGTTATCTGCATCAAGTAGCACATACGCTTGCCAAAATTTGGTTAAATAAGAATTCTAGAAAAAATTACACATGACTAATAAGCTACAATAGCCTAGTTGGGCCATTTTTCTTATTGGGTGAAAATTTTTTGGTTGGACCAATTATTTTCTTATACTTTTGAAGATTTACCTCTTTTGCATACATTTTTGCATGAAACCTTACTAGGTGTAAATTTTTAATAGGCGAATATAAAAGACAGAAATAAATGTGTTACCTTAAATGACGACATTATTTTGTCCCATACCTCAATCTTTTTATTGTTGGGATCTTCTTGACAAGTTCTCCCTCTTTTAAGATCTCTTTTGTTAAGCTTTACATGCTATTTCATGTTTGAGGCTTAAATCTCTCTTGCTTCATTCTTTTGAAGGTGCAAGTGTTGGGACACGTTGTTCGTTTAAGGTTATATTTCCTTCCTTTAGGAACGAAGGTTATGTCAGATGCTTCTATTATTAAATGCCTAATTAGTTACACATATACTACAATTTAAAGAGAGTACTTATGATTGACATGTGATCTATCATCATACTTTCACATTCAATAAATATTCAAGCTAATGTTTTAACATTACGTCTCTTACATATCATTGCATACCAATATAGCATAATTTTTTTTTAAAAGAAAGAAATATTCATGATGCTATGGAAAAAGTCTAGGCTTTTCCATGATTTTTGGCTTTGGTACAAAATTACCTTATAGCAGTGTCGACAATTATGTATAGATAGAGATGGGGTGGTATGATGCTATCATTTCACATACCTTTGATCTCCTTTTTAGCAAGCTCTTCTTGATGAGTTCTCATTCTTATTCCTGTGGACTTAAGAGTATATGTACAGTCAGGATAGTCTAGTTACTCTAGTCTAGTTGTTGTATTACATGTACTCTTTTTGTGCAAAGTGTTAGACTATGAGCAACGATATCAATAAAGAAATTCACAAATAATATTAACCACAAATATGTAAAATTTTCTCTAACTTAAGGGCAATAAATGTTGATGTGTCTATGGCATAGCATAATATCCCTTAGAGTGTTTACATAACACAAATATATTTTGGAATTTCTTCTTAAAATTAAAGCAGCCGATATCATTTAGAAAAGTTTGGAATAGTGGGTCATGATTATTATTTGTGAATTCATAATCAATCATATGCTCACGGGATTTCTCCTAAAAAGAGATATACTAAAATATTTCTTCCACTACTTGCATACATTAGTGTATAACATATGAGATTTTTTTTTTTTTTTGACGAACTATAACATATGAGATATTGATCAAAAGAAAACAATGTTTTGCACATGTAATTAATTAGTTGTGCTTGTGCATATGCTAAAATCCAGAATTTAGGCATGTCATGCTCCATTTTAAACGAGCAATTGAGGACTTCAAGCTCAAAAATATCTAGTTTCATGCTTTTAAGTACCCAAAATTGGGATTTTTTAAACTTTGGAAAGTCAAAAAGCAGCTTCTCTTATTTTAAGCCTATAAGGCAAATATAAAATTGACAATTTTTCTTGAAACTTTCCTTTTAAGTTTCTGAGCTTTTGATGGAATAATAAGAGGGACTATCTTAAAACCATTTAAGATTGATAGTAAAAAATAGGCCTATTCCCACGCAAACAAGTTACACTTGGTAAAGTGTTTAAAAAGCTTTGAAACCCAATGCATTAGCATATTCCTTTATAGATGTGAACCATGCGGAGTTCTTGTGTGAGATAAATAAATGCATTATTTGAGTTATGGTGTTAGAGCAAAACTGATTGGTGATATGCCTATGATCGGCCTTGTGAACAATATGCTTAAAATGGTTTAAGTCCAAACTAAAAATCATTTGAACTTCTAGTGAGAGCTTAATTGTGTTTTATGTGGCTAAATGGTCGCGGTTTGCTACCCACCACCTTTGGCGTAACAACATTTATGGGACATAAATTTTGATTTGATTCCATATGGGATACACATAATTCTTTTCCGCAACAACAGTTATGGTAAATATTTCAAAAGAATTTGATTTGTTTTGTATTTTATACCATTTTCATAAATATTTTCTAGAAATTACATTGCCTAATGCAATAATAAGTATACAATTAAAATTATATACACGGCAGCTGGCTTTCCTCAACCGTTTTCTTCTTCTTCTTCTTCTTCTTCTTCTTCTTCTTGTTTTTTTTTTTTTTTTGGTAGACAATAAATGGTCTTTTAATGTGGCAAAACCGTAATGATATTTGTTTTTGTGCCAAAAACTTGTATTTTCAAATGCAATTTAACCTCACCTCTTTAATACCCAAAATTGGGGTCTTTAGGCTTGGTAGGACAACAGACAACCAGGCTTATTCTAAAGCTAAAGGCGGTGAGGAAAACATTTTAGTTTAGAAAATTTTTAGAGTGAGGCAATCCAATATTTTGAAAGTAGTTTAGCATGAGATAAAAAAGAAGCCACATGCCAAAACAATCATATAAACACTATTGCAACTTGTAAATATTTGGAGAGCTAGAACAGGAAATGCATAAATCTAACCTTAAGACCCAAGAACTGGGTCATACCCTTGAGGCCTGTTGAGGTCGCTTGAATTTTGCAGTCGTCTTTTGTTTAGTCCATGCCATACAATGAGCCAGCCACTTGATTGCCTCCACCTTTAGACCCAAATGGATGTTATGTTTCTCTGTTTTAGTGGTGTGGACCCTAAATTTAAAGGCCAAAGGATTTGAGACATTGTGTCTTGGCTCTCACATTATGGTCTACTTGTTTGGTTGACAAGTCATGCTTTGAAGACAAAGGTGTCTTGGTGATGCCTCTTTATCTCCCCCATCTCAGTCCAATCGTAGATTAAATGAAATGAGCATGGGCAGAATGAAGAGATGATCACAAGGTATTATCCAATGGGGTACTTTCGTATTCATGATTCTCCATTGAGCTGAGTGAACCCTTTGTTACAAGAAGAGCTAGATGACTAATCACCCCCCCCCCCCCAAATAGATGGCGCCAAACTGATGATGCCAAAATCGTTAGTTAGGTCACTCATCCAATCTAGAGCATTAGACGATCTTGTAGGACTTGCAAGATAAATGAGAGATAGATCGAAAAGACCACCAGGTTATGCCCGGTGGGGGAGCCTCTAATACTTAAGTTAGTATCAGCCCATATCTCTCGTATATAGATAGTGTTTTGTAGTATTTTGTAGTAGTTTTTGACATACCCTAGTTAGTGAGACAGATTGCCTCTTTTATAAGTGACTTAGGTAGCTGTTATACATGAATTATGGTGATTATTACCTTGATTGTAACGTTCTTTGTCTTGACGAGAGTTTAAGACTTTTGATGGTTCTTATTGAATGTGTTGAGCGGTTATCTTTGATAGCCTACTAATGATGCAAGGTTGTCCACATTAATGGACGACCTTAATGATTTTTCTGGACTCATCATTATTCATATTAAAATCTTCTCTCTTTCATTCTCATTTTTTCTCCAAATATGAGGCTCCCTACTTGTTAGCCCTTTCTTTTGGTGATCTCAATAATTTAAAAAAAGAAAAAGAATAAAAGAAGAAGCAGCAATCAAGTTGAACTAATTAAAGTTAAAACTAATAATTTCATTCATAAAAAGAAAAAAGCATTATAATTCATCCGAAAAGACAAAGATCGAAACAAAAATAGCTAGATTAGAAATCATCCACAAAAGCATCGTAACAACAAAAGTCATAGATCAAAAGATCACAAAACATTAACATTCCATCATCGTGCCATGATGAACTGATTAAAGACAATATAATGCCAATTCAAAGAGCTCTCGTTTGAATTCAGCCAACCTAAAGGTTGTCTCCAATATCTTGACTAACATAAGGCTTTAACCTTTTTGCACTCCTGCTTTAATCAAAAACAATTTTAGTTATAATTGTGAAATTCACAATCTCACACACACACACAAGCGCGCGTGCACACACACACACACACACATATATAAAGTCAAAACTTAGAGCAAATTCAATTAAAATTCAAATTAGATTTCAATTAGAGTCTAATTTTGTGTTATGTGTCTCTTTAAAACTTTTTAATTTTCATATCAAGTGAGTTAATTCAGTACAAAATTAAGATGTTTAATATAAATAAATCATTAAAAACTAAACCATATTTCAAATTATATATCTAAAATTAGAAGAAAAGAGTTTGAAAAATATATATATATATATATATATATGAAAAAATTAAGTCTAAATAATAGCATTACTACAAAAATAAGGATAAATAAAAGTTCTTGATACATACTTTCGTCGTTTCCTCTTGGGTTTTTCATCTGCAACCGGTGCTACTTTTTCCTGTTTCTTCTTGGGTGTTTCTTCAATACCATGTGCTACTGATCTATCTCCACTAGTTTCACCAATTTCACTAGTCCTATCATCAGGTACTTGAATGAAACCTGGCCTATGCGGTATAAATATTCCTTCAATTAACTCCCCATAGCGTGCCTTAAGGTCTGGTACACTCTTCAATGGCAGCCTACTAGAAATTATCTCAAAAATATGTGGACAATCAAGTGGAATTTCTTTGATGGATTCCTCAAATATTTTCTTCTCTTCAGAACTCCACTCAGTACGTGATGGTAACGAAGGATGGTAAAGAAGACGGGAAGAAGACAATGGATTCATTGTGACAAGTGAGTCGACAAAGAAATAGAAGAATAAAGGACTATGGTAGTTGCGAATTGTAAAAGAAGAGGAGGCGATTCTTATATAGACCCAGTTTTGGTTTTACAACTCCTAGTCCTAGCCAATAAAGGATTTACAACTCTAGTCCTAGCCATTAAAGGTTTTACTTCAAAGAAGTACTGTTCCTGACTCTGCGGCAATAAATAATAATGAATTTCACTAAACAAGTAATGTAGTTTTTTAAAAGTTGACGTGGACTATTCCACGTTAACAATTTCTAAAATAATTTGTAGTTATAACATTATTCTTTTTATGGACTCACAATAAAGTATTCCTTTATTTCATAGTTTAATGTCTATTTAAAGTTGGGAATGAGGTACCCTTTTAGGGATGGCAATTTTGCCCCGCCTCGCCCCACCCCACCCGCCCTGTGTGGGTTTTCCCCGCTCCGCAAAGGTGGTGGGGCGGGGATGGGGCAATATTTTGTCCCTGCACCGGGGGGCGGGGTGGGGATGGGTTAAGTATTTTTATCCCCGCCCCGCCCCGCTCTGCACTAATAAGAACTATAATTGTAAATTTAGTGAACCTTAAATTACTAATATTTAAAGTGAATCACAAGAGTACAAGACATGAGATAAAATATTTTTTATTCTAAAACTCTAATGCTATTGCCGCCCTTTGACCCATCCTTTTGCTCTATGCGTGTTTTTCAAATTTCAAGCAAAACTCCACTCCAAGTCTATAAAGAAGAAAGTGGTGTCACTACATTGGGAGAAAACGAAACTTATTTTTAAAGAACTAGTTAATTTTTATTTGTTATAAGACAACATTTATTTTATTAAAAAACTAGCCAATTATCCTTGATAATTTTTTTCATGCAAAGACAATGTTTATTTTGTTATAAGAAATTTTGAATTATGTTGTTACGTATTAAACTATTTAAATATTTGGTTTATTTAAATGCTTGGATTTTAAAACATTTTGTTTTGTTGTGATTTATATTATTGTAACAAAAAATTTATTTATATATATAAAATTATATTAGGGGTGGGGTGGGGCGGGGCGGGGCGGGGATGGGGAAAGGTAGTTTGCCCCACACCCCGGGGCGGGGCGGGGACGGGGAAGGGCAACAACCATGTGGGGCGGGGATGAAGATCCCATCCTCCGGCCCCGCCCCGCCCCATTGCCATCCCTATACCCTTTCACTCTCTCTCTCTCTCTTGGGGAGGGGGGTAGCCTTTTAATATATATATATATATATATATAATAGCAGAAGCTGAGAGAAAGTGGATTCCTACAATTAAGGAGGTGTTGACAAATATGATAATTGCCTATCTAAAATTCAGCCACGTTTAAGTTAAAAAGCGATACATTATATTGTTTGGTAACGTTACAATACCGTTTAAAAGCGATAAATTATAATTTTTCACTATGTTAAAACACTGTTTGGGAGGGTATATAAGGAAACTAACCGCTTAAAAAAAAAAGAAAAAAGAAAAAAGATTGGTACACGGAGATAGAAATAAAGAGACGATGAGACCTGGAGAAAGAAATAGAGAAAGAGGCAAAGTCAGAGAGGCTAGTACCACCGTCGGACTTTGACCACCAAAATTCTTGCTTCCCTCAACCGGCGATGCATTGTTACAGAATGAGTTTTCTTTTTTTGCTTTCTTTGTTTTTTGATTTTTCATAAATTTTTATAAGTAAAAACCTAAATCTTGTGATAACTATGATTTTTGTTTACTACAATTTGGGTCGCTCGCCAAGCTTAGACCGCCGGTACTACAAGCACACAGAACTTGAAAAATTTGCCACCATCAAAGATACAGGCGTGTACCCATAACTGATAAAGTTATTGTTTTTGTTTTTTTCCTTTTCGTTTTCAAATCTAGGAATTGAATATAATTTATGTTTCGTAAGAGGGATAATCATTCCGGTACAAACCAAAAGAAAAGAAGACTGGGATAGAGAGAGGGAGTTCACTAGGCCATATGCCTGCCAAACTCCGATCTCACACCACCATCAGACTTGGTAAAGTTTTTTTTTTTTTTTTTTCCTTTTTTTTTTCATTGTTAAAATTTATGGATTAATTGTTATTTAGATTTGGTTATTTTGGTTGGATTGATGTTGATTTAGATGTTTGGATTAAATTGATTTTGATTAAGGAATCTGGGTAAGAATGCTTTAGTTTGGGGTACTGGGCTTTTATTTTATTTTTTCTCTTTTCTTTTCTTAAGTCTAAACGTGGGAATTGGAGTGTTGTGGTAGTGTGAGGGTGCTTTTAAAAAAAAGAAAATTGATAAAGTTAAAATACCGTTTGAAGAAAAGGAATTGCTTGGTTTTAAACCTTTTCTATATAAATAAAACACAAACAAAACAATATGAACAAGCAAAATACACTGAGAGAACAAAGGTTCCATATTCAGTGAGACGCTGAGAGAAATACCATTAGACTACCGCCACTATTTTGTATATTTTAGTCGGATTTGATTTTTCTTTTCTGGGAGCATTGAAATTAATGTGTGTCTGATGTTTGCTTCATCTTTATTGCTGTAATGTATTGTGGCACAATTCTAAGCCAAAAGAAGAGTTAAACGGATCTATTCTAATAGATGGGTTCGTGCTCTGCCCCCATCTACTCTCTGTGGCATCTGCTGTTTGTGTTTGTGCTCTACCCCCATCTCCTTTCTGCAACATCTACAGAAGCTCAGCGTCATCTCACCATTTCAAATTAGAATCTTTAATCTTCAATATATCTATGTTTTAATTTAAAACCTGATGCTTATATTACTTAAATTACCATCTATTCTCTTCAGTATATCTATATTTAAATTTTTTTCCTTGCTTAATTGTCTAGGGTTCTTCTTTTATCCTTTTTAAAAGTAGATGGGTTGATTCTATTTTTTTGGATGCTTTGGTTTGGTTTTACTTTTGATAACATTAGGGATTTTTACTTTAATTTATTGTGGTTAAAAGTCAAATTTCACCTTGGATTGTTTAAAACCTCTATGTTTAAGACGAAAACAAACTTTCCAATTCAAGTTTGTGCCAAAAAGTGTTACTGTTTGATGTTAATCTTGATTTATGTATTTATTTTATATATCCTTGGCCAACGGAAGCCAAATCCTTAGCCATCATCATATGGGAAATAACCAACAGATTGTTAAACACTAACCAACAAAATGTTAAACATTGTGCAGATTATTCACTAAATATGGTTGTATGTTTACACATTAATGCTTAAGTATTTTTGTGGAACTGATAAATTACCTTTGATATGGGAACAATTTTTCATATTTTTATGACTCAAACCATATTACAAAGTTTGCTTCCACTTCTTTTGTAGTCCCTCTTTCAGCTTTCTTTGTTGTGATTTAAAAAACCTTCTTACGTTGTCATTTTGTTGAAATATAGATTTAATAAGTTCTTTGCCAGGTATGACACTTGGGTAATTTGCAAGAAGAGTTGCTGCATCAAACTGAGAGGTTAGGATAGCCTGATTTTCCCTCTATTTATATCATAAATTGAATTAAATTTTGTCCATTGATATTTTTGGGTTTGATTTGGATTTGAATTCCATGTTTTAGTCTGATTTTTTTTTCTTTTTTTTTTTAGTTCAATGAATTCTTATTTTGTATTAAACTAAACTGTAAAATTGTTTTTATTTATTTATTTTTTTGCTATGCTTTGTGATCAAATTCCTTACAATGATTGCTTCAACTTCTTTTTGTAGTCTCTCTTTCATTTTTTTCGTATAATGTTAAAATAATTTTTTTTGTGCGTCCTTTTGTTTAAACCTAGATTTATAACATTCTTTACTAGATATGACATTGGTGTTTTGCAAGAAAAGTTGCTGGATCAAACTGATAGGTGGACGCGAGTCTAATGCTGTAAGATACATCAAATAGTTGAGTCTAGGTACAATTTTACTTAATGTTTCCATCATTAGAGGCTGACATGTTTCATCTTTAATATTTCTATCTTAGTTTCATTAGAGTATATAGAGTTTACTACCATATTTCCTGCCATAATTTTTTACACTATAGAACTCTTTATACCGTCAATTTTCTTTGGTCCTTTTGGTTTAATTTTAGTTAGTAGTTATTACATATTCAATTTTAGTTTAATTCTTTTTCATAATGACACTATTTAATCTATATTTTCCAATTTGAAATTGCTAAAGCTTATAGTTTAAATTGGTTAGGATTGAACGTACTATCTCGGTTCAAAATTTCAAATTAATTATCTCTTTAAGAATATTGGAAGTAGAACATTAACAAATTTGTTATTTATTCTTTATGAAATGTATACATGTTGATTGTGATTTTTATGTTGCAAAAGCCATTATGAGTAGGAAAGAATCCTTAAAATTGCTTCTAATATTGTTGCATTTGGATGATTTAAAAGTTATATAGGCATGGCTTTATGCATGAATTTGTGATGTTTCTTTTGCTACTTTTGTGTGTTTGAGCTTCTAACATCTGATTTTTTGAGCAAATGATCAATGGGATTTCTCTCCTTAGTCTGTGTGTGTGTTTAATTGTAAGATATGTGTTCCAATTTTGGTATTATTCAATTCTAAAATATGGGCATTGCATTGTGTTAATCTTATGGGCATATATGTTAATATGGGCATGTTGTTCCTTTGGCAAAGGTTTACCACGTAAATTTTAAGAATCTCTCTCTCTCTCTCTCTCTCATGGATACAGATTACTAATGTAGATGCTTTTATGTTATGATCGCATCAACTTTTATATGTTTATCCAAGTTCATGATAAGGACACACAGCACCGCGACAAAGATAAGATAATCAAGGCCTTTTACGAATCAAGTTCTAATTCAATAAATATATATATATATATATATCTCATATATTAATCACAGCACACATGAATAAATCTAATGCAAAATTATGCAGAAAAATTTATTACAGAATTTTTTATATGAAGAAAGTAACTTTTGTTTGATTCTAAAACACAATCAACACGTTAGTGCTATTTTGTTCTCAGAGCAAATGAACCTATAAAATTGTTATGATTTCATTAATTTTATCCCACCTTTTTCCAGAAGCTAAATAGAATGTTAGTTCTCTTTGGATTTTTTTTTTTAAATATTTCTAGCAATTGTAATATTTCTTTTCATCTGCTTTTGGATTTTGGGTTGCTATGGTTGAATCGTTGGCCTTTGGTTCAATGGCATTAAAAAGGGGTTTTAGCAAATTTTTAATTGCGTAGTTTTAGTATTTGATGTCCTCCATCATAAGAATTCTCAGTTTATGCTCTATTTTTATTAATATGAGACCTTTTTTTTCCCGTTTGTTTGTGTTTGGATTTAATTAAAGTTTCTAAAATTATATCAAGTTTTGGTTTTATGTTTAGTCTAGAGGTTATCTCAAGCTTGGTTTAATCAAAGAATGATGTTATTGTATTTTAATTCGATTAGAATCTTCTTTAAGAGTAGCATCTAGATTTTTGAGGGGTTTTGTTTGATTCTTTGTTTGTTTACAGACCCTAGCTTCTTTTCCAATGTCCTCCTTCAGTAACCTACAGATTATTTTTTGCTTTCTGCCATGCATAGCGAAAGACCAAATACATGGAGTTTAGAAGTTGTTTGCAAATTCCAGCAATAGCAAAGTGAAAAGGTAGAGTTGCGTTTTTCCTTCTTCTATTTATATTTTTGAAGCATATTTCCTAAGACTTCATTGTCATCCAAGATGATATATTGATTGTTGAATTTTTTCATTCCCAATTAATTTAATGGTAAAAACTGATTACTGCACTAATAATGAATACTATTGTGAAATTTGAGGGTGCTTAGACCATGGAAAGGACTAAGAAGATTACTTATTGATAAAAATAAATAAATAAAGTGTTAGGTTCTAAGGATTAGGAACTAATGTATTTAGAACTTCAATTTGTATGTTGGCAAACCATGATCAAAACAATGTTTAGTCGTGTGTTAGACTTGCTCAAAGTATGGGTCTTATTGTAAAGTTGGAATCGAGTTTTTATGCAGAAGTACTGTTCACTTTCTGTATGACTCGATCGATCGAAAATTAGACTCGATCGATCGAAAATCGTGCAGAACGTTTTTCTGCAGAAAATTCCAACTCAGCCCAAGCCCGTTTTAATGTATAGGGTTTTATGTTTTGTCCTAAGTATAAAAGGGAAAACCCTAGCCACGTTTTTAGAGTTCTGTTTTGCTGTGTTTGTGAATCTCTCTGTGAGATCTAGAGGTCTTTACCTTCACATACACTTAGGGTTTACAAACTTGAGATTTATGTCAAGAGTTGTGTAGATCGTTACAGTTGCAGAATCAAGAGAACACAAAGATATACAAGCAGGTGCGCTTGTGGATTTGTTGAAGAATTCCGGAAAGAAGGAGTCCGTGGATCTCGGAGCTATCATGGGGTCATGGTAGTAAGTTTCCTACACTCGGGTAGCAATAAGATGTTAGTGGTCTAAGTCTATTGTGTAAACTTCAATTCTTTCATAGTGGATTCAGTTTACCTTGAGGATAGCTAGGTCAAATCCTCCCCAGGTTTTTACCGGTGTGGTTTCCTGGGTCATCAGATCTTTGTGTTGTTTATTTTCCGCTGCTTTGTTATTTTTGCTTAATTGTGTTAACCTAGTTTTAATTAAATTACCTAAGTTAATCACTTGGCTAATTCTCTATGTTAATCTGTTGGGTTTAAGGGGTCTAAACGAACTGACAAGTGGTGTCAGAGCGGGTAGCTTTTTTGTTTGATCCTTTGATCTTTAAGCTGATCCTTGACCCCTGTTGTCATGGAACACGGACACTCTCTTGTTGTTCCACCTCACTTTGATGGAAACAACTATGCATATTGGAAAGTAAGGATGAAAGCCTTCCTGAAATCCATAGATGAGAGAGTTTGGAATTTCGTTGAATACGGATGGGAGAAGTCCACTACTCCTCTGAGTGAGTGGCAAACTTCTCAGAAGGAGGCAGCCGCTTTTAATAGCAAAGCTATGAATGCTATTTTTAATGCTGTTTCCATGGAGGAATTTAAGAGAATCTCTAATGTTGAGGTTGCTCATACTGCTTGGAAAATCCTCCAGACTGTGCATGAAGGCACGAAGGCAGTTAAAATTAATAAGTTGCAGCAATTAACTTCTAGATTTGAAAGCATAAGAATGAATGATGATGAATCTTTTGATGAATTCTATGCTAAATTGAATGATATTGTTAATTCTGCTTATAATTTGGGTGAAATCTATGATCAACCTAAAATTGTTAGGAAGATTCTTAGATCTTTGACTAAAGATTTTAGACCCAAAGTGACTGCCATCACTGAGAGTAAGGATGTGGACTCCATCCCTGTGGATGAGCTTGTAGGATCTCTTCAGTCCTATGAGTTAGACCTCCCCAAGACCAACAAATCCAAATCAATGGCTCTTAAGTCTGTTGATGATGTTGATGATGGTGGATTTGATGATGATCTCTCTGCTACAGAGATTGCCTATCTTGCCAAGAACTTTAGAAACTTTCTGAGGAATAATAACAGAAGGGCAAGAGGCAAGAACACTGTTGAACCTAAAAATTTTAGGAAGAATGAACCCACTAAGGTTAATAACTTTGAAAAACCTAAGGAAAAAGTAGGTCAATCTTCTAATAATTCTTTGGGACAACAATGTTATGGTTGTCAAAGGTATGGTCATTTAAAGTCTGAATGTCCTACTTATTTAAGGTCTAAGGGTAAGGCTATGGCTGTAACCCTTAGTGATGACGAAGTTTCCGACAATGAATCCGCCAGTGATGAGGATGGAAACTTCATTACTTTCACTGCTACCACTGTAGTCAATGAAAGCATATCTGTTGAAGAGAACCCTTCTGATGGGGAACTCTCTGAGGATGCAGATTTACAGGAAGCCTACAATAAACTTTGCAAAGTTGCTGCAAAGAATGCCATGAATGTTGAGTTAGGCTTGAAGAAAATTGCATCTCTTGAACTTGAAAAGAAAAATTTACTTGTTAAATTGTTTGATGCAAATGAGCTTTTGAATAATGTGAAAACTGAGAACATGCTCTTACTTGATAAAGTTAAATGTTTGGAACTTGATTTATCCGTTGCTAGAGAACAAACTAATAGGTCTGCAAGCTCCAAACTTGATCACATGTTGAGTATTCAAAAGTCTCCTTCTGATAAAACTGGTTTAGGTTATGATGAAAGTATTTCTGTGCTTGAACCTTCTTCCACTAAATTTGTTCCTTCTTCTGAACCTCCTAAGAGTGAGATTGTTAAACCCTCGATGAGTGAACCTGTCAAACATGTTAATGTTACTCCACCTAGAAAGATTAGGGTTGATCTTCATGCTTCTCATTCTAGAGCTTCAACTTCTACTAAGGGCAAATTGCATGATAAGCCTGCATGGGTTTGTCATTTTTGTGGAAAACCTGGACACATACGTCCAAATTGTTTTAAGTTGCAAGCTGCGAAACGAGCAAATAAAACTAAAGTACCTGTGCCTCAAGCACATGATCCTATGGTACTTATTGGTGAATTGGTAAATGCGTTAAACCTTTATTCCAATCCTGGAGTTGCTCAGAATTCGAATGTGAATCATAACTCCAATGCAAGAGTTGCATCTAAGAAGTCTTGGATGCAAAAGGCTCAATCTAATTGAGTCTGTCTGACATGGTCCTTGTGCTTCATTGCTCAATCTTTTGTGACCTTTGTTTCTAGGATTTGCATTGCATTACATTCATGCATTTCATTCTAGGATGTTTGTTTCTTTGTTTATTAAAAAAAAAAAAAAATTTTTTTTTGCAAATTGTGTTTTGCTATTTTTCCTTGAATTTGAAAACAAGGTTGGTCAATCAAAATATACATGTCATATATATGTACCTTGTTTAGCTTTGATGCACTTATTTTTATTGCACTTTACTAGCTAAAGTCTTGTTGTGCATGTTGTGTGGGAAGATGCTATATTTGTTGATCACATGATCTTGATCTTGAAGTCTTATGTCTTTGATTGTTGGACTTGAACTTATTGAGAAAGGCATAAATAACCATCTCACCACTGTTTATTAGCTAATCATGAACACCTTAGTGCATATCGTAAGATTTTGTGCTCGAGAAAGTGTAGCACATGCACAAAAAGAACATAAAGTGTAGCCTCTAATTAAAATTGGTATATACATTATTGGACTATAATAATCTCACAAATTCTAAATAAAATTGGTGTGTACATTATCCCGGCTTTTATTAAGTTTCTAATCAATAAATTTGAATAATGAGGCAAATCAAGAAACTTACATGATTGCAAGCTCTTATTCTAGGAGATGTTGGAGTTATATGATGTAACTCTTTAAGGGATAGTCTCTTTCAAATTCATGTGATAGATTTTGTAGAAACTGTGATTGATCTCTATGTGTATATCACCTCACATGTTTCTCAAGCTTTTGCTAGTTGCACACACTACACAAGCTATTCTTTGCTAGAATTGTGTACATGATATTGTGTGTGTTTTTGGCCTGACTAACCAAGTTTGAGAATTTTTGGAATTTGTTGCAAAACATGTTTGCTTGTTTGTTGTTTTTGGGTATATTGAGAGAAAATTATGCTTTGGGAAATTTGGGTTGAATACATGTGTTTTTTTTGGAAATCATCTCATCTCATACTCATGCATTTGGATTTTAAAATCTGTTGCTTTGAGGAGTTTTTGATCTAAAATGTTTGGTTTTTCAAAAATATGATTTTTCCAGAATTTCGATCGATCGAAACTGATTTTCGACCGATCGAAAATGTTTTAAAATGTTCAGAAAACTCTCTGGTTGAATCGATCGATCCAAGCTGTTTTTGGATCAATCGAATAAGTTTTCGACCGATCGAATGTAATATTCGATCGATCGAAAATCGGGCCGGCTATTTTTTAAAAAGGAGTTTCTCAAGTGTCTTTTCACTTTTTCAAACTTTTCAAAACTTCTTTTGGTTTCCTACCCACCGGTCAACGATTCTCTTGGAGTTTTTGTCGTTTTTTCTCCGATTCTTTTGCACAATCTCTCTCTCCCAAGTGTGGTAAGTCCTTTATACCCTTTCCTTTGCATTTATTTTCTAATTTCATGCATTATTTTCATGCATATTTGGGTATTTTCGGCATTTAGGAATTTTCTATTTTTGGGATTGTTTTTGATTGTTTCTTTCTCAAATTCTTTATGGGTTTTTGTGGGGACACCTTACCTAAGCACATCATGTGGTTTAATTTGGTTTATTTGGTGGTTTGAAGGAAATTTGAAATTCTAGGGCTTGAATTTCAGCTAATTGGGGGTTTTGTTCACTTTGATTGAAATTGATGAAATTGGCTTGTTAGATTGCTTAATTTGATCATTTTATTGTGTTAATTAACTATTGTATTGATCAATTTATCAATTTGTTGTGTTTTGAAAACTAGGGTTTTTCAAATTGGGTATTTTTGATAAATATTGCTTGCTCAAGCCAATTTTATTAATTTGGATCACAATTGAACATGTCACTGCATTAGTACATGCATCATGTTATGTTCATGCTCATGCATCATATAGAATTTTTATATTCTATTTTTTTGTGCTAACTTGCAGTCTGCCCTTGGTATTGTTTTTGCTCTTTTCCTTCTGTGTCTATCTTTTCCTTAGCACTATACCTAGGAAAACTAGAGCCCATAGGACTTCTGATCCTTCTCCTTCCTTTGACACTGAGAGGTTCCCTAGTGAGTCAAACCAAGTCACTTATGAGACTTTGAACCTTAGGCGTCAGATTTGGGCTGAGCGTAGGGTTATCTTAGATGAGCTGGATCCTGAGGTGCGACGTAACTTTGAGCGTCGGGGTTGGTTACCTTTGCTCGAGTATGAGCATTCTCCTCCTCCTGCCACCTTGATTAGAGAATTCTATTCGAATCTCTCTATTCATGTCTATGATAACGACACCTTGGTCAAGGTGTGGTTACGTGGTGTGGAGTATCGCATTACCCCTTCGGTAGTGTCTGATGCTCTTGGGGTGCCCATTGTGGACCATCCCGTTTTTCCTTACGAGGAGTCTCCTCCCCTTGATGACGTCTTGTCATACATCACTGGGTCTTCTATCCAGTGGGGTTCTGATCCTCAGATCACTTCTGCTGAGCTGTCTGAGCTGCACTATCTTTTCTTTAGGATAGCGTGTCATTCTTTGTGGCCTATTTCGCATGTCCACACCATTCCTCTTGAGAGGTGTGTCTTTTTATATGCTTTGGTCACTGATGCTCCTATCAGTTTTCCACATCTGTTCTTTCGTTCTTTGAATGAGGTTCATCGATCTAGTTCTGCGGCTCATGCTTTGTTTTTTCTTGTTTTTATTCATCGGATTCTCCTTTTTCTTGGTTTTGGTGAGTATCCTGCTTCTGAGCCTGTTCATGTTGTCGCTCCTATTGGTGCTACCTTTTTGAGGCAAAGGGCTGCTCAACGTCGAGTTAGCTCTAAGCGTTCTAGGGTAAAGCCTTCCGATGTCACTCCACCCCCTTCTTCTTCTACAGATACTCATGCAGCTGGGACTTCTTCTGATCCTGCTGTTGCTGCTGCTGCTGCTGAGGTTCCTCCACCGTTTGATGAGGTTTCTGACCTTCGTCGAACTCTTGATACTGTCGTGACCGTTCAGGCGGCTCATGGTCAGCTTTTGGTGGACATCCTTGATGAGCTACGTGCGTTGCGAGCAGATTTGGCGAGCTCTCGTCGATCTCCTCCTCCACCTTTTGATGATGAGTGAGTGTCATTTGGCAATTCGTCACAAAAAGGGGGAGTACATAGTTCATTATATCTAGGAGATTTTTTTGTAGAGATTTACATTTTAGGGGGAGTTTTTTTGTTTACTTGGTAGTGATACTGCGGAGCTTGTGGAGTTATTAGATTGTATCTAGATGCTTCACTGTGTATTCTCATTTTTAGCTCTTGTTTAGGAGATTTATTTTGTTGAGATACATTTGTATGTATTTGTTTCTTATTTCACTATGCTACTACTCTGCTTATTGATTTATATTGATGATGTTATTCATGATATATGTCTTTATTTTGTGTCATGTGAAATTAAGAAATTTTTATTTATGTATTTCCTGTTTTTTTTCCACACATGCGTTTATGTGTTTGTTAAGTGTTACAGGAATATACAGGTTGCTTTCAGTCAAGCTGCTGTCTACCTTGCAACTGTTAGATAGTAGTTTAGGTTGAATTGTTAAGTGGCTATTTTTATTGTAATGGGCTATTTCAATTTGTAAACTTTGAGCTTTTTGTTAAGTCTGTGTTTTGTCACGGATTGCCAAAGGGGGAGTTTGTTAGGTTCTAAGGATTAGGAACTAATGTATTTAAAACTTCAATTTGTATGTTGGCAAACCATGATCAAAACAATGTTTAGTCGTGTGTTAGACTTGCTCAAAGTATGGGTCTTATTGTAAAATTGGAATCGAGTTTTTATGCAAAAGTACTGTTCACTTTCTGTATGACTCGATCGATCGAAAATTAGACTCGATCGATCGAAAATCGTGCAGAACGTTTTTCTGCAGAAAATTCCAACTCAGCCCAAGCCCATTTTAATGTATAGGGTTTTATGTTTTGCCCTAAGTATAAAAGGGAAAACCCTAGCCACGTTTTTAGAGTTCTGTTTTGCTGTGTTTGTGAATCTCTCTGTGAGATCTAGAGGTGTTTACCTTCACATACACTTAGAGTTTACAAACTTGAGATTTATGTCAAGAGTTGTGTAGATCGTTACAGTTGCAGAATCAAGAGAACACAAAGATATACAAGCAGGTGCGCTTGTGGATTTGTTGAAGAATTCCGGAAAGAAAGAGTCCGTGGATCTCGGAGCTATCATGGGGTCATGGTAGTAAGTTTCCTACACTCGGGTAGCAATAAGATGTTAGTGGTCTAAGTCTATTGTGTAAACTTCAATTCTTTCATAGTGGATTCAGTTTACCTTGAGGATAGCTAGGTCAAATCCTCCCCAGGTTTTTACCGGTGTGGTTTCCTGGGTCATCAGATCTTTGTGTTGTTTATTTTCCGCTGCTTTGTTATTTTTGCTTAATTGTGTTAAAGTTTTAATTAAATTACCTAAGTTAATCACTTGGCTAATTCTCTATGTTAATCTGTTGGGTTTAAGGGGTCTAAACGAACTTACATAAAGGACTAATAGGGTTGAGTCTAATAGGTGGGTTCGTGCTCTGCCCCTATCTCCTCTCTGCAGCATCTGGTATTTGTGTTTGTGCTCTTCCCCCATCTCCTCTCTACAACATATACGGAAGGTCCACATCATCATCTCACTGTTTCTTCTCCTATTCAAATTAGCATCTTCAATCTTCAATATATGTATGTTTTAATTTAAAATCCGATGCTTATACTACTCAAATTACAATTTGTCTTCTTCAATATATCTATATTAATTTTTTTCCCTTGCTTAATTGTCTAGGGTTCTTCTTTTACCCTTTTTAAAAAATAAATTTATTGATTCTCTTTCTTTGGATGCTTTGGTTTGGTTTTTTTCTTTTGGTAACATTAGGGACTTATTCTTTGATTTATTGTAGTTAAAAAGTATAATTTCACCTTGGATTGTCTAAAATCTTTATGTATAAGACGAAAACAAACTTTCCATTTCAAGTTTGTGCCAAAAAGTGTTACTGTTTGATTTTTTTTTTTTTATATATCCTTGGCTAATGGAAGCCAAATCCTTAGCCATCATCATATGGGAAATAGTCAACAGATTGTTAAAAACTAACGAACAAAATGTTAAACATTGTGCGGACAATTCACTAAATATGGTTGTATCTTTACACATTAATGCTTAAATATTTTTGGGGACTGATAAATTACCTTTGTTATGGGAAAAATCTTTTATATCTTTGCAACTCAAACCATATTACAATGTTTACTTCCACTTCTTTTGTAGTCTCTCTTTCATCTTTCTTTGCTATGATTTTAAAAACCTTCTTACCCTGTCATTTTGTTGAATATTGAGTTCTTTGCCAGGTTCAACACGGGTATTTTGCAAGAAGAGTTGCTGTATCAAACTAAGAAGTTAGGATAGCCTGATTTTCCCTCCATTTATCTCTTAATTTGAATTAAATTTTGTCCATTGATCTGTTTGGTTTTGATTTGGCTTTGAATTGCATATTTTAATCTACTTTTTTCTTCATTTTTTTTAATTCAATGAATTCTTATTTTGTATTCAATTGAATTGTAAAACTGTTATGATTTTATTTTTTTCCCTATGCTTTGTGATCAAATTCCTTACAATGATTTCTTTAGCTTCTTTTTGTAGTCTCTCTTTCATATAATGCATTCTTCTTTTGCTATGCTTTGTGATCTGTCTTTTTGTTTAAACACAGATTTCTAACGTTCTTTACCAGATATGACACTTTGGTGTTTTGCAAGAAGAGTTATTGGATCAAATTGACAGATGGACGTGAGTCTAATGCTGTAAGATACATCGAATAGTTGAGTCTAGATACAATTTTACTTCATGTTTCCCTGTGTTATTATTTTCTTCATCATTAGAGGCTGATTTGTTTCATCTTTAATATTTCTATCTTACTTTCATTAGAGTATAGAGTTTACTATTCATTTTTTCCTGCCATTATTTTTATGCTATAGAACTCTTTATATCGTTTGATTTCTTTGGTTCTTTTGGTTTAATTTTAGTTAGTTGTTATTGCATATTCCAGTATGTTTAAATGTTTCCTTAAATATCACTATGTTAGCATTTAGTAAACGATAAACCAAACATTAGTATTTAGTACTTATGATTGCTATTTTTTTTTTCTTCGGCACTAGGTTGTGGCCTACTGTAGTAACCTGATGTTAAATAAGTCTTTGGTTGATGGTGGTTATGTTGGGATTAGTGCCCTTAAATCCTATTGTATGATGCTATGTATGACATTATGTATGACTTAATGTTGTAATTGATAAAGTTCTTTCATTATTATCTAAAATAATGGTAATATGAATATTCGGATATTATCACATAGTCCATGAGATGCATAGTATGTAATTTATGTGAAAAGTCATAGAAGACATAAATCACAAGTTCTTTGTACACTCAGAATTTTAGTTCATAGTCAGTGATGAAATTGGGCATTTCATCTGTGAAGGCTATAACATGTCAACTAAGATGATTTGTCTTGATCATGGAAGTGGAGATTTCTAGTTGATATATTTTAAGAGTTAAGACATATTGAACTGAACCGCTATGAGATTTATTATTCTTCTAATGACTGTCAATTGAATAATAAATTTCACGACTTATATTTACATGAACTCTTAATCCTGACAGAATAATGGACTTGATTAAGAAATGTAGGTTTATTTGATATATCAAGAGTAAGATCTAAAGTAATGGTCAAAACCTCAGAATGTTGGGCAGCCACATTTAGTGTTGATGGAACATATATTCTCAAGATGGAATTCATAGTCTCTTTACGGAGATACAAAATATTCCCTTGAGATAAGTCTAATGAGTTTGTTATTCAGAATGTTAGGCCAACTACTTTAGCAGATAGTTACTAAAATATATTTTTATGAAATTGGATTTCATAAATATATGATGAATAACTTAAAGGATTAAACCAGGTACTCAAGGATTAAGATGTAGCAATTTACAAAGTGGCAGTCTATATTCATGACTTTATATTACTACGAATATTTTATGAAGGAGTTGCATGTACAATAAAGTTTTAGGATATAATTTATTAATGAGGCCTAGAGTGCAATTATATTTATATAGTGATATTAAATATAATTAATGATAACTTTGGACTTGTCAAGAGTTGACAGAAAAGCCCAAGGCTCATTGGAGTTAGTTTCTTATTTGTTCCCTTTTGGTCCCACTCCAAGCCACATACTAGAGCCCAATTGGAAAGGCCCAAAAAGCTAGTCCAATTAGATAATCAGTTATAAGGAGAGAAACATACAGAATTTTGTAAGGTATTGAAATGATACATATGAGAGTATTGGATATTCTCTTACATTTTCTCTTGAACATTCATATAAACTAATTGAGAGACCACACTTCTTGGGCGTTAGTAGAATTGGAGTGAAGATTGAAAGTGTTCCCAAGTGCTTCTAATCTTAGTTTTGAAATTCACCACACCAAGGTACACTCTCTTGATCTTATTTTGAAATTTACATAGTACATGTTATCAATTGCGAATGAAGTAAATCCGTTAATTTTCCATTGCGTATGTTTTGTATGCGATACAAACATGTATATTTCCATCAAATAGTATCAGAGTGATCTTCAATTTTGAATTTGTATAGCAAATTTTGTGAGTTTTGGAATTAGAGATAATAATTTCATGTCGTTAGAAGATTATGTATTTAATTTTCTGTTTGGTTGTTGAAATTATGCTTATGATAAAAACTGTTTTTAATGTTATGATGTTGTTTAAATTTGAATTTAAGTATGTTAAATTGAACTTTAAGACTATAGCATCAATGGAATTCAATTTTGATATCATTCTCTGTCTGTCATATTTATATGATGGTTGTTTGTTCATTAAAAACGGTTGAAAACTGTCTTAGAAAAATTTTGAAAAATTCAAAATTCATGCAACTCGATTGATCGAGCAAACAGATGGTTTCTCGATCGATCGGCCAACGATCAGGAAGCTATCAAGCCAGGCAAAGTGTTTCTCGATTGATCGGCTAGCAATCGGGAAGCTGTCGAGCCAGGCAAAGTGTTTCTCGATCGATTGACCAGCGATCGAGCCAGGGAATTTTGAATTTTTCTAATTTTTTTCACATGTATAAAGTGCAAGGCTGTGTGTGATTAGTTTACACATGATTTCTTATTAAAAACCTTTACTTTAAAACATTTAGTGGGAGAGAGATACAACGGTTAGATCTCATAGCCTCTATTGTCGGTTCATAATAATGTGAAATATATACTTTGTCTTTGCTTCGAGCTTAGCATTCCATGCGGAGAGTATCTATTTCATGGTCCTACAAGATTGAATTTCTTGGTTTATAGCGGTTTGATCACCTTGTCTTAGCTTCGAACTTTGCATTCCATGCGGAGAGTGTTTTGTATCATGGTACTACATGATAAGCCTGTTAAAAGGATGAAATGTGGCTACACATGATTCTAGACAATGGTATACACTAGACTAAATATTATAGTATCCTCTATGCTGAGTTCTTAGTATTATTATTTAGAGGCCAAATGTATAACGGCATATTATTAGTGTTTGATAAGAGTTATCATGATAGCACTAATAATGAGAATAGTTCCCAATCAATCATAGTATTTAATGTTCACTTTATGTTGAGGGATATTGAATATGGGATTGGGTTGTCATTGCATATATTATATTATGGTTTTATTAAGGTTCCATACTATATGTTTATATGCTAAATTGATAATGTTCAATTTACTTATTGTAATTGTGCTTATTATTTTCAGATTTGAACATGGCATCATTTAGCCCACTTGTCACTATTCTTAAAAAAAAAAAAACTGACTGGATCCAATTATGTTGACTGGAAAAGAAATTTAGACGTTGTTCTTACGGCTAAAGAGCATAAATATGTGCTGACTCAACCATGTCCTAGCTTTCCTTCATTAGATGCTCCTCTAGAAGAAAAACAGCGATATGCTCGTTGGCAGAAATCTGATGAAATGGCCAAGTGCTACATCCTACCATCTATCTCTAATGTTCTATAGCATCAAATGTAGGATGTAGAACTAGTTTCAGACATTATGCTAAGTCTGAAGGAGATGTTTGGTGAGCAAGGTCGTTCTACAAGGCAAGAAACCATGAGACAAATTTATAATACCAAAATGATTGAAGGTATTTCAGTAAGAGAGCATTGTCTAACAATGATCTCTAATCTGAATACATTAGAAGTTTTGGGTGCCAATATTGATGGAGAATCCCAAGTGGATATGATACTCCAGTCACTACTGGAATCATTCAAGGAATTCAGACTTAATTATAACATGAAAAAAAAGATTTATTCTTTGTCTGAATTAATGAATGAGTTGATAGCAGTGGAACGCATTCTTGGCACTTCTAGTGTTGAAGCTAATATGAGTGAAGCTTCCACTTCTCAACCTAAGTTAAAAGGCAAGGGTAAGAAGAAGAAGAAGAAGAAGAAGAAGAAGAAGAAGAAGGACTTCACCAAGTAAGATGGTAAACAGATTGACTTAGGGATTGCCGATAAAGGAAAGAAGATCAAAGGAAAGTGTTTCCATTGTGGTGAAAAATGACATTGGAAAAGCATATTCTAGGACCAATCAAATCTAGGACCAAAACTAGGACCAAAACATTGGCAAGCTGTAAAGCATATTCTCAAGTATCTACGGAGAACTAGGGATTATATGCTTGTTTACCGATGTGAGGATTTGATTCCCATTTGCTATATAGATTTAGATTTTCAATCAGATCTAGATTTCAGAAAGTCCACTTCAGGTTGTGTATTCACCTTGGGAGGTGGAGCCATAAGTTGGAGGAGCATTAAGCAATCTTGTATTGCTGACTCCACCATGGAAGCTGAATATGTCGTTACTTGTGAAGCAGCAAAGGAAGGTGTTTGGCTTAAGAAATTCTTTTCTGATCTTGGTGTTGTGAGAATGGAGCAAGTTCTTATCACATTGTTTTGCGACAATAGTGGAGCGGTTGCACAATCCAAAGATCTAAGGAATCATAAGAAAGGAAAGCATATTTTAAGAAAGTACCACATCATTCAAGACATTGTTACTCGTGGAGATGTAGTAGTAGCAAAGATAGATAGTGCAAATAATCTAGTAGATCCCTTTACCAAAGCCTTGTCTCAAAGGACTTTCAAGTCACATTTGAAGGGTATGGGAGTTAGATTAGTGCACAATAGTCTTTAGGGCAAGTGAGAAATTGTTTGGATTAATGACCTTAAATCCTATTGTATGATGCTATGTATGACATTATGTGTGACATTATGTATGACTTAATATTGTAGTTGATAAAGTACTTTCATTATTATCTAAAATAATGGTAATATGAATATTCGGACATTATCACATAGTCCATGAGATGTATAGTATGCGATTTATGTGAAATGTCACAAAAGATATAAATCACAAGTTCTTTGTAAACTCAAAATTTTAGTTCGTAGTCGGTGATGAAATTAGGCATTTCATTTGCGAAGACTATAACATGTCAACTAAGATGATTTGTCTTGATTATGGAAGTGGAGATTTCTAGTTGATATGTTGATATGTTTTAAGAGTTAAGACATATTGAACTGGACCGTTGTGAGATTTATTATTCTCCTAACGACTGTCAATTGAATAATAAATCTCACAACTTATATTTACATGAACTCTTAATCCTAAGAGAATAATGAACTTGATCATGAAGTGTAGGTTGCTTTGATATATCAGGAGTGAGATCTAAAGTAACGGTCAAAACCTCAGTATGTTGCGAGCCACATTTAGTGTTGATGGAATATATATTCTCAAGATGGAATTCATAGTCGCTTTACAGAGATATAAAATATTCCTTTGAGATAAGTTTAATGAGTTTGTTATTCCAAATGTTAGTTACTAAAGTATATATTTATGAAATTGGATTTCATAAATATATGATGAATAACTTAAAGGATTAAATCAGGTACTCAAGGATTAAGATGTAGTAATTTACAAAGTAGCAGTCTATATTCATGAATTTGTATTACTATGAATATTTTATAAAAGGGTTGCATGTACAATAAAATCTTGGATATAATTTATTAATGATGCCTAGAATGCAATTATATTTATATAGTAGTATTAAATATAATTAATGATAACTTTGGACTTGTCAAGAGTTGACAAAAAAGCCCAAGACCCATTGGAGCTAGTGTCTTATTTTTTTCCCTTTTGGTTCTACTCGAAGCCACATACTAGAGCCCAATTGAAAGGGCCCAAAAGGCTAGCCCAATTAGATGATCAGTTATAAAGAGAGAAACATACAAAATTTTGTAAGGTAATGAAATGATACGTATGAGAGTATTGGATACTCTCTTACATTCTCTCTTGAACATTCATATAAACTGATTGAGAGACCACACTTTTTGGGTGTTAGTGGAATTGGAGTGAAGATTAAAAGTATTCCCAAGTGCTTCTAATCTTAGTTTTGAAATTCACCACACCAAGGTACACACTTTTGATCTTATATTTTGAAATTTACATAGTACATGTTATCAATTGCGAATGAAGTAGATCCGTTAATTTTTCGCTGCGTATGTTTTGTATATGATACAAACGTGTATATTTCCATCAGGTTATGTCTGTGGGATTTGGTTCAAAGAAGACAAAAGCCAAAAATTTGTAATAGTGTGGACAAGTTACAACTGATAAGTATTAATAGAGAGAGTGTGGTGTAGTTGCAGCTGATTTATTTTTTTGTTGGTGGAAGTGTTTTCTTTTGTGGCCAAATAAGTGGACAATGGATTTGCAAAAGGAAAGGTAGCAAGTAAAAGTGCATAGATTAGTCATTCGTGGTTGATTATTGTGTAATGTGCATATGCAGCAAAGTATTTAATATTTTGTTTGTTATGTACATGTTTTTTTTTTGCTTTCACAAACAAATTGTTCTTGACTTAAATGCAATAATTTGGAAGAGTTTCTTCTTTAAAACTGTTATTTGTTGCTAAATCATTTAGCAAGGATTTTGTAAAGGCATGAATCTTATTTTTCATCTCATTTATTGTCCTTGGCAAATTGTTATTGACTTGAAAGCAATAGTTTGGAAGAGTTTTTTAAAATTGTTGTGTTTGTTGCTAAATCAATTAGCAATAATTTTGTGAAGGCATGAATCTTATTTTTCATCTCTTTTATTGTCCTTGGTGACACGTTATTATCTATTGTGTGATGGAAAAAGCGAAAACAATCATTGAAATAATTAACTCAAGTGCTCTTTTTCGACCTTTGGAATTATAATATGTTATATAACTTTTTGAATATAGTATTCATACAATGTAGAATATTCACTTTTTATTTTTTTTACAATTATTATTAAAATTATGATAGTTCATGTATTTTTGTAAATGGAATTATGGAATTTTTTAGGTTAATTACTGCATTTTAAAATAATAAACAAACAGATTGACAACTAACGTATCTTATACACTTTGCAACAAATTTTTTCTTTACAGATTGATTTTATTAGCCAAATTTCTCTTCTACTTATTTCATAATTCAATAACTATATTCTCTCGAACCCACAACCTTTAGAAAAACATTGAACCAATTAGTTATAACTTATGGGATTTTAATTAACATTTTTTCTAGATCATGTGTTGATGCGAGGTTATGTCTGTCTTTTAGAAGAAAACCTGCACATTAGCATTATTATCTGAACAACTAACCATCCACGCCCTTCCATATTTTACCATCACATTAAATATAATATATTAAGTTGATTGTTTTCTAATTCATAAAATGATCCCGCGCATTGTGCGGGTTAAACGCTAGTATATAATAATTGCAAAACCACGCAATGCGTGAGAATATTCAATATGGTAATTTGGTATAATGTATAGTTTATTTTCTAAAATTGAACTATTTCCAAAAATATTTTTCATCTATCATTTTATTTATTTTTTTTAAAAAATTTGTGGTCTTTTTTTTTTTTAGAAACTTGGGTGTGTTTGAGTGATATAATTAATTTTTTAATTGGTCAGTATTCTTTAAGTTTTTGTTAAAGTTTGTTATGATTTTTTCTTTTGTTTGGGTACAACTAAATTTTTTTAAGTTTCAAATTATTTAATCAAATTTCTCATCAAAAAAATTACAATTGATAGGCATATTCATATGCATAGTCCTGTAGATCGTATTTTGATATAAACTCAAACTCTTACTTCTAAAATATTTAAGAGTTAACTCAAACCAAAACTATAAAAAGGGGGTTAGGAGAGAGAGAGAGAGAGAGAGAGAGAGAGAGAGAGAGAGAGAGAGAGAGAGAGAGAGAGAGAGAGAGAGAGAGAGAGAGAGAGAGAGTACATGTGATGGGGAACTCAAAAGGCACACCAACAAAATATATCTTAAATTAGAAAGTCCTTGTCCTTATAATTATAATTTTACAATTTAATTATAACTTGATAAAAAAGGACCTTTTGGTTCTAATACAACAATGCATGCATGGTGAATATTAAAATACTTAATAATACAATCAACCAATAAATTATGACTTAATTATTCCATCGGTAAGATCTATTGGATGTTATTAACTAATGAGCTACGACATTGCACTATTAGCTTAGCACCAATCAAGAATTTCTAAGGAATTTTATGACAAATTTACCCTCCACTTTTGTGCCCCCAATTTACTGTTTCATCGGGATCGAATTGAAATAAAAGTAGTACCAAACTTCAAATCGACTTCCCATGGGGCTCGAAAAGAGTAAAAAATGTAAAGCTTAATTGAGCATAAGAGCAATGGTACTAAATAATTTGACAACATTATTTTACACCTATTTGCTATAGTGGCTCCAAATTTTTTTCCATGTGGGTTAGTAAGAAGATAAAACTTACAGTATATAAGAGTTTTTTTTTTTTATTACAAATTTGTTTATACTTTATAGTACTTGCAAGAGAACAAATGTTGCAAGTGAACAAATGATAGATGATAAATTACATATTTGGTCCAAACCCAAATGATGTATGTCAATTTCGTCCATGATTTGTTAAATATGTCAATTTAGTTATTAATCTTTTGGTATTGTATCAAAATGGTAGTATTTGCCGTTATATGGTAGATAAAAAATGTTGACATGATTAACAATTAAAATAAATTGATGTTTTCTTGCAACATCATCGCACTGATTGCCACATGATGCCAAATGCACACGTAGAATAATGTAAAACAGGAAATAAAGCAAAGAGATTTGAAAAAGACCAGAAGATTATTGTATTGCCCTTCAAACTAGACAGCTAGGGGGAAGCAAGAACAAACCAGACGTGTCTGCCTTTACTATACTTTGCCTATATGTCTGCCTTTGTAAATTTCCAAGTTCAAACTTCAAACTCAGTCTAATTTTTGTCTCCCTTAAGCCATTTCGAGGTGGCTCTTACTGGAGTGGTAAAATAATATAAATCAAGCCTGTCTCCTATTCTCACTACGTGGAAGAATTTTTGGACCCGATGATACCAAAAATCGTCAATAAGTCGCATGGTCCTTACGTGCTTCCGATGGAAAACTTGCACAACAAAAAAGCTGAAGACCTTAAGAGGAGTACCGATGTGGTACTGAAGGACCCTCTGAAGGTTAAGTTAGTGAATGCTCGCAACCCTAGAGTACCAAAGTTGGGGGAAGTTATGCGTACCTTCGTTTATGAGGGCTTGGGAGTCTTTATAGTAGTGTAGAGTCAACATTCGTGGCGTGTTTAAGAAGATATTGAACCATTCTTTTTGGGTTTTGCGTGGAGTGCAAGATACCTCTTTATAAGTAAGCGTGCTGGATAAGGTATCTGCTTAGGTATAAGCGTGTATGACAAGACACCTTCCCGTGCTTAAGCGTGTAGGGAAAATCACGCTAACCCTGTAGACTTTACTGTCTTCAGCTTATCCCCTTCAGCTTGCTATGCCCAAGATGCAGCCGTCAGGTTTGGGGGTCTTCAACTTATCCCCTTCAGCTTGCTATGCTTAAGATGCAACCGTCAGGTTTGGGGTGGAGCCGTAGACTTTACTGTCTCAGCTTATCCCCTTCAGCTTGCTATGCCCAAGATGCAGCCGTCAGGTTTGGGGGTCTTCAGCTTATCCCTTTCAGCTTGCTAAGGTCTTCAGCTTATCCTCTTCAGCTTGCTGAGGTCTTCAGCTTATCCTCTTTAGCTTACTGCCTTTAGCTTATCCTCTTTAACTTGTTGAGGTCTTCAGCTTATTCTCTTTATCTTGTTGTGGTCTTCAGCTTATTCTCTTCAGCTTGTTGAGGTCTTCAGCTTATCCTCTTCAGCTTACTACCTTCAGCTTATCCTCTTTAGCTTTCTGAGGTCTTCAGCTGATCTTCTTCAGCTTGCTGAGGTCTTCAGCTTATCCTCTTCAGCTTGCTATGCCCAAGATGCAGCCGTCAGGTATGGGGTGGAGCCGTAGACTTTACAACAAGGTTGTCTCTCGTGTGAAGCTGACGACTTTATTTATGACCGTCGCCTTTTACTTCGTCACTGGTTAATTACAAAATTATCCTTATCAGGACCCATTGTCATACATGAATAGAAAAGGTAATGCCAAACTTCCTATCGACTTCCCTTTGGTATCCAAAAAGAATGTAAAGCTTAATTTGAGCATAGAGCACCAGTACAAAAAAATTTTGATAATATTTTTCATAACCGTTACCTGTTGAGTTATAAAACTTTTACAGATTTTTATTTAGCCTATCATTGTCATTATTTTCTTACTTGCCATTGCATTACTATTGATGCTCTCAAAAATTTTTTTTTTTTTTTTGGGTCAAATCTTTCATCTTTAGACTTTCTCATAGTGCTAGATCACTAGGAGGAAGCATATTCAAAGACACGTCACGGGCTATAGTAGTAGACATTTTCAAGTTGACATTGGGCTGGGCATTTCCAAAACTCGGACTAGAAAATCCAACCATGTCGGTCAAGGCAAGGAAAGAAATAGTCCTTGGGCTAAGTTCAGTGGAGAAGAAAGGACCATCTAATGTTGATTGTCACACCCTATTGGGTGGGGCCATCTTAACAGAAAAAAAAAAAAAAAAAAAAAGACACAAGAGGCCTGGTATTTTTTGGAGCTTAACTGGCCCGACCTGTCCCCTAATAATAATGATACTCTCTCTCTCTCTCTTTGAGAAAGAATAATAATACTCTCTGGGTTGCTCCATTCCTCAAGGTTCATGGAATTTTTTTTGCATTTAACATTAATTTTATAACAATTTCATTAGCTATCATGTTTAAAAAATAACTTAAAAAAATAGCATCTCGAGTTTTAAAACTCAAGTTTAATGAAAAATTGAGCATTTAAGACTCAAGTTTTAGTGCGCTAACACACAGCTGGGGTGGAGAATATTTCACGTGGAACTCAAGCCTTTTAGGCTCGAGTTTTATAAAGAAAATCTGGGTTTATACTGGGTTTGGATTTCTTCATCTTCATGTGGGATCCTCTTCAGATCTCCTACGGGTTTGGGTCTTTCTTCTTCTTCTTCTTCTTCAGATCTTCTTCCTGCAAAAGGTTTTCATGTGGTGGTCATTGTTTTTAGGGGGAACGAATTTGGTCTTTGCAAAAAGTGAAATTGTGGATTTCACCGTGAAAAATTTGGTGGGTTTGGTTTGATTTGGGTTAATTTTTTGGAATTGAATGGTGGATCAGTTATAATTTTGTGGTTTTGTGTGTAATCATTGGTGGGTTTGGTTGATGATTCTTCTTCTTCCTATGGGTTTTTCCTTCTTCCATTTCTGGTTGTTCTTCTTGCCCTCCTTCCGTTTTTGGTTCTTCTTCTTCTGCTGCACTTAATAGAACTCAAGTCTTAGAGACTCGAGTTCCATGTAGATTACTTGTCCAAGTTAGCTTCACTAAACTCAAGCCTCATAGTCTCGAGATGCTATATTCCTAACTAGTTTTAGAGAGGTGCTTATTAACGAAGTAGTTTCCTCAAATCATGCTATGTTGTAAATATCCCCAAGATTCACGACGCAATTGATCAGAGAGGCCAGGATTCTTTTTTTTTTTTTTTTTTTTTGGTAAAATAGGGATAATTATATTAACCATAAGCAATTGGAACTCGAATAAAACGGTTACAAGGTACAGAATTAGAGTCAAAAGAAAGGGCCTCCATAACAACAAAAGGGCGCATTACATAGGAAATAAATGATTCGGATTGGCAGCGGGCAAGCTTTGCAAGCAAGTCAGTGGCTTTGTTAGTTTCCCTGAAGCAGTGTTGCGTGTAGTACTCTTGGAAAACTTGGAGCACATCCTGCAATTATCCGCGATAAGCTGTGTTAGCTGGTTAAAATAATTTGGTTTAGAGAAAAGGTTAATGACTTCAGTAACATCGAAATTTAAAATAAGTTTGCCAATGTTGAGGCTTTTGACTATAGGGATGCTGTCTCTCACAGCCCGTAACTCCGCAAGAAGGCAACTTGAGGCGCCAATTAATCTAGAAAGTCCCCTGATTCAAGAGCCATTTGAGTCCCTTAGAAGCCCACCCCCATCAGCACTGTTTGAAGATGGCGGAACAGATGCATTCGCGATACTTGATACTATCACTATAATAAGGTGAGCAATGTCATGTGGATTCTGTTGCTTCTTTCAATTATATCGCCATACCATATCTTCTTTTACATGAGATATTAGGCTGTTCACAAATCAAGTCCTAGATCTTAATTATTGATTCTGTCAAGTCCGTTGGTTTCTTGCGAAAATACCAAAGTTCAACACCGGATTCAACAACCATGTCCTCGCCACCTTCGCTCAACCCAGCCACCGCCTAGGCCAGTTGGGTCGGGTCGACTGAGAAACTGGCTGTGGAATCGTTATGAGGGGATTGAGGGATTTGGGGTGGTTTTGTGGCCTTGGAGAAGCCCTTGGGGTAACTTTCGCGGCGGCCGGAGATTCAACTCCTGTGAATTACATGGCCTCTGCTCAGACATTGGGGTTGGTTGACATTGATCACACAGAGAAAGTGAGTCCCCTTTGAGGTTTTGAAACCTCAGATTGTTGAGTCACTGAATAGATGTTCTTTCGATTTATTTGACGCTTTGCTATTGGCCAAACTGTCACGTTGCTGGATTTTTTTTTTTTTTTTTGAATAAGTTGCTGGATTAAATAATTACTGATCACACGAGTGATACCATCCAATAATTATAGACCCGTACATTTTCTAGGGATAAAGTTGACTCACAACTTCTTACCAGTTCCTCAACCGAAAAAAAAAAAGGTTGACTTGAAACTTTGCAGCCCGCCATTACAGCACCACCACCATGAGTAATTAAACAAGATTTTCTAATGTTAGAACTTATAACTTTATTTATGCTATTTATGAATTTTAATTTAATGTAAAATGTATTTTTAAATCAAACTTAATGAATTATATATTCTTCCCAAAAAAAAAAAATGAATTATTTATACTATTATTTAAGGGGCTGCACCTGTTTGGACCGAATTTTTTTTTTCTAAAATACCCCTATTTCCCTAGGTTTAAGTAGAGACAAAATTAAAGGATAATTTGGTAAAACTGCGTCTTTAAACTCCCACTAAAACATTGCCAACAAAATAGGATCACTCTCCCACTAACCACTTCTTCAAAGCAACTATACGTTTTTTCTTCAAATCATTTTTAAAAAAAAAAACATCCTCAAGTTTATCCAAAAAAAAAATGAAATAGATATATATTACAATTTTTTTAAACTATTTTCTTAACTTTTTATTAAAACAAAAAACCTATTGAAAAAAAAAAAAAAAAACCCACGTTTCTATCCAAAAAGTTATCTACCCTCTTATTAAGGTTTATCCTTTAATTTTTTTTTTTGTTATCTATTTCATTTTTTTAAACCCATGTCTAACTTCCCCTAAGTTGGTTATTTTATTTTATTTTTCACTCTTTTTTCCGTTATCTCTTCTTTTTTTTTCCTCTCTCTCTCTCGAATTCACGTTTCCTCACTCATACTCCCTTCACCTTTTTTTTTTCAAATCAATTCATCTTTATTTATTATTTTTTATACTTTCTCAAAAAAAAAAATTATTATTTTTTATAACAAAAAATAATAATAAAAGCCTACTCCGGCCTTTTTTTAAAAAAAAAAAAAAACAATTGTGGATAACTACATGTTTAAAAAACTCTTCAATCAAACTAGCCTCTGAGCACGCGCGTTAGCGCGTGCTTAGAGACTCTTCTATTTTTTTGGTAAGGGTTAATTTAGAGCATTTATTATACTTTGGGATTGCTACATTTTTCAATCACAAAAAAAAAAAAAAAAAAAAACCTAGGGGCGTGATGAATAAATTATTTCATCCAATACGCAGAACACTTATCACACACCTAGGTTTTTTTTTTTTTTTTTTTGTAATTGAAAAATGTAACAATCTTAAAGTATAATAAATGCTCTAAATTAACCCTTACCAAAAATAAAATAAAAGAGCCTCTGAGCACGCGCGTTAGTGCGTGCTCAGAGGCTAGTATATAATAAAAAAATTGAGTAGAGTGGGCAAGTACCATGTCCACATGGCGGAGGCACACATAAGCTTTTGAAACCTCTATATAATACTATATAAAAACAAGCTGTCCCTGCAAATGTATTAATTGGCCCCTCTAAAAAAATTCAAATACCTAGTCCAATGTTAGTTTTAGTGGTTTCCTCTTCGAAATATGTTGTGGTTGTATGATCAATCGAAGGGTTAAGGCAATTATCTATTAAAACTACATAGAATGACACACTAGCACGAGTAAAAAAAATATTTGATACAATAAGTATGTCTCAATTTTATTGGCTAATGATTAGATGTATCCAAAGTATGGAAAGATTAGAATTAAAGAATGTATATGGAAATAATGTAAATAATTAGCTAAGTGGGGTTGTCTAGCAAATTATGGCATATAAAATGACTAAAACAAAGTAAAAGTATTAGTTATCCTTCAGTCATTAGCCTTTGATTCAGCAAGTGATTGGAGTAATTGTCAAATGTTTCATTTTGTTGTGGGTCTTATGCATCATACAATGTTAATTTCTTTATAGAATTACCTTTGAAATATGACTATTTTTACAATAACAATATTTTAGTTTCTCAAGTGGACTTCACCCAAAAAAACACACGTTTACTCAAACCAAAAAAAAAAAAAAGAACAAAGTTGTCAAGATGCTTTTTTTTTTTTTTAAGAAAACAAAAGTGCCTGTGTTTGTGCGTGTTCAAATATAAAAGTCGCTAAAAGTTTATTGTGTTACTTAAACTAGTGATTTTTTTTTTTTTTTTGTGTGTGGCATTTTAGTCTTTAAGCTTCATTTCTTTATTTCTTTTAACTCTATTTACCTCACACATATGTACACATAAATATATGAGTTATGACTAATGTACAAACATCTAATTCGGCCTCCCAAAGTTAAAAATTCTGGCTACGCCCTCCACGTCCATTGGCGCCTATTACTCTATTGACTATTAGTGTAAGGGTAGGGGCAAAAAAACTCACCTTGAAGTAGTGGTGGGCAAGACGGAATAGAAAAGGAAAACTTTCTCGATTGCTATCCCTACAACCGATTAAAGGTTTCGAGTCTTCCATCCTCTAATGGGTCCCAAGGAAAACTTTTTCAATAATTTCAAAGAACATTGAGGTACACCCTCTCGTCATATGAGTTATGAACTCTACTATAAATTTGACTAATAAGATTTAGCATTCAAATAAATAAATAAATAAATAAATAAAAATACTATATCATCATACTTTTCTAAGTACAAAAACAAAATAACTACTCTAGCCCAAGAGAGACTAAATGCTATGAGCATAATAAAACTAACCAACGCTACAAAAATCACAATATTTTTATAACAATAGTGAGTTGGCTTGTCAATTTGCATGAACTTTGACCCCACAAACTTCCTATATGAGAGAAGCAATTGTATGTGGGCGAGGAGGTAGATGGGGCCATGGCCCCAAAGCTATTTCATAATTTACCATCGTTATATTTTATTAATAAAAATTTTAAACTACATATAAATTTTGGGCTAAATTATAGATTATACTTTCTAATTTTGCCTAAAATTTAATTTAGTCTTGTTCTAACTTTTAATTTATTCATTTCAATTTTATAATTTTTACTTTTGTCCAAGTAGTCACTCTATTAAATTTTGTTCAATTGGTTTTGTTTGCTGTCCAAAAACAACATTTTTTTTTAATTTCCTAAATTAAAAAAAAAATCCAAAGAACTAAAAAAAAAAAATTATTTTTATACTTTTTTTTTTTTGCATAAATGTGAAGAACACAGAAGA